>JAZBNJ010000030.1:0-2400000 GCA_037349165.1 Choristoneura rosaceana | reverse complement strand
TCTGAAAAGAGCAAACGACGCAGAATTTCATTTAATATATATGGCAATAAAAAAGTTAAATTTGATTTTTTTGTAATTAGTACAAGTGTGAACTAAGGCATCGAATGACCGTGTACATTAGTTTCATTGAACTCGGAACAATAACTAGTTTAACCTACTATACTTTTTAATTACTTATCACTAAAAATGTAGAGTCAAGGAAATTAAATCACTACCCAAGGAACCTTTGTGCTACTAATGTCATATTGACGTTCGCTCGTGACGTTATTAGTTAAAGAAATCATGACAAAAATTATTAGGTATTAAAAGGTTCCACCCTGGGACGTAAATTAATTTCCTTGACTGTACTTATATGAATTATGGGACTGCTAATATACAACACCACATTAAGGCTTTTGCTAAGTTGTTGATAAAATTTAATCAAAATTTGCTCACTTCAGTAAGTACCTCATCCTCATAGTCACCATTATCGTAAATTCAAACTTATGGGAATGGAAGCGACAGCCAAGGTATTTGTGAAGTAATTTTTACCCGTACTTACTGCGGTGAAGCCCAAAGAGAGGATTATGTGTCTAACCTGTATGTAAATCAATCAATCATCAGTCTACAGTAGTCCACTGCTGGACATAGGCCTCTTCCATGGCGCGCCACAATACTCTGTCTTCAGCCCCTCGCATCCATCCGCCGCCCGACTCTCTTAAGGTCGTCCGTCCACCGTGCCTCAAGATGCCCTACACTACGTTTCCCGTCCGTGGTCTCCATTCGAGGACTCATCTGCTCCACCGTTCTTGCGACAGACGTGACCAGCCCAACGCCACTTCAGCGAACTAATTCTTTGAGCAACGTCGGTGACTTTCGTTCTTTGTCGGATCATGTGATTTCGGACTTTATCCTTCAAAGAAACCCCTAGCATTGCTCTCTCAATAGCTCGCTGAGCGACTTTGAATCTGTATGTTGAAATCTGTACAAATCCTTAGACAAATGATAGTATGATTTTGATGGTTACGGAACGCTATCCTGGGCATGTCCGACACGATATTTGCTAGTTTTTTAATAACTTCGCACATATATCAAATTGCGTTGACATAGAAGTTTGTTAACTCAGTAATAACACGTTAAATGTCGCAATATTGTGTGCAAAAACGTAAATACGGAATCCTCACCTCAGCTAGTTTGACGCTCATTTAGGCAGCTTTTACAAACTCGGCTCGTGTGTAAACTCTTTATTGTACAAAAGAAAAGAAGCAGAATACAGTTGAAAAACTTTGAGATACATGTGCAAAGGCTTTTTTGTTGAAAGTCAATTTTTACTTCTAAGCTCGTTCCACATTCATACGCTTGTGAGTACTGTGTGTAAGTACATATTTACGGGGATACGTGGTGGATACGCAGATTAATCGATGTACGGAAACTTCGTTGCGGTCAGCAGGGCTACTACGAAACTCGAAACTCGAAGTTTGTCTCGTGCGGTCTCTCTGACACTTATACTATTTAATACGAGAGCGAGAGGGACCGCACGACACGAACTTCGAGTTTCGAGTTTCGTAGTAGCCCTGCTGGCTCGACCTCGCTCTCATCAAAACAACGGTATTTCGGAAATGCTTAACAACGTCACGTTACTTTGTCCTTGTACCGTAATTACCTGTGGTATTTATGTTTAGTTCAACCGTTTTATTGATTTTACTTGTAGTCTATATTATTATTGGCAAACATAATATCTATGCAAAATTCGTTTTTGCTGAGGTGAACTTTGTTGTCTATCTGTCTGCTTGTCTGTCCGTCCGTCTGGCCGTCTGTCAAGATCCGTTTCTCAGGAATACGTGGAGATATCAAGTTGGAATTAATATCATATACCTACTCAGGTCTACTAACCTTTGAAGCAGCGAAAAACCCACATTTCTAAGTCAACACGATCAGAAGATATAATAATTAAATGAGTTCCCATACAAATTATCGGGGATTCATAACCTACATACAGGGTACTTCCAGTTGTCCTAAAACTTGAAATTTGGTAAGAAAAGTATCTCTTATAGCACAACCAGTAAGAAAAGTCGGAATTTTTAACGTTTCATGTGCTTCTGTGTCAGTAATTACTTTTAAATGATTCCATATTGAGCGTATTTTCTTCTAACTATAGGATATTGCTAAAAGTAAATTTCTAAATTTTTTATTCATAACATTTTTACTGAAACCCCGGTGCACGTGTCCGACTCACATTTGATACGTTTTAATTTTTTTGACAAAATCGAGTCATATAACAAAACTTTCATGATTATTATGCATTTATGTATGCTGTATAATAATACTATGCCCTCAGAACTTGTTCCGCGTCGTTCTGGCGTAAGCAAATACAATTTGTTCAAAGAAACTCCGTCGTCAAAAGACAACTCGCCTCTTGGGAAAAACAACAGCAGTCGAGATTCAGAGACGAGTAAATTTCCAATGAAAGTCGGTAGTAATGTTTGGCTTAAATGTACCCAACGACCGTTGATCGGTTAAATTTAATAAGTATAACAGCTACAGATAGCACTTAAGGGGTTTTGTTACTTGAGATGGTACCTATTTAAATTAACAAGATTGGGCAGATGTTGAATGTAGAAATCATAGCGTTCGAAAATAAAATTTTGGTGTGTGTTGTTTCATGTGTTAGGTACATACTCGTAGATACAGTTTTCATGGACTTGATTTCAAAAAAAAAACGGACTCATATGTTCTGTTTAATAAACCAGTATCATAATATAAGTCACGATAAATTTTTAGGCGATACGTTCTTGTTTTTTTATTTACGTACTTGATTTTGGTTTTGAATTTTATATAAGGTGCTTAAGTTATTAAATTTGATAATACATCCAAAACTAAAACTATATTATAAACTAAACTAAGATTACAAAATTAAAATGTCATCTAAATTTTCTGACTCAGGCATTGACCCCAAGACACTGGCAGCATTACCTCTCTGAACTGTTATTCCTAATCTTTGCGAGAGGTAAGTGCCTGCCCTGGGGTCGCCTGAGGCCAAAACCAGACGAGTAGATAAGTCCTTGAGGTGCTAGTGGTTCACACTTATTAATTAGGCGGCAGTACCTAATAACGTTTTTGTAACCCGTATTTTCATTTAGCGGTTTCATACTTGTTTATTGACTTTTTTTAGGCTAGAACAAGATTTAGGTACTACGTAAAAACACTGACGATCATGAATATCCCGTGTGGTGTGATCTGTTATATGTTCGTCGATATCTAGTTCAAAATGATTTCTATTTCTTTTAGTTCAATCAGCAGGCTTCCATTAAATGCATTAATATTCATTTCTTTCCCACTGCCATACCTCAGTAATCAAGAACAGAAGTAATTAATTCTGTTTGTACCTTTTCCCCTTGAGCGACAATGCAAAGAATTTGGTTCTGACCCGACAGCTACTCTAACTCAGCGACGCCTTTTGAATTCAAGCTATATAAATATTTCACTATGTTTTTCTAAATAAGAAAAGAACAGTGTTTTATTTTCATCATCATTTCAAAAGAACATCCTTTGTTTATTATAAAATGTTTGTGAATTATTTTTCTCTTTATATACGCAGTTTTTAGATGAATAAAAGAAATCGTGTATTATGAGGCAGTGTAGGGATTGTGCCTACGAACCAGCCTGTTGACAACTAAGTTCGTACCTAAATGTATTTATTGAGATAAATCTGCAGATCGGTTTAGCCACTAATTTATATGAGCGGAAATATTACATTGGTTTATAGATATACTAGCTTTTGCCCGCCGCTTCGCCCGCGTGGAATTCGATTATCGCGCGCTGTTCCCTCGGGAACCGTGCATTTTTCCGAGATAAAAAGTAGCCTATGTCACGCTCTGACCCATAAACTATCTCTATGTCAAAAATTACGTCGATCTGTTGCTCCGTTTCCACGTGAAAGATGGACAAACATACACACAAACACACAAACTTTCACATTTATAATATTAGTATGAATAGTATGGATGTATATTAGTTTTTTAAACGAACAAAATATCAAATTTGAAATCAGTTCGACAGCTGGAAATGCTTCAATATTCAGTTGCGATAAGTATTTAAAGATTTTTGCCTTAAAAACAAACCAAACACACATAACAGTTCGAAACAGAAACAGTTCGAAATGTTGGCAATTAATATAAGTAATTATCACTATAACAATATCGATTCTACTACTATCTACTTGTGAGATCCCATAATTGGCTTTATTGGTACTATAAAATAGGTTTGCTCTATAAGTTACAGGTGTTGATTCTCCGAAAATAAATAAATATATCGTATTGCTACAGAATTAGCACTTGAAGACAATCAACTTTTAGTCTATTGAGGAGATAATTATAAGAGTGATCGATCATATTTCTGCTACTGCTACTAATACTAATAAAATTTTATAACAAAAAATAGAACCGACTACAAAATACCATGAAAATAATTTTCTACCAGTCTGAAGTCGGTGCCTCAGCACGAACCAGCAGGAGTGGACCTATAATCGTCTACCTCACCTACAACTACTGCTGAGGCACCGACTTCAGACTGGTAGAAAATTATTTTCATGGTTTTTTGTAGTCTATTTTTAGTTCTATTTTTTGTTATAAAATTTTTTTTTCACGCTTTTTAGTGTAAAAAATCTAAGATACAATAGTTTAATGTCAACTGCTCGTCACCTTTTACGAAAATTTGCTTTTTCCGATGCAGAGATGTTCATTATTGAGGAGTCCTGGTGCTTCACCACACCACCCATTCCATTTCACCATATGGGTTCCGAGGAGCATAAATTGCTTAGCAACTGTAAAGCTATTGAAATTCAACGCATAAAATACTTGTTATTGAGTAGTAACTCCGATGGTCAACTGTGGTCTTCATCATCAGTTCCACTTTACCAAATGATGATTTTCAAGAGCAAAAAACGAGTTACTACTAAATATATCAAAATTACCATAGGTGTCCCTACAACATTTGAAGAGTTCCCTCAATTTCCTTAGAATCCAATCATCAGATCCTGATTTGGTGCTTATGGGACCTAATTGAAAGCATTCCTAGACGAACACAAAAAAAAAATTCAAATCGGTTCATAAATGACGGAGTTCTGAGGTAACAAACATTAAAAAAAAAAAAAAAACATACAACCGAATGATAACCTCCTTTTTTTTAAGTCGGTTAAAAATTATGACAGTTTCTAAGTATGAGCGTGCGTGCGTGCATATTACTTCTTCATGCTAAAATGGCTGCACAGATTTGGATGAAAATTGGTATGTAGATAGCACGTCAGGGAAAATTCATAAGTTAGTTTTTATTCCTTTATTCCAGGGAATTGGGTAAAATCTGTAAATTTTATATTATGATTAGAAACACGAAATTTGACATGGGCGTTTTTATAGAACGCGAAGACAATGATTTAATTTTTGGGAATTGAACTCCCACGTGAATATTCAACTGCTATACCTAACGTGTTACACGTGCGAAGCGGCGGGTAAAGGCTAGTCCATTAATATTTCAATCATAACACTAGAAATAGAGGTGTTTCCACAAACCTTATTTTGTATCATTCGAGGCTCATTTAAATGTCTGCTTATAGAACACCAACAAGTTTACCCTTATCAAGACGTAATAATAATAGGTACTAAACAGATCAAAATCCTACCATCCTTTGTGCGCAGAGGGGGTAAGAAATTTAATTTAAAGTTAGAGAAACATTGAGAATAAAAGCCACTACTGAAATATCTCCGAAGTATTTATACGGCTTAAATAATCAGTGCCCCTTTCATAAAGTTTGGGCCCCCAATACAAAGGCGAGATTATTAAAAGCTCATCACCAGGTTAATATAAAACGGAATGAGTAATAATCATTGCCATTATTTTACCCAACTCAGTAGAGGTAACGCGATTAGATAGCAAATTGCTTAATGGGTGGAGCAAATTATGCACTTTGAAGAGTCTTACGGATCAAACATAATTTAGTACGTATTTTTTTCTTTTTTTGGCGTAGGCGTAGAATAAATAGTAGATTGTACAGCAAGAACATAAAACGAGCCATTTTACCCGAGACGTACATATAGCCACCCGAGCCGGTACGTTCTTACCTGCTTTTCACTTCGATGGCGAGGAAAAGAAATAGCAATAGTGGCAACGATTGTTCACTTACTTTGTACCTTTTATTGTTCATGCATTACTATATAATTTTAAATTTTTTACGTTACTGATTTATTTTGATTAATTTGGTTAATTGATATTTAGTTTTATATAAATTAAAAATTATTAATAAAAATTATGTAGAAACTTCTTCGTTTGTGGCTGTTTACACCTGATTGCCTTGGTCTTAGACAAATATTTCACTTTATGCACTAGAGCATAAAAAGTAATTTTATGTCGTCTAGATCCAGCATAAATACGAACTGTATGAGCATGAGAATTGAAAAAAGTATTGTTCAACGAGGTTCAACGTCAGGCTTTACTGAAAGACCAGTGCTACGGATTTGTCGTTATTGTGCTACGAACGTGCTACGCTGCGCCTACGCCGATGGGGCGACGCAGTTTTAAGCCAAACTTATTTCATGTTGTTTTTTATTAAATCAAAACTTTTTACGATTTACTAGCATGTGGGGTGAATTAACGAGTAATTAGATGAGCTCTATTAAAAGACAATATATATCAGTATAAATACCTCGAGTAACAAATCAAAACAAGAACATGAATTGAGTGACAAAATATTGTTTAGCAATAATTAACAGCATGCAATAATTTCAATAAATATTTTTATCTTTACTAAAAATAACTATAGTTATTAGAAACTGACTAAATCAGTCACATCTGATTACGCCAACTGCAATACTGCCATTATTCTTCGTTAAACAACAACTAAGTTGACTTAAACTTAGTTTCAAACTTTGTTTAACTATTTAATACTATGACAACATACATCAATAATAAATACCTTTACTTCACACGAATGGAATGTTCAGTAATCACTATAATTTCACACAAAAGTCGTATAAATTAATTGCTCTACGGATGCTTTTCATGATATAGTAATGTGACATTAGTCTCGTCATTTAAACACAACGAGGTCCGTATTAATGGCATGCCTTTAACGGCGCGCGGAGAGTCGCTCGGCGAGCGGATCCGGCGCCGGGGGAAGCCGGAGAGCGCGGGCGGGCGGCCGCCGGGAGCGCGTGGGTCGCACTGCCACTGCCTCCGCGAGCCGCGACGCGCGAATAATCCATACCAGAGCAGCGAGGAGGCTGTATTTACCGGACCGGAGGGCGGTCGGGCGAGCCGGCTCCGACTGCTCCGAAACGAGCCCTGCGCCCTGCACCCGCCGCGCCTGCCGCCCGCCGCCTGCGCCCCACAGTGTTGACACAATTTCAAATAATTTTAGAATCTGTGCAGCGATATGCGTTCCTTCACGCCATGCATCATGATTCCTCTATTATACCTACATAGTCACATGTTTGAAATCGTGGCCCAAAAAAGACCTAAGCGTATGTCCATGTCACATACTTAAAAAACTTGCTAACTTACCGTAAGTAATGAACTAAGTTTTTCTGTCAAACATTTGTCAATACTGTTTGTTGTGTAGAACTAGTTAGTTTAGATGTATAGAAAGGAAGTTTTTGTTGGGATAATGTATTTGATTACGTAACAGAATCGAAAAAAATATAGCAAAGGATCATTTTGTTCATAAGCATTGTTTCTAGCCATTCCAACGGAACCATTTGCAATCTTTGATCTCCGTTCGCCCTTTATTCGTTTAGCTGGGAGCTATAGAGTAATAAAGTTAAAAATTCAGAGTAGCTACCTATGTTTTACGCTTCATCCAATAGGAATTGAGCAATAAAATGAGACTGTGGGCCTGGATGTTTTGTTCTACTCTGTTGCGATAATAATAAATAACGTTGACGTGACCAGTTTATTAGTCGCGCATTTAGGTAGGTGGTCGACGAAGGAAACAAGATTTCTGATTTCTGGCGCTCTCTTGCAGATAAAGGGTCTTAAATGAGATTCTTGGGAAATATACCGCACAAAGGTAGCCCGTAATGTAAAAGTTACATCCACGGCTCACCGCCGGTACCTGTAGCGAGTCCCATTTGTTTATTAACCATATCCTTTGTGTTCAAATGGCTTTCCAGAATGATTTAATACTCCTGTACTTCGTTCGGGTGATTTCAATAGATTTTTTATTTATGGGGTAAATTTAATGGTTCTCCTTTTTATTAAAACAGAGAACAGTGAAGTCTGTTTTTAGGCATTACGCTTTTTGTCTCATTGATCAAAAAGTTTGGAATGATAATCGTTCGTACCTTCAGTTACCTACTTGTGGAGCTCCAAGTTTTATTGCGGGGGAAACTTTATCAGGATATTATATAAATGTAACGGGATTTTACTCAGAGAAAGGGCGGAAAGGTAAGAAGAAAAGTGGATGAAGGGCTGCTACACCTCTCGAGAGTAAAGTAAAAGATGTTTGGGTCGCGTCAACTGACATGTACATTTATGAAAGCTTCGCACCCTTCTCAATAAGGGCGCAGATTTGCTCGCACTATGATTAGCGATCTACATGTACACCAACCGCCGCATTATTATAGCGAGTAGGTATTACGCCATTTGTTATGAGCTATGAATATGGCTCTATGAATGACGTGGAGCGCGCAGCAAGTTGTAAGAAAGAAGGGATTATGCTTAGGAGCCGATAAAAGGAGCATGAAATAAAAGAAGCAGTTTTTCGGAAAATGATAAAGTATTAATTGTATTGCTCTAATTCTTTATAGAGCGGATTACGACAAAAGTTTAAGATCGAGTATATTTTAATTTAAATTTCTGAGCAATTGAGGTGTTCTTAGGAAACAATAAATTGATACGTAAATATTCAGCGTTTTAATGGCATTTTTCCCTCGCTATTGATTCGGCAAGTATTTTTAAAAGAAATGATGGTCGGGGTTATTTTTTTATGAAAATTAAAGACTATACCGATGCTCAATTTAGTGTGATCAAAATTCTTGCGACTTATCCTTATGTTGTGCTAATAAACGTGGAAATCGTGGGTTGGTAAAATGTTTAACCGAGCGGTCGAAATGTTCGAATATTCACCCTGGTAGACACGTTAACAACCTAAGTTCAGGAGGTATATTTGTATGTAAAATAATAGAGATTTTTGTCATTATCAGGTTCGTGTTATTTCGTATCAAATAGAATCATATAATATATAGGTATAGGTCACAAATGTGATATCGTTCACAGCGTGCAGGCGATATTACGGGGGCGGAAATGATGTCTTCCGATACAATGATGATAAGTGCTAACCAAGAAAATACGATGAAAAAATGAAACAAATGAGGTTCGTTACATTTTTGAATTTAAAATGAATACACCAATCATCAAACCATAATGATTACCTAAACTTTTAATGTATGACGCTGAATTTATTGTATAGAAGCTCATGACGACTAAAAAAACTTCAAAACATAAGAAGTAGGTCCTAGCCCGTCTTTGTCGTTGTGACAGCAAGCCTGTGTCCAGCTGACAAACTTGCTCGTATATGTTGGTATAGCTATGTACATTACGTTTTACGATTGCCAGATTTTTAATATCGCGTAATGATGTACATTACTGAAATGTTTCAGATCCCGAGGGATTAACTTCTGGAATTTTCCGGTGGAAAAAGCTACGAAGCTTATATGATGGATGCTTCGTTAGCTAAATGAGTCATTCCTTGAAATGTTTACTTACTTTGTTTTTTTTTTAATAATGTATTTTTGTACATGAAGGTTAAAATTTAAATTAGATTCTTCTACTGTGCTGGAAAACTATAAGTAGGTAACAGCGCACGTTAACCTAGTTTCTGTTCTCTTTACTAGTCTATACTACCCACATTACAATTAAACGATTTTCATAAATCTTAATCACAATTACATAGAAAGTTGTAAACTAATTCTGCCTTAGCTTATTCGACATAAATAAAAACAAATGGGACGAAATGTGTGATTTCAACTATTACCAAGTACCTACCAAGCTTTTTGTAAGGAAAATAATGCGTAGGCGAATTTAAGATAAATTTTCTATCCTAGCATCGTAGGTAGTCTAAGAGCCGATTATTGGAACGTGTGTAAAATTATCACTTGAAAATAATAATGATCTATGAATGGCGACGAAAATACTGACGAAATTAAATTTTGGGGGTTTTTTTAATAAAATTATTTGGCGCTAGGTATAATGTAATACTAGGCTACTCTACTCGTATTTCAAATAAAGTAGATTTTTTCACTACCTATTTTAAAATAATATAGGTACTCACAGATGTGACTTCAAAAATCGGACCCCCGCCGGTAATACAATAAATGTGACTCTGGAATTACAGGCTAGAAGTTTGATTTCCGCTGAGAACGTATATAGTAAATACCTACCTACATACTACTATGTTTTTTTTCACATTCATGGATTCAGTAATGTATTTAAAGAAACTTAACCCACCTTGTGTGTATGTATGTGGTGTATGTATATCATCTCGGAACTTACCTAATTTTAATGTTTTTCAAAGTGACATAAAAATATAACTTAGGTACCTACTTATTAAGAAGTAACTTACAAACATACAATACAATACGACCGGAAACCGGAAACACATATTTTAATAATAGGCTTTGCCTGGCTTTGTATAACTTCAGTGTTACGTAAACCTCCAAAACCATGTTACATAACGCAAATACAACTAGTGTATTTCTCGACAGAATGCGAATATGTATACATACTCGTACAATGGTATGCTCACAAATCTCACAATTCAATTCAATTATTCACCCGCCTAACGTAAACCACAGGAGATAAATAAAGTGTTGTTTATTGACAGGTATTTTATATATGTACAACTAGGTATGTCTTACCTGTAATTGAAATTGGAAAGTTGTGATAGATATCTGCAACTTTTCAAAGAAGTGGTGCGGCCGAGTCTTGTGGTCGTTGCCAGTGACAGAAAATCTCGAAGACGTCTTTGCTTTGTAGTTTTCATTTATATTAAGTCTTAGTCTTTATTTTATAATATTTTTCAAGTAAATAGTATGTGAATATGTTGTAAATTATCAGAGCAATATTTTAGAGATGTTTTCGACGTAAAAAACAGCAGGTATCTATTTCAATGTAAGCAGGTACGTATTTAGTGATAGAAAATAATTTTTCTAAGTATGGGCCAGTGGTGGGAAAATTTTCTTCATGGTGGGGCAGAGAGTTACAGATATTTTAGAAGATGATTATACCGTTCTATTTTTCCATTTTTTATGTTTTTGCCAAATAATTAAATTATATTACGATCGCGGGCCATATAGGTAGGTAATATTCACTTCGGATTAAATATTTTCGCGGGCCGGAGTTGGAAAAAATAATGTATATTTCGAATTAAAAGTTATATCCATAGCTGTTGTAACTTGTTAAATACGAGTGAACGTTGAAAGCTACTTTTTGATCATAGATATCCACAAAAATAGTAGATTGTACAACAAGAGCATAAAATGAGCCATTTTACCCGAGGCGTTCATATAGCCACCCGAGCCGGTACGACGAGGGTGGATAGACACGTCGAGGGGAAAATAGGTTTAATGGTCGAGTTTTACACTCTGCTTTTCACTTCGATTGCGAGGATATGAAATAGCAACAGTGGAAACTATGATTCACTTTCTATGTACCTTTTATTTTTTATGCATTATTATAATAATTCCATTATTTTAATTTTATTGATTTATTATGATTGATTTGATTGATTTTTAGTTTTATATAAATTAAAAATTATTTAAAAAATATATATAAACTTTTTTGTTAGTGGCTGTTGACACCTGATTACCTTGGTCTTGAGTTGGTATTAGACGAAGATTTTATTTTATGCACTAGAGCATAACAAGTCATTTTATGTCGCCTAGATACAGCATAAACACGAACTTTACGAGCATGAGAAGTGAAAATACTTTTGGACGTCCACTTTGCGTGATAACTAAAGCACAACTAATGTCCACAAAATAGCTATATGATCCTTCACCAATAAGATATTAACAAGTATTTGCGCAAAGTTATATTGGTAGCTAGACTCGGGACAATCACAAAATCAACCTATTCTTACATAAAAATGTATTTAGTATGAAAAAGTTATAATAGAATATGTTACTTAATTAGCTTCATTTTGATGTATATTTATTAGGGAAATGACTCATAGACACAAAGGTATGCTCAATTGATTGAACAAAACCGTGTGTGACACACACGTACTGCAGTAAATGTTTCTAAGATTGTGATATTTTTTTATGCAGCTTTAATTGAAGTCAACAATGTTTATTATGTTAAACGTCCTATATTGTACAGTATACAATGTATATAAAATTGTGTGGTATTATTTTTTTGAGTAGTTTATTTTTAATTGACTTGTGACGGCCAAAAAAGTTGCTCTGAAAATTCACCCACCCAACCCAATGTGACTAGTTTAGGTTCACCGATACCTAAAAGCAGTAGTGGGAACAGTTGAAATATAAAAAAAATAACTTATTCCAAAATAACCGAAAAATATTTTTTACACTTGCCGACCAATTTATATCATCGCAATACATAATGGTATACTGATACCTAAATTTATTTATTATTTCTTATGATTTGTTTATTTTTAATAAGTATTGTACATATAATATTGAAACTGACTGAAACTTCCTCGTCCAGACTGGTGCTAAGCACATTAAGACATGGCGCTCTCACTCGTGCTTCCCAGAACTCTATTAGAAGCGAAGGCTTTGTCGTCGGCTATAGATACTTATAGGTACATTGTCTAATCCCCGTAAGCCTAGCAGTAAATTTATCAAGAGAATATTGTATTCCACGTTCATCGCCTATAGTTTGAAAGCTACGTTGCTAGCTCAATTACCTTAACTTCATTATCTTTCATAGGTTAGGTTCACTCAGTGACTAGCGTCGTGAAAGTTTTTGTTTTCCATTAGTAAATGAAACAAATTATTCCGAATTGTAATTGTTCTTTGCCCTCAATTCACGTACAAATGAGTTTTCGGGCACGTAATCCCTGATAATTTGATGGTAGGCAAAATTATAACAATGGTGCGGTAGAAGGTTTGACCTATCGCCTTACACGTTACGGGTCGCGAGTTGGGCCTCTGATTTCATGGGAATTTATGGACGACATTTTATTGTCATATTGCCTTTTCAGTGTAAAAATATATAGGTATAATAAATATAGAAACATATTGATAGATTTACTGATAATTTGGATACGAGACTCAATTTTTTCTTCGTACGGGAACCACGCGGGGACCACATTATCATTCACCCTTACGCCATAAAACAATACATGTGCTGCCCACCATTGTGAGGCATATGCAAGATTACTATTAAACAGTATTTGCATAATTTAGCTGAAGTGTGTTTTGGTCGTGTTTTGCTTTCTGGACCTTTACAATACCTAAATAAACATAAATTACAAGTCCAATTACTGAGTAACGCTGACGCGCCGCCCGTGGCCACACATGGCGATATTCATATTTAGGGCCCCGTTTGAGTTTAAATGCCGGGTTGGAAATCAAATTAAACGGTAAAAAATTCGAAACAGCTGCTCTTGCTGCTGCTTGTTTGTGTCTTTACCATTCTAAGTCTATAAACTATGCTGATTCTTACTGAAGTACCTACTAAAGGTTAACAAACCCAAAATGAAGAATATAATCCATACTAATATTATAAATGTGTGTGTGTGTTTATGTGTTTGTATGTTGGTTGTATGTTTGTCCGTCTTTCACACAAAACGGATCGACGGATCGACGTGATATTCGGCATAGATATAGTTTATGGGCCAGAGAGTGCCATGTTACTTTTTATCCCGGAAAATTGCACAATTTCCGAGGGAACAGCGCGCGATAACCGAATTCCACGCAGGCGAAGCCGCGGGCAAAAGCTAGTTATATTATAGATTCATATCTATTCGTACTTAATTGGCTTAAACGTGAGTTAATTTTTAAGGGACGACGTATGTAAGAGATAACGACATGCGCATGCACAAACCTACATATCCTGTGATAATGAAATGCATACAAAAGTTAACTGTTATACTTGTGGTTAGTTCGTTTTTAAAACTTTCTGCGTGATACTTAGATATAGAATTGCAGACTCCACAATAATCTGTGCCACCTACTGGATTTAAGTTGGTCGCCTAGTTTCAAGCGGTGAGTTATCTGATAGTCTGAGAATTCAGACCGATTAAAGTGAGATATCTCTCGATCCGCTTGCAAGGTATATCGAAACTTTATCTTTGTTCCCTCCATACATTTCGATATGGTGGGATAACGGTCGTAAAGAGCGGGACATGGCAGGGTCGGCACAACATATGTTTTATGGGGTCTGTTATTTTTTAAAATGGGAAGTTAAGTTATTAACTTACAACAAAATTAAAAGAAGAATTAAGTAAATAAGATTTCTCAAAAACTTCAATGTACCCACTTAATTGAATTAAATTAAAACTACGTAAATTTATATTTTAAAATCGCCGTGTTCAAATAAAAGAAACGTATAATGTTTTGTGTGTTAATTTTAATTTGCTTTAGTAAAAGACGTTTTATCCAACACTTTATCTTAACTAGTTTTGTAGCTCTACCTAGATACCTACCGGCATCGATCGGTCATAACAATAAATGCTACGTTTTCTTTTATAGTCTTCTCAAGAGTTTTGTTTTGGACGACTGAGAAAACATTCATTTAACACGGAACTTTTTATGGTTCCGTCAGACAGAAAACAACCTATACTAATAGGAATTCCTTCGTTACACTGCAAATGGAGGGACGTGCTGAGAGAGGGTGTTATCCGAATCATATTTTCGTTTCGGACTCAATGGATTTAGTCGGGAACCTGTCCTATATCTATTTGAGAAAATGAGTCGGAACAAGTAGGCGAAAATGTGTATGCTACAGTGTTACAGTTTTTTTGCTTTAGAAAGAATGTATACCGTTATACCATTATTCGATTTTGTAATTTCTGACGAATAACCAAGTTTGCCTCCTATTGACCAAAAGGACAATGTACACTGGCGCAAGATTTCCGTGGATTTCTTGATTCGTATATACTCGTATCTATAATATCAAAAGAGCATCAGGCCTTGAAAAAATAAAATAGAAAACACAATTCCGATGAAAGTGTATTGTATGTTATTTATTACTACTGTAACCATAAGATAGATACTAAGGAATTAATTATAATAATGACTGTTCCCATTAACGTGCATTGACTAGATAGCATTAATAAAATTGTTTTTGTTTTCTATACTGCATAAAACAAAGAGCACTATAAATCACCAGCAATACTTCGCATTCCACTCCCAGGGGAAAACAAACCTACAAAATAACTACATAATCGAAATCTACGGGCCATCGATCAAAATAAAGAACTAAAAGGGCTCTTCTAAATCTCAACCTTCAGAGAACATGTAAAGAATGAATAAAACCTCTTTATTGAATAAAAATCCTTATTTGTTGACGTCTAGTATGCTTCTGAGGAAAATAAATTTGTTCTGGTGGATATGGGTAGACTCCGAGCACTCGCCAACAATATCTTATTGAATATACTTACCTTTATAGTTATTACAAAAGCTATTGTTTGTTTGGACCTCCATCTAGCCGCCCTCATTACTTCATAGTTCACAATAATACAACTAAGTATCCGAAAATGCTTTCAGAAAATAGGACTCGCAAGAGGGAAGTCAATTCGGATTGCAAATTAGGTAGGGGTTATTGATTGTAGAATTGAAAGAGGGTCCAATTTTATTAGACAACTTCCCTTCTTACCTGCTTTGAAAGGGATATTTAAAAATCCCTTGTTATAAAACTCTTTATGTACCTAATTACTTTTGTTCTGATGCAATTGCAATGTCTTTGTATTTCGTAAAGTGGGACACTAAATGAAGCTTTTATACACCTCACAGCTGAGAGTTGTTTAGTAGATACATGCCTATACAACGAGTCTATTCTAATAAGCTGGGGCTAGGTTAGGTTAGATTACATAGAAATATTAGGAATACACGGACCGGAAGACGAAGCGTTGACAGGCCTCCCACCAGGTGGACTGACGACATCGTGAGAGTTGCGGGAAACCGGTGGATACAAGGGGCGAGTTTTCGTTCATTATGGCGTTCTAAGGGGGAGGCCTTTGTCCAGCAGTGGACGTCTTCCGGCTGATGATGATGATGATGATGAAATGGGTAATACATTATTTCTTTACAAGTCTTTGCATATATAAAGAGTTACGTGACTGACTGACTGACAGATAATGCAAAGCCTTAACTTAACCACTAAAACTAGACTTACTCTTACTGGTCATTCTACAGTTTTTTTTGTAAATTTTTCGTATACGGCTTTTACGTGTAATTTAAAGAACCTATATTTTCGAATCAACCAAAATTTGGTTGGTGGATGGTAAAAAAAATTGTACCCTAAAATAGGTGTTTTTTTGAGCAAAAATGTTACTTTACTTATCAATAAAATTACTGTCAAAATATATTTGAATAAGTCAGTTCTTAGACCCGCAAGCTGAATCCACCAATACATATAAAAGGAAATAAAAAAAAAACACTAAAGTGATTATTTCGTAATGGGTGCGTCCCAAGATATATAAAAACGTTGCACATATTTTCATATCATATAACGTTCATTATATATAATTACATTATGTATAACATGAAACACTATAATTTCAATAAGTATAACGTTCGATCAGTATAACAATTGTTTTATATACTTTCATAAGAAATATCATGTTTATGGGCTAAATTCATATGATATAACATACATAAAGTATACCGCTCATAATACGTAATAACTTTTTATATAACATTAATATGGTATAATATCAAGTGATATACTTTGTTTCTAGAATACTTGTTAAATTTTAAAACCAGAAGATTAGGTGTTTATCAACCTTTAATTTTTGTATTGAGAAGTTTTACTCCAAAATTTGTGCGAGCGAGCGAAGCGAGCGAGCAAGACGGTTCGGAGCAGAAGCGACTCGGATAGGTTAGGTTTAGAAGGCTAAGGCGGGAGCGAAGCGGAGCGTAGCTCCCGCCTTAGCCTTCGGTGTTAGGTTTTTTTTTATAGCAGCGAGGAAACCGTAAAAGTGAAATAAAAATAAACAAAGAATACACAATAAATAAATTGACAACTTTATTCAAAAATAAACATAGCTATATTTTTTAAGCTTAAACATGAAGCGATTGCTTTTAGGAATTCACATTCGGCATACTCGGTTTTATAATTTTTCAGCGTTATATTTTCCGTTGTAAGATTAAATGAATGTTATATGTTTTGGTTGTTAGAGGTTGTGAATATTATATTATTTGATCGTTATACTAAAAGTATTTATTTCCATAGATCATTATATATAATGGAATTATATATTTTATCATTATATATTATGAGCTTTATAGCAAACGTATGTTATATTAAAAAAAATAGAGAAAGTGAAGTTATATATAATGAATATTATATGTTTTGTTTTTATATATTCTATTACTTACCCTTTCGTAATACATCTAATTTCTATTAGAAATAAATAAAATAGTCACATATTATCAAGAAATTGCATTTTGATTAATTATCATTTAGAATCTAATAATAGATATTACGTATTTTGTTAAACCGATATAACACAGCAAAAATAAGTACAAAAAGTCTCTAGGCACGTTAAAAAGACATACCTAAACCTTGACTACACTTACCTTTTATACGGCTATCGTAAATAATTTTTACTTTTGAAAATATAATACAATACAAAGACTCTTTATTGTACACCAGAAATATCAAGCGATACAAAAAATAGATACAAAAATATAAAATAAAAAACAGGATGGAATAAATATGAAGTTTTTAGTTCATTTAAAATATAAAGTGGATTTTACATGTGTTACAAAGAACACAAACAAAACGAGTAAATTATGAAGTAAATAGGCTTATAGCAATTTCGCCTGATTTTTACAGAATTATTAAAAAAAAAAAAAAATATTGCGGTGATAAATTAATGAAGAATGTATTTGCAAATTACCTGGTCTAATTTTGAATGCTAAAAAATTCTTATTTAAATTAATGTTGATTTTACTTAAAGCGAAGGTGTTAGCTGACTCGGGTAACTCGAAATTCGGCAGACATCATGTGTGTCATAGAGGTGCACTAAGACATTTTCGAAATTCCCTCGTGATTGATAAGGTACCCTATTTTTATTCCTACGGGAGCCAAGCGACGGAGTAAATCTAGTTTGAAACAAAACTGCAATTAATAAGGAGATTGTTAAGATTAAAATAAGGTACTAAGGCACTTTCCCTATATATAATTACAGTGTTTTGTTTCACACTAGATTTACTTTATTTCATTAAAATAATGCAATAACAGCCTTACTTTACTCAACTCTATTTTGTTAATCATGTAAAATTAGTTACTTACCATCCAGGGACTTCAAGTAAAACAAGGTTTAATTGTTTTTAGGTTTAATAGATAAAAGAAATTTAGATATTGTCATAATTGTTTTACATTTAATGTTTTTATAGATATAATTTACAAACTTTATTTCGACATAAAACTTAAAATAATAATACACAATTTACAGAAAAGAAAAACATTTTGATGATGTCGAAAAGGAATTTGACTCAGAATTATGCTGCAGTAAGTGTGCCTTGTTTGAGAGTTGGTAGGTCAAACCACATTACCACAGTAATTCCATTAATTACTATGCACCAAAATTGTTTAGAGAAGTTACGGCTTTTCCTAGCTTTAACGGTACTTATTAGGGTTCCGTAGTCAATTAGGAACCCTTATAGTTTCGCCATGTCAGTCTGTTTGTCTGTCCACGTCTAAGCTCAGAGACCGTAAGTACTAGAACGCTAATTTGGTATGAATATGCATATCAGTTACGCCGACAAAGTGGTAAAATAAAACAAAACCTAAAAAATATTTTTATAGCGCACCTCCCATAGAGGTAAATTGGGGGTGTTTTTTTTTTCTCGACTAACCCTATAGTGTGGGGTATCATAGGATAAGTCTTTTAAAACCATTAGGGGATTACCAGGACGATTTTTCGATTCAGAGATTTGTTTCTACTTGCGAAATATTCAACTTCAAAGTGCAAATTTTCATTAAAATTGAGCGTCCCCCACTCTAAAATCTAAGCTGTAGAATGGAAAAAAAAAAAAACCAGAATGGTAGTAAGTATTTCCAAACAAGGAAAATTATAACGGCTAAGATAGCTTGAAAATTATTATTTGTTTAAGAGTAAATATCAACCTAAAAAGGTGTAAAATATTTCCTAAACTTCCTTGGAAATTTGGAGCATGGAAGATTCCGTAGACAATACAAATCCTTACAAAAATATTACTTGATTTTTTCTTAATGGTACGGAACCCTATCATGGGCGTGTATTACACACTGTAGGCCGTTTTTTATACGGTATGCAGTTGGTTACCTGGTAGGAATATAACTGGGCAATAATACTAAAATTTAAATAAATAAATGCCCGGTTGGTCGACACTTCTGGGGACCCAAGAGTTGGCGCGTATTTACTCGTATCCCAGGGGATCGCACTTGCAGTCCAAAGGGATAATGCGGTCAACATCATGGGAACCCTGAAACAGGAAGATCTTTTAGATGGGGTGTTCTTTTTATTTTTATAGTAACTTGTATGTTTAGTTCAGGTATCTCAGGTTAGGTCTTTTTGTCTTATTTTTATTTTTAACTGTTAATTTTATGTGTTTCATTCTATGTAAAATCATAAAATAAATATTATTGTGATATAAAAAATACATTAGTAAGTATAAGTTGAGCTGTTTAATATACAGGGTGGCCCATTTATATCGGTTAGTATGGGAAAGTCTGAAACTATATGACATACGAAAATTTCTTCTTAGGAACCATGACATCGATTTTAATAACAAGAAAAACTGCATTCATGCATTCAAAATAAAACCTGTACTCAGCTCGAGAATCGAACCCGGTTGTTTTGAAAAAAAAAAAAAACTTACACTATTTCTATTTAGATATCGATTGTGTACGTCTTAAGGAGTAAATGTCTCCATGAAACATTATGTCTAAAATGAACAAAAAGCATTGTTTTCACATACTTTAATTTATTTTAGTAGGTGTTCGAAGTGTCCACCGTTTTTTTTTTTTCAATACAATGTTCAAGGTTTTATTTTATTTTATTTATTTTATTCATTTTAGAAATATTGTTTCGTGGAGGCATTTACTGCTTAAGATGAGAGAGAGACAGAGAGAGATCTAAATCTAACATAATGCTCTTCTGTAGGTACTCTACCCACTTCTGCAATTAAACAGACTGATCAATAGCAACGTATTGCCAAAATAACGAGGTAAAAAAAAAAAAAAAAAAAAAAAAAAAAATTAACATTAAATTAATTAAATTAGAGACTGAAAATAAAATTAGGCAAAAATATACTTTGAGCATCATAAATAAGAACTTTTGTAAAAATTATTTATTTGTATTCCACGGAAGCGACGACGCTAAGTCCAATTTGTGATAAAAGTTTGGTTTTCAAATCGCCAATAGTTACTTTTCTAACGTGCATTGGATATAACTAAGACAGATTAGATATTTTCAGGGACTGGCTTGTTTAAAGAGTCAAAGAGAAAGGACAGAAATACGTTAAGTCCCGGATTAAGTACCCCGGCGGGCACAACGTGCGCATATTATTATGAATATTTTATACCGTTATAAGTAAGTTAAAAAAGTGACTCAGTTGTACCTTCAAAACCTTTTGCACTGACTTCAAAAACACTGGTCAACTCTTTGATGAATTATAACTGTTATAATTCATCAAAGGGCCAACTACGTGTCTGAGTGTAAACTGTAATAGATTTCCTTTTAAATTCATTACATATGTATGTACGGTATGTATACCACCCTCTGGATTTATTTCACATTTTTAAGCAACACTTGCCTCTGACAAATATTAGCCAAATATTTTACGAACGGATTCCCAAATCAAAAGCGGTTTTTTAATACAATACTAATTTACAATGTTTTTGAAAGACTTATCAAACGATACCCCACACTTAGAAATATTATGTGTACCTACTTGGATGTTATGTGGAAGAAAAAAAGGATTATATTATTTTACCAATTCATCAGGGTAGTTAACTAATACAGGTTTTAAATCAGTCAGTATAGGCAATTAAGTTTGTAAGTGATGTTCTCAGGAATCATGTTGATCATCACTCAGTTTGAAAATCGATTGATGGAGCATATAACACATAACTATTTTGGTTTATGCTCGTATCTGTGGTAGCGCGTTTTTTAGCGTTAGTTTTTTTTCTTTAGTTACTTTTTTCGTTATTTTAGCAGTCAATCATTTTTTTATTACTCGTTGTTCTTAGTTTGAGGCTGAAAGCAATATAACTGGCAGGTAATATATTCAGGAGAAAGGTTAAGTAATTTTGCTCATTTGACGCACCGAGCGGAAACTATTTTGTGATTCACAGAGACGCTACGTTCCACCAGTACAATCATCTGTTAAAACATTTAAGCTGTTTAAACATTAACCACTTGCGTTCGGGGTAAAATATTGAAATGCTTACAAGGAATAGCATGCCTTGTTGATTATTGATTTATTGGCAGATCGGGGAACTGAGATACCCGGGCTCGCACATTATTCACTAAAAACATCACGCCACTATGGGGGCCGGGATTCCCGGGAAGGAAATGGGAATATATGTATCACTGCACATTTTATGGAGCTCATAGAGTTATCAATTCCTTGGGTATGGAAGGATATACATATTTATTGCTTAATCGTAATCACAGCCGAAGTAATATAATATCTAAGTGTTTCTGAATAAATTTCATAGGTATTTTTAGTACTTGTCATTGCTTTGAAATATTTAATGTTCATAAGTAAGTACTTATAGGTATATATTATGAAGGTGGACACTCAATGGGTACAATTGACTTTAAGAAATGCAGTAGGTAACTATCTTGATTAGGATCTATTTTTTTAAATAAAAACCTTAATTACAAATCTGTTTTCTGCAGACTCTTCACGTAAAGATACGACTTTCCACCAGGGCCTTGGTAGCCGAGGAGGTTGGCCGCAGCAACGCAGTCCGCTTCCGTCACCGGCATCTCCTGCAGTCGTGCCAACGCGTACGCCGTCAATCGTTCACAAGACATCATGCCTATAATCCTCCCCACTTGCTTCATTCGCACATCAGCAAAACTTATCCATGGCTTTGGGTGCGGACGAGCTAAAACACAACCACATATTTATTACGAAGCCTTATCTCACCTGCCCAGGAAGAAGGCCCGTGTAACATTAATTATTTTCCATGTCTCTGCCACACAGCTAATTCAGGTGAACTTATTATTTGACTAACGAGTAAACCTGTTACAGTCGTTAGCGAGACGTCGTAAAGGAAAAAGTGTACAAAAATGTGGTCTATTTATTATCATTATGTGCCAAGTCGGGCGGGAAAAGTTAAGAGCGGAAATGGCGCACGGGTGGGCAAGTTTTGTGGGTATTTGTACCTTTGTCGCGCTGTTCTTTCATGATGAGGGCGCGGTAGGCGCCTGGCGTGTCCTGATGAAGCAGAAGGATCCTCAGCCCCGCACGTGGCTCCATCAACAGGGACGCTCGGTGCCACTCCACTCCCAAGTATGGATCGATGGCGTTTATCACTGCTCTAAGTTTCCTCAATCGCTTAAATCAGATTTATGTATTCTATTATAACGCTGCAATAGAAATGCTTCTGTACATTGAAGATTTAAAAACGTGTAAAGTTTATTTAATATTATATGTAGGTATAGTCACCAGCACCAATTCTGACACAACAAAGCGTGCATAAATATCAGATACGACTCTATATCTAGAGCCGATAGAACGTGTCAGATATATTTACACGCTCCGCTGCGACAGATGTTAATGCAGGTGATTATGCAAGGAATAAACATTACTATTTCCTAATTTGGTGTACAGTCGAGTTCGTAAACTTCTGAGCAAAAATTTTATCAAAAATATCTGAACACGCTTCTACGCCGTTAACTCTATTAGTCGTGCTCACATATTTTCGATCAAATTTTTGCTTACAAGCTTAAAAACTCGATGATTGTACTTTGGAATAAGAATAATACGATGGTCACAAATAGACTGTTACGATTCTGACATGTAATATTTCCGTTATTTTATTCCAATAGATTATTTTAACCTTATTATTATATAAAGCTTCATCATATCAATTATTTTCACGTTATGTTTGTCCGGAAGTCATGGGTACTAAATAGTGCAACGCAGACGAAGTCGCATGTAAAGTTTGTGGCCTAATAAATCATCACCGGCTCAAACTGACCAAAACAAACGTCCGCGTACGTAGGTACAAATGGCCTCACGAAATAACGTAGAACACATTCCGATTTACGGACTCCATTACTATTTCAGTGAAGTTCGTACGTGCAAAAATGAAAGCTATGAGGTTTATTTTTTGTTTTAACGACCTCACTTTAAAAAAGTAATAAAATGTACAGTTTAACTTAATTTACAATTAAAATACTTACCGTTACTTATGCAAAGTATCTTTATATTTTTGAATCAGCAGGATAAGGATAGTGTGGTCCACTAAATCATGATACTTAGGAGCAATATAAAAATGGAACCGACTACAACAACCTTGAAAATATTATTCTAAGGCACCTTACTAGTCCGAAGTCGGTGCCTCAATACGAGCCAGCAGGAGTGGAACAATCGTCGTCTACCTCATCTACATTTATTATTATATTTACTTAAAGAAATACAGATGGTCCGTTATAGCTAAAAGAACGTATTTTTTTTATTCGACTGGAAGGCAAATGAGCAAGTGGATCTCCTGGTGCTAAGAGATCACCACCGCCCATAAACATCTGCATCACCAGGGGTATTGCAGATGCGTTGCTAACCTAGAGGCCTAAGTAATTAAACAATAAAGAAAATTGTGTAAAAGCCATTACATGTTTTTTGTTATGTCACTGTCTAGAAAACTAGAACTATCTGCAAAAAAAAAACTAGTGGATAGCCACAAAAATGAACTGAAAGAAACAAGCGAAATACTTAAGATGGATGAATGTTGCTATGATGAATTATTTCGAAAAATATTTTTTAATCAAACTTTTCATCTCGCAAACTGGAACAACACTAATCAATAGACCATTTTAATGCAAAGTAAAGCACAATCTTACAAATCCCTGGGATGTTGAAAATACAAAGCCGTGGAAACTTTTTATCCTCATTAGTGCCATAGCATTCTTGTACTATGTCAATTCTAACAAGGTAAATTTCGACTAGTACCTATTTCGATGTACATAGTTTTTAATATGTTTTGTAGCACTGTAGTACTTGTAGACTTGCTGACGATATTGCACAACACCTATGTACCTATTTATGCATATACTTATATTCTCTCCCCTCTTGAAGACGAATTGAAATCTGTATTTGCCACAGACAAAATATTAATCCTGCGAAGCGACTTGCGTCTTATCTTTACTATAGCGTTTTAAGGTGTAATGTCTACATTTGATGCAATTAATTTACATACTAATAGTGGAGAGCATAGGATACTTCACAGAGCGGAGGAATCAAGTTTACAAATAAAATATCTTTGAACGTTGTTGTATAACTAAATGTATTATAGATATGTATAGTTACCAATTTACTTAACTTAGGTGACAATTGCATTTCAACTGAACAGTAAATGGTATGATATAGCGCACGAAAGGGTAAGTGTAAAGATAAACAAGAAAACAAGAAAGTTGTTCAGGCAAAAAACACTTCAAGCCGTCAAACGAAGATACAGAAAATTATTATTAGTCGTATATATATAAATATAATATATATTTGCAACTTTTAAATAGTTTTAAATGCTTGTAATTATACTTAGTAAGCATAAGTATAATTATAATTACTACATAATGTTGATGGCATTGCTTGCCTAATTTTTAAATTATTTTCGTTTAGCTTATATTAGTTTAGTGCAGACACACGTGTTATCATAGATTTCAAGAATAAAATTCATTATAACCCTGCAGCACCCCAAAATCGAGATTATGTACAATACATTACTTAATATTCCATACAAATATTTATAATACTAGCTTTTGCCCGCGGCTCCGCCCGCGTGGTATTCGGTTATCACGTATAAAAAGTAGCCTATATCATTCTCGGGCCCATAAACTATCTCTATGCCAAAAATCACGTCGCTCCGTCGCTCCGTTACGGCGTGAAAGACGGACAAACACACAAACATACAAACACACTTTCGCATTTATAATATTAGTATGGATAACGAATTTAAAATCCATTAACAGCTAATAGAAGTCTCTGAGTGCAGTAAGTCAGAGTCAGAACTGATGCTGGTTTGATTACATAGCACTCAATCGATTGCTCAAGTATGCAAACGAAATACGAAGGGGGATGACACAGTTACGCTCCCCTTGCAAGTGTGCCTTTCGAAGAAATTTAATTCAAGATGAGCTTATAGAACCAATCATTACCTCACCTTCGCCGATAATAAGGAGAACACGATCGGCGTCATTTCGGTGTTATCAGCCCAGAAATAAAATATTCCCCACATTGAATCGACGACTTCATGGGGGTGGAAATGAGCGCCGCGTTCGAACTCCTCGCAAGAGGTAATGTTCTCGTAGCCCCCTGTGGGTTCTCCGGCTGGGAACTGCGCCACCGCGCTGCACAAAACAATTTCAAATATCCAGATCCACGTAAACATTCTTGTGCCATTCGGCCGGCAATTTCACTCCCTTGTTTACCTACACGACTTTATATAGCCCGGTGCAGCACAGATTCGATATGCGCGCAGATAATCCAAGGATTAACTTACTCGTGTATTTAGGTATGAGGCATGAGTAATGGCTCCGTGTTATACGGGTACCGATGTATGGCGAATTGTCACTTTAATGCTAGAGTTTAGCAAATCAATTTATAGACATCTGAATCAAACTCCAGATAATTCATGCTAGCAACGTCATTTATATTTTTTTTTGTAGTTTCAGTATTCAGTATTTATTTATTGCAACGCCTTTTACAAAAAAATAAAAAAATTATGCCCCATTGGGGCGTGGCAATTAAAAAATTACTTACATTACTTTGTTCACTGATAGTTAACAAAAAACAGGGGTAATACAGTTACAAATTCGGCCTTCTATTCTATTACTTTTACTGATAAGAATGTATAGATCAAAAAACAATAGGTACGCGAACGCCTGACCTACACACTTCATAACGAAATGGCAATCGCGCCCCCTCGCTTCTTTTTTTTATTCTTTGGTCATACTTTTTGCTTTATATTATCTTATTTCGTTTATAAACTCATTGTAGTACTAAATCAAAACAAAGTATTGCACACGGTAAACATCCGAACATAAAGTTAAATTAGGTAAACAAAACTGACAGGCCCGCATTTGAGTGCAACAAAACCCACTGCCTGTATAGTAAATAATAGATGGAATAGGTAATAAAAACGTTTCTAAATAGCTATAATTTATTCAACGTAAATACTGAGATGAACCAAGATTTACTTAATTAAGACTTTCTTGAAATAAAATACGGAATTCACAAAGCCGGCCACTGGAGTGCATAATAATTTATTAATATTTTTATTTGGGCTGGTCTGCCCCGATGTTGTAAGCACACTTAGGGCATTCTGCCTGAGAGCCATTTTTGCAAGTTTTAATTCAATTTTGCTCGGTAAACAGAAGTTACGGTATCAATAAATTTTCATTAATATCGTGCACACGTTTCGTATCTTGTTCCACCTGCAGGTGTGTAGATAGAGCTCCAAATGAGAAAGGAAGATTTTGCCCCCTCCGACATAATATTTATCACCGGTGCGACTGAATCGGTATTGGTGCAATTCGCACTAGAGGATTCCTTCTCAGCTGTGAGTCATAAACCACGTCGCCTAGCTCGCTCCGACTAGACTTTGAAATTCGAATCTCTTGCTTTTTCTTCAAAGTAATAAAGTGAAACTCTTAAGATTGTAGTTTGGCGTAACAACAACATGAATAAAAAGGCAAGCGATTAAAAATCATTTAAGATTAAACTTGATAGAAACATACCTAGTATATTTAGTAGAAGATGTATGGACCTGGTACATACGTGTAACAGCATACGGCGTCTGCAGCATGCGCAGCGCCTTGGGATTACATAACCACCAGTCATCATCTTAAATAATGTATGTATAAGCACTATTCAATATGTTTGCTAAAACTGGCCTCTTGCTCGATTTTCACAATAGCATTCTACATTTTCAGAATGGATTTTTGCAGCATTTTCTCAATATTCAATTCCATTGTTTAAGCAACGAAATTGGATTGGCGGAAGGAATGCTTATACTCATATAAAGTGAATCCAGCATTGCGGTAAAGCATTTCAGGTCATCGCATCGCTCAGAAGTTTTTAAGGTATTATATATTTCAATTTCAATTTAGGTTTCAGGTTGACTAAACTCACCTATATAAGTAAGTAGATACATGAATATACCAATACATGAGTACACGAATTCCTATGCAGCAGAGAGGTTAACTCTACATTTTTACTTCAATTATTTACATACGCATAGAATCATGCAGACTACGTTTAACACGCATAGGTACTTATCCCTGGACGTATTTGGAAATGACTTGTTACACGATATGGCACGATAACAGACATAGTAACCAAACTGATATGAAAATCATACCCGACATTATTTAAGAATAGGTACCTACTTATCTAAAACGTTATCACAGAATAATTTAGTTTGATCTGATAAAAGCGTCTGGCGGATTCATATTATATCTCGTTGCCTAGATGTCTGTCGAGTGTCTAGTCTAGACTCTACAGCGCTATAGACGTAACAACTTGATTTTAATTCTATTCCACACTATGGAGTAATCATGTTAATCTGTTTCGGTCAAACAGTTTCTCGTTCGAACCAAATTCATATTGTATCAGTGGCTTTAGATAACTAACCAGGCGGCGGATAGACGTAATTGACTTGCATGAGGCAGCTATTGTGATTTCAGTTGATTCTAGTCCCGCTTCTGCATCGCCTAGTATTTGGTCTAGTTTTGGTTCTTTTGTAGTTTTTTTTGTTATTATGAATATAAAAAAATCAATAAGACTTCGCGCGTACACATTTGAAGAAACTCCGTGGAGTAACATACGATACCAGAGGTTTATTTCCAGGTAGGGTATAAGTACCGTTTTTGGCCACCTTATATCACCGTTTTTGAACAGTTGACATTTGAATTAATATATAAAAACTTATAGTATTAAAACAATATGTTTAGTGAGTTTTCAAAAGCTTATACTGAAACGAACAAAGTTTGTAATATTTTATAATTACTATAGATTTATTTCACACGTATATTTAAACATAAGTGGCCATAAACGGTCAGTGGCCACAAACGATAGGTACTTATAATGTAGGTACTTCTGCTCTATCTAGTTGTTATGCTTGGACACGACATCTAGTTGGTAGATTTTTAGAGTTTAATTTACGCATCTGAATTAGCTACTCATAATGCCGATGAATAAGTATTCTATCAATTTTTAAACAAGTACCTATCAAACGAATATATCGCTCAAGTCGAACTTTCAAGTTGACAGACACGTCTATTGATATTATTATTTTATGACATGCAAACGATTAGGTATCAACTTTAGGGTGATCACATATTTGGCGCCACATGACGTCGGATCGGGAGCTGTGGAGGTCAAAAGGAGGCAACTTTGCCCAGCAGTGAGACACCTTAACATGCTAATAAAAATGTCATTTGGTCATAGAAGGCAATAAATGTATTATACATACATTGTAAATGTAACAGCTAACTCTATGGCGTGCTACTGCTATTGCCAGGTGCACTCAAGGTACGCCGCTGGCGCTGCCTGTCTTCATCGCATGCCAATGTCTAACTATTGAACAACCTGGGGTCTCATAATTTTTAGACGACCAGATGGCCTAGTGGTTAGAGACCCTGACTACGAAGCTTGAGGTCCCGGGTTCGATTCCCGTGTCGGGGCAGATATTTGTATGAAAAATACGAATGTTTGTTCTCGGGTCTTGGGTGTTTAATATGTATTTAAGTATGTATCTATCTATATAATTATATTTATCCGTTGCTTAGTACCCATAACACAAGCTTTGCTAAGCTTACTTTGGGACTAGGTCAATTGGTGTGAATTGTCCCTGTGATATTTATTATTTATTTATTATTTATAATTTCTTTATAGAGTTCTGTAAATTGTATGTAAGTAAATAACTCAAATGATAACTCAAATTATTTCTCTGATTTCACTGTAAAAGTGAAGCGAAATATTCTATAATGGAAAATAAATTCGCGAGGTAGGTTGTCTAATAAAGTAAAATTGGGTCAAATTTATTTTTCTATAGTTTGCATGAGAGCATTGAATACGTGCCAAGTATTATTATTACGGCGTTAGTGCACACATGATTTTTAAACGAGTCGCGTTTTACACCCGTTAAGAAAAGGCAATGACCTCTTTATCGGCTGACAACGAATCGACGCTGGTTATATATAGTTTTAGTATCTACGCTAACGACTACTAGTAGGTAGCTGGCAGTTTTGCTCATGGGCGGGCACCATCTTAATAATGGTGAAGAACAAGAAGGTCATAAATAGAAAATTATACTCGTTTTGGTCTATAATTTGATAAGTCAGTAATAAAAAGAATTATCTACTTCCTGCTGCTAGCACACTTGCTACCGGGATTTTATGTTTCATAAACTGATTAAAATTTCAAACTCGATGTCTAAAGAAGTCACGATATTTTTTTAATTTTGAGAATGAAAAGCTTAAATTAGAATAATAGCACAATGGCTTAGACGGTATACATATTTCAAACAAACTATTTCTAATAGAAATAGAAGTATCTATTCACCTAGCACGTAGTGTGAAATTCTATCTTATAACTGAGCGAGCGCAAAATGTCTCCGTTTCAGGAAGGCTACTCCGAAACACAACGTTCGAAGTTCGTGTCGTGCGATCCCTCTCGCTCTCGTGTTAAATAATATAAGTGTGAGAGGGACCGCACGAAACGAACTTCGAACGTTGTGTTTCGGAGTAGCCCTTCTGTTTGGGTAAAAATGCTTTCGTACGTCTGTCCAGCGGATGTTCGGCTGTCCACCTCTAAAAGTCGCATTTCTCAACCGATTCTCGTGAAGTTTTGTGAGCTGGTTCGATACTTACATATATGGATTTGTTTTGTCAATTCAGTTATTGGAAATATTTTAAGATGGCGAAATTTCTGCCATTTTGAAAAACTCGCAAGGTCTTGCAACTCAGAAAGACATCATTCTAGTCTTGGAACGACCGTGTGTTATAACTTAATACTACACAACACGACAACAACAACAACAATTTGAAAATTATTCCGTAATTAAACCAGACACGACACAACAGAACAGAATCCTCCATAATCTATTTTGCCTAGGTATACCTAATTTTAGGTATACCTAAAAATTTATTTATTGAATCAGACGTTACTTTACGGAGGTCCATATCAGGAAAATATGAAACCCGCTCACCCGCGATCTTGAAATAGCAACATTTATGGAACTAATGTGTGTTCATGAAGCTGTTCAAGCGCCACACTATAAGAACACACAAATCACACAAACCCAACTACCACCACAACACTACACTGACGCGTTTCGAACGCGTCTTGAACTCAACCAGAGTTCACCCTTGAAGCCACACAACGTAACATCTGATATGCATGGTGAACCATTTATTTATAGTTCATTTATGTAATAAATAAATATTACAGGTAGTCGCCACGTGCCGGCTTAGGATAAGTACCTCTATATTATGATTATTATGATGGTTAACATTTATACCTATGTACAAGCAAAAAATTATAATCTGATAAGATACGTCTGGGCCTCTTGATAAGACAGTAATAAAATAAATATCAACAGAGTATTAATAAGGATAACACTGGTTTTTTAACATTCTGGAACTCCACGTTAATGAATAGGAGAAAATCCATTTAAAAAACCCTTTAGATAATTTTGCAAGAAACAAGCAATCGAAAAACAACAATGAAAATAATAATAATAGTCAAACGAAAAAATATGCTCCTTGTCCAGTTTTTTATGGTCGCAGTTTGACGTCTACTGTAGTTACATCTCTAGTATTAAATAGATATTTTTATACAGGTTAACGAACCTTTTGGAAAAGAGAAAGATACTATCTGCAATAAACGAAAGATCTTCATAAGACCATGATGAGGTGTGAAAATTAATTATTTGATATTGGTAGCCAACTGACTCTACGGGACATAGTCCCATTTCGAATATTTTCTTGATTTTTACCGTAACAATCTTAAAAAACTTAATAAAAAGATATAAAAATAAATGCCTAAATAAAAAAGGTTAATATTATTATTATAAATAAACAGGTTTAATAAATCCATACCAATATTATAATGCAAAAGTATGTGTGTTTGTATGTTTGTCCGTCTTTCACGTCGAAACGGAGCGACGAAACCTAGTGATTTTGGGCATGGAGATAGTTTATGAGCCAGAGAGTGACATAGGCTATTTTTTATCTCAGAAAATGCACAGTTCCCGAGGGAACAGCGCGGGATAGCCGAATTATACGCGAGCGAAGCCGCGGCCAAAAGCTAGTATACTCATATAATACTCTGGTAATCGGACTAGCACACTTTGTAGTAAAATTATTACTATGTCGACCGAAGCGACGAGACTCAAAAATCAGTCCCATGCTGACTGCTTGTAAAAGATATCCGCCAATTTACATCCAAACGTCGTAAAAGGCGAAACCACACTGTCGTGGATTAACATGCAGCAATTTCGTCTTGGAAAAATAGCCGGGCCCAAAGAATATCTAATACTAAACGTATTAATTCCACCTACGCAGACGACACCGCCGTCAAAAAATAATTTGCTTTAGATTAGCGCGCAGTTGTGATTTTATTCAACTGTATTTCGGAAAACCGCTACGATTTCATTTATTATCATTTAAACTGTCAGTGGTATTTGGTGACCCGCCAGTGCGTTGCTCTGTGCTGATAAGTCTTTTAATACCTATATACCTATCTCGTCTCGAGCTACGTACCGCGAGCCATCGCCATGCACGGCGCCCAGTGTTTAATCGAAACGGAATTTGGGGACAAGAATTAAATCAACATTTTTTTTATCATCATTGCTGAAAAATAAAATCTCTGCAAGATTCGCGCAGTACGCGGTGCTACGGCATTTGAAACCACATACTCGTACCAGGCGAGCTTGATCAATAGTAGATTCATCTCTTGTAAGTTAAAAACGCCGCCACTATTATTATTTTCAGGTTTTCATGCGTAAGATAGCAATCCGAAATAAACAATTTTTCCGAGTGTATGACTATATAAGTAAAGATTAATCATTTCACCTCATTAACTCAAAAAATTGTCTTTTTCTTTCGAAATCTGCGTGGAAAAGCGCTTTTTCTTCGCTGCGCGGAAAAAGGTTTTGAAATCCGAACATTATGATTAACTATGGTGCACTAACTTTTTCTTTCGATTGAAAAAACATATTGACTTGTTCGGAATTGTTTCTGTCTTCAATTTATCTTCAAGGGAATACCTTTCAATAGGTCAAATGAAGTTAATTTTCTCCAAGACACTAGTGGCCTAATGCTTACTGTTTACCTAAAAGTTGTATAAAAAAAATTGAACCGACTACAAAAACCCATATAAATAATTTTCTACCAGTCTGAAGTCGGTGCCTCATCACGAGCCAGCAGGAGCCAGCCTCCTTTTTTTGAAGTCGGTTAAAAAGAGAATCAAGCATGTCATTTATTATGAAGATCAAGTATACGTACGATAGATTAATTATACGCACTAAAATTGTATATAAATACTTGTATATTACTTATTGTGTGGTAGGTGTTAATTTATCACTTTTTTTTTAAGTTTGTAACTGAAATGTTTTTAATTCAAACAGAGATATTTATCAAATAAAGTGAGTTTTTCTAAATGTCCTTTAAATGTGTCACGTCAATGTCATTCCTTAAGAGTCGGAATTCTACAATTTGACCTTTAATAATGCCGGGGAAGTTGTAATATTGTATGCAAAAAATGGCATGGTCAATAAGTGCGCAGCACGCATGTATAGTATACAGACACAAACACGCACAGATACAGACACAGATACAGACACATACATTTACATTTCATATTATTACAATCCTGAATTTTTCATAAACAATTGAACTTCTATCATGTTGCTAAATTGGGTTCCTTATTCGTTCTTAATATGCTTCCTATTAATAAACTTGTTGCTTCGGAAGATTGGTGTTTGGTGACAGCAAATCGACTTTGATCATTATTTATTCATTACATGCTAATATTAGTACCTACTGCTTTGTATTAACGGACCACATTTGTTTCATGTTCAATCTTATATTGCTCGTCGAACTATGCGGTCGAGTAGAGCGACTAGTTAAATAATGTTGATTTTTGGACAGAAATATTCATAGATTAACCTTGTGTGCGATCCCACTGTGTACAATCCTGCGATACGCGCGTGTTCGCGATAGTATTTGTTTGTCCGTCGCTATACTATGTTGAGTCTCTAGCAAACATTTGTATTCATATTTTAAAATAGTTGCGTGAAGCTTCAAATATAAATTAAAAAATATATCAGTGTTTAGGTAAGTACTACTCAATTACTAATTTGTAAATTATAACGGTTTTGCTTGAACTTAGTAGGTATGTTATATAGATACCTACCTATAAATAAAAGGTGCTTGAAAATTATTTTTTAAAATATTATCTCAAATCAAATCGATGGAACTGAATTACATATAGTAAATAGGTACCTACTGTGTATGTAGTATTACAAAGGTTGCTCTCTCTCAAGCCACTTCATCTTAATTAGCAGCTATCCGTGCTGCTGTTACCGCATTAACTTATTTAGTTATCTGTCACTTGGTTAATTAACACTTGGCATCTCAAATATTTACATAGATGTGCCAATAGCTCCTAATTCTATCCTTGATTTAATATGCCAAAATTACTGTTGAACTATTCGGTTAGAATAATAAATGTTAATAATATCTAACAGCGTGTTTAGTAGGCACATATAAAAACGTGCAAAGATACCAATGTTATTGTTATAAATAAACCAGTTTATACATAGAGGAATCCAAATCATTTAATGACTCTGGTTTTAGTTTTAAATAGTTTTGAGTAGGTATTGTGTTAAAAATTCAACACGTATTTGTGAATTTTACTGTAACTCATCGAATACCCCTGTTTTAAGAATAATATCCGCGAAGATACTATTCGAAAGTGGTTTAAGTTGGTTTAAACGTAAAATAAACCCTGTTTTTTATTTCCGTTCCGTTTACATTATTACTAAGTTTGTTAATAAAAAAACAATAATTAGTGACATCCGTTTGAATGCTACGATGTCGTACGAAAAAATAGAGACCGACATAAAATACAGACCGGCAGACCAAGGTTACAAACTTACCACCCCTCTTTTTCTGTAGGGGTCAAAATGATTAATGGAACCACTTTTCACTTGTAGGATTGTGACTTATACTCGTAGCTTCGAAAATTGGTCTTAGTTTTTATGACAGAATTAACTTTAACCTGCGAAAGTTAAAATCGAAATGACAAAGATAATTAAGTAAGTAAATTAGGTACTATGATAATTTTTTGGCACCCGTAAACTCGTAAAACAACTTATTGAGTGTTAAAATAAATAAACATCAAATCAATAAACAATGAGATGAAATGCTATAATTATAAAAAAATTTATCTCTATGTATGTAAACTCTTTGTTTTGCAAAATAAATACGTTATTTATATCCGTACAAAAAACAAAATCCTTAGAAAACAAATGACTAACATTATGTTTTGTTTTTGAATGACTGATTCATTTTTGTTGTCTGAATGTTGATCTTTCACAAAATTGTAATCGCACTGCTCAATAGAGAGCGCAATTATATGATAAAGCGACATAATAAGGTCTAGGGTACGTGTCTAAAAGTCACAAAAACATGATTGATGCGGCGTATATTTGAGACTTAGAGAGTACCTCTTATATGTACCTACACATATCAATATGTCCGGAGTAACTACCTCAAAACTCAGATTTATGTTACAGATAGTAACACACATCCATATTCGGATGTCTTACTCAATTACACGAGACTACTGAACGGATTTTGAAAAAATTTTGTACTCATACAACCTAGATTAACACAAACATACATTTTATCATGGAAAATTGTACAATTCCCACAAGATACAGCGTTCAACTAATAACAATAAACATTATATTTGATAGGAGATAGATTGCCGACGCGTCTGGAATACCAAAATTCATTGACTCGCAGTTGATTTCCGGAACCATGTGGAGGCTTATATTGTTACATGTAGGATAATCTGTTGTCCTAGTTGCGTAAAACAGCCATTGTATTCGACGTTATTGTGGTAAGGCGGGCCAAGAAATAGGAAAATTTCAAGGATAGTTTTTATTTTCACGTATATAGGTACTCCGCCTACAAATCGCACATGGCCATTTTTTTATAAATATAGGGCATTCTTTATCATTCTGCCAAAATACTTCGTTTTATAGGCGACTGGGTGGCAACCCACCAAACATTTTTACGTATTTCCATATTTACAACATTAACCACGATTGCAAATCTATCTTACATAGAATGCACAGAACTAATTAAACGAGGAATAGAATTGTCACGTCAGCTAAAAGCGAAAGGCATACTTAACATTGTAACGGTTTCAAAGTACATTTGAAAGCCATCATTGCGCGAATACATTTTTAATCACAATTAGTATCATATTGATAAAAATATTGTTTGAGAAAGTGCTATCTAGCAAAAATATCTCAGACAACTGTAACTTTACTGGGACGCTAATTTAATCAAAGATATTAAGAATACTATTTACATATGTAGTTCCAGCTTTAAATGTCAGGGGGCGCTGTTATGTATGGGAAACTAATTAACATTAAATTATAAGTCATTTCATGAAAAATAAGAGGAAACAAACATTCAGATTGAATGCATTGGTTGTTGTATGAATTTCAGCAAAATATTGGTTATAAAAAACATTCTACTTTAGGTAGAAAATGCATGAAACAGAAATTAGTATGTTTGTCATGATTACACGAAATACATCCAAAACGCAAGGAAAATTCTTATTAAATAAAATTTTATAGGAGATGAGCTTTCTTTTATCCAAGTTTCGTTTCATTCTGTTCAGTAGTTAAGTCACAATTGAACTTCAAAGTTATGGTGTTATTTAGTACTTATTGATCGGGTAGCGGACATTTATTAAGAGTGAATGAATATCTTAAATATTCATTAATTAATTAAAGAAATGGGGTTTACATACTTGATTTTGGATATATATTTAGATTTCATTTAGCAAATATTGGAAAAACTATTCATCTATTTAAATTATAAAAAAAAGTAGTTAAATTGTTAAAAGTATTGATTAAAATGGCTGAGGCTGGTGAGGCCAGTGAGGCTGTTGAGGCTCGAAATCCTTGAAATGCGGTTGAAGACTGAAATGCTTGAAATGCTGTTGACGACCGAGATGCTTGAGATGCTGAAAAGGGCTGAAGACGATAAATAGAGGTGGAATTGTAGGACCGGGGCATTCAACATTTGGGCTTGGGCGCGAGAGAGCATCGACGTTAGAATTGAGTTATTTTAAGATTATTTGCGGGTATTGGGGATCAGTTTAAAGCGAATTTAAATTTACGCGGGTTCATTGTAGTATAAATTTAATTGGGGTTCTTAATTATTTCACATTTTATTAAAGGGAATTTACATAGTCTATTTGGGTATTAATATAAATTGCTGAGTGAGTATTGTCTTATAAAATGGATATATTTAGTCACATGGGTTTTAGTTTGCTACTGCTTATAGTGGTAAATTATTATCCTTTTCATTTATATTTGAAATATTTAAGTTTTAGTTCCTATTAGAGGAACTTTTCTGTGGGAATTTGATTTGCTATTCTCCATAGATGGTGAATTATTTTCTTACGCACTTGTACTAACTCATTTATATTTTCTGTGTCTTTCCCTTAAACGGGTGGAGTCTGGCTCATCATAACATAATATGGTGAGTTAGGCAGCTTGTATGACTCGAAACCTAACATGGTGTCAACGTAAGGTAATACAAGTCACCTGTCTTCCTGAAATGAGTGGGCGTTTCAGAGGCAGAGAGATGAAAGTCGATCTGTCTAGTCACCCATACGGAATACTGTCTAACGTTATAACGAGCATGTAGGACTATAATCTAGACCGTGCCGTTTTAGGCGCATGTCTCTGTATAATTGGAATTCAGTATTGCGGTCCCGTATCTATATATTTATTTATGAACACCTGTAAGTATCCAGTCCGCTGGCTCCCTCTTCTTAGGGGCTATATTGCCAGGGAGCTAGCAACATTTAGGTCTGCGTGGTAGGGCAGGAACACACCGTCTTCGTTATAGGATAGCTAGCAAGGCAATGCATTGCACCGCGCGGCCTTACATTACACTAAATGTAAATGTGGGAAAAGGCGTTTCCCTAGTATTGCAAACTTCATACAAAGCTAGGGGGCTCGAGCCAAGCGTAAATTACAAGATAGGTTGATAGGAAATGTAGGTAGGATTTTGGATAAGGAATAGCTAGCGAGGCAAGTCTTACACCGGACGAGCCTTATGTACACACACCTCACGTTTAAATTGAAGAGATCAATTCTCTTAGTTTGGTAATCTTCACAGAGCTAGGGACAGATTAAATTCATACACATTATTGTTTTATTCCTAGAGTTGTGGATTCTGTTGACAAGCTCAATCTGAATACATAAGAAACTCCTAAGAGTGCTCTATCTTAAGACAGCCATGTGCTCCAATAAAACTATAATTTATCATGTTATAAAGCTAGCTTGAAAATTATAGATTGAGGATTTGGTACAGCCAGGGAGGCTCCCCGTTGGTTGTCTTACTGCCTGTAGGAGAAGACACTGACACGGCTCGTACTGTATGAATCATCTATGATGTGATAGTTACCTCTATAGCATAAAAGGCTTATCGTTGGAGAGTGGCCTCTGTGATCGACTGCTTTCTGTTTGAGTTATTAAAGTAAATAGAAGTATTTTAACTACTTGATTGAATGAGTCAATAGATTATATATATATATATGCATTATCAATCTATGGTAAAGTTTACTGGTGAATGAGTCGGAAAATTGGGCAAGTTCACTGGTGAGCTCAATGAATGAGTCATAAGGTTAGGCCATTCATTGTAAACAGTAGGGACTCGATGGAATAGTCATAAGGTTAGGCTTTCCATCGATATTTTGCAGTTGGGTTGCTGTGAATGAGTCATAAGGTTAGGCGAGTTCACTGGTAACCTACTGTAAGCTAAGTATTATATTTATTATAGGAATTGTATCTGTACTAAAGACTTTGTATGCACCATTGTTAGTGCGTAGATTTCTGATCTACAATATGCCTCTTCTAAAAGGGAATTATTGTAGATTTGGAGGCGCTGGAGGGTCCGTAGGGGATGGAATATGGCTTTAAACCATAAAGGTGGGACCCCCGGGGGCATCGCGCCCCCGGTATCAGTCCGTAATACACTTACAATTCATATTCTAAAGTTTGAGAAAGTTCCCGAGCTAAATACTTTTCTACATAGGTTGCTTACCTATATAATAGTCATTCCATTCTTACTTTTCACTTAAATTACTTTGGGTTACTCAGTGTTCACAACGTAGGTTCTACATATAGCACTAGACGATTCACATGGCCATTTTAACTAATATTCATAGGTAGCAGGGCATTGACCTGAACTAAGTTATACTACATTAAGAGTTATTAAGTTTACCAATAAGTATGTTAAATAATTAGTTAATTATAAGCACACGATAGATATAAGTATTAGCAGTAAGAAGCATCATCATTATCAGTTCAGTTCTTTACTAGATGCCTGTAGGGGTGCAGTTACAACATGACGACGAATACAATGGTTCGACGTGAACGGTAACTCATTTTAACATCCTCGCGCTCAGGTGGGATGTCGAGCCGCTTAAAATATCGTTATCAACGAAAACAATATTTCTTAAGCAGTAAAAACGTCTCGACGTCTTTTCCAGCGAGTTCCCCAACTTTTTCGTGTAGTGATTTATGTTTAATTAGAGTGTCCTTCACATTTTTGTGTCATTCGCTACTCCCCAATTTAAGAAGTTCTCGCGGCGACTGAGGAATAATCTGGCTTCGCGAACAATTACTGCCTATTCATAACACTTGCCCGGGATAAATGTTCTGATTCAAAAGCGTGTAAAACCATTGCCAACCATAATAATAATTCTCCTATCGATTTTTTATTCAAATTAAAGAAAGACGTTGATGTCGAATCGCACTTGATGATTCGTCACTGGTTTTATTTCGTGCAGTATAGTCTCATACATTCAAGAAAAATAAGATATAATTGGCTTTGGGTAATCATTAAGATAGCAGGATTATTAGCGTATCAAAGGGCGTAAAGGACATTTGGGCGTAAAGGCACTCTCTATGGCATCTTACCAGGTTTTTTTTCTACCGATCAGTATAATTCAAGTAAGGGAATTTGCTCAAAAATGACCTTTACGGCCTGTGTTGTTTTAGTCCCTAAACACATTTATAAATTTATAAATTTTGGATATAAAGGACAAAAAAATTAGATTGTATAATCATCAAGGCAGTAAGTTTATAGTACTTAGGTATGTTAAAAAACACTGGTATTAAAGCGACACATATTTTTACACTCCCTTTATTCCCTCGAAAAAAGACTTAATAACTGTAATTTATTCAAGTGTCCATTACGACCACCAAATATTTCACCATTAAATTTGATTTCTTAAGACAGAAGCCTAATATAATCCAAAGGTATGGAATAATACGATTGTTTTACCCTCTGGAAACGCCCTAAATTATTAACGTAAAAAGAAGTTGAACTTTACAATCCATTAAAAGCAAAATTTGTTTACACCCTTGTGAACCAAAATAAGCCATATTTACTAGGCCTAAAGTACAACTGATTCAATCGTTGTGTTTAGCGCACCAGGGCGTATAGCGCACGTGTCTCTATAACCATACAGTTTGCATCCAATTGGAGTATATATTTACAAAACTAAAAAAAATCCAAGCTTTTCGTCAGTAGAAGAATTTTATGTAACATTAGAAACAACAGAACTATTTTTTTTTTCAGTGTTTTTGCTTCTCCTTAAAAGTTGTGTTTTGTGTTTTACGCTCTTTGAGCCCCAAGATATCGAATAGGCAGAATTCTAAAGTTATCCATTTACGCAAAAGTAATTTGAACATGTAAAAAAAAAACATTTTATTAATAATAGGTATCATAAAAGTTACCTATGTAACTAAGTTACTTACTTATCTGTTGTTTGTCAATGTTTTTAGTAACTATTGAGTTATATACTCATACTCCTTTATTGGTAATATCATTATTACCTAAATATCATTTTGTTAAATTATTCTTAACATACCTTTCCTAAAAACCTAAAGTAAAGTAAAGCAAAGTAAAGCTACTTAAAATTTATCAATAAATATACATAGAGACTAACAGGTCTAATAATGAACACTCCGTCTGTACCTTGAAATTCAAATTAAATTCGAATGTTCACATAAAATATGTTACAGTCAAGGAAAAGTCATCACTTTCCTTGTTAATTAATGCAATGTCACTATGACGTTTACTGTGAAATGGTTCCATGGTGGCCAATGAATTAAACTCCTTGACCGTACTGACCTTGACCGTGTGGTGATAAATTAAAATTTCCAGTACAAAAACACATTTTGCTACTTGCAAAGTAACCTTAAAACTATACTAATTAGATTAATTAAACATAGGCATCATGGTAAGCAGAACACGTAAAGTACCTATCATAGTTAAAATGTGTTTGTGTTGATGAGGGCATTTGTTGAATAAAACATATTTCTTGGTACAACAAATTCGTCTCATTACTTTACCTGAATTTATTTCAAAGATATATCATCATGATGATGATGATTTCAAAGATTTACAAAACTAGGTCTTCGCTGATCTAAGAAATAAACAAAAACTGTGTTGAATGCCATCGCACGACTCGCACTCCATGGTTCATTAACCGACGCACTTTATCCCTGAAGAATTAAATTAATACATATATACCACACATTACGTATTAATATTGCAATACCTATAAATTATTACACTATAGTAACATTGTAAGTGCAAGATACCGATTTATTATGAGTTAATTGTGTCTGATGATATGAATGCGATAAGAATATTCTTGGATCATCATCCTGACCCCGCTCGTCGCCAGGTCACGTTTCTGATAGGTCAGAAAGATTTATCATTCTTTATATATGCCGTAGGTAAACTTATGTACGCCTGGAAAACAAAATGTATTAATATTTACTTAGATAATACTATCCTTAATACCTTCAACATTATAAATCCGAAAGTTGGTTTATTAATGTTTCGGCGAATAACGTTTGGCAAGTTTGGCAACCTGTTTCATATCGCAACTTTTAATTTCCCAACTATTTAATATTTCTGAAACTGTAAATATTTCAGGATTTTTGTAAAACTAACCTAACCTAACCTAAAGGGTTCTACGCGATGATCCTGAAATAAATTCTGAAATATTTACAGTTTTAGAGTTTGCGAAATGATAAGTTGTGAAATGAAACAGGTTGCCAAACGATAAGTTGCGAAAAGGCAGTACTCGGGTCCTCTGATCTACTCACTGGTAGAGATTATCTTTAAAAAAAGGGATAAGTTTGCTTGTACATGTATCTCAATGTTTGTCACTTGTCTCTTTCTGTACTTTTATTTTATACAATAACTAACCCTTTGCCCGCGACTCCGCCCGCGTGGTATTTGGTTATCGCGCGCTGTTCCCTGGAGAACTGTACATTTTTCTGGGACAAAAAGTGGCCTATATCATACTCGGGCCCAAAAACTATCTCTGTGCCAAAAATCACGTCGATCCGCCGTTACGGCGTGAAAGACGGACAAACATACAAACACATTTTCGCATTTATAATATTAAGTATGGATGTGTTTATATATACGGTTGAAGCACTTCCCAAAAGTGATGTGGTACCCCCATCTAGGTTCGGTAATAATTTAGTAGAAATTATTCAGTTTGCTGACTGCAATCCAAAATAAATGATAAACACAAATCTATTATTTATTCGTAGCGGAATCAGTAATGGATTTTTCCCGTTTTTGTTTATGACCTAAAATCTTTTCTAGACAAGCCTTAATAATATTATTATTTTAGAATATTTAAAGCTTAAATAAGGTTCTTATAAACATAAATAACTCTAAAAGCAGCAACAAACGTTTTAATATTTCAAATCTGAATATCGAAAGCATTGATGGAAGCTACTAGAATTATCATGATGAAGTATTCATTGAATGGAAAGCTGATTAGAAAATTAATTTATGTACGTACCTATACCTAACTCTTATCTTCCATGGCGACGGCGGGGTAGGCTCTGATGGCGGTGGCGGGACGACCTGGACATATTAGTCGACGACTGGCCGCAGGCTGCTTTGGATCAGGAGAAATGGACGATATGGGGGGAGGCCGTTGTCCAGCAGTGGGGCATCAACTCAGGCTAGATAATGATAATAATAATCGTCGGCAACGAAGCATTGTTTCTTTATTTTTGTCTTGGAAAATATCAAAAAAATTATCCTCCACAATTTTACTAATAGTTGGCTGTTTCGATACATCACAGGTACCGGCGATATGTATGTATACCTTAGTTTTCTAATGTACGTCATCATTCCAGCCTTATATGTCCCACTGCTGGCTACAGACCTCCTCTCAGAATGAGAGGGCTTGGGCCGTAGTTCCTACGCGGGCCCAGTACGGATTGGGAACGTCACACATACCATTTTTTTTTTAAAGAATAATTTGTTTGCTTACCTGCGACCAAGATAAAGCTACGTTTATGCAAGATATGCGTGTTCATGCAGTTCATCCACCTCCACACTGCAAGAACACACACGAACCCATCTATCACCACCACCAGACTACACTGACGCGTTTCGAACTCAACCAGAGCTCATCATCAGAGCAACACAACCGTACACCATGCTACCAAATGTAAGACTAACAAACCACAACAAACGTTTAATTTGTCACTGTAACTCCCTAAGTAAGCACTTGAATTTTTTCAAACGAAACTACAAACAAAATATTAATAAATTTTAATCGTCATATCCCTTTCGAACTCAGCCAAGCACGAAAAGAGTTACGACAATGGACTTTATGTACAAGCCATGACAAGTTGAAAATTCAAATATAAAAGTTACAACAGTGGACTTGAAGTTTACTGTTAAGGCGTGTTTTATTAATCCTAGAGGTGATAGATCAAATCACTAGGCCACCACGGCAAGAAATGCATCTATGTAGATGACAATACAAGGTGATAATATCAATGTAAACTCTTTATTGTAGGTATTTAAAAAAGAAAAGAAACAAAATACAATGGACAATCTTTAAGAAAAAAAAGTTACAATCCGTGAGCTTTTAGAAAACCCTTCGGGTTTCGGGGGAAATCGGAAGAATTCGTTAGTAAAAAATGACAACTGTCTTTTTCAGTAGCAATCCATCACGCGTAGAGTGCACTCGTTCTGTTTTCATTGATGTATATAGAGCAGTTAAAACCACCAATTGCATATATTTATTTAGGTAGTTTGTTATTTTTCGGAAATTGATTTCCATGGCGAGTCAACTTAAGCAGGGTATGTCTGTAAATAGCCAATCACTGGAAATTGATTACAATATATTTATAAATATTTTGTATATAAGTTGATTTTTTTAAGAAAAAAGTGATCGTAAATATTTTAATAAGGTACTGGACCGTGTTATAGAAGCAACGGGGATTGCGAAAAGTGCATTAAAAAAAATATAAAACGAAAGCAAACCAAAAAAATTCATTTGACGTACCCAAGAGAAGTAGATACAGTATAACAACAGCTCTATATAATTCCAAACAAAAGTACTGTGTTGAGGCGGGGTGTTCTCAATTTAAATTGACGATGGAAGAATTCGAAAATGCTGATTTTGTTTTATTTGTATCATGACAAAAAGTCATATCTTATTAAAATTAGAAAAAGATAAAGAAGCGTAATATTATAAGGTTCATTTTGTACTGATGGTTATTCTTTACATAACTTTTTACGGTAACTTTGAAAAGTTTTGCAAGTTGATAGCAGAACAGAACCGCGTATCACGATCGCGTGTCATCGTCTATACCCGAAGCATGCTTCTAAAATCCGAAGGTTTTTTTAAGATCTCACGGACTGTACCTACTTCTTATTATTATCACAGCTTTTATTTGTCATCTACTTAACTAACATTAACTTCTAGATCTAGACTAAGACATTTTTAAGAACACTTATAACAAGTAGAATGTAGAGCTATATTTAAAAGCTATCTCTAATACTTATCTACTAAAATATTACCGGGATGTTGGATGTAGGAAAACCGTGTTTGTTTTGTGAACCTTGTAATGTAAACTTAACATCATTCTATAAGTAAACGTTCTATATTATATAGGTGAGCGATAGCTACGTTACATTAAATTATTCTCTACCGTTGTCAATAACGCCGGGCTTCCTTCCTTTACATTTCCGAACCCTAATGATATTGTGCGCATTACGCTTTGAGAGAAAAGGTGGGCACATTTATTTCATCAGAGACTCCCTGTAACGACAAATCGACTACTAACAGATATAAAGGACAATGACCATTAGCGAAAGTAGGTACTGGCCGACCTAGACAAATGATAACCAATCAATCCAGTGTTTGTAAAGGTTCAATGTAACATTTATATTCTGTTGTTTGTTGTGAGCACATGAGCAGGATGGTTCAATCTCCGAGACTATTTATTATTTTCTTATCTACTTTTCAGCTTTATGTTAGAATGAAACTGTAATCACAATGGTAAATTTTTTCAACAAATTATCTTCTTCTTCAGCCTCTTGCCATCCCCCCAATGCTGAGTGTATTCGTAGGTCTCCAGCACTGTACGTCATTTCTCTCGGGCCTGTGTCTTCTTCATCCAGTCCTTTCCGCAATTTTGACCAGATCATCGGGCCATCGTGTGAGTGTTTTACCAATATTTCAATGTCCAGCTCTAGATCTCCACTCAAGTACTAACTTTCCCCAGCGGTCGTCCCAGGCTTAAGTGCTTTTTATCGTCCATACGTAATATTCAGGCACAACTAGTTACGCTAACATTACTCGGTAAATAGTAATAATTTCCTCGCTTCTTTGAATACCTACTTTATTTACCACGGGTATGATTTATAATAGTTTAGTATACTTAGAGGATACGTCAAAATTTGTCGAATAATTGTGGAATAAAAACATTTCCATTATTTTTTTTTCCGATTTCAATTGATTTCTGTTTATTTCAGTGAACAGAAGCTTGAATTCGAAACGTTTACGACTTTACCTACATAACATAGATAGGTCAGGTCATATTCTCATGTTAGACGAAAAAAAAATACTTATGTACTCGTAGATCAATACAATCTGACAGATTTTGGCGTATTTAGCCGAACCAATGATGTGTTAAATGTTAGTACCGTATACTTAATTTACGTTCTCCTTTCTTACAGTCTGTATTCGTGTGAATCTAAACCATGACTCCAACAAATGGTGAGGCGGTGGAGCCTCCTCGTGTGGTGATCTTAGATGGAGGCTTCTCATCGCAGCTGTCATGCCACGTGGGTCACGTTATCGACGGAGATCCCCTGTGGAGCGCCCGTTTCCTTCACACGCACCCTGACGAGGTCGTCAACGCTCATTTGGACTTCTTAAGAGGTATGACATCAGACAAAATTCACACAGTGTGGGCCTACCTTTAGTTGAAACGAGTTAGAGTTGCTAGATAACAGGTACTTAATTTCGAAGGAGTACGTTATTTAAACTTTTAGGGGTTATTGAAAATCTGGTCTGATTGACTGATTTTCTGAGTGATTTTCGTTTCGCTGACAACTAAGTATTGGCAGATTTTTCTTTTGGCCGAGCAACCATCCATCCATTCCAGCCTGTTCCTATACGTCCCACTGCTGGGCACAGGCCTCCTCTCGGAACAAGAGGGCTTGGGCCATAGTTCCCACGCGGGTCCAGTGCAGATTGGGAACTTCACACGCACCATTGAAATGCTTCGCAGGTTTGTGCGGGTTTCCTCACAATGTTTTCCTTCACCGCAAAGCTCGTGGTAAGTTTCAAATGTAATTCCGCACATGAATTTCAAAAAACACAGTGGTGCGAGCCGGGGTTTGGACCCACGACCCGGAACTGAATAGTCTACTAAAGGTTGAGTTACGAAACGTTAGTATGCGAAACAATACGTACATATGCGTACAAATTCATCGACATACCGTTACTCGGCGAAACGTGGTCTGCCAATCAATAATCTCCGTAAAAATGACCGTAAATCTATATTCGGCAGTGGGCCTAATTACTCTGGTTGATCTTAACTTATTCTGTTTCCATTAATTTTGTCAATCTGTAATTCTTATTTATGAAACAGGACTCAATGTCCTATCCTGTCTTACTAACATTTTAATAGACAAAGTTTTTGAAGATATTTGGATGTTTAGACGTTGGGATGTTTGTACTCAAACACGCAATAACTGCTGAACAGATTTAATGAAACTGGGCATACCGTCGAGGGCATAAATATCTATACAGCTATAGCGTTAAATATATGTACACATCGACCTTATGGTTAGTAGCATAAAGGTGTTTATGTCGGCGGCCAATCGCAAAATCACGAAATTCTTAGGCATATCATGAAACCGGTATGGCCGCATTTCATGATACCTATGCCTAGGAATTTCATGATTTTCCTAAACGTGACTAAGCAAGTCATTTAACGTTGAGTTTTGAACGATATGGCAAGCGGATGTCCCTTAGCCAATTCATGAAATGGCGCCATTTCACGATATGCCTAGAAATTTCGTGATTTGGCGGATCTTACGATCTGCCGCCGACATAAAGGTAGATATTTTTGACGTCTTGATAACGTACACATGTATACTTATTTGTGCCCTTGACTGTACAGATCTGAATTAAGACATAGACTTAAAGGTGTAGTAATGCGTTCTCGTAGAACTTTATATAAAAAAAGTAAACGTTGAAGTTCAAAAGTTTGAAACGTTGAAAATGGACGTTGAAGTAAAGACTGACCAGGAATATAAAAAACCTGACATTGAACCTGATGCGAGGGCAGCACGTTTTATATTCCAACATTCTTTACACTTACTATACGATACCTATCTACCAGTCATATTGACAACGGTGTCGATGATGTTATTTGAAGAAATATTTTTTAATCCCTCGGACTTTTTCTATGAAAAATACTTTTATACATTGTGAATTATTTTTCTTCCAAGATTATGGATAATCTTCGGCATTTTAAGGCACAAAAACACAAAATAACACTTCAAAATACCACGCGCAAACAATGTTAAACTTTGACAGCAATAGACAGATGTCGTTTAAATTTAGTGTTACTAGTGCAAGAAATTAGTTCTATTGGTTTTCCGCTATGTGGCGAGGTTTTATAAAATTCTGGTCAGCCTTTACTATAGCTCGGCTCGCATCGGATCGGAGTTCGGATCGGTCGGCTATAATAAATAACTCAAGGCTTCATATTAAAAAAATAACAATATTTTTTTATTTATTTTGAAGATGACGGATTAACTTCAACTGCAATCAATGGATGGCCAAAATCTAAGATTATTAATGTATCTTTCATGGTTATGTCTAACGCGGGCGCAACCGCGGGTACAGTTAGTTGATAATATAATAACGATGTACATTACACATAATTATAACTCGTATTTCAGTTGTATAGCTATTGTAAGGTTGTATTGGATACCTAATGGCCTATAGGATTCCTTTCATATTGTTTCAAATCATTTATTATATCAGAGACTAGATCAGGCGAACCTCGTACCGCCTAACAGATAATGAATGTCGGATTAGGTAACTTTTAGCTAAGTTTTTAATGTAGGATTTTATTAACGTAATAAAATTTGTGTCCGAACGAAGTTTTAATTTCGGTTTCAGCCAGTTTCGGCCTAAAAATCATGTTTCGGCAAAATGTTCGGTTTCGGCTAAAAAGCAGCCGAATTTTCGGCCGCCCCGAAAGTTATATCGTACTTTTTAGGGTAGATTAATTTAGACGGTCTAAATTAGACCCAGTGTTACTATGACAATGTTAAAATTATAATTCAGTAAAAGAGAAACATAGAACCCTGTTATGTAGTCGGGTAAAAAGTAGCATTTATGTTAATCAAGGGTGTCAGCTACTTCCATACCAAATTTCATCAAAATCTGTCCAGTCGTACTTGGGATATAAATGATGTGACAAACCCGACTTTATTTTACGATTTAAATACTGGTTTTGTTCCGCGTGCCTTGGTTTTAGGGAACTCCGACTTTGTTTTAGTTATGAGTATGTACTTACCCATTCCAATGATATTAAATATTATAAAATTGACTTTACTGATGCATTCATTTTGATAGTTGCTATAATTTGATTAAGCCCAATGAGCAATTATTTTCCACAACCCGCTATCAATGTTATGGTTAAAGTGGATGAATAATAATGAAGCATACCTACCTAATAGTTGAACGCGTATACAGGGTGTAATCGTTAAGTGTAGCCAGGCAATTATTCTGTAAATATAACAGATATCAGAAAACTGTAAACTGCTATCGAAAGTACGTTATCCAAGGAGTAAAACACCACTATTGGGTACAGGCCTCCTATTATAATTTTGATAGCTCTATTTTCACTTTTTCCACCACTAAACCATTTTTTTGATGGCATGATAGGATTTTATCGAAATCCGTCTGACGGGCATGCGGTCCACTTCTTTTAACAAAAAAAAAAGATTATAAGAAAAAATTAAGTGACTCCAAAAAATACAATATATTATGATTTAAATTCGGGTTTTGTTCCGCATACCTTGATTCAAAACCGCGATAGTCTAAAACATTATGTATGAAAATATTTTTTACCACTTTGAAGTAGTTGGTACGACGGACGAGCCACTGGACGAGTTAGCAGGACTGATGGAAGCGCCATATAGTCGTAGATATCTAGTATGCAGTTAACGTAGGCGACTAATAGGTAGGTCCATTTTCATGTATTTTTACCTGACTGCTAGGAGGGGTAAGTTTTCCGCTACAATCTTTTCCTTGCATTTTAGTGTAACTAATCTAAGTTACAACAGGTAGCTTAATATCAACAAACAAATAAAAAGTTTAAGAAAATATGTCATTGCAACTCAACCAAACGCAAAGCATACATAATTATTATTTTATTACAAATAGGTATAAGGGTTTCACTATTCCACGTCAGTTTCTCGCGTCCCACGAGATACAATAATGTACCCAACTAATATCACTGTAATAACATTCACAACATAAAATATCATGTCATAATAATCATAAGATAAGTATTGATTATTATGGAGCACTTATCGCTCATTTTAAGCATGACTACAATAATGGTTACAAATGGACGTACCTAGGTTTAGAACTGTAGTTTGAACTGTGTCCCAATCAGAAACGAAATATACATATATATATATACATATGTGTGTACCTATATATATACCTCAAATGTTTGTTTTGAATAACAGGGGTAGGTACTAATTGGATGCCAAACAACACCAATATTACAGCAGTGCTTTTAATTTACGCCACCAAGATCATTCTGTTAACATCCAAATACCTACATGCTCAAAACAACGCGCCCCGAGTTTCCCACATTATGCTAAATAGAAAACTATTATTATTTGCTTGCGTAAAATAAACCTGGCTTATCTCGGTTGGATTAAGTAAATAGTCGTACCTACTTACCTTGTGGGTGGTTAAGATTATTTTTTATGTATTGTACGAGTACATATAAGCAAATAATAAAAAGCTGGTTTGCTTAATTTGAGATAAGTATATATTTTTTTCCTTTCCACATAACTTTTATGACGGGCGTAGGAACATTACGAAACTATAGGGTTCCATGTAGGACTATGGAATCTATGAATTTATAAATGTTACCTAGATCGCAGCTATCGGGCAGGGTGCCCATAATGCTGGCTGCTTTTCGTCGTTGTGCGGCAATACCAATACGTTGTCACAGGAAAGAGCCAGCCATGGTCACCTGTAGATCGGACAAGCTTCTTTTTAGGGTTCCTTATATAGTCACCAAGGAACCCTTATAGTTTCGTCATGTCTGTCCGTCTGTCTCTTTGTCCTGTTTTTTTCTCGACTAACACTATATTGTGGAGTATCTTTGGATAGGTCTTTTAAAACCATTGTGGGTTGCTACTACTAAATCGAGCGTCCAATTTTAATCTAAATTGTTGGGTGGAAAAAAAAAAATAACTTACTATAGGTAAGGAACTTATAGCGGCTAAGAGTGCTTAAGAATTATTAGTAATTTAAGAGTCAATAGCAGTCTAAGGTATAAAACATACCTAAACTTGAAAGATTCCGTACATAACACAAAATCCTTAGAAAAATATTACTTGATTTTTTTCATAATTGCTACGGAACCCTATCCTGGGCGCGTCCGACTCGCTTTTGGCCGGTTTTTTAATTAAAATGGTTTCGGAGATGCGTACAGATTTTCTCTCGATGTTGATGCCTTAGCCGAAATCATAAATATTGCAAATAATTAAATTTCAAAAACTCAGAGGGACAAATTCGTGTTCAAACCGCACAATCTACTCGTGAGGTCGATGTTGAAATCAGTCTATCACGATTTTCTTTTATACAAGATAGGAAAGACTTTTTAATTAAAAATAAATCTGAAGCAAGTATCGCACTTACGTACTCCTTATCGCGAATAGAGACTCTGCGCGTCGTCTCCAAGCATTCAATATTTACATGAATATTCCAAGATTTAAACGAGTGGACGCTACATGTGTTAAAATAGATTTTTCACTACCTATTTCCACAACGAAATATGAATAAATCCGTGAAACTGAGTACCTAACTCAAGTATCTTAGTACCAACGTCTGTAAAAAACAAGAGCATCATTGCGTTTGAGAAGTTTACTTTTAATTAATGGATATAATATGAATAGTGTTTTCAACATTTCGCTTTTAAACCAAAGGTCCGGAGAATGTATCTATACGTAGTTTAGGCCTGAGCAGTGCGTAACGTATTCAATTTTAGCACAAAAGCGTTTTCCCGTTATAGAAACGGAAATTGCACCAAGTTTAAGCCAACAACAGAAATGTTAAAAAAATATGACCTCAGAAAATTTGTATAAGTCTAATAAATAGTTTTATTGCATTATTTTTCTAATTCTGAACAAGTTATTGTCATTTTAAATAAAAACTTTGAACTTCTAAGTTGTACGATCATTTTATTTCAAAATTTCCTTGGAATACGATTTTTTTTGTAGTTGACGTACGATCATGCCTTTTTTTCATCTGGCAGCCCTGAGTGACGATAAGACCTAGGACACTGTTATTTTGCATAGATTACTGATAGCATATCATTTTGCATAGGTATTGGATATAGCAATGACTGGTTACAGCACGCGTACGAAGTGGTAAAATAAAATAAAAATAAAAAAAAATTAGCGTATTTTTTCTACACGTACACTGGAGATTTTTCTTGTATAAAATATAAACCTATGTATGGGGTATTGTTGGATAGGTCTTTCAAAAACTTTATAACTAAGCATAATATTGAATATTTGTCGCATGCTATAGGTAGTGCGCAGTCCTACACTGTTCGTGGCCGATTTTCATAGTTTTGGGCACACTCGTAGGTATAATCTATTTATTTATTTCTTTGGTCACTGTGACAAAATGTAGGTATGTAAATATCTACTAATTCAGTAGCATATGTTACTACAAAAGAAAACGGAAACTTCGCTCCCTAAATCTGTTTTAATAAAACTCGTAAATCCATGTTACAAACTCAATCTAGACTGAAACACGTATCTGAACATCGAGAACAAAAGATTTCAAAGTACAAAGGCGTAAATTGCAGACGAACTACGCAGGTAGTATTCGCACCAATCTCGTCAAATTCGATCACATCACGTATCAATACTGAACGTGAACGTGACACTGACACGCACAACTAACCCCTTTGAACTGGAAAGTAATTGCGTTGTTCTCCATTCCAAAGGCAAAGTTTGAATGAATTCGTACTCCGCACTGAGCCCGCAAACAACTAAGCTTTCACATACATAAGAACCTATGCTTGTTTTGACGAATTACACGTTAGGTCGCTTTTAGCTCGTCATTCCTTGCAGCTAACAGCGAGAGTGCGACCTCGCGTCGTGTCATCGTCCTCTGAAAGCGCTTTTCTTCGCCACAAAACGGACCGTTTCTTTTCATAAGGAAAAGCTGAAAAGTGTCTCCATGCAAATAACTCCCAAGAGGGAGACAGCCTACTGCCTCGCTTTGCTGCGTTATAGTAGTAATCATTATGAAAAAGACACGAAATGGGCCTCTTATTCTGCGAAATTTGAAGATACTTGAGAATAAGTAACTTGAGAATTTTTATTTCCACATTTGGTAGGTACCTACCTAATGTTTTTACATTTCCCAACCATATAAATCTCGGCTCGCAGGTACCTAAGTACCTAATCGTTAATTCCTCAAAACTTCAGTTTTATCTAAATAATAGTAATTAATGAGCTGAGCGAAAAAACAAGAAAAGTATAACACAGTTAATTGGCAAGGGTTTTCTTAAAGCTCACTTTGTGTTGTAATACCCAGCTGTTTCCAAGTGATTATTATGATTGACGCTTCCTACAGTTGCCAAGACTTGCCGCTGTTTCTTCCACATTCGCTAACTGCCTCTCATTTGCATACTGTTAGAGTAGTGAGAGAAAAGCCGAGTGGTGAATTGTAGCTACCTATAGGGCTTGCAGAGTAACGCCCCGCAGCCGAGCTTCGTAGCTGCTGGTGAGCCGGGCTACAAGCCGCCATTAATCACCTTGTCTGTCTAATACGTTTTCATTCGCAAGCCGTGCGCCGTCTTCTATTTACATAATTATTTTCTTGCCAGTATTGGCTCCTTTTGCCAAACAGTTCATTACTGAACTACTCGACCCTCTACCATTGCTAAGTTTTAATAATATTAACTGTTTACGCCTTTTAGCCGCACCCTGCCTGCTCCCAGTTAATACTAGCAGGTCGTGGAAGTTTGATATTTATCGGGTTAGTTTACTAATATAAACTTATACGGTATGATTATTTTAGACAAGAGGCGGAGTAGACTTGTGGATATGTAGATTAATGTCGGTTTGCATTTCTATTAATTAAATTGCGTTGGTACGTATTCAAGCAAGTTGCATTCAAGGATGTGCCGGACAAGCTCACCAATTAACAGGATTTAAGCTTTAAATTCCCTACTCTGCATTTGGGTAATAATTGGGTATGTTCTTACTCGTACATGACGATTAAACCGGAGGCGATAACTTAACACGACCCGTTGTATCGCATAGCTATTAAATGACTTATTGTTTCGCATTGTATATGATGGTAACAAATATCTAGGTTGATTCTAATCTTATTCTGAAACGTATCTAAATACCTACCTAGTTCAAATTTTTGGAAATATTATATTCTATTATCTACCTTGGCTCAGTTGTTTTTAGTCTACGTCAATAAAGACTATGATATACTCGTATTTTTGGGAATTCATAAAATATCTGCCTCAACCGGGGATCGGATACGAGACCTCAAGCTTCATAGCCAGGTTTTCTGTCCACTTGGCTATTCAGTCGTCAATCTTGCGGAAATATTATCTTACCTACTGTTCGTAATTTTTGGAAGACGTTTGTCATGTGTGTGTGTGTGGTTTATAGTAAATATTTCTAAATGAATTCTGATGGAAAACAGTAATTTAGATTAATTAGGTTTTGCGTATAAAAATCCATAAAGTTAGGCTTAGAAGGACCAATCAAATCAAAATCATGGCAGTCGATATTTAGGTAGAATTATTTAGGTAGATAGGTTAAAATAAATATAGCTATATTGCAGTCGATGCACATTATATATATGTATTTATGTATATATAGATAGACCCAAAAATCTGATTTAAATTTCAATTGCATCTAATTGCAGCTGGAGCAGAGCTGATAATCACGAACACCTACCAGGCCTCGATTGGGGGTTTCGTGGACCATTTAGGGGTCACCGCGGAGCAGGGCTACGAACTGATCACGCGCGCCGTCGAGCTCGCCAAGCGCGCGCGCACATTATACCTAGAAGAGTTTCAGCATTTCGTGCAAAATGGTAACTAGTACTTTTACATCATAGTAAACGGTCGATTATTTTTGCCTAATATTTGTAATCAGGGTATTCGTCAACTTCTAAAAATAGGTATATCAAAAAATATTACTATGAAATGCAAATTTTCCTGGGCTATTAAAATTAGGAACATTCAGTAAGCGTAGCAGCAATTATGCTACGATACAAGTACAGTTACAACACTCGGGAATGTTAAGCCACCTAAGGTAGGTATACTGTTCATAATTTAGCCGAGTAATACATACTCGTCGTAATTATTGTCATTAATAAACCCATTAGCATTACACGGCCAAATTACGACCAGTGGCAAGTGGTTTAACATTCCCGTGCCGTGTTATGACTGTACATATTGACGAGCGATGAATGAAACACAGGCAAGGCCTGCGCAAGATGACCAAGTGTAAATTGGATGAACCAAAAACATTGTGTCCCAACCTCAATTATAGTTATAGGACCGTGAACCACAACATTAAGTAATCAATTCAATGGGACATCAAGGAAAACTATACAATTGATGCCGAAACGTTGAAATATTTGTGTATCTAATTTAGGACAAAAAATATGTCTGGGCGACACGAAGAGGGAAGCTATTTATCACCCCAGCCCTTGTATTTATCATTTATCACAAAAACGTGACAATTAAATTACAAGAATTTAACTCTAAACAAAGGTTTTCGGGACAAAATCCCATAAGGGACGGGTGCAAGCATGCCTTAATTACGTTTTGCAAGGGTCACGGCATTTGGCAAGTTGCCTTTGAAACATAGTGTAGCCGTTGACACATATTGTGTTTGGTAAATGTTGGATAATGGCATAATAACTTGTTGATTTAGATCACGTGCCGCTGGTAGTAGGGTCTGTGGGACCTTACGGAGCGCATCTGCATGATGGCTCAGAGTATGATGGTAGCTACGCCGACACTACGTCAGTTGAGGTGAGTTTTTAATCCCTAATAATATTATAAATGCGAAAGTAACTCTGCCTGTCTGTCTGTTACGCTTTCACATCAAAACCACTGAACCGATTTTGATGAAATTTGGTATATAGGTCATTTGAACCCCAAGGATCAACATAAGATACCTTTTATTCCGGTAGAGGGCGCCACCGCGCGATAATCTAGATCCGCGCAGACGATGTCGCGGGCATAATCTAGTTTTATAATAAGCTTTTATTTAACTTGTCCTGTTTGTTTGGTCAAATCTTGCAAATTAATTTTGACATACTTCCAATGCTCGGAAAGTTGAATGACAATGTAAGTACAACGAACAAAAAGTACAGTCAGCTAAAAAGCAATTTAAAAATAAATAAAAAATAACAGAAACTTATTTTCAATCGTCACCTTCAAGTACCAAAAAATATTTAAAACTAGAGAATAAATACAAATATGTGTGTGCGTGGAAGACGTTTCTCGGCCAGATAGCCAGCTAGTGGTTAGAGAACATGTGTAGAAAGTTTGAGGTGCCGGGTTCGATCCCCAGTTGTGGCATATATGAAAAATAAGAATATGAATATTTTGATCTAATTGAAATTTAATTAAGACTCCCTACTACACGAATACTACAATATCTCTCCTTTTCCGGAAGGGTTGAAAATACCACTATTCTACTATCAGTACACTAGCAGGTCAAGTATTAATAATAGATGAACTTCACCGCAACACCAGCTCATTAGTGCACATGGCCTATTTCAGCCCGTATACGTCATAGAATGCTTTTAGGACCGCGGCACTGCGATCGGGAAATAGCTTTTAAATAACCTAAATGTTATAGGTGAATTTCACCGACTAAAAGTTGTAAATTTTTAATGAGTGTTTTTATATAGTACTTAAGTTACGATGTAACATTTTAGGATTCCATGGAAGCAATGTTGCTTGTGGGTATCATCAGAATTGTACTTATGGCAGCCAACATCATGTTTAAACTATATTAAATGCATCCTAGTAGGTATTGTGCGGGTAGCAGCTTTACTCTACAACGAAAATGGGTGTCGATAAAGATTCGAATAAAAATTCTCGATGAAAAAATATTTTCAAACTTCATTAACAATCAATCGATCAATCAAAGGCTTTTCATCTGCCACAGATGATTCAAGCATTATAATTAAATAACAACAGTTAAAAAAAATGTATAATACCTACAAGTACCACTTGAATATAACTTAGGTGTCAGTTCATCCTGCAAGTGGTTTTAAATCAACTTTTTCGATTTTTCTAGCGTCGTTATTTTCACTCCGCATGCTCGACGTCCATATATATGATTTAGCATAAAACTTCTCGTCCTTTAACGTATAAAACTTAAGTACCCAGGCAACCGTTTGCTCGCGCTTAAACTCGTTAATAAGCGTTTTCCCAGAGAATCTTTTCATCGAAATCGTGGGAGCCGTTTGCGAGATCCCCGAAATATATACTTATACAAAAATTGCTCGTTTAAAGGTTAGATCTCGTTTAGGATTAGATAAATACATACACAGATTGATTAAGAAGAGCTCACTAGATCGTGGCACTACCTTCCCGTACTAGATTAATAGTTGGCGTTACATTAAGTATGCTGCTTTCATTACCTTCTTGAATTTTGATTACTTAATGCTTTCCAGTTTTTTAAATCTTTGCTGATGATTAAATACCGTGCTACTTTATAGTAGTAGTAGGTATTATTACCTACTACCGACAGATGTAGCTACTCTATCTATACCTTCCTGATCTTCTCTACTTTATAGATCTGCCTGCCTTGAGTCGCATGATCGCTACACTGTATCTACATATACTTAGTGTGAATAAGTATTTAACTCCATGTAAACAAAACAACATCAATTGGTGTCTTAAATATTGAAATCCCCCCATTAAACTATTTAAACATTTACATTTCTGTATTGAAATACACTGTCTAGTTTGTATTAGGTACAATAGATAAGTAAAACTTTTAAAAATCCTTGAATGTACCAAATCTGGCAGCTGAAGTTTGTTTATATTTAGTTATCATACCAATACAGTTGTGCCTCGCGTAACACTATAGTTAATTACACTGCTTCTAAAACTACTTCGTTCGAGTTGATCTCAAAAAGTTTACTGTTAGAAATTACTTTAGTTACCAAAAGGAAGATTAGCTATTTATTTAATAAGATACAAGTAATTCTGTCTGGTCAAAGCACATCATTATTTACTGAAAAACTACTTATTTTCATCCAACAACAACGTCCTGCATAAACAGGGTCACGATTAACTTTATTGTCAACGAGAGCGGAGATTCTTGAGATCGTTTCTACAGAACCCCCAGGGCCATGAATGCATAGCCTAATAAAGGTTGAAAGCGTCAGCTAAATCGTAAAGAGGGCCGTAAAGTTGCCGGCAAATTAAAATTTACATCGGCAATATGAAAAAGTCCCTCTCCATTTCTCTCTTTTTTTGAACCGGACCGGCGTTTGACTGGGGCGGACAGTTAATTAACGATAGGTAGTAAGATAGAACCAACGAACATCAGTAACAAACATGATGCAGCGAAAATGTTTACAACTTTAATTTATTTTTATGACCCATTAAAGTTTCGAACATGTCTCGTTTTAAATGGACCTTTGCATCGACAGTACAGTATAATGGTCGAAAATTTAACGCAGAAAAACTAATTTTAACCAACCACTTCAAGATGTGTTTTTATTTAATTTGTAATTTGAATATATTATTATTTAATTAAATTCATTTTTCATACATTTTATTTTTTATATAATAGAAAAGCCTGTGTTCGGAAAGGCCGGGTAGAAAATTGCGTTTTCATCTGTAGGGTGGAAAGTATTTTTTTTTATTTTTATGATTAACTACGGAGTCGAAGATAATTGAGTTACGCAGGTAATATTATTAAAATAAAAGCTTATTTCATATGTCTAAACTCAGCTATACCTACTTACTCCTATTTTTTTTTCGCAATTAGAGAAAATCAACAATTAAAATTATTCCTCTGTTGTGTTGCGCGCCATAATACTTACCACTTTAATACCATGACATATTTAACTGATTTTTCTTAATACTTAGGTATACCTCTTTTATAAATAAATGTACGTGTAGTATTTTACTATCCTCACAGTAGAAATGAAAAGTATGTGTAACTATATATGTCTAACTTGGATGAAATTACCCATTTCCCCTCGAACTATAGGCGGGTCACTTTCAACCCTTGGTTATCAATCTACTATTTCAAAGAGCAAGCTCGTCAAACCGGCGTAGTTCAGACGCCTTGCAGAAAGTGAAGCCTGAACAGAGCATATTTTTATGTGTGTAGTTTAAAAAAAAGCGTCTGTGTAAACTATTCCTTATTACTTTTACCAGGTAAATTCACATGAATTATAATGTTAATTGCAGACTATGAGGGAATGGCACCGGCCGCGTATCCAGGCACTAGTGGAAGCGGAAGTTGATTTGCTGGCTCTGGAAACGATCCCTTGCCAGGAGGAAGCCGAGATGCTGTGCGAACTGCTCCGGGACTATCCCCACATGAAAGCGTGGCTTGTCTTCAGTTGCAAGGTTTTTATTTAGTTTCTGCTGTAGGTATATCTTCACAAGAAATTTTTATTTTAGCATTAGCTTTATTTTCCATTGGTTTTAACCGACTTCAAAAAAGGAGGTCATTTTTATATGTTTGTTACCTCCGAACTTCATCGTTTATGAATCGATTTGATTTTTTTTTGCGTTCTTCTAGTAATGATTTCAATTAGGTCCCATAAGCACTAAATTAATATCTAATGATTAGATCTTAAGGAAACCGAGGGAACTCTTCGAATATTGTAGGGACACCTATGGTCAATTACATATTATATTTAGAAGTAACTCGTGTATTTGCTCTTGAAAATCATCATCCTACTAATATTATAAATGTGAAAGTTTGTGAGTGAGTGAGTAAGTATGTTTGTTACTCCTTCAAGCTAAAACGGCAAGACGGATTTGGATGAAAATTGGTATGTAGATAGTTGGACATTTGGAATAAAACATAGGCTACTTTTTATCCCGCTATTCCCACGGGATAGGGATACAATCTCGAAATAAGAACCTCTGGGCTTAGAGTCATGAAATTTGGTATGTAGGTAGTTGGACGTATGGAATAGGATATAGGTGACTTTTTGACTCGATATTCCCACGGGATAACTAGGGATAAGATCTCGAAATAACAACCGCTGGGCTTAGAGCCATAAAATTTTGTATGTAGGTAGCTGGACCTCTGGAATAACACGAAGGCTACTTTTTATCCTGATATTCCCACGGGATAGGGATAAAATCTTGAAATAAGGACCTCTGGGCTTAGAGTCATGAAATTTGGTATGTAGGTAGCTGGACCTCTGGAATAACACGAAGGCTACTTTTTATCCTGATATTCCCACGGGATAGGGATAAAATCTTGAAATAAGGACCTCTGGGCTTAGAGTCATGAAATTTGGTATGTAGGGAGCTGCACGTCTGAAATAATACATAAGCGACTTTTTGACCCGAAATTCCCACGGGATATCAAAGAATAAAATCTAAAAATAGAGTTTGAGTTTGAGTTTTCGAAGTAACAACCACTGGGCTTAGAGCCATGAAATTTGGTGTCCAGGTAGCTGAACCTCTGGAATATCACATAGGCTATTTTTTACCCCGATATTCCCACGGGATAGGAATAAAATTTTGAAATAATAACCGCTGGGCTAAAAGTCATAAAATTTGGTATGTGTGCAGCTATCTAGCTGCACGTCTGGAATAACACATACGCTACTGTTTATCCCTATACTCCCACGGGATATTTCAATTGCCACTACCAGACCGATTAGTTTACGCGTGCGAAGCCGCGGGTAAAAGCTAGTTATCAATAATGTCAATAATGTCAAGTATTTCACGGGTTGATTTTCAATTACTTTAACACAGTTGCTAAGCAATTCATGCTCCTCGTAATGCATATGGTAAAATGTAACGGGTGTTGAAGCACCAGGACTCCTCAGAAACGAACGTCTCTGCATCGGAAAAAGTAATCTTTCGTATGCTTTCGTAAAAGGTGACAAGCAGTTGACATTAAACTATTGTATCTTAGATTACTTACACTTAAAAGCGAAAAAAAAAATATACAAAAAAATTTAACCGACTGCAAAAAACCATGAAAATATTTTTCTACCAGTCCGAAGTCGGTGCCTCAGCACGAGCCAGCAGAAGTGATTGAAGCCTAATATATAGTGCGTAAGATGAGTGACTATAGGTCCACTCCTGCTGGCTCGTGCTGAAGCATCGACTTCAGACTGGTAGAAAGTTATGTTCTCAGTCGCGAATAAAAACTACCATTTAACACACACACTTTATACAGCTTCAGAATAACAATCGTTAATTTTTATTAAAAAATACCTACATAAAAAACGTATTATTTACAGGATAATCAAAGCATAGCTCACGGCGAAAGTTTCCAGAAAGTGGCGAAGAAGTGTTGGGAATGTAATCCTGAGCAGCTGGTAGCAGTGGGTGTCAACTGCTGCGCTCCTTCCTACGTCGCGAATCTCTTGAAAGGCTTCAACGACGACCGACCACACGACCCCATTCCACTTATCGTTTACCCCAATTCCGGGGAAAAGTACAACCCTGAAATCGGGTAAGATTTTGCAGTTTGATAAGGCTAAGCTCTGTCCAAAGCAGTGCGACTGTGAATTGCGAATCAGTGACACAGCTAGCTTGGGGCAGAAACGTGTTACGCTCTGGACGGCGGGTTGATTCTAGCGACATGAAAAAAATGCCGAAAGTGGAGGACGTATTTAGTAGTCTGTTTAGTAGCCTACTCCCGACGATAGAAATCTAATCAGGCTATTTCTGTCTCGTTCCCGATAATTGCATTAACGTATCAAAACGTATTAGTTTGCTAGAGAGGTATCTGAGACGTATTGGTTTGGACAGGGTTTAACTATTATTCTCGGTCTCAGTCATGGCCCATTTGACCTTAAGCGGGCCATGTTATGATAAGACCTATTATTGGAATTCCATCGGTCTCGTATTTTCAATAACATCTGTTATCTAAACCTAAACTATTTTTTAGAGTTCCGTAACCTACCTGGAAATAGCAAAGAACTTTAGGGGTCGCTGTGTATTTAGTTCGTCTGTCCGCCAATATCTAGGGTCAAAACCAAGGGGTTTCTCAGGAAGGGTTGAGAATTTGTTTTTTTTTAACGGACTTCAAAAAAATGAGGAGGTTGTAAATATCAATTCGGTTGTATTTTTTTATGTTTGTTACCTTAGAACTCCGGCATTTATAAATCGATTTGATTTTTTTTTTCGTTCGTGTAGGAATGCCTTCAATTAGGTCCCATAAGCACCAGGATCTGATGATTGGATCCCAGGGAAACCGAGCGAACTCTTCAAATATTGTAGGGACACCTGTGGTCATTTGGATATGTGCATTTATTTATGTAAGTAGTAGTAACTTGTGCATTTGCTCTTGAAAATCATCATTTGGTGAAGAGGAACTGATGATGAAGACCACATTTGAGCACCGGAGCTACTACTCAGTAACAAGTACTTCATGGGTTGAATTTCAATTACTTTAACACAGTTGCTAAGCAATTTATGCTCCTTGCAATGCGTATGGTGAAATGGAATGGGTATATAGTGAAGCACCAGATCTCTTAATAACGAACGTCTCTGTAGCGGGAAAAGCAATCTTTCTCAAAAGGTAACGCGCAGTTGACATTAAACTATTTATCTTAGATTATTTACACTACAAAGGGTGAAAAAAAATTATATAAAAAATCATCATCATCATCATCATCATCAGCCGGAAGACGTCCACTGCTGGACAAAGGCCTCCCCCTTAGAACGCCACAATGAACGACAACTCGCCACTTGCATCCATCGGTTTCCCGCAACTCTCACGATGTCGTCAGCGTCAGTCCACCTGGTGGGAGGGCTGCCAACGCTTCGTCTTCCGGTTCGTGGTCGTCACTCGAGGACTTTTCTCTCTCAACGGTTATCTGTTCTTCGAGCGATGTCACAGGGCGGCCACGCCATACAAAATTCGTGTTCTGGAATCTACATAGGCACGACGACGTCTGTACACGCGTCAATGTGTGCGTAAGTGACACAGGGCTGACTATCGCAAAACCCTAGTACTATAGGGTATGTAGGTATGGCTTAGATGTGTAAATAAATGTAATCGTTAATCATATATTTTTATTTAAACCTACTTAAAATGTGTCTTTCTATGTATTTAAGCATTATTGTTTTATATTACAATAAATATTTGACTACAAACTTAAACGAATTATTCGGTACCTAAAGTAGTTATTTCATGATTTTCATGTATTAATCGCGATACTTTTAGAAAGCATTATTTTTTTACAAAAGGAAGTAGGTAGGGTAGGTAAGTGTATCATATTTCTCGCGCGCCCACTTACAAGTTGGCGCTTGCTCGCGAACTCACCGTCACCGATCTAGCACCGAACAATGAACTGCGGGCCTACTCCGACGTTTGAAAATCGAAGGTCGTATGCTACCGTCTCTCTCGCTCTCGTATGAAACAGTATAAATGTCAGAGGGAACGAACGACATGAACTTAGATTTTCGTATTTCGTAGTAGCCTTGCTGTTGAAAAACACCCATACAATGCACAGTATATCACCATTTCGCAAAATTTTTGCTCCCGAGAGTCCCGAGCTTAATGCCGTGCGGCCGACATACATCGCGTCGCGCGCCCGACTGCTATCCGTCAGATTTCCGTCAGGCTACGCTTGAGGGGTGGGGTAACTCGAACCGGTGCGGGGCGGAGCGTGGCCATTCTGTACGTTAGTACTATTATATATTCTGTGGCGATGTGGAAAAAAAAGTACCGACTACAAAAACCATTAGTGATATTGTTCGGAACTCCCGAGCGCGAGTTCCACTCTTGCGGGGCTAATTTCTTGTACCTAACTAACTTTACGTCAAAATATTTTTATTAAATAGTAGGTCTAACTAAATACATATCTAATAGGTATTGTTTTTCTGTTCCATGAGTAGGTACGTTAAATTTAAAATGAAAATTGGTACTGTATATTTACATTTAATCTGAAGAACGGAATTCCTTTATCAAGCGAACGGACGTCGTAATGGTGATAGATCACGTTTCAAGCTGACTGTACCTATTCCATTTAAGTGCTCAACACTTTGGTACCTACCTACGTGTTAAGTAGGTGTCTACGTACAAAGCAAGGGTTCTCCAGGTTTATGACTTGACGCATATGGGCAGTTAAACTGTATTATTATGGGTTGTAGTTTCCTTCCATTCGACCCCTTCAGATTATTCGTCACCCTCCTTAGAACTTCCTTTTCCTTGGGCTTACGGGCCTAAATGCCTTGGAATTTGATTTTAAATGTCTTTCAGATCATTTCTGAATAGGTGCTCAAGTCTAATATGCTACTCAACCTAGAGGTTAAGTACTGATATAAAAATATGTCTGTACTATTTAAAATCAGTACGATTATAGTCAGTATTTTTAAAATAAAAGTAGGTTTATATGTTTAATTATCAGAAAACTGCCTACAGCAAAGTCAGTAAATATTTGATAGGCAACGTTGTGGATAAGGAACACAGTCGATTTAGGTCACATAGAGAGAATAATAAAATCAGTTCAGTGATTTCAAAATGTTTTGCCGTAGCTGCGCGCTAATGCGCTTATGCATAGTTCTTGTATTTTTTTTAATAACAGGTTTTTACAGATTATAATTAGGTAGGTACGGTCAAAGGCATAAATATATATACGTTACCAAGGCATCAAAAATATTTATACCAAATATCTCTGTGATACCAACACATTTATGCTACTAAACACAAGATCGATGTATACATAATTTTGACGCTATGGCTGTACCTACGTATATACAGGGCGTCCCACAGCTGTGCCACAAGGAGGGAAAGTACCTTAAATATTGTACATGGAACATTTTACTGAAAGAGGACATTATTTTAATAAAAAAATAATAATCTGCATACATAGATTTTTAAATAATTTCAAGGTTGAGCCGGGAATCGAATCCGCTACACGAGATTTTTTTTAATTTTATTTATAATTGCTAAATCATAGTGTCAGAAATAAAAGGAAGACTATGAATTCGGGACAGATGAGATGGCCGCCGAGATCTCCAGATCTAACCCCGTTAGAATTTTTTAAGGGGTTATGTAAAAAAAATAGTTTACAAGAACCTTGATATAAAAGTGTCCACGAGCTACAAACAGAATTTAGACATATTATTCTAAATATCCACCACAACAAGATCAAAAAATCTGAGGATGGTTAGTAGCCAAAAGAAAACGTTTGCTTAATAAACGTTTGTCGTAGTAAAACTTGACAAAGTAAAATTATATCAAGTGATAATTTGACCAAATGAATGAAATACGTTACGAAATATTAATATACTTACAAAGTAACTTCATCTTATTACTTCTTTTATTCATCAACATCATCATCATTCTTTATTACCACTTCACAAAAAATCTTTAGAGCCCCTTCTTCTGTGACCTTCTAGAGTCCAATGTTATCCGGAATGGGCTTATAGTTTTATGTTCCTTCTCTGCTAAGACCCGATGTTTTTTTACAGCTGGATAGATCGTGACAAGTGCGAAGCGGTTGAAGTGTTCATCCAGGAATGGTTGGACCTGGGCGTTCGCTACGTCGGTGGCTGTTGTCGCACCTACGCCGCTGATGTCTCCCGCATTCGCAACCAAGTAAGGCTTATCTTATGTCACTCACTCATTCCTACCCCCATAGCTTATGTAAGAAACAAGATAAAAATACACAAAACATTAGATACTCGTATCTTTAAGTATCTTTAAGTAAATGCAGTATTAGATCCCCCTCCGTCCATTCAAGTGGTGTGTTACGTTAGGTAGTAACTGTATACAATCTGTGGTATACGGACATCTTTTATGGGGATCTTCTGTAGACATTAAGTCAATTTTTATCTTACAAAAGAGAGCAATTAGAGCAGTTTATAATTTGAGGACGTGTGAATCTTTAAGATCTTTTTTTAAGGAAACAGGTAGGTATCCTAACCCTGCCGTTGCTTTATGTTTTTGAAAATAATCATATAATGTTAGAAAGAAGGAAGAACATATTATATGATTATCCCATTAACGTCGATAAGCCAAAGACTACTAGACACAGGGAAGCTTAAAGTTCCATCTTTGAGACTGGCTAAAACCAAAAAGTCGTTTTTGGGAAATTGTATACGTTTTTATAATAAAGTTCCAAAAAATATTTGAAATGAAACGGATACAAAATTCAGATCTATTGTCAAGAAGATATCTAAGGCGTATTATAAAGTTAGGTAATGATTATATCATGGACAGGGATATTTGGAAATAGTTCCGATCCGCATTAACGATCCCCTCAAATTACCTACTGTATTAAAAAAAAAGTTGTGTTGAATACTTGTGATGTATAGATATCATTTAATAATATGTATTGTAAATCTGTTTAAAAAAAACATACCTACCTCGTTGAGTTTCTTGCCGGATTCTTCTCAACAGAGGTTTTTCCGAACCGGTAGTAGACTTTTCTTGACATTCATTAGTGCTTGTTACCTATAGCCCAAATTTAATAAAGATATTTTGACTTTGACTTTGATGTACTTTCAAAATGTAAAATATATAAGTATCATTTTAAAAGCTTGAGGCACTAATATTGCATACTAGGTACTAAACCTAAATCACATAAGTACGTAGGTACCTATAGTGTAGGTACATAGGTGCCTCAAGCTTTTAAAATGGTAAGGGTAGGTATATTTTACATTTTCAAAGTATATCCATATTTATAGCAGTCTCTAGAACTTAACTATCTACACACGCTTTCTTATAATGACGAGTACCTAGGTATCCACATAAGAGGTTATGCTGAACCTAAAGCATTCTTACTACATACATATGACAAATGTTACTTGAGTAAATTTATTTTTCCTTTTCAGTTCATTTATTTTTTATAAAGCAAAGGTTTGACCGCACACTACATAAATCGCCCCCCTGTGGCTGGGTGAAAAAAGATTATGGTTTAATATTAATTTTTCAAAACCTGGCTACATTCCTCTCTTTCTCTTGAAACTATGTATCCACCTACGCGGTGGGAAATTAAAAGCTTTTACTGAGTAGGACGCAGGTAATTAAGTTAAAGTTCACATGCTCAGTGTAGTTGGAGAAAGAGCTACCGTTAGGCGCATACATACGAAACGTCGTATAGGTACAAAACGTTGACTCCATATTCCTGAAACTTTAAAGTCGTGTCATATTTCTTTTAGTTGGATAGGCAAGTACCTAATTTTTATGTTTTCTGTGACCAGGTGAGGTGCTGGCGCGACCGCTACCGTTTCCAAGCCACGTTTCACCCCGACCCCGAGTGCGCAGAAACTACGGAACCCAAACTTGTGCCGGCCTAAAATTGCTATTTTATGGATCTTTATGACCCAGTCGAAAAAGACAAATGGTTGAATTTATTAATGTTTCGAGCCTCCTGGTTGCCTAATTAGCTACTCGGCCTAGTTAAAATGACATTATTTTTTATAGAAGACTGTATAAATGTAATGATGTTAAAATATTGTGTACCTACTTAGAATAAATAGGAAGTCATCAATTTCGTAAACTGTTTTATTTCCTGCTTATCTGTCTTATTTTATTAGGTACCCTGAACGTATGTAAATAGTTAAATGCGAGAGTAGGTAGGTACAGTCACCTGCAATAGTATCTGCGACAGCGGAGCGCGTAAAAATTTCTGCCGTAGAAATAAAGTCGTATCAGATAGTATTTTTACTTGTAATAAGTTTGTTGTAGGTTTAGTTATTATGTACACAAAAAATATACTAAAATGGCCAGGCATTATAGGTACATTTCAATTTCAAAATAATTTAAATAGTATTTTTTATTCACTAGCTATTGCCCGACTGCCCATGACTTCGTCTGCGACAAATTCGTTTATCTCGCGACGCGTTGAACTATACTACCTAAGCAATTTTCAGGGATACAAAATTATCTTGTGGTAATCTAGCTAATAAGTGTCGCTGAGCCAAAATTCACCCAAATTTGTAGAGCCGTGTACCTATGCGTGATGAGATGAATTAAATAACATTTACAACTATCTAAATATCGAAACTTTCGATTTATATTATTACTAGCTGTTGCCCGCGACATCGTCTGCGTATAAGTATGTAAGTTTAAGTCCTATTCTCAGACCAACCGAATGTATATACTTAAGTACACAAAAAATTTCATAAAAATCGGTCAAGGCGTTTCGGAGGAATTGGTCATAAATACTGTGACCTGAGAATCTTATATATGTATGTATGTATTAGATAAGCAAAATCTTTAAATTTCTCATGTTCACAATAAAAACACGAAATAGGTAATTTATACCTATCTGTTTACTTTTTAATCAGTAGCAAATGTCCTCAGAACGTCCTGAAGTTTATGATCAAAATATGATACTTTAATCTTTTCGACCCATGAAATTATTTCGCTGGTCGCTGTGGGACGACTCTTAAATAAGCGGTACTAATTGATGTCACCTTATTTATCCTGTAGCAACTTAATGGAAATGAAATATTGAATTAATACGCATAATAACCTAATCGAATGCCACTCGCTCGATTAATTTAAGAAAATGAAAGTCACCGATTAAAGGTATTAATTAGCAACGAACCGTTAAACAGGAGCTCATTGACGATCTTCCCGTGCTCTGCCCACGGTTTTAATCAAATTAAATTCGGACTCTTAAAGCGGTATACACGTTACTGGCGTAAAAGCGTTTTGGGGGTTTTTATTAAATTTATCTAATACCCGCCTTAATAAAAGGAAAAATGGCCTGCTTGTGCTTTACAAATGCGAAATTTCCAGAGCACAGTAAATAAGGTAAGTACGAAATTAAAACGCGTGCCTTTCGAAGACGGCAGAGTCGTAGGTAGTCACCAGTCGAGTAATTTATTCTTAACTAGCTTTTGCCCGCGGCTCCTCCCGCGTGGTATTCGGTTATCGCGCGCTGTTCCCTCGGGAACTGTGCATTTTTCCGGGATAAAAATTAGCCTATGGCACTCTTGGGCTCATAAACTATCTCTATGCCAAAAATCACGTCGATCCGTCGCTCCGTTACGGCGTGAAAGAGGGACAAACATACAAACATACAAACACACAAACATACAAACACACTTTCGCATTTATTATATTAGTATATGGATTTCTCTGCGACTCCATATCCAATAGACTGTTTATTTTATTTGACATCATAGCTTGGTTATTCTAAATCTTAAAAGACTGGTTTTTTTGAAGGAATTACTGAAGGAAAGTTTTTCAATAAGAGTGGTTAGCCTAAGATTAACCTACTTAGGCTCTCCGCCTGTGCCTTGGGTGGGACTGGCGTACAAAATTTCAGATCTAGTAACTTCACGGACACTATATTTTATCACCCCCACTTTACATCTATTGGAGGTAGGTAGGTACTCTAAAAAAATATATTTTTGAATTATTTATTATACTGTTTTTTCGGCATAGATTTCATATTTATATATATTCGTGCAAACTAACAGCTTTCTAGCCTTGATAGTCTCCGAGTAAAGCCGCGGACGGACAGACAGACATGGCGAAACTATATGGGATCCGTTTTTGCCATTTTGGCCACGAAACCCTAAAAAGAGTTTAACTACCGACTCAGAACGACTCACTCACACGGTAAATTAAACTATGCTTAATACATATTAAATGATATTGACCGGATTACTCACGTCTTAAATCGACCCCCCTTACGACCTTCGGCCTTTACGGAACGATGTTGTTAGTGTTGTGTGCTACCCTACATTTGATAGTGACAATAAAAATGACGATGAAAATATGAAAATGTGGGTAGTTGTGCGCCTGAGTTAGTTTCGTCGGACAGTCGCGCGATCAGAGCGGTGGCGCGTAGTGCGCGTGTTGCGGCAGCCGCCGAGTCGCGTGCTCCATTGATGAAGGGTTTCGAAATAACCCGAAACATGTCGAGCTAAACTCGATTTAAGACGTGAGTAATCCGGTCAATATCATTTAATATGAGTGAGTCTCACGGTAGTTTCATGATCAAAATATGCTTAATACAGACTTGCTCGAGGCTGTAGATTGTTTAACCTAACTAATTATGTATTATATATTATATATATTCTTATTTATATACCACACAGAGAGAGCCAAGCAGATCAACTCTTAAAGTCTACAACGTTTAGTTCCCCAGTCGGCAACGCTGTCGACCCTTGCTTTCCACCTACGTAGCTGATTCAACTCGGTAAGTAACCACTGAACCGTAGCTACCCGTCACAACCCGCCATAACACTTTAGAATAGTTTTAGTTATAATGTCGCAAGACCCCCGCTTTATGAATATACATAATACATAAAGAGCCTTTAATTAAGTGTGAAGTTATTTATTGAGATGTTTGTTTCACTGCTAAATGAAATTTTCCACCACCACCACTTCTTTTCCACCTTTAAATTTTATTTTAATGTGACTTGCAACAAACGATTCTAATTCTACTCGTAATATGGAAACTTGGATGCCATTTTAAGAAAATAAATCGAAGAGTTAATGACTTGGCCATCGCACTTAACCTTTACTCATACTCGTATTATGTGTAACATTCAAACTGTAAGGCTAGGGCTAGCGCTACCTTCAATTAGAATTACTTAAAATACCTAGCTGACGTTGACGATTATTGTTGTCATTATGTAGAAGCTATTATAGCCTTGTGATGGCCAAGGTGGCCAAGTCGTTATGCGTTTAAAAATAATTTGGTTTACTCTTTATACTGTATTTTTCCACGGTTTTAAAATAAGCAAGTTGGTGAAAATAGAGTTCTATGGACACCTCCGGTACCTACTGACAAGAATAACCGACTTGGTATAACATTGCACGTCAAACCTTTTTAGCATTACAAGAACTGCGTTGCGTTGCGAGACTTGCAGTTTTTTACATGCAATGATTTTGGTGGGATAAAATATTATCTACTTTGTGGCAAGGGCGAATATTCCTTACCTATTAGGTACCTATACGTATTTTATTATGTGGTCGCTACAAGCACTATGCCTGGAAAAGCTTACAACGAGCCATGTAGGTAGGTACTACGGGTCTATGAATTTGTTTTTATACCTACTGCATCAGCGTTTTTCAACCTTTGGTCGTGTCATGAAAAACGTGAAAAACCAGCTGTTTTTTCCCATGTATTTTATTTTGTGACAAATATTATTAGTTAACATACATTTTCATAATAAATATTATTAGGTAAACTTTTTTTTTCTACTGAAGTAGTTTTTCAGAAACTAATAGGGTTTCGCGACCTATTTACACGTTGAAAAACACTGCACTACTCTATGTATTAAGGTAGGTAGGCACCTACCTATTTTACAAATTCTGATCCCTAAAAACTTAACGAAAGGCGCCCCAATTTAGTAAGCCCGATCAATGCCCGTCTGCGAAATGGAAAGGGTCCAATTTGAACACGTGCAAATGGCATTCTAACAAATGAAGATTTTCTTGTTCGATAGCCACAATCCCAACGAGCAACGAAAATTAGATACTAAGTTGTTTACAGCTTCGCAGGATTACCCCTAACTGCTAAGTTTCATGTTTCAATGATATTTTTCCATCGTGGTATTAGCTACCTAGTAAAATTAAAATGTACCTAGGTAAGTTGTGAAGTGACATTTCCAACTCTACAAAGCGCAGGTAAGATCGTGTATGGAACTGCTGTCACCTATGTGGCGGTTCCGCCAATTATATCTATCAGTTAGCCGCGTGTTTGGTGGAGCGCCGGGACCGAAGGCTATTTGGTGACAGTCCGTTTATCGGGAACAAGCTGCAGTCTCGAGCACCGTCGTAGAGTTGCTTGTTTGTCTATTTTTTACCGGATACATATTGGTGAGTGTGCGCAGGAATTACATGATCAAATTCCTGTAGGTATCTCCATTTTGCTAACGGACTTCCAGGGGAGCGTCTTCATCCTTATGTAGTTAGTGTTCCATCGGCCAGCACGAAGCTGTTGGCTTAATCTTTCATAATGCGAACTGCCAAGGACTGGACTTCACTTCCGTCGTCTGTATTTCCGGATAAATACAATCTAGTGCTCTTCAAGGATAGAGTGAATAACTGTTACTGAACCAGTGAAATACACCTTTGGCCCCATCTGCACTTACTCGTAGCATCAGGTGAGATTGGGGACAATCACTGTCAGACGGACCTATAGTCGTCTACTTCACCTACATACCTACTTATATATAGACTTCAATCACTCCTGCTGTCTCGTGCTGAGGCACCGACTTCAGACTGGTATAGAAAATGATTTTCATGGTATTTTGGTAGCAGGTTAAATTTTTTGTTACATTTTTTTTTCACGCTTTTAGTGTTAATAATCTAAGATACAATAGTTTAAAGTCAACTGCTCGACACCTTTTACGAAAGATTGCTTTTTCTGATGCAGAGATGTTCATTATTAAGGAGTCCTGGTATTTCGCCACCCGTTACATTTTACCATGCATTACGACGAGCATAAATTGCTTAGCAATTGTATTAAAGTAAAAAAAATAATTTTACGAGTTACTGCTAAATATATCCAAATTTCCATAGGTGTCCCTACAATATTTAAAGAGTTCCCTCAATTTCCTTAAGATCCGATCATCAGATCCTAATTTGGTGCTTATGGGACCTAATTGAAGGCTAGACGAACACAAATCAATGACGTCATAAATGACGGAGTTCTGAGGTAACAAACAAAAAAAAATACAACCGAATAGATAACCTCCTCCTTTTTTTGACGTCGGTTAATAGCGAGTATACCTACCATTTCTTGCAAGGTTGGCAACACATTCGTTATCAAAGGGGGTAACAGAATAATTAATAGTACTACCGTAATAAGTAGGTAATAACATGGTAATAACTTAACATCAGGTGGACCGTCTGCTCGTTATCTGTTATGTTATTACCTAAATAAAAATGTACTTTTTAAATCACTAAGTATTGTTTCGTATTGCTAGTGCATGTAGTTAGGGCGCGAGCTCCAAAAAATGCAGCGTCATCAATTGAATTAAGCGGTGTGGGTATAGTAAATGTAGATCCTATATAGCTCCCAATTTCTCGGAACTCGCACGCGGCCTGCCTACAATCAACGAATTTGAATCGAGGCAGGTACGTACATATTCAAAATTGACACTGTCGGCGTCAAGTAAGGATTCGGAGTTGTAGATACGATATTCAAATTTTAACTGTAAGATAAAGCAAATAAAAACTCTTGAATAAGTAGACAAACGTTTAATGTAAATTAAATACTTTAAATAGGTATAAGTAGGCAGTCATTGATTAAAGATTAGGTACTTAACATTTACTTTCTTTTACATCTTTTAAAATATTGTTAGTGTGTAAGGCAGCGATGGCAAGATTCCGTTCCTGTTTCTCTTCGTTCAGCTGCAACTGCAAGCTCTTAACATCCAATTTGAGTGTTTTGATTTCGTTCTGTAATCGCATCACAATGGTCCACAAACTCGGCGATCCGTGGATCGCGTTCGAGTGTATTGGCAAAGAGGGTGACCTCACTAGAGCTTCAATCGACAATGGAGCCTCGTCGTCGCATTCTGGAAACAAATTGAACCATGACAAAACTATAGTTTGTTTTCTTTCCGCCTAAGTCATTATTGGATACCCACCTTTACTGACGCGTGTAGTGTTGGCGGGAAGAAAGGCAAAATTGAGGGTGCAAGAAAATTTGTAAAACTGTTTATTTATATGTATGAATTAACATTTTAGTACTTGTGTCTAAGAATAACTAATAGGTCAGGAATTGTAACTGCGTCAGAAAAATGGCATTGCGTGTCCTAGTAGGCGGGGCTTAAAAACCGTGTTCTGCGCGTCATTTGTCGTGCATCTGCCATTGCATCACGCGCGCAAAACAATCCGTTTTGTTTTTGAATTTCAACCAATCAACTCAACAAGCACCTCTATTTGCAACCTAGAAAATGATTCGTATTTGAATCATAAGTCGTTTTGGTTTAAAGTATGGCCACTTTTTGTGTGGAATTTGTTGAGTTACGCTTTCCCACTTATTATTTATTCGTAGACTTGTGTAAATAGAACAATGAAACAGTATACGTGCTTGTGTGTTCTTGAATAAGATGGTATAATTGTTTGTGTAAATTACGTTAGCTTTGTAGAACTCAGTGCATCGGGAATTAAATGGATTTATTTTAATCGTCCTCTATAAAAGTGAACCTTACTACCTATACCTAATTACAATGGAATGATTAGCGAGATTCAACTGCTATTAGGATGGAATTTGCCAAACTTACTTGCTAGCCGGTTGCAAGTTGTATACCTAATTATGCAATTTCGGGAAAGATTTTTTAGGGATTATTCTTATTTCAAGTTCAAAAAAAGTCAAGATGATGGAGATCTGAGCGGAGTGAAAATATTATAATAAAACAAAAAAAATGTATTTATTAAAATCACACATAATAATATTTTAATTTAGTAAAATCCTTGCATTCGCCTCACATTATGGCGTTCATGGAGCAGATGTTTTTTTAATGAAATTAAAGTTCGTCCAAAAAATAAGTCCGATGCGTAAAAAAAGACAAAAGATACAAAAATGTTATAAACTGGATACATTGTACCCATTCAGCGAATAAAGTTGTGAGCAAATTCCATCTTAACATTAGTTGAACGCATAGTAAAATTTTGTGGTGGGCCATAATTTAGGTAAATGAGGTTTTTTTTTATCCATAGGCATAACCATCGATGTTTTTGCTACTGAATAACTATCGAAACTCAGGAATACGCAGGTACAAAATTTTTAGTCACACACTGAATGTAACAAACAATGCTAACGTAAAAAACAATTAATATCGAGTTGTTGGTACAGTGGTTCACATGGTGATAAGAGAGAAAAGTTATGCGTATATTCAAAACTTTATTTTATATAATTTGTTTGAAAAATAAAATATATGATTATTACTAAATAATTTCAAATAAGGCATATGTAGTTCTTAAGAAAATGTATTATAGTAGTCTCAACATCATTTGCAGAGTTAAAGTCTAAATAAATACTAAACTGTATAAGAGCTGCCTAATGATGTTTATACATAAGTAGGGTGTTTAGTTACAGTCAACACAAATATTAACATACATAGATATTAGACATTACGTTGAGTGATTTATATACATTTAAAAATCAATACCAGTAATGGTTAAATTCTGCTTTAAATAAAATGCTAAAACCATCTTCAGTAAAAAAACCGAGCAGCACTTACAATGCTTTGAGGATTAGTTTATAGGTCGTTCAATTTGTAAAGAAAAACATGGATTTCATACCATTAAATTCTTGAATTATTTTACTATTCGAGATAGGAATATACCGTTGAAAATGAACAAGTAACATTTCTTATATTTAGTCTCAGATCTGTTTCATTTTATGTTTGAATGATCTATGAAAATGTAATTTGATGGAATTTGGATTACTTCAGTGATATGATAATTATATAGGTAGGTACGCATTTTATTTCAAACAGACATAGTCCACGAACTTATTTTGTAAGTATTATGAATTCTATACTTAGTCCAAGAATATTATTTGCACTATTACGTAAAAACCTGTGTCAGATCTGTATGTAATGTAGGTAATATTCAGCAAACGAAGAACATAAAATTATTTACATGAACTCCAAAAGCACAACTTAATATCTAATAATAAAACAATATATAGGATCACGTTTAATATTACGAATACTGATAAAATTGATAAATAATATAGAATATAGTCTACAAAAACAATCAATTTATGATGGACATACATGTAGCGAAATTTTAAATAAGTATTCAATGGTATTAAGTGATATTAATAGTAAGTTAGAAAAAATTTCATTCCGTTTTAAAAAAAAAAAAAACTATTTAGAAAACAAACATTACGAAAATTATTATAGGTACCAATTGTTTATAAAATAGAGCGAAATATGTATTTGATGTTTTCCATTTTTATTTCTGTAAATACAGGCAGGCATAAGCTGATGCAAACGCCTGGAGATAAATACTCTAACTTCTAACACTAAGAAACTAGGTATAAAAGAAATAAGCTACAATCGCACATGGGAACCTATGTGACGCATCTAAAAGTTTGTTGCAAACATTTGAACAATCCGTTCTGATAGTTGCAGTTGGCACTGCTTTAGTACAGTAACCTCGTATTTACCTACATACACGTTGCAGTGGTGCGCAATCCTGCTCAATATTTAACGAACGCCACGCCGCGCTAGCTGTAGCTGTAACGATTACCTAAATATCACTGCAAAAACTTTAGTTTCTACAATGGTCAATATTTTCATTTTCACATAGGTATTAGAATTCCACGCAAATAAAAGTTAATCGGACGAGTCAAAGCTAAGCTACAAGGTATGTTCGGAATAACGTAATTAATCTGCTACTGCTCTCCACTTGTTTCATCGTTTGGTTAAGATTAAAACAAGGGCCAGTTGAAGCGAAGTCTACTAGGTTGATAAAAGTAATGGCGTTTTGCGAGAACTACTAGAGCCATAAGTAAATAAAAATATTGTTGTTTTAATTCAAAATCTAACTACGCTACGTTAGTAATAAATACAGTGAACTAGGCGATCGAGCTTTGCTCGAAGTTCGCAAAATCGAAAAACGCGTTTACCCAATAACACCTAAAATCCGCCTAGACCGAATTTCCGCCAACTAAAATCCCCATAATATTATAGCATCGTTAGAAATCGTTATTGTCGTTTTCAAGAACTCCTAACATATTTGTTCGTTTAGTAGTGCAGGAAAGATTTAGCAATATTGATTCATAATTATGTGCAGTGGCGGATTTTTAAATGTGCAAAAAACAACAACCATTTGAGGCGCGAGGCCCCTTAAACCGCGAGGCCGTGGGCGGCGGTCCATGTCGCCCACGCCTTGCGCCGCCTCAGCATATGTGCATAATACTATTTTAATTAATAATATGCATAAATTTCACGTACCTAGAGAACTCTACAAACGTCTTATCTATTTCATACTTATTCTTAAACGAACAACAACAACATATAAAGCACCATCTAATGCGATACGACGCTTAGTCCCAAAGATACGAGGTATCGAGATACTGATGAGAGCATTATAATATAAAGCTTGCGAGGGTTACCCTCATTACAGCACTAAATCATTAATAACGTAATGGCGGTCCGGCTGCCACTGCTCCTAAAATAGTCTCACCTGTGAAATGAAACTGCGAACCGTTTTGGATACTGACGTTATTTTCATAAAGCTATATCCATATCACACCTTAACGTCGACAATCGACAACTACTCCCTATTCCCATGGTATTAGTAGAATAATGTAATATAACGCACTTTTAGTTAATTTAAATTTATATTACATAAACGTAATATTATACAAACAAACCAGTAACATATTTATAATCTTATAATATTCGGTAACAAGCCAAGGCATGCATGCATATAAAATGTGATATGCACCCCAAAAGTGTTATATAATTTAACAGGTTAAAAAATATATTAATAACTACATATAATACTGCAGTCACTACATTACTAAATTTGTAACACTTTTTAATGAGTAAATATTAATGGCACAAAGCAAAAATGGAAAAAAGACGATGTTATGATATGTTGACCAACTACACATCTTAAATAGTAATTATTTGCTTTTGACTAGACAAAAATATTGTTAGCTTCGCGTTGTTCGTGTTAATCTCGATATCGGATTTTTGGTTAGCTCAAAAACTATGATAACGTTCATAATAAATAATATAGGTACATTGGTGTATGAAAGGAACAAAGAAAACAAATGGACAGTTAAATGGATTAAGGAAATACCACTTTTCTCAGATATTTTAGTCATAATCATAATACACACTAGGTACGTTAGGTAAGTTTTTGGCATGTTTAGTAAAAACAATGAATATCAGTCAATGATCACGCACACTAATGCTGTTTGGCGATTAGTTGGTAGGTAGGATTATAATTATTTACTTTTAGACATAAGCTGTCACTCTCGATAGGGAATTTTATAAAACTGAGCACCGATAGAGAGGATTACTACTTATGTCAGTCAAAATGATGTGATTTAGTGAGTTGTTTGACGAAAGTGCCACAGCACCAGGTGGAGGACCGCGCCGAGCGCGCGGCGCGCGGGGCGGGGAGCGGCGCCGGCGCCGGCGCGGCGCCCGCGCGCAGCGCGCCCGCCAGGCTGGGGTGCGACCCGCTCCGCCGCTCCCGACCCTCGCACAACTTTTGCCTGCGCTCTTCTGAACATTCCCACAGATTAGGATTGGAACGATTCATCTGGAACTTTCGCTCTGATAAAAGCCTTCTCGTCTCTGGCCCGCGATACAGATAAGCGTCAGCGGCTGAAGAACTTTTGTTACGTTTCACTTTCGAGGAGCTGTTGCAGCCGACGTAGTCGGGTGTCTCGCATCGTTGGACGATTGGCAATTTAGTAGAATTATAGTGAAGTATGTTAGTAGCGGGTGCGTGATATTGTACTTTACCAAGAGACAAGTGGCCGCAGTCCACTGCAGGTGCGATATAAAGGCAGCCGCATGTAACAAAATAGAAAGTTTCAGACTACCGTGTAACACTCATTAGGCCAGTGTTAATAACATCTAAAACAGCTTCACTTTGTTTGGAGATATAGGTACGTTAGAAGCACAGTTGTGAACGATAATTGTTAATCAGTGGTGCTTTACTTAACCCAGGAACTTGTTAGATACGCCAATTATTTCACGAAATGCATTTTTTCTCGCCTTAGTAATCCGATTATGAATTAGCAAGTCCTAGCCTAATAAGATTTCTGACAAGATAGCAAGGGCACCTAAATGCGCTGTCGTATTCTAGTATAAGGTTGTGTTCAAATGGGATTTATTTTTGATAAACATAATGAGATTAATAAATAAACGTCTATAAAATGACTACCGACTAGACTATAAATCTATTTGTACTGTACTGAAATAAATATTTAAAAATATTACGTTTGTAAATACTTAATTGAATAACGACTCATACGAGAAAGCATAATTACGAGCATAGTAAGTATGAGTATTATAAAGGAAAAAGCATGCTGCGATGTCGTGCACTATAATATTATGTGCCCATGTAAAATATCGAATATAATTTTAGAGTATTATAGATTTAGGTGAGTTTAGGTAGGTATGTATTTACACGAGTTGCATGATAATCAACGACACCAACAACAACAATCTTGGATACATATTATTTTCAAGCGCTACTTTTATATGACTAGCGTTATATATTTGGTATCAAGTGTTGATTAATTACAGATCATTCATTCTAAAAACCAACTGATAATACGGTTTCTTGACTTCGCATGTCTCCTCCTTGTAGACTCGAATATCTCCAGTGGTATATTGGGTACTGCATAATAAATACAGCTATGTTAGTAAAACTTTATTTTATTTCAAGACATTAGCTAGAGGGTAGCATACCGGTTACTGTTAAATACTACGTTGTTAAAAAAAAGTTTTCAATCGAGCCCTTCTATAAAATTCTCTAATGAAGAGGTTCTTAATCGAACTTCCGCAACGGTATTAATTAGTTCAATGTTAATTAGATAAAGTTCTACAATGCTAAAGTCATTCAATCAACTCGTGTGGCAAACAATTAAAACCTTTTGACGCTGTATTTAACTGGACAACGCATTAAAATAATTTGCATTGATTCGGGTGGAAGGCTGTCGACTAGTCATTAAGTAGCGAACTACGGTATCCAAATAGTAAAAAGAACCTGTCATATTGATCAGATATAAACTATTTCCCTTAAAATAAGTTACGCCAAAAGAATACTCACCAGAACTTACAGCATTCCTACAGCGCGCGGACGTACAATACGCTTCGATAACTTTTAGAATAAGCGCATCTTCTTCATAAGAGTTCGACTTTCGCTGATGCGGTGCGTACGGATGAGTTGGTCCAATGTTTTCGTCAGAGCCTACGGAAAATGATTGCGGCCTCAAAGGGGGCGCCGGGCGCAGGCAAGTTATGCTCCACGCTGAAACAAACAACATATATTACTTAAAAGCGAAATTTCTAGAGTTCTATGTTAATACAGAGCACAAACAGCTTAATGTGTAAGCAACAATATTGACAAAGCCCCGGCTATCCCAATTTCAGAGCGCGCGTGTGCTTACGCTACGACGAGATTTAAATAGGAATAAAATTAACATAGTATTCCTATTGGTAGCGTTTTGTTAATATACCTCGCACATTTCAATGCATTCGCATTTACCATCCAAGTCATTAAGTGTAGCCGTATTTCCTATACAGGAATAAATGCAATTTATTTAGTTGTACCTTTGCTGCTGTAGTTCGAGCCCGCTGTATCGATGAAGTCAACAGAAGAAAATTTTTTCGCAATGGAATTTTTGTTTGGCTTGGCAGGCGACTGATCAATAGAGTCGCAAGAATTTAAGAGCCAGCGAGCAGACTGATTTTTTTGTTTACTTCTTTGCGTTTGCTGAGTGTGCTGCGAATAGCTTTGATGATTGTTGAATGAGTGTGATCTTTTGTGGCTGGTTAAACCTGACGATAAATCAGCATTATTGCCGTCTGTCATGGCCATCTACAAAAAAAAGAAAAATAGTGTAAAATTAAATAAAGAAACATCGAAATATCAAACTAAATCCAACAACATTAAAGCGTACCAAAACAATATTTTTACACATTTTTTGTAATGTATCGATAATTAATAAAGCGATACTAGAAAACCATTCTTCTGTACTTTAACACCAGTCTTAAAGTAGATAAAGTGCAGATGCACTGTTTTACACACCAGGTAAAACAGTAATATATCGACGACCGCAATCGAATGTAAGGAATAATTATTCCCAAGTAGGTACAAACTTTACGCTAACTTCCCAATCAGACTGTTTTTGTTAAGTTATTCTGTGAGATACTGACAGCGGTGTCGGAATTGAAAATAAACAGGAAACTAGGAATTTGTTTGTATAACTTTGTAATGAAAGATATTTCCATTAACGTTTACCGAATATTCATCAACAGCATCAGTTTAAACATCTATTTAAAGCACACTTTATAGCGCACATTTGTGACCCAGCTCCATCGCGACTCGACGCTCAGTACCCAATACGTATTTATATTTTTATTACGGTACTCAGCATCTCATAAGTTTCATTTAATACGATCGCTTTTTAATTTTCTACATATTTTATGGAGCCAGGTTCAAATGGATTTTAAATCGATCGCAATATCTTTAGAGTATTGCTATAGGTAGTCACACAGAACTTTCTATATCCGTTAAAGGATTACCTCTAACGGATTTGAATTAACAAAGCATATCCATGCATTTTTCTTAATTTGTTAGTAAATGAGGTACTAGTTGCAGTGACAGATTTTTTCAGTTAGTTGATGAATAAACACAGGCAAGGATGATCAAGTAAAGCACTGCAACACTGGGGTAACTAATGACAGAATTAATGGTTATAAACTTCAAGGCAATAGGTATTATTTCAAACCAGTGATGTACATAACAGTCTCTCTTTACAAAATAACTATCCTTGCCTGAGTCGGTGACCACAGTTATGGGTAACTTTGCTTTCATCCACCAGTGCGCATACAAGTCCGATCGATACACCATAAAGCCATTTGTGGAGTCTGTTAGACTCTTCTGCACTTTCGATAAATCTTCGCTGCGTGACCTAGTCTTGCGTGTTGCCACACTTTCTCCTTTTTTGGTTTGTCTCTTATTTTCCTGGTTAGAAACATCACAGTTCCTTCGAAGGTTTCCACGGGATTGCCTCTCAATGCTGGGAATTTCAGGATTCTCCCTGAATATACGCATGTGGTAATGCAAGCTAGGCTTCGTACGTTCCGTTATATTCAAGGTACTCCATTGGGATGGTGGTAATTGACGCACATTTTTCGGAATCTCTAAATGGGTACTAGGTTTGCGGTAGACACGTGGTGGAGGATCAGGTTTTAATTTAATTTCAGGTACATACAATTCAATGTTTCGTCTAATTGACGTTCTTTTGATTTGGGGCGAAGACACCGGTGGTGCTGCTGTATATGTTGAGGTTAGATGAATGTTCAAAGAATCCATTACATCAAGACTGTTTTCCGATGTCACACTTGTCACACAAGAAGTCCTTGCAGTGGATCCGAAGGGTGAAGTGCAACGACATTGATCCTCAAAATTGGCCGCTTCTATTTCGGAAAGAGTTAACTTTTTACGGCGGTCGCCAAATGTTCCTTGGGACAAGTTGGTAAGTGAATCTTTTAAATTATCAATTAATTTTTCGTGACTATCAGAGTCATTTCCCGTACTTCCGCTGGTATATTCGTGCATGTTTAATTCCGGAGATGCTAAGTTACAGCTCCCGACGACACCAGAGTCTGAGGATCTAGGGCTAGGGCATAAAGACCTGTTGCAGCATTCACATTTCTTGCAGACTTTATTATTTTCTGACTGGGAGCTCATTCTTTGCATTTCATTATTTTTACAAAAACTTTCTGTTTCAACCATTGATCTCGACAAAGAACGTCTTATTCTTTTGTCAGAATTAAGAGAATGCTTGCGAAAAGGTACGTTAGTATTAAGATTAATAACTTTCACATCTTCTTCTATGTTTCGAAACATTGGAGGTGGATCTATAATTACAGAATCATCGGGATAAACAAAATCAGTAGATGCTTTTGGCGAAGGTGGATGAATAACTTGTAAAATGTTAGATAAAGAATTTTCTTCAGGAATTTCTTGCGAATAATTCTCCTCCGTAGATTTCCACAGCTTTGGAATAGAGTCGATTTTAGCCTTAATTGGGAAGCTTTGCCGCATGGAAATATATTCATTATTCCCATATCCTGATGTACACATTTCTAGATTTTGGTCAATATTCACCAAATCTTCGCACGCCATATATGGCCTAACTTCAAATGAAGAATTTTCAGTACTTTCAGAATGCTCGGTTACTGAAGGCCAACCAGAATTTAAGCCCCTCATTGTTTTCTGCAAGGGTGTATCATTACCGCTATTGACAGCTTGATGTATGTTGGTATTTGATGGTATCGACAGAAACAAATTTTTCGTACAGTCGCCTCTTATAATTTCAGGCTCTACAAGGTTTGCACTGCCAGAGTTATCAAAATATCGGACATAACCGCAGTTACTACCCCAGCTGTTACAAGAAGAAGAAACCGTTTGGGGGCTTTCAGTCTCCATTGCATTTTGCCTCAGTATTCGAGGACAAGTGACCCCATCAATGTCCGAACAACTAGATGTCGTGTACGACTCAGTGGTGTCAGATTCCCTCTCGCTGTCACTATCAGAGCCTTCACTGTCCGTACCGATGGTACCATCATTTTCTATCTTTAGTCTTACATGATTCTTGTGTCTACGCATGACAGGCAATCCCGTTAGTTCAAAAGCTTTTGCCCAAGTTCTTTCGTGTAGCAATTTACGCAACATTTGTCTCGTTATAACCTTCTTCTTAACCAGCCTCGCAAAATATTTAGTTAATGAATAATAAGGAGACGCAGAAGGGTAGCTGGGCGGTGGCAAAGTCACATGATAGAGGCTGCGCCGACTAGAATTGATGCTAGACAGTGCCCCTTCAGAAGGAGAACGGGTCAGCTATGTAAAAACAGCATAAAATAACTTATAAAAACACATTTAAAAATTTACATAATATATATTGCTTTAATTTTGGAACTTATTGTAAGTAAATTAAATTGCACAAGTATTAGGTATACTTTACTTACATGAGGTAGAGATTGTGGTTGACCTGGCTCATGAACAGGGCTGCTTGTGTTTGAATGTTTCTGGAGCAAGCTAACCCAGTTGTCAGCTTCTGCGCGCGTTTGGCACACCGCTACGATGGTGTCTATCATAGGACCACTTATTTCAAACGCATTCTTCCTTATTTCTGTGTCGTCCAATTTACAAACAGTTATACCCGTAAGTGGAAGGCAGCCCTTAAATTACACAATAAAAATTAAGACATAGAACCAAGGGGAACAAAAATAAATGGAAACAGGTTGATATTTACCTCATAAACAAAAGCAGATACTCTTTTACTGACAGACAGCAAAAGGAGAGCCGAAGGGAAGAGAACAAGATATCGGTCTTGATGTGAAGGCCCGACGGCTACGCTGCCCATGTGCAAGACATCACCAAGTGCCGCTAACTCGCCGCCAGGCCAACCGCGAACTTCACCCGTAACTACTTGGAGTTCCAGTTCTTTTTGTCGTCTCAGTGCTGCACAGCCACTCTAAGTATCACAAAGCTAATGTAAGTACCAATTTTATCACAGCAAAATATACTGAAAAAATGCTATTATATTTACAGCAATATCTTTGTAAACAACTGAAGCCCGGTGTGTATCTCCTCTATCAGGATGGGCCTCATGGACGTGTCGAGCTAGCTCTTGCAGCATTGCTGGGTACTTGCTGAGCCGACGAAAGGGTTTTGACAGACCAGCAGTTAACACTAAAACTCCAGGACACACAGCACCAGCATTCTCCATCCATGAATTGAGGTCTTCTCTGAAAAATAAATGGCCATTCTTAATGATGAGAGATGTGATATAAACAATAACAATGAAACAAGTGTAAATTGACAAAATCAAAGTCGTATTTTCTTCGTACAAGCAGAGTAGCTCTATAATATATTCAGATGTATGAAAACTTACTTGTACTTATCAAGAATGCAAACAGCTTTAGGGTGGCCAGCGCAGTATGTTTGATGTACAGATTTGATTTTGGGAGCCCATTGCAGAAACAAACCACCAACTCTCTGATCTGGCCCAGTTTTTGTTGCACATTCTTCTAACAAAGCAAGGAACTGCTCATGTATTTGTAGAACCTCATTTATATTGCCAGTTAACTGTTTGAACTCATCTCTTGTCAACCTAAAACAACTTTTTATCTAATCTATCTATTTAATACCTTTAAGGGAGCAATTCTTGTGTATATTATTTATACATATATATTCAGAATCTCCATGTCTCAAATGTCTCCAATGATTCCACTGAAATTTGGTATGTAGTTGTTATCGGAGATGAAAAATTTGTCTAGCTGTGTCTTATCTCTTATTTATTTTCTCAACAATTTTTGTCATTAAGTCATTGGACAATATTATAGAAAAAAATAGTAATAGTTAAGACACCAGATTCATTTCATTAACTTACTTTTATACATTCAGATTCAGTCACACAGTATCAAGGGATGTTACAATGAGAATATGAATGCCAAATTGAGTACTGAATAATAAAAATAAAAAATTGTTTATTGAAATCAAATTGAGATTCTTATTATAATAGAAAGATTTTAAAAACTTACATATCACTCTTTTCCAGTGGTTGTAGAAAATTACTGGAAAGCCCCTGCATTTCAGCCACATGTGCTTTTTCAGAATCAATAATATCCTTAAGCACAACATTCCTAAATGCTTGAATTTCTGATGCTGCTCTGATCGGTGATGTTGTTACTGAACCAGATTGATCTAAAAGTACTGTCTTGGTAGTAAAACTATAACGGATGGTTACTAATCTCAAAAATATTAACAACACACATTAATTCAAATTAGCAAAATAAATATCTAATTTATTGAATGAGATGTTACTTTGCGAAGGTCCATATCAATGAACTAAAAGAATTTAAGGTTGCGGGTGAGCAAAGAAATTCTTTTAGTTAAAAATAAATATTGACAGTGGAAAGGAAAAACTACTAAAACGCCAAATTACTACTTTACGGAAACAAATTTCAATTTTAAAAAAATAATAATTTCTCAAATTATAATTTTTGGGCCTTTAGTAGTTTTTTTTTTCCAATGTCGATATGTGGTCAAATTATTTCAAATCTAAAGCTCTAATGCATATCATCATCATTACTTTTAAAAAACTTGTACAGTCAACGTCATAAATAAGTGATCACTTTTGTACCTTTTCATTTTAAAGTTGTTTGAAAAGCCATACGAAATTGTGTACTGACTGAAAGCACAAAGGTACAAAAGTGATCACTTATTTATGATGTTGAGTGTACCTCAACACCCAACAGTTTTTTATGTGAACTTTATGAATATTATTTCAAGGATCAATTTTGTTGATGTATTAATCTGAGATATGTTTGAAGTTTTTTCAAAGTAGTGGCAATGCTTTTTCCACTTAAATTTTAATATAGTTTATTTATAAGCTAAGGTTTTTTATTTGTCAACAGCATTTTTTTTGTTTTATATGCTTAGAACTTGAAGTGAAATTTATGTATGTTGTTTTATTTATATGAATAAAACTTCTAAGTAGCTGAAATTTTCTGCTTAGGTACATTATATCTAAAAATTGTTGGGTTTAATTTTTAGAAACAAAATACCTAAGTGATGGTGAAAAGTACCTATTTCATACTCTATTTAGATGTGTTTTACAAGACATTGCTATTTTTTCATGCCATTTAAAAATCAATGTGATCTATATTAATAAGTCATATTCTAAACATCTTACAGGAATTTAAGGTAGATTATTCAAAATTATACCAAAAAATGTTTCATGTAGCTTCCTACACTTCGAGCACAAATCACAGTTTATTTCATTACAATTAGTGATAAAAATATGAGTAGTCATAGTCACATACCTTTACATTCCGTAACATAATTGCTTGGGAACCAACCAGTGGTCTCTCCCAAAGTGCCTTCCCACCAACCTCCTTCTTCCTTTTGCGTGACTGTGATAATATCTCCCTTTTTGAAGCATAACTCATCATTATTTTTACCCTTAAATGAGTATACTGCCTTCACCAAGCAATTTTCAGTTGACATTGTGTAAGAATTCTAGCACCATGATATTATTTTGCTGCAAACACACAGATTAACTGTAGTTATGGTAAAATAAAGATTTTCCATTTATATAGAGAAGACCTTTATAATGCAACATAAATACATAGTAGGATAATCATACTTAGATAGAGCCTTGATAGTCTTTTCTTACAGTTACATCAAACCCATCATTACGTTACAATATTCACCTGTCTAAGAATACCTTCTATGATTTTAGGAGAAAAACACGTAATTACGAGAGGATGTCAAGCAATTTCCGGATTCTGTATGGACGGCTCTGGAGACGAAAATTATACTCGTATTAGATTAGAATAGAACTCACTTTCATTAACAGTCACTTATCAACACATAACTTGTATTCTCGACATTATAACTTCAGTATCGAGATCTGTAATTTGACAAAAAACTAATAAAAGCTGTATAAAATTAAGAACACTTAGAATATTTTATTTTGTCACGCATAGGCACTGGGTCTGACTTGCCTTCCAAAAATAAATACCATAGGCAAGATAAAAATCGACAAAATAGACATTGACACTATTAATCGGCACGGATAATACCGACACGGAAATACCGACCCGATATTTCGTGTACACGCCCATACAAACAGCTGGGCTACTATGAAACACGAAATTCGAAGTCTGTGTCGTGCGATCCCTTTGGCACTTATACTATTCAATTTTTGTCTGCTGCATGGGCCTAGTTCTGAAGGGCTACTCCAAAACACAAAATTTGAAGTTCGTGTTGTGCGACCCCTCTCGCTTTCGTATTAAATAATATAAGTGTCAGAGGGACCGCACGACACGAACTTCGAATTTTGTGTTTCGGAGTAGCCCTTCAGGTACCTTTCATATAAGGAAGTAGTTTTTTTTAATGACGGATGTCAAAAACCGGCCAAGAGCGTGTCGGACACGCCCAAAATAGGGTTTCGTAGCCATTACGAAAAAATTAAGTAATATTTTTCTAAGGATTACGTATTTTCCAAGTTTAGGTATATTTTATACCTTACCCTGCTATTTACCATTATTTACTCATAAACTACTAATAATTCTCAAGCAAACTTAGCCGTTATAGTTTTCCTTAGAAGTTTGATATACTAACTACCATCCTGAATTTTTTCAAAATTTTACATCCACCGGTTTAAATTTTAAAGGGGGGGGGGGGACGCTCGATTTTAATGAAAATTTGCACTTTAAAGTTGAATATTTCGCAAACAAATTACTGAATCGAAAAATCGTTGTAGCAAACCCTTAATGGTTTTAAAATACCTATCCAACGATACCCTACACTATAGGGTTGGATGAGAAAAAAAAAATCACCGCCACTTTATCCTAAAAAAAAATTGTTTTTCAATTTTTAATTGTACTATTTGGTCGGCATAGTTTACCTATATATCCGTGCAAAATTACAGCTTTCTAGCATTGATAGTCCTTGAGCAAAGCCGCGGACGGACAGACAGATAGACAGACATGGCGAAACTATAAGGGTTCCGTTTTTGCCATTTTGGCTCCGGAACCCTAAAAACTGAAGTTGAAAACTATTTACCGGCCCGGATAATAGCGACATGTAAATACCGAACCCAATTTTTCGTGTACACGCCCATACAAAATTGTATTAAACTGACATGAGTTTCTAATCTATGGGCGTGTACACGAAATATCAGGCCGGTATTTCCATATCGGTATTGTCGGGGCATGTTGTAAATAATGTCACCTAAGAACTGTCAAACTATAAAAAAAAGATAAATAAATAAATGTAAAATTAATAATGTAAAAGTCTGATAGCATGATATTTTTATGAGAATGTGCAGGCTTACTGATGCAAATGTTTATTTACTTCTGCCTGTAGTTTAATTCTGTACAATCGAAGCCTTTCTAGCCTTTTTAGTAAGTTTCTCTACACCTTGATTGACTAATAAGCTATTTTACTATAGTAATTGAACAAAAACACCTCGCTAAAATTCTAGTGCCGTTTGAAAAAATGGAAACTTCTTTAGAAGATTGCTTGTTTCAAGCTATACAAAACGCAGATCAAGAGACTATTGTGTGCCTTCTGGACAGAGGTAATGAAAAAAAAACCATAATAACATACAAATTACAGTTGAAATTAGCATAACATAAAGTAGTTATCTGTCAACATAAAAAAACAATGGTGATTCTGGTCACAACATTGTAGTAAAAAAATGAAAAAATAAAATCTTTAAAAAAATATTTAGGCTTTTTGTATTTACACTATAAATTGTCTTATAACTTAATTAATCTTATTTTCAGGTGCCAATCCCAATAAGATAGCTAGTCATGGAAAAACATGTCTAGGTGAAGCATCTAACATGGGTAATGCAAGCATAGTTAAATTATTGATTGAAGCCACAAAATCATCATTGAACAACAGATCACAGTCACATTTATCTAAAAAACGCCATATTAAAACTCACAAACGTAAAATTAGGAATGATAGCCAACATGAAGAAACTGTCACTAAGTACAAGAATCCTAGCGAAAGATCAATTAAAGATTGTTTGGGACTCCAACTTGAAACCATAGGATCTAATCAGGAGTCCAAGAGTAAAATGAATCGTGGTTACTTTGTTTTTATACACAGTGACGGGTCCAGCAGTGACGAAAGTAGAATCACAAGTTTGCTTTCCCCTTTAAGTCCTCTAACACCATCACCTCAGGATGATTTAGAGTGGGATGAAGATATTGGAAATGTGGCACCAACAACCAGTGAAGATGAGACATGGTCTTCCATGTACAAGTTAGTATCTTAGGAAAACTGAGGGCTGCTACATAATTATGTCTCCAAGCAATGATAGAAATCATTTATGCATTTTATATCAAACCTATGTAAATTGTAGGTGGTTACACATGCTTCATATTCAGTCATTAGTGGTGGGTTCTTGAGCGGCAGCTTAAAAAAATAATTGGTATCCATACTCGTTCTTCAGTAGTTAGGTTCTGATAATATTTATTTTTACAGATGGTATGCCTCTATTCTGGAATGTACTGGTGCTGCTATTGCTTCTGCCTCAATGGAAATTTATGGAATTGATCAACAAGATGCATTTATGAGAACAGCCTTACATTATGGAGCTGAACAGGGTCATACTGAGGTTGTTAGGGTACTATTAGATGCAGGTAATTTTTTTCCTTTTGGAGGTATGTAACCCTAAAAACATGCTTTAACAAAAAAAAGAATACTTGTCATTACATACACTTAATGTGAATGGGCTGATCAATTTTTTCTTGTCATGGTTACATCCTAGGAGTCACTATATGTTTTCTGTGGTTAAAATTCATAGAGTATACACTTTTGTTGTTGTTACAAACGCATTTTAGGCTATAACAAGCACTGTTTCTTTCTAGTAACTATGTCACTGATGTCTCTTGAACAAAGTGATGGAATAACAAAGAAGAAAAAGTTGATTGACCATTGACCTGAATATAAACCAAACTATTTTCAGTGATCACATTTGAGATCCATAATTCGTATTGTATCCATATTATCCACACTATCCTCAATGTTAAAAGATTGTATACTTAAATGGAGATTTAAATTGCAGGTAGTAAGGTAGAAGTTACAGCAGGTGATGGTTTAACTCCCTTGCATGTGGCAGTCATCAAGAATCACTTGGAAATTGTAAAAATGCTGCTAACAGCAGGCAGCCATGTCAACTATAAAACTCATGAGAAAATGACTCCTCTGCACTATGCAGCATCCAATGGATTTTTAGATTTAGTATGTGTTCATTATTAAATTTTATAAAAAATCTTATTAACTCACTGGTTTTAATGCAAGACAAATAACTTTGAACATTATATTGCAGGTAAAAATACTAGTCAATAATGGTGCTAATTTAGAAGGCAGAGATACAAGTGAACGCACAGCTTTGTTCTTAGCAGCAGGAAGAGGTCATGTAGATGTTGTGAGATATCTCATTAAAGTTGGAGCAAATGTAAATGGGGAGGAGATTCATGGTAGAAATAATAAATATTTTTGAACTGTTTTTATACTCGCAATTAGCTCTGTGTAGCTTATAGTTTGGATTTATGTAGCAAAATATATGAATATGGGCATCTATGAATACTTTTTTTTTTTCAGGATATACACCACTGTGTGAGGCTGTATGGCATAGATTTCCTGAAGTGGTTGAAGTTCTATTAATAGCAAAAGCTCGAATAACACATTCACATAAACTTTTACATTATGCAATCATACAGAGGCAGGTAATACAAACAGGTTTTGTATAGGTACTACAAAGTTCCTAATCATTAATCTCTGTATTTATAACCAAATGGTAAGTTTTCAGTTCTCACTCGTAAACCTTTTTTTTTGCAGGAAGAAATTGTAAAAATGCTCTCTAATTGTGGTGGAGGCCTCAATCTACATAATGATAATGGTGATACGCCACTGCTGCTAGCGGCTCGGCTGTCGCAGCCTGTAGTTGCAAGGATTCTGTTGCAAAAAGGTTAGATTGAAAGATTGCAATGATTGTTAAGTACTTAGGAAAAACGTAAAAACGATTAAAAAAAAAATATTGCTCCAAAAATTTTAGTTCACTAAATGATACTTTTTGGTCTTAAATTTGAGCGTTGCCCTCGTTATCCCTAGGATTCCATCATCAGATCAGTAACTACTCTTTTGAATAAAAAAAATATTTTGAAAATCGGTCCACAATTGACTGGGTAATCAGAATCAGTGAACATACATTTTTTGAAGTTGGTTAATAAATGAATAATAATTGTATTTCGAATGACATGAAAGCATATAAGTATCTGAGCAATTTTTATGTGGCCCCCTGTTTCTGGTAAATGATAATAAAATTAACCTCTTCACCGCCAGAGTCATCCAGTCGTGACAGCCAATAGAATGCCTCACACTCCACAGTCATCTATATACATTGACCAGTATTCCACTCGAAATTAATCCTTCTGCAATGGAATTAAAAATCAAGTTCATTTGTCTCTGGTTTTTCAGTGGCGTACAGAGCTCGCTGGCGCTGGCGCGGGCGCAGCCTGGAATTTTGGAGAGTCACTAATAATAATACATCGCGGCTAGGGGCAAAAAATTGCTTTTATTATTTTGTAAATTTTTGGATTTTTCAATTTGACGATGGTCATGTCCCCTGTGACCCCACCTTCGGACCGCGCTTGAGGGCACGTTACTTCGTTTGTTTTGGGGCGGTAGAGGTTAATTACTTGAAGGATAGTCTGTGGCTCTTTTCTGTAGGTACTTCAATAGCTAGTGGCCTAAGAAAATCTAATTAGTATCAGAAAATATTGGACACGTAATTTTTCTTTTGTCAATTAAACAAAAAAAAATGATGAAGATATAGTCACTTGAAGTTCCGTGTGACGTCACACCGTGCGTGCGACACTTCGCACGGCGTGACGTCATGCGCTCCCATTACCAAACTTTGAAGCGCTTCATCTTTGTCATTTTTTGTTAGATTGCCAAACGAAAAAATATGCACTTATTCAATATTTTCCGATAGTATAACTTGAAGGACTACATTTTTTTTTACCCATCATACTACCGTATTCTTTCTACGTAATATACAATAATCCTGATATGTATTTTAAACATCATAATATATATCGATGATTTTAAAAGAATTCTTCAAAGTCTGTAACTGCAGAATGCTTATAAAACCATAACAGTGTACCCAAATGTTATGTAAAAAAAAAACTAAGAAGTATTTCTCCCGTTTACAGGCGCTCATGTAAATGCTTGTAACAGCATAACTGGTGCGACGGCACTACACATAGCTGTTGAAAGCATAGACTGTCCCGAAGTATTTGAGGAATTGCTTATGTGCTTATTAGAATATAGAATAGATATGAATGCAATTGCACTGACCGGAGATACGGCACTAAACAGGGCTTTGTTGTTGCACAAGTAAGTTGGCGACATAATTACCTGTAAACTATTACTAATATTTTTGAGGGGTGAAATACTTTACTTCCGTATTAATATTTCGCTCTTAAGCGATAAGGCCACCTATTGTTTGTTTGTAATTTTCTATCTGTGAACTTACCTGTTTTCTGTACCGTTTACTATTTGTGGTGTACAATAAAGTCATTGTATTTTTTTGTAAATATTATAAATGCGAAAGTTTATTTATTAGATCTTCATGCTTAAATCTCCTAACCGATTAAGATGAAATTTAGCACGGAGATAGTTTGGCGCTCTGGGTAGTACATAATAATACGTAAGATAGTTTTTATCCTAAAAAATTGCATAGTTCCAGCGAGATAAATAAATTCTTGACAGACAAAAGGTAGTTAGAAATATCCTAGTTGATTGATTAGAGTTAACTGACGGTCAATTGTGATGCCGTCTCTATTTGTTTTGTTCGAATAGACGGAGACGGCATCACGTTTAACCGTCAGTTTCTTATTAAAAATGTTACCTGTCTTACTAAAATTTTAACTTTCCAGAGACCACGCGGCAGTGCTACAAATTCGTTACGGTGCGAACGTGAATGCTTGTGATTTGCATTCCTGCGGTTTAGATAATTTATCAATAGCTAGCAGACGCTGCTCAAGTAATCTAGCACGCATGTTACTGAAAGCAGGGCACCATGTGGCCCTTCCAGAACCCAATACCCCGGTTCCCAAAGCAGGTACAGCTGCACATTGGCTATATTATGCCTCTAGAGAACCACTAAAACTCTCTGACTATTGTAGAATTAAAATCAGATCTATAAGCAAGAATAAAATATTATTCCAATACATTTCGTCACTACCTTTGCCGACTACCTTGAAAAGATTTCTAATGATGGAAGATGAAGGACTATAGCTAGAGATAAGCGAATTGTTATAAAATTTAGTAATTTTTAATAATCCACCTTAGGTGTAACATTATATTATAATTCTGATATACCTAGGATTTGTTTGTTAGGTCTACATCGAAATCACAGGTTCTTTGTGCTATTCACTGATTCGCGTTGTTTATAACTGCCTACCCTACGAGTACGCTACGCTGTCCGTCTGTTTGTCACAAGGCATCGAGAATCGGAATAGATAGAAAGGCGAAATTTACACATGATGATAAAAAATAATGATATCTGTGAAGTTTCCAGTCCGCACTTGGTCCACGTGGGAACTACGGTCCAGGTGTTCGCATTCTGAGAGGACTGTGCCCAGCAGTGGGACGTGTAGTGTGTATAATTCCATTACAAAATATGACGCACCTACGATTCGGACCGATTAGAATTAGGAGGTACCCTAAATAAGAGGGCGGCAAAATTTTCTTCCGCCCCGGGTGGCTACGCCACTGTATAATACCTAATTAAATACTTACATCAGAATATGCCCAAAAAGTCTTTACCAGTGTGTGTTGCCAGTGATGACATACGGATCCGAGACGTGGGCGCTAACGATGGGCCTCATAAGGAAGCTCAAAGTCACTCAAAGGGCTATGGAGAGGGCTATGCTCGGGGTTTCTCTGCGGGATAGAATCAGAAATGATGATATCCGTAGTAGAACTAAGGTTACTGACATAGCCCGAAGAATTGTGAAACTGAAGTGGCAGTGGGCGGGGCACATTGCACGCAGGACTGATGGCCGATGGGGTCAGAAGGTTCTCGAATGGCGTCCGCGGACCGGGAGACGAGCTGTCGGTAGGCCTCCAACAAGATGGAGCGACGACCTGGCTAGGATCGCGGGATCGCGGTGGATGCGAAAGGCACAGGACCGGTCTGAGTGGAGAGCCTTGGGGGAGGCCTATGTCCAGCAGTGGACGTCTTTCGGCTGACATGATGATGATGATGATGATCAGAATATGCTGTCGCGGTAAAGCATGAATCGGTAAATAGTTGCAATGAATTTATTATTTCGAGGTTGGTACACGACTAACAAATATGGTAAAGCACAACTTGGCTTTTGTGTAAGGAGACTGGAACTTACTTAATTTAATTGAGTAAAACGCTGTTTTTAAGGTTCCGTTGCCAAACGGAACCCTTATAATTTCGCCATGTCTGCCTGTCTGTCTGTCCGTCCGCGGCTTTTTGTCAGGGAAAGCTGTAACTTTGCACGAAATATATGTAAACTATGCCGACAAAATGGTACAAAAAAAAACTCCCTCCCCCGCCCTCTAAAATCTAAACCGGTGGGTGGAAAAATTTGAAGAAATTCAGGATGGTAGTAAGCATATCAAACTTATAAGGAAAACTACAACGGTTAAGTTTTCTTGAGAATTATTAGAAGGGAGTTTAAGAGTAAATAGCAGCCTAAGACGTAAAATATACCTAAACTTGGAATATTCCATACAAAATACGAAATCCTTAGAAAAATATTACTTCATTTTTTTGTAATGGCTACGGAACCCTATTCCGGGCGTGTCCGACGTGCTCTTAGCCGGTTTTTTATATTTATTTTCTAGTCATTTGGCATTGTTTATTAAATAACAAAAGGATAAGTTAAATAAGAGAGAAAATTAAAACAGAGCAACGATCGGTAACTGATCTCCAGGGCCGAAATGCAGTTGACTTACGAGTACAAAGTAGTGACAACGTATTTAGGCACATGGACTAACACTTGACATTGCAAACTTTACGTAGAGTATGGGCAAGGTCTCTTTATATACTTACCTTACCTTATCCTTGTCTTTTTACCTTATTACCTTGTCGCTGGCACTTCGTGTTTGAACTTTTGTATAATGACAAGGTACTAAAGTGCAGACCTCTTTTACCTCAACTGTATGTACCTACAGTCCCCAGACAGTATTAGCTATAACGAAGTTATTGATTTCTGTGATAATGACGGCAGTCAAACTTATGACTGGTCTGCTCCATCAGGGAGATAGGTACAGTACCTCCATCTTTTGTGTTGGCCCAAACTCAAAGCACGAAGAGTCGAGATATCACTATTTCTCATGTAGTTCGATGAATTTAATTTGTGCTACAGATATAAAGTTTTTGTGATATGATTTGAGTTTAGGCCGTAATTATATTGTTTTTATTATTAAGTAACTTCAAATTAATATGTTACTTACATAAAATAAAAAAATATACACATTACATGTATTTTATTTATTAGTAAAAGATATGACCATTAGTACAAAGGTGTACCTAAGTGGAAAATATAAAATTTGATTATGTTTATGTACCTATTCTAAATCGGCTACGGCTATTAATAAAAGAACAGATGCTTGGTTTTTGCATATGGCGACAACGTCTTAGCTCTAACTTAAATGTATCGCTGGTCTGATTTAACACTCTTTACAGTCATTACGAATTATGGACCCGAAAAGTTATTAAAGATGTAGCAGCAGGTTTATAAGTCATACATTACTTTATTGCTATCAAGAAGGCTTAAGACATTGTCACACCACACCATTGTTACTACAGCCAATTCCAAAGACGGTTTCACACAAAAATATCAGTAATGTAATTAAAATTAAGAATTGGCTGTTTGTAAACATGAGCGATTTGTGTTATGAAAAGACGGCCTAGTTTCCGAGAATTACATAAGTATACTTAAAATACTCATTAGATCGAAGAAATTCATTTATAGTTTTTCATTCGAAAGTGCATGGTCCAGTACAAAATACCTTGTTTTGATTAGATCGTAAAGGAAATACCTATTAATAAACATTTTTACTTACAATTAAAATATAGGTTGGTAAGTAGGTATTCCAAAAATGTAGGTAAGTGAAATTTTCTTTTCTTGATAAAAACAGTTGTAGTCTTCTAAAACACTTAAACTCAGTACAAAAACTTTTACATGGCATAAAAATATCACCTTTTATAATTATAATTGTTCTATTTTGCAAATAATTTTTACTCACAAAAGCATTAAGAGTATTTTCATGACATTCAATTTATTGCTATTTTAATGCTTGTATGTTATAAAATAAAACAATGTTACACCAAGTTGTCAGTAACTTACACTTGCTCGGCCTCGTTACATAATCCTTGTTTGTACCACCCCAATGAGTAAAAAAATGGTTTTATTTAAGTATAAGATTACATTTTTATCGCACTCTTACTGAGCAGACATCGGCAGGCCAGGACCGTGTGTTAAGGTATGGGCCATAATGAACACACTTTTAATTCTAGTGATTAATACTATAAATAAATAAAAATCGCACGACGATTTGCACAAATTAATCTACTTCCAAACTCAGAAAACTGTACTATGGGTACTAGACAATGTTTAAGTATACATATAGAGAATTAATCAATACAGTAGAAATCCATACTAATATTATAAATGCGAAAGTGTGTTTGTATCTTTGTCCTTCTTTCGCATCGAAACGGAGTGACGGATCGACCTGATTTTTGGCATAGAGATAGGTTATGGGCCATAGAGTGACAGGCTACTTTTTATCCCGGAAAATGCATTTCTCCAGGGAACGGCGAGCGATAACTAACCGAATTCAACGAGGATGAAGCCGCGGGCAAAAGCTAGTGCAAAATAAATCTCTTTTTTTTTAATGAAAAAGAATTCAGTTTATGATCATAAATTATGATTCATAATTCTAATAACTAAAATAGCTTTGTTCCACTTACTGTAAACAGAAAAAATTATGGCGAAAAACTAGTGTTAGTATAAATAAGTGTAGTTTATATGGGATAAGTGCAAAATCACAAGTGTGTTACAAGATTGGACAGCATTATCAATTTTATAGTGTAGTTTTTAAGTATGTAATAAATATAATTTGAAAAAAAAAAGACTTTCTGCCAAGTTTCTTGCGGCGCATTCTTATTGGCAATGATGGTCTTTCTAAAAGCGCTGGTAGTTTAAAAAAATGACGCGTAAAAGTGCCCATTTCGGCCTAGTTACTGAATAAATGATTTGAATGACCCTGTTGATTAATTTTTCTACGAGGTATATAATGTATGACACAGGTAATAGGTGTAAATAAATACATACATACTTAAGTATTAATAACATCAATGACTCGGGCACAAACATTAATTTTCATCACACAAGTACCTGCTCCTACCAAGATTCGAACTATGTCTAATATGATATGCCAGATTACAACACCAGCATCCAAACATGACAGTATCATCTAAAACCATTTATTATGTTATGTATGTATGCATGTAAACTCGTAATTGTACATTAAATAAAGATACAAAAATAAATACACAGAGGGGAGAACAAAGGCGAGCTTATCCCTAAAAAGGGATCTCTTCCAGCTAATCTAGCTTTGTTATACTTATGTAGACAGCCCTGCACAAACTGTAAGACATATTACGTCATAAGCTTTATATGATTTATACAAAACACAAGGTACACAAAACATGATAGAAATATTTATGATTAGGTATATTGATTATCCTCCTGAGAACCCACGTCAAATTTTTAATATGAGAATTACAAACTTTATGACAATCATGAAAAGAGGACATTTGGTTAAACAATATTTCAAAATTTCGTATGCGGAGTCTATGGAGGTTAAAATGATTATCATGCATGTCTACAAACACACAGAGACCTATAAGTTGCTATGCTTTTTTCGGCTTTTTCTTTTCATGTTAATATTTTGTTGGTAAAATATTTACTATGGTTATGTAATATTTTTCTTCACTAGGCGAACTCAAAGCTAGATCAAAGTTAATATAAGAGGTAATATTTAAATTGAATTAAAAAACTAGTTGTTTTTTGCATCTGTTCCATGAAAACAAATGCAAAATTTATAAATTCTGAATACCACAACATAAAAATGTTTCAAAATTTTACAAAAATGGAAATATCTCAAAAAAGTTTTATGAAGCTTCTAAGAGGTAATTTTGTAGTGTTCGGCAGGTGACCTACCCACCTACGTCCCTCTTAAGTTTATTTTGCAACTAATGGGACACTTCGCATACTGCTTGACACAATAAGAGCTTGGGGTGTAGTTTCTACGTGGGTACAGTGAGGTAACACATATTTATGACTTAACAATGATTAAAAAATTAAACTTCTTTTTTTCTACATAAAACCGACCGTGATTGACCCCTATCTATTAAGTACAGATGAGGCCAAAGGTGTATCTCACAGTTTCAGTAACAGCCTATTCACTCTAGCCTTGCCTTGCAGCTCTAGCCTTGAAGAGTCATAGATTGCGGAAATACAGACGACAGTTAGCAAAAACAACTTTCCTTATTCTTAGGACCTAAACAAAACATAATAAAAAATAAATTAGATAAGCATGAATTTACGTAAAATTACTAGCTATGATCATAAAATTTCAACAATATTAACAAAACATCTGGAACGAATCTTAATATAAATGCACATAATAATTATTTAACATCAAAATGAAACAATATTTAATATCAATAAAATTACACACTTAAAATAAAATAATAATTCTTTAATTTTCGTTACAATACTGGGAAAGATAAATTAACTTAAATATAAAGCAGGATGAATACAACATCTGGAATAATTGAAGTATCTACTGTTAGCTGTAGGTAGGTACAATGGCATTATATATCCTGCTCAAAAATGTCTAGCTGATCAGAAGTATGATGATATGAGATTTTTTAATCACTTTTGAAAGTTTGTAGGTACTTTTATAGGTTATTGACTCAATTATTAATTTGTTGCAAGTTGAGATGCTACACGACCTCTGTTGTCTTTAATACTTGCAAGTTCAGGGGCAGCATCTAACAAAATGTTTTCCAACTCGGTGCGCTTGTTTGCTGTTGCCTTATGTAAAGCAGTTTGTCCATCTATATCTTGCATTGTCACACAGGCTCCAGACTGCAGCAAGCAATTAACAGTAGATGCTTTACCTGAAAAAAAAAAAAAGTCTTATTATACTTAGTACTTTTTAGATAGGTTGGCTTGAGTACGGTGACATTTGTTTTTTTTTTCATTCCACACCATGAATGTTTCAGGCCAATATTTTATAAAAAATAAACTTTAATCTTAAAAGAACAAAAAGAAATAATTATATGTCCATGTAAGTAGTTTAAAACATTTCGCAATAATAAACAGAAATCACTTAAAATATATTATTTTGTTGTAAAACTATTAAGATAAATCTAGTCAACTAGTCAACAAAACGGAACTCAATTACAATAGAGCTTGACTTTGCTTATCGACCGAATCAATTCCACAATCCTGTCAGATCCTTTGTGGCTAATATGTATTAGTTTGTCATGGTTCCTTGTACTGCTATGTTGTTACTCATTGGTTTATTAAAAATTTAAAGTGTCTCTGTTGACGCTGTCATAGAAACGTCATAAAGGCGTATAGTAATAAATAATTATGTGGTATAAACAGAGGCGGCGCTAAGCGTAGACGACGTGTGCTACTGCCTATAGCCTCGCGCCTTGAAAGTTTATCTCCCAAATTTATCTTATGCACACCAAATTTAGGTCCTACATCACCACAGTTTTAAAAATGTACAATTTTGTTAAAATGTATACAGATACAGGCTGTTTTGTCAGTTAAATTTTTATCATACCAATTAAAGGGTTCCTTGAATTTTGCCATTTCTCCATAACCCCTTTAAGGTCAGAGCTGCCCTTGAAACCTTTATCTTAACCTCAAATATTTGTGTAATTATTTTAAGTAGACTTACCAGCTGCTGCAGCTTTGTGCAATGGTGTAGCTAATCCGCTTGTCTGAGCATTAACATTTGCCCCAACTTGAATCAGTGTCTTACAAATATCTACATGGCCATTACGTGCAGCATAGTGTAGTGCTGTGTAGCCAGAGTTGTCTGGCACATTTACAAATTCCTTGGCATTCTTTGCTTTATCAATTAATGTGATTATTTTGTCTTTCTCACCATTGAATGCTGAAAAGTAAAAATAAATCGAATAAATTTTTGGAAAATCTAAATATATAAAACTCAAAGGTGACTGACTGACATAGTGATCTATTAACGCACAGCCCAAACCACTGGACGGATCGGGCTGAAATTTGGCATGCAGGTAGATGTTATGACGTAGGCATCCGCTAAGAAAGGATTTTTGGAAATTCCCACGGGAACGGGAAAAATCGGGATTTATATCTTCGATTCCAAATGACCCTATCTCAGTAACTATAATAACTAGACTCTTCAAATTTAATACACAAGTAGGTATTAACTAAAACATATGTTTCAGGATTTTTAGGAATTCCCGCGGGATAAGGAAATAACGGGATTTATATATTTAGTTCAACGGAATCCCATGAACAATAATTACTAGATTCTTTAAAATTGGCATAAAAGTAGGTGATTACAATAGTAAAAAATTATTTCAAAGGATTTTTAGAAATTCCCGCGGGATAAGGAAAAAACGGGATTTATGTTCAGTTCATCGGGATGGATTTTTCGTTTTAATGGTCGTAGAAAACTGAAATTTAGCATTTAGGTTTCTTGAGGAGTATAGGAGAGCAGTACAAAAGGATTTCCCGAAATTCTGACGGAAACGGGAAAAAACGGGATTTTTCGTTTTACTGATCGTAGAAATGTAAAATTCGGCATGTAGGTTGCTTGGGGAGTGTAGAGGAGCATTAAGAGTGGAGTTTTCAAAATTCCTACGGGAACGGGATAAAACGGGATTTTTCGTTTTACCGGTTGTAGAAAACTGAAATTTAGCATTTAGGTTCTTTGGGGAGTATAAGGGAGCATATCTATATATATAAAATTCAAAGTCCTGACTGACTGACTGACTGACTGATATATCAACGCACAGCCCAAACCACTGGACCTAGAGACTTGAAATTTTGCACATAGATACCTTATATAATGTAGGCATCCACTAAGGAAGGATTTTTGTAAATTCCCACGGGATAAGGAAAAAACGGTATTTATATATTCAGTTCAACGGAATCCCATGAACAATAATTACTAGACACTTCAAATTTGGCATAGAAGTAGGTGATTATAATAGTAAAAAACAATTTTAAGGATTTTTGGAAATTCCCACGGGATAAGGAAAAAACGGGATTTATATTTAGTTCAACGGAATGGAATCTTCGTTTTACTGGTCGTAGAAAATTGTAATTTAGCATTTAGGTTCCTTTGGAGGGGCGTAGGGGAGCACTACAAAAGGATTTCCCGAAATTCTGACGGGAGCGGGAAAAAACGGGATTTTTCGTTTTTCTGGTCGTAGAAAGATGAAATTTGGCAGGTAGGTTGCTTGAGAAGTGTAGGAAAGCATTAGATAATTTCCCGAAATTCCCACGGGAAAGGGAAAAAACGGGATTATTCGTGTAACGGCATGTAGATTGCTTGGGGTGTCTCGAAGAGCATTGAGAGTGGATTTTACAAAATTCCCACCGGAACGGGAAAAACGGAATTTTTCGTTTTACTGCTCATTACTGAGCACTACAAAAGAATAGGTATCCTGAAATTCGACGGGAACGGGAAAAAACGGGATTTTTCATTTGACTGGACGCAGAATGCTAAAAATCGGCATGTAGATTGCATAGGGAGTGTGTAGAGGAGCATTGAGAGAGGAGTTTATAAAATTCCCAAGGGAACGGGGAAAACGGGATTTTTCGTTTTACTGGTCGTAGAAAGCTGAAATTTGGCAAGTGGGTTCTTTGGGGAGTGTAACAAATGTAATCCTCCGAAAAATCAATTAAAACACGAAAATAAAGATCGTAGAAAGTAAATCTGTGTTAACCCAAATTTAACGCGAGCGAAGCCGCGGGCAAAAGCTAGTTATTTATGTTTATACTGTGTTTTTGCTGTGATGTAGTGTGTTTTTGTTGTAAATAAATGTTGTGAGCTTGAGATTGATAAAAGAATTTCCCGAAATTCTGACGGGAACGGAAAAAACAGGATTTTTCGTTTTACTGGTTGCAGAAAGTTGACATTTGGCATATAGGTTCCTTGAAGTGGAGGGAAGCATTAAGAGAGAATTTCCCGAAAATTATTACGGGAACGGGAAAAAACGGGATTTTTAATCCTCCGAAAAATCAATTAAAACACGAAAATAAAGATCGTAGAAAGTAAATCTGTGTACCCCAAATTTAACGCGAGCGAAGCCGCGGGCAAAAGCTAGTTAAAATAAAATGTTTAAGTCTGTACTGGAACTGACCTGAACCTGACCAGAACAGAGCCTCTTTAATTTGCAACAATTTTGAATCCTAATCAAAATGTTTCTAAAATAAATTGCTGTTAAAAAATTAATTTTTAATACAAGCTTTTTTTGCTGACTGTACTTTTTGTTGGCTGTACTTGCATTGTCATTTAAGCTGCATAGCCATATCAAATTTCAAGTCGGTACTATTAACCATTGAGGAGTTCCCTCCTCAGAGACAATTGTGGTAGGACCACGAAGACGTCACTACCAGATTATTGAATTGTCACCAAATTTGCATAAGTATGTCAAATTTCAAGTCAATTGGACTGCTGGAAGTGGGTCAAATTTAGCTTCCAAGATTTGACCTAAATAAATAAATAAACAGGGCAAGCTAAAGAAAAGCTTGTAAAAACTGCCACACCCAGTGTTGTAAATTAAATGTAATAAATGGATACATTAGTGAAAGCCAATATTCAGAATCTGAAAGAGATTTTGTTCATCATCCTCTCAGAATATATTTAAAGAGATGTTGCTTAAACCTCTTGTATGCAAGACAATCTGTGTCAAATTTAAGGCCATCTTTTTGTATTTTTTTAAATCAGCAGAATTGTGCTTATTAAAACAGAATGAGACTATATAGAATTCAATACTTTTTATAGTTCCCACACACAAGGGGTTAAGGTTATGTTTCATGAAACACAGTACCAACATTAGTTTTATTTAATGTGGGTAATGACTCAAATGAATACAAGACATGACAATTCATGGATAAAAATAATTCATAGTTGATTTAGTCCACTGTATTTTACTAAGGATTTGTTATCAACTTCAACATTTTATTTGCCTGATAAGAAGTTATTTTTGTTGACTAAATGGATTAAGTAAGACTATGTTGCAATTAGATATTAAATTTCAAGGGTGCATATGCCCGCACAAATTTCTCAATCAGTTACTCACTTCCGATTAGGAGTTGTTAATTCAGGAACAATTTTGACAATATTAAATTCTCCCTCCCGGTAAGATGTCATGCTGTTACCGCTATTATGATTGACCTACTCACCTCTTAATCTCACACAATTCTTTTAAAAAATATATATTGATATAAAGTTATGTTTAATATTGATTATATTTACCTGCATTCCATATACCTCTCTCCCAATCCATTTCGGATATTGTCTGGCAAACAGATTGATTGGCAGCAGTGCAATGAGTGTGGTTACATCCAATGTGATCCATTTTTAGGCATAAACACAAACAGATATCTAAAAATATATGGTGACTTATATTATCACATCTAGATTTCACGCTGGAGTGTCCAGGTGATTTCGTTTTCACCCGTGCTGGACACAATTTTGTAGCCAAGTTGGGCTAAAGAGTTGATAGCATGTAGGACATTGGTTTTCATAGTGACACCATTAACAACCATCCCTGAGCCAGGATATTTCTTAGTCAAAGCCCTTATCTCCTCTTCTCCTAATCCAAACACAGAACAATCATACGCATGAAGAGAACCCTTGATGGCAATATAAACAACACCTTCATCTGCCTCTGATAAGGGTAATTTACACAAATTTACTGTGGAAGGATTCTGGCTACCTTTTGTGTCCATAATAATTACCCAAAAATAGTATAAAAAAGGTTGTTATATAGAGTTATACTTCGTCGTCTTTTGTAAGCTGATTGCCAAAGTGCATAGCCTCTTTGCTGAAGTTAGTAATGTTGTCTTGCTCTACGATTACTGAAGGTTCTGGTTCAGAAAATTCTTTTCTCATGGTCCACATATACTCATTATAGTCTTGCTTGACTGCAGTTGAACTGGATGCTACTACTTTGTAACCTAAAACCTGTAACAGATAATAAGGACCCTGACACTTAACAAAACCAAACTAGGTACTAAATTTTACTCACGTAGTCCCGACATGACTCATACACAGTATAACTATACTAACTAACTATATTAACTAATTAGTGATGAAATAAAGTAAAGCATACCATGATGTCAACAAACAATTAACTGCGACTTACCTCTAATGCGCTAAGTATTACACAAGGGTGCTGCAAGTAGACAATGGTCGAGTCGTCGGAATATCCACCACAAGCAAACCGTTTTAGCTGCTCTATGTCACCAGCTGCAAAGAAAATTAGAATTACGGTCAATGTCCCACTTTTACATCACTGTATACGAAAGATTTGGTTCTGTGTAGACAAGCTAGTGTTATCTTTTATCACAAACGTCAGATGAAATCTAAAATACAACTTAAATTTATTTACGTTTCTGTCAATAACGTTCAATAAATAACTACCTTTTAAGCCGGATACCAAAACACGCCACGGGTTTTTATGCCCATAAGATGCGAGATTACCTCTAATCAGAATGTAGGGCATTGATTACGGATAGTTTTATACAGCTTTTTTAAATTCCTTATACTTATTTATTTAGTTTATTTTTTAGAATTCTTCGTTCACCACCACAACTCAACTCAACTTTGTGTCAAATCGACAACGTATTTTTCTTTTCTCTTTCTCATACCTACATAATTCAAGATAGAATGTTAATGTTACCATGAATCGATGCGAGTGTACACGGGCGTAGCTAATGGCTGCATACTAGTACGTAAAACACGACCCCACGCCACGCCACGTCGTCCTGGGGGCTACTATAATATTCCAAAATCGAAGTTCGTATCGTACCATTCCTCTCACTCGTATTAAATAATCTAAGCGTCAGCGGGACGGCATGATACGATCAAACTTCGATTTTTGACTTTCTTAGTAGCCCTCCTGACTATAATATTTTATTCATAAATATATGGGACTGACAAAGTATTGACACGGGTCGGAGGCCGTGTGCAAGCATGTCGTGGCGTCAGCAAGGCTACCACGAAATTCGACAATCGAAGTTCGATCGTACCGTCCCGCCTATGCTTAATGTTATTTAATACGAGAGTGAGAGGGATGGTACGATACGAACTTCGAATTTTGTGTTTCGGAGTAGCCCTTCAGGTTTTAAAATAGTATGTCCGCACCTTTATTGTTGAATGTTGTTGGAATACACGACGACACGGGTAACACTCTTTCCCGGCCCGGATAGTACCGACATGGAAATACCGTCCTTGTTTTTCGTGAACACGCCCATAGAAGCTCATGTCAGCAGAGCTACTACGAAAGTCGAAAGTTCTTATCTTACCGTCCCTCTCTCTCTCGCTGTCGTATTAAAATAGTATATAAGCGTCAGAGGGACCCCACGACACGAAGTTCGAGTTTCGAGTTTCGTAGTAGGTTAACATCCGACCGCTTATTTATCGAACTACAATTTACAACATAATAGGTAAATTTTACGAGGATACCTATAAATAATTAGGTCGTGTAATTTTACTATCATCGTGTCTCAGCAAGGCTACTACGAAACTCGAAACTCTCGCTCTCGTATAGTCAGAGGGATCGCACGACACGAACTTCGAGTTTCGTAGTAGCCCTGCTGTCAACGCTCTTATTTGTTACTAGCTTTTGCCCGCGACTTCGTCTGCGTAGATTTCGATGTTTAGAAAGTACTCCATAGTACAGTGGAACCTTTAGTCGAACCATTTGAGTTCCGGGTACTGCCTTTTCAAAACTCTAAAACTGTAAAAATTTCAGGACTTATTTCAGGGCCATCGTGTAGATTAGTTTTATAAAACCGGCCAAGAGCGTGTCGGACACGCCCAAAATAGAGTTCCGTAGCCATTACGAAAAAATTAAGTAATATTTTTCTAAGGATTTCGTATTTTGTAGGGAATCTTCCAAGTTTAGGTATATTTTTTACCTTACGCTGCTATTTACTCATAAAATACTAATAATTCTCAAGCAAACTTAGCCGTTATAGTTTTCCTTGGAAGTTTGATATATACTGAATACCATCCTGAATTTTTTCAAATTTTTCCACCCACCGGTTTAGATTTTAGAGGAGGGGACGCTCGATTTTAATGAAAATTTGTACTTTAAAGTTGAATATTTCATAAACAAATTACTGAATCGAAAAATCGTTTTACCAAACCCCTAATGGTTTTAAAATACCTATCCAACGATAGCCCACACAATAGGGTTGGATGAGAAAAAAAAATCACCACCACTTTACGTCTATGGGAGGTACCCTAAAAAAATTGTTGATTGGTGATTTTTTTTTCTCATCCAACCCTATTGTGTGGGCTATCGTTGGATAGGTATTTTAAAACCATTAGGGGTTTGCTAAAACGATTTTTCGATTCAGTAAAGCGTTTGCGAAATATTCAACTTTAAAGTGCAAATTTTCATTAAAATCGAGCGTCCCCCCCCCCCCTCTAAAATCTAAACCGGTGGGTGGAAAAATTTGAAAAAATTCAGGATGGTAGTCAGTATATCAAACTTTCAAGGAAAACTATAACGGCTATGTTTGCTTGAGAATTATTAGTAGTTTATGAGTAAATACCTAGCAGCTTAAGGTATAAAATATACCTAAACTTGGTAGATTCCGTATAAAATACGAAATCCTTAGAAAAATATTACTTAATTTTTTCGTAATGGCTACGGAACCCTATTTTGGGCGTGTCCGACACGCTCTTGGCCGGTTTTTTCTTTCTTTCATACACACATGCAATCACGCACGCACACACAGTCACAAACTTTCCTATTTATAATATTAGTAGGTAGACGTAATAACATTGCTTCTCTCTTCTTCCACTTCCACTAAACGGCTCGCATCGGATCGGATCGGAACGAATTTTACAAACACAAAACAAAAATATAAGTAAACATATACCTACACTACTATTAACAAATAACTGATTTAGATAAAAGCCGTCCATAGAAAATCAATTTTAAAAATGTATTGACACCAATTAGGAATACATTATATTATTTAAAACTACTTTGTCGGGAAACAGCGATCTAACCAGCCAGTGGTAAATTCAGAGCACGTAAGCAAAGCACGTAACTAAGTACCAGCATTTGGGACTATAATCTACGTGGTTCAATGATACTGGCCACTAGTGTTCATAAAAAATTGTGTTCCGATATTTTGAATTTCGAAGTTCTGCATCGCGCTAACGAAATTTTTAACCGAGGCTATATATACCCCGAGTATTTTGCAGGGAGGTTGGTCGGGGAGGTGGGGGAACGGCAACAGTGCAGCTTTAGCTAGATCTAGGAGCAGAGATAGGACGGCGCAGCCGCCTTTACTTACCTAATGGCCCCTAGTCATTTAAAAACTTATGGCAGCTGTGACGAGATACTAATTCAAAGCGGCGTAGCCGCTTTGAACAATGGGCACCTGATGTGCCCTCGAAATAGCACGGAACTGTCATAGTAATATAAAGCGGCGCAGCCGCTTTCAAATATTGGGCGCCTGCGGCGCCCATGTGTAAAGCCTAACTATCAAAGTAATATAAAGCGGCGCAGCCGCTTTCGATATTGGGCGCCTGCGGCGCCCATGTGTAAAGCCTAACTATCAAAGTGATATAAAGCGGCGCAGCCGCTTTCAATATTGGGCGCCTGCGGCGCCCATGTGTAAAGCCTAACTATTAAAGTAATATAAAGCGGCGCAGCCGCTTTCGATATTGGGCGCCTGCGGCGCCCATGTGTAAAGCCTAACAATCAAAGTGATATAAAGCGGCGCAGCCGCTTTCAATATTGGGCACCTGCGGCGCCCATGTGTAAAGCCTAACTATCAAAGTAATATAAAGCGGCGCAGCCGCTTTCAATATTGGGCGCCTGCGGCGCCCATGTGTAAAGCTTAACTATCAAAGTAATATAAAGCGGCGCAGCCGCTTTCAATATTGGGCGCCTGCGGCGCCCATGTGTAAAGCCTAACCATCAAATTAATATAAAGCGGCGCAGCCGCTTTTAATATTGGGCGCCTGCGGCGCCCATGTGTAAAGCCTAACTATCAAAGTAATATAAAGCGGCGCAGCCGCTTTCAATATTGGGCGCCTGCGGCGCCCATGTGTAAAGCCTAACTATCAAAGCAATATAAAGCGGTGCAGCCGCTTTCATTATTGGGCGCCTGCGGCGCCCATATTAGAGTCTTTAGGAGGATATAATTCACAGCAGCGTAGCCGCTTTGACTATTGGGCGCCTGCGGCGCCCTTGTGTGAAGCCTGACTATCAAAATAACATAAAGCGGCGCAGCCGCTTTCATTTTTTCAGGATTTAAAACTATTAAGGGTTTGCTAAAACGTTTTTTCGATTCAGTAATGTGTTTGCGAAATATTCAACTTTAAAGTGCAAATTTTCATTAAAATCGAGCGTCCCCCCCCCTCCAAAATCTAAACAGGTGGGTGGAAAAATTTGAAAAAATTCAGGATAGGTAGGTAGGTAGGATAGGTAGTCAGTATATCAAACTTCCATGAAAAACTATAACGGCTAAGTTTGCTTGAGAATTATTAGTACCTAGTTTACGAGTAAATAGCAGCGTAAGGTATAAAATATACCTACCTAAACTTGGAAGATTCCGTATAAAATACGAAATCCTTAGAAAAATATTACTTAATTTTTTCGTAATGGCTACGGAACCCTATTATATTTATAACACGCTCTTGGCCGGTTTTTAATTTTTTATTGTACCTACTATTTTGTCGGCCTAGTTTACCTATATATCCGTGCAAAAATACAGCTTTCTAACATTGATAGTCCCTGAGCAAAGCCGCGGACGGACAGACAGACAGACATGGCGAAACTATAAGGGTTCCGTTTTTGCCATTTTGGCTCCGGAACCCTAAAAATCATGAAATATTTACAGTTTCAGAAATATTAAACAGTTGGGAAATGAAAAGTGGCGAAATGAATCAGGTTGCCAAACGTTTTTCCCCGAAACATTAGTAAACAACAAAGTTGTGTAGTTTCTGGTGTACAATAAAGAGTATTTGTATTGTATTGTATTGTAAACCTTTGAGTCCTGACGCACAGTTGAATTTTATCAAAGTGTCATAATAAATTCCCTTGTAAAGCAATGCGATGTCACTATGACTTTTTCTACGAAAAGGTTTCACAGTGGGTTACGATCAGTGAGCTTCTACATACGTTACGATAGTAACATATAATATCATTGGTTACGATACAGTTGGTTCGAGAGTACCTAATCAGATTTTCTCACAAACTTCAGTGTCCCACATTTTCCGATTCCATGGGATTTTCGAAAAAATTTTTCAAACTGCGGATAAATATCAACTGAAAAACCTGTTCACTAAGTTTCTCATCTATGGGCATTTCTCTCTATCTACTATTCACATTCACATCTGGAGACTCTGTTTTACAGCTCAGAATCATGGACTGAGTCTACCTCCCAAAATTTGTTGAAATCGGAGAGATACAGGGTACAGCGGTAGATTGAAATGCCTATAGGTATGTATCATACTCAAAGAATAAAATTTTACATACAGAAAGGCAAAGTAACGCGTATAAAAGGCGAGCCCCAAATCGTTTGACATTTACTCCGCAAATATTTTTTTTTTCTGAGTACCCTCCATAGCCATTATTAAGTAAAACTACAATCACCTTACAACGTTGCCTCTCAATGAGAATACTTAGACTCTGGCAAATTCGTCCTATTAATTACGACAGAAAAGCCATATTTTAAAAGAGAAGTGCTTAAAATATATAATTATATGAATGCGATATAATTACGATTAGGCATAATTCATGACAGAGTGAATTCGGTTTACTAATGTTTTGGCGAAAATTATTTAGCAAATTATTAGCTCCCAAACTATTTATCCCATATTTTTATTTAGGCGAAATGTTATTTCCCAACTCAACATTTCGCACTAATCATCCGATAAATTATTACCTGGGATTTTTTTGAAGATGTCATTTATGTTTTGGTCAAAATGTATTGATTGGCATACCTTAACTTAGCAACATGTCGAATGGCATCCAACCTACTTTCCTAGTGGCAGGTTATACTGGCTGCTATAAAAAAAAACTAACATCGAAGGCTAAGCTAGGCTAGGCTAGCCTTCTGAACCTAAACTATCCAAGTCGCTTCTGCTCTGAACCGTCTTGCTCGCTCGCTTCGCTCGCTTGCACAAATTTTGAAGTAAATCTTTGTAACATATAAATTGGTCAAATGTTATTTGACAATTTGTTATTTGTCTAAGCCAATCATTTGCTACATAATTATTTGCCACGTAAAAGTGTGACGAAGTAAAATTTTGCAATATTAAAATGTTGCGAAATAAGAAAAATGCGAAGTAAAGTTATGCCAACGATTGGTTTGCCAAATGGAACTTCGGCGAAAGATTGGTTGCTTAGTGAAATTTGGAGAAACATATTTCGCCGAAAAGGCAGTACACCGTGAATTCATAATTTTGTATTATATCGAAATAAAATGATATCAAATAATTATGCAATTATATGTGTGTCAATATTACATTATGTAACTATGTAAACCCATTTATTCTTCATTACTTAATGTTTACTCAGTTCTCCAAAAAATGGCACAGCAATGTGTGGCAATTAATTTACTATCGTTTAATTTTGTTCATTATCATTTAAAATATTCAATTAAATTTGTTGATATCCGTACCCCCTCTTCTAAATTTCTTAATTTGGCAAAATCCTAACTCAGCGACTTAATCATGTCACAACGTTATAATTTCAGCGCCATCTGTTAGTATAGCGGGGTACTCGATAGTCATAGCACGTATTTGAAAACTTGAAGGTGCATACTCAATCGAGTGTAGTGGCTACCTCCTCTTTTAAGGGTTGAATTTTTATAGTCTAAGGGTTGAATTTTGATAGCCTATAATTTGGCCGGGGATTTTCTCGACAGATTAGTAAAGTTTGCACCAAAATCCGTTCAGCCGTTCTCACGTGATGCGCGTACAAAAAAAGGACAAACAGATAAACAGACAAACAGAAAAAAAATCTAAAAACTATTGGAACGTGTTCTGTTATCGATTCTAAGTATCCCCAGCTAACTTTTCTTCAAATATCTTCCATATACAGACTTTCGACCCTCTTCAGCTTTATTATATGTATAGATAGATAGTATAGAGTTCAACACAAAATTCGAACCAAATATCGTAAATACGAATTTTTAGAGTACTCGGTCCCATTTGGTTAGTCACTGTACGTCCATGCGGCGCACATTATTAGATAGGTTACCTAGCTCTGGGGTCGAGTCATTGGCACACGGCTGAAACTCAGTAACAAGCGTTTTCCCAGAGATAAGACCTAACTAGATCGATTTTTCATCCCCGAAAACCCCTATACATACCAAATTTTATCGAAATCGTTGGACCCGTTTCCGAGATGCCCGAAATATATAATACGAGAATTGCTCGTTTAAATAAGGTATTAGATAGATAAAATAGATTATACTATTAACTAAATCAGCGACCGTTAAACTTTTTTGTGAAAGCATGGGTCGCAACCGGGTAAATTGTCTAGAAGGAAAAGAAATAAGCAAGGCAGGCATTGACAAACAATCTTTTCAGTCAGGTGACTAAAACGAGAGCTGCCTCTGCGACAATAGCAATGGCCATGAACAGTAGGGCTACTACGAAATTAGAAATCGAAGTTCAGTATCGTACCGTCCTTCTCACTCTCGTATGAAATAATATAGCGTCAGCGGGACGGTACGAGTACGATACGACCTTCGAATTTCGTAGTATACCTACATACCTACCTACCCCTATTGTACCTACCTGTAACAGGCTCAAAACAGCGGTGAGGGCTTTGTTATCTTACTTAACGTTTTTCTCTCAAACATTTTTTGTGCCGTGTTTTGGCTGAAAATCCAAACGTAAATCTCTTTTATGGATTAAAATAAAGATCTGAGCGTTTAAATTTTATCAGTAAAATTCTTGAGCATAATTTAAACTTTAGATTAGAAGTAAGTTAAGTCAGTTAATTGCCTAATAGGCGCCTATTACGTTACCAAGCAAGGTCATTGTGATGAAAGATTTTTCTGAAGTACTCGTACATATTATTATTCACTTTGTAATTTTCAGTCTTTGTTTCAATTAACTGGGTAAGTAGATATTATTAGATTAGGTACTTAATTACTTTAATAGGCTCCTTATGGAAGTTAGTGTACCTAAGTAGTTTCATCTCCAAGGGTCAACTACGAAATTCGAAAACAGAAGTTCGCACTACACCCTCGCTCACTCTCGTTATTATTATTAGCCTATTCTGTCCCACTGCTGAGCAAAAACCTCCCCCGATGCTTCCACTGCTCTGTTCCCTGCATACTTATAAGCCAGTCCTTCAAGAAGTATTCCAGCTCATCCCTGCTGGTGCGTGACACTATTTAACCGCACAACGAGAGATTTATGTGCTCGTAGTAATCGCATTACGGCATTTAACGCACAACACCCCACCAAAACCCAAACTTTCATTTTTACGATTCAAATGTGCTAAGGTAAGGCAACAATTCAAATGCCGCCGATTATGTACAGTAAAAATATTTTTAAATTTTTTTGTGCAGTAGTTTTTTATATTCAGGAAAACAGTAAAAAAACGTTTGATTGTGAATATTAGGAATACTTACACTTTTCATTTCTCATGCTCTAAAAGTAGGTCAAAATAGCCTTTCGAGGCGGGAGTAAAGCGAGTACTTTAGTCCCCATAGGGAGTAAAAGTAATTAATTTTTTACCCGACTACAAGGAGAGGTATTGTTAATTTAAGTACCTACTTTGAGTGACTTAGATAAACTCAAACTGCCAGTACTTGCGAAAATAAGATTGTGTGTAGACCATTTTCAAGACGAAAATGTTACGTTCTTAGTCTACGTGGTCTTAGTTCTATGCTTTTTCCGCATAGAAGGTGGCGCCATTCTATTTTTTCCAGTTGGTGTATGGATCATTTCGCCAATGCGATTTTGCTATATCTGTGTCTGTACCCTTAGTGTAAGTTTTCGGTTACAAAATACGTCTCGATCGCGTTCGCGTTAAAATCTCAATTTGTATGGAAACACGAACAGCGCCTCTTGCGGAACGTTTGCGATGTTCGTGTTTCCATACGATTTGATATTTTAACGCGAATGCGATCGAGACGTATTTTGTAACCGAAAATTTATACTAAGGGTACTGGTCGGAAAAAACTATTTACTTACTACGAAAAATTTGAAATTTTTGTGGGTAGAGCGTAAATCGTAAGCGATTAAAATAAATTGATTATTCTCACAATGTTGTCAAGCAGTAGTTAAAATTATAATGTCGAGCAAAGAGCAAAAGACTTGATTGATTATCTTTTGCCGCCGAAATCTAGAAAGATTTATTTTTATTTTTTGATTAAATCTTTTTGTACTAAAATGACTATTTTTTCTCGCAATCGAAGTGAAAAATAGAGTTTTCACCGTGAGACTAAAAGCCAATATATAAACCCTCGGATAAATAGACACCCTCGCTAAAGCTCGAGTGGCTAACCACCTCGGGTATATATTGGCTTATTTTAGTCCCTCTATAAGAAATATACTATAGAGTCCTATTGTGCAGACAAGGGAATTTCTGTGCGACAAGTCGCGAAAAGATATAAAATATCTAAAGACGGCGTGCGTTAAATTATTTAAAAGTATATGGGGAGTTTAATACGCTACATGATCTGACAGTAAGAGGTGGTAAACGAAAGCTGCGAAATCGGATGCGGCAATGCGTCTTTTCAAAATGAGAAATAATTTACAGAACAGGAAAAAACAGAAAATCCCTAAAAGGAGCTTCTGTCCAGCTTAAAAAAAGCGAAATTTCGAGCTTAAAACTTGAATAAGTAGGTATTTAATTGAAAATCGTTACAGGTGCATTTTAATAGATGAAATTGACGTTAAAAAAGACATGTGAATGATACCGGGCCGCGTTTTATATGTGTGTGGCAGGCCAGGATATTCCAGAATATTATAAATGCATAGCTTTTGAAAATTCGTCTAAAAGATATTGGTATGGCAAGCCATATGCTCGTGTGGGCTTAAAGGACTACCGGTACAACTCTTAGGTATTCAATAAAAAAATTGACATTGTATTTTTTTAAATATACATACCTACATACAATACAGATTTAACTTTCTTTATTTTAATTACTGTGAGATATACACGATTTATTAACATTTTATAGCTACTTTTTTCGTGAACAAGCCTTCAGTATACGGTCTTCAAAAATAACTATTTCTTTAATAAATTATTAACGACGATTTTAAGTAAAATAAAAGAAAACCTAAATTGAATTTTGGCAATTGACAACCCTATAACCCCCTATATCGTTTACTCGTGTGAGCTTTTAATATAATCGTCATAAAATCGTAGTGATTAAAATAATTGTAGACTACGACCGATGCATAGGTATGCTTATTTTGTAAGCCGGCATTGTACCAAGTGGAAATACGGCTCACGTTTTAAATCTTTGTAACTCGTAGGTATAGGTACTTAGTGAGTTGACCTATGTGTTTATTTTGTTAAATTAGATACTTACTTTCTTCTCGTTCAGTTTCAATAACGGACATACAATTTTCAAACTTAAAATGATAATAAAATAGAAGTACTTAGGTAAGTATACTGTACTGTCGGTAAGTACTGCATATCAACAAATAATAAAAACTGATCAAGCATGAGCCGGTCCTAAGGAATAGTACATTATACTGTCGCTGAGGCATGCAACATGCGAGGCATGATTTTAAATTTTAAATTTACACAGATGTTAACACTAATCAATGGATGGTGAAACAGTCCCTAAATATGCCAACTATTTTGACAGTACTTGCGAGCACTTGTACGTTTACCTTATGGCTGGGTAGGTATATGAAGGAGACTATTAAAAAAAAACCATTCAATCCCATAGTCAAAATACCACAAACGGGACTTATCACGCTATTCAATCCCACTTATTGTTGTAAGCATGAAAGCTTTTTATTCGAAATACATAATATATACCTACATAAAACAAAATCTAAAAAAAATATGTATGGGTATTGTATTAAGTACCTATGTAGATTGTGTCAAACTCCAATATTTGCTGCTTCCGTATTCTGCCATCAGTTATATTAGAACCATCGCACTGGCACGTACCCAAGCCACTGTTAGATCATCGGTTTCGTAATTAAAAAAGTAATTGCCTGGTATCAAGCTAGTCGATAGACTTTGAAAATATAGGCCGTGTTATTCATTCGCTCGCGTTTGCTTGAGAATCTTTATTTCTTTATTGAAACTAGCTAAATAAGGTAAACGTATGAGTGCTCGTCTCTGCGCTGTCCCAATAGCTGCCATCTTTAATTTTATGTCATCAGCGATAGATGTGACAGCTGGGTGTCAGATATTTATTGGACAGTAACGTGTCGATCATTTGGACGTTTACCTTACCCCTAATATTACATAAACTTATTAGTTTGTCTCTTTTTGTATATGTAACTATTAAAGTTTTTCTTTTTGTTTCAATCAATAAATTTTAAAACATTCAAAAACATTTATTTGTAAGAATACAGTAAAACCTACCTACCTACCTATATATCCGTGCAAAATTACAGCTTTCTAGCATTGATAGTCCCTGATCTGACAGACAGACATGCCGAAACTATAAGGGTTCCGTTTTTGCCATTTTGGCTCCGGAACCCTAAAAATGACGTGTAAAAGTGCCCGTTGCGGCCTATTTACTGAATAAATGATTTGAATTTGGATAGGGAAAATTTTTGAAATTTCAGCACTGGGTTTAGAGTCTTGAATTTTGTACAGCTTTTCACAACACAACCTCAATGAAGGAAGACCACGATATAAATTTTGGAAATTGCAAGGGGAATTTGGTAAAATCCCGAAAATTTCAAGTGCAACTACCAGATCGATTAGTTTACGTGTGCGAAGCCGCGGGTAAAAGCTAGTATGAAATAATAATAATACAGGGACGTATGCGGTCCCTTAGTTACAAAACTATCCCGTGAGAATATCTGGATAAAAAGTAGCGTATGTGTTATTTTAGACATCGAGTTACCTTCATACCAAATTTCGTGACTCTTAGCCCAGCGGTTATTATTTCAAGATTTTATCCCTATCCCGTGGAAATATCGAGATAGAAAATATGTGTTATTTCAGAGGTCCAGCAACCTACATACCGAATTTCATGACTCTAAGCCAAACGGTTATTATTTCAAGATTTTATTCCTATCCCGTGGGAATATCGAGATAAAAAATAGCCTATGTGTTATTTCAAGGGTCCAACCGAATTTCATGGCTCTAAGCACAGCGGTTGTTATTTCTAGATTTTATCCCTAGGTATCCCGTGGGAATATTGGGTCAAAAAGTGGCCTATGTGTTATTCCAGACGGCCAACTACCTACACACCAAATTTCATGACTCCAAGCCCAGTGGTTATTAGTTCAAGATTTTATCCCTATCCCGTGGGATAAAAAGTAGCCCTTGTGTTATTCCAAACGTCCAGCTACCTACATACCAAATTTCATGACTCTAAGCCTAGCGGTTGTTATTTCAAGATTTCATCCCTATCCCGTGGGAATATCGGGATAAAAAGTATCCTATGTTTTAATCCAGGTCATAAACTAACTTTTTGCCAAATTTCATCCAAATCCGTTCAGCCGTTTTAGCGTGAAGAAGTAACAAACATACTTACTCACATCCTCACTCACTCACAAACTTTCACATTTATAATATTAGTAGGATTAGTAGGATAACCGACTGACTGGTAAATAACTAACTATTGTATTTTTCACCTAAGATGAGTTCTGTGACATTTGAAAATTTTCCGAATTACGCATACTATGTTCGCAAAATATATTTTAAAAATAATTTCTATTTTGAAACAAATTAATCAAAAAAATTTAAAACTATTATTTTTAAAAATATATAGCAATATCAGTGTCTGTTAAATAGCCTCTACTGAATACGATACAAAAATATTTATTTTTTTATATAACGCAATGTGTGAAACGGAACAGAGTAGTGACGTAACACAACATTATCGGCAATTGCAGCGGTTCATTGTTCGATAACAGTGAACTTAGATATTTTACATTTTTAAACAAAACTTGCAAAATTTTATAAACGCGGCTATTTGCGACGCGGCCACAACCATCTTGTGCCTCTTGTGGCCAGTACTTGTCAGTATCATTGTCAGTAAGTACGAGTACGTCTGCCGTGTATACGAGTTGAGTTTCCGTTGCATTTTCTTTGCATTGTATTTGTTATTGTTCATTTCTATTATTATTGTTGTTGACTTTTGTTACTGTTTCTCGTTAAGTTTGTTGTTATTTTTTGGCAAAATGCTGAAACAGTCCAAAAAAGAGTGTTTTGAACTCCCAGAGTCGGGAGTTTGTAATTCGTTTGAGGGATTATTTCGAGCGAGAACGAGAGAGTGGCCCGGTGGGCGGAAAACTGGAAAATAAATATATATTTTTTAATATAATGCAACTTTTTCAAAAATAAGTACTAATAACTCTTAGAAAAATCTATGGTTCACTCGATCAATGATACATCTCTAAAACTGTCAAACTCGAAACGTCACAGAACTCATCATAGGTGAAAAATAATATAACAACCTAGTTACATGTACCTTTTCTACATTCGAGTTAGCTATTTTATTACATTTGTGAAATTTACTTCAAATCAGAGTTCTTTCTTCGAGCTTTTTCCTTTTCACCTTGTAAAATTTTTTCATTCACTCATTTATTGTTAAATATTTTTAAATCTTAAGTTATTCGACAACGAGAGACCCTAAATATTTTTATATTTTTGCAGAAACTTCACGATAGGTATTTACTAGTTTTTAAATTGGAATGGTCTTTTAAAGATATTCTGAACATGTCGTCAGTTAAGTATGTAAAATTTGTATAAGAAGATGTGAGTACTTAACGAAATAAACTTAAAACTACTCTATCAATCTTTACGAAAAATAACGTAGCCATAACAATAAAGGTTCCTAGGCTAAAGGAACATGCTAGCTGGCGCGGGTTCACTTCGCGAGCGCACGCCGCGGGCACAAAACATAGGTTACAGAAATCACTCTACATACATTGTGCGCTCGAGCAACGCACACATAGACACTGCTCACGGACACGAAATCTCGGACCGATTGGGACCAGTGCGAGCGCGAGTGCCATCCGCTTGAGACACGTGTCTGTGAACTTTTATGTGCGGTAATGCAGAATTCGAATTTATTACACTTCAAAATATAATAATCGTGCATTTCGCCAATGTCGAAATCGCCGCAAGATATTTTCTGTGACAAATTTCTAATATAACAATGACTTTAACATTAAAATATTTTAGTTATTATTAATTTATATTTTCATTCTTCCCGTTTCATTCCCAACAATAAATCCAACAATTAGATACGAGTGCCACTACCACAATAGTTTTTTGTGCGTAACCCATAGTTGACAACCCTAGAGCGCCCGCCGAGCGTTGGTATAAAAAGTGAAGTAGGTACATATATGAGATTGACTTCTGTACCTCTCTGTTTTGTGGTGCGGGTGCGGGTAGGTACAGTACCACTACCTTAAGTTTACAGTGACGGTGCTCGATAGCGACGGCGTAAATTATTTGTATGTAGAATTGTACAGCGCCTCTACAAATAATTTACGCCGTCGCTATTGAGTACGGTCACTGTATACTCATAGTAGTGATGCGTGCAGTTGCCGGTCACAATGCGTTTACATTATTCCAGTAACACCGTTCTAGTAGCATGACACTGCGGTGCTCAATTTATCTTGTGTAACTCGTTTGGATGTGACCCCGTAATGTATCGCTAATGGCACGTTTTTACTGGAATAATGTGAATCGGGCATTAGCGCCGCTTACTGAGCATTTTTCAATAGGCGTCAGCCTGCTCCGTGCAAAGCAAATCGCGTCAGCTAGCGTAGGTCTTAACGGCAAAGATTTGAGTAAATTTTACGGCTCTGACTATCGTTTAAGCCTAGATATTAAAGCCTTAATAACTATGACATTGACTTTAGGTAAATTGTCGATTAGATCCTTTGGGTTATTTAGGTAGGTTAAGTCAGGGTTATCATCTCCGTCCTTTATACGTCCTATTCTATGCTCAGGCTTTTTTTAGAAGTAATGGGTTGTAGTTCCTATGCGGGTCCAGTGTGAATTGTGATCTTCACATACACCTCTGAATTGAATAGCAGGTGTTTTGCATGTTTCCTTGCGATGTTTTCCTTCACTGTGCAAGGACCGCCCGGACTGCTACCACCATCTTGCTCGCTAATCCTGCCCTGAAGCAGCAATGCTTGCACTGTTTTGTTTCGGTGTAGATAGTAAGACAGCCGGTGAAATTACTGGTACTTGAGGTATTCCATCTTAGGCGTCTAGGTTGGCAACGCATCTGCAATATCCCTGGTGTTTCAGTTGTTTACGAGCGGTGGTGATCTCTTACCATCAGGAGACCCATTTGCTCGTTTGCCATCCAGGCGAATAAAAAAAAACTGTAAAGCTCGTGGTTTTCAAATATAATTTTGAACATAATTTCGGAAAACTCAGAGGTGCCAGCCCGGGTTTGAACCGTCGATCCTCTTCGTGGGTGGCCAAAGGTGCCTGCCATGGCTTGTCGGGTCGGTATGCATAGGTTCAGCATTTTAGTAACGCACTAGCCTGTTGCCCGCAACTCCGTAACTATGCAATTTTCTGGGATAAAAAGTATCCTATTTCCTTCCCTGGGACTCAAACTATCTGTACACAATTTCATCCAAATCGGTTCAACGGTTTAAACGTGATGAGGTAACAAATAACCAAACAGACTTACAAGCTTTCGCAATTATAATAAACTAGCTTTTGCCCGCGACTTCGTCCGCGTATTCTTTAGTTATCAGGTCATATAATTGTGACATCTCTATATCTGTTTGTATAGCGCAGTACTGCCGTAAACGATAGGTGACAGTTTACTATAGTACTTACTTCGCTATCTAATCTATCTATCTATCTATATATATAAAAATCAATTTCTGTTCGTTAGTCTCGCTAAAACTCGAGAACGGCTGGACCGATTTGGTTAATTTTTGTTTTAAATTATTTGTGGAAGTCCAGGGAAGGTTTAAAAGGTGAGTAAATATGAAAAAAAAAGAAAAAGATAAAATGAGGCGGTACGAAGTTTGCCGGGTCAGCTAGTAAACAATATTTTTTACCGGTTTGAAGCTAGTTTATGAAAAGTTCTATGCAAAGCGCGAGAGTAAATTAATTAATTAACTTAAAATATTATTATTATTATTATACTATTATTATTATTATTTATTTAAAATATTATGTAAAGTGCAATTTCGAATATATACTTCGGGTTCTACAGTACGATTCGGTTCTCGCCGGAAGCATACGAAATAATTATTTACATAATATTTTGTAAATTAGGTAAAAGATAAATAAGAACGGATAGTCACACATAAATTACGCTTCGTTAATATTATTGATTTTATAATGCACAACCCGTTGAGTAATTTTTAAGTTAGGTACTGCATAATTATTTGCAAATTTATTTAACAGATTGTTTTAAATATCAATTTAATTTCCACATTTTAGTTGTACATTTTGTATAAAAACACCCCCTCCCCTATTGAAGTCACCAACACCATACGGATCATTTTAAATTGTGACCAGCCATATTTTTAATGTAGAAATAAGGAAGTCTCATAGAAACTCCCATCTAATAAGTCGAACGCTACTTCTTCTGTCTTTATCTTTGCCTACGCAGATCATTTTTATCTGTTACCAGGGGTATACCTTTACTTGCCCGAATTTCATTTTCCCGAATTTCATGTGCTATAATATACAACCGTCATAATGTTGTTTTCTATGAATTCATTATCACTACTCATTTTTACCATATTAATCAAATGACAGAATCTTTGTTTCCCATAATGTTAAATTCAATAATTTCATTTTTCATAATCATTGTAAGCCATACGTATCACATGCCATAATATCATTTGGACGTCAAGAGGATATACTGATAAATCCCATACGTCAAACAAGCCTTTGAATCAGGTAAATTTTAATGACATAGATTAGGTTAGGTTAGAATTGCGACATTTGATTTGTGTGAGCGAGCTAGTCGGTTCGGAGCAGAAGCGACTCGGATAGGTTAGGTCCTTCGATGTTAGGTTTTTTTTTATAACAGCCCGGATAATAAAGATAATAGATAGATTAGTAATAGAAAAAAGCAATTGTAATCAATCATTATCAAAATAAACACTATTTACTATGGCGTCTGAATATTCTATTAAATAATATTATTGCACTTAATAATATGGAAAACAATACGTATTGCATTCGTATCATTATGGCATCAAAGTTTCGGGAAAATAAGAATATATCAAATAAATTTTCTAGTAAACGAAACATTCGAGCAAATGAAGTTTCGGGCATGTGAAGTTCGGGATAATGAAATTATGGCATTTAAGTAACTTTCGGTCAAACAATAGACAACCGTTACCAGGACCGTGTACCTAAGTATACCAATTTTCATACTGCTAAGTCCAGAAATGAGAAAATTTCAATACAATCTTTACCGCTATTTTACCCCTTTAAAGAGGAATTTTATCTATTTCACCTAAACAGATAATTTTTAATTGTAATCGATAACTTATACACCTATTTTTATAGTCCAGAAATTAGAAAATTTGAATACGAACTTTACTCCAATTTACCCCTTTAGGGGGGAATTTAGCCCATTTCACCTATCGCTATTTCACCATTTCGGGCATGTGAAGTTCGGGATAATGAAATTATGGCATGTAAGTAACTTTCGGTCAAACAATAGACAACCGTTACCAGGACCGTGTACCTAAGTATACCAATTTTCATACTGCTAAGTCCAGAAATGAGAAAATTTCAATACAATCTTTACCGCTATTTTACCCCTTTAAAGAGGAATTTTATCCATTTCACCTAAACAGATAATTTTTAATTGTAATCGATAACTTATACACCTATTTTTATAGTCCAGAAATTAGAAAATTTGAATACGAACTTTACTCCAATTTACCCCTTTAGGGGGGAATTTAGCCCATTTCACCTACACAAATATTTTTTTATTGTACCTAATCGAGAACTTATATACCTATTTTATACTTAAGTCCAGATATGAGAAAATTTCCACACAATCTTTACCCCCCATTTCACCCCATTAGGGGGGAATTTTATCTATTTCATATAAGCAAATAATTTTTGATGGTAATCGAGAACTTACACACCTATTTTCATAGTTCTAAATCCAGAAATGAGAAAATTTCCATACATACTTTACCCCCCATTTTACCCTTTTAGGGGGGTATTTTATTCATTTCACTTACACAGATAATTTTTAATTGTAATCGAGAACTTACACACCTATTTTCATACTTCTTAGTCCAGAAATGAGAGTATTTTCATACAAACTTTACCCCCCCCCCCATTTTACACCTTTAGGGGCGTATTTTATCAATTTCACTTAGATACATCATTTTTAATTGTGATCAAAAACTTATACATCTATTTTCGTACTTCTGAGTCCAAAAATGAGAAAATTGCATATAAAATTCACCCCCTATTTTACCCCCTTAGGGGATGAATTTCCAAAAATCCTTTCTTAGTGCTCACTTACTTCATAAAAAGTACCTCTGTACCAACTTTCAAGTTTCTAGGCCCAACCGTTTGGGCTGTGCGTTGATATATAACCCAGTGAGTCAGGTTTGCCTTTTATATATATATATATATAGATATTAGTGAGATTTTGTGAATGAATATTTTATAAAAATGCTGAATCAGATAAAATTATTATTTTACGAGTATGAATGAGAATCAGGAGGTGAGTAGAGAAAAAATGGATATCTTTGCACGGAATCTGGAGCAAGTAATTGTTGAAACGTCAACGTCAGTTATCTTTGGAGTAACAACGGAATAGGACCGTGAAAATATAATTAGCTACGCGAAAATTATTAGCTACGCTTTAGTGATTTTTTTTTCTGTAATTAAAAATACCCTTGCTCGGAATCTGTTTTCAACTGCGTCAGCACTAATTTCAGTGCCAATTCGTTTTGAATTTACTTAGAGCTTGTCTCAACTTAGCTTAAAATATAACCTTGTGTCTAGAAGTTTTGTAAGATCCTAATAAGCCTAATATATATAATTGTTTTGTACATGTGTTTCTCACCTAAATCCTAAGTTCCTAAATTCGGACCGATTCGGATAAAACTTTGTGGGTATATTTATATGACGCGTCAAAAAAAAAGAAGCTGATTCGCGTAGATGTACCAGAGTGGGACCTTTTCATAGTCAATATCGCTATAATATCTTTAGCAGATGTACCTACGGGATGTCGATACAATAAGAGTAGCTCAAAGGCTTTTTTTTTTATTGGACTAGAAGGAATACGAGCAAGTGGGTCTCCTGGTGGCAAGAGATCACCACCGCCCATAAACATCTGCAACACTAGGGGTATTGCAGATGCGTTGCCAACCTAGAGGCCTAAGTTGGAATACCTAAAGTGCCAGTAATTTCACCGGCTGTCTTACTCTCCGCGCCGAAACACAACAGTGCAAGCATTGCTGCTTCACGGCAGGATTAGCGAGCAAGATGGTGGTAGCAATCCGGGCGGGCCTTGCACAAGGTCCTACCACCTGCAAAACCCGCTGAAAAGGTTGCACCCACCCTGGAAGCGAATCAGTTTCGTTGACTGTATTTCCAAAAAAACTTTTTGCGTAGGTATATGTCCCATTTTCACTAAAAGAGGGAAAAGTATTTCGGGTCGTAGGAGCATTAAAACATTAAAACATTAAATATATTGAATATATACTTAGATGTTCAATAATTTTATATCCTGTCCTTCACGTCTTGCCTTTTAGCATACAAATTTTTTATTTGTGAATTGAAACATCGAAAATACAAACTAAAACATGTGTATGTGTATGTGGATTTTATGGGATGACCGTAAAAGTAACAAAATTTGGAATTGAAATAAAAAATACAAAAAGACTCCAAAAAACAATCTTAATTTTTTGTACACAAGTTAACGAACTCGACAGTACACGAGTGATTAAGTACCTGTTAATTATATTTGTATGTATAATAATAACAAATCAATTGACATCACGAGGTACGAACCAATATTAAAACCGGGCGTGTAACTTCTGCGCTGCGCTAAAGCACAGAATATATAATAGCATACATAAGTAGGTTCCTACCTAAATAAATCCATATACTTATACTAATATTATAAATGCGAAAGTGTGTTTGTATGTTTGTGTTTTTGTGTGTTTGTATGTTTGTATGTTTGTCCCTCTTTCACGCCGTAACGGAGCGACGGATCGACGTGATTTTTGGCATAGAGATAGTTTATGGGCCCGAGAGTGACATAGGCTACTTTTTATCCCGGAAAAATGCACGTTCCCGAGGGAACAGCGCGCGATAACCGAATACCGCGCGGGCGGAGCTGCGGGCAAAAGCTAGTAAATATATAATTTTTATGTGACATTATTGATACCAATATTTACCTAGTCCCAAACTAAGCAAAGCTTGTACTATGGATACTAGGCATCGGATAAACATACTTTATATAGATATAAAATTATAAATTTATATTTTATAACGGCTCCGTCCACGTGGTATTCGGTTATCGCGCGCTGGTCCATCGGGAATTGTGCATTTTCCGGGATAAAAAGTAGCCTATATATGTCACTCTCCGGCCCATGTAAACGATGACTATGCCAAAAATCACGTCGAACCGTCGCTTCGTTACGGCGTGATAGACGGACAAACACACACACTTTCGCATTTATAATATTAGTATGGATTATATTATATAAAACTAGCTTTTGCCCGCGGCTCCGCCCGCGTGGTATTCGGTTATCGCGCGCTGTTCCCTCGGGATCTGTGCATTTTTCCGGGATAAAAAGTAGCCTATATCACTCTCGGGTCCATAAACTATCTCCATGCCAAAAATCACGTCGATCCGTCGCTCCGTTACGGCATGAAAAACGGACAAACATACAAACATACAAACACACTTTGACATTTATAATATTAGTATGGATATGGATAGTATATTAAATGCCTAAATGCCAAGTTTCATAGTTTTATCTTCGACAGCGATGAACTTCCACCATATAAACTTTCACCCCCTATTTTAACCCCTTAAAGCCTCTTTTTCGCAATAAAAATAGCCTATGTCCTTTCCCAAGGTCTATTCTTTTATTGTATTTTATGAAAGATAAATATAGATTATTATTATTATTATTATATTATTCTATCTGTTTGAACTACGACATTTGAATATTGAAAATAATTAGCAAAACCGAATTGGGCAAGATATAGGTTTCACTTACAGTTTGTTCTGGCTCTTTTCCTCAGTCCTTGGGACACATTTAAGACACAATCACAGCACTTTCAGAGTTTTTATGAATAATTTAAAAGAGCGCGCGCCGGCCGGCATTCATTTCGAGCTGTCAAATTTGCGCAACGTAACGTACATAAACCCCCCACCGGGAATCTACCCCAGATTCCCCAGTTTACAAACAAAACCAGGGATGGTATTGAATAAGGTAAGTGGACTGTATAGTGTAAGTATTTGTTGACTTAGTGAACTAAACACGTGTAGCTGTAAATTGAGTAAAATAAATGACTTATTTCGAACCTAAAATTGTCATAAACTTGACACCTTCTTGCGTCAAATTCATGCAAAGAAACAAAGGAAAATAAAAATTATGCTGAATCTAATTCCATTGGAAGTGGTCTAAGCTTTACAACGGGTCGCGTGTATTCGCCATTCTGGATTTTTACTTTTACCACCCGTACAACTCCATCAGCTCCTGGATAAAGTTCCGTCACATGACCGAGATGCCATTGAAGCGGAGGAGCGTCAGCATGCATAAGAACGAGTTCATCAACTTGAATATTACGACAATTCCTATGCCATTTTTGTCGCTGCTGCAGCGTGTGCAAATAATCGTTTAATTGCAATGTACGCGGACCGATATGTAAATAAATTTTATGAAAATAGTCGATAAGAATTTTTGTAAAGTTGCACTTTTTAGGAAGCAATAATGGATACTTCTTTTGATACGGTAGTTCGGCGAAAGACAACCTACCCCCCACCCTGAGAAAACCGAGGGGGTCGACATAAGGTGCTAACCTTTTAAGTGAAGAACTACAGCTGTAACCATTGGAAATTGCTTGGATATCAGCTGCAAAATGCTCTCGCTGAACGGATTTAATGAGCACATCGTGTGCGTTCTTTAAATCTGATAGAGACGAAGGACCTGTGTTCCTATTAGACTTCGTCGATCTACAATTGTTAATAAATTGAAAACAACGAGCTAAGACATTTTGAAGTTTGCTAAAACTCGAATATTTTTCAGTTAAATTATAAACAAGATTTGAGTCACGTGTTGTGTTTTGCACGCTAGTTTGAGCCAAAGTCGCGCATGGAATTTTGAGTTCTGGCACATTTGCCGATTTAAATTGATCAATTGATTTTACTGGCCAATTCTCTCTTGGTGCGTCTAGCCAGCTCGGTCCTCCGAGCCACTCCGCTGTCGATAACAGCACGGAAGGTAGCGCTCCGCGCGAGCACACGTCAGCGGGGTTGGACGCGCCGCTCACGTGAAACCAACAATCGCTTTGCACGGTCTCTAAGATTTTGGAGACACGCGAAGCCACAAAGGTTTTGAGGTTGTAACTGGGTGTATTCAACCAACTCAGCACCACAGAGGAATCGGTAAACAAGAGTATTTCATGAACAGGAATTCGTTCAGACAATATTGACTTCGTATATTTGACTAACTTGACTAACAAATGCGCAGCCATTAGCTCGAGACGTGGAATGGTCACTGTCTTCAAGGGTGCAACCTTGGATTTGCAATGACTAGACTGACCTTCGAATTACCTTGATTGTTAAAACTACGCAAATAGATGACCGCAGCTATTCCTTGAACTGAAGCATCGCAGAATCCTAGTATCTGGTAGTAGCTGTGCTGTTTGACAGTAACCTGGCGCTCGTGGCTAAAATTCGACAATAGCGGGAGCTCTGACATGTAGGTGAGCCACTCCTTTTCTAGTTCCGGAGGCAGCCGCTCATCCCAACCCAGCTGTTGGAGCCAGAGTTTCTGCATGAAGCATTTCGCGTAGAATATGCAAGGAGCCACGAAACCTAAGGGATCATACTGACGACCTATCTGTGACAAGACACTACGCTTGGTGATCGCCTGTGAAGCTGGAAGTGGATGGAATACGAAGGAAAACACATCTTCGGCGGGTCGCCACTGCAGACCTAAAACTTTTATGGATAGGTCCTTGTCATCCTCGAATGCAATGGGCGTTTCGCGGTGATCAGCTGGAACCCGAGCCAGTACCTGGGGACAGTTGCTGGCCCACTTACGAAGCAGAAATCCTCCTCCACTCAGCAACTCTAACAGTTCATCCTGTAGCCTAGCTGCTTCATCATAGCTGCTCACTGACCACAGAAGGTCATCGACGAAGAAACCCTTTTTTAGAACCTTGCTCGCTAAAGGATACTTCTCGCAGTCGTCGTCAGCCAGTTGATGCAGGACTCGGATCGCTAGGTACGGACTGCTAGCAACGCCGTATGTGATCGTGTTTAACTCATACACCTTTAAAGGTTGATCAGGTTGAAACCTCCACAAGATGTGTTGGTAATTGCGTTGAGATTTTTCGATCAAGGTCATTCGAAACATTTTACAAATGTCACTTGACAAGCAAATTTCATGTATACGAAAATTTATTAAAATCTCATTAATATCTGCTTGAAGCTTAGGACCGGCGTAAACGACTGAATTTAAAGAATTATTATTTGTCGTTTTGCATGAGGCGTCAAAAACTACTCGGAGTTTTGTCGTGGTACTTGACGGTCGGAGAATACAAAAGTGAGGAATTATGTACTTAGAATCCACAGTACCAAAATCACCTACGCAAGTCATGTGACCAAGGCTTTCATATTCGGACATGAATTTATTATATTCTTCCTTAAGTTCCGGAAGACGATTCAGCTTTGTTTCTAAATTGTTGAAACGACGTAACGCTTGTGGAGTCGAATCGCCGAGATCAAAACTGGGTTTGAACGGGTACTTCACTGTATAACGTCCCGTAGTATCGCGACTGTGTTCGTTTTGGAACAATTGTTCGACATACAAATCTTCTGGTTTTTTAGTGACGTCATACGGCACGTTTTCAGTCTCCCAGAAAGAGTTCATGATTTTATCGATACTACTAGTTTTATTAGCAGAGAACAAGTTGAGCGAGGCTGTATTTGACTCACAATCGTCACTCAGTACTGTCTGACCAGTAATGACATATCCGAATATGGAATGCATCGCGACGGGCAAACCCGGGTCACGTGGTAGTATATTTTGACCGTCATAAATGTAGGGAAATAAGTCACCTGCGATCAACAAGTCAACTGGAGCCGCCGAAAAGTAGTTCGGGTCAGCTAACTCTAGATTTTTGAAATTATTGATAACTTTGTTTGATAAGGTTACTGTAGGTAAGTTGCTAGTTATATTACTTACGACAACAGTATCAGTGCTAAGCACCGGACCAAATGAGTTTCGTGGTTTAATTGAACATGTAACCAGACCGAAATCTTGCACTGGCGCACCTCCCAGACCCATGGGTTCAAACTGACACTTGCGTCGAGACAAACCCAGGCGCTGGGCACACTCTTTTGTCATATAACCGGACATGGCACCGCTGTCAATGACTGCACGTACGGCGTGGTAAGTTCCCCATCGATCTGCGACGTGCACCATGGCAGTGCCTAACAGCACGGTTGAATTTGACGAACAAGTCAAGCCGACGTTTGGCATTGACCTTTGACTTTGATTTTGACCATTTGAAACGTTTTGAATACTTGAAATGTTTTGACTATTTGAACCGTTTTGATTAATTGATGAATTTTGAACAGTTGGAACTGTATCTAAGTGAATACTGTGATGGTGCGGTTGTTTACACAGCACACAACGCACTTTTGACGTACACTCGGACAACGAATGCTGACGAAAGCAATTTTCGCATAATTGAAGCTGTTTCACTTTGTCAAGACGCTGCACCGGTGTTAAATCAAAAAACTCGAAACATCGATAAGTTGAATGCGGTTTGTCGCAAAATAGACATCTATTTGATCGTTCGCTATTATTCTTACTCACAGCTGACAAGCACGGCTTTTGGAACTGCTTCGGTGCACTACTGTAATTAGCAGTATTATTATTATTTGTTCGAACAAAATTCGGCTTTGCAGAGGTGTTAGGAACACTCTTAGGCGTAAACTGAATTTTTGATGTACTAATTTTAACCTCAGACATTTCCAAAACACGCGCCTGTTTCTCCACGAAATTAATCAGCTGTTCGTAAGTAGGTATATCGGTTTGATCTACAGATTGTTCGAATTCGCGCCTAGTGACGGGGTCTAAATTTCGCAATCCCATAAAAAACAGTATGAAACTCGATAGGTTACTGATTTTCAAAAGTTTCAATGCTTTAACACACTCTTGATACGTTTGTAAAAATGTGTTTAGACCAGTAGCCGACTCAGTTGACAAAGGCTTAAATTGAAACAGCCGATCTAAATAGCTCGTAGCTAAGGCACGAGTGTTCTCAAATTTTTTGACTAGCAAAGCCCATACTATCGGATAATTATCGGCCGTCACTGGCATCCCTTTGACCACAGTCAATGCCGAACCGCTGACTGCGGAGAGCAGGTAATAAAACTTCTCAATGTTCGTAATATCATTGTTGTTATGAATTAAACTCGTAAACGTGTCATAGAATGTTTGCCAGTTTTCTAATTTGCTATCGAAATGGAACAATTCTAGTTTAGGCAGCCGCGGCTTAGCCGACCGCGAGTCTGGCCCGGCAGCGCCCGGGCCGCGGCCCGCGGAGCGCGACGAAGGTCCGCTACCGCTGCCGTCACACGATTGCCAAGTGTCGCTATTAGCCTCCGCTACACTCAGAATACGGAAATACATGTCGTCAAAGGTTTGAATTTCTTGATAATTTGGTTTAAATTTCGGGTTTTGTTTCTTATTATAAGAATTTAACTCGAATATGCATTGTTCGAAACATTCCCGAGTCGAATGAAGTTCTTTAAGTCGCAAATTAAATTCGGTTAAACGCTCTGGTGGAGTTGATTTGGATAGTTCAAATAACGTTTGACATCGTATAAAAAGCAGTTCTTTTTTGTTGATAAGTTGTTCGACATCGAATTCTTTTTCGTCCATTTCGAATTAAAAAACAAAAGACGCGCGCGACGCGTTGCAAAGAACGAAAATTGAAAACGTTTATTTTATACGTATTATTCTAGGTAAATAACTTAGATTAGAAATAAGCCTGTTACCTTAAAACTGCGTGAAATGTGTGTTTTATGTGTATGAATGTGTATTTAGTTTGCAAACTGAGGATGCGGTTCGATTGACCAAAATGTTTGAACTACGACATTTGAATATTGAAAATAATTAGCAAAACCGAATTGGGCAAGATATAGGTTTCACTTACAGTTTGTTCTGGCTCTTTTCCTCAGTCCTTGGGACACATTTAAGACACAATCACAGCACTTTCAGAGTTTTTATGAATAATTTAAAAGAGCGCGCGCTGGCCGGCATTCATTTCGAGCTGTCAAATTTGCGCAACGTAACGTACACTATCTCTGTACCAAATTTCATCCAAATCGGTTCAGCGGTTTTGGCGCGAAAGCGTAACAGACAGACAGACAGACAGACAGACAGAGAGACAGACAGAGTTACTTTCGCATTTATAATATTAGTATGGATTAGGCAGTTAAGTGTACACCAATTACTTTGTTAATGACAGATTCATATGAGTATGACAGACCCTACACTCTATACTACACTGCGATAGATTTCATATAGATTTCATTACACCCCCCCCCCTCCCCCCCTAGTACTTCGCACCCTCCCAATACAAATAGTTTGAGTCCCGGGGAAGGACATAGGATAGTTTTTATCCCGGAAAGTAGCATTAGTTCTCGCGGGATAGCGATAAACGAATTCTACGAGGACAGAGTGGCGGGTAACAGGCTAGTTAAAAATAAATCTTACGTAAGATCTGTAATTGCAAGGAAAAATTCGCAAAAAGTTTTAGGTATTTATAAACCCCTTTTGAAATCCATATACCTAAGAGTAAAAGACTTGGTCGGACCCCCTCCCCCAAACAGCGATCTAGACAATATATTATATTGGCATTCTTCGCGCTTCGATAGTCACTATGTCACCAGAGACAGAGGTAACATTGCCTGTGAGCAAGCCGCCACTTATTTGACCTTTATCCTTCACACTCAGCTTTTGCTCAGGATAGATGAGGCTATCTTCTCTCTGCAAACAAGCATTTTTCAAAGTCAATACCTTTTATATTTGAGCTAGACTAGACAGGCGTGAATAAAAATTACGACGAAGTCTGTCTTTTGTCTCGAAATATTGCGTGAAAAATTATCAAAGCATTTATTGCCACATTTATTTTTTAACTACTGTGAACAAAATAAATTGGTCGTGAACGAACAGTGTCGTAAAAAATATTTTGTTGTAATTAACTCCTGGCAGATCAGCGTAGACAGGTACGATGTATTCTTCGTGTATCTATATCACCAAATTTTAATAAATCAGACAACTAAGATTAAGTGAGAGTAAGTAAAATAGGTCCTTTGAAATAGAAAATGGCCTAGTTCGAGGCGGACTCGTGCGTCGGGGGTTTTCCGTACAAACTTGTATAAGGTATCTTCGAATGTCCAGTGTTAGGTTAGCAGAGCCCCTTTCTCGTGAAGACCGTAAGACTCACTCATATTGAATGATATTGTAACGGATAACTCACGTCTTAAATCGAGTTTAGTTCGATGTTGTTAGTGTTGTGTGCAACCTTACATTAGATAGTGACAATTAAAAATGCGGGGGTTGTGCGCCGGTGTTAGTTTCGTCGGATAGTCGCGCGAGCTGAGCGGTGACGCGTAGTATGCCTGTTGCGGCAGCCACCGTGTCGCGTGCTCCCTTGAAGAAGGGCTACGAAATAGCCTGAAACAGTCGAGCTAAACTCGATGTAAGACGTGAGTTATCCGTTACATTATCATTTAGTACCTAAACTTGGAATATTACGTACTCAATATGAAATCCTTAGAAAAATATTACTTGATTTTTTCATAAGGCTACGGAACCCTATCTTGGGCGTGTCCGAAACGCTCTTGGCAGGTCTTTTCCTTCTGGGGTACCTACAGAACCCAAAATCTTTGTACTAGCTTCATAAATCACTATTGCTGTTAACCAAAAATAATACAAGATCAACGAAACTATTCATAAGAAAATAATAATCATATATACCAATACCTAGCCACATGTAAAAACGTTGGTAATCACCGGCGCTGAGCAATGAATAACGTTGTATATGTAAACCCGCGCCAGAACTCTGAAAAACTCGCGATAAGTCCGCACTAGCTGCACACTTTAAATAGAGGCACTTTATTATTAGTTAGTTTCTGTAAACGTGTTTTTCTTCTTTAGCATGTCGTAAATATGCTATGTTAACGCTACATTATTTATCTTAGGGCACTATGTTTCCCGGGGAGTTTCCTATTCTAAGCTACTTGGCTACCGTTGAATGCGTGTTTGTTTAAAGCAAGTAATTGCAATGTCCCATAAAACTATTTATAAATCTGTTAATAGCACAATTCAAGGGAGTTCTGGGTTCCGAAATTAAATCTCAAGTGGGATGATCTGTTTTTATTAAAGACTCACAAATTGGAAGTCATTTGGAAGTAAAGTGATTTAACTAGGTACCTAAAATTAAACAAGTTTATTTGTAGTTTATCGGTTCAGTGAGAATTTAATTTTAAGTTGGTAACCGCTTGAAATTTCTGAGGGCTTAGCCATACTAGCGACTTTTAGCGTTAGCAATCTGGAGTTTATAGGTACTTAATGTAATAATATTACCTATTTATAAGAGTTCGTCTACTTGGAAATGCTCTGTTCGTATGATCATAGTAAAAGCATAACGTATGATTGTGTAATTAATTGAACAAATAGTCCAAGATTTCTCTATAAATGGTGTAGAAATAAATATTATTAAAGTTGTTTATAATTATTTCCGAATATTACAGCAGTTTACGGTAGTTTCACAAAGCAACCTGTGTTTTTCATTTGGACCTACCGCATCAAAGCACATTTTGAATCAAAAACTCCTTTAAGACGGAAATTTCATCTAATCATCTACTGAATGAAATAGCTACACGCTTAGTTAAGTAAGTATTAATTTCGAAAATCATTACAAAGAAAAGTGAGCCAAAACCTGGAATAAAACTTTTCGTTTGATATAACTAATTTCCGGGAAAATTGAGAAAGACGAGATTTTACTGAACCTACTAATACCGATTAGCAGAATGGAGAAACTCTACTCTCGCTTTGTTCGCTAACTTTTTCATTAGGTACAGACGGAGTTCTCCTTGAGAATCATTCCAAATAAGGTTCTGCTAACGTATTTTATATGGATAAATATGGGTGTCTGACACAAGAGCTAAGATGTGCGGAGCCCTATGATCTAACACGAAATAAGTCTATGTTCTAAGCAGAAAATTCACGTCGAGTGTCAGGAAACGGTGTTGCGTAACAGAAATATTGTTTTGATATATATTTTTGAGTTTCGTACCCCAAAATGTACCAACGGGAATTTAAACGGAGTTAATTACAAGGTTTCGCTTATTGTCCATACCTCGTCTTTCTGGGGACTAATTCATTCAAAAATAGCAAAATTCAAAAGCAGTGAAGTATTCTGCTAAATTTTAAACAGGAATAGAGTACTTGACAAGTACTCTACTTATTCCTATTTTCAAATCAAGTATTAATTAACAAGTACTACTTGAAAATTACAGCTCTAATTAATTATCAAACCTAGTCTTGGTTTGATAGGTAGTTCAAAATTGAATTTTAGCTGTAGTTTTATAACAATATGAAAATATAGGTTTACTTAAATTTTTATTCGATGTTTTTGCAACGTCCTATTTTTTGTTATTTATTGTATAGGTACAGCTACAAATTGTGAGTTCTCAACGCGATTCTGGTCCTCCTGAAAGAACAAGCTAGAAGGCAGGAGGAACATGCTAGAAAGCAGGAGGAACAAGCTAGGATTCTACAGGAGGAACAAAAGAACCAGTTCGAACTCCTCCGTGAGGTACACGACGCAACCGCAGAATGGAAAAAGGAGATGGCTGAGGTCCAGGATAAAATTGTGGCAGTTGACATTAAAGTCGAAAATCACGAACAGCGCCTCAACGGTGTCAACGAAAAGGTAGAAGGCCACGAGAATCGCCTCCAGAAGTTGGAAATTAAGTGGCCAACGGCATCACCAGTTTATCGGGTGCACCAGCCACAGGAGGTGAAAAGTTAAATTTACCACCATTTGATGGTACCTCTTCATGGGCCGCATACAAGCACCAATTCGAGTTGGTTGCGGAAACAAATGGCTGGAGCAAGGATTATGCAAAAACGGCACTGAGTTTGGCGCTACGGGATGAAGCTCTCAGTATCTTGGAAACGTTGGGAAAGGATAAGACATATGACCGTCTCCTTGAAGCTTTAGAAGCACGCTTCGGTGACAGTCATCTAGAGCACGTCTACAGAGCTCAACTGAAGGATAGGACCCAGGGTCGTAATGAGTCATTACAAAAGTGGGCCCTAGAAATAGAGAAACTGGTCCAAAAAGCATACCGAGATTCATCCTCTTTTACGGATGGAATGCTAGTGCAGACATTCATAGATGGGATTCGAGACTTTGAAGTGAGGGCTGCTGTACGACTGGGTCACCATGGGAGTTTGAAGGATGCGCTTGCCCATGCTCTCGAGGTGGAAGCTGTACGCCAAGACCCAACAAGATCCTTCAGGGTACGCGAAGTCACTGCCAGGGAGCCGATTGCCCCACCTCGAGAAACGGGACCTCGATGTTACAACTGCGGAGAACGAGGACACATGCAATCTGGCTGCCCGAAAAGACATTGGAGGCGACGAGACTCGGACCAAATGGACAGGCCAGCAAGCTCTGGTAATCCAGAACGGCAGCAGCAGGGAAACGAGTAAAAGCCAGGACTATGGGACGAGTGCTGGCTGGTGGTCAAAATGTCCCAGTTATGATCTCCCAGGCGAACAACGGGAACAGTCTGGCTGTCAAAGGAGAAATTGGCGGAGTGCCATGTCACCTTACTATCGACACCGGAGCTTCTCGAACTGTGATCAGTTCTCGACTGCTAAAACACCTGATCAGAGATCATCAAGTCCGACCAATGCATCTTCAGCTGCAAACGGCTACCGGCCAGAACATTTCCGTCCAAGGGGAGCTAGAAGTGTCAGTAAAGATTGGAGAAAAGAAGTACTGGCACAAAGTCATCATTGCTGACATCGTAGACGACTGTATTATTGGTCTAGATTTTATGAGGAAGTACGATTGTAAGATCGACTTAAAAGGCGGCGTGCTGAAATTTGGGGCTTATGAAGTTCCTATGGAGGGTGAAGTGGGTGGACATGTCTTCTGCGCTAGAAGGACTACACTACAACCGAGATCGCAAGCCCTAGTTCCGGTGAAGTTACCACATGGTGTGAGACAAGGATCTCATTCCTGCGTGCTAATAGAGAAAATAGATGGCAGTAAGCCGTGGATACCAGCTCGCACAGTGGTAATGACGTCATCCGCAGCATTTATAAGAGTTCTTAATTTAAGTGACACTCAACACGTCCTAAGTAAAGGAACCCTTATGGGGAGATGCGAGGCAATCTCATGGATACAGAGTTGCCATGGTCCAAACGAGGTCAAGTTGCAAGAAGAAGTTGTGGATATTGGAAAATTATTGGAAAACTGCGAGAATGATCTCACGGAGGAAGAACTTCTAAAGACGCGTAATCTACTAAAGCGCTATAGGAGTGTCTTCTCTGCACATGACAGTGATATCGGGAGAACTGGAGTAGTGCAGCACGAGATCGACACTGGAGATGTCATGCCTATTCGACAGCGACCTCGGCGAGTTCCAGTAGCTCGAGAAAAAGAAGTCGAAGACATGATCAAGGAAATGAGGAGGGACAAAGTAATAGAACCGTCGACCAGCCCTTGGTGTTCTCCAGTAGTCTTGGTGAAAAAGAAGGATGGCACTATGAGATTTTGCGTTGACTATCGTAGACTCAACGACGTGACCAAGAAGGACAGTTATCCATTGCCGAGGATAGACGACACTTTGGACACTTTAAACGGCATGAAATGGTTTTCCACCTTGGATTTGAAAAGTGGATACTGGCAAGTGGAAATTAAGGACAAAGATAAAGAGAAAACAGCCTTCTCAACTGGTAAAGGACTTTGGCAGTTTAATGTTATGCCGTTTGGGTTGTGCAATGCACCGGCAACTTTTGAGAGGTTAATGGAGCAAATACTTGCCGGCCTCCTGGGTGATACTTGCCTAGTGTATCTGGATGACATCATAATTGTAGGTAAAAATTTCGATGACCACCTTAAGAAACTGGAGCAAGTTTTGTCCAAGTTGCGTGACGCAAATTTAAAACTAAGTCCGAAGAAATGCTCATTCTTCAAGCGTAAGGTAAACTACTTGGGACATGTAATTTCATCAGAAGGCATCCAGACAGACCCTGAGAAGATAAGTGCAGTTAAGGATTGGCCAACACCGAAAGATAAGACAGCAGTGCGTGCTTTTTTAGGACTTTGCTCGTACTATCGACGATTTGTGAAGAACTTCTCGGATATAGCAAAGCCTTTGCACCAGCTGACGGAAGAGAAACGACCATTTAATTGGGATGATCAGTGTGCAGCAGCCTTCTCAGATCTCAAACAGAGACTTTGTGAAACACCGATTTTGGAATATCCCGACCCGGATAACGAGTTTGTTGTTGACACTGATGCAAGCAATACTGGCATCGGAGGAGTCTTGTCACAAAACAAAGGAGATCAGGAAGTTGTGATAGCCTATTTCAGTAAATCGTTATCGAAACCCGAGAGAAATTATTGCGTCACTCGGAGAGAATTGCTGGCAGTCGTTAAAACTTTGCAGCATTTCAGCAAATATTTGCTTGGACGCAAGTTCCGAATCAGGACTGACCATGCTGCTTTAAAGTGGTTGTTAGAGTTCAAGAACCCCGAAGGTCAGGTGGCACGCTGGATCGAACAACTGCAGGAATATGACTTTTCCATCGAGCATCGAAGTGGAAAGTCACATGGAAATGCAGATGCCCTCTCCCGAAGGCCTTGTCCGGATGACTGCAAACACTGTTTAAGACAAGAGGATAAGGACTGCGTGAAGATGTTGAGGACCGACACTGTTAGCGAGGAATGGAGTGACGCTGTCATGCAAGAAGCTCAACAGGAAGATCGTGACATAAAACCCATTTACGACTGGATTAACGGTGGAATGCCCAAACCAAAGTGGTGTGAAGTAGCTCCGATGAGTACAGTGACCAAGAGCTACTGGGCGCAATGGGAAAGTCTGATTATGCACAATGGCGTACTGTGTGGGAAATGGGAGTCAGCGAACGGAAAGGATGCTCACCTTCAAGTGGTCGTACCAAGGAAGAGAGTTAGCGATGTTTTAAGATCCTTTCATGATGGCATTTCCGGCGGGCATCTAGGAGTAAAAAGGACTCTGATGAAGATTCGACAACGATTTTACTGGATACACTGTCGGGAAGATGTGGAAGACTGGTGTAGGAAGTGTACTAGCTGCTCGTCGGTCAAGGGGCCACATACACGCAGTAGAGGTGCGCTTAAAGTTTATAATGTGGGGGCACCTTGGGAAAGAATTGCTTTGGACGTCGCAGGGCCGTTCCCGATCTCTGACCGCGGAAACAAGTACATCCTTGTGGTCATGGACTATTTCACCAAATGGCCTGAAGTGTTTGCCATTCCAAATCAAGAGGCAGTCACAGTAGCGGAAACGGTAGTGGCTGAAGTATTTTGTCGGTATGGAGTACCTCTTGAGATCCACAGCGATCAGGGAAGAAACTTTGAATCTCTGGTGTTTCAGGAGACTTGCCGAGTCATGAGAATTCATAAAACTCGGACTACGTCCTATCATCCACAGTCAGACGGGATGGTCGAGAGGTTCAATCAGACTCTGGAACGACATTTGGCCAAAGTAGTTGACAGCCATCAAAAAGATTGGGACAGGCATATTCCACTCTTTTTAATGTCGTATCGGACCGCAGTTCACGAAAGTACGGCCGTGACACCTGCGTGTGCTAATTTTGGAAGAGAACTGCGGTTACCTGCGGATCTACTGACAGGACGACCTCCAGATGCACCAAAGACGATTTCAGAATATGCAAGTGAACTGCGAAACCGGATTGATGGTGTTCACAATCATGTTCGTGAACACGGACTGCAGGCCAGCGAAAAGATGAAGACCAGATATGACCGGAAGTCTAACCAGACGAGATTTGAGGAAGGATCATTGGTGTGGCTACATAACCCTATGCGAAAAAAAGGGAAGTCCCCGAAATTATCACCGAGTTGGGAAGGGCCGTACAAAGTAGTCACTAGGATCAACGATGTCACATACCGAATACAGCGTAACGCGCGTAGCCCCTGTAAGATTGTTCATGTTGATCGATTGGCCAAATACCATGGATCTAATGATGCTCGGGACGAGCATGTCTTAGGAGGGGGCAGTGTTACGGCGGTGGGTTAGGTGGAAACTTTAATCGTGCTTTTCGACCCATTGGAGGCGTTTTCAGCAGGCTGGAATACTGTTTCAGGCCGTTTCAGAGGACGCTCTATCACATATTAGTTTAACAAAATTTCACCCAAGTTACCGTCGTTTTCAGGCGCCTGAAACATGTTTTCAGTCCGTTTCAGGCCACCCTCTATCCGATGACGCCATAACCTGAAAACCCGTTTTCAGGCGTTTTCAGGACCCCTTATGGGCCTTTGAACTACATTTCAGTATATGGCGAAATTTTCAATAGGAGTGAAAGAGATAGCACGATTAGAAAGAGACAGCTATACTGAGAACATTCGAGAAGGTGTGTGACAAGGATAGCCTATATTTGTGAGAGAAACAGACTGATGATCCTGTTTCCGGATCATTCTAGTAACTGTGTGAGAGAGATAGCACATGAAAGAGACAGACACTCTACTCGTTTCAGGAACATTCGAGATGTAGGTATGACGTCCTAGCTGGACTGTTCTCGAACTTTGTGGACCGATTCACCGGGGGTATATAAGCCGGGCGAGGTTGCGGCGGAGACAGTTTTCGAATGCGGTACCGAGCGATAAACATCGAAGAGAATCAAAGCGACTTGTAAGTGAGTTTTTGAGTGCGAAATTACTGTGAACTGTTTTTAAGTGTTTTGTAAAGTTAAGTAACAGTGTGAAAATAAATCCTACTCTTATTCATCGGTGTTAAAAGTGCTTTTCAATCACGAACCCACCCCACGAACGTAACAATACCTATTGAATGAAATGGATTAATGAAATATTTTTTTATTTACCAACATAGGTACACACGGAAAAAAAAACTTGTTAAAATTAATCAAAATTTTGTTGCACATGATCAAGCAACTTGTTTATATACGAGCACATAAAGTAATATGGTTCCAGCAATAAAGTTAGTTTGATTAATCAACGTAACAAGCAAGCATAGCAAAACCAAATAAGTAATTGTTAACTACATGAAGTCAGCTGATTGCAGTGATAAAATGCTATCGAAATTAACAAAGTAGAGTTATTATATTCAATATTTTTCTTAATTATGACTTTTAATAATTTAAGCTTTATTGTCAAACCAATGCGTACTTTATAATTTGCACCTTATATTTTTTTGATTCATGGGATAAAATAAAATCCATAGTACATGGAAATCGTACCGAAAAAGAAGTGTTGCCTTGCATCAAATGAGGTAGTTCTAATTTTTATATGAGTTGGTAGTGGTGAATTTGGTTATGTCAAATCCAAGTTTTCCACCTTGAAAGCCTTCCGGATCATTGTCAAATACTTGAAAATTCTTTAAAATTTTGTAGTTTTTTCCGTTTTTGCCAATTTTTACCACCAAGGACTTACGTTACGGCAAAAGTTACTAAAGACTATTTTAAGAAGACTACATTTTCAATCAAATGAGACTAATTTTATTTCGATAGTTTAAATAGTTTCTATGATACAGCTATTCAAAAGTTGACGAAAATTCCAAAAAATTTAATTTTACAGTTTTTTTTAGTTTTCGACCATTTTTACCCCTAAAGAGTGGGCTTATGCGAAAAGTTACTGTGCAGGTATTAAAGTCCATTAAATTTCCAACAAAATAAGATCAACTATGTCAACTTACACCTGATAGTTCCTGAGACACAGTTGTTCAAAGTAGTTCAGATAAGTAAACAATTATGTACTATAAGGGTTTACAAAATGAAGTACGCCCTGTTAGTGAAATAATTATAATTACTTATATTGCTTATTTCACTAACAGAGTGTACTTCATTTTGCAAACCCTTCTATACTCCATTTAATTTAAGATTTGAATTAACGGTCAAAGTGTAACACGCGTTTCTCGGTATTTCGAACACAAATTGACTAAAAACACCTACATGTACATTTATTAGCGGTATTTATTATATTTTTAATATAGAAGTTAACACAATTTGAAATACTTTTATTGTTTCATTTAAAAACGTGTGCAAATTTCACCGTTCAGTTTCAAATGTTAAAATAAATGAAGTATAGTAAACACTTGTTTACTTACCTCAACCACTTTGAACAGCTGTGTCTCAGGAACTCTCAGGTCAAAGTTGACAAAATTGGTCACATTTTGTTAATAATTTAGTGGACTTTAATAACTACAAAGTAACTTTTCGCATAAGCCCACTCTTTAAGGGTAAAAATTGTTAAAAACTGAAAAAAACTGTAATATTTCCTTTATTTGGAAATTGCGCAAACTGTTCAATAGCCGTATCATAGCGGTATTTATTACATGTTTAGTGTAGAAGTTAACACAATTTTATGTAGTTTCATTGTTTTATTTAAAAACGTGACCAAATATCACCATTCAGTTTCAAATGTTAAAATAAATGGAGTTTAGTCCATAATTGCTTGCTTACCTCAACCACTTTGAACAGCTGTGTCTCAGGAACTCTCAGGTCTAAGTTGACAAAATTGGTCACATTTTGTTAATAATTTAGTGGACTTTAATAACTATGAAGTAACTTTTCACATAAGCCCACTCTTTAGGGGTAAAAATTGTTAAAAACTGAAAAAACTGTAATATTTCCTTTATTTGGAAATTGAGCAAACTGTTCAATAGCCGTATCATAGCGGTATTTATTACATTTTTTGTATAGAAGTTAACATAATCTTATGTAGTTTCATTGTTTCATTTAAAAACGTGTGCAAATTTCACCGTTCAGTTTCAAATGTTAAAATAAATGGAGTATAGTACATAATTGCTTGCTTACCTCAACCACTTTGAACAGCTGTGTCTCAAGAACTCTCAGGTCTAAGTTGACAAAATTGGTCACATTTTGTTAATGATTTAGTGGAATTTAATAACTACACAGTAACTTTTCGCATAAGCCTACTCTTTAGGGGTAAAAATTGTCGAAAACTAAAAAAAACTGTAATATTTCCTTTTGTTGGAAATTGCGCAAATTTTTCAATAGCCGTATCATAGAAACTATTTGACCTACCAAAACCAAATTAGTCTCATTTGATTGGAAATTTAGTCTACTTAAAATTGTTCTTAGTGACTTTGGCCGTAACGTAAGCCCTTGGTGGGAAAAATTGTCAAAAACGGAAAAAACTACAAAATTTTAATGAATTTTCAAGGATTTGACAATGATCCGGAAGGCTTTCGAGGTGGAAAACTTGGATTAGACATAACCAATTTCACCACTACCAACTCATATAAAAATTAGAACTACCTCATTTGATGCAAGGTAAAAAGTACCAATTCCATGTACTACCAATCAAGCAGAATTTCAACTTGATTAGCTCGGATTTTTTCAGTGGATAAATATAACAAATAAAAAAAAATATTCAGTAACACAAACAGTTTAACAATATGCAGGTTGGTGTCTCTTTTTAAATATCGAGACACTTGTGTCAAGTGACACCGCTCTTCCATTAAAATGTAATTTTAATGTACACGTAATTATATCACAGTTGATGAGTATGAGATAAATAGGAAATGAGACTCGGCGAGTTCGCTGATTTTCAGTCTCTAACCTGACTAAAACTAACTTAAACATGTAACTAAATCTAAGAAGGTTTCTAACTCAGCTTTTGATATACAAAATTATATTATAAATATTTTAATGATTACTTTAATTTGGGGGCAGATACAGGAAAATTTGTTTTCTCTTTAAAAAATACGTCCAAAGATTTCTGTCTAGCCCTCTGGCGTAAACAGTACATGTCAGTTCAGTATCCTTACTTGTTTGGCAATATTGACATAGAACCATCAACTTCATTACTAAAGGTTTGGCTACATTTCCTACGCAATTTAATCGTAGTTACACGGAGCCAGGTACAAGACTGATTTGTTGCTTGGTTGTTTAAAAGTATTGACTATCATATTTAACGTCCATCTGGCTATTAATGCGATATGTAGAAACCCATCTATACGAGTTTGATTCAAACTTGCCGGTTTTTAAATTTCATCATGCAATGCAGTGATTCCACATGGGAAATAAATAAAATTACGCCTAACATTTGATATTGCAGGTATATTCAAATCCAGGTTGGTAATTGAGTTTTATGCTCCCAATATATGACCTAAATAAAACCTAGCACACAAATTACTGGGCCTTCTGTGCATGGCATGAGCTTCTCGTTAAAGTATCAACACTCTAAAGAGAAGACAGTAGAGACTGCTCCTATTTATCGGACATAGGATTATTGCAATTAATACCACTTAAGTACATTAAATTTATTAGGAATTCTATTCATAATTAGTTTTATTATAAATACAGTGTCCTTTGTTTAGGAAGTATTTATCCGACTCAGATTAATTAATTACGTTAAAAAGTTATTTAATTACTCGTTTAACGGTTTATTAATATTGTTGACCCTAAATATCCTTGGTGTCGACGTGGGAGGTGTCATTGCAAAGCGCCACAATTATTCCAAAGTTCCTAACTCGATTCTACGCTATTAAAATTTTATTTCATTTTAATTTACAGTTCATTTTTTTAAAGCTTCCGAGTAGGGTCGTTTACAAGAGTGGCGGCACTTTTTTGGTGCTATCTTAAAGGTTATGGCTGTATGTAACAAGCTGACACGGGCCAAGCTGCCATCTGTCCTGCAGTTTATCACGCGTTTTACAATGTCTCGCGGCGTGAAACTTCAGGAAAATGTTTACTGATTTTGATTGATAGAACTTAATCTTTTAGTTACCCATGTGCATGTGTAATTCCAAATTGAAATGCACATTTACTATACCTAGTGCCATCTACGAAGACGCGTGATTTTGTCAAAATTAGCCATTAATGACATTGTAATAAGAACCATGGCATGCGTCATTGTGAATGACTCTACCTATAACTAATGAATAGAGTAGGTACTGGTAATTACGTCCTTCATTATAAAAATATCGATGGCAAAAAGCAGAAACGTAGTAACCGTCAAAATGCAAACTTTACACCAGACCGGAGCCAAAATTTTTTTCGATTTTAAGTAAAAAATCATACTTCTGTATTTACTAACGGAAACACTTGAAATGTATATAAAGTGAATCGTAAAATGTGTTGCTAAGCGCAAAACTCGGGAATGACTGGTCCGATTTCGTAAATTCTTTTTTGTTGTGTTCGTTACTGTCAGGAGAAGGTTTTTATGGAAGAAAATGCATAAAAAATACAACGGGGGCGAAGCCCCGGGCAACAGCTAGTTTGGAATAAATACAAAATCTATAAATTACTAGTTTTCCTTTTAGTGTCGCTTACGCCAATGGTACTTTTATTTTCGTTACGATGAAACGCTGTAAATGAAAAATGTAATGTATGGAAATTGTAGCAGCGGTAAGAATTCCATAAAGCATAAATGCTGCATACCTTTTTCAACCTGTTGCATACTTATTTCCACTGGGAAATTGTTATGGCGTAAATGACATCAAATTCGATAAAAGGATTAACTGAAATGTGTTAAGTGTCAACCCACCAAAAAAACCAGTGAAATAAAAATGTTAGGTAGGTTAACACAATGATTTGTTATCAATTAAAGACCCAGTAGGAAGTATCTATTAGAAATAAATTAGAAAATAGAAAGAAAAAACCGACCTTAGGTAGGTAGGTATACCTATTGTGTTTAGAGAACATGAAGCAAACACTCGACTAGCTTGTTGGAAGTCATCGTAAAACAGAATGACAACTCACAAAGGATTCAATTACCTCTCCTTTGAGAAATAACATAGCGGAAAACCTTGGTTTATTCCCTTTTTAAGATAACCCTGAAAGAACTTCGGCAAATCCTTACATTAACAATATTTTCGCGACGTCGTCCGGAAATAATATCTGGCCGTTAAGTATTATATCATAATGATTTATTTGCCTGTAAATTTTGTGATATACCTAACTATTAAATGCTTATAACTATAGATAAAGTAAACAAACTATTTTTGTGATTTTGTTTCTCCCTTCCCAAAAAAATGGAAACTTTTTAAGTAGATCTTCTAGATCAAACTTTTCCCGCATATTAAGTAATCCCTAAAAAAAAATTTTTTTTTTTCGATTTTAACGTTACGTTACATTATGTTCTATAAGTACTTAATCTTTAACCTTACCTTTAGGTAATCCTTTAATGTAAATTGATTTCACTTCATGTTATGTCAAGGGATTTTGTTCCGACAAACCGCTAACTCTAATTCACAAGGATCGCTTCAATACAGAAACTCAATAAAAAACGGGCCAAAGTTATTTTATATTAGACTGATATAAGTAAAATTACGTAAAAAATCTCTCGCATTAATCAAAAAATTTGGTCGTATCTATATAATTCCACTGGACCAGCAGTAGCCTACCCTTAGTGCAAGTTTTCGGTTACAAAATACGTCTCGATCGCGTTCGCGTTAAAATCTCAATTTGTATGGAAACACGAACATCGCAAACGTTCCGCTAGAGGCGCTGTTCGTGTTTCCATACAAAATGAGATTTTAACGCGATCGCGTTCGAGACTTATTTTGTAACCGAAAACTTACACTAAAGGCACAGAACTCTGCTCTTAAACAGAATGTTTGAGGTCACTACTGCACAGTTTGAGGTAATTTTGAGGTCTTCTAAAAAGCAATATATCTACTTATTTGTAATATAGATAGGGCAATATAAAATGACTCACATATTACCTTACATTGAATGAAAAAAACATCACAAAACTGAAATTTTTTTTGGGAACATTTTTTTAAACTATCGGAATCGATTGTGTTCTTGATTCTGAGTAGGGAAAACCATATTTTTTCCAAAATTTCAAAAAAAAGAAAGGGTACGCTTTTTGTTGAAAACGCCCAGCCCTAAAAAATTACTTTTTATCTACATGCCATACCTAAAATGATAAAAATCTTTTTAAATTTAAAATAAGACTAAGAAAAATAATCCTCTTATTCATTGTCGCAAGTGGTCGAAAATTTAATTTGGGCAGGAACTTGGTAGCAAAACTCAGGTTTACCCATTGAACAATGATATTTTGTGAGTCTGATTACAAAAACCAGGCTTCTTTTCTTATATGTAGAAGCCTGATGTTATACAGAGGCTTATCACTCCATGTGCTTCTGTTTAATGGATTATTTGACGTCGTAGGCTCGGTGCGCCCTGGGGCGCTTGAAGGGCCGCGCTGCCGGCTTTCTTCAGTGCTCGCACAGACTGGCTCGGACGCGGTCGCCGCCCGCCCATCGACTTCAATGCAACACAACGTGTGTCACTCCATTCTGATACCTCATGTAAAGTTGTGAAAAAGTGCTTAACAGTTTTTTGCAATAACTATAAAACTTACAGTGTATATTCGAAGGTGGAAAAGTTTCGTGACTTGTACTAAAGTTTCGTGGAAAACTAAACTTTTTATGGGTAAGTTTTCTGTTTTATGTTTATCAAATTAATTTTAAGTTATTAATAAGTACCTATAATTTAGTATTACTTAACTATTTTAAAATAAGTATTAATAGTTATAAAAAAAGTTTCAATTAAAGAAATATTGGTCACTACATAATAAGCTTGTGCAAAAAAACCTAAAATTATTCAATTATATTACTTAATTATAATAAACAATTTCTCATAATTTATGTTATCAATAGGTTCAATACGTACCTTTTTTTTAAGCTTGCTGTTAGGGGAACGCACAATTATATCGGAAAAAAAAGGCTTAACAAAGATACTTTTGTGACGTAAAAATAATGGAACGTCTTGCTGAACTACGTATTCACAGAACTGCCTACTGATGGTTTTTATCAGAAGTTTCAGGGTTATCATTTAATTACTCAGACAGACATTCTTCTTTAATGAATCTACCTGATTTCTTGGTATCCAATGAGTTTATACACGAATCAGTTACATTTATTTTTAATTATTGATTTACGTTGTAAATTTTACTCACGCGACCGATTGAAAACTAAAAAAACCTGCCAAGAGCGTGTTGGACACGCCCGAAATAGGGTTCACTAGCCATTACGAAAAAATTAAGTAATATTTTTCTAAGGATTTCGTATTTTGTACAGAATATTCCAAGTTTAGGTATATTTTATACCATGGCTGATATTTACTCTTAAACTACTAATAATTCTCAAGAAAATGCAACCGTTATAGTTTTCCTTGTAAGTTTGATATACTTACCATCCTGAATTTTTTTCACAATTTTCCACTCACCGGTTTAGATTTTTGAGGGGGGAGGAGGGATTTTGCACTTTAAAGTTATTTTGCAAGCAAATCCCTGTATCGTTTTTTTATTGTACCATTTTATCGGCATAGTTTATATATATATTCGTGCAAAATTACAGCTTTCCAATATTGATAGTCCCTGAGCAAAACCGCCGACGGACAGACAGACAGACAGACATGGCGTAACTATAAGGGTTCCGTTTTTGCCATTTTGTCTAAGGAACCCTGAAAAGTAAAACAACTCGTACTTGTATTCGAAATGTGTACCTACATGGTGCCTTTAACAAGTCCCGTGCATTTAAAAACAGCTGCTTTGCTTTGAATATAACATAAGCTGACCATTTTCGTACTAAACGAATTAAATGCCTACTTACACAAAGGTCATAGTAAAAAAAAAAAAACCACCACCATTACAATGGCCGTGGTCACGACTGGACTAAACTAATGTGGTTGAAACGTCGAGGTAGATGTTACTCGTGTGTTTCAGCGAGATAAGTCCCATTTGTGGTATTTTGACTATGAGTGGAAATCACGAAAGTTATTTTAAGTTATTTCGAAAGTTATTTAGCTCCGAGGAGCGGCTCCGACCGAAACAATGTTTAAGATCAGGGAGCGAGTTTATTTAGCTCCGCTCTTTATTCGTTTCCTCGTTCAGTCATCTATCGCTCACTCACTCCTGCTCCCAATGCTTGCTCCCATACCGTTTTAGCTCCGACTCCGACCGATTGAAGCTAAGGAGCGCGGACCGGGAGCGGGACCGAGACCGATAAAGATCGTTTATGAGGAACTAGTTCTTTTCGGTCCGCAATAGGAATTCATTCTTTTTAGTTCTTAGTTCAGGACCGACTCAAGCCTAGTATAAGCGTCAGAGGGACGGAACGACACGAACTTCTATTTTTGAATTACGTAGTAGTAGGCTAACAGCTTTGACTATATATATATATATACACACGCTAACAGCACAAAAAAGAATAACCAAGATCAAATTTGCAAGTAATTAGACCATATTGTTATTAAAATTTATTTAGGCATGGCCGATATTAATATTTAAACATGGTTCCTGATCTCAGATAATATCGAAACTTATTATTCTTAAAATTGACGTTAATTTTCCCATTTTGAGCATAATGCCGGAAATTGATACACATTTCGCATTGTTGTCCTCAATGTCCGCTCGTGATTATAGTGCCGACAACTGCCAATATCGGATGCCTGTAACAAAAGACGAACACAGGTCGATGTATCGTAGTAGAAACATGTTTAATTTGATTACATAAAATTTAATACAGACCTACTTATCTACATTGTTCAAGAGAAATAAAAGCCTGCAAAAAGATGGCTGCTTGAGTCTGAATGAATGAATCAAATAGAATGAACTGAATGTTCGGTTCGAACAGATTCAATACATTCTAAGTGTCGAAACGTTTTTTTTTTATGTAGCCTATATTATCATAGTAAAAGTGTAGGTATAATATTATGTCCCATTGCTGGGCAAAGGCCTCCCCTTTCCTCCACCACTCTCCCCTGTCCTGGGCATGCACCTGCCCATCGAGCTGAAAAGCGCTCAGGTCGTCCCGCCATCTCCTCTTACTAACGTTACTCTTATTAACGTTACTTTTTATTTTTAATGAGTGTACCTATAGGAGTTTCTATTATGTTCTCCTATGTACTTGTATTGGAATCGGAATCCCTAAGTACCTAGCTATGCGTGTTCTGCCTAGACGACGATTTCAGTGTAAGTTAACTTCCGGAGGCATGTTTCCTGCCTACAGAAATTTCGAGCTTCACTTCCTATAAGCAATCTACGTTGGTTCCTTTCAAAGTTCAAGTTACTTTTCCATTTTTTCCTGAATAAGAATCCGATTTTTTCCAGAAATTTCAAGTCAATTTTGTATAGAAAAAGAAACGTATTTTTTTTACAATATTGAGTTACCATAACGTAAAAGGAGACGAACTGGAAAATTATTAGCGGATTGGACCGTATATTCCGTGGTTGTTGCTAATGTTGAAACGTGCCTAATGTGGCAACAGCAAAACCAAATAATATGTCAAACAGGCCTAACAGGTCGATTAGAGGTAACAGGGGGTTACCTTTAATGATATCAGCATCCCTATAATTCGTGCAAGCTTATTAATAAGATAGTAACATGATTAACATATTATGATAACATTGCCTTCATACGAAGAGGACTGGAATTCCATTCGTGCGTCTGTGTTTTTCGAACGATACGATCTGTCTTCAAATCTAATGTGAAAGTGTATTTGAGCCATTTTTTATTTTGTTGCCGTTTTTTTTTTTTCATTTTGAGTTCCTCATTTTGTAATAAATTTTTCGTTTAGTTACGAAATTTCCATACATTTTATGTAAGTCAATGGAAAATTTTTTAGAACATTGTGTGAAATTGGGTTTGCTAAGTATAGTCAGAATAAGTAACTTTACTAATTCACAAAATTGCATTGAACTTTGAAAAAACAAAGATATCGACAGTAAAATAAATAAAAAAACCGGCGAAGAGCGTATCAGACACGCCTAAGATAGGGTTCCGTAGCCATTACGAAAAAATTAAGTAATATTTTTCTAAGGATTTCGTATTTTATACGGAATCTTCCAAGTTTAGGTATATTTTATACCTTATACTGCTATTTACTCATAAATTACTAATAATTCTCAAGCAAACTTAGCCGTTATAGTTTTCCTTGGAAGTTTGATATACTGACTACCATCCTGAATTTTTAAAAAATTTTCCACCCACCGGTTTAGATTTTAGAGGGCGGGGGGACGCTCGATTTTAATGAAAATTTGCACTTTAAAGTTGAATATTTCGCAAACATATTACTGAATCGAAAAATCATTTTAGCAAACCCCTAATGGTTTTAAAATACCTATCCGACGATACCCCACACTATAGGGTTGGATGAGAAAAAAAAAATCACCGCCACTTTACGTCTACGGGAGGTACCCTAAAAAAATTGTTTTTGAATTTTTAATTGTAGGTACTATTTTATCGGCGTAGTTTACCTATATATCCGTGCAAAGTTACAGCTTTCTAGCATTGATAGTCCCTGAGCAAAGCCGCGGATGGACCGACAGACAGACATGGCGAAACTGTAAGGGTTCCGTTTTTGCCATTTTGGCTCCAGAACCCTAAAAAGATAATGAACAAATGCCAATAGTGTTTAAATTCAATATAAAGAGCATGGACCATAGAATGGTTGATATTAATCCTAAAAAAAGTCACTTAGTGACGTCAGGCCATATTAATCCCGAACTTTGAAGGCTTTAACATGTAACAATTGGCATTCATCATCATCATCATCATCATGTCAGCCGAAAGACGTCCACTGCTGAACATAGGCCTCCCCCAAGGTTCTCCATTCAGATCGGTCTTGTGCTTTTCGCATCCACCGCGATCCCGCGATCTTAACCAGGTCGTCGCTCCATCTTATGCCACAATTGGCATGGGTCTCAAAAACAATGTTAATTTTTTTTTTCATAAAATAGGCGAATTTAAGACTTTAGTTTTAGGATTTTAGTTTTAGTTGGGTTTTAAATGTTTGATCCTATTTATAAGTTACCGGAATTATAGCTAATCATAGTTGCCATGCGTTAAAAATTGTGTTTGTCTTGGCCCGTCACAATTATTTAAAAAAACGTAGAGTCTTCTGTCACCTGGCAGTGTTAGGATTAGGCGGTTTAGTTACAAAATGTTTATTTACGATGAAAGTTAAATAAAGGTCAAACGTTATTTTGCAAATATACACACGATCATTTAGTATATTTTTTATCGAGAGACTAAAATAAGCCAATATATACCCGAGGTGGTTAGCCACCCGAGCTTTAGCGAGGGTGTCTATTTATCCGAGGGTTTATATTGACTTTTAGTCTCGCGGTGAAAACTCTATTTTTCACTTCGATTGCGAGAAAAAATAGTCAGTTTAGTACAAAAAGATTTAACAAGAAATAAAAATAAATCTTTCCAGATTTCGGCGGCAAAAGATTATCAATTGTGTCTATTACTCTTTGGTCAACATCATAATTTTCACTATCACTTGATGACATTGTGAGAATAATCAATTTATTTTAATCGTTTACGATTTACGCTCTACAACAATTTCAAAGTTTTCACGGTAAGTATTTTTTTCCATCCAGACACAGATACTACCAATACAGATACTAACAAAATAGCACTGGCAAAATGGTCCATACAAAAACGGAAAAATAGAGTGGCGCCACCTTCTATGCGGAAAAAGCATAGAACTAAGACCACGTAGACTAAGAACGTAACATTTGCGTCATGAAAATGGTCCACACACAATCTTATTTTTTGCAAGTAACTGGCTGTTCGAGTTTATCTAAGTCACTCGAAGTGAATTAAAAAATTAATTACTTTTACTCCCTAGGGACTAAAGTACTCACTTTACTCCCGCCTTGTAAGGCTATATTGACTTACTTTTAGAGCATGAGAAGTGAAAAAGTATTTTTAACTAAAATGTTATGAAATGATTTAATAAACTTATTCCTCGAAATAGTTTTGGAATTAGACCACATAGTAAAAAGTGATCAATACTTATCAATTTGGGCACTGTAAAAACGCTTAAGTATATACTTAAAATATATAGATAACGACGAGATATGACATAATACAGACACGTGTACGACCAAACGAGATTTCCACTTCCGAGATATCTATCACTTTACTTCCATTCCAGCGCCCTTTAGGTAGCTAATCTTTTATAGGAACAAAATAACACCACTAATACATTAAAGATATCGTAGTCAACATCTCCAATTATCCCACTGAACCACGGTGTTCCAATAATTGGCAATCAAAAAGACCGCCCGTTGTTTTTTTAGTGCTGAGCTTGCTTTTAAATTCGCATATTTGTATTCCAGGCCTGATTATTCAATCAATACTTGAACAGTTTGATAAGGTTTCACATTTTTTAAATCCTCTAGCGGAATAGGTATACTTACTGCCTAAGTGGATACAAAAAAGCGATAAGGAATCACATTCACCTATATTTATCCAGGCAAAATTCCTTTATCGTTTGAATTTCTGATTCATTGTGCTTAAGAACCCCTTGTTTACTCAGTTGAGTCTTCTTAGCATAAATCGAACTCTACATGGAGCTGCAAATGCCGCGATCGACTCGATGGAAGTCGACACCAAGTCTATTTGAACTCTAATCTAAGTCAATTGTGGCCGTGACCTTTTCCGAGACCACTAAGTAATTCAATGAAATATTGAAGGCGGAAACGAGTAGAAAAACAGAAGTCAAAATCGAAAGGAAAGCATTTGATACCCTTCTTAAATAGTGGGTGTACAATTCAGTTGAGATTTGTAGTTAAAAATGACCTCTGTAAGTAAGTATTTTAGATTTTTAATATTTAATTGTTTTGAGGCCTTTGCTCAGCAGTGGGACAGAATACACTAACAATAATACAAAATTGTTTTCACGTTCTTGCAATAACATTAAGTGCGATCGATTAAAGAATAGCAGAACAACTACAGTGGGATATCGTGGGGGATAGTGTAGAGTATTTACACTACGTGTAGGTTTATAGGGCACGGTTTTAACTTTATTCATGTTATTTCAACGAATTTCGAGTACAATTTTGGAAATTTGGTAAATTGGTCAGATACGCGGGATTATCCGATTACTACGTGTGATATAGGACGATACGTTACATAAGTTTAAACATTAAAAACATAACCTTCCTTCGGGAAGTCGGGTAAAAGTGAAATAAGGTCAAGTCAATAACAAGCTGTGCCTGCGACTTCGTCCTCGTGGACTTAACCTGATTTTAAGTAAGTATACCTACTCTGTTTGTTCTAACGTGATTCAAATGACACATGATAATTATGTAACTTTGTAAGATGGTTAATAATTTTTATTTTTTTTCAACAGATATAATGCTTAAAAATGAAATCACATAAAAACTGCTGATTGGGGGTCATTCAAGTATTACGTAAGCACGGAAGGGGGGTGAGGGGGTCTTTGCTTTGCTTATTTTTGATGACACGGGGGCCAGGGGGGTCCAGATGGTGCTTACGTCAGCAATATAAATTTATTATTTCTTGTAGATTTTTGTAATAACAATAAAGAAACCGGAATAGATTTAAAAATATATACCAATGTTTACGTAATCATAGGGGGGAGGGCCAGGGTTTTGCTAACTTTCGCTGACAAGGTCCCCCTTGGAAGGGGGTTAAAAATTACTAAAATTCTGCTTACGTAATACTTGAATGACCCCTTGTTCGAATATTTTGAACTCAAATTTACTAGCAAATTGTTAAGTTACTGCGTAGGAACTGTTTTATATTAACTTAATTTTTTTAATGAAAGCCTTTACAATGTTGTTTCAATAGGCCGCAATTGCTAGCGGTGAGGGTTATCGGTAAAAATAAACGAACTTATTATTCATTTGCAAGATTGTTCCTCGGAGTCAGAAAATGACAATCTAAGTGTTGAATAAATTATATTTTAAAATTCAAATAATACTTTCAGGTCGATAGCGCAGCGTTTAAACGAACAAATAATGCTATTGCCACTTTTAGGATTTATGATCACGATTAAATCATTTGGCTTATAGATTTGTATGTAAAAAATAAGTAGATGTCTGACCTGTTTAATACTAGCTTTAAGACCATTATCATTCAATGTTTTCACGCCTAAAACACTTAAAATATTGAATGGGCGCTTAAAAGGCATAATGAGTCTGCGTCAGTTGCAACCCACTCAACGGGGTAGCAAGTTTTTGCGTAATTTATTCAAAGTAAAACCCGATTTCGGAATGTGCGTAGCTTATAACATAAAGATGTTCCATTATTTTGTGGAGAAGTAACTCTTAGGCTCTTATTTAATGTGTGGAGTTCAACAACCTACATTTATGGAAAAGGGTAAGTGCTTTTTCTTTTTCTTTCAAGTTCTTTTTACAAAAAATGTTACTTCATTTTTTCCATGTATTTCTATTTGTTACTCTTTCACGCTTATAGTTGTCATCCAATTGTGATGAGGTAGGTATGGAGATATTTAGAGATCCTGTAAAGAACAAAGGGATGGCTTTATCTCGAAACATACAATACAATACAATACAAATAATCTTTATTGTACACCAGAAATAATAAGCGATACAGAAAACAGGTACACAGAGAAAATTACAAGGAAAGCAATAGGCGGCCTTATCGCTTAAGAGGGATCTCTTCCAGGCAACGTTTTTACAGAAAGAAGGAAGGACTAGTTTACAGCAGGTGTTGCATTAACAGTAGATCAGAAAATGAAAAAGCTATAAAAACATTTTCTACACATACGCATCATTGCACATACATGTCTAAAATAAAAATAGATAATGGGATAAACAGTCACATATGAATAAACGAATAAATAAATAAACTAGGATAGTGCTCTTTAAGCATAGATTTAAAGAGTGACAGAGATTTTGCCCGTCGTAAGTCACTTAGTAGGTACCTATATAGTTCCCGTGGGCTTGCAATATTCGTAAATGAATTCTTCGCAGATGAAGTCGCGGGGAAAACTTAAGTAGTATCGTTACGTTTTCTACGGCAATAAGAAATACATATCAGACTTGCGCACCTGGTTCCGTATATCCCAAGATAAGCTGTCCAGTGGCAGTTCTGTGCTAAGTATGCATTTAATCGCAAAATTAAGTACGTGGAAAATTAAGTAAGGAAAAATGAAAGAATTTCAAAGAAAAAAAGTGGTTTCTCTATATTTTGGTGTTTGTTGGTAAAAAAATATCGCTTAATTTAAAGTTAATAGGTGAATGAGAAATTATAAAATTCTCTGTAGAAAATTTTGAGAAAAAATCGGACTGGTGGCTTCTCATTCCTTTGAATGCAATATTTTTTAAAACAAAACATCAGTTTGTATCTACTTTATGAGTTATAAACAACAATATTCCGCTCGATGGTGTAGGTAAAAACATTTTTTTCGTGCCCCCTTTAGTTGAAAGGAAAACTCCCTTAAAAATATTTAAAAATGTTTTTGGGCAGTCTGTATGGATTTGGGTTAACAAGATGCTTATACTGTGAAAATTTGAATTCTGTAGCTATAACCGTTTGGTTACAGAACATGTGTGACAGACAGACAGACGGACACGCAAATGACTCCGTTTGAACCCCTCGGGTACGGGACCGTAAAAAAGAGATTTCGTTTATAACACCACGCTATGATAATGGTGTATTTGGTGTTTAAACAACATTTATTTGAGTCCATAATAAATATAAGCAAACGTTATTGAACATGAACTGTGGCATTGACGTTGAAAAGTAAATCTATTAAGTATTTTTAGAAAGCAAAAATGTCAACAAAAGTCTACCGTATTCGCAATTTCCTGTCAATTATCTATGGTACACGTGCCATGGGTACGTTCCCCATCCCCGAGTTCTGCAGCGACCAAGTGAAATGACACGAAAATTAGATTTTATTTCTGAAAATGAGTGTTACGCGCAATTGGGGTTTACGTACACTCCGTGAGCTTTTGAAAAACCTTCGGATTTTAGAAGCATGCTTCGGGTATAGACGATAACACGCGATCGTGATATAGCATATATCAAGCATATTATAAACAATTTCCAGTGATTGGCTATTTACAAAAATACCCTGCTTAAGTTGACTCGCCATGGAAATCAATCTCCGAAAAATAACAAACTACCTAAATAAATATATGTAAATGGTGGTTTTAATTGCTCTATATAAATCAATGAAAACACAACGAGTGCACTCTCCGCGTGATGGATTGCTACTAAGTCAAAAAGACAAATGTCATTTGCTACTAACGAATCCTTCCGATTTCTCCCAAAACCCGAAGGTTTTTCTAAGAGCTCACGGATTGTATAGACATGTATAGATAAAATTTACCTATGTACTTAGATGGCATTAGTACAGTCAAGAACTTTAATTTATGAGCCACCGTACACTACACACACACACACACACGCACACGCACACGCACACGCACTCGCACTCGCACTCGCACTCGCACTCGCACTCGCACGCACGCCTGTTAGATATATAAAGACCTGTTAGGTCGGGACTACGCGTGTTAAGTCACGGGTAGCGATGTAGGTAACTTTTTGGTAATTTGTAAGTTAATAAGTAAGCACTAAACCAGATAACCTGAACTTATTCTGGTTCTGGTGGCTCGCCTTTATAATTTCTATAATTATGTAGGTAGTTAAGTCGAAAAATCTAGGAAACTATTGAAGTCCCCAGAGTTTTAGAGCCATGTCCTATTTAAGTTCATATTAGATTAATTATAGACTTATTTTCGCGTGAATAATTTGTTTCACAGAAATTAGAACGATCGAAGCGCTTTAAAGTTTGTTATTTAGACTAAATTTTGTCTCGATTACCAAGTGAAGGTTCTAAATGTACTTACATATTTATTCTTCCCGGTCATGTGTTTGATTTGGGAGTTAGATTTTGCGGATCCGTGTTATTAACTGCGGGACAATAAAATAGCAATTTTGGCTCGTGTCGGAAGAGGTGCCAACAATGGGCTGTGTTATGTGTTAACTCGATCTGTCTTTACCACATGCTCAGTAAGGGCTTTACTATAATAAATGATCATTGATCACAAATAGTTGTAATTAATTACGACTAGGATAGAATAATACGGGAATACGGATCTGAAAGATGTAGCCACGCCTTTGACACCGTACATTTAGAATCTGTCGTCCAATGTCTGGAAATATGTATCCCATCAAAAACATTAAATGTAAAAAGCTGCAAGTCTCACAACGCAACGCAGTTCTTACATTGCTAAAAAGGTTTGAGATGCACTAAGGGACCGCATATGTCCCTGTATCATTATTATTTCATATTTTTTTTCTTTAATGGTATACTGTAGTTTTTAAAATTTTTTGAAAAAAAAATGCAATATTATACCAAGTCGGTTATTTTTGTCAGTACCGGGGGGTGTCCAGAGAACTCGATTTTCATTTCACCAACTTTCTTAATTAAAAACCGTGGAAAAATACACTTTATAGTTCTCAAATACAGAGTAAGCCAAATTATTTTTTAAGCACATAAATGACTTGGCCATCACAACGCTACATAATGACATAAGAATAATTGTCAACGCCAACTCTTAGATGAATAATTGGTCTCGCGCGCTCGCTCGACTAGATACCCCCCTAACTGAAATTTAAAGTTCCCTGAATGAGGCAACTCAATATTGTAGTGTGTGTAAGAACGGTGTAAGACAATTTGCAAGGATGCTAGTGTGCGTGAGGAATTGTGTTGCCAGCTGCTCCACTGTTACCCGAATTATTGGGAAAATATATTAAGCTGTGGTCTATTAAGTTACTGGTTATAAAATGTATCTTGGGAAATACTTAGAAATTAACAAGTAATTAAAAGTGAATGTTTGTGCGAAGTGCCAGAAACGATTTGGCGGCGTTTCATGATATGCCTAGGAATTTCATGATCTGCCTAAACTAGCCAAATCACGAAATGGCGGCGTTTCATGATATGCCTAGGAAATTCATGACCTGCCTAAACTAGCCAAATCATGAAATGGCGGCGTTTCATGATATGCCTAGGAATTTCATGATCTGCCTAAACGTCACTAGGCAAATCGTCAAACGGTGACTTGAACGATATGGCGGATGTCCCTTAGCCAATTCATGAAATGGCGCCATTTCACGATATGCCTAGGAATTTCGAGATCTGCCTAAACTAGCCAAATCACGAAATGGCGGCGTTTCATGATATGCCTAGGAATTTCATGATCTGCCTAAACGTCACTAGGCAAATCGTCAAACGGTGAGTTTTGAACGATATGGCGGATGTCCCTTAGCCAATTCATGAAATGGCGCCATTTCACGATATGCTTAGGAATTTCGTGATCTGGCGGATTTTACGATCGGCCGCCGACATATATATTACAAAGATAAACATTAAATAATATAGAATATATAATATAATAATAGGTAATGTATATATAATAATTACGTTAGATAAATGAAATAAATTATTAAATGATGATAATAATAAAATTCAATGAATTAAAATCTCAACCACGGGGATTTGATTTTTGTGTACGCGGCAACACTGGATGGCGTTTCGGGTTCATGTTATTTTATTTTGTAATTTCGAAATTATACGATATTTACTGATGGTACGTGATCCCAGTGTCCTTCTTATTTTTGGAATTATTATTTTTACACAGTTTCACTGCGCAAACTGGCATTTTAATTCGGTTTATGACTAAAATTTAGCAAAACATTCGGAGGCGCACCTTACGCACAGTCTGCAATGTGACTGAGCCGGGTTGGAGCCGGGTACGCCGATTTCGGCGTACTATTTGTTGCTTCATTTGACAAGTACGCCGGCGGTATCTAGTCGAGCGAGCGCGAGACCAATCATTCATCTAAGCGCCAACTATTTAAAGTAATTCTAGTTGAAGGCAACGCTAACCCTAATGCCATGCAGTTACTTTACTATTTATTATATGTATTACTATATACGAGTATAAGTAAAGCGTTGAGTGCGTCTAAAAAATTGAGTCCTTCTGTACTATTTTTATATATTACTTCTCTATTATTATCGTTCTTTTTCCATCGTCCATTCTCTCCATCTTCCATTCTCGTCCATTCTCATCCCTCGTTCAATCTCGTTCTTCGTCTATCGTCCATTCTCGTCCATCGTTCACCGTTCATCGTCTATTCGTCCATCCTCGTCCATCGTCCGTCGTCCATCATCCATCGTACATTCTCGTCCATCGACCATTGTCCATCGCCCATCATCCATCCTCACTCGCACTCATTCACACATACATAAACAAATTACCTTTCGTACTTATTACATTAGTAAGATTAACAATTTAATTTTAACCCTTAAACTTCGGTATTGAGACTCGACCTATATGTATAAAATATATCTCGATATATATAAAATAGCCTGAATGGCTTCGAGAAAAGTATCCATACCATGGTATGGCTGTGCCTTTTGTTTTGTTTTGCTCGAGTTGGCGGGGGCACTGCCGTGCCCCCAGATGTATGTGTAAACTCTTTATTGTAGAAAAGAAAAGAAACAAAATACAATTGACAAACTTTAAGATACTTGTACAAAGGCGTCTCTTTAACGGATTCTTTGAGTGGATGAGAATAGTAAACAGTTAGGGTCCGACAAAGAGTGAGTTTAGGAGTCAAAAATACCTAGTGGAAGCTACTATACGGTGCTTTAAACAATAACATAACTACAATATGAATAAATAAACTACTATGTACCTATATAAATACTATATAATACATAAAATACATGTATAAGAATATGAAACAAAAGGAATGTTCTCAAATATTTAAGGAAAAGCTGTTAGTATTGTATTGTATTGTATTGTAAAACTTTTTATTGTACATAAAAACACATGAAAATAACAGAAAAACAGGATAATAAGATGTAGGTACAAAGGCGAACTTATCCCTTAAAGGGATCTCTTCCAGTTAACCTTTGAACGATACACACGATACGATTACGATTACGATTCGATTCACGATCACGATACGATTTAGTCACATCCTTCTCAAGGCTTCCCTGAGAGATCCCATGGAAGTTGGTAGCCGATTACAAAGCCTGGCAGATTTGCACTAGGTAATATAGGACGCTGTTATGCAATAGTGTGTCAACCCTAATTAATTTTGCAATACAATGTCAACCTTAGAAAATAATTTTAAGAGATGACATTGTGGGTTGACTGAGTAATGCAAAATAACATCCTATGTCAACCACCAAAAAAAATCCAACAAAACTTTTACAGGGTGTGAAATTAAACTTACCCAATCATGTTTTGACATTATAACGGATTTAATTTACGACGCAACCCTAAGGGTGAAAAAAATAATAGTGAAAATTTGTTTTTTTGTACCTAGTCGGTTTTAAATAAATTAAAAAAGAATTTGATTCGGTTTTATTTAGTGTAGTTATTAGATTCACTTGCGAGTACCATAGACTTTTAGTTCACCATTAAAAAGCTCTGTGAATTTATAATTTTTAGATCAACCGCTAAATGACATTTACAACTTTACATAAAGCTAGGCCTACGTACACAAACATACCTACCAGTATCCCTACGAAAAAATGTTCGTTATCAGAAGTATTTTTAATGTTGAAATTACATTTTGTACATCTTCAGTGTATCATGACATGACATAATCACTATTTTCGTTTTAAACAGCCGTTTATTCCTGCGATAATACTTGACCCTATGACATCACGTCCATCATTGTAATAAACGCGCTGCAGCAAAGCATTATTTCTTGTCAGAATATGTAGCCTTTAAAATGACAGTTTCAAAGCGCGACGTGCCATCTGGATGCAATAAATCTAAAGCGACGATTAACCGGGTTGTAAATAAGCAATGCAGAAATGAATTAAAATGGCTGTAATGAATGGCATTTGATAGGTATGTGTATTTGAAGGGCAGTAAATTATTTTCTAGTTGTTTAAATTGGTCGGGTCATTTGGCTAGGCGTACTGACAACAGGTGGTCAAAAGCAGTTACGGAGTGGTGGCCAAGACTGGGTCGAAGAACGGTGGGCAGACCACCGGCCCGTTGGTCGGATGACATATCTGGCAGTCGGCTGGTAAACTGTGGATGAGACTAGCACAGGACCGGGCTAAGTGGCGTGAAAATGAAGAGGCCTTTACCCAGCGGTGGGTGGATGCGGGCTGATATGATTGTTTAAATTAATTGTAATTGCGTGATTATGTCTCATAGTAATTCATAGGATTCTTCAAAGAACGAGATTGGATTGTAGTTAACTCGCGGGCCTGCGGGTTGGATTGGGAACTGCTCACATAACAATGAATGCCTTCGCTCGTGTATAGTTATATACAAACATATTATTTACCTACAGGTCAATGAACTACTAAAAAGATTGTGAGCAGAGCGAAAAAATTCTTTTAGTGTATTAATATTATTTACTTACAGACATCATCACGATCAGAAAAACTTCTCCATCAAAATCAGAGATAAAATTTAAAATTTTAGTCCATCTATTCCACAAAATTAAATGAAGGGCGTTGTCACTTAAAAAACATGGTTTACGTTGAAAAGTTTATTGGTCGAATAAGGCTCTTGATTAGATTAGATCCATCTATTTCCTAATGAAAAAATGCATTATAAATACATGCAAGGTAAAATTAACAAAAGAATCGTCAAATTGTATACAAAAAATAATAATATACATACATATACTGATGATAGTAGCAAATTACAATAAAATGTCAGTTAAAAATAGAATTAAAATGTCAAATTAGAATTAAGTGTAACAACGTATCGATTGACACCTTATTTATTAAAATCGGACGAGTAGTCTAGATGCTACGGTGGAACATATTATTATGTAAATACAAACATACATAGATTGCCAAAATTATTACTTTTCCTTTGGCTTTGCCGTAGTCGAGTAAAATCATAAAAGTTAAAATTACAATTTCAATGTCAAATTTAATAAATGAACGATCGATCAAATAAATTATATAAAATAATTAAAATGTCAGAGAGGATATTATGACGCTGGTCCAATTTCATTCACTGTATTTCAATATGTATTACCCCTTTCGTCGCAATTACCAGTTGACCTTCGCCGTATTGCTGGATTTTGTTTGCTTTCAGGGATGTGTATAATCATTCCTTTATGTACTCGTCATAGGAACCTATGTATACAATATGTCTAGCATAATAATGGTTTGATCAGTGCCGTAATGCCGTGTTTGTTTATTCAAGGACGTGTGGCTGCCGGGAACTTAATTAAGGTCTTACCGGTTTTGACAAAAATGTTAGTTACTTTCTTTTTCCGTAGGGCACCCGTAATGTACAGTCGGAGTAAAAAAAGGTTCGTCACCTTAAGATCTATTTTCCTTTGCTCAGTATGAGCGCTCATCTGCTTTACCGATCGAGTAGGACATACTGCGTCAACCTGTCAACCTGCTAAACATAATCAGGTGACCATAGCAACCCTACAACTAAACCTTGGCACTGACAAACATTGACAATTAAATAGAACACTATTTGATTGAAACTTTTACGTAGTTGTTTATTAAAAAGGTTTTGTATTGATATGAAACTAGACATATGTCAGAGGTGTATATACTAATTCGATCCTTGTTGTCATGCCAAGTAAGTATAATTTGATATGCACTTGTCTACTTAGTACTTTGGTTTCAAAACGTACTAAGAGTCTATGACTTCGTAAAGGAATCAATTTAATAACTGACGAAGGTTTTTCTACCCCCACTGTACCTAACAGGACGTAGTATCTGATCGCATTTTTGGTAGACATGCGATGAAAACATCTACCAACGCGTAATAACCAGGGATCGTAAAATGCGAGCAAAATTCCTTGAAGTACTAGGGTTGTCACCTATACACACTCGTATGTATGGAGGAATGTGTTTATTGGGAGGGTGCGAAGTACTAGGTGGGGGTAATGAAATCTATCGCAACGCTAATAGTCACCAAAAGTAGAAATAATGTAGGTTCTGTCATCTGTCATGCTCATATGAATCTGTCATTAACAAAGCAATTTGTGTAGACTTAACTGCCTAATTTTATTAATAGTAATAGATGTTTATCTTTTTGAATTATTGAACACAGTCCCTTTTTTGTTCTTAATTCCTCTAAAACCCGGACATGTCCAGCAGATACCAACAAATTTTCTTTTGAAATGGTTTGTGGTTGAAATTTTATATTGACACAAAACCGGTCATCCACGTAATACGTATTTTGATCTGAAAACGATATTTAATTTATTACTAGCGATACAAGAACAACTATATATGTTTACTATTATTTAAAAAAAACATTAAAGTAGTTTTATCTTTTTGTTTCACAAAAAAGTACGACTAAACATGAAGTAAACCCTGACATAACGAAAATAAAACACACTTTTTTAGTAAATTTTACTTACCTACCTCATTAAATTTAATGACCAAAAGCCGTAACTATGTAAAAAAGGAAAAACAAATTATCCAATCGATCTGGATAAATTCTTTAAGTTATACGATTGCTTAAAAATTGATGACAACAGAATTTTCTGTCAAACTTGAGATAAACATATTATTAAATAAAATAGGCAAAGCCGCTGATCCGAAACTACTGGACTTAATTATTTCATGCATTTGTCACCCATTGTATTTTATATATTTTTTAATTCTTTTGTTTGTCAGGATCAACGTTTTTTCGATCTCGATAAATTTTTCGGTTTTAGGTAGGTACTATGAATTGTTTTTTTTTCTTCAGACAATTGCAAAGCTAATTGTATTGTTTGCATTGTTTTTGGTTAAAAATTGTAAATATTATAAATAAATATACCAGGAACAGAATAAACTGAGTTTCGGTTTCTGTTCAATTGCACAGAGTATATTTTATTTATTTTTATCATTTTAGTACCTAATATTTTAGTTCATCAATTTAGAACCATCGCCAACCCTAACTAGTTATCATACGTCATTTCAATGGATTTTGCTCGCATTTTACGATCCCTGGTAATAACTAATCTATTTTATGATCTACTGGCCCACGATTTTGTCTTTGAAAAATTCATTCATCACTATCCTGTGGAAACTAAGCAAAATTTTCGGGATAAAAGTTTCATATGAGTTAATTTAAGGTACAAACTTTCAGTGTACAAAATTTCTTAATTCAAATATTATTCGTTAAGTGAGCTGTTTTTTTGTATGCAGTAGGTACTTAAACATATAAATTTTTGCATTTGTTATAAAAGGTGCTAAAAAATAAGTACTAATATTTTAAGAGATGTTAAATAAGATAAAAACATTTTTGTTAAATATAAATTTGGAAAACTTTTTATACGATATTTTTGTTTTAAATTTCCGAACAAAATAATTAAAATTTGGTATTCATTTAATTTACCTGTTCTGTGATATTTATTGTTTATTTATCTTCAGTACTTGTACTAAGTACTGAAGATAAATAAACAATAAATATTCATTCCCTTGGCGTATATATTCATTCCATTGGGGTATATATTCATTCCCTTGGCGGTGGAAACGACGGGATGCTGGGGAGCGGATGCAAAGCGTTTTGTGTGTGATTTGGGCCGTCGACTCAGGCAAAAAGGGGAGGACCCTCGCTCCGAGTCATTTCTGATGCAAAGGCTGTCCATAGCTATCCAACGTGGTAATGCCGCGAGCGTTATGGGCACCTTTGCGCCGGGAATGGCAAGGGGCGAATTATTTGACTAGGTTAGTGTTTATTGTGTTAGGTTAGTATTTAATATTGTATTGTGTTTTTTCCATAGTTAAGTTAAGTTGTTATTGTAAATATTGTTGTGTACCTGTTTTTTTATTTTGTAATTACACGTTTATTTCACTCATATTGCAACAACGTCAAGTTATAAATGAATAAATGAAACATTTTGTAACAATAAATATGACTTTATGACATATGTGTTAATTGTAGTTTAGTATCGGTAGATTCATTCACGATGACATATGCCGTGGTTCATATTACAATGTCATTAATGGCTAATTTTGACAAAATCACGCGTCTTCGTGGATGGCACTACGTACCTAGTACCTATAATTATGTCGAAATGTAATGGATCTCTCAAGCCTAAGCGTAGGTACTACTTGTAGCTTTGATGACTAAGCCGAGATTTAATTTTTGCATCAAGTGGCCCTCAGTTTCCGTAGGGGGTGGTCAAGAATAGCTCCGATATCGCCCCTTTGGGTTTCGTAGAAGGCGACTTAGGGAAAATCCAGAAGCCTAGCAGCAGCTCCTTCTGTCTGCATTATCAACACTATACTGTGATCTTCAAGCCAAAGTGGGTATTATGGCAAACAAGGGGAAGCCTTTGTTCAATAGTGGACGTTGTCCCGCTGATAATGGCCTTTACTTTTGAATTTCTGTTGGTAGTATATGTTCACTTTATATCCTCATGACTAAGTACGTTTTAAATGCTATAGTTAAACCGTTTGTTTCTAAGACAAATAATTTTAATGGCGCTAACTAGGAGATATGAAACCCTTAGGATGTATTTAATACGAAAATTAACTTAACAGCCCTCCATTTCCGACACAAAGGGGTTAATCCTGATTACAGAACCTCTATTAACCGCATGAGTAATGTCAATTTTTAATTAAAGCCACGTTATAGTTATACAGCGGCAAACAAGCAAGTAGGTGGTGTTAAAAATTAGACTCTTCTTTTAAATAACTTGGGGTCTTGTTATGACTGCTTCCTATTTATTCACATAACAGACTTCCTTTGATGAGAAAAACTTTTCTAAATTAAGGTCTAACTTTTCTTTTGAGGTTAGTCGTCTTTTAAGCCGTCTCAGCTTTTACAATTGGCCGTTTCTTTTTGCAGTAATTTATCTTCAGGCGGATTTAGGACCGCCTTTTAGCTGCTAGTGTTTACTTTGGACGCCTAGGTTCACAATGAAAATGACTAGTGTACGGTATTGAAAGCGCGTTACCTGATTCAGCCTAAGCTCTACTTTTTTTTTAAGCCGACAGAAAGTCTACTCACTCAGTCATATCTTTGTACTAACTGTCTACCTACTCATACTCGTAGTAGTAGAACTAAAGAAACCGGCAAGTTTGTGTCGTGCTACGCGCTGAGAAGGGTTCCCAATATGCGACAAATATTCAACTAGTTTTCACAAGGGTAGATAGTATGCTAACCTAACCTCTTCTTATTTCATCTCCTACACTTTCATTCCATTAATATTCATATTGTTGTAAGTTCGTGATGTACCTAAGTAAATTCATTAAAGATATCTCAGTTAGATCATGATAACGTCGGAGTTGTATTCGTTAACTTAAGTCATACAATATAGATGCAATGGGAAACAAATTTTGTTTTCAATTGCATCTATTGAACCAAAGCACGTCTAGCGCCGCCGCGGCACGTTTTCTTTTAATAAAAGGAATATTCCTTGATGATTTGTAAAGAGCCTACGTCCACCATCATGGCCACTTGGGTCACGATATTTGCATTGAAAATAAACTGTATACTGTGCGATTCTATTCATATTAAAATTGGAACTGTGCTATTTAAAACAACAATAAAATAGAATGAGTGACATGAGAGCCGTACGTTTAAACGTACGCTAATTTTACGTTATTATTATAATTATTATATTATTCTACTTAGGCTAGGCCTCGCTTAAGGGTCTCTCAGGGAGTCTCCCTACATTTATCGACGCGGAATCGGCTTAAACTGATCAAAAAACTCTTTATTTCTACGCAATAAGAGCGAATAAGACGACGATCAGCTCGGGCAACGCGAAACGACGTTTACCGACGGCTAGACGTCTATTTCGCTCTTATTGCGTGGACATAAATCGTTTTTTGTTCTGCTTAAGTCGATTCCGCGTCGATAGATGTCGGGAGAAACTAAGGCAGTTTATTTTGTAACGTAATAATTGTGCTTCAGGCGATGGCATAACAGGGTGAAAACGAAAAAGTTGCACAACTGTTAAGCTGCGTTAGTAGGTAGTTATTAAAATTATCATTTACTATTTTCATTGTGATACGAAAATTAATCATAGATTTGTATCACATTTGTATGGATAATTTTCATGTCACAATGGAAAAAAATAGTGTTTATAAATAACTGCTAACGCAGCTCAGGTGTAGGTAGCTTCCAGTAGAATTGTGAGCTGGAAGCTAAGTAACGGGTTTTTAAGTTTCCATAGCCTAATGACAAAAACGAACCCTTATTGTTTCGCCATGTCGGTCTGTCCGTCCGCGGCTTCGCTCGGAGACTATCATAGCTAGAAAGCTGTAATTTTGGATTACGGATATATGCATTAGGTGGGTAAAGATTCAGCGGTTTTGCAGCGTTTTTTTCGTCATTACCGTTTCGACAATATTATTAAAACAGAATGACGATCAGGGTTAAATTGTTATGTTACAAAGTCAATACATCTACCGTGATCAAAATTCTTGCGATTTGTTCTTCCATTGTGCTTATAATCGTGGGATGGTAATGACTTTTAACCGAGTGGTTAAAACTCTCGAATATTTACCCAAGTAGCCATGCCAACAAAATGGTGCAAAATTATTGAAAAAAAAAAATTAAAAAAAAATCTTAGTAAGTAAATTTTTAAATTCCTTGCGTATCTACTTCAGTTGTTTTTCATAACCATGCACAACGTCTCCAAATTGGGACGTGATTACTGACTTATTGTTTCAAATCCATTTTCATTTTAAGTTATTTGATTGAATTTATTTATGAATACCTTCCTTATTTTAGGAGCGTTTATACCTGTTGAGCTGGCAACGTTGCATTTTTATTAGTTTTTCTCGATTTTTCTATAAAAATTTAATGAAAATTAAAAATCTTGTCTGATAGAACTCTTCTTAATATACAAAACAAAATAAAAACAAGGGAACGCTAATCTCTTATTGCTGCATGCATTTTCAATGAAACTGTCCTAAATGTTGTTTTCGATTTTACCGACATCTAACATTTCACTTACCTGATACGCTTTGTGTCTCGCTAACAATACAGATATAATTATGTATTTGAAATATTTGTTGTAGCTGCAAATATATTTTGGTTATTAAGTTAGAATCGCATACGGAAACATATCAGCAAGAGTTTGCCTACATGTCCATCTGTTTCTCCCGGAGGTATAATCCATCATACGACGCAACGTAACTCATTTGGAGCACCGAAAAACTAAACTAATATTATGTTTATGCCATTATTGTTTCTTCCTAGTCGCGATTCAGCACTATATTAATTATACACATATTTTGCATTTGATCACATTCGTTATTCTTCGCAGTCATTATTTTTATACAATCCTGTTTCTTCCTAGTCACGATTCTGCACAATATGAATTTCACAAAACTTCATTTAATTTCATTCGTTATTTGTTATATTATTTATTTATTTTATTCGTTTTCTAAAGAATAACGAATACATGTGATCAAATGCAATTGTGTGGAATTCATAATGGTGCAGAATCGCGAATAGTAAGAGACGGGATTGTATAAAATACTGACTGAAAAATAACGAATGTGGTCAAATGAAGTTATGTGGAATTCATAATTGTGCAAAATCGCGACTAGAAAGAAACGGGATTGTATAAAAATAATGACTGTGAAGAATAACGAATGTGATCAAATGCATATGTGTAGCATTAATATTGTGCAGAGTCGCGACTAGGAAGAAACAATAATGGCATAATCCATAAATTACGCGTGCGTGTAAATAACCTAACTAATTTATATTACCCATTTTACGGTCAAAAAGACAGATGCCTCGATCCGTCCTGACCGACTCTGTGGTTGTCCTGGAAAATTGGGAAACCACCGGCAAAATTTGGAAGCTATTTATGCTAGTATAACTACAGACATAATTTAGTTAACATTTTAAAGTGAAATAAGTTCTAATATTTAGATTTTCTGATAGTTATTTGCTTAGTACTAACATGTACTAACCTTCTTTGCTAACCCAGAGCTAAACCTATTCAAATTATGTAGGTAAACGTAATAAATTATTTTGGTCGAGAGATCACAATCAGGGGAATATTATTTCAAGATATACAGAGCAGATAATAAGTTATAGTTTTAAAGTTAAATATTTAACTATATTAATTCATCTAGGTATTTATCTTTCTTGTAACGTAATTTTATACTAAATATATTTACTATCCAAAAGAAAATAGGGTCCACATAATATGAATTTCATTGGTAAAACCAAAATACAATTCTAAATATATTTTTTTACAACATATCTTGTCTACAAAAGGGTTTTATCGATACAAATAAAGCAATACGAAGATCTTTCGTTCAATTAGGTAAATGTATTCAGATAAAAACGCAAATATATTTTTGATTTAATTTTACCAATGAAACTCAAGTAAATCTTATTTTCTTGTTTTTAACATTATTTTGTTTTAGACGCTTCACATACTTACAATCTCTTTGTAGGTATTTCCTTCTAATTCAAATTGATTTTAATCCGCTTTCATGAACCGGACTGACTTTTAATTTGGTGTAGTCGCTATATCTATTCAGAATCAGAATTACGTAGAGGCGTTCTAAATATCCAAACACGCATTTCTTTAGGGACCTTCCACACGACTTTTTTTTGCGCTCGTTTGTATACAAATGCTAGTCGAACGCTTTGCAAACGCAAGGAAGCTAGTACGTTTTAACCTTACGCTTACGCTTACTTACGCCACTTTTTTCGTGTAAAATCTGCCAAAACGCGATGGAATTGCGCAGAAGATGCGCGAATCAGAAACGCGCGACAGCAGCGCGTAAAAAAAGTTATATGGAAGGTCATATCTTGTTTAGATATTTTTGAGCAAAAAGAGCTCCAATATTTATGGTGGCGATTGTAATTGTGGAAAGGTCTGAATATAATGCGATATCAAAATACCGTTTAGCTAAAAGATTTCGGAAATTCTTGGGGAAATATGCTTTCCGCGAGAATATCCATGAAGATTTATTTTGGCTATTTAACTGCAATTAAGAGCTTCCCGTGATCTTCACCAATTATTGCCTGTTAAAGTGGACCTTGTAGGTCAAACACTTATTTCAGGGCGTCTGCTAACTTGCGCCGGCGCCCGGCGCGACGCGCGTGCTTATTTCATGTCATGTAATAGAGCGGCGCTGCGTAAGGCGGGTCTCTGCTCTATTGAAACAGCACGCAGTGCCGTATACACGCGCGAGTTAGCGTAGGCCTTGTTATCAATTTATGAAAACGAATAAAAAGGGTCACCTAGTGGTAAGTGAGCACCCATGGATTGCACATGCGTTACGAGTCTAGAGGGCTAAGATAGAATACCTCATGTGACTGTAATATCACCGGTTGCACTTACTCGTACCTCGTCGGAACACAGCAGCTTATACGCTTAACGGCAGGACTAGCAATCAAACATCCAGGACTCAAGAATGAACATTCGTATTTTTTACCCGACTGCTACCTACTAAAGGAAGGTTATGTTTTCATACATAATATCTGCCCCGATCGTGGAATGATCCCGGACCTTGATCTTGTTATCAGGTTCTCTAATTACTCAACAACCAGCCATCACAATTTATATGTATTCGGTATTTCCTTCCTGATTGTTCATTCAGTATGTACATTGGGGGTTCCTCTGTTATGCGATAATATGGAGCCACAGAGCCTGTGTAGGTACTGTTATGGACGGACGGTCCACAACTCTATAAAAAGCTCTATTTGAATAATAAACACTTTAAACTCTTGTTAAACTCGTATTTTATTTCATTTATACTTCAGCAAATACAATAATACATGTCAATCGTTCTAAACCGACTGCCCCAAACTCTGTTATGTCACATATTTATAAATCGAAGTATGTTCTTTCGAACACACATCATGTAGGCAGCCAGTCATGTCCTACATTATCCCTCCTCCCTACAGCTGGAGGGGTTTGCCTATCCTAAGGCCCTACCTAAGGTGAGCACTTTACAAAAATGATTGACTCCAGCTAGGAGTTAGCCATATTCTCTTAAATGGACAACCTATAAGTAAAAATAAATTCATTTTGAAGTGATAGGCTGCCAATTGAAAATAGGACTTAGTACAAAAAAAACTCACCTTAAAAAATTTGTACTCAATCATAAGAATAGGAAACGAACTATTAAGAATATAATAAAATCATTATAAATGCTATACTAATTAAATGACTGAGTTATATTATTCTGCCTAACTGCTTCATGTGACTCGAACACCAACGTGTGTCCACCAGGCTGCTCCTATGGCAACTACCTGGTTGTCACCAAGCGTGCCAGTAGTAACTGCTACCCGAACCTTGGATCTGTTCTTGAACCTTATGGACAAAGACACATAACATAAATCCCATCCTATATAAACTACTTTTTTACTAGGGGCATATTATTTTTTTTTAATAAAATAATCATTTTATCTAAAAGATTGAGATCTAGTTAATAATTATAATAAATTTCCAGAGTAATCGTAATTAATGAATAATTAATCGATAGCCATTTTCAATCAAACAGTACCTACATAGAAAAAAAATATAACAAAAAAATGAACCGACTACAAAAAACCATGAAAATAATTTTCTACCAGTCTGAAGTCGGAGCCTCAGCACGAGCCAGCAGGAGTGGACCTATAGTTGCCTACCTCACTCACGCACTACATATTGGGCTTCAATCACCAATTTTGTACTGTTAAATTTTATAATTTTTATAAAAAAAATTTCACCCTTTTTAGTGTAAATATAATCTGAGATACAATAGTTTCATGTCAGCTGCTCGTCACTTTTTACAAAAGATTGCTTTTTCCGATGCAGAGACTTTCTTTATTGAGGAGTCCTGGTGCTTCACCACCCATTCCATTTCACCATATACCTACATTACGAGGAGCATAAATTGCTTAGCAACTGTGCTAAAGTATTTGGAATTCAACCCATGAAATACTTGTTATTGACTAGTAACTCGGATGGTCAACTGTGGTCTTTATCATCAGTTCCACTTCACCAAATGATGATTTTCAAGAGCAAATGAACGAGTTACTACTATAATATATCAAAATTACCATAGGTGTCCCTACAACATTTGAAGAGTTCCCTCGATTTCCTTAGGATCCAATCATCATTATCCTGATTTGCTGCTTATGTGACCTAATTGAAAGCATTCCTAGACGAACGCAAAAAAAAAAAAATCTGTTCATATGACGGAGTTCTGAGGTAACAAACATAAAAAAAATACAACCGAATAGATAACCTCATCCTTTTCTTTGAAGTCGGTTAAAAAGCAGCTGTGAGGGAACGAATCTATGTGGAATAAGCCTTTATAGTTCGTAGGAATTCGTAGGAAAATAGTAATCTGTCATCGTAGCAAACATATCTGCACAGTTGCCAAACTTACGAGTATATAGCTGTAGGTGGCTACTTATGTGGAGTGATAGTGAATTACCTATTCTGCTTCGCAACTGAAGGGAAACCTTTCCCCTAACAATCGATGTTATGAATTTTGTACGGAACAGGGCTGGCTATAAAAGAAATCTTGTTCACCTTAAATCTTTTTCAGCGTTGGGTAACTGTTAACCCTACTAGATACTGGGTCGTCTCTTTGATCTTTTTCATCCTGGCCCCTTCAGTGCCTTCCACATTTCATGAATGTAATTGTTAACATAGATATTTGAATAAAATGTCTCCAATTGCGTAGCAAGAACATGTTTTTAGTCAGTGTCATTACCGTCAGCAGACATCACGCAGAAGACATCTTGCAAGCACGAACTTTACCCATATAGTTCGATGTGACTGACTCATATAGTTCTAAATACAGAATAACCACTAGGATATTCGGCGTCCTTATATAATGTACATGATAGCTATATTACGAGGTAACCGTTTTGTTACAAGCGTTATGTCATGTATGATAATTAAATTCCGACTGTTAGATTGGATAATGTCATTAAAATAAATGGCATACCATATTGCGCAAGGCCTCCCGTCGAAAGTAGCTCTTATATATCCTTTTCTGTAGGTACGTGTAGATAGATAATGGCAAACAGGTTCATGCCAAGGATTGTACGTCGTTTCGGAATTATCTGAAAAAGGGTGTCACTCACGTATCACGGTACATTGTTACATTCCAAGGATAAATGCTGATATCGTAATATTTTTTACCAATGTGGGCGGACGTCAAAGCAAAAACCGAGTGATTTTTGTGATATCCTTATGTTATAAATACAGTACACATTTCAGATTACTGATTGATTTAGGAGTTACTTTGTGGCGGTGTATATACATGAACGTCAATCCTTTTACCCTGCCCTTCCGCTGCCACATATACGTTTATTGTTCAACCTTTTTAATGACCCAAAGATGAGGCTTTTTGCAGTATTAAAAAATAAGTATGACATATTTTACATGAAGTTCTATGTTCAAATTACAATGCATGTTATGATTTGTATTGTACTTACCTACTGGACACTTTTTCGTTCCGAATTAAAAACTTCTCTATTTACCACTTTTTAATAATGTTCGTCATTTTTACCTTTCTGGCGACTTTTTAAAGATGTAGGTAATCGCGACTGTTCGTATCATTTTTGAGTAAGGGTTTTAAATGTGATTATTATATTTGTTTCTAAATAATCGGATTTTGTTAAAAAAATATGTAGTTTTTTTTTTAAACAGGTAAATTATATGAAAATTTAAATAAGACGCTGCTGAGGTGAAAAATTGTAGGTATGTGTCACACGAAACCAAAGTTCTTTTGCATCTCGTGTGTTTGAATTCCTTGCTGCTCTCAAGATTTTAAGCTAGAATCACTCGCTGATGCTCGTGATTCAATCATAGAATCCTTCGCTTACTCCAGATTCAATCAAACTTATAACACCCCTTTTTTGCGTCGGGGGTTAAAAATCAACACTCGCAACAAAAACAACTTTGCTCTCTTGTTGCACAAATATTTATTCATGATTTCCAGTAACCTAGTTGAGAAAACAAGGTAGGTAAATATGAACTGTTCTGACAAACACAATGGCATAACATTATTAACGCATTTGCAAGTACGAGTATTATTAGTTATTATCTTTGAGAGTTTCTTTGGTTTCAAGGATTCATTCTTAGTAAAGGTCACAGCTTATTACAGCCACCCGGCGGCCGACCAGCATGTTAGTATATTTCTTCACATGGATTTCTATGATTAAGCACTCACTATATCAACTCGGTAGAGTCACCGTACCTATTGCTTCACTCGCGAGGTTGCCACGCGCGGACGGCGAGTAGATCACTCGGTGATAGCCCGCTGCTCGCTGCCATAGTGACTCCTACTAGGAAATTCGTGGACTGTACGAGGTCCACTCGTTGTCAACGCGTTGTCCACCCGTGGACCACCTGTCAAACGAGTGGACGCCGAAAGTGCCAGGTGGCTCTAATGAACTGACCTTAATGTTGATGAAGTCGTGGGGCTTAGTGGTTGGTCACACTACACACAACACAAGGGAAGTCCCATAAAACCTGTGAGTGCGAGCGAGCGGTACTTTTAAAATGATTATGACTCAGTTCGCACGTTTGCAATGGCCGTAGTACCTATAGTCTGTCACAGAATCTCTGATTGACAATACGGTTGTGATACATATTTTTGGGCACCTTACACAGCTTAGACGTTTCTGATGGCGACTGTAGTATGGTGACTGCATTAATCATGGACAATGTTAAGCATAAGTACTATACTAGTACTCAGATAACAAGGGTGATTTTAAAAGTTATGAACATCATTGAAAAAAATAGGGTCCGTTTTTTAAAAGTTAGGTAAACGGAAGAAAAAACTCAATATCGGTTCTTGTCCATGACTGCTGCTATCAGCATCACCCTATTTACTTCTTGAATATTACGTAACTTTCTTATTGTATGACTTGTTAGTTCAATGAGTTTGATCGCGTAAGCCAACTATTTCCCATTTCCTACGGCAACCTTGTCACGTACCGCAGATTAAACTTTGGCCTCACTCTTATTGATTATTAGCTCAAAGGTAAACGATGCTCAATTAATCAAAATCATGAGCAAAAACTCGTTTTCATTTAGCAACGGTTCGTTTAGTTGATTGGTTTACTTTATGAAAGTCCCAACGTAAAAAAATGTTAAAATAGCTATAATGTTTGACCTTTTTTTTTTCCTTTTAAAACTTCTCGCGAACGAACCAGGAGGTGTGGAAATCAAGAAGAAAGGATTTTGCTCAGCAGTGGGATAGGTACTATTGTAGGCTAGCAAAAAAAAAACTTCTCGCGATTACAATACAATACAATACAATACAATAACTCTTTATTGCACACCAACATATAGCAAAAAATTACAGAAAACAGGTATATACACAGAGACTTTCTGAGGTAAGCAATAGGCGGCCTAACCCCTATTCTATTTCCATCTTTTTCTTCCATTTGCCATTTTCTCGCTGTAGTGAGGTGAAAAATTGTGTGTTTCGCTCGGCTGTAAAGTTGTTTAGCGTCTCGTGCCTTTGAAACTCTCGCCTGCGCCTACAAATAACTATTGTTATGCAAGGCTGGAAAGTGACTGTTTGGCGCGAGTGCATTATATTGAAATCCGAGCAAGCGAAGGATTCTATTATTGAACCACGAGCGAAGCGAGTGGTTCAAAAGAAGAATCCTGAGCGCAGTTGAGGGTTTCAAAGGCACGAGACGCTAAACAACTTTACAGCCGAGCGAAACACACAATTTTTCACCTCACTACAGCGAGAAAATGTCAAATGGAAGAAAAACTGTGCAAGTAGTTTTTAATAAGTCGGTTTTATTATCCACTCATCAAACATTTTAGTTTTATAAAGATATAATAGTATTTACAATCCAAATCGATATAACGGCATAACAGTGGGTATACGTACATACAGTTACTATTTTGAAAAGGATTGCATGGCATAAGTATCGAGGTGTACTAAAAATTTAAAGTAAAATTACAAAATAAATGTTTTTTAATAAGAATAAAATAACAGATTAATTAACAGATTTAAATATTAGGTAGGTACTTCAACAAATGTATGACCAACTTTCTTTGTGAACACGTCAATATTCAACGCTTTCTTCCACAACCTCGTATCTATCCGAATTGTATACAACAAATAAACATTCTATCGTACTTAACATAAAGATGATTATAGCAATTTTGTAGCCAGATACGAGGTTGTAAAAGTAAGCGGTCGATGTATTTTCAAGGGGCCGGCGGCCGTTCACGATAACGTTCGAATTTCAAAAACTATTTCCAGCCTAGAGGACAAAAAGCTACTTTCCACGCAGATTTCGAAAGATAAAGAAAGCATTTTCGAGCTAGTGAGGTGAAATAGTAGATTGATAACCAAGGGTGGAAAGTGACCCATTTCACCCGAGATATTTCTGGCGCTCGAACGAAGTGAGAGCGCCAATAGTTCGAGGAGAAATGGGTTATTTTACCCGAGTTAGACACTCTACTTTTCATTTCGACTGTGAGGAAACTAAAATACTACAAAAAAAACGAGAATAATAATAAATTGAATTTACTTATACCTATCCAACCTCCAACGGTACCTTTTCGACTGGCCATTTGCCATGGCGGACTATAAAAAAAAATCGAGTTAGTCACGACGTGCATCTAGATGACCATGCCGAAACGTGAAAAAAAATGTCATTGACGTAACTCAATTATCTTCGATGTCGTGGCTAGTCGAAAAATAAAAAAAAAATACTTTCTACCCTAGAAGAGAAAATGCAATTTTCCATCCGGTTATCTACCCATGAAAATTAAACTTTCCGAACAGGAGAGAGGAAAAATAAAGTTTCATCTATTTACATGGTCCACTTTGTTTCGCTACGGCATATTTTGCTGAATAGCCAATAAATGCGCTTTTAAACGTTGTCTAAAAGAAAATTTAGGAAGGGTGACAATGATTCAGTGATTGAGTCCAAAAATACATCAGTGTCCTGCCAGGGGGGGCGGTATGCGGTACCAATAAGTAAACGCTTACCATTCACAGAAAGTGACAGCCACATCTGTTCAACGGCACTCGGAGAGTGAGTGATAACTCTTACCCTGAGATTACTCTTAATATAAAAACCCACTCCACCGCCACGGCCAGATCTTACTGTTGCTGATCGAGGGGCATGACGAAGACGATAATTAGAAAGTACTAGGGCCAAAGCTTCGTCACCGGGTCGGAGCCAAGTTTCATTAATAGCTAATACGTCTAAAGCATGCTCCTCGACAGTTCTAACAAAGTTATCATGCCCACTCTTCAGAGAACCTACGTTAAATAAATCAAACTTAATAAATTTTACATTTTTCACAGAGATTCAAATGTGATAAAAATATCTACAAAGAAAGAAACATAGGTGCAAAAATAATACGTTTAGCAGTTAATAAGACAGTATCAGAGTATCTCGAATAGATCCTAAGTAAACAATAATTATTGTGCTGATACAATATAAACAACACCGTTAATAATACGATGATATAGATCCTAATTCCCACATCAAACAACAACTTATACAACGTAAACAACATACACTTCTAATAATAGCTAGTACATAAGCAGTATAGTTACAGAACATAGACTATGCCTCCACAGACCGCGGGTCAGTGACAGTGCCACAAGTCGGCGAGGATTGAGCGGTCGACGAAAAACGAGCCAAATCCAATATATCTAAAATCTTGTATATAATCAAAGTTCTTCTTCTTTTTTTTTAAATATGGCTTCTGTCCTAACTAATAAGACAATTTCGCCAGTGTCTAAGTATTCTCTTCCGAGAGGCAACGTTGTACGGTGATTGTAGTTTTTGTAACTTGATAGTAAAATTCCAGAAACCACGTGGAAACAACTTGCGCATTAAAAAATGTCAAGCACGAGAGCAGTATAGAATTTTGTGATCACTGTTCACTGTTAAGGTTAATCGCCGCATAAAACACTATCAAAATTATACTTCAACTAGCCAAAGAAACAGAAATAGCGAAATTATATATTGTCCACAGCCGCCATGTTCGAATGCCACAAATCGAATCATAATCAAAGTTAAAAACATATGAAAACTTCAAACATGCGGAAGAGGTTATGTCGAATATAAACAATTTGACATTGACGTCCAGTGTTTTAAATAATTTACTGTTTTATATTTTATAGGTAATTAATTGGTACTACACAAAAATCTGATTTTTTTTCCATTAACGAGTAAGCTTATTCTTACCGATAAAAAAAACAGCCACTTAAAAATTTCTTCCATCGCCCATTACTTAACTAGAAAAAATTGGTCAAGTGCGAGTCGGACTCGAACATGAAGGGTTCCGTAAACAGTTAAGTAAAAGTTACCAGCATTAATATTTGCCACAGCGACGCGTGCAAAAATATCTGACACGTCCTTTCGGCCTTAGAAATAGAGTCGTATCAGATATAATTTATGCACGCTTGTTGTGTCAGATATTGGTGCTGGTGACTGTACTTTATGCCCCTGGTTACCAAAGTACTCGTCAAGATGAATCAAACGAGTCCAAACTCGATGTCGTGTCGTTTATCACAGAGTTCCTATGATCACTCGCTAGCTTTATCATCAGATTCCATGTCATAATAATATTGCATTGTCAGCGGATTTATACATGCGTGTAAAATTTCAGCTCAATTGGTTGAAGATATCCACTTTAAATTTGAGTTGAAAGTAATGAATAATCTGTGAAAATTTCAACTGCCTAACTTTTACGGCTTAAGAGATGAGCCCTGTGACAGACGGATGGACGGACAGACGGACAGACAGACAGATAGACAGACAGACAGACAGACAGACAAACAGACAGACAGCGGAGTCTCAGTAATAGGGTACCGTTGGCACCCTTTGGGTACGGAACCCTAAAAATAGTACTGGATCACTGATTAAAACATCGTGCACATAGTAAGGATAGTAATCGATGGAAATTATTTTGAGTTGACATTGGTTTTTTGGAATCATTGTATTTTTTATATATTTCAATTCCGAAACCCCTGCCGAATGCCGAGGACCTGGGTTCGATTCCCAGTGTTGGTCTTATCTTCTGGTTTTTCTATGCATCTATATTTCAGTTTGTATTTTCAATTATTTTGAGTTCAGTTATTTAATTTTATTATCTTGTTTTCTGTTAATTTCGTGTGTTTTTATGTAGGTACAGTAAAGAGTTATAAAATAAGTACAATACAATACAATTTAGCAAAAGCATTAGGTAATGTCATGGTTAACAAATGTGACGTGATTATTTAATGCATCACGAAATCTAATTTTCATGAATTTTACGAACGTTTATTACTTGACCTGCACAATTTACGACAGCTGAGTGTTCAGCATATAAATGCCTTTTAATATTAGGAGTAGGCGATTTCTAAAATGTACCGAATATAGCTTTTTTTTAGCTTCAAAGCATAAAAAAATTCCCTGCGTAAAAGTTTTTTTCATGTTATATGAATGGAGGTTGCAAAGAAGATAGCGATTTATAAAACTATTTTAGGAATGGCGGTATTCAGTATTTATTTATTGCAACACCTTTTACAAAAAAATATAAAAAATTATGTCCTGTTGGGGTGTGGCAAGTAGGTAGGTATTTGTTCTCTGTTATACCTGAATTTAATATGTTGTGGGTCAGAGGTAACGAAGGTATACAGTTTGTACGCATATGTACGTACAAATATCATACCGCCTACACCTTTGTATCATGAAATATGATGTTATTTTGATTGACGTAGGTTTGTGACATAACTGACACGTGTTTGTCGGTAATCTAAGTCTATTTCTGACCACAAATTTATGGTTCTATTTGTGCTCTGCTGATCGACTGAATTTCCATAGAGTTAAAGTATGTGACATAATAATTATGTAACATCATCCTACTAATTTTGTAAATGACTGCGTGTGTATATTTGTTACGCCTTCACACTGAAATAGCTGGACGGATTTGGATGAGGTTAATGTGAGTGAAGTTTGGTAGATTTTGGATGTCTGGAATAACAGACAGGCTACCGCTGATATTCCCATGGGATCTATGTAAAATCCCGTAATTTGTCGGTTAAGTCTAAAGACATAGCATTTTGTATGGATGTTTGTTATACAATGTAGATATGTAAATAAAGAGCAAGATGAAAGTTTTGTAAATTCCCATGGAATTTTTAAATATATCTGCCAGATCTCGAAAATTTTCTACTACGCGTGACCCGACAGCCACTTACCTAGCCAGTTTTCTTTAATAAAACAAAATGCCGAAAAATAGTAGGGTACCTACAAGTACCTACTTTTTATACCTTTACTACTTTTTATTCTGTGCTGTATGTATTGTACTATTTTATCTTGTATTGTTTATATTGTTGTCTGGTATTGTTTGTACTGTTGGCAATTAAATATTTTTCTTTTTCTTTCTTTCTTTATTTGTTACTCCGTCCGTGTAGAATTCGTTTACCGCTATTCCGCGGGAACTATGGAATTTTCCGGGATAAAAACTATCCTATATGTCCTTCTTCGGGACTCAAACTATTTGTATACCGAAATTTATCTAAATCGGTTCAATGGTTTTGTTAGACGTGATGAAGTAACAAATAAACAAAGAGACTTACAAAATTTTGCATTTATAGTATATAGATACTAGCTTTTGCCCGCGGCTTCGCCCGCCTAGAATTCGGTTATCGCGCGCTGTTCCTTCGGGAACTGTGCATTTTTTCGAGATAAAAAGTAGCCTATGTCACTCTCTGGCCCATCTACTATCTCTATGACAAAAATCACGTCGATCCGTCGCTCCATTTCGACGTGAAAGACGGACAAACATACATACATACAAACACAGACACTTTCGCATTTATAATATTGGTATGGATATATATTATATAACTAGCTTTTGCCCGCGACTTCGTCCGCGTGTACTTTAGTTATCAGGCTATATGTTTTATTAAATTAACCTCCATATTGTATGAAAAACCCCCTCCCTTATTGAAGTCGTCAACACCATACGGATCAATTTAAATGGTGACCAGCCATATTTTTAGTGTAAAAATAGGAAGTCTCATAAAAACTCCCCCCTAATAAGTCGAAAGCTACTTGTTCTTTCTTTATCTTTGCCTGCAGAGATAATTTTTATTTGTTATCAGGACCGTTAATACCAATAGGTATATGTATACTTACCTAATAGCAATTTTCATACTGCTAAGTCCAGAAATCAGAAAATTTCAATACAAACTTCACCCCCCATTTTACCCTTTTAGGGGTAATTTTATCCATTTCACCTACATAGAAAACTTGTATAGCTATATTTTTCATACACCTAAATCCAGAAATGAGACAATTTCCATATAATCTTTACCCCCCATTTTACACCTTTAGGGGATAATTTTATCTATTTCACGTACACAGATAACTTTAAATTGTAATCGAGAACTTGTATACCTATTTTCATACTTCTAAGTCCAGAAATGAGAAAATTTCCATATAATCTTTACCCTCCATTTTATCCCTTTAGGGGGAATTTTATCCATTTCATCTGGACAGATAATTTTTGATTGTAATCGAGAACCTATATACCTATTTTCATAGATCTAATTCCAGAAATGAAAAAATATCCATACAAACTTTACCCCCCCATTTTACACTTTTAGGGGGGAATTTTATCCATATCGCTTACACAGATAATTTTTGATTGTAATCGAGAACTTATACACCTATTTTCCTAGTTCTATGTCCAGAAATGGGAAAATTTCCATACAAACTATACCCCCCCATTTTACCCCATTAGGGGGGAATTTTATCCATTTCATATACTTAGATAATTTTTGATTGTAATCGAGAACCTATATACCTATTTTCATAGATCTAATTCCAGAAATGAGAAAATTTCCATACAAACTCGGCGACCGGATGGCTAAGTGGTTAGAGAACCTGACTACGAAGCTTGAGGTCCCGGGTTCGAATCCCGGCCGGGGCAGATATTTGTATGAATAATACGAATGTTTGTTCTCAGGTCTTGGATGTTTAATATGTATTTAAGTATTTATTTATCTATATTTAAGTATGTTTATTCGTTGCCTAGTGGCCATAGTACAAGCTTTGCTTAGTTTGGGACTAGGTCAATTGGTGTCAAGTGTCCGAAGATATTTATTTATTTATTTATTATTTATTTAAACTTTACCCACCCCCCCATTTTACACTTTTAGGGGGGAATTTTATCCATTTCGCTTACACAGATAATTTTTAATTGTAATCGAGAACTTATATACCTATTTTCATACTTCTAAGTCCAGAAATGAGAAAATTTCCATACAAACTTTACCCCCCCCCATTTTACCCCTTTAGGGAAGTTTTTTATCCATTTCACCTAGACAGATCATTTTTAATTGTAATCGAGAACCTATATACCTATTTTCAAAGATCTAATTCCAGAAATGAGAAAATTTCCATACAAACTTTACACCCCATTTTACACTTTTAGGGGGGAGTTTTATCCATATCACTTACACAGATAATTTTAAATTGTAATCGAGAACTTATACACCTATTTTCATAGTTCTAAGTCCAGAAATGGAAAAATTTCCATACAAACTTTACCCCCCCATTTTACCCCATTAGGGGGGAATTTTATCCATTTCATATACTCAGATAATTTTTGATTGTAATCGAGAACCTATATACCTATTTTCATACTTCTAAGTCCAGAAATGAGAAAATTTCCATACGAATTTTACCCCCCCATTTTACCCCTTTAGGGGGGTATTTTATCCATTTCACATAAACAAATCATTTTTAATTGTAATCAAGAACTTATGTACCTATTTTCATACTTCTAAGTCCAGAAATGAGCAAATTCCATATAAGCTTCACCCCCCATTTCACCCCCTTAGGGGATGAAATTCTAAAAATCCTTTCTTAGTGCTCACTTACATCATAAAAGGAACCTCTGTACCAAATTTCAAGTTTCTAGGCCCAGTGGTTTGGGCTGTGCGTTGATATATAACCCAGTGAGTCAGGTTTGCCTTTTATATATAGAAAAACTAGCTTTTGCCTGCGGCTTCGCCCGCGTGGGATTCGGTTATCGCGCTTTGTTCCATATAAGCTTCACCCCCCTATTTCATCCCCTCAGGGGATGAATTTCGAAAAATCCTTTCTTAGTGCTCACTTGCATCATAAAAAGAACCCCTGTACCAAATTTCAAGCTTCTAGGCCCAGCGGTTTAGGCTGTGCGTTGATATCTATCCCAGTGAGTCAGGTTTGCCTTTTATATATATAGATATATAATATAATAAAACTCTCGGGTCAAAAAATATTTCTGAACAAAATCCTTCGAAACAGCTTCTTAAGCGGGCAACAGCTACTTAAGTTTATAATATCATAAATAAGGTCCTCACTGAAAATCAGCGTCATGGCTTGCCGTGGCATTATGCTGAGTGGGGACCTATTTAGCGTCATGTATGTCTTTATTTGTTCTATGTTTATTTCCATGTTTGTTTTATGGCGTTAAATAAATGTATTTTCTTTCTTTCTTTCTTTAAATAGGCTTAGTGGAATTTTGTTGTAGAGGTATTTCATTCAAATTGTGTTATACATTATGCTGCAGAAGTATGATATCTTTTAATCACATTACGCTCTTTACTTAAAAAGTTTAGACTTTAATGTGACCCAAACTCCCTATAGCGTAGTTTCAAGAGTTGTTTTGTACTTAGGCTGAACCCTAAGCGTATAAAGGAGTCATAAAGACCTACCGCTTTAATAAAAGTCTTTGTCTGGATCTATATTTTAAGGCCGTACTGAACGTAAGTAATTTTGTAATGTAGCTTAGTATATGTAAGTATTTTAATAATAATGAAGGTTCTATGTACAAAACGTACGTATTTCAGATTTGAAGCACCTGCTTCAAAATGGTAGAAATTATTTATATGGTTTTATTTGGAAAGTCGGTCAAATCTTTAACTGTTTTTAATTTGCCTTAACACTCGTAAAACTTTAGTTTACCTAACTATATTCTTTTAACGTACATTTTACTCAAGGGATTTGAGAGTTTGTAAAGAAAAAATTTAGTATTTTTTTCCGTCTGTACCTACTTTCATTATCACGACGCAATATGTTTTTATTCTGTTGTGCTCGTATACAAGTGGGCAGATGTGATTGACCATTGCTTATACCATTCACGGTTCAAATAAAGCCGGCGTATTTTCACGGTCTCGCCTAACCCACATAAAAAATAATTTTCGTTTTTGGGTGGGATATTTTACGCCAGAGGAGCGAAATATTTTGTACGAGTACACAATAGGAGTATTAATTCATTTTGTGTATAATATATAAGGTGCTTACAAATTAGGTGCCTACCAATATTTTTAGAGCTGGTAGTAGGTACTCGTATCTACACGTACAATAATAATAAGTAATACATACGTAAGATATAACATTTTAAACTTTCGTGATTCTCACTCATAGTCAAAATACCAAAACGGGACTTATCACGCTATTTTATAAGTAATATTTACCTCGATATTTCGGCAACGTTTCAGTTGCCGTGGTCACGAGTAGACTGAAGTGTGGGGTGTCAAGTCCGCCTAGCAGCGCGAGTTCTTCGAGCCGAGCATTTGTTGGAGTCAGGACCAAACCACTGGATTGAGCTTCACAATCCCAAAATTCTGTCCACGGAACGTCACTTCTACTCAAGAATGGTACGTGAAGCAGTTGAAATAAAAAAGCATAAGAATTTCAACCGGGACGATGGGTATAAGCTTTCATCTTTGTGGAATCCTGTTATTAATAAGTGTCGGCGTCGGGATGAATGTTCGGAGGGACGATCGGACGTTGTTAGTGTTGTGTGTCGGTGTGATAGGGTGACTAATAACAATACCTCTCCTTGCAGTCGGGTAAAAATGACCAAGTGCGGATAGTTCGTGATACGAGTGCCGGTATTATTAGTGATCAAGTGCGGGTAGTTCGAAGAACTCGCGCTGCTAGGCGGACTTGACACCCCACACTTCAGTCTACTCGTGACCACGGCAACTGAAACGTTGCCTAAACGTCGAGGTAAATATTATTTGTGAAAATAGCGTGATAAGTCCCGTTTTGGTATATTGAAATACGTAAAATTATATTTTTTGTTAGAAAGTTAACAAAGTCTGAATTTTGGTTTATTAATTAAATTAATGTCATGGTTATGTTACAAAAATACGTTACCTTAACCTCCCGTAAAAAAGCCTCGCTGCCCGTAACACACTGTAGATAGCAACATTTTTACTTAGGTACATGATATCTTTGGATATTTGTGTTCATTATTCGGATAGTATAGATATCTAAAGTAATACAACAGGTACAGAATTAATTAAAATTTATAGGGATTGAATAAACTTTTACTTCAAAACAAGTGAGAGCATGGCAACAACAGAGATTGACTCCAGCTAGGTACAGGATTTCCTCATGCGTATATTTTCTGATAATAGTCTTTTGGAAATCTATAACAAGCAAATACCAACACAACTCCATTTTATTATAATAACCCTTAAAATGCGAAACCATGATAAGACAAATCATTCGCTGATTCATTCACTCAATAGTTTATCAATAGAGGAAATATATTGTGTCCCCTCTCTAGAGTAAAATTGTGTCTCTAGAGTTGGTAAAAATGACCAATATTACTAGTGGTCGATGAGATAGCAATTAAAAAAATATTTTTAAATAAATCGTAATAAAAAATAATACATAAAAGTCAATTTAGCAAATAAGAAATAAAGAACAGAACTAAGCTTCTTATCTAGTAAAATAAAAATAGCAATTAATGCCACTTTCACATTAAACGTAAAGACTTCATTATAGAGACAGAAAAAAAATTGCATAAGTAGGAAGGTATACCTAGTGCAATCCACGAAGACGCGTGCTTTTGTCAAAATTAGACATTAATGACATTGTAATAAGAAACAGGGCACGCGTCATCGTGAATGACTCTACCTATACTGTAATTACACAAAATATGGGCCAATCAACTATTTTACCGACACTTTGGGCGTCTCCTGCGTTACCAAAATTGTCCCTGGCGTTACCAAAAAAATCGTACTTCCAACAAGATATTTCACGGTTTAATAGGTTGAACTTACGTAGGATAATATGCCATGTATTCATGTACACCATCTATTAAATTACAGAAAAAAACATGTTTACTTACTAAAATCTGCATTGTTTGAAAAATGTCGCAGACAGATTAGGGTCGGTAAAAAAGTTGATTGTCCCATATATGTCGGAATAGGTAGCCCATATAGAGATATCCATATAGAGCCCTTGACCATGATGCTACATAAGGTAATATAACGCAAGTACTCGTAACACTATGACAGCCACAAATATTGCTTCGGCAGAATCTCGGTGTAGAGCAGAGAAACACTGGTCCTGGAGCGAGCGATACTACTAACGCGAACGGATAGTTCTTGGTATGCGTCGTCTGTATAAAGCTCGCTCTAGTGTCACTAGTCTACACCGAGACACGCAAAGCAACACATGTGGCTGTTAAGTGATACTTGCGTCATGTAGTATAATTTATGACTGTAATCCAACATATAAATATAATAAGCGTTCGATAAATTCCATAACTCAAATAGCACTCGAACGAGGAGAGAAAAGTTGAAATGTCGGCGTCTGTCCTCGAAGTCTATATATGGATCGTGTCAATCAAATACAACACAACACAACACAAAACATCACGCCTGTATTCCCAAATGGGGTAGGCAGAGCACACGAAACGTTACCGCTTTGGAGCCACTTTTAGCAATTTTAGGTTTTAAGTTTGACAAAAACGGTACAATAGTGACAGGTTGCTAACCTGTCGCCTACGGTATACCTTAACCTATATCCTCACTCCTCAGTCGCCTCTTACGACATCCACGGAAGAAACGGAGAGGTGTAATTCTAACCCGACACCACACGGGTTCAATCAAATGAAATCAAATAATGTGATTAAAAACAAGTGATTAAAGAAGTATCGGCTGGTAAACTGTGGATGAGACTAACACAGGACCGGCCAAAGTGGCGTGAAAATGAAGAGGCCTTTACCCAGCAGTGGGTGGGTGTGGGTTGATTTGATTTTATTTGAAAAAAGTATCAAATTAATTTATTCCCTCAAAACATTTTCGTCACAAACAAAATTTTATAATTTGTCAAATTGCAAAATACAAAATACGGCCGTGATAAAGGAAATCCATCTAATAAATGTATTGTAGTGAAAAATGCCCAGTTCGTAAATGATTTCGCTAATGAAAGCGAGATAAAAAAAAAACAGAAGACAAAAAGTACTGTTTTCAGTTTTTTTTTATTATGTATGTTAGTCTGTAAGGTTTTATAGTATGGGCCAAGTTGTCTGAAAATACATAAAATGAAAAAAAAATAACTGCGACTCCACCTGCAGAAAATTTTATTTTATTACGAGATATCAACTATCGTATGTCCTCGTGCTCGTGACTAAAACTCCTGAAATGTAAGAAGTTTTTTTTTAATAAATTGGGAGTTTGGTAATTAAAAGACGATCTTATTAGACTCGCGAAATTGCGAATGTACCTATTTATGTATAATCGGTGAAATAGACGTAAAGTTATTAAGTGCTCAAAAGTAATTCGAAATGGTTCGCATAGGTATGGCCTGTGTGTCGCCATTTTTGCTTCTCAAACTTGGCTGACACATTGCCGCGTGTGTAGATAAATTAAGCAACAAACTTGTAAGTAGATTTACTTAGCTCACACGAGAACTTACAAAGATTCAGTTTTTTAACTCGGGCGTACGGAACTTCAAAAAAAAACACGAAGTTTTGATTAAAAATACTTAGTTTTTACTGCCTCATCTACCCTATTTAATGTTATACTAGATTACACGGGAAGTAGTTTAATCTTGCTTAGCAATAAGTTTACGGCAACGACGGGTCACCTAACTCCGAATAAGTACTGTTTAACTTATAAGACTTTACCGCCAAACCATCCATGTGAAATCAATTGAAAATTAATTCGAGTGAATTCAGTTAGCGTTAAAATAATTTCGATAGAAATTCCTGTCCTGAATTAAATTTAAATTTTCTAGCTATTTTCGGAAGCGTCGCACTGAAGGACGAAAGGATGAAGAAGCCTGTAGCCGTTAATTTGTCGTACCTATTAAGGACTATAATTTCATTATTAAATACTGCGTAGGTTCTATGAAACATATTACTTTACAAATTTGTAAATTTTTAAATATAGCCGGTAGGCAAGTAGTATCTACTTTTACGGGTGTGGCATTGGAGAGGCGTTTATAGTATGTGTCATGTTACCTACTCGTATATTATTTTCAAAATATTGAAGGAATACCTTCGAACTTGTAGCTGTCAACATTTTTGAGTGTGAACATTCTTTTATGGGAGGGCAGGTAGGGTCGCACTAGGCAAAAAGTATTTTGTGCCTTTCTCTACTATACTTGTCTTTGTCACTCTCTGCCAAATTTATTGCCGTTACACCTGTACGTGAATAGCAACCAGTTAATGTGTGGGCTACCTCATTTTACCACGGGATGAGACCAGAATATTTTACAACCAAAATTAGGTCGGCACACTTTGCGTCATCTGTGGCCTTTTGCGGTATTTACTCTAAACTTCTATTGATTTAGCTGTGATTTTAGTTGCTTATATAGTTGGCCATGCACCATATGATAGCCCGTACTTAATCATGGATTAGTTCAGGTTAGTTCAAATACCACTGTAGTAGGTTTACTTGTTTAAGCCACTCTTACTTGACGAAAAATTTATAAAGGCATTGTCTAACCTAACAAGTAAAAGTTAACCTTGACATTTTTGATGTGCAAATATATTATGATGTCATATTAAATCTTCGGGTGTTAAATGTTCTTGTTCTTGTATTACTGTGACAGTGATGGACTACTTTGTTGTTCATTTTGGTTATATGGATAAAAGATCCTTACCTATTCCCTCCCAGGCAGTGGCGTGCCTAGGGTATCAGACTATGGCAAGCCGAGAGATGTTTTAGTATTTTTTATCATTTAATGTAGGTAAATCCATCTTGTTGCCGCTTTACTCTTCAATCTTTACTAGTCTGTGAAATACACAAGTCAGAAGTCGGCTTTTGGGACGGAATGATATCTTTCTTTTCAATAAAACTTAATATATTTACCCTTCCACCGATTATTAATTCTTTTATACACTTGTAGTCACGCACACAAGGGACGATTTGGTCTGTTTCCGAACTCATTCTCTCTTACAGGCACCGCACTTTACACCGCACTAAAACCACAGAATATATAATAGTACTGACGTACTGCTAAAACCAGAATACCTAAGTACCTACTTATTTATTTTTTGAAATGATTGCATTAAATCACAACTCTACGCTACGGCCCACGGTTCGAAATAAACATGAAGTTAAATAGAAGTTATTCATCTCGCGCCCGCGCACTCGCTTTCCAAACCAAACGCAACAAACTTCACACCGTAAGCCAGCTTCAAAATTGCAAAGAAAGTTCTATACATGCAGCTATACATAGATATTTGCAACACTAACGTTTCCCTAAGTATGAAGAGAGCAACCGCTTTCAAACGTAAGCCCCGTAAAAGCCAACGAGAGCGAGCGAGATGTCATGCTATTTACAACGTACGCTACTATCGCCGCGTTGTATGGACTCGCCGCGCAGCCGCGGGTCGCGATTGGCGCCACTGTCCATGCACCGGATTACTTGAGCAATTCTTATTATTTTACGTAAAATAAAGCGCGCTAAATCATTAGTGATTTTATTAGAACTTTTTTTCGTTTGGACATTGTTCGATTTATAAGGCAAGCCCGGCTTTTGGGCTTCTATGTAAGGATCGCCACTGCTCCCAGGTTAAAGGAACGCGGAACCTAAACAAGCAAAAAGTAATGGTCGTTATACTTATTGCGCTTTTGTTTGTTAAGTCATTTTTTATCTGTTCTCTTTTATACCGTATCAATTTTGTATTTCACTTGGTATTGGGAGCTTCAGGTAATTTGGAGCAGATACGAGCTTTTTCATTACGACTTTATAAGGGTTTAATTAAAAAATACTCATAGAACATCTTTATTGATTCAACGAGTACAAAACGCATGTGCTCGTTTTTGTTTCAAAGTTCCTCCTCGGTCCCATGTCACTCCGTACTTGAACGCTGCCGATCTGCTAAAGATGCATGCTCGCAGGCGTTTGCACCTTGCGACCCTTTTGTTTGGTGTAGTGCGGCACAAGACGCCTTCGTACCTTTTTGAAAAAATTACATGGTCAAAAAGTGTGCGCAGATCTAAGGCTATTGTGCCGCCGCACAGAACGGCGGCGTTTCGAGGCAGTTTCAGATTTGCAGCGTCTAAATGCTGGAATGACATTCCTCCTCCCATCCTCGGAGTGACTAGCTGGTACACCTTTGGGCGAAAGCTTAAAGGCTATTTGTTGGCATTTCAAAAATCTTAATTCCTCTCCTTACCAGTACTATTTCACAAAACTGCTTTCTTGTTTCGTTTTCTTTAAGTTAATTTTTCGTTTAAGCCCGCGTAAGGTGTATACTTGGCAAGAGAGTGCATAATAATAATGATAGTTGTAAAATTAATTATATCTACGTATCTAATAAATTTATTTTATTGTTTTTAAAGTAGCACAATAAATTAGTCTTCTAGTTTACTAATTATTTATTTATTTATGTAGTCTTATGTAGTTAATGGTGTGTAGGTATAGTGTGTCTTTATAACACTCAGAGGGTTGCCTACGGTGCTGGCTGAAAATCAGCGCTGGGGTGTTTTTTAACTCTTCAGCATTATGCTGAGCCAGTGTCCGATTCACAATCGCAATGACACATACCTTTGTGTTGTTTATTTGTACCAAATAGTATTGTTGTCTTGTGTTGTGAATAAATGTATTTTCTTTCTTTCTTTCTTTCTTTATTTGTGGGCGCCAAATTTAATTAAGTATATTCTTATTTAATTATTGTATCAAGTGATACCTTACATGAATGGTTTAATTGAGTACAAACTCCTAAATATTGATATTTTTGTACAGCTCATCTTCAGAGCAACACAACTCTGTTGCTCTGTTGTGTTGCTCTGAAGATGAGCTCTGGTTGAGTTCGAAACGCGTCAGTGCAGTGTGGTGGTGGTGATAGATGAGTTTGTGTGATTTATGCGTGTTCTTACAGTGAGGTGGAGGAAATGCATGAACACGCATATTTTGCATAAACTTCGCTATCATAAGGTCGCGGGTGAGCAAAGAAATTCTTTTAGTTTTATAACAGGTATTAGAATGGATATGAATTTTTCTCTAGACAATCACTGGAAATGACAACTTGTATCACATCGTGCGCAATAGTTAAAGTCAGATAAGACAACTCTACCTAGATTTGCCTGGAGCCACAATATACTTCGCTACATTGCATCTGTCTATCACAACGACTACCAAATAAAGACAAAGTTATTCTAAGGACTCCGTTGCCCATTTAAAGATACCTCATTTAGATAATTGAAAATATTCTTAAAATACTGACTCGTAGTGTTACAAGAGTCATTGTTAGAACAATAGTTACCTGTTACCTATATACAAATACATCAGTGCAAAAAATACACACGAAGACATACAAACACCAAATTACACACACACGCACACACATAAGAAATCTCATCAATCATCAAGAAATATGCCTGCCATCAAGTCTCTAATTTTAGTGGTTTAAACTGTGCAGTGTCTATCATACAGTCATTCATTCACTTTACTCATTTTTAGGGTTCCGGAGCCAAAATGGCAAAAACGGAACCCTTATAGTTTCGCCATGTCTGTCTGTCTGTCTGTCCGTCCGCGGCTTTGCTCAGAGACTATCAATGCTAGAAAGCTGTACTTTTGCACGGATATATAGGTAAACCATGCCGACAAAACAGTAGGGGGAGTCCGGGAGACTTGTCCAGGTAGGAGACTTGAACCATTTCGAATATCTAATTCAAAATTCGCGCCACCGGCACCACTGATAGCTCGTGTTGTACTCATACACAAGACTCAACTAGTAGCGCCGCCATATTAGCCTCCATTAGTGCGGTTTAGTAGTAAACGGAGTATACATGTTTCCGTCACCAAAAAGTGAAAAAAATATTATTTTTGTAATTTTACGCTATTCAAATGCAGTAATGAGCGAGTGCTGTTATTTTATCTTATCATATTGACTAGTTATTATAGTTTTACCGACAATGAGCGTTTTAAACATTCGATGTAAGAATTTAGAGAAATAATCACTTAACTGAAGGAAAGGGGGGTGCGGGAGACTTGATCAATGTAGTAGTGGTAGTAGCAGAGAGACATGACCATTATGGTTGATTCCTCCGCACAGCGTTTAAATTTATTGCGTCGAATTTATGTGATTTTCGTATCCATTATATTAACCATTTATCTCTTATAAGATTTTTTAATAAGTTCAGTATCTGGGTGACCGAGCTCCACTCGAGCTAAAACCCGGTACCAAGCGTTTTTTTCAGAAATAATACCAAGCTGGATCGATTTTTTATCTCCAAAAACCCTTACATACCAAATTTCGTCGAAATTATTGGAGCCATTTCAGAGTTTCTGATAATATATATAAAAGAATTGCTCGTTTAAAGGCATTAGATTGAGTTAATTTATGTTTAACATCGTAGTAGTAGATTATAATCAAAAATGTAATCTAATTTTTTTTTTTTTTTTTATTTTTTTTATTTTTACAATATAAAGTGTTTACAAGAAAATACTTACAACTAAGACGCGCTACAGAAACCTGTTAAAGGTTTATATGAGACGCGAATGTACCGCACCGTTCACAGCATAATTCTAGAAATATATATCTATATACTAAACATTACATATACTTTTTTTTTATAAAAACAACAATATTTAATTTAAAAAAAATACAATAACATTAACATAGCATCACACCTGCAATTACCCTTTGTCGTTTTTTCCTCCGATATAATGTTTTTTTAAAATTTGTTTACACGACTTTTTGTTTGTGAGGATACTGCTGTATGTGTCGTCAGGTAAGTTATTTAGGATCTTGGGTAGTATGTATTCCCACGTTCTCTTACCATATACATTTCTAGCCTGCGGTAAAACATACCTAGGCTGGTAAGTTAGGTTACGTAATTTTTTTTGCCTACTTTTAAGTTTTAATTGGTTTATTTTGTCATATTCATCGACAACAATCGACATATTTATCTTATTAAAAACCGACATGACCTTACAGTACCTAAAGTAACTATTTTCATCATTGAGATTGTGTTTTATATATTTTGGCACTATAAGCTTAAGAATGCTCAGTTGCAGTTTATATATGTTGTTTATGCTAGTTTTATATGTACGTCCGTAGCTACTTAAATTGAGTCACACTTTAAACACAGCAGAGTTCTTTTTTTAGAATAAATATTTTTAATTAAATAATAATATTTTTCGCTATTTTATCTAATAAATAAATATATGGTCAAATCTCCCGCATCTCCTGATCAACTCTCCCATGGGTTGGGGAGACTTGAGCCATATTCCAAATTTTATAAAAAAAATTGCCAAAATTGTAATTATTTTTTTATTAGCATTTCAATAACACCTAGCGATACCTATTTAGGCATGACGTCTACATACCAAAAATCGGGTTACTGCCACTTACGGTTACAACTTTAGCGGCATAAGAGTAAAATGGGGTCCAAGTCTCCCGGACTCCCCCTACAATAAAAAATTCAAAAACAATTTTTTTTAGGGTACCTCCCATAGACGTAAAGTGGTGGTGATTTTTTTTTCTCATCCAACCCTATATTGTGGGGTATCGTTGGATAAGTGTTTTAAAACCATTAGGGGTTTGCTAAAACGATTTTTGGATTCAGTCATTTGTTTCCGAAATATTCAACTTTAAAGTGCAAATTTTCATTAAAATCGAGCGTCCCCCCCCTCTAAAATCTAAACCGGTGGATGGAAAAATTTGAAAAAATTCAGGATGGTGCTCAGTATATCAAACTTCCAAGGAAAACTATAACGACTAAGTTTTCTTGAGAATTATTAGTAGTTTATGAGTAAATAGCAGCGTAAGGTATAAAATATACCTAAACTTGGAAGATTCCGTATAAAATACGAAATACTTAGAAAAATATTACTTAATTTTTTCGTAATGGCTACGGAACCCTATTCTGGGCGTGTCCGACACGCTCTTGGCCGGTTTTTAGTATACATAAATGGTACAACTGTCAGAAAAACGTAGTACAAACGTAAACTTAAGAGGACTCCCGTCATACCGAGGTCTTTTATGCCGAGATCACTTGTTGTTTTTAATAACTCACGCATGATTTTAGCGCCAAGTAGCACACTTCAGCGATAGTAAAGCCCATTTCACACTTGAATTGTTGTGATAATACCTTTTGTGTAACATATGCAATTATTTCGTGGAATAAATACAAATTACTGTACCTATACAGACGAGTATGTCAGTAAACATAAGGCAAGTAAATGTTTTTAGATTGGATTAGGTACAACTTATTTCAAGATAATTATTTTTTAGAAAATTCTAATCTAAACTAAATTAAATTTTGTGTTGGTAGTAGTAGTAGTAGTAGCTTCGGTAGGCACTTAAGTAATTGATACAATGAAGCAAGAAAAAATCGTAACTCCATACGGAAAACTACGTAGCAGAGTTTTCATTCTATCCGCGGTGGTAAAGGCTCTGTTCGCCTTTCGTGTTTTCGTAGCAAATCTTATTTATTTAGAACCATAAATTTCCAGGGGACATTGCGTCCATAATAAAATTCAAGAACTTCAAACGACTGCGGCAAAATTTTAAAATTAGCAATTTCGCTTTCTCTTTTTTCCTACCTCGAATAACACCGGAAACATAATTGTTGAGTCCCAATCCCTACGACTATGTTATTCAACGTAGCCACCGGACCGTGATGATGAAAAAGCCTTTCCTGGAATGCTTAAAATTAATCCATCACGAATATGTTGGTACGAGAACGGTTATGGCTATTATTTCGTACCATAAAACCCGAATCATGTGGCTTATTTACAAGTAATTTAGCTGATGGTAGAAAAGTTTCACTTCTGTATTCTGTAGGTAGGCGTATGAATCTAATGATAATTTCTTGACAGGCGAAATATAGCTGGATGTCGCAAGTGTTGCGAGGTCCGCTCGACTTGACTTGAGTGAGTATCTACACAATTAATTCTCGGGACAAGCTTTTATATCACATAAATTATATAAAGTATTAAATTGTTTTTTGTGATAATTTTGTTGAAAGTTATTTTTCCTTCTTGAAGCATTTAAGGAAGTTTTTTTTTTAATCAGGTATTTGATTTTCCGGTCTAAATTTGGGTAGAAATAAAATTTATTTCGCGGGCGTTCTTCTGAGAAGCCGGTGTAGAACTTTGGAGAATTCCCGTGGGAATTTAATAAAATCCTGAAATTACAATAAAAATTTTGGGCTTAATAGCCCACGTAGTAAGTATTTGTAATGATACGTAACTTTTTAAACATGCAACCGTGATCTACGTCGTTTTATTATTGAATTTCGGTAATATAATTTTTGTTACTTAAATTATTTTGTTCTTTAAAAGAATTATCAAATTAATTTCTAAAAGACCACTGGTTGCTTAACTTTTATTGTAATTAAGTGCAGTAAGAGAGAGTAGAGGTAGGTTATTATTTTGTCTAAAAGTTAATTACATTGGAGATAGTTTCTATTAATGAACTAAACCTTTTGACAAAGTTAACGGAAATTAAGAATAACACCGAGAGCCTAAAAACATAATTTGCCCTTTCTATGAATTGTTGCCAGAAGCTAAGTGTTGGAATACCTACGACATTTCTTTCATTGTGCTATTCAATACAGAATAGAATTTATAAGTGAAGTTGTTAAAAGCCCCTTTTAAATTTAAAGTACCTACTTGTGAGTAAATGGGGTCTCATAATTTTATACGCCTACGGAATCATATACGTACAGCGATAAACGTTTTCACAAGTGGTCCAATATACTTAATGCAAACGCTTAAACAATTTTGGCAAGCAATCTTTAGTACAGACTGGGTCCAATCACTCGCAACTTCTGGGAAAGTGGAAAGAAAATAGCTGTGGAATATTTTCGGCTGCTACAAACAAATGTGCTACGTTAGACGAACTATAAAGTACCTAATTTACGATGTTATCATGGCCCGGTGGTATTGGTCTGTAAACAAATATGAAAAGTATTCGCGACCATACTTAGTTTGGGAATACTCCTGACTAGGCAGACTCGTAGACTAGCGTGTTTTTGATTTAAATTGGCTTTGTGGTATAATCGTGAAAAGGGATTCAACAGAGAGAAATACTTTCGCATTTTTAATATTAGATAGGATAAAAAAACCTTAAAGTTTTCGCCTTACCAAAACCAAAACACTTGTCCACTTATTCACTTTTTCTTAATTAAGTGATTTCTACGGGTACTTGTTTTCAAGTTCTGTATCTTAGGCTGCGGCTCCACTGAGGTGGCGATGAGCGTAGCGGAGAGGAGACGTGTAGGGATCGGCCAATCATATATGTATTACATCTCGTCTCATCTCGTGAGATGTACATTTCAACTAATATGATTGGTCGATACTACAAGTCACTCCAAAATGGAGGTATTCTTTAAATGCGTATGCAATAAGGAAATCGCGAAAACCATATTTTCCTCGTGGTATCATGATTTTATTTTTTGTCTAAGAAAATGCTAATGAAGAACTCAAATGATGTATTAAGGAAGAAAACCTTAAAAGTCCACCTGTCTGACAAAACACTTTTTTCCCGAAACGTGATAAGATTTTAAATTGAAATAATAAGGGTTAATGATTTTTTGAGACTGTAAAAGAATTAAGTGTCTGAGATGGATTGCCATTTGGGTAAAATTTTCAGCTTTTTTCCTCCTATTGCCATTAATTTCGCTCTGTGCAATTATTTGGGCATTAACCTTTAATCTGTATAAGGTAATTTCTGACTGATAATGAATATGCAAATTGACAGTGATTTGGGTACTTTTCATGAGCCGAAACACCAGAACACTTCACTAACGATGCATAATCAATAGTTGTGGGTTGAAGAATTAAGTGAACTCATTTAGAGAGCAATGACACTAAGTCGTCTGATTTATTGATTTAGTATTCAGTATTCTTTGCATATTAATATTGCCTGTCAAGCAAAATACTTACTCAAATTTATTTGTTAAATACATAGTGAAATGTCGTGTCTAATTCCACTGTCAGAAACAGCAAATTAACTAACTACAGTAAACTTTTTATAATATCTTATATAAATATTAAATATATATACTGTGTTGAACAGGTGCGGTCAAGGACTTTAATTCATTTCATGAGCCACAATGGAATCTTTTCATAGTAAACGTCATAGTGTCATAACTTTAATTAGTAAAATCATAATGACTTTTCCTTAGAAAAGGTTCCATGGTGGTTATATAATGAATTAAAGTCCTTGACCGTACATAAATATGTGAAGAGGCGTTTGTCACATTTAAGACAAATCCCGGAACAATGATAGGGTGGAAACGGAATAAATAAAATAAAAATAAATTAAACAACCTGCTACCTACCTCTTTCATACAATATTCCACATTTGTGTATTGTATATATATATATGTTGCACGAGTTAAAGAAATATCAATCAAATTTCGAATTGCAGCCTACTGTACTTCGATCTTAGTTACCCATACGATCGAATGAAATATTGGCGCAGCAAATCCATTACCCGTCTGCAACGCAAAAGTCATGATGATTTCGATGTTCCAATATTTATTAAATGTTCAGGCAATTATCGCTCGGGGCCGATCGCATGAGAAGCAGTTTCTCTGTAAATGGATCACGTAAGTGAGTCCTTTTTGTTCCTGTGTGTTCAGAAAGGGACGCAATGTTAAAAAAAACCACAGCCACTTGTGCTTGGAGCGCTGATCAACGGTTATTGGGAATAACATGCAGATGTAAAGTTGATTTGCATTTTAATACCTTGGTGAAACACGTGAATACCGGAAAATTATAATATGAAAAATATGATTGCGAAGTGAAATAATTGAGTACCCATGAAACATGGAACTGTGTACAGGTCAAATAACGTAATCAAACGTACTAGTTACTAGGTATTTACTGCATTATGCTTCTATAGGAAGATAGAAAACAAGATTTTGACTTTTTTACATAATATTAATCTAATGGACCCTTGTGTGCAGTAAAAACCTTTAATTACTTATGTCCTCTGTCTGAATGTTTAGTTTCGAGCCCTATGTAGTCATGTTGAAACATTTTAAAATCCTAAAAAGTTGGTTTCTACGTGGCTATGTTCCGCATAAGCGTATTTTTTTTATTAAATGTCTACACTGAGCAATAAAAACGGAATGGTTGGGCCTACGACATTCAAATAAAGTCAGGGATGCGAGAGGATACCTTGTAAATGGTTAAGGTTGATATCCTGATCGTGACGTGCGTAAGTTATTTTCAGATAAAACTAAAGCATTCACTTACCGTGTACGAGGTATTCGGAACATAATCTAATCTCGTGGTGAACGCAGAGAAAAAATGTTTAGAGAGAAAAGATTTACTTCGAATTGGTTACGCGTTAACATGGTGAACAATAGATATTGTCGGTACGTCAGGTTTGTAATAAATCAGTGGGTTGCCTCGCTCGAACTGAATTGTTTTGAAGTAATATTGCGGGCAACTTGTTGTAGATTAAATGGCCGACTCTTTATTTTGTTACACTTCACGAACCAGATTTTATTAGTAGCGACCGCGTGGTGTTATTTGATTAAATTTTTCGTAATATAAGTCTGTAAGTGGGTAAAAACAAGAGCTCTTTGACATAGTTATCCGTAATCATAATCATAATATATTTATTGTGATAACGGGTACAAAATATAGTTATATTGATAATTTCAGAACATGACCGTAATCTACCACATGCATGGTGTAGGTACAATATTTATGTATTTTATTTTCTTCTTTTAAATACAAGGAAAAATGTGCCATGTCAGTTTCTTAAAATTTTAACATGTCAAAAATAAAATTATATTATATTAATTATATTACATGTACTTATTATATTATAGTTGTTGATAACATACAAATCACATTATTTTTTATTGTAGTAGGCGCTTTTTCTGAGGCGAGGCTTTGACCGCGCAAGGGGAGAAATCCGTTCGATATCGAGTTCAGGATGGAACACAGGCACTTTTTTAACTAACCCCTCGCCATTCATCTTGTTCCAGAATTCACCCTGCCCTTGATAATATTAACGTAAATAACTAATTAAAGAAGCGTAAATACGCATAATCATCTAATCTAAAACACAAATGTACAAAAAATTCAAGTCTCGCCATGTAAAAATTGGAGAGATATCATGTAAAGCCAAGATATTTATTTATTTAAGACAAAAATGGTAAAGGGAACCCCTGTGCAAAATTTTAAGCTTCTAGTCCCAACACAGTTTTGGCTGTGCGTTGATTTGACTTATTATTTCAAGGTCTTTGTCTTTGTTTTATATACACATTACACAATAAAATAATAAAAATCATTTATTTATGACATTACAGGTACCTAAAGCCTATGCCTAGATATATATACTTACCTAGATTTAAATTGTTTATGACTTTTACTTTAGATTTTTAGTACTTTTGAACATCAAACTACTGTGAGACTCACTCATTTTAAATATATTGACGGCTTTTTAGCGATAAGACCGCCTATTGTCTACCCTGAATATGAGTGTTTATATTATAAATTTTTGTGCTGATTTGTGGTGTGCAATAAATAATATTTGTACTGTATTATGTTCTCTTAAATCGAGTTTAACCCGACATGTTTCGGGCTAATCCGTAGCCTTCCTCTTGGGAGCAACGCGACTCTGGGCACCAAAAAATGTGCGAGAAAGGGGAAGTGGACTGTATAGGAATTTCGAAAGAGCAACGAGAGAAAAGTCGGGATGGTGAAGGAACGTGTCGGAAGCAAAATATGGCGTCTCGCGACAAATTAATAAATAAAATAGAAAAAAAAGCACGCGAAAGAATAGCCACTGTAGGAAGCTCTCACCTGAGAACTCCTCGCCTGCTGCAGGGCAGGATCTTAGGGCGTCGGTAACGGGCACCGTTGGCTCGAAGTCTTCAGCTCCTCCGGAATCACTGTTAATTCTTACCTCTGGTGTCGTACTTAGCCTTCAGATCAGCGCAGGGGTGCAGGGAGGCTTCAGCAGCAGCACTGAGCTTACGTTAGATTTAAAACTACGGTTTGAAGGAAAGCTTGCAAAGTTCGGGTTAGAGTCCCAGGTTGTACCTTGTACCGTGACAGGCGACGTCAGTTGTGTTTTATGATGGCGTACATTGATTGCAGTATTTAATTTGTATGAAAAAACTAAAATTAAAAATTTTAAAAACCCCCGACAAAAAAACGGCAGCAAAAATAAAAAAAAAAAAACGAAAAAAAAGGCGCCAAAAAAGAACAACTAAAAAGTAAAAAATAATTATGCACTACCTAGCTGTTGCCCGCGACTTCATCTGAGAAGAATTCGTTTATCCCTATCCCGCGGGGACTATGGTGATTTCCCGCAAAATTAGCCCAAGTTAATTTAGTATAAGTACCTAGTAATTTTTTTTTTATCTAAGCGTCGTCGGTGTCGGGGGACCGCTAAGGTTAACAGGAAACTAAAGTGCATTTATGATATATTTTTATAGTATAAACCTTGCGGTCCCCCGACACCGACTACGCTTAGATAAAAAAAATATTACTAGGTACTTATACTAAATTAACTTGGGCTAATTTTGCGGGAAATCACCATAGTCCCCGCGGGATAGGGATAAACGAATTCTTCTCAAATGAAGTCGCGGGCAACAGCTAGGTAGTGCATAATTATTTTTTACTTTTTAGTTGTTCTTTTTTGGCGCCTTTTTTTTTCGTTTTTTTTTTATTTTTGCTGGCGTTTTTTTGTCGGGGGTTTTTAAATTTTTTAATTTTAGTTTTTTTATTTCATGCTTTTTAAACTTTGTTATATATTTTTTTTAAGTGTACTAGTGTATTGAATATCCTGGCTGCAGCTCAGCTCGTGTTGCCACCATTGCATTGTATGTAGAATCAAATACTGATCAAAAGGAATCAAACACGACATGTCTGCTATTTTTTTTGAAGAGTAGGTATACCGGTGTGCTGGATATATCCTGGCTGCAGCATCAGCTCGTCGTGTTGCCACCACTGCATTGTATGTAGAATCAATTAGTGATCAAAACGAATCCAAACACGGCATATGTGCTACTATTTTTTATAGTGTTCAAGTGTGCTGGATATCTTGGCTGCAGCATCAGCTCATCTTGTTGCCACCATTGCATTGTATATAGAATTAAAAACTGATTGAAACGAATCCAAACACGATATATCTGCTATGGTTTCATCAAGAGTGTACCTACTGGTGTTCTGGATATCCTGGCTGCAGCATCAGGCCGAGAATTGCATAATCTTGCATAGTTATATAGCATACATGGGTGTTTCAAATTTTACGTCCCAAAATATGCTTGAAAGTAAAGTAAATACCCATTATGCATATAAAATTCCTACCGCAGCGAACAAAAGAGCTGATGATCTTGAAACGGCTGAACCGATTTTGATAAAACATGTCTAAGGACCATCGCCAAAAAACCAGCTTTCAAATAAAAAAAACCGCATTCAAATCAGTCCACCCGCTTAAGAGCTACGGTGCCACAGACAGACACACAGACAGACAGACACACAGACACACATAGCGGTCAAACTTCTAACACCCCTTTTTTGCGTCGGGGGTTAAAAACGGAAAATCTAAAGACTGTATTATTTTTAAAAGTCGTCGAACTAATGTTGTTTAAGACGAGTACGATATATGTTTTAATTATTCGCTCGTATTATATGCCACACCCGGTATAAGTATTTGTCCAGCGACTGCCCTGAAATACAGAACAAATAGCTACCGAGCGTCTCCGAATTCACTAAATGTTCTGAAATACGTAAATCAGACACACATTATCTGAAATCGAAGTCTTGTTACAAGTAAGTTTGCATTAGATGAAAAGTACCTAATACAATTCTCAGCAAATATTTAACAGTTCTGTGTTACAAAGGCACTATTATAAATAGAATAAACAGACACTGTAGAATAGCAAGCGCTTGGTGAAATTTCAAGCACGCACACATTTATAGCGAATCCATTGTTGTTCTTAACACTATCTTGTCTAATTTTATCCAAACGTTAAAATCCTGGAGTCTAATTTTACGTTTAAAAACAAACTCGTCGTTCCATACGAGGTCTCTGGCCTCAACTTTTCAAAAGTAATACATGCTATTTTTTAAATCGTTTCTCAATCGTATTCCTGTGTAAAAAAATTTAGCTGGTATGTAATTCAATTACCCTGTGTGGTGTCGGGTTAGAATTACACCTCTTCATTTCTTCCGTGGATGTCGTAAGTAGGCGACAAAGGATAGGTTAAGTTATACTATAGGCGACAGGCTAGTACAAAAATGGTACAATAGTGACAGCCTGTCACTATTGTACCATTTTTGTCAAACTTATTATTTTTATTATTATATTTAGCCTATAACTGTGTCCCACTGCTGGGCAAAGGCCTCTCCTCTTGACTTCTACATCTCCCTATCCAGAGCTATATTTGGCCAATCACTCTGTTCCGCGTCCAGGTCATCTCGCCATCTCCGCCTTGGTCTGCCTTGCCGTCGGTGCCCGTCATGCGGTAACCACCATGTGGCTTTGTGCGCCCTTCTTTGTGGGTGCATCCGGCAGACATGTCCGGCCCAGTCCCATTTAAGTTTGGCGGTCGCTTTTCCAACATCAGCTATTCGAGTCTTGGAGTGCAATGTGGTATTCCGGATACGATCAATCCTTTTTACCCCTAATATGCTGCGCTCGCTTCAGTCTGGATTTCTGATTCTCAGTCAAAGACCATGTTTGCGCACCGTAGGTCAGAACAGGCAATACACACATGTCAACGAGTTTGCGCTTCAGCGTTAAAGGAAGGTTACCTTTCATGTGCTCCTTCATGGACCAGTAGCTCTTCCAAGCATTTTCAATACGCCTTTCAATTTCTTTGTCTTGCCTGTTGTTGAAAGAGACTACTTGGCCCAAGTAAATATATTCGTCGACATAGTGTACCTATTGTCTGCCCCTGTACTTGTATCCTGAGTTTCGTGGCATTGGTCATAATTTGGGTCTTTGACATGTTCATCATCAATCCAACCTGAAGGCTTGCCATGCTAAGTTGTTGTAGCATTTCCTCGAGTTGTTGGGCTGATGAAGAGAACAGAACAATGTCGTCGGCAAAACGAAGGTTAGTTAGCTTTTCTTCACCGACAAGAATTCCCTTAGATTCCCAAGAGACCGCCAAGCTCTTGAAAACTCCTTCTAGGACGCAGTTAAATAATTTAGGAGATAGCGGATCAAGCTTAAAACCTAAAATTGCCAAAAGTGGGTCAGAAGCCATAACGTTTCGTGAGCTCTACTTACCCCACTTGGGAATACAGGCGTGATGATTGTGTGTGTAGTGTATGTAATTAAATTAGGCAGTAGTGTGTTTTTGTTTCAAACATCTCCATTCTTACAATAAATGAAATAGATAAAGCCAGACACAATACAACCAAAAAGTGAAAGTGTCCGTGAAAGTCAATTTAAAACAGTGCTATAACAAGAGATTCAGTTTGTTTCTCGACAAAGACTCCAACAAATGAAGTACACGTTTTATTAGTTTCGGGTTCTTCCCTTCTTTCGCTGTAAAAAATAATTTAGCTCTTGTGGTAAATATTTCAAATCATTTTGACTTTGATCGCAGCAAGAATGTCAAGGACCTAACGTTCCTTTGCTACTTGAGTAAAATTGTAACCAAATTTCTTGGGAAAATAAATGTCGGAAGGAAAGTACATAAAACACAATATTTTTTCTAAATAAGTATCCGCAAATTACAGGTATGCATAGTAGCAATAGAATGGAAAAGTTACGAGTAAGTAGGTATGCAATTTGTTTGAAACAAAAAAACTGGCCAAGAGCGTGTCAGACGCACCCGAAATAGGGTCCCGTAGCCATTACGAAAAAATTAAGTTATATTTTTCGAAGGAATCGCATTTTGTACGGAATATTCCAATTAGGCTGCTGTATTTACTCTTAAACTACCAATAATTCTCAAGAAAACCGTTATAGTTTTCCTTGTAAGTTTGATATACTTACTACAATCCTGAATTATTAAATTTTTTCCATCCATCGGTTTACATTTTAGAGGCGGGAGGCGGGGGGAGGGAGGGGGGGGAATGCGCTCGATTTTAATAAAAAATTGCACTTTCCCCCAATGATTTTAAAAGGCCTAACCAACGATACCCTACACTACAAGGTTGAATGAGAAAAAAAATCACCCCCACTTTACGTCTATTCTCTCACTCTAAAAATTTTTTTTTAATATGTGATAGCCAAGGTATTGTCCTATAATTGCAAGAATCATTCATATTTGTAGATAAGTCTGTTTGTAAATGAAATACTGTCGTCAAAATAAAAAGTGATACGATATATCCGACATTTCCCTATACCTACCTACCTACTCTTTTGGAGAATGTGCTATTATTTTAGTGCAATTAATTAATTGTCGAAATGTAAACTCATTTGAATAGCCCAATGTTAAGCATGACGCTAGAGGTAGAAAAACGGAAAGTATAATATTTTGTTTAAAAAAATAATCTCAGCCATTTTAATAGAAAGTCGCCTTGTAATGCGGTAGTCTACGAAAAAGATGTAACATATAATATAATGTATCAGCTTAATTTAATTTACAACGACCAAAAGTTTAAAGTGAATTAAATTTTAAATAGGGAAGTGGTCATACGCAGACATTTGGATATATAGAATTATGCATCTTTCTCAAAAAGAAATATTAAGTCTGATAGGTACATGTGACGCTTTATCTTACTAACTCTAAATAAATACGGGTTTACTAGAAATCTTCCCACTTACTGTCTTCAAACACACTCTTACCTTCGTAAGAGCCCTCGAATAGACATTTCAATAGCACTGCAATATCCAAAACAACACACAACTGAAAATCCATTTCAAAACTCACTACGCCTTTGTCTCTGTAACGTGATACTCGTATTTAAAGCACTATAATATGACAGTCCCTTTGAAGTTAACTTGTGATAAAGATTTTCATAAAGGGTATCTCCTTGGCAATACATTTTGGCACGACATGGGTTCGCTGGCAGCTAAACCATGACTTCCACCCTACAATTAAACTTGCTCTCTGGAAAAAACACGAGTTTATGGTGTCGTAATATTCTCATACATATTTATTAAGCTGTAACTGAATACTTTTGTTATTGGGTGAAAATAATCCCACTAAAACATGAACAAAAGTGTGTATAGTTATTCGAGAATTTAGATATCATATAATCAAATTAAAACTTTTGCATATTCTGTTGTACCATATTTTAAGCGAAATAAAATTATTTGTGTTTGTATTTGTAAAAAAAAGGAGGAGGTTACCTATGTTGTGTGAAGAGCAAAGAGACCATTCTTCTTATTTTCCGTTCGGGCAAACACATGATAAAACTGTGAAGAATATTATTATGGGTTTTATGTATATTAGGTAAACCACTTTTTATTGTAAAACTAAACCCGCCCGAATTCGCACGGGTGTACTAATGAATGTAATCAAATCCTGTGTCATTCACTCTTCCCGTAAAAAAATTCAAACATTGTTTTTCAGTTACAAAACAAAAAAATAATTACAAATATATGTAATCGTTCGGAAGTATACATACATTAGACAGTCGATTTTTTAATTATTATGTATATTTCTGTATTATGTACATAGAATTGATATACACGCGAAAAACTAGTGCCAATGCTAATGCTATAAATCGCTAAGATGTTTTAGTAGTTATTACCTATTGGACAGCCACTATTAGGTATCACTCCATCGGAATGTTACAAACTTTCGGAAAAGAGTTCCGGTATGGCCATGATTTTGCAGTGATGTCTTCTAAAAATTCCCACTGCCTGCAATCTTGACGGTAACATTCCCAGCCCGGAAAATGTTTCCGGGAATGGAACGTCATTTTGCGGGAAAAGCCAGTCAGAAATAAATCGACAGGAATGAAATAAACCATTTTTTTTTTCGACGTTTTAGGACTGGCACGCGGTAGTTGATGCCCGGCATAGTAAGTAAGTAGGGAAGCGCGCAAAACATCTTCCTCGTGACTGCGTGTCTGTTATTCTGTATACATTTCAAATTAATGGCCCGTGCATTGTAAACGACGAGTTATTTTTGTTTCCCATTATGACCGTTTGTTTTTTTTTTATTCCTCCGCTGTGTTGTCCGGCGCCCACTAGATAGGTGTGTTATCTTTATGCTATTAAACATAAACAGTTAACGAGGTTGCCGAAAGCGCTATTAATTGTAGAACGGATGTTTTCAGTTAGAAACACGGGTTATCTTTAGTAAGTTAAATTGAAAAAATTAAAAGGTGCCAGAAATAACCTCTAGCCGAGATAATAATAGGCTTTTAGATTTCTTGACTCATTAAATAATTAAAATACATTATAAGTAATTGCTGCACGTAGTCATTTTTCAGAGGAATTTATTTCCTTCACCCATTCACCTAATTATTTGAAAAAAGATTGGAAACATAATATTTAATAATAATTTGTGTTATTATTACCTATCCCATATTTTGTCGTATCGTTCAAAACTCAATGCTTAACAATTTGCTTAGCGACGTTTAGGCAAATCATGAAATTCCTAGGCATATCAAGAAACGCCGCCATTTTTTGATTTGGCCAGTTCAGGCAGATCATGAAATTCCTAGGCATATCATGAACCCGCTACATCGGTTCTGGCACTTCTTCGCCGGCCGCTGCCTTGCACGCTTAGCTCGCCCGGCTCGTGAGTTGTGGTCACAATAATACTAACCACTCCTAGCTTCGCTCGTCGTACCTAAATTTTTCTTTGTTCCGACATATTATCACGATGTGCCCGGTAAAGAATATCGACGAATGCGTTGCTCTAATCGATCTGCCGTATTGTTTTTTGCAGGTGGTAGGACTTTGTGCAAGGTCCACCCGGATTGCTACCACCATCTTGCTCGCTAATCCTGCCGTGAAGCAGCAGTGTTTGCACTGTTGTGTTTCGGCGTGGAGAGTAAGACAGCCGGTGAAATTACTGGCACTTGAGGTATTCCAACTTAGGCCTCTAGGTTGGCAACGCATCTGCAATACCCCTGGTATTGCAGGTGTTTATGGGCGGTGGTGTTCTCTTACCACCAGGAGACTCACTTGCTCGTTTGCTTTCCAGTCGAATAAATAAATAAAAAATTTTTTTTCATGGTGATATGCCTGACGAACTTTTAGATCACGAAATTTCTAGGCATATCACGAAATGGCGCCATTTCATAATATGTATGTAATGTTTGTAAATACTTTATTGTACATAAAACACAAAGTAATACAAAAAGGCAACAACAAATCAAAAGAGTACAAAGGCGAACTTATCCCTAAAAGGGATCTTTTCAAGCTAACCCAAACTAGAAAGGAAAACTCAAAGATAGGCGAACAGTAATTTATGCACAGTGAGAAGATAAGAATATGCCTAGGAATTTCGTGATCTAGCAGAATTTACGATCGGCCGCCGGCATCTATACTTATATACCTATGTCGGCGGCCGATCGTAAAATCCGCCAGATCACGAAATTCCTAGGCATATAGCGAAATGGCGCTATTTCATGAATTGGCTAAGGGACATCCGCCATATCGTTCAAAACTCACCGTTTGACGATTTGCCTAGTGACGTTTAGGCAGATTATGAAATTCCTAGGCATATCATGAAACGCCGCCAAATCGTTTCTGGCACTTCGCTGGCCGCTGCCGCGGCATGCGTAGTTGTCACAATTCATACTACCCACTCCTCGCTTTGCTCGTCGTTCCTATTTTTTTCTTTTTTTCAGCATATCACGATATGCCCGGTATAAAGCTAGGAATATCGTCGAATGCGTTGCTCTAATCGATCTGCCGTATTGTTTCTCAGGCACATCGTGATATGCCTGGACAACTTTTAGGCATCATGAAATGGCGCCATTTCATGATGTGCCTAGGAATTTCGTGATCTGGCGGATTTTACGATCGGCCGCCGACATATACACTGCATGTGAATGAGGAGATGGCATTCGCGCATGAGACGTTGAGGTGCATCATCTGTCATTAAATAAGTTTCGGTACCTATGTACCTATAATTCGCTCCAGGAATCAACCACAAAGGCTTACCTAATAAAAGCGTGTTTTTACATAAATACTGTATTTTATGTAAATTAGTAGGTATTAAATTTTGTAGCGAAATCTACTCTCCTCTGCTGTCCATTTTATATAATTATAAATGTGACAGTTTATAAGTGTACAATACTTACGTGTTTGTTTAAGCTTTGCTTAGTTTGGAACTAAGTCAATTGTAGTAAATCGTTCCATGATATTTATTATATTTATTGATACGAGTATTTAGAGTTATTTATTGCTTTTTTACGCTAAAATGATAAAACGAAATTGGATGGCATTTGGTACTTTATAAGTTAGATGAATACTTTCTCCGATCTGCCTTATTAGATTTCTTTCCGATCTCGGCGAATTGCACAGTTCCACGATAATCACTAGAGATTTTTTCGTAGATGAAGTCGTGGCAACAGGTCTGCTACTAACTCAATACGGATCGCAATATTATCTACAGTAAACATTTGTCTTATTTTTTATGTGCTTCTAATTTCTATTTTCTACAGTTCACAGTGAACGATTACATTTAGAATTAAATCGACAGCATCAGTAACTGTTGAGGTTGAAATTTCCAATTTCAATGTATTCCAAATTCTGTCACCAGTAAACTCTGAGCTCGTGAACACATTGAAACATGAACTAGGAGGTACCTACACGCTATGACGACGTTACCTTACAAGATGTGTTATCGCGTGGAAGTAAAAACGTGCTTCTTACTTGAAGTAGGTACTCGAACGACCGAATATTATAGGTACATAACAAGTTATTCTCACACAAGCATTATTAAGCTTACTTATCTCCATAAATGTGACAGAATAAATTCCTTCCTAAATGTAACGGTATCAATAAAATTTCCCTATCTTTTCTCATATAACGAGAGGGACAAGGGAACTAAAGTGATGTTTATAATGTTATGTATGTTATCGTGTTATTTATTTCTGTTTATGTTTCCGGAAAGCGAACCGTGCTTTAGGAAATTACGTCCCATTTATTGTTTTAGACTTACAACCCGCCATTAAAAAAGTTGTTTTATAAGGGTAGGTACGTAATTATTTTTTTTAACAAGGATTTGGTACAAAAGAAAACACCAGTAATTTGTGTGCTCACTGTGTTAACAAACTAATTAAAATTCAAGTAAAGTTTTATGTAATAAAGACACTTAAGTTGACTACTAAATTTCTATGTTTGCACTTTATAGCTACTGGCAAATTTTAAGGACATTACTTAATTTTGATGTACTTAAATGAATCAGTCCGACACAAAACTAAAATGTTCCATACGAAAATGTCACCATTTATGTCAAAAATGTGCTAGTTCTACGAATAAATTAGATATTAAAATAAAGTGGCGATTTCATTTAGGTAATTTCTACTCTTTTATTTATGTTATTCTCTACCCTTGATAATGAATTCTGGCAGTATAGATTGAGACCCTTTATGACAGGGTTCTACTATGAAACTAAGTCTTTGGTCTGAAGTAAACAAACATTAGGCTGGGTTGTTTGTTTTTGTTGTTCTAGACTAATTTTCAATAACCTGTCACAATTACGCCGTATAGGTAGGTACTGAATATAAGCATAACTTTTAAAGTTAGGGACCTTAAGGACGCGCCGAGCTTTTAGTGTATTTATTGACTTCATTTAATCTCTTGATGTATCAAATTTACTAGTTAAGCTTTAGTTTAAAAGTCATATATGTGTGATATTTGCGGAATTACTCTATAAAATCTACTATAGAAACACGATTGCCCAAGTCGTCTCTGTAGTGGTCAATCGAGCGCCGCGATCTAATGCACCTTGGACGATTTTTCTGGCAGGTCTAAACTGGGCTTATAATTAGCCGCAGGCTTCCCGCACATAACTCAAGATGTTTACAATTTTTAATCTATGAATGAAATTTATATTTAACCAGCAATTCGACTCGCATTCTTTCGTAGGCGTATAAACGAAACCAACCATTCACGAGGAATTTTTAGAAAGATGATTAAGTAGGTATTCGACTCGACATTGTGCGTACTTGTTCAAATGGTAGTAGGTACATACATTATTGAATAAACAATTGTAATTTTTGACTAAGTTTGACATTGTTCTTAGTTTTTTTTGTAATAAAAATATTTTTTAAAGAAATGTTTTTGGTTCAAAGTACTTTGGTTCACATACACATAAAAAGGTTTTTCTACTCCTATATTTGTACGCTACCCACTCACGTTTTAAGGCCTCACTTATATGTAGGTACTTACAACAGTTGCATAAAATACTATAAATTCAAAGCGATTTCTGAAAATGGATAAGAATTTACTTACTGCATTAGTTTATAATTTGACAATTGTTATTATGTCAACATGCATATTTGCTCAATTTACTTGTACTCGTTTAACTTACTGGCAAAAAGTTTGTGCTGCTGAGTATAGAATAATGAAAATACACACATCAACAAAAAGTCTTGGGATACACAATAATAAAAGTCCTATGTTCGCAGCGGTCCCTCCAGGATTACATCACTATGTGATAGTGCAATCACGGTCGGGTTGTGGTTGTTAAAGCCTTTGAGAGCTCACCCAATACCCGGTATCTAAGGTATATTGCATGCAGAATATGCAGATATTTGATTTAGTATGGGCTTTAGAATTTGATGACATTTTCGACTATATTTTCCTGACGACGACCTCGTTCGGTGTCCTGTACCAACTTCTACTAGAAAACATGGAAACTGTAATCTTCTAACATGTCAACAACAATATGCCCATGAAAACAGGATCTGCTAGCGCCTTTATATAAAAAAAAAACATCATAGTTAACCCTTTTACAGATATGGAGCATATAGCGACCACATAAATGTACACAAATGTTCAACCTTGCTTAATTTACAATATCGTACATATTCAATTGAAGTCCCTTACAAGTAAACAATATAAATCTATGATTCATTTTGTAGTAGCGAATCTAAATTAGTGGGGGGCCTGGAAAATGGTTAATTATCCAAAAGAATACTTAGTGCTTGTGCATTCATTTCATGTTTATCGCATTACACTAGAGATTAATTTCTTAATCTCTAGTGTAATGCACACAGCTTTCAACTGAAAGTAGATATTATAATGATACAAGGTTACCTAGGTAGTCTGTTAGCCCCTCAGTATATTACTATTCTTACGTGATTATTTATACGCATTGACTTGGTCCTTTCAGGGTTAGGTTTTATCAATATCAAAAGCATAACCAAACATTACAGCAAGTAGGTAAACATGGTCCTTGCATTAGAGTAAAGCATAATTATGTATGTTTTCTTAGCCTTTATTCGCTAACAAGGGTCTCCATATCTCATGAGTCATGACAAGCGAACTTTGATTAGAAAAACTCATTCGTTACGAGTTCGCAATGCTTTAATTCTCTTATGGGTTTTTATCTGGCAACAACGAAAAAGGATGCAGGGTTTAAAAAGGGTCTAACCCTTTATGATCTTACTCCTAAATCAAGATTTTCAAATTTATTTTTACGAGCCAGTTCACTTAATCGAGTTTCGAAACTGATACCGTTTTACCATAAATATACTTAGGCACGCGTTATACAAGAGTAAAGGAAACATATTAAGCATTTCACAGAAAACTCTAATAAAAAAAATAGAATACGCATTTTGACGATTTTCAAAGACTTGCTTCGCAACTACAATTGTGTACCTGAAGTTTTCTGGGATGGTCCATAATTTTTATCGATAGTAGATTTACAATGTAGCCCACTGCTGTAGATAGATATTTTTTTAATTTCCGTTTTTTTTTCGTAAAAATAAATTGAAACTTTATTTCGGCAGTTACTAAAAGCCGTGGTGGCCTAGCACATTTGGCCTATGTTCTCTCAAGCTTTCAAAGGAGTTTTTCCAAATGTATAATTCGGCGGCCGATCGTAAAATCCGCCAGATCACGAAATTCCTAGGCACATCATGAAATGGCGCCATTTCATGATATGCCTAAAAGTTGGTCAGGCATATCACGGTGTGCCTGAGAAACAATACGGCAGATCGATTAGAGCAACGCATTCGACGATATTCCTAGCTTTATACCGGGCATATCGTGATATGCTGAAAAAAAGAAAAAAATAGGTACGACGAGCGAAGCGAGGAGTGGTTAGTATGAATTGTGACCACTACGCACGAGCCGAGCGAGCGAAGCGAGCGTGCCGCGGTAGCGGCCGGCGAAGTGCCAGAAACGATTTGGCGGCGTTTCATGATATGCCTAGGAATTTCATGATCTGCCTAAACTAGCCAAATCATGAAATGGCAGCGTTTCATGATATGCCTAGGAATTTCATGATCTGCCTAAACGTCACTAGGCAAATCGTCAAACGGTGAGTTTTTAACGATATGGCGGATGTCCCTTAGCCAATTAATGAAATGGCGCCATTTCACGATATGCCTAGGAATTTCGTGATCTGGCGGATTTTACGATCGGCCGCCGACATATAGGTACATTCGAGCTTTATAGTAGGTAGAGGTGAGGAAACCTGCACAAACTTGCGAAGCTATCAATGGTGTGTGTGAAGTTCCCAATCAAAGACAGTCCAAAACATAATCCAGCATAGCATAATAATTCTACATATTTTTTAAAATAAAGTTTTAATAGATATCATGTGCATATTATTCTATATGCGAATACCATATCAGTAGTTGCTTCGACATAGTTTCAGTTCTATTTCTATGTCTAACTTCACGCGCCAATTTTATCTAGTCTAGGCCCATTTAAATTAAGTCATGTTATCACTAGGCAAAAAAAATTATAAACTTTAGTAGGTACTTATTTCGCTTAAAGTATCTACCTGTTAATTTGGTTTATTACTCAAATTAACGTCTGATTAAATTCGCTGCGGGGTTCGTGATAAAATAAGATTGCTTGACTTGTGCTCCTGTACAGTTAATTTATCTGCAAATCATCGGTTTACTAATGTTTCGGCGAAAATTATTTAACAAATTATTAGCTCCAAAACTATTTAGCCCATATTTTTATTTAGGCGAAACGTTATTTCCTAACTCAACATTTCGCACTAATATTATTTCCCAACTAATCATTTGATAAATTATTACTATGCAAATTATTACCTGGGATTTTTTTAATATGTCATTTATGTTTTGGTCAAAATGTATTGATTTGCATGTACTTTCCTAGTGGCAGGTTATACTGGCTGCTATACAAAAAATAGAACCGACTACAAAAAACCATGAAAATAATTTTCTACCAGTCTGAAGTCGGTGCCTCAGCACGAGCCAGCAGGAGTGATTGAATTTAATCGTATAGTTGTAGGTGAGGTAGACGATTATAGGTCCACTCCTGCTGGCTCGTGCTGAGGCACCGACTTCAGACTGGTAGAAAATTATTTTCATGGTTTTTTGTAGTCGGTTCTATTTTTTGTTATAAATTTTTTTTTTCACGCTTTTTAGTGTAAATATCTAAGATACAATAGTTTAATGTCAACTGCTCATCACCTTTTACGAAAAATTGCTATTTCCGATGCAGAGATGTTCATTACTGAGGAGTCCTGGTGCTTCACCACCCATTCCATTTCACCATATGTGTTCCGAGGAGCATAAATTGCTTAGCAACTGTGTTAAAGCAATTGAAATTCAACCCATGAAATACTTGTTATTGAGTAGTAACTCCGATGGTCAACTGTGGTCTTCATCATCAGTTCCACTTTACCAAATGATGATTTTCAAAAGCAAATGCACGAGTTACTACTAAATATATCAAAATTACCATAGGTGTCCCTACAACATTTGAAGAGTTCCCTCGATTTCCTTAGGATCCAATCATCAGATCCTGATTTGGTGCTTATGGGACCTAATTGAAAGCATTCCTAGACGAACGCAAAAAAAAATTTTCAAATCGGTTCATAAATGACGGAGTTCTGAGGTAACAAACATTAAAAAAAAAAAAAAAAAAAAAAAAAAAAAAAAAAAAAAAAAAAAACATACAACCGAATTGATAACCTCCTCCTTTTTTGAAGTCGGTTAAAAAAAAACCTATCATCGAAGGCTAAGGCGGGAGCTACGCTCTGCTTCGGTTCCGCCTTAGCCTTCTGAACCTAAACTATCCTACGCTTCTGCTCCGAACCGTCTTGCTCGCTCGCTTCGCTCGCTCGCACAAATTTTGAGCTAAAACTTTACAACATAAAAATTGGTCAAGTATTATTTTACAGATTGTTATTTGTCTAAGCTAATCATTTGCTACATAATTATTTGCCACATTAAAGTGTGATGAAGTGAAATTTTGCAATATAAAAAAGTTGCGACATAAGAAAAATGCGAAGTAAAGTTATGGCAATGATTGGTTTGCCAAATGAAACTTCGGCGAAAAATTGGTTGCCAAGTGAAATTTGGCGAAACATATTTCGCCGAAAAGGCAGTACACCGCAAATCATCACGACGCCAACCCTTTTGGATGAAAAAGGTATGCAAAATATAATTTGAAAGTCCATTAAAAACGAGTCTACCTAATATCTTTAAATGAGAAATTCTTGTCTAGTGAAACAAACCCGGATAACTCGCATCTTAAATCGAGTTTAGCTCGACATGTTTCGGGCTAATTGGTTTTATAGCTATACGTATATTGAGTCTTTTAAAATGAATCATCTAATTTAAACGGGAGATGAGGTGTACCGGTATCTATTATCCAAACATCCCGTCAGTGGTTTCCTCGCAGTGTACCACAACAGTGTTTAACAGATTACAATTTATTAGTTTTCGTCAAACCGTATGAAAACTGTAGGTATTTATGAGAAGTAAAACAGCACGGTGTCTTTAAATATCCCATTTCATTACAAAATTCTTGAAATCAGAGTAACGGATGTTACTCCGCTCCTAAATGTTCTTGCTGAAAAAATATTATAGTGACTGAATAAACACATTAATTAAAATATAAACACTGCTATATGTAGATATTCAACAGTCGCTGTCTGTTGGAAGTTGAACAACCGTATAAAGTAAATATTTTCAAGCACACCTAAACGACGGAAATTTTTGGGATAATGTCCTATTTATACACTAAAAAGATTGCACTTATAAATCTTATAAGTAATCCCAAACAGATTTTCCCCCTGATAATAAAGCAATATTACCAATGTACGATTATATTTTTAAAAATATGTGGTATTTATTATACTTACGTAACTTTCTCCAACTGTTATTATCTGTAGGGAACGACCTTAATACTTCGTCTCCAGCTAAGTAAGTAAGCGTTTCTTCAAGTTCGGGTCGCTTGCGGTATTGGAGTAGATCGAGGAAATTCTCAAAAAATAGTTTTCCTTTTTAGCTATAAGGCATATGTCTCTACAAATATTACGTCTTTTAACGTAGTAAATAAAAATCTGTGACACAATGAGTTAGCATTTTGCCAAAAAAAATAATAATAATAACGTCAATTTTATCCGTATTTTTGGGTCGCGGGCTTCAAATTGATTTATACTTTGAGTCACCAGCCAAAAAGGTTAAGAACCGCTGAAGTAAGTTTTCAAATTGACATTTATAAGTATCTTTTTTAAACTTACTATATTTTGGCCTTATTTGTACCGAAATCACCCACATGATGGATAGACCTCATTAAGTCATCTACGTAGTGTTCTCGTAAAATGTATGTGATGGAAAAGCATCACATACCTATGCCGCAACGAACCCAGTAGACGATTCAAGACCATGAACACTCCGTCAGGTGTGTACGACTAAGAAGAATATCGAAAATTTTCATAATAATTTTACCATTAAATTAATGAGGCGCTTAAAACGTAATTATTAAAATGACAGCAAACAGAACCATTAATTGTCGGATCTTAAATTTGCCAAGTGTTTTGTTGAACAAAAGTAAAGTTTTCAGTTGAGGACAAACTTTATGTTCCGTAGCTTTATACACCTTGTTTCTGTCTATTTAAATTGGAAAAACGAAGCAGGGTAGAATTAAGAAATTAATTAAACCAGCTTAAACCTTTGAACTCGCTTTTGATGTAATTAAATTCTGAAATTATTTTTGAATGCCGCAGGAAAGGTTAACCTTAAAAAACTCTTCGATTGATATTGACATCCGTTTTTTATTACTTAAATAATATAGTAAGTATTCTATTTCATACTATTGTGTTTAATTTTACTACACCTAATTGAGCAAGTAACTACCTGCATAAATAAAAATAAACCTTTCGTCGATAAAGCATTCTGGACCGTTTCTTATAATTAAGATTTACTATTATAGAAAATACCGTAATCTCGAATTGGTTCTGAATAACTTGATGGCTATTATGTTGTTTTATTTTAATATAGAAAATCCCTTTATCACCTATTTTTTTTTTCGTGGTAAGATATCTGAAAAGCATGGATGATCCATTATTTTACTGAGCCTAACATCAAGATGATCTTATCTGATAAAACAAGTCTAGGTATATAGAGGTGTCTACTGCCTAAGCGTACTTACTCGTACTTATGTCGTAAAAGGTTTATTTAATATTTATTATATTAAGAAATACTTAACAAAGTGTTATTGTTTTACCTTTACATGCTGATTTGAATATACTCGTATGTATGGATAAGATAACTCTTTATTGTGCTTAAAACACATACAATTTTTACTAAGAAATACTTTCTTTGGGACTGTTTTTTTTTAATTATCTGATTTAAGTCCTGCAAAAGATTTCATGTGTTTGCTTGAATGCTCGAAGCTATTATAAATTAGTTACAGTAAATAGATGAAATAGAAAGAAATTACATTTTCAAAACGATATATTTTATTTTTACCAGAAAAAAAAACTTTTAAATGTACACGTTCAGGTTCAATACAAGCAATGTGGAGCACATTCCAAACCTTTACTCGTTCAAATATAATGTAACAATTGAAACCATAGATTTTGTAAAAAGACTGAGTCTGAGTGTAAGAAGAATGTCGTTTTATTGCTTCCTATTGATATAAAATATTAAATTCATGACGCGATACGAATTACTTGTTATAAGGAAAATGGAACGGTGAAATCGAATAACAAAACTCTTGAAGAAGATGTGGCTTACACCTGTTCCTTGATTATTTAGTAAGTAGTTATCCTTCATACTTGTGTTATTTATGTATTGTAATAATATCTGTATTTATTTGTTTTATATTTGGTAATAGGTATATTAATGTTTAATTTTGTATTCTGTTCATTATTGTATATATTTAGGTACTTAGGGTTTATTTATATATATGCATTAATATTTATTCAAATATTTTGCTCAATTTGTCGATCCTTATTTTTTTTTCGATTGCTTTTCTCTACCACTTAAAGGTTGACTGGCAGAGATCCCTTCGGGGATAAGTCCGTTTTTGTACTTGACACTTTCTTTTTCTGTGATATTTTTGTATTTCCTTTTGTATAATAAAGAGTTTTAACAAACAAAGAAACAAACGAAACTAAAAAGATTTTCTAAGTAACTTTACGTTTCCGTTTTGCGTCACAAATTACACCATCAATATAATAAGCCATCCAATTCTATTGTGTCCCATTATCACTCATATATCGATCGATGACAACCGGAAGTCACTAATTACCTCTTAAATTGAAGGGAGATTGAGGGGGGGGGGGTTGCAGTTAATGATTTCTTGTTGTCGCCTGACGATATACGAGTATATTTTCCAAACTACATCTACTGATAATGTGACAAATGTATGTAGTTACGTACCCAGTCCATAAAATTGTATACTAAGAATTCAGGCTACATAAGTACATATCCAGCTGTACTTTACGAGTAGTACAATAAAACCGTTCTACGTCTGTTCTATGTAAAAGAATAAGCTATCTAAATCATTAACTGATTGGCATACAAACGCACACCCAAACTAAGTACTGGGACAGGAACTTGAAATTTTGTACAGGAGTTCCTCTTTATTATGTAAGCACTAAGAAAGTTTTTGAAAATTCAATCTCTAAAGTGGTCATGAGCGACGAAGTTGCTTATGAAAGCTGATGGTACAAATTAAAAAACTAATGACATCATTATTTCGGTTTAGTATTTAGGATTTAGGGTACCTATTACAATATTTATTTATCTTCTTAGTTTAGTGAAATGCTTTCTTGAATTTAAGTTGGATTTCTATATTAATTTATTTTTGAGACCCGACGATACCTCACAGCGGCTCAGAGAGAAAATAATAGCCTGTCAATGGGAAGAAGTTAGATACTTTTCTTTTACTTTTTGAGCTTGTCATAATTGACGAACTTAGCATCAGTATGATGACTTTTATGCTAAGTTAATTTTCAATTCATTGTAGGTGATTGTAATAATTTATTGATATCATACATTAATATGATAAAAATGACAGTATAATTATAACAAAATCAATAATAAAACAGATATTATTCTTTTTGAAATCATATTTCGCACCCTTCGTGTAAGAAACGCGTAAGTACTATTAGGTTTGTACCTGTTTTACGCGTTTCTTGCACGAAAGGTGCGATTTCTCATTTTATTTATGAACAACCGTTTAATAAATGGCTAAATGGGTAGAGATAACATAGAGAATAAATTTTAATATGATCCATTTGTGCGAGTATGGTCTACAAAATTACTAAGTCTATTTAGGTAACAAAACTGATTTATTACTCGTAGTGTACAGTTAGTATAAGGCAGTTAAAATTAAATGAACGGTCACGTCCATATTTTTATACAAATCGAGTGAAAAAAAAACCTTTATTGCTTGAGCGGTCGTTAGCCTTCATTTAGTGGATACCAACCCACCCATACTTACATACACCGTCGCTTTTACAAAAATATAAACTTAGTTTAATAGTCTACTTTACAATTATTGTCTTTGAAATTTTACAACGAGACTAAAAATAAATCAAGAGCATGTGTCAAGAAAAAAGTGAATACAACTCTGAACCGGCGGATATTTTATTTCATTTTAATGATGTCGCTTTTGAGATTTTGTTTTTCCAGCAAGTTTTAAAGTTGACTGAATCTCGAGGCCATACATCCACAGTTATAAAAATACAAGTAAATAAACAAAAATAAAGTTAGAAATACATAGGAGAGTAGTTTAAATAAAAATTGGCTAAATGCTAGTTTGACTCGCGCTAGTTTATAAACTAGTGAAAAGTATCTTTGTGTTTTTACGAAAAACAAGTTTAGTTCATTTTCTTCAAGTTTAGCTTTTCAGCCTTCAGGCGTTCAACACACGATAGAGTAAACTTGCCTCGATAGAAACCTTTCGCGAAATTATCTCAAAATTAGCATTTTTTGGCGTGTCTAGTCTAGGCGACTAAAAACCAGATTCATTCCACTCCTGTGAATTATTTAAATAAATGTTTTTTTATTCACCCCTATTCCTTATGAATTACACGATTCGTGAGGTCCTATTTAGTTAATAATTTATATTTATACGAAATAAATACATATACGTGCAGTAAGTGCGTACCATAATTCTTTAGCCAAGCACCAAAAGCGTATTTCATTCAACCTTAAGATACTTTTGACGCGTCGGTGGAATCCGCCCTGCCTAACGACCGCAACTGAATTCTCTTTAAGACGGACAATATACCCAAAAGTTATCCACCGCAATCCCGGCAAAGCGTCCTACCATGGTCCTACCGTTACAAGGAAATTGTTGAAGAAACAATTACAAGCTCCACTTTATTGAATATATCCCGCAATAAGAGGTCTAAGACTAAAGGTTTTAACTTAAAAGTTTCAAACTTAAATTAAATTTTAAGTACACTTTACTCACTCTACTACCTATACGCATTCCTTGTTTTGAAAAAAAACCTCATCTATCATATTTGTGAATATCTTTGAAGAAGATAGCGTGACTTGTTCAGGAATTCATAAAGGGAATAGAATCGAATTTATGCTTTAAAAGATGAACAGGCAAAAATATTTTCAGCGATGATGTGAATCGGAGTGTGTAAGAAATGTTTATATTGATGTGAATCGAGACCATTACCTATTTCAAGTTTTATTAGAAAATGTAACCTATTTTTTACGTTAATACTCCAAAATAATGTAATTGTATCCTTACGTGCTATATTTTCAGACGTTATTCATGTGTAAAGGCAATTAAAATGAAATGAGTTTCATCCAAAATTAGAAACAAACTCGCGCGTCATTACGCAAAGTGGTTTCATTAAATGTGGTTCAGCTACTTCACTTCACCCTTTTCAAAGCGATGGACAGCAGCCTATCTTGATGTTAAATATTCCAGTGAACGATTTTGGCAAAACTTCTAGGTCCACCGCACTGTTTTCTTTTTCTTTTAGTATTTCCCACAGCCTTGCAACGAAGAAAGCTGGAATTGACTGCCGCGCTGTATCTCAATATTGCAAATAAATAGAGTTGCGGTTCTTTTATAGTCTACCTTGGGTTTTCATCAAATGTTCTTTTCGATTTTGTTAGCATTTCTTTTTTAATATTCTTTATTTTTACTTGCAGCGGGATCTTATTCTATATTAACATACAATTTACAATCTGCAATTAAAAATCTTAATATAGTGCTTAAAAATAAAAAGTAAAAAAAGGCCCGAAAAAAAAACGCCGACGAAGAAAACGCCGCCAAAAAGGACAACTAATAAGTAAAAAAATATTATGCACTAGCTGTTGCAGCTGTTGCCCACGACTTCATCTGCCAAGAATTCGTTTTATCAATATCCTGCGGGAACTATGCAGATTTCCCACAAAATTAGCCTATGTCGTTCTCCAAGGTTCTATTCATCTCTACACGAAGATTTCATCAAAATTGGTTGAGTGGTTTAGGCGTGAAAACGTGACAGACAGAAAAACAGACAGACAGGTTACTTTCGCGTTTATAATATTAGTATGCATTAGTATGGATGAAAGTATGGATTGGCCCTTAAATTCATTATGAGTACTTACCTAGTAATATTTTTTATCTATGCATCTTCGGTGCCTGGGGACCAGACTGGAGGTCAAGAGTATACAATACAATACAATGGCTCTTTATTGGGCACCAGAAATAGTAAGCGATACAGAAAATAGGAATACAGAAAGAAAATTACAAGGATGGCCTGCAGCATATTAGGCCAAGAATTCCATAATCTTTTATGTGGTCCCACATATGTTTGAAAGTAAAGTAAATACCTATTATGCGTCTACGATTCCTACCGCAGCGAACTAAAGAACTGATGATCTTGAAACGGCTGAACCGGTTTTGATAAAATATGTCTAGAGCCATCGCTAGAAAACCTGCTTTCAAATAAAAAAAACCATTCAAGTCGGTTCACCGTTCACCCGTTTAAGAGCTAGCCAAAGGCAGACACATAGGCAGATACACACACACACACACACAGATACACAGACAAACACCCCTCTTCTAGCATCAGGGGTTAATATAAAAAACCGCCCAAGTGCGACTCGGAGTCGCGCACGAAGGGTTCCGCAATCTATACAACATTAGACATCAACAAAAAACAGCAAAAAATCAAGTTTGTTGTATGGGAGCCCCCCTTAAATATTTATTTTTATTTAATTATTTATTATTAAAGTGATTATACAACAAAAGATTCTGTGAATATTTCAAGCATATTGATATCAAGCAAAAAACGGCAAAAAAACACGTTTGTTGTATCGCGATATCGGAGCCCCCTTGAATATTGACTTTATTCTGTTCATATTCTGTTTTTGTTGTTATAGCGGCCACAGTAATACGTAATCTGTGAAAATTTCAAGTCTCTAACTATTACGGCTCAAGAGATAGAACCCAGTGACAGACGGAGGGACGGACAGACAGACAGACAGTGTAGCCTCAGTAATAGGGTTCCGTTGGCACCATTTGGGTACGGAACGATAAAAACAACTGAGATACATCAGCGCCCAGCCCAAACCTACTAACCTAGAAAGTTTACATTATGAGGAAGTGTGTTTACAACAGCTTTCTAGAGAAGAAATAAGGTAGGATTTTGCGGGATTCCTACGCAATAGACATTTCTACAAGGGGCCAAGTTAAAGGTAAGGCTAGTTGGAAATCATTTATTTACAGTGTCTAGAAATCAAAATATTAAATAGATAAAACAATATTTTTAAATATCAATAAATATTGAACGCTGCAGTTTTTAAACACCGGCCATATAATTTAAATTAAAATACTTATTATTCTAGAGCTGAATCACTCCATAAAAAAATACTAAATGGGCTTCTGATCTGAGCCATGTCGTGTGATATCTGCAGGTAAATGATACAAGGAGAAAAATTCAGGTCAGCAATGGGTAAGCTCCATGTACTATTTTTTTTGTTTAATTGTTAGCACCTGGGCGACCGAGCTCTGCTCGGGCTACAACGCGGTAATAAGTGTTTTCCCAGAGGTAAGACCAAGCTAGATAGATTTTTCATTCCCGAAAACCCCTACATATCAAAATTTCATCGAAGTCGTTTGAGCCCTTTCCGAGATTCTGATTTATTTGAAGAATTGCTCCTTTATAGGTATCAGATTACTATATTTACACTTGCTGGAAAAAATCTCGTTTACTGTGATGCTCGATTTAACTGGAATCGAGAGTTTTTCAGCAAGCGACCATTAATAGTCTAAAGGGCGAAACACCGGTCGGTCCGTATAGAGCTAAAATGAAAGGAGGTGATTCCATTTTAGTTCAGGTCACGCTTACTTTTGTTCGCTTTTATTCAGAGTATCTTTCTACGAGTATATCTATAAATAGGTAGGTACTGATTGACTAACTGAATGATAAAACACTGCTTCATAAACTACAGATCTTTAAATTAGCCGAAAATATTTGTCTTGATTATCTCATAAAGGTGTATAAAAAAGGATGATTCTTAGAGATTCCCATGGGATAGGGACCTAGCCTATTTCGTTTCTTCCGTGGGGAAAATCGCGGGCATAAGCTAGTTAAGACATAATTGTAGCCGCACCAAGTTCAGGAGCGATGATGTTTTGATTTCTTCCTTTTATAACTTCTTAGTAACATCGTACTAATTTAGGTTATATTGTAACGAGCTAACAAAAAAGATTCCTTTACAGCTTCAAGTAAAACAGAAGCGATACAGATGGTTGACAATGGACCCAAAAAGGTTAAAAATTACAGTAACGAGGAAGAATAACAAGTCCGTTTTTATACCTATGTAGGCATGTCACGTACAGTCAGCATCAAAAGTAACGGATCACTTTTTGACTTTGTCGTTTTAGCTAGGGATGGGTCGAATATTCGTTTTATATTCAGTATTCGGCATGTTTGGCAGGTTTACAGGCTAAATTACGGAATGTTCGGCAAAGTGACACTCAAACTTTTCACTTTATTGAGCCATATGTACGAGTGAATGTAAAATGTGTTATTTTTATTACGTACAGTGAGGCTTTCATGTTTTTGTGGACACGGTAGCTTTATTTCCAATAAGAGCAAATGGTTGGATGGTTATTAATTATAAACAAAATATAAGTAGCTATGTACCTAGATAGCTGTTTTTAGATTAAACTACAGTGATATTTATAATAAAATAATATGTTAATTTATTCAAGCAGGTCTTGTTTGTGAGAATTGAAGCCAGTTTTTTTTTATTTAATCAAGATTTGCATGATTAAATTACAACATTTCAATAAAAAATTATCATATTTCTAGTTTCTACTTAGGAATAAACTATGCTGAATATTCGGTTCGGTAAAAATTTTATCGAACATTCGGCCGGATTCGTATTCGTTTAATACATTTTTATGTCAGATTTGTGTGGTGTTAAGTACGAATGAAATAAAAGAATTTCTTCGCTCACCCGCGACCTTAAAACGTTGCTGTAAAACGACAAAGTACAAAAGTATGCAGCTACTTTTGACGCTGACCGTACCTACGTGATAAATCTCGTTTATCGGTGACTCGAACCCGGAGTATTTGGATATCGTAGGTATATGTGACTATAATTTACTATTTTACCGTATAACGTGCCTGTAACGTGCCTGTAACGTGTCGGCAGATGTTCCGTCGTCTTAAAAATAATTTGAGCATCACAGTCATGTCGTTTCCCGGTGGGCAAAGGCGTAACCCTATTGATTAAAAACGGTAATGGGGCACTTAAATGTTTAAAAACGCTCGCACCGATTTATTTTCTATACAATTGGCACCAGTAACAAGAAATTCCTTTTAGCGATGAAATTGTTTTTAATGAGGTGCCTACCTACAACCGAATTCACCAATATATTTAATGTAAATTTACAGCCAATATCATTGTCAGTACTTTCTGTATTTACTTTAAGAACTAGATATAAAATAAACAAATACATAAATAAACAATAAATAGGTACTTAAAACCCTTAATTAATCAGAATCTCGGAAATGGCTCCAACGATTTCAATAAAATTTGGTATGTAGGGGTTTACGGGGATGAAAAATTGATATAGCTTGGTTTGATCTCTGGGAAAACGCTTATTAACGAGTTTGAGCCCGAACAAAGCTCGGTCGCCCAGGTACTAAACTTTGGAATGAACTGTCGTTTGCGGTATTCCCGAACCGATCGATATGACCTTCAAGCCTTCAAGAAAAGACTCCTACCTAAAAGGCCGGCCACGCACTTGTTCTCTTCTGGTGTTGCAGGTGACCATGGGCGACGGTAATCGCTTACCATCAGGCGATCCGTTTGCTCGTTTTCCCATATTACATAGCAAAATGTAGCGAAAACATAATATAAAATTTGAGCGGTGGTTGTTCGTCATGCCATGGCATGTGCTAGTGAAAAGTAATCTTTATCAAATAGTTTTTCATGTTATTTAATATGGACCTACGTAAATAAATTTCAAGCAGCATTTAGCAGACGCAAAATAAAATACCGCCATTAGAAATTAGATATATTTTTTTTTCTGCATTGTCTTAAGATTCCTTAAACTTCAAACTGTTCTGAAAAATTCTAATTTGACTGCAATAAACACACAAATGATAGAACATCTCAACCAAGACTGTAATCAAGCTAACAAAGAGGCAAATCATGAAATGTCAGAAACTGCTTCGCGGACACAAAGCCACTTTGGCTTTAAATAGCTATGGTAGGGGCTTCCCAACTAAACCGGAATCAAGAACCACAGTTAAGTGAATTAGTGATAACGAGTTAAGATCGAGATTATGTAATTCACTTTCACAAATGGGAGTTCACTCTAGTTCAGGATAAAACAATTTAACTAGATAATCAAAACATCAGAATACTTTCATCAAGGAACAATGTTTCAAAGCAAAATAGGTCAGTTGAGAGTATTTAAGTACATAATTAAATAATGTAATTTCCGTTGTTTATCACCGTATAATTTTTCGAAATATTTTTATTTATTTACCTTAAGTCGTGGTGGCCTAGTGGTTTGACCTATCGCCTCTCAAGCAGAGGGTCGTGGGTTCAAATACCGGCTCGCACCTCTGAGTTTCTCGAAATTCATGTGCGCAATTTACCACGAGCTTTGCGGTGAAGGAGAACATCGTGAGGAAACCTGCACACACCTGCGATGCAATTCAATGGTGCGTGTGAAGTTCCCAATCCGCACTGGGCCCGCGTGGGAACTATGGCCCAAGCCCTCTCATTCCGAGAGGAGGCCTGTGCTCAGCAGTGGGACGTATATAGGCTGAGATGATGATGATGATGATGATTTACCTTAAGATTTTATCTTTTTTGAATTAGGTATTTACAGCTGAATACAAATTACGGTATCCCTTTACTTGACCGAACTTCATTTGCACGAATTTCATGTGCTATAATATACAAACGTCATAATTTTGTTTCCTATAAATTCATTATCACTACTCATTTTTACCATATTAATCAAATGGCAGAATCTTTGTTTCGTATAAAGTTACTTTCAATAATCATTGTAATCCATAAGTATCACATGCCATAATATCATTTGGACGTCAAGAGGATATATATTGATAAATCCCATACGTCAAACAAGCCTTTGAATCAGGTAAATTTTAAGCACATAGATTAGGTTAGGTTAGAATTGCGACATTTGATTTGTGCGAGCGAGCGAAGCGAGCGAGCTAGACGGTTCGGAGCAGAAGCGACTCGGATAGGTTAGGTTCAGAAGGCTAAGGCGGGAGCGAAGCGCAGCGTAGCTCCCGCCTTAGCCTTCGATGTTAGGTTTTTTTTTATAACAGCCCAGATAATAAAGATAAAAGATAGATTAGTAATAGAAACCAACATCTCCACTACGCGGAATAGGAGCTCCGCGCACGTACGTAGCCACGATGAATTCAGAAAGAAACAATATTTGGTATGGCGTTTGAATATTCTATTAAATGATATTATTGCACTTAATAATATGGAAAACAATACGTATTGCATTCGTATCGTTATGGCATCAAAGTTTCGGGAAAATAAAAATATATCAAATAAATTTTCTGGTAAACGAAACATTCGAGCAAATGAAGTTTCGGGCATGTGGAGTTCGGGATAATGAAATTATGGCATATAACTTTCGGTCAAACAATAGACAACCACAAATTACACTAGAAATCTAGCGTTGCAGCAGCGGATATGTTTTCAATGAAACCCATTTGATATGACCAACAGACATCTGGCAATGCTAGAATAACGAATAACTATTCCAATAGCTTTTATGTGTTATCTGTAGAAGTTTGAAATACGACTCGGATAAATCAAAGAGGTAGATTAAGCGGAGCTCTGCTTAGTTAGTAAAAATTAATAACGTTGTTGGTTATAAATACGTACATAATTTTACATAAACTATTAACTAGAACCAGTTGTAGCAAATGATGATAACAATCTTTGTTAATGGGATTAGTTGAGGCTTTATCAGTTCTTGAAACCTTCAATACCAAATGGCTAAAATGTCTTGATAGGCGATGATTAAAGCGATAAAGCCTTTCAAACTAAATAGGTTTTGTTATGGGATTGAAAAGCCCTATTTATGTTGAGTATTTATTTTATACAAATCGTACTCACCTATAGAATAAGTTCAAACAAAAATAGAAACAAATCTCAAAATTTTGCTCTAAATAGTGACCGGAAAGTTAGCATTTCCTTTTCCCCTACTTTCACTTGTGGCCAATGATTCTTCATGACGGAGACTTACGTCATAAATAAAAATAAAAAAACTAACTTATTTCTCTCTCGAGTGAAAATATGAGCGAGATGAATCATTAAGAAGGTAGCATGAGTGATTTTGATTAAATACTAGTAACTGTTTCAACCAATGTAACTAAATTTCTACAGAATAGATAAAGCTATATTACGGAACATGTTCGAATATCTCGAAAATTGATTGAACGCTAGACCGATGTGTACCTACCGACATATTGAAACATTGTTTGATCTACACGTATTTGATTACCCAATTGTATCTCTAAGCGCAAAAGGACATAAATTACTTAATATAATGGAGTAGACCTCAATTTAAAAATAATTAGGTAGCTACTAAGTTTCTAAAGTGCTGTTGTCAAATGATAATGGTCATCATGAACAACCGCTACAACAGCAAAATAACGCCTGATTGTTTGGAGAACCGTCTTGTTTTTAGTTACCTACCGGTTATGTTTACTGACGTGCGAAAAAGCACTAATTAAAAAGCATTAACTACACACCTGCAGCCGTTTTATAAAATAATCAAAATCTTAAAATTGTAGCTATAAGTTTTTTAAGTGGCATGTAATTATTCGTTTATTCCGTCCACATTTAACCTTAATATTTCTACTACCTAAATAAATTCCAATCTATTTCTATGACAGAATTCTCGACATTCGGCAGCGTTGAGATAGAAGGCCTGTGAAATTCTATACTCAGCTTTTTCCGCAGCCGAGCAGGTGTTCGTTCGACATTTCTTTTATTCTATTTTTGATGATTTTGTGTTCATCAAACGTAACTAAACCTATTGTAGTAGGTACAAATGAATATTTTTTCGATATTGAAAAGCTACGAGCTAAGTCTTACGGAAAAAATATTACGGAGTACTAAGTGTAAGGTGTATGGTTTCATGAATTGAATTAATACTACAGTATATTATTTATAACCTAAGTAAATATAATTCAATTACTTTACTTAATCATATTAAAAGCTTAATCTTTGCTGAATTCGGGTTGGTTTTTAGAAGATGTGCGACCACATTCATTCATAGTAAAAGTCAAATCTACCTATATATACTTATCGACATTTTTTTTCTGCATTTTTTTCTTTTTCCTAAATTTAGAAAATCAACATGTAAATGAGTACCTAAGATTTCACGACTCAGCAATTATCCGATAAAGCTATGGCTAAAAAGTGTTGGCTAAATTGTTCGTGTAGTGACTAGTAAATATGGAAGACAGATAGGTATTCGAGAATCCGTGATGGTTTAGTCGTTATTTAGTTATTTTCATAAACTTACAGCTTGTATTCTCTATTTCACAGCGTAGTTATTTTGCGCTAACGTATGAAAAGGGAAAGAAAATGCAGATGCAGACAAATAGATACCTAACTGTGTTATTGGATTTTGTGCTAGTGGGGCTCTATTCATTGGTAACGACACCACTTTATTTATTTTGCCATGGTATTTTTTTTCCAATCTGCACAGGACAGCAAACGTTTGAAAGGCTTGGCGGAATTGGTTTTATGGTCTCTACCCATTACACCGTAGCATGACCGTAGCATAACCGTAATAAGAGCGTGTCAGGTAAAATATATTATTTGTATTGAAAAGTATGAGACTATATCTCCCGCCGACCGCTGCCGTCGCGTATCATGCATACATGCTTGATATTCCGTTCCACGGGGGCTACTACGAAATTTGAAAATCGAAGATCGTATTGTTGTTCTTCTCACTCTCCTATTAGATAATAATAAGCGTCAGCGGGACGGCATGATACGAAGTTCGAATTTCGCACTTCTTAGTATAGAGCCTGACACGTTCCTATTACGTTCATGGCATGATACTGATACGGTGTAGTGTAGTAGGTAGAAACCATTATTTATCTACACAATAATAGGTACTAGCCAGGTAGCTGATTTACTTAGAATCTAATGTGGTTATTTTGTGAAACCAGAAAGGTAACTCATATGGCAACGACGGGTTATTCCCACCTGTTACCACGAATTTTAACAGCTGGGAATATTTTTCCCATCTTTTACCACTATAGTTCTCAGTGGTACCTATCTACTGGGAAAAAAATCCCAGTAATTACCAACAATTAGTGGTAACAGGTGGGAGAATACCACTGATATCAAATTGGTGGTATCAAGTCGGCCGTGGTGGCCTAGTGGTTTGACCTATCGCCTCTCAAGCAGAGGGTCGTGGGTTCAAATCCCGGCTCGCACCTCTGAGTTTCTCGAAATTCATGTGCGCAATTTACCACGAGCTTTGCGGTGAAGGAAAACATCGTGAGGAAACCTGCACAAACCTGCGAAGCAATTCAATGGTGCGTGTGAAGTTCCCAATCCGCACTGGGCCCGCGTGGGAACTATGGCCCAAGCCCTCTCATTCCGAGAGGAGGCCTGTGCCCAGCAGTGGGACGTATATAGGCTGACATGATGATGATGATGAGGTGAGAATAACCCTAACGACGTCATGAATCATCATCTTATCGCACGGAGTATTCGTAAAATTCTTGGTTTGTAAGAGATAGTAGATTTAATTTGTTAATATAATCCTTATTTCTGTGAAATGAGGTTTGCAGTCGACATGAATATTTATGGTTGATATTCTATATTCAGACCTATATTATTTGTCACCTAAGATGAGTTCTGTGACGTTTCGAGTTTGACAGTTTTAGAGATGCATCATTGATCGAGTGAACCATAGATTTTTCTAAGAGTTATTAGTGCTTATTTTTGGAAAATTTGCATTATATTAAAAATATATATATACCTATTTTTTCCAGTTTTCCGCCCACCGGGCCACCGTTTTCTCGCTCTCGCTCGAAATAATCCCTCAAACGAATTACAAACTCTCGACTCTCTTACAAAGTCAACAAAAATAATAATAAAAATGAACAATAACAAATACAATGCAAAGAAAATGCAACGGAATCTGAACTCGTAATACACGGCAGACGCACTCGTACCTACTGACATACTGACAATGATACTGACAAGTACTGGCCACAAGAGGCACAAGATGGTTGCGGCCGCGTCCCAAATAGCCGCGTTTACAAAATCTTGCAAGTTTTGTTTAAAAATGTAAAATATCTTAGTTCACTGTTATCGAATAATGAACCGCTGCAATTGCCGATAGTAATATTGTGTCACGTCACTACTCTGTTCCGTTTCACACATTGCGTCATTTAAAAAAATAAATATTTTTCTATCGTATTCGATGGAGGCTATTTAACAGACACTGATATTGCTTTAAATTTTTAGAGGGAACGGTTTTAATTTTTTTTGATATGATTTTTTTTATATTTTGCAAACATAGTATGCATAATTTGGAAAATTTTCAAATGTCACAGAACTCATCATACGTGAAAAAAACCGCATCTAAATCAGTACAACCGTTCTGGAGATAAATGTGAACATTCGTTTGCGCACAAACAAACAAACAAACAATCTCTCACCCTAAACGCATATACCGTCTCCGTTCCGTCGTGGGTAAAAATACAATAGTTTGAAATGACAGCAGATCTGTTCTGTTTGTTTTGATTTACACTGCTGTCAGCTGTCGATCTTAAAACATAGTTTTAATAAGCTGATATGTTTTTAAAGTTTTATAATGCGTCTTGTGCCATATAGAGAAATATAGTTTGGCGCCAAAGTCCCTCTGAATTGCATTTAAAAGGGATTCAATTACATTTTTGACCTCACACCCCCCTAAGTGAATCAATCAAGTTTTTGTGATGAAACAGTGAATGGAGGCCCAAAAACTTCCTTAGTCGTAGAAACGACCGCTCTTTTTTCGTTTCTTAACGATATATACATGCTTTATCTGAGTATTTGTTTGTGCCAGTTGCACGTACCAATCTCAAAGTAGTTTCACAAACACAATTTCATTGAGATGTTTGGGGTATTTGGTAAGGGTTATACAAATGTTTAGTTTTAAGTTAAAGGGTCATAACGAAAACCAGCGCTGCGGTTTGCTTTAGCAATACGCTGAGTATGGCCCTTTTTTATTTTCTTTCTTGGTGCCTAATATATAAGATTGTCTGTTTTTTAGCTGTCATTTTATTTATTTTTGTTGTGCCGAATTTAGGTAAATAAATTTATTCTTTCTTTCTGTCAAATGTAAAAATAAATGACACTACCTCGGTTGAAGCCACGCGAAATTTGCGTAATTGATGTCGGTGCCTAACAAATAAGTTTGGCAACGTATAAAATGGTGAAAGAAAATAATTAATTTGTTATTTTTTTCCTTAATCAGACTCGCTCGCTAAATTATTTTGAAAGTCTTTTACTGATTTGTATTCCAATTTATATCTCCATTTGAGTTAAGAACTATTACTATATCGTGTATACGTATGTGTAAAAAGAAAAATCCTGACTCCCTCACTGACTGACTCAACAACGCACACGTCTTGTCCCGATAATGATTGGTGAAATTCCCACGGGATAAGGGAACAAAGGGATTTCCATATTAATTTTGTCATATTTTTACGACGCAGTGTCCAAGTGTACGCAATCCCATAATATATTTTAGTCCAAAATGTACGAGTATGTGATTACGTACACTTACCCAAGCGAACGAAGCGAAGCGAAGTGAGCTGGATGCGAAGAGAGACGAGCTCAAGGCCAGACCACCTGCGGCCATTATCTACAATTACGTCTAAGGGGTGCTGACGTGCAGTGAGTGCAGTCGCACATTCACTGCCAAGATCGGATACGTCAGTCACCTGAGAGCACACCAGCGCCGCTCTCAGCAGTAGAAAGTAGTCACTGTGGTCGAATACGGCCGGGAGATTATTATTACACTTACCCACTGCGCACGTTTACCCCACACACATGACTCTATTGTGTATATGCCCATTTATTCGGTCCTTGCTGCAGCCTAAATGGCTGGACGAAGAGTCCTAGGATATACAGGGTGTAACATACATATCGGTCCGTATGGGAAAGTCTAAAAGTGAGAAAGTCTGAAACTATAAGACAAACGAAGATCTGTTTTTAGAAACCATGTCATCGATTCTAGTAAGAAGAAAAAGTGCACTCATACATTTAAAATAAAACATGTATTCAGCAAGGAAATCGAACCCGGACCTTTTGAAAAATAAAACTTACAGTGTAGTAAAGATTATGAAATATAATGCATTTTATTCATTCTAGATACCGCGTTTAATAGTACGAGTAACATTAATAGCTATTTATGCAACTGTAACGGAATAGGGGTCCTTGAAACACGAGTGTGGTTTCATGAAACGAGGCGTAGCCGAGTTTCATAAAAGGGTCACATGAGTGTTTTAAGGCCTAATTACGTACAGTTGCATACAATATTTTATCTACGTTCACATATTAAATGCTCTATCATGTGTTCAAGAACCATTGAGTGTTACCTGCATTGCAACCAGAACTTATACTAGGACCTTCACTTTGCTGGTAAATTATAAGTCATTTCCTTCCCCGCATCTAAAATATCGGGCAGAGTCAAATTTTCTTCGCATTCACTGATATGATATCAGACATCTTTAAGCAAAAACGAATTTTTCCCACGAACGAAAATTTGTATAACAAAACGATACTAATGAATCGAAAATGGCGCTAAAGCCGCTAAGACCCAGTACGTCACTGCGCATGTGCGGCATGTGCACGCATGCGCTAAAGCGGGCACTGCCACAGACAAGTGAACATTAGAATCAAAACTTTTTGATATACTTAAACTTTTTGGATTTACCCTGTATCGTAATGGTTTAAAAAATTATATTATAACATTATTTTGTTAGAAGAAAAGTGTTGTAATGAGTTTTTTTTTAATATTATTATTTTTTTAATTATATTATGTTTAAAAAAGTATGTAAATATAAACGCGTTTTGAATTTTATAATTCGAATATTTCGATATGAGAGTAGATAAAATATCTTATGACCTCCACTATCGATATCCAAATAGAAATAATGTATGTTCTATTTTTCAAAACGACTGGGTTTGATTCCAGAATTTTTGCATCATTCATTCATCATGGCATGGTTCCTAAGAACAGATCTTTGTACGTCTTATAGTTTCAGACTTTCTCATACCTACTGACCGATATGAATGTTACACCCTGTAGGCATATTATTTCAGGCGTTCACAAAAATATATATGTTGGGGAATGAAATAAGATATTTTGTACTGTAACATAATATGTTATGAGTATCAAATGAAAGCTAATAATTACCCATACCTACTAATAAAAAAAAAACAAAAAAAAATTATACCCAGTATTTAAAAATCATGACTAAAACCGAAATTTAAATTTAAGTCGGTTCTAAACGGTCGGGGTCGGTCGGTATGGTTTTAGTCAATAGTCACAGAAATATCAAAAGAGTATGAAATAAAATAATAAAATAAAAAATAAAAAAAATAGTTTATTGCAGACAGAGTCCATATAAGCGTTAGTACATTATGCACTTAAAAACTATGTTAGTAATTATAACTTTTAATATAAAAATCTGCCACCCTGAGGAACACCAGGCACAAGCACATGTGCTCGTACCCAGTGCCTCAAGATGGGACAGTCAGGCTTCTCGCTAATGACCCTCAAGATGGTGTTGGTGCTCCCGCGCACCCTGCCCTTGCGAGGCGACGCGGCGCCGCACCACCGCGCTGAACCCCTGCGTGTGCGCGTGCGCAAACATCGCAGATGCGCTGCAATATCGCGGGAGCCCCAACAATAACCTGAAGGCATTGTTCTATTGTACTCGGAGGGCGTTGAAGGCCCTCTGCGTGTAGCTGACCCACAGGTTGCATGTGTATAGCGTTTCACAGAAGGAAATTAAAGAAATCTAAAAAACCACATCATATTCATTTCGCGACCAGCTCAAAAACTCTTAGCAATGGGTCCCAAGTAGGTAGTCCCAACTATTGAACATTAACTTAGCTACATCTACATAACAGTTCTAGACCACTAGACTTATTTTCATCCTTTTCGTTTTTTTAAACTTTTTTTCATTCCACGCACTGGATGGTAAACGAGCAAGTGAGTCTCCTGATGGTAAGAGATCACCACCGCCCATAGACATTTGCAACACCAGGGGGATTGCAGATGCGTTGCCAACCTAGAGGCCTAAGATGGGATGTACCTCAAGTGCCAGTAATTTCACCGTCTGTCTTACTCTCCATGCCGAAACGCAACAGTGCAAGCACTTCTACTACGCTTTTTTGGTACTTTTACTACCTCTTAGTTAGGTAAGGCAAGGAACAAAAATTAAAATCTTACGTAATAATCAAAACTTAAGAATAAACTGAACAGATTAATATTTACTATGTGCACCAGAGTTAACAACTTTTGGGAGTAGAAATAAAAATCTCTACGACTTTTTTTGCGTGAGCGAGAATACTAAAGTACCCAGGTAATTTTAAGTACTTTTTACTTTAATTATTCAGTCCCCAAAAGCCATGAACAGCGAAAAACTGATCTGGTTTCTTTAAATTTGGAACTCGAGAATTCTCGAGTTCTGGTAATTTTTTTCTCGTCTCGAGTGAAGTCAAATTTCTCGAGTTTTCTCGAGTTTTCTCGAGTTCGAGAAAGCTTGATCAGAAACCCTACTAACGATCTATCGATGGATATAATCTATAAATATCTAGTCACTATACTGAAACTTCCTTTCTGATTTAAAAATGTAAATCTCGCTAATGAAGATAGCGAAACTCGCGCCGGCAGCTCGGCTGTGTCACAAATTGAACTTTATCAAGAAGATTATAAGTTGGGCAGGCTTGAAGCTTTTAATTTCCGTATACTTATGAAGCTTTGGTGCAAAATGAATGATTTATTTCTAACTAAGATCGGTTTTTGGAGTCTTTTTGTATTTTTTTTTCAACTCCAATTTTGTTACTTTTTACGGTCATCCCGTAAAATCTATATCGAAAAAATCTATAAGTAAAATCTATATCGAAAATACGAACAAACATGGATGCACAGAAAAACCGGAAAAAGAGACCAACGCTGGGAATCGAACCGAGGTCCTCAGCATTCCGTGCTGCGTGCTGTACCCCTACACCACCACTGGACAGTAGTACAGACATCAATTTCTCTTATGCACCACATATGTATATCACAAGATATATCTCAGCTGAGGACCTGGGCTCGATTCCCAGCGCTGGTCTCTTTTTCTGGTTTTTCTGTGCATCCATGTTTCAGTTTGTATTTTCGTTTAGTTTCTGGCAACATTCTTTCACTTTAAGCCTGTTACTGACTGATGGTGCTAGCGTTAAATAAATAATCAAGCAAACTAAAATCAACCGACTGAAAACCATGACAATTTAACAAGGTATTTTAAACGGAGTAATAACATTAAATTCCATAACTCTACTGAATAATTATCAGGTAAAGTTTCTGCATTAAGTTGAATAAAGATGCGAAGCTGAATCAGAGTCCGGTTGCCACCATTTAGGTGGTTTGTGGGAGTAATGGATTAGAACAGGGATTTAGATCGGGCTTTATTTTATTCAGTGATACATATTCGTATATCAGGGCGAAACCGAGTCTCTATTCGTTGTTTTCAAAGGGAAATAAGAGCCGAGCTCTAACGTTATATAGTTAGTATACACCGTGGGCCCGAATAACCCGAGGGATTTTAACCATTGATTTTAGAGCCTAATTGGAGTATATAAAGTAGTATAACATGTAGTCCTATAACAACCCGTTTTTGAGATAATCGTTATTTAAGAAAAATCATAAGTAGAAAAATCTCAAGTGTAATACACCCTAAGTATGTGACGTAGTATGTTTAACCACTTAATATTTTTAAACGCAGACATACTAATGGCATGCTTTCTGGCCAGTTGGCAGTATTTAAGTATGATATCCAACTACAAGTAGGTTTCATTATCATGGTTATTTCTACCGATATTGAAGATGCGACTTAAAACTGAGTTGAGTAACAGACTGCTGCATAGCCGTGTAATTATAATATCTTTTTCTTGACTTAATCACAATTAGTACTCCTCACTTATCGCTAAAACTTAAGATTGTTTCTATCGCGATAGGAATCGCGAGTTGCGAGAGTGCAAACTATTTGTATTTACCTATGCTATAATAACTGGCCGATATCATGAAATAGATGTTACTAAATGTCAACGTTAAAAATGATTACTGATTGTCACGTCAGATCAAATCACGGTCGGTGTTAAATCCTATTTTTGCTAGAACAGTCGGTATTGCAAATAAAGTGTAATAAATAATAAATAGCTATGCCGAATTATCCTCCTGCTCACTTAGCGGACATCCATTTCATTTATGGGTTTTGTAACGGCAACTCGCAAAGAGCAGTTGCTGAATACCGGAGAAGATTTCCCACTCGTCGCGTACCGCACCATTCCACCTTCGTGGATACACATAGACGGTTATTCTACCAGTTATGGTGAAGAGAATGAAATGTATTTTTCTAGAAACACCAAAAATAAAGTTTTTTTTAAATTTGTGGGTTATGAATGAACAAATTGAGATATTTTCATTTAATTCAGTTCAATACAAGCATGTTATGACATTTGTTGTCACAAACTAGTAAACAATAACATGTCACATGACATGAACCACACTGCACTAATTGACTCGGGCATCGTATGATATCGGAGCGACTCGTGAAGTGTCATGTTCGCTTACTCTGTTTCTCTACTAAAGATTGGTTCCTCTTACTCACTCTCTTAACTAAAGACTTGTTCACAAGGCCGTGCTAAGCTTAATTGAATTATTTTGTTCTAAAAAATAATTTTAATTAAAGTACATAATTGAACCTATGTTCATATAACATTTTTTACTCGTATTATCGTCAGAAATACCCTGTTAAAATCCCTCGGGTTTTTCGGGCCCACGGTGTATATCTTTCTATAGTATCACTTAATGACAATCTTGCGGTTTCGTGTGTCGTAAGGTTTTTGCCATCTATATACCCGTACATCATCCCAGATAACTTTTAATGTAAGTAAAAATTGTAATTTATTTCAGAATCTTAGTAGAGCAATATTACTACTACTGTACTGTCTGTACTGTTGTACTAGGGATAAGTTTGCCTTTGTACATGTATGTCAACAATTGCCAATTGTGTTTGTTCCTTTATTTTTGTACAAAAAAGGGTTTACGTACATACATAAATCTTATAATTATTTCTAGTTTAGGTTAGCTTGAAAAGATCCCTTTTAGGGATAAGTCGCCTTTGTACTCTTTTGGTTTTGTTGTTTTCTTTTGTATTATTTTGTATTTTATGTACAATAAAGTATTTATTTACATACTTACATAAATTATATTAGGACCCACTGTTCTAAAATATGCAAAAATGTTATCTCTATAAATAACTAGCTGTTTCCCATCATGGGTTCATCATCATCATCGGCCTATCTTAGCCCACTATTGGACATAGGCGGACATAGACAGACAGACGAGCAGACATGGCGAAACTATAAGGGTTCCTGGTTAACTACGGAACCCTAAAAAGGGCGTTGTACAAAATTATAATGCAAACAATACATAACAAAGAGCACTTAGTGATGAACGAGAAGGAGGATTTCCGGCAGCAACATCGTCCCTAATCCAGCAAATAAAGTGGGGTACAACCGCGGCTTTAATCCTTCTAATTGTGTCAATCCTTCTATTGTAAATTAATAATTTAGACTAATAGTAACACGTAGTTTAATGAAATTAAGTTTGTGACTAATATCCAAAATATTATAACTATTAATTATTATTATTATACTATAACGGAGGAGACTAATAATACAGCTCTACATTCAACTAGCTCAGCCACTTAGTCTTGATATCCATCCGATGGGCAAAAATAGGGTTAGATCCTTCAAAATAAGGATCAACGATTGATGAAACCGCACGATCCCAAATTTATTATTCAAGCCCCTAAAAAGGTACAATACGCTACTGCTGCAAACTGCCCTGATCAAGATCACTTAAATATCCGCCTTTTGCGATTTTCTTATTACAAAAGGTCTAAAGGTTCTCTCGGGAAGCCCGCTATCCTCAGCAGCTAGCTGAAACATTTATTGGATTTTGATAAAGGATGCGATAAGATACATGACGAGGCACCTACTAAGCAAATGTGTTTTATCTTCAAATCTCTGACAGGTGATCCATTATATTGATAAAGTTAGTCGGTTAGCCCATTTCTTTGTCAGCGCAATTAGTCTGTTGCTTAGCTTAAATATATACCCAAAGTATTTGCTACGTGCATCAGATCTGCAGATCAGATTTCTAATGTTTTTATATATACGGACTCAAACAAAAGAAATGTTATATTATAATTATTATACTCGTATTTATGTAATTACAAATAATTTACGATAAAAGTAATTTTATTCTAAGTTACTTACCTTCTTAACACTTTTCGACTTTCCATTTGAAAACATTTTGAATGACATAACATTGAGAATGTTTGAACCAAACGTTTGGTTTTACTTCGTCTTGCTTCAACTACTTGTAAGGAAATTGTAATCAAGAAAGGGACACTGAGCACGCTCCCCTGGTAAATTGCAATGCTAAGGTCAATGTTAGTTTATAAAACTTTTCATTGAATTGATTTCGGCCATGCCCGCGTAGAATACTAAATATGGGCTCTTATGCAGATAATTTCATTAAACGTAGTTCCGTTCTCCGATCGATTGGTATACCTACCAGCCCTAATGAAAGCAATTGGAACGATCCGTGACAGATTTTCGGAACCGCGCTGTAGCGTACTTCTGAGCGTGAAATGCTCGTAAAATCATATTCAATCTCTTCGATAGGTACCTATCCAAATAATAATGGTTCATGTTCTCTCAGCCATTAATCTTGGCGCCGTGATTCTGATTTATACCCTCGTTAATTGCTAAGATGTAAATTTTAGAAAAGTTTGGACATTTCGTAATATTTTCTGGTGATTGCCTCGGTTGTGTACATTGATGTTTAGGTCAATGGTTGTGTAACATCAACACAGAGCAGGCGCCAAGGGAAGTTGCGTGTGCAAAATTAGGGGATCGCATTCTGTGGATAGTTTTGAACTCAGAAAAGCTTGCAAATTATGATTCTGAATGTTGCCAGGAGGTCCGGTGGTCCATTTTCTCCACCTCTGTTCTAGAGTCCAATGTTATCTTGAATGGAAAAATATAAAAATATCAATATCAACACTCATAAACAGAGGCTGCCTATGTAAAACATTAAATGACAACATACAGCTGTTTATTATTGTAGTCCCCGTATGCCCTTTCAAGAGATTATGTTAAATTTTAAAAATAAAGGGAAAATTGGAAGGTATCCACAACCCCGTAGCTAACAAGATAAAAATAACCAGGCCCGTTATCATAAAAATCTTTTGTTTTTTTTTTTTCTAAAGAGAAATGATAACAATGTCTTACCCGGAAAATTAGGAAACTTCCCTTTTGTCATTTAAAATTTGATTAATTTTGTGATTGTACAAATTTCATAATTTTAAAATATATAAATTGAATAGGAATGATGTAAAATAATCCATTTTTAGTATAACAATGTAGAACATTCCACATTAGCTTAGTTATATATAAGTATAGGTTAATGTTGGTAACTTTTCCTTGAATTAATTAAATAAAATAAATACAATGGTATTTATTTGTATCCGATTCTAATTTTTGTTTTTTTTTTTGTTACAGAAAATGGGCGACAAAGATGAAAAAAAAAACTTAAAAAGTTAAATCACCATACACTAATGGGTTGAGAGCCAGAGGTAGCAACATGTTGGGTGCGGGCCTTTTTATCGCCAGTAAAGTGCAAACGTCAGCTCTCGTCACTGGGAATAAAACCGAACCCGAAATATTAGACAATCAAGAAGATTTGTACAATAATTCAAGTGTAAATAGCAGTAACCCGTTAAACGACGATGAATACATTTTTGATAGAACAGACATCAGAGCCATATTTATTGCTCTATATACAATCGTATTTTGCTGTTGTTTCTTCGGTGAGTCTTTTTATATTTTGATGTAGGTAAACTTGCTTTTTCCATATCTAATGCTTGCGTGTTTTTTTATCGATCTGTATTTTATCAATCGAACAATCTCTTAACTAAATTATCATTTAAAAAAATCTATATTAGCTCCTAAAATTGGTGATAATTTAGTATACTTCGATGAAAATATTATTTAGAATTAATATTAACAAATTGCACAAATTAGTAATAAATTATGTCAAGAAAATTATTACATCAATTAACAGTTCGCCATCAGATATTTCGGAGCGGCCAAGGTAGTGTCGGGTTGGAAATACACCTCTCCATTTCTTCCGTGGATGTCGTAAGAGGCGAATAAGGATATGGGTTATTTATACCGTAGGCGACGAGCTAGCAACTTGTACCGTTTTTGTCAAACTTAAAAGCTAAAATTGCTAGAAGTGGCTCCGAAGCGGTAACGTTTCGTGTGCTCTGTCTACCCCATTTGGGAATACAGGCGTGATGATTGTGTTTTGTGTACTGGCCGCTCCGAAATATCTGATGGGGACTGCTCCTACAAGTATAGTAGAAATAGAGGTTTTGTTAAAATCATGTTTATAGCAGAAAGCGATTTTTTTTTGTGTAAAATTGAGAATCCTATAATGGGAAAAATTACTATATTTTATCAATAAAAGTGGGTATAAAAACAGGGACTAAGTATAAAATGAACATTAACTAAAACTAACTTAAAATAGCTAAATAAAAATTAAAACTAAAAATTAATATCTAAACTTGGACCCTTAGGTGCTCATCACGCAGGCAGCATTTTCCCACGTTGAATTGCTATGGCAAGTCTTTGTGCGAGAAACCTGCCTGCGCGTGGGTCATCTGTAGCCTGTCTCAGGCGCTTGCTTAAAGCTCCGTGGAGCCCTCGTGCGCCCTTGCCCCACGAACCGTGTCTCGACACCGAATGGGACGAACTTGTACTGGGCGCCGAGACACTCGTATTTAATGGCCTTGAGCCGTTCTCGGTATCAGTATCAGCCGCTGCACCGACACGTCTGCTCGTCGTTGGGAGGTGGGACGCTGCCAAGGTGTCGGCCCAAGTGGCGTCCCACACCAGTGCACGGCCCATCCTCCATGGGATTAACGACATCCCGTCAGGGCCCTTGCCATCACTCCACACAATCTAGGGCTCTAGAGCAGCAAGAACGTTGGCACTGACGAGCGCTCTTCTGAGGATGTCGTTTAGGGCGGCATGGCACGACAGGCGGCCGGCACCCGAGGAGCAAGCGAGTCCGTGGCGGCCGAGGCGATTTACGAGGGCCCCACAGGAGGCACAAATCACACGGCGGCTATTCGGAGTGTGCATGGGTCTATAAATGTGCCGATGTTAGGTGATGGATGTGCGTGGAGCCAGTGGCCTGCTTCAGGTCTAGGAACAGCCAAGAGTCTGGCGCGGTCTCTGCCTGTAGCGGTATCAATAATTGAATTTAGGGTTGACTCGGAAGCTATGGTATCCCAGGCCCTTTGAATTTTGAGCCTGGATGGAAGATTTGGGCTCGGTCCAGCTAGCCAAGCATTTATAAATTAATGAATTTAGTTTTGTTTTTCTTTTCACATTTTTTATCCCATCGAGTTAAGGGGTAAATCATACATAAGTAGTTATTATTTATTCGTCGTTTTGAAATTTTATTAATAGTAGCTATCTATAATGTAACGGACATAAATCAGCACATTTGCAGAGGCTACGCATTATAAGTACCTATTTATCCAATTTAACAAAGGAAAATCCATCAAAAGCCGGAAAAATGGCTCACAAAGTATTTATAACAGGTAATGTTGTTTCTTTTTTCGTTTGTCACAGGAATTATTGTATCAAATACTCGCTTGAGTGACTACGTTATTTTACGCAATAAACGACATTTCATGTGGAAGGACGTGTAATAGCAGATACTAAGCCACAAATTATTTACAAGACTGCAATTTTCACACCTAATTAAATGAAATCGAAAGTTGCGAAGGCTTTTACAAATAAGTTCATGATTTATGAGCTGACTCTAAAAATACCGTTAATCATCACTTAAAATTCTACCCTCTGTGGATGTCTTTTGGTCTCGCCTTTTGCTATCTTTTTATTCCTCAAGGGCTGATTCTTGTGATGGGACCTAAACGATGTAATTTTTAAAACCAATTACCTTCCGTGCTCAAATATAAAAATAATAGTTCCCCGCCCCGGCTCCGCACGGGTAGGTACAATATTCAAAATAACCTTCCTTTGGACTGGACAGTCGGGTAAAAACATTGGTAAAAAGGTCTCCGTAGCCCGCAGTTCACAGTTATGTCCCCGCTTTATAAAAATACTACCACCCACTAGTTACTATCATTTCTGTTGTAATTTTAAAGGATACCCATTATATTGGCAAAGGGTTCCCCTTGTTTACGCATTTTTTATTTCATAATTCTATGGTCGGAGGGACGATCGGACGTTGTTAGTGTTGTGTGTCGGTGTGATATGGTGACAGATAAAAATGACCAAGTGCGGGTAGTTCGAAGGACTCGCGCTGCTAGGCAGACTTGACACCACACACTTCAGTCTACTCGTGACCACGGCCACTGCAATGTTGCCGAAACGTCGAGGTAAATATTACTTGTGTGTTAGCGTGATAAGTCCCGTTGGTGGTATTTTGACTATGAGTGGGAATCACGAAAGTTTAAAACGTTATTTCATAATTCTATTTTGCATAATCCGTTTACGCACAATAGTAGGTACAAACAAACAAACAAACAAATTCTTTATTCACCAAGAACATGGTAGGCAAAGTAGATATTATAATAGTAAGTAGTATCACATATTCTGTCGCTAGTGCGGCATTTAATGTTGCAACTGTTTATTGTTGCAGCAGTATTTAATGCTGAAACTGTTTTCGCATAACAGTTTACGCAGAATTCTCTTACGCATAACCAATGTAAGCCGAATGGGCTTTACGCATAATTTGTGAATTCCGAATATTGTTAAGGCAGAAAATTACTAACACATAAATTCCTGCTCCGCCTAGCCTGAGCTCCTGTTCCGCCTAGTTAAGGCGCTTCGCACCTTGACAAAATACTAACCTAACGTAACCTATAGTTGAGCAATTACGTTACCTGGGTTTTCTTTATTGCGGGGGGCTCCGCCCCCCCGTCCCCTTAACTATTTCGCCTATCTAAGTATTTTTTTTTTCAAAAACCTTCGCAGTATTATGTTTATTTTTACATGCGGGGGGCTCAGCCCCCGAGCCCCCTTCTTCATGCCCGTGCCTCATTTACTGGTGGCTAATCGTTCCATTACAAATAAATTCTAACCTTAATTACCTATTTTTCTTACTAGTCATCAATAGTAATTAGGTAATTTATTTTCGGAGTATTTCGGGATATTAAAATTCGGCTAAATTACATATATCCAAAACAAGATTATGCATAATAAAATTCGGCCATGTTAATATTATGCTAAAATAAATTCGGGTAAACCATTATGTATTGAATGTTATGGAATTATCTATTTGTAAATCTACTAACATAGGTGTAAGATTTAATATTATTAACCATCTATGGACATGTGTTTGAAATAAATGGATTATTATTGTTACGTTCGTGGGGTGGGTTCGTGATTGAAAAGCACTTTTAACACCGATGAATAAGAGTAGGATTTATTTTCACACTGTTACTTGTGCCAATCAACTATTTTACCGACACTTTGGGCGTCTCTTGCGTTACCAAAATTGTCTCTGGCGTTACCAAAAAATCGTACTTCCAACAAGATATTTCACGGTTTAACAGATTGAACTTACGTAGGATGGCATGTATTCTTGTACACCATTTATTAAATTACAGAAAAAACATGTTTACTTACAAAAATCAGCAGATGTTTGAAAAATGTCGCGGACAGATTAGTGTCGGTAAAAAAGTTGATTGGCCCACTTAACTTTACAAAACACTTAAAAACAGTTCACAGTAATTTCGCACTCAAAAACTCACTTACAAGTCGCTTTGATTCTCTTCGATGTTTATCGCTCGGTATCGCATTCGAAAACTGTCTCCGCCGCAACCTCGCCCGGCTTATATACCCCCGGTGAATCGGTCCACAAAGTTCGAGAACAATCCAGCTAGGACGTCATACCTACATCTCGAATGTTCCTGAAACGAGTAGAGTGTCTGTCTCTTTCATGTGCTATCTCTCTCACACAGTTACTAGAATGTTCCGGAAACAGGATCATCAGTCTGTTTCTCTCACACATATAGGCTATCCTTGTCACACACCTTCTCGAATGTTCTCAGTATAGCTGTCTCTTTCTAATCGTGCTATCTCTTTCACTCCTATTGAAAATTTCGCCATATACTGAAATGTAGTTCAAAGGCCCATAAGGGGTCCTGAAAACGCCTGAAAACGGGTTTTCAGGTTATGGCGTCATCGGATAGAGGGTGGCCTGAAACGGACTGAAAACATGTTTCAGGCGCCTGAAAACGACGGTAACTTGGGTGAAATTTTGATAAACTAATATGTGATAGAGCGTCCTCTGAAACGGCCTGAAACAGTATTCCAGCCTGCTGAAAACGCCTCCAATGGGTCGAAAAGCATGATTAAAGTTTCCACCTAACCCACCGCCGTAACACTATTATTATTATTATTATTCGGCTTATATAGAATTATGCTGAAATAAATTTCAGCAAGTTTAAGATTCAGCGTAAATAAATAATGCGAAACCTGTGTTATGCGTAATCAGTTTCGGACATTAAACAGTATGCCAAATAGATGTCACCCTTGGCAAAGTTATATTTTAAGTAAGTATGCGAAAGTTACTTTCTGCGTAACTAATTTATGCGTAAGTAATTTTCTGCATAAACAATATTCGGAATTTACAAAATAGGCATAAAACACATCCGGCTTACATAGGTTGTGCTTTTTTTACACCTTGGGTTACATTATTGAACTTTTTGTACAAATCCCTAATTTTTTTAATATAATATAGCCTATATTACTCGCAGATAGTGTAGCTTCCCAACACGGTGAAAGATTTGTTTTTAATCGGTCCAGTACTTTCGGAGCCTGTTCAATGCAAACAAACAATCAAATATTTCCTATGATATTCTTATTCTATTATTCTTTTATAATATACGATAAAGTATCTGGGGGCACGGCAGTGCCCCCGCCAAGTCGAGCAAAAAAAAACAAAGGCACGGCCGTACCATACTTTTCTCGAAGCCATTCAGGCTATTTTCAACACCCTGTATTTTTGTTATGGCTAAAGCTAGAACCCTGAATTTTCAGTTACCTATAGGGCCTAATGGGACTTAGATATATTATCAATTACATTCAGTTCGAACACGTAGATTAAGAACTATCACATGTTAAAGTTCCTCAGTTTTGTCACTGACATACCTATACACTGACTTTTGATCATCATAATTCTAAGGTCGCACTCAACCTTTAGTCATTCTCGTATTATGTGTATCACTCAAACTGCAAGGCTGGGGCTAGCGCTATCTTTAATTAGAATTACTTGAAATAGCTGACGTTGATGATTATAATTCTTATGTCATTATGTAGCCTTGCGATGGCCAAGTCATTATGTGTTTAAAAAATAATTTGGTTTACTCTTTATTTGAGAACTATAAACTGTATTTTTCTATGGTTTTAAAATAAGCAAGTTGGTGAAAATCGAGTTCTATGGAAACCCCCCGGTACTGACAAAAATAACCGACTTGGTATAACATTGCATCTCAAACCTTTTTAGCATTACAAGAAATGCATTGCGTTGCGAGACTTGCAGCTTTTTACATGTAATGTTTTTGGTGGGATAGATAACTTCTGCAACCCGGCTGAGTAACCTGTCGGACTACGCGCAGGCAGTTCCTTATAAAAATTCAAAAATATTGGGAAAGAAAAGGGAAACGTTAAATACCAACAAAATTTTACGTTAATTATAACGTTATAAAAAGTTAAAAGAGGTAAATTTCATTTTCTTATTTCACTTGAAGAACCAAAATTACAAAATCGAAACCGGAACCGGCAGTCAGTATCCCACTAATAATTATATGTAACTGCAAAAGTTAAGTTGTAAGTCTATTTGTTTGTTTGTTACTTCATCACGTATAATCCACTGAATCGATTTAGATGAAATTCAGTATACCGATAGTTTGAGTCTCGGAGAAGGACATAAGATAGTTTTTATCCCGGAAAATTGCATAGTTCCAGCGGGATAGCGATAAACGAATTCTACGCTGACGAAGTCGCTGGTAAAGACTAGCTTTTTTTTTTATTTGACTGGAAGGCAAACGAGCAAGTGGGTCTCCTGGTGGTAAGAAATATCCACCGCCCATAAACATCCGCAACACCAGGGGTATTGCAGATGCGTTGCCAACCTAGAGGCCTAAGTTGGAATACCTCAAGTGCCAGTCATTTCACCGGCTGTCTTACTCTCCGCGCCGAAACACAACAGCTTTCTATAAAACTTGAGAATAAGGTAGGCAATAATAAAATTTCTCTCCACCAAATTAATTTCTGGTAATCTCTTAAGTAGTCGGGTAATAAGAAATTAGAAAAATCCGAAGAACTTTGAAAGGAAGACAAACAATTTTGAGTAATACCTACGAGTAACGATAATGCTCTTAAATTTGCTTTCTGCGAAGGATCGCTCTCTAACGGAAATTTAACATTTAAAGTCAATATTTCGCAAGCTACCTATCAAGAATGCGATTATACTTTTAGTTCTGAATAAACGATTTTACCTAACAATTTTACACGGAACAGGAAATTGGAGTGCTTATATTTGGACATAATCATAATCTATTAACAGCAGTTACTGTCTTCGAGGCAAAGAGAGTTTTGTATAAATCCAAGTACATAAGTACTTTTATATAGTCAAAATACCACCAACGGGACTTATCACGCTGACACACACAAGTAATATTTACCTCGACGTTTCGGCAACATTGCAGTACCCATAGTGTAAGTTTGCGGTTACAGAATACGTCTCGATCGCGTTAGCGTTAAAATCTCAATTTGTATGGAAACACGAACAGCGCCTCTAGCGGAACGTTTGCGATTTTTGTGTTTCCATACAAATTGAGATTTTAACGCGAACGCGATCGAGACGTATTTTGTAACCGAAAACTTACACTAAGGGTACTGTCGCCGTGGCCGTGTGTGTGTGTGTGTGTGTGTGTGTGTGTGTGTGTGGTAGTTTGCTCGTGGTGGTGGTCGTGGTCGTGGTGGAACGTCGAGTTTAATATTACTTGTGTGTGAGTGAGAATCACGAAAGTTAAAAACGTTACTTTTATTTATTACATAATTTATTTTACAATGCATATGCTCGGAAAGTGCCTCTTGACGTGGGTCAACATATCCATAGAAAGTTAGTGTTTCCTGCACGTATCCACAAGTGTGCAGAAAAGTTGTATGGATTTTACTTTCCACACTTGTGCGGTAAAGTAACTTTTTAAATTACCAAATCTCTAAAAATTATGTCCAAACTATTGTTAAAAAATAAGTCTAAAGAGTCGTTATAGTTAGGCTTCAAACAAATAAGAAAACGTTTGATGCAACCAACTGAATATTTAGTGATAAGATAATACAGATTAATTTTAATGTAAAAACACGACAAAAAATATAACAATCAATTTTTTTTTTCATTTAAACTCGTATTTTAATTCCGTCTAAAGTTATAAAATAAAAATCGGTCAAGTGCGAGTGCGAGCGACTCGCGCATGAAGGGTTCCGCACCTCCGTACAATGTTTCTAAAACAAATGGTTCAGTAATATTTTTTTCTAAAAAAATGTAATACAAGCTTATTTGCTGGTGGTACTTTTTGTCCCTGGTTACCAAAGTAGGTAGTCGTCAAGACTAATCAAATGAGACCAAAATCGAGTCGTTTTATTACAGAGTTCCAATGGCTAACATCTAACTTCACCATCAGATCAACTCTATGTCACAATAATATTGCATTGTCATCGGATTTATACATGCGTGTAAAATTTCAGCTCAATCGGTTGAAGATATCCACTTCAAATTTGAGTTGAAAGATTCCACCCGAGCAAACATACCTCATCACAATAAGTTATGTTGAAAATTTCATTTTTAATACAAGCTTTTCTTGTCGAGTATACTTTTTGTTGCACTGTTATCTAAACTACATATCTGTACCAAATTTCAAGTCGATACTATTCACTATTGAGGAGTTCCCTCCTGCAGAGGCGATCCTGGCAGGACCACCAAAATATCACTACCAGATTATTGTATTGTCACCAAATTTACATAAGTATGCCAAATTTCAAATCAATCGGACCACTGGAACTGGATGAAATTTAGCTTCCAAGATTTGACCCAAACAAACGATAAAAAAATAAATAAACAAACGCCAAACTACAGAAAAGCTTCTAAAAAAATCCAAAATGTTCTTAAGCACTTGTACAAGTATTTCGAATAAAAAATAATTTGATTTCTCATCCTCTTTGGTTCTGGCTGTTTGCTTCTAAAGCTATTGCCACCCAGGGCTTTAAAAAAAAATTGGCTGTCATGCGGTTTATTCGCGGGAAATTCTGCGGACTTCGTATGTTGTGTAATTAAATAATAAGAAGCTTGACTTAGTGTGAATACATTTTTAACTGTATTATAAATCATGTAAATAGTGTTAAATACTTAGTATGATTTTTAATAGTGTAAAAAACAATAAGTAAACATAGTGATAGTACAGTGTGGATTTGACTAGCGGTTTATCAAAGTTGGCTTCATTGAGGTTTGTGATTCATAAATTGCTTCATTTATTTTGCACAACAACTAATAAATCAGACAGTCACTAATTAATTATATTATCGAAACTTTTATAAAACATCATTAAAATCGCAAACCTAAAGGTAAATATTCAACTCGATCGCCTTAGCAACGGCTAATAACGCCTAGCAACCAAAAAACGCTCAAAAAAACACGTTTCTTGTATGACGACCCCCTTTAATTTGTAACTTTATTTTATTTTTAGTATTTGTTGTTATAGTGGCCACAGTAATACATAATCTGTGAAATTTTCAAGTGTCTAACTTTTACGGCTTAAGAGATAGAGCCCTGTGACAGACGGACGGACGAACAGACAGACAGACAGACAGACAGCGGAATCTCAGTAATAGGGTCCCGTTGGCACCCTTTGGGTACGGAACCCTAAAAAGGGCGGCCTAAGGATAGATGGGCAGATGAAATCCAAAAAATAGCCGGAAACGACTGGATATTACAAGCGCAAAGCAGAAAGCATGGAAACAGTTGGAGGAGGCCTTTACCCAGAACGGGGACATGTCTTAAATTGTTTTGTTTACTTAAATTGTATTTTTGTAATTTTTAAGTGCATGGAAATAAAGAGGCTTTATTATTATTATTATTAATCGCTGAAGTACTATCTATTAATTTTAATGTTTAATTTCCCGAGTTAATTAATACAACAACGTCTGCGCAATTTGCCTTGGCCTAAGTAATGGACCACAAAACAACCCTTCAGCTTACACATCCTTCCTTTGTTTATTTTAATAAGGTGCACACGCTTCCGAAATTAAAATTTGTTACTCTCGGTACTTTAGGTAAGAACATGAATATAAAACGTGAAGGCCTTTTCACACGAAGCTTCACTTTACAAATTAAAGTTATAACGATAACACACATCGTTCTACTTAAATGTATTAAGTTACCTACTCTGCTGCCTTCCAAGAGTTGTTCCCAGAAAGATCATCAGCAATGTAGTTAGTGTATAAAAGATAATGAGTATAAATGGGATTGGATTTCATTTAGCGTATTTAGCGTTTAGACTTCAAACTAGTTGAAAATTGTTTTCATAGTTTTTTTCCAGTAGGTTAAATTTTTGTCATAATTTTTTTTTTCTCCTTTTCAGTATAACTAATGTAAGTTACGTTAATTGAATATCAATTGCTCGTATAATTAGGTATTACTCAAAACCTCAGATTTGACCATGATCAAATTTAAATAGGACCACGTCATGAGAAGCACTGACTTAAAAAAATTATCAAAATCGGTTCACCTAGAAAAAAGTTCTGAAAAACAATATATAGGCCGATTAAAAACCTTCAGTTTTTTAATCCGGTTAAAAATATATTTAACCGTCTGCTGTCCAAAATATGAACTCAATGAAATATAAATTACTTTGCTTATTATTATTCAAGATAACACAAGTCATATACCTATCGCTCGTATTGCGCCCTCTTTACGACCATATTGTGTAGCTGTAGCGCGAAATTACCGCAATATAAAAACAATAAAAGTATACGTCTCTTAATTGCTTTTATCATATAAACAATTATGTCTCAATACAAAAAATTGGCTCACCAGTATTAATAGAATCAACATTATTTCTTTACTCATTACCATTTATAACCTAAATAAAATCACAACCATTGACTACACTCTATCTTCTGCAGATATAGTACATTACGTATTTCCACCGAGAAAAGTCGGATCTCAATAAGAATACGACGGTATGCGAAGCGTCAATCAGTTATTGTATTAAATTTGTGATATTTTCGTATCCATTAATAACGAACTTTATTATTTAGTGTCAAATATCCGATGGATACTGAAGCTAATTGAGAAAGAACGATAAATACAAAGTTTTCCGATAAAATACGATGGAACTAATGCACCTTATCTGTAAGTTGCTACACTTTTGACAGAAAGGTCATGATTGTTGGTTGAGGATATCTCATTATGACCCATATTTTTTTTTTTCGGAAAAGCAATATGTTTCCCACAGTGCTGGAGCACATTATTCTAGACCTAGATAATGGGTCCGTTCTTTTCTTAATCAGGTAAGGCAAATAAAATAAAAAACGATACGGTCGAACAAATTGAATCATGACCCAGGGTGGAACCTTTTAATAATCAATTCACTATTTTATTCTTATTTAATGGGGATCTGCTTCAGACACTGAGTCAATTTTTATCTTACAAAAGAGAGCAATTACAGCAATTTACAATTTAAAAACGCGTGAATCTTTAAGATCTTTTTTTAAAGAAACCGGTATAATAACCCTGCCGTCGCTTTATGTTTTTGAAATAATCATGTATGTTAGGAAGAACATATGTAATATTCCCAGTAACGTCGATAAGCCAAAGGCTACTAGAAACATAGGGAAACTTAAAGTTCCATTTTACAGACTGGGTAACACCAAAAAGTCGTTTCTGGGAAATTGCATACGTTTTTGTAATAAAATTCCAAAAAATATTATAAATGAAACGGATACAAAATTCAGAGCTATTATCACAAGGACATTAATATCTAAGCCGTATTATAAAGTTAATGATTATATCATGTACAGGGATATTTGGAAATAATTCCGATCCGCATTAGCGATCCCTTCAAATAGCGAACCTACTGTGTTAAAAATAATGTTGTGTTAAATACTTGTGATGTATAGATATATCATTTAATAATATTGTAAATAAATCTGATAAAAAAAATATACCTCGTTGAGTTTCTTGCCGAATTATTCTTCTCAACAGAGGTTTTTCCGAACCGGTGGTAATTTTTTTTTACATTCATAAGTGCTTGCTATAGCCTAAATTGAATAAAGATATTTAGACTTTGACTATGATTTTGTTGACAAAAGTATGAGATGTCAACATGACATTAGTAGCACAAACACAACTGTGGTCTATGACTTACCTACGGCACAATAATTTCACCAATTAGTAAGGCTTCTTTCGAAAAAATAGGTGCTACCACGAATGCCTAAGCTACACGTCACATCATAAGAACAAATGAAAATGGTTCCTAAGGAATATATATCCTCAAAATGCTTTTTTTCTCATTTGACTAAAATGTAAAAATAATTAAAAATCTTTTCATTTTGAGTCCGGTAGTTAATACACATTTTTTTTTATCCCACACATTATAAGATAGTAACTATTTTTGTCACTCAAGTTTACTTATATTATTGTTATTGACAACCTGTCAAATTGAATTCATCGATTTTTAACGATTATACAATCTAGAAAAACTGGAACGTGACACTGTGTTTTCTTTAAACTTTTTCAAAAGACTACTGGTTCTGGACGGAGTTACTCTTTTAATTGGAAAAGAAAAGTACCGTACCGAATTACCGCTTTAAAGGAATTCGTAACGTTTATTTGTCTCAAATTGAAAGTCTAGCTTTTTGTTACCTAGTTCGTTTTTTAACGTGCGAGTAAATGCCATTTTTTTCTCTGTGCTTCTTTCTTAGTAGTGGTATAAAGGATAGGTAGATCTTAAAAAGTACAAATAAAATAACTATTCTATGGAAAAAAAGATAGGTACCCTAAATAATTAAATAATATTAGTAGACGATCTCTATAAATAATTATTTATTTTATTTATACATCTTTGAGAGGATATTTCATACGTACATAAGTGTTCATATATATATATTACCTACTAATAGTTACTACTCGTAAATAACCATCCGGATCTCTGTTCAAACAAATTTCCAATTAGTTGAGAGGCTTTGGTTAAAATACGATGATTAGATTATAGGATCGGCCGTAACCAAATTACAGTGGTTCTATAAACGTTAAATTGGACTCGACACCCAATTTATCAACATACGTGTGATATACATATAACAAGTAATACTGACTAACTGCCATATATTTTATAGATAAGTTATAACAGACAGGTAATATAACAATGATAACAACACTTTAAATAAAGGCTTTGACGTCAATATCTTCCACCCACATAATAAAATCTATGGAAAAAATATATTTAAATCGGGCTTAAATAACTGTCATTACTCTAAATGTCTTATTCTCGTAGTGAAAATAAGATTGTGTTTACGCGACTGCGAAGAAGGAGGGTTATGTGTTTGACGCGTATAGGTATGTATGTGTGTATGTATGTATGTATGTATTCCTATGTCCTCTCGGAACTACTCAACGGCTGAACCGATTTTGATAAATGATACATCATTGGATTCGTCTTAATGACGCAAAGTGACACTGGGTACATGAAATTCTTAAAAAATCTAAATGGCGGAATTTTAATGCCAAATTGTTAGTTTTCAAACATGTTTTTTATTGAAACCTATCGAGTAGGGTATGAAATGAAAGCTAATAATTAGCCCATTCTAAATATATATGGGTTATAATCGTTTTAATATACCATTTTCACATTTAAATCGTGACGCTTAAAAATTCTTAACCTAATGGGTCCCGACTGTTAAACTTTAAGTTAGCTACTAAATGAAGTTTTAGCCCACTAGACTTGTTTTCTTCTTTTTAGTATTTTTAAGGCAGTCGGCTTTTGGATTTTTTAATTTTATTGTTTTTTTAGTGAGTTGGCCCTTGTACGCAAGGGACAGAGAGCAGTGGAAGTATTGGGGGGAGGCCTTTGCTCAGCCGTGGGACAAAATAGGCTAACAATAATAATAGTAATAATTGAATGAGTGAATACTTTGCAATTACAAAGTTCACCACCATAATATGTAATTACATAAAAAAAAAATATAAAATATCATGGGACACTTGACACCAATTGATTTAACTATAGTATTAAATTGTCTTGATTTAATAATATAATAAATGAGAATATTTGTGAAAATGTTTCTCAACAAAATCTCAACAGATTGAGATGAAATTTGACACACAGTTTATAACATTAAAACCTGGATTAAATAATACAAATACAAATACAAATCTATTTATTCACTTGAGAAGCGGTTACATCAGTTGTTTACACAGTAATAGAAGAATTAGTACAGCGCTCTCGCCAGCGTCACCAGCATGCAAATATTTATGTCAAAATTATATAATAATAAAAAATATATCAATTGAAATAACAAATGTCATGCCCAAAAAACTCAAATAGAAAATTATCAAATAAAATTATCAAGTGTAATACATTGAATAAACAATAAAAAAAAAAACTATCAAATACAATTATAAAATGTCAAACCTTATTATTCTTAAAAAAAAATAATTGTATCACCTAATTGTTCATTATCATATTTCACAGAGAGAAATTCCCTAACAGAGTAAAAACGTTTTTCCAACAACCATTTATATAGCACACTCACAAATCTTTTACATGGCAGATTTTTTATATCTTTCGGAATGTTGTTAAAGATTTTTGTAGCCATACAATAACAATTCCTATATGTAAGATACTTTTTATTCCGTAAAATTTAATACCTACCTATAATATAGTTCTTAGGCAACAGCTAGGAATTTATAAATAAATTATTTACTGGTGTGGATTTTTTGAAGCACTATAATTGATTGATAAATATTTTAAGCGTAATACAATTATTGTATACGTATTAAGATCACAGCAATTTTATAGCAAACTACTTCAACTTAGCAGTCGTTAAAAATTAAATTATGGCGGAAAGCACAAGAATAATGCTAGCAGAATTGCTTAAACAGTTGCAAATGCACGGTCATGTCTGTCTTTACCCTTATTCTTGTCAACATTGTGAAAAACCTGCACGCCCGCAGCTGCGGCTTACTGACGATTGAAGCATTGTCCCAATCACCACACAAATAGTCATTTAAATTTGCTCCAGATGCAATTTCGATCTGTTCTCATTCGGAAAACCCAATTTAGCTGGCAGAATTCACTGACGATTTAGCTACGACATACCGTTAAATAACAACTATCTAATTCGTAGGATTACCGTGATTAGATTGCGCAGAGAATTAATTACACGACATGCTTCGATGTCCTCTATTAAATAACAAAGCTTTCATGGAATCTGTCCTTCTAAAGGATTATTGATATGGTGATTTACCAAATATAGATTCATAGTAACAATTTTGTAATTACGTTGTATTTTCAGGTAATCTCTTGGTGATCCTTGTGGTGACGTTGTCGAGGCGGCTGCGGTCGATAACGAACTTTTTTCTGGCAAATCTGGCCGTGGCAGATTTATGTGTCGGAGTGTTTTGCGTCTTCCAAAATCTGACCATGTATCTTATACCCAGGTGAGTGCAAGAAACAAATGAGGTTAGCTACCTGTAAATATTGACTAAAATTAACTGATCGGGTTGACCGGAGAGCTCATATTATATAGTTGTACACTGTATCCAGCTGGCACACAGTAAATCTCTCTAGGTACATAAATACATACAAAATGACTGAATGAAAACAATGTTTCCTTTTTAATACTAGAAAGCTTTTTTTTTTCAATATAATCTCTCGCTTGTAATGTCTTTACGTGTACACGCGTGAGTTCCCTATTTTTCACGAATTCATAAAATTAATATCAAAGATCTGAAGAGCATACACTGACGACACCTCAATTATTTACTGTCTTTTAGTACATAAATTTCGGTACAAACAATGGATCATAAAGAAAAACAAGACATTACTAAATTACTTCCACCTATTGGAGTAATTCCCTAATGATATTCTTAATTCTTCAATGAATTGTGACCATTCTGTTTGTAGATATATTTAGATTAGGTAATTATTTAAATTCATAGCTAGATCTAAGAAGATATATATTTCAAATTAACTCACTTTTGCTGTTCTCACACAGATCAAAGTTATTAATAGTGCATCGAATATTTTTCGCCAAACAAAACTACTGAGTTAACTGATTGGTATTTGCCTACGGCTGGTAAACAAAATTGATCCGGCTTCTCGTGAATTCTCCACATATTTTCTCATTAAGAATTTCTATTTTCTGCCACAGTGGTAGATAGTGCTGTTTGAAAGAAAATTTTATATTTAGTTCACAAGGTCTTCTTTTTGATTTAATGTTATATTTAAAACAAGAAGACATTTTACTATACGAAACAAGATTCAAATTGCATTACATATAATTACGCTGTTAGAGCATAATTCTTCTGTGAAAACTTTGAGAACATGCTAATTCCTGATATTTTCCTACATACCTTTATTAGCAGAACATTTTAAGTGGTGTTTCTAAAATATATCCTAAACGCTTAATTTATAATATTTAAATAATTATGATGTTGTTTAAATTTAAATCTTACTTGAGTTTTAGTTCTTAGAAAGGGAATTGCTTAATAACAAAATAAAATGGTTTCTCTAATAATTTCTTAGCTTGGCTTTGTAATATTGGCGTTGTATAATTGATATTGAACAAGCACTAGGTTTATTACTATAATTTAAATCAGCGTTACGTCGTTGGTAAATTTCGATTTCGCTTGTTTTGTCAATTCAAAATTAATTAGTACCTACTGGGTTCAACAAATATACCCCAGTGCAAACAACCGGCATCCATAGTAGGTATGACCTACTTATTCAATTCTGTTCATGCTGATTCGCAGTTTTCTCACCCGCTTCTAAATTATTTCCATACGCCGCTCTACGATCACTGCAAATCAATTTGGTTAACAACTTTGCGAACTATAAATCTACTTTTTTTTTCTTTTTCAGTTGGGTATTCGGAGACTTTTTGTGCAAAATGTACCAATTCGTGCACTCACTAAGCTACACGGCGTCAATATTCATCTTGGTGGTTATATGCACAGAAAGGTATTTTGCGATAATACATCCTATTACGTGCAAGCAGATACTGACGTCCACTAGACTAAGGGTAAGTAAGATAATCTAGGTATAACTTCTAAATTATCTATCGACTAAAGTAAACGCCCAAGCTCTTACTCGTATTTATATTAAAAGGGATTAAGCGCTGAATATTAGCCTAGATACTATAAAAGCGTTTATTCTTGCGTAAGGCCGCCTATTGCTTACCTTGTAATATTTTTCTCTTTCTATCTGTTTTCTGTATCGCTTACTATTTCTGATGTACAATAAAGAGTCTTTGTATTGTATTGTATTGTATTGTATATTTACGTCTTACTAAATTATTTGAAGATTTGCTATAGAACTATAAAAGAAAACCCCATTTTTTATTTCAGTATTTATTATTTAAATAGGTTCAAGGGCTGTTAGACTAATCTTAACCCTTTTCCAAGCATAGTGCACATAGCGCCCACATAAATGTACACAAATATTCGATTTTGCTACATTTACAATATGGTACAAAATCAATTGAAGTCATTGAAAATTATAATAGTTTTCAAATTATCCCTCATAGGTAAAGAACATAAAACTTTGATTCATTTTGTGTGTGTCATCATCATCATCATCCCAGCCTATTACGTCCCACTGCTGGCAAAGGCCTCCTCTCTGAATAAGAGGGTTTGGACCGTAGTTTCCACGTGGGCTCGGTGCGGATTGGGTACTTGATATATACCATTAAATTACTTGACAGATGTGTGCAGGTTTCCTCATAATGTTTTCCTTCACCGTAAAGCTCGTGGTAAATCTCAAATGTAATTTCGCACATGAATTTAGAAAAACTGCTTGAGATGCGATAAGTCAAACCACTAGGCCATCACGGCTTTTATGTAGTAGCTTAGGTACTTAAATTAGCGCTGCCTGGAAAAGGGGTAATACTGACTAAACAACATAATAAATGTTAAAGTTGCTTTGCTTGTTTTCTTTATTTCACATCACGACTTAGCAACGGGTTAATAACATCAATTTGCACAGTAAGTTGGCTCGCAAGCTTGAAAATAACAAATTCTACTACCTATGTATCTAAAATTAAGTGTTTAATTTTCCTGAAGATAAAGGAGATTGTTGTATTCATAATTAAACTAAAAAGATATACCTAACTAGCTTTTGCCCGCGGCTTCACCCGCGTTAAATTTGGGATAACATAGATTTACTTTCTATGATCCTTTTTTTGTGTTTTGATTGATTTTTCGGAGGACTACCTATATGAAAATACAGATACACACAGATGTTGTTTTAGACAGATGGTGCGAATGTTTTAATTCAAAAATCAACCTAAATAATTATAATTCATACAAACTTTAAACTCCCGTTTCGCGTCATCAAGGATGGAATTTTCGAATTTTTTCGAGTTTCTTTTGCCTGTAACATAGGATAATTCCCGCAGGATAAGAATAAGTTAATTCTATAGAAAGCTACACTGTCGCTGGTTGAATTGAAACAGGCTTATCTTCCCGAGGAATAGATATACATACATAAATCCGAATTTAGACTTGCAAGAAAAATTGCACAAGTTGCATTAGGTACATTGCGCGCTCGATTGACCACTACTAGTACAAACTCGTTGGATTTATTTATTTATTTATTTATTTATTTATTTATTTAAAAAAGATTATCTTGTGGACTTACAGTAAAAACCAAAACGTCCACAAGCAAGTAAACTTATAACTACAAAATACAAATGAAAAATAGTAACTAACAAAATTAAAAAATATAGAATAAAAATAAACTTACACTAGAGGCTTACGACTATTTAAAAAGCGGCTGAATTTGCATAGGAGGGTTGGCCAGCTATCTGCAAATACGTCGGCCTCCCGGATCTGTGCGAGGAACTCATTAATCAAAGCAATAGCCCTAGCGGTAGGTGCATTGCCCGCCTGCAGGGTCCTAGTTTTGCTCACCAGGGTGAAAAGGTTGCGTGGACGCCTCCCTTTGCGACTCACCGCACTTATATAGTTGTCTGGCACAAATAAATGTAACTTGCCTAGTACAACTGGATTGTCCACTTTATGACGCAAAAGTGAACAGTAGTGAGCGAGCGTTGCAAACTTACGTCTCAGTTCCAGAGTTTCCAACCCGACCATACCGGCAACAAACAAAGATGGATAGAGAGTAGGATAATATCCATAATATTTTTTATAGATAAACCGAGCAAATTTACGCTGCACTCTTTCTAACATTAGTGCATATTTCTTCTCTCGGGGATCCCACACAACTGCGTTATATTCCAATTTGCTTCTTACATACGCATTATACAGGAGTATAGCTACTTTAACATTTCTGAATTCAGAAGCTGTTCTTATTATAAAGCCGAGCATTTTATTGGCACTCTTACAAATATTAACGACATGGTCACGCATGTCCAGTCTGACATCTAGCCCAAGGCCCAGGTCTCGGATTGTGGAGACACGATCCAGAGTTGTGCCCGACAAATTATAGTTCGCCAGCACGGGATTACTAGATCTCGTAAATGTGATGCTTTTGCATTTCGCGACGTTAAGCTGCAACTTATTTGCTGCACTCCATTGAGCCACTTGATCGACAACTCCTTGAAGTTTTTCGCAGTCAGATAAGTTGTCAACGGGTGACATTACCTTAAGGTCGTCCGCGAACAGTAGCGATTGCGCCCCTGTAATATTTGTACAGAGATCATCAACCATTATCAAAAATTGCGTTGGTCCCAAATTACTCCCCTGACTTACGCCAGAACGGGTGAAATAATCGCTAGACCGAAAATTAGACATCTGCACGTACTGCCGACGATCTCTTAAGTAATTTGCAAAAAAAGAAAGTAGTTTTGGAGTAAATCCAAGAGCTGAAAATTTATGTAGCATACGTCATTGTCCACCAGGTCAAAGGCCTTTTTAAAATCAAAATATATGACGTCCACTTGGCGATGCGAGTCCATATGTTCCAACGAATAATCAAAAAAGCACACATGATTAGTGGCAGTTGATCTAGCGCTACGGAACCCATGCTGGGCATCATTTAACCTATTGCCCATTTGCTTAATAATGCAAGCATTTAAAGCACTTTCAAAGAGTTTGCCAAAAACTGATAGAATTGCTATTGGTCTGTGGGTAAGTACGTCATTTGATTTTGTATCTTTGGGAATTGGTGTTACTCTTGAAACTTTCCATTTAGCAGGATATATCTCCAGTTTTAGCGACAGATTAAAAATATAGAGTAATGGCTCTTCGAGTACCGCCATGCAATCCTTGGCCAAGAAAGGGGGAATGTTGTCTGGTCCACTAGCGGACGAAGCCTTAAGGTTTTTTACAGCTCTACGCAGCTCTGAAAGTGTAATGTGTGGAATTTCGACTCTCAGCGATTCATTTTGCATATTTCGATTAGTTGCTGTCTTAGTAGCAACTTCTGGGTCAAGTTCAGGTACTTTATTATGGAAAACAGACGCAAAATATTCGGCAAACGCATCAACAGCTTCCTGTCCCGCAACGACATTGCCTTTGTACTGATACTGCATGTCCTGACCAAGACGATTCTTTTTTGATCTAACGAATCCCCAGAACTTAGCGGGCTTTAGACTGATGTCGCGCTCGATGTCCAACAGGTATTGATTATAATCACGCTCAATAAGGTTTTTAACGAGAGTCCTACAGTGTTTGAACAAATCTTGATCCAATTTTGAACCCGAATATTTAAACTTTTTCAGATTGAAATATTTTAGTTTGATATAATATATTAACTCTTTTGAATACCATGTAGGATATTTATAACGACTATTAGGACTAAGTTGCATTTTTTGCGGAACAAAGAGACTGATAGCTGCATTTAATTTCTCATAAAACTTCTCTACCGCCTGGTCAACATCCGTCAGTTCAAATATACTAGTCCAGTCGATAGAAGCTATCGATGCGTACAGCGAAGGAAAGTCGGCCTTACGAAAATTCCACGCAGGCTCACCACTATTAATACCAGGCAATCTAGATTCACCGTGACAAAAACTATCAGGTGTATGAATTAAAAATTTCACCTCAAGCGGTGGATGGTACAGGTCTACTGGGACCAATGGTTCGATATCGCCTGTAACTTCTATCTCATCCCGACTGAGTCCTGAAAGCACAAGATCTAGGATGCCCCCGTATGCATTTTTGATTGAATTATATTGATTAATTTCACAGAAGTCTAAAAAACATTCAAATTGACTTTTAACATAACCGCTGAACGAGTTTAAATTGAAATCTCCGACAATAATTACCTCATAATCGGGAAATTTACAAACAGCGTTCTCTATGCAAGCTAAAACATTTAAATACTGCTCATCGCTATAGCTTGGCGGCAAATACACAACACACATAAGAAGCTTAGTTCCTTTTACATTTAAAACTACAAACACAATTTCCATATATTTACGGCCTCGGAATCTAATTGTGACTTGCAAAATTTTTCTTGCAAGTCTAAACTCGGCTACACTTAGGTTCGATTTAAAAATAGTCTTTCACTATTGGAAATAGGGTTTGCAATTCGAATATTCGAATATTCATATTATTCGAATATCCGACAGAAATGAAATTCGAATATAGCACTGTTGATTATTCGAATAAAACGGATATTTTGAATAGTCAAAAATAAGAATTAAATAATTCTGTATCGTCTTTAATAAAACGATAGAGTCGTACTTTTACTTACATTAAGTACAGAAACGTTCATAATTGAACTCCCAAAACGTTTCGTATAAAAACTCAAGACGGCAAACTTATGTGACATCGATATATATCGATATTGAATTATTGCTTATTAGTTGTCACTTTGATTTTCTTTTTTCATTGAGTTTATATTGTTGGACTACTTTACTTTTAAATGAGTGTATCATCATCATCATCATCAGCCAACAGCAGTCCACTGCTCGACATAGGCCTCTTCCATGGCTCGCCACAACACTGTCTTCAGTCACTTGCATCTACCCGCCGCCAACGACCCTCTTAAGGTCTTCCGTGCCTCAGGACTCCCTGCACTACGTTTTGCCGTCTGTGGTTTCCATTTGAGGACTCCTCTGCTCCAACGAATCAGGCCTGCGACAGACGTGGCCAGCCCAACGCCACTTCAGAGAACTAATTCTTTGAGAAACGTCGGTGACTTTCGTTCTTTATCGGATAATGTGATTTCGGATTTTATCCTTCAAAGAAACCCCTAGCGTTGCTATCTCCATACCTCGCTGAACGACCTTGAATTTGTGGATTAGCCCCGCAGTCTTGGTCCACGTTTAGCTCCATAGGTCAAAACTGGTAGGACGCGCTGGTTGATGACTTTCGTTTTTAGGCACTGAGGGATGTCTGACGACCAGATATCCCGAAGTTTCCTGAAACAGCCTAGCCCAACTGTATTCATCTATTAGCCTCCTCAAAGTTGTTTGTACTGAGTTGTATAGTCTCACTAAGATATACATACTCAGACACAATTTCGAGTGGAGACATAACACTGACAGGAGGCAGGACACAGGGGTTGATTATCTTCTCTGACTTCTGTATAATCTGCCTCACTGTGTGTATGTGGTCTATGGTACTGTAACCTTTACGAAACCCAGCCTGCTCCGGGGGCCGAAAGTCGTCCAATTTTACCGCAAGTCGATTCGTGATCACCCTGGCGAACAGTTTGTGGCTCAGAAGTGATATTGGTTCAACAGTACCACTATGCTTCTGTTCCAAGCCTCCGGTGTAGTGCATTTGTGAGTGACGGAATTGGAAAGCCTCTTAAGCTGTCTGAGTGCAGGTAAGCCACCAGCTTTGAGAAGCTCTGCATTAATACCGTCTTCACCCGGACCTTTCTTATTTTTAAGCTGCCCTAGGCCATTCATAATCACGCTCATTTCGACGTCCGGGATATCTTTAGTATAGTCACAGAATATATAATAGTACTAACGTACAGAATGGCCACGCTCCTCCTCGCACCGGTTCGAGTTACCCCACCCCTCAATCGTAGCCTGCCGGAAACCTGCCGGATAGCAGTCGGGCGCGCGACGCGATGTATGTCGGCCGCACGGCACTAAGCTCGGGACTCTCGGGAGCAATAATTTTGCAAAATGGTGATATACTGTGCATTGTATGGGGGTGTTTGTCAACAGCAAGGCTACTACGAAATACGAAAATCGAAGTTCATGTCATGTCGTTCGTTCCCTCTGACATTTATACTGTTTCATACGAGAGCGAGAGAGACGGTAGCATACGAACTTCGATTTTCGAACGTCGGAGTAGGCCCGCTGTTCATTGTTCGGTGCTCAACTTGTCAGTGGGCGCGTGAGAAATATGGTACACTTACCTAACCTACCTACTTCCTTTTGTAAATAAATAATGCTTTCTAAAAGTATCGCGATTAATACATGAAAATCATGAAATAACTACTTAGGTACCGAATAATTCGTTTAAGTTTGTAGTCAAATATTTATTGTAATTTAAAACAATAATGCTTAAATACATAGACAGACACATTTTAAGTAGGTTTAAATAAAAATATATGATTAACGATTACATTTATTTACACATCTAAGCCATACCTACATACCCTAGAGTACTAGGGTTTTGCGATAGTCAGCCCTGTGTCACTTACGCACACATTGACGCGTGTACAGACGTCTTCGGGCCTATGTAGATTCCAGAACACGAATATTGTATGGCGTGGCCGCCCTGTGGTATAGTGGTGAGTTAGTGACTGATGTTATTTGGATCGAGAAGCAGCATGAGAAGCATACAGTTGTCCGTAAAAACTCTCAATCTCGGTGAGGATTTCTGGCATAGTGGAGACAGTTTGGCCATTTGAATTTTTTACCTTCATTAGGTTGCTTCTTCCAAGTTGCTGGATAAAGACTTTTGATCTCCGGTTGCGCTCTATTGCCTCCATAATAGAGTGGGTATTGGAACTACGGGAGATCTCGCCTCATCAGCTTTCCCACCTTCTTGCAGAGCATTATTTAATTTAATTTCACAAAATATTCATATTATCCGAAAAATTCGAATAATTCGAATATCGAAATCGAACTATTCATTTTATTCGAATATAAAAAAAGGTTCGAATATTGCAAACCCTAATTGGAAAGCTACAGTACTTAAGGGGATCCCATACCCTAATGAGCTTCGATCTGAATTCCTTAGTTTTCTAATGTTTTTTGTAGTTTATTATATTAACAACAACGGCTTTAATCATATAGTATCCCATATTTACTTCAAATTTTATTTTCTTCGAGATATTTGGTATCAAAGTTGAACAATTTTAGGCCAAAAAACTGGTTTTCTGGCCATAACTTTTGTGTTAATTAGTTTCTAATGAAAACACTCGACACGTTTTACGATTAACCCAAATATTTAGATTTCATACTTGTTAGATCTTTCACGTCAATAAAAATACGAAATAAGTGTTTTTTTAGACAATGTTTTAAAAAATCATAAAAAATGAAGTATTAATTTTTTCAAAATCCGGTAGACTAAAATGGAGGTAAAAGATTGAAGAACCGGTACATTATCTACTTTGTGCCAGTACTTCGCCGTTTGACTTACAATTCTATCTGTAGTGCAAAACTAGGAGATACGATTCAAAAATCGATGAAAACCACGGGGAGCCCCTTAACTGAAATTGGCTACCTACTTTTTCCTCGGGGAAATTCAAAATTCCCCGGAGATAGAAATAAGTAGGTAACTCCTACCTTTAGATCAATTAAAATTCTTTCACTAAGAGAAAACTAGGTACACTTTTTCTGATTGACATGTGCTACTTTTATCCCAAAAAAGTGTAAAGTTCCCAAGGAGTTAGAACCACTTTAAAGCAAAAATATAAATCTCATTTATTCCCTATCCCGTGAGATTTTCGAAAAATCCTTTCTTGGTGCGCGTCTACACCATTAAGGAACATAATTATATTCAAAATGTCAGGTTTATAGTCGCATCGGTTTAGGCTGTGCGTTGATCTATAAGTCAGTCAGTCAGTTTTTCTTATAGATTAGGAACACATGTATATATCTATCACAGCGGTGTCAGTATATGTGAATATTAAAATTTAGTACTCACACTAAATTATCGATTGATTGTGTAATTCGCTTTTACGCTTCACCAAAAAGGATCACCTTATTTAGGTAAACTTTGACACACAGAGGCCAATGAGATTTATTCATACCGGAAAATGTAGGGATTTTGTGAGATAAGGTCACTATATATTCAACGTGCCAGTTCGTAAATCCTAGCCGGATTTTATATGTTACTGAGGTGTGTCACTGAGCCCTAAAATAATGTGAATTTACAACTTAAATGTAAGTTTCGATTTGTAAATCACTCTCTTACCTATAGGTAAGCATCAATGCTTACTTATTTACCTAACGGTCTCGGATGAAAGGATGCCTTTAGAATTGGGACGTAAACGAACATGATTTGATTAGGATTTAGTGTAGTACACGAAGATTTGATCAACCATACTTCGTTTTGTATGAAACGTGGTAGGTTTCAGTATATTTCAATCTGAGATAGGTTTTTGATTGGTTCGTTTTCCGCTTGTTGATGGGTTCTGCCTAAAGATACTCGTACGATAAAGTAAAATAGTTTTTGAGAAACAAATCTGAATATTCAATGAAGTAGCCGCTAGGGATTTGCGAGGAATATCCGGAGTAATCTATTTTATAATATGTACTTCTTTTTTATTTCAGGTATTTACTAAGTTTTTAAGTTCTTTGGTGATGCGATTTTCCACTTGGTGATCACACAATCCTTGTTTACAGATGGTAATCATGGGCGTCTGGATTACGAGTGCTGCTTACAGCGCGCCCAAGTTTATATGGGTTGAGACGATAACGAATCAACTCGGCAATGGGCATATGGAAATTTTATGCATACAACATCGCATGAAGTACAACTCGGAGATATTTGACATCGTGAACTTCGGTCTACTTTATGTGACGCCGCTTTGCGTCATGACGGTAAGTCGTTAGATTTATAAATTTAAATTTCCACTAGATTCGTTTGATGTAAAGTATGATGTAGCTGAACGGCGAGCTTTCAATTTCCACTCATGGTAAGTTAAACAACAGAATACCGTAAAACGGGGTGAGTAGACACGATTTTGTCCTTCCAACCTATTTCTAAGAATGAATTTAAATAGTAAAGGACCTAAGATTGTGTTTTTTTTTTGTGAGTCCCAACAAGTTCTCCGAGTTTGCTTCAGAAAAATAAGCCTTATTGCTCTTGGTATAGCGAAAATTAAAAAAAAAACACAAGATTTTTCAAATCCGTAAAACGGGGTCAGTAGACACGACATATGGGGTGAATAGAAAATTCACTCAAATTCGGTCAGGCTTGTCATAATTATGAAAAAAAGAATAAGAAAAATAATAGTACATTACTGTAGAGGCCGGGAAATTTTGAGAACCATTTCTATTAACCCCTCCCATCGTTATTTTTCACCCCACTGTCGTGTCTTCTCACCTCATACAGCGTGCCTAATCACCCCATATAGTGCATTTAGTCACCCCATATGCCGTGTCTATTCACCTCAATTTCTAACCGAAACGGTTATGAAATTACTTTTGTACAATTGACGACATTTCATTTTTTCAACATCTGTAAATTACCTACTACAGGAATCGAAAGAGTTTTGCCTCCTGAACATGGGAAAATAATTATTATAATTTATTTCTCCATATTTAAAAAAATACACAAGAATTAAAAAATGTATCTATATTTGCCAATACTACGTCAGAATAGATATGTTTCCTTTGTCTTTTTCACCAGAAAAAGGAGCTGTCATAATTTTGATAACATTTACGTCAGATTTACGCATGATTTACGTGATTTTTTTCTAATAGGGACTAGACAAAAGTAATGGATCTATTGTATCGTAGTTTTGGAGTTATGCCCTTTTAGAATAAGCACATCTTAGAAAAATTGTAATAAATTAATTACCGTAAAACGAGGTGAATAGAAACCGCGGGGTGATTAGAAATATTCTCGGGATTTTTTTTGTATGGCTACAAAAAGTACCATTATCACCAAAGCCAATTAGTTAAGTTTTTAGTATTAAGTTCAATATTTGTTTATTTTGCTTGCAACACTCGATAGTTGTGAAGTTAGTCAGAAGTACTTAATATTTTAGTGCAAAGAGAGACGTCACCAAGGTAAGAAATAACAGTTGCAAAAACTTTTTTATAATACTGATGTTAGTAATAATTATGGTGTAGTGGCGTTTTTATCTAGTTACCCGGTGTCTGAACTGTCTAAATAATACAACTTATGACCGAGTTTAGTATTCAGTATTCAGTATTCATTTATTTGGCAAAAACATAAAACATAAGACTTTATTCATAATCAAGTGAAATTGTACAAAAGTAATTTCATAACCGTTTCGGTTAGAAATTGAGGTGAATAGACACGGCAACGGGGTGACTAAATGCGCTATTTGGGGTGATTAGGCACGCTGTATGAGGTGAGAAGACACGACAGTGGGGTGAAAAATAACGACGGAGGGGTTAATAGAAATGGTTCTTAAAATTTCCTGGCCTCTACAGTAATGTAGTATTTTTTTTTATTCCTTTGGCAAGGTCCTATCACCCGCATATTTTTTTTTTCACAATTATGACAACCCTGACCGAATTTAAGTGAATTTTCTATTCACCCCATATGTCGTGTCTACTGACCCCGTTTTACGGATTTGTAAATTGTGTTTTTTTAAATTTTCGCTATACCAAGAGCAATAAGGCTTATTTTTTTGAAGCAAACTCGGAGCGCTTATTGGGACTCACAAAAAAAAACACAATCTTAGGTCCTTTACTATTTAAATTCATTCTTAAAAATAGGTTGGAAGTTCAAAATCGTGTCTATTCACCCCGTTTTACGGTAATATTCGTAGCAAAATTTTAAAAATATCGGCGTCTTTCTATTTCCAAGCAGAATACAGAGAACGAATCAAATTATAGTCTTAGAAATATGAAATCTTGTCAATTATACTTGACTAGCTTTTACCCGCGGCTTCGCACGCGTAAACTAATAAAACGGGGATGTATTCGGTCCCTTAGTTATAAAACTATCCCGTGGGAATATCGGGATAAAAAGTAGCCTATGTGTTATTTCAGACGTTCAACTACCTACATACCAAATTTCATGACTCTAAGCCCAGCAGTTGTTATTTCGAGATTTTATCCATATCCCGTGGGAATATCGGGATAAAAAATAGCCTATGTATTATTTCAAAGGTCCAGCTACCTACACACCGAATTTCATGGCTCTAAGCACAGTGGTTGTTATTTCGAGATTTCATCCCCAGGTATCCCGTGGGAATATTGGATCAAAAAGTCGCTTATGTGTTATTCCAGACTTCCGGCTACCTACATTCCAAATTTTATGACTCTAAGCCCAACGGTTATTATTCCAAGATTTTATCCCTATCCCGTGGGAATATCGAGATAAAAAGTAGCCTATCTATTATTCCAGAAGTCCAGCTATCTACATACTAAATTTCATGGCTCTAAGCACAGCGGTTGTTATTTCTAGATTTTATCCCTAGGTATCCCGTGGGAATATTGGGTCGAAAAGTGGCCTATGTGTTATTACAGACGGCTAACTACCTACATACCAAATTTCATGACTCTAAGTCCAGCGGTCATTATTTCAAGATTTTATCCCTATCCCGTGGGAATATCGGATTAAAAAATAGCATATGTAGTATTTCAGAGGTCCAGCTACCTATATACCGAATTTCATGGCTCTAGTCCCAGTGGTTGTTATTTCGAGATTTCATCCCTAGGTATCCCGTGGGAATATCGGGTCAAAAAGTCACCTATGAGTAATTCCAAACGTCCAACTACCTACATACTAAATTTCATGACTCCAAGCCCAGCGGTTGCTATTTCGAGATTTTATCCCTATCCCGTGGGAATATCGGGATAAAAAGTATCCTATGTCCGTCTCCTGGCTCTAAGCTACCTCCCTACCAATTTTCAGCCAAATCTGTTCTGCCGTTCTTGAGTTATAAGTGGTGTAACTAACACGACTTTCTTTTATATATATAGATTATGAATAAACGCGGTCATAAGTTTTATTATTTAGACAGTCCAGACACCTGGTAACTAGATAAAAACGCCACTACACTATAATTATCACTAACACCATTATTATAAAAAAGTTTTTGCAACTGTTATTTCTTACGTTGGTGACGTCTCTCTTTGCTCTAAAATATTAAGTACTGCTGACTAACTTCACGACTATCGAGTGTTGCAAGCAAAATAAAAAAATATTGAACTTAATACTAAAAACTTAAGTAATTGGCTTTGGTGATAATGGTATTTTTTGTAGCCATACAAAAAAAAACCGAGAATATTTCTAATCACCCCGCGATTTCTATTCACCCCGTTTTACGGTACCGGGTACTTTTAGCTGAAATGCGGAATGGCACCCATCCTGACTAAACTAAGGTATAAATTTGTGGAAACGAGTATCTTAACATCTTCAGTTACACAGCTAACGCAGTTAAAAAAATCTCTGGCCAAACAGCTACTTGAGGTCCCTTTGTGTTGCAAATGTTGGATTGCGTTACTAAATAGAGTAGAGACTAATCCAGTCAGTCACTTTGGCAAAAACATTTTGGTTAGTTTGACTTGAGTGAAAATCTTTCGACGTGATGCCAGTGTTAGCATGAACATTAAATTACAACGAGCAATGAAGGAGATTCAACAGAGCGCTGAGTGAGGTTTCAAATAAGGTTTTACCATTAGTTGGTAGTGCGTTACCAATTAGTGGGAAACGACTAAGTAACAAGGGCCATCTGTTGTGGAACGTTGTCTTAAGAGCGTTTATACCTGCTGAGCTGGCAACGTTGCATTTTTGTTAGTTTTTCTCGATTATTCCATAAAAATTGAATGAAAATTAAAAATGTGGTCTGATAGAACTCTTCTTATTATATAAGTTACCGCGACTCCGTCCGCGTAGAATTTGTTTATCGCTATCCCGCGGGAACTATGCAATTTTCCGGGATGAAAACTACCCTTTATCCTTCTTTGGGACTCAATTTACCTTTATACCGAATCTCATCAAAGTCGGTTCAATGGTTTAGACGTGATGAAGTAACAAACAAACAAACAAATAAACAGACTTATAAACTTTCGCATTTATAATATTAGTGGGATGGCCTACTCGAAGAATTATTCGTTATAGACTTTTATTTTCTTTAAAAACTATTAATAAACATTAATTCGTTTATAATTATTAGAGTAGACACATTAACTCACATTTTCACTAGCTTTTGCCCGCGGCTTCCCCCACGTGGAATTCGGTTATCGCGCGCTCGGAAACTGTGCATTTTTCCGGGATAAAAAGTAGCCTATGTCACTCTCTAGCCCATAATCTATCTCTATGCTAAAAATCACGCCGATCCGTCGCTCGAACGTGAAAGATGGACAAACAAACAAACACACACTTTCGTATTTATAATAGTAACTATGGAAGTATGGATTACATTTTTATGAAGTACCTGATCGAGAAAAACTAAGAAAAATGCAACGTTGCCAGCGCAGCAGGTAGGTATAAACGCTCTTAATAGGGCTGGTGCCTCCGCAGTGACCCTCACTATTTTCGATGATTAATTATCCACCTTTTGCGGCCGCCCTTAGTTCAAAGGTAACTGCGTAGTTCAGTGATCTACTGAGTTTCTTAACGCTCCATTTGTATCACTCGGGTACCTATGGGATAATCCGCTTATAGTGGTTTCTTCGATTAATGTGCGAGTAATATATGATTTTAGTTTAGCTTGTTTTTTACCCGACTACCCGAAGGAGGTTAATGCTTTTTTAGCGTATGTTTGTATTTAATATTGCATTTACGAGAAGGTAGAGGCATTTTCAATGTCACTTTTACGTCAAAGTTATGCATATAAGATGATTTTTTAACCGATTTCAAAAAAAGGAGGAGGTTATCAATTCGGTTGTATTTTTTTTTTTTTAATGTTTGTTACCTCAGAACTCCGTCATTTTTGAAACGATTTGAAAAATTTTTTTTGCGTTCGTCTAGGAATGCTTTCAATTAGGTCCCATAAGCACCAAATCCGGATCTGATGATTGGATCTTAAGGAAATTGAGGGAACTCTTCAAATGTTGTAGGGACACCTATGGTAATTTTGATATATTTAGTAGTAACTCGAGCATTTGCTCTTGAAAATTATCATTTGGTGAAGTGGAACTGATGATGAAGACCACAGTTGACCATCGGAGTTACTACTCAATAATAAGTATTTCATGGGTTGAATTTCAATTGCTTTAACACAGTTGCTAAGCAATTTATGCTCCTCGGAACGGATATGGTGAAATGGAATGGGTGGTGAAGCACCAGGACTCCTCAATAATGAACGTCTCTGCATCGGAAAAAGCAATTTTTCGTAAAAGGTCACGAGCAGTTGACATTAAACTATTGTATCTTAGATGTTTTACACTAAAAACGTGAAAAAAAATTTTATAACAAAAAATAGAACCGACTACAAAAAAACCATGAAAATAATTTTCTACCAGTCTGAAGTCGGTGCCTCAGCACGAGCCAGCAGGAGTGGTTGAAGCCATTTACTCGTATAGTTGTAGGTGAGGTAGACGATTATAGGTCCACTCCTGCTGGCTCGTGCTGAGGCACCGACTTCAGGCTGGTAGAAAATTATTTTCATGGTTTTTTTGTAGTCGGTTCTATTTTTTGTTATAAAATTTTATTAATCTGTGATTTGATAAGGGGGTTTCTAAACGCACCATGTTTTACTGCAATTAGTGGCTGCAACACAGTGGTGGCAAAATTACAAGCAGTCGACGAACAGCACAATTTTTGGTAAAGAGCATTAGGAAAAGTCCTGCAGGGCTACTACGAAACTCGAAATTCGTATCGTACCGTCCCCCTCGCTCTCGTATTAAATAGTATAAGTGTCAGAGGGACCGCACGACACGAACTTCGAGTTTCGTAGTAACCATGCTGACGTTTGCGGGACGTCACTGCGATTCCGCACCGTTTGCGTATTTAAACCGCGGTGTGAAGAGCATGCTATAAAAACGGTGTGCATACGATGCGTCACTACGATTCCGTACCGTCACCGTTTTTTAAGCAGCGGTGTGGTCGCGGGCTAAGATAGGTACCTACTTGATATCCCGGTAATGTGTTCCTGTGGGGTAATATTTTAAGTTTAAATAAGAAATAAAGTTTCTTGTGGCGCATTCTTCTTAGCAATGACGGTCTTTCCGAAAGCGCTGGTAGTTTAAAAAATGACGTGTAAAAGTGCCTATTGCGGCCTATTTACTGAATAAATAATTTTGATTTTTTTTTTATTTTGAAAATAGATGGTACCTTCTGTCCAAGAACGGTGACGTAGGTACCGTACCTACCTACCTCAGCTGTCAAGATGACAAATTCAAATTCAAATAATTTATTCAGTAAATAGGCCGCAATGGGCACTTTTACACGTCATTTTTTAAACTACCAGCGCTTTCGGAAAGACCAACATTGCCAAGAAGAATGCGCCACTGCAAGAAACTTGGCAGAAAGGCATTTTTTTCATAATAAAATAATTACAAATAAAATACTTAAAAACTACAGTATACAATTAAAGAAAAAAAATATAATGACAATAATACAGGGATGACGTGTTAACTTAGTTCCCAATCAATAGATGGCGTTGTGCAAGCGAACATTGTCCTTTCAAATTGTTACAAATATTCTTTATTGCATACCACAACAACTCATAATATAAACACTTAGATTCAGGGTAGACTGTAAACTTGTTCAATCCAAACTCTAAGACCTTTATTTATTGTGTTGCCATGGTATCTCGTGAAGTAAACGGTTCGTTATAATAGGTATATTTCAAAAATTGCACGCACATAATATACCAACATGAGACGGCATTAACGTTATAGAAGTAGCAGGACCACCTCTGTCGTTCTTTCAGGGAATTTCTCCCCTCTTAAAATTGTGAAAACTATCTAAAAATGGTTGCATGGGATGGTGCAAGCTATCCAAATGCAGATAAAAGTATAACCCCCTTATTCATAAACGACAATCAAACCTATATTAGTTAAAATGCCGCTAAAATTCGTTTGTCCTTATCTGTCACTCCGACATTTGTATTTGTTAGAAAGGGACAAAGCATTTGTTAGTTAACATAGGCTTGTTAAGTTTTATGAATAAGGGGGTAAGTATTTAGGCAATCAGTTTCACTCAAATGTTTGATTTTAAAATTTAATCATACATAATAATACAACATCATTGCACGAAAATTATTATGTTTTAACTCTTTTGTTGAAAGAAAAAACTTAGCGAAACGCAGTAAACAAATAAACATATCGTTTCTATTTTTTAACATTTCGTAAATTGGCTTATAGCATTCGAATTTAAAATAAATGAAAGTTTTAAAAAGGTGCAATTTTACGACACTGCTCGAAAATGTGGCCACTGATAACCTAAATCCAGTACACAACACTGCCTATATAAGTAACTTTAACAGCTGACTCATTTATGGCTCACAAAACGTGACAACAATGTAACACATTACGGTAACAAGTCGTATCTATACTTATATGTACCTATTTCATACGACTTTTTAGATTATATTTCAGAATATTTTTCTCGGCGTGCTGAAATGACAATCGGACCAATCAAAAGTAATAAGCCATTGATTGGTATAAAAATCACACTAATTTATTAATAAATTAGAATTTTATTTTAATTTATTTATTCCGATTTTTTTCTATGCTTTCGTTTTTCATTTCTTACTTTTATTTGTTCTCTAGATTAAAAAGATCGAGACGAGCGGCGATCACACATTAAGATCGATCGCACCAATAATAAGAAGAAATAAAATAGTTTCTCGATATCCATCAAATTACAAATGTAATAGTTTTATACCGACGAAATACGTTGTTGAAAGCAATCTGTGGTTTGAATAATGTAAAAGTTATGAATTATGATTCAAAACGGGGCTAAGGAAATTCTTAGGTACAATCATGTACCTACAATTTCTTAGCAAGGAGCATGAGTTAGGTACTTGTGCGAGAAAGTCGTTTGTCAAGCGAACGCGTTTACACTGTAAAGTAAAAATAAAATCCCTCGATATTGGTGGAATATTCAACATACATACACTAATTTAATGAATTCCCTACAGTATATTAGATTTAAATCAAAAGCATACGTACCTGATATAGCATAGACTTATTATTATAGGTAGTATAGTCATGTTAAAGATATTGCTTCTAGGAACTTCAAGATACATTGGTATTAATATCGTCTTATGAAATACCTACCCAGATATCAAATGTTATTATTTTCAACAATAAATTAGGTACGAGTATAGTAAACGTGTTGTACGAACGATTTTGAAGCCCTCTTCAAACCAAATTCACTTGCATGTTACTTGGCGCCGCTGCGCTGCTTCCTTAATTACTTTGTCAACAAACGTACCGCATATAAACGAGGCCATAAAACCGTTTCCTTGATATGAATTAGAAATAAAACCATCTTCGTCGTATTTACTCAGAATTCAATATTAAAACGTTAAAAGGCTCACGCAGGGTGGATCAAAAATCCCAACCAATCAACTTTTAGATTATTTTATTACTGTAATTATGATCTTTTTTTATTTGAGTAGTGAATATAATAACTTTACCCTGGAGCGGTCCATCTGGCAGCTCGTCCTCTCTCCGGTAAACTGTAAAAGCCGTCTGAGGCTAACAGCAACAGTCAGTCCGAAAAAAACTTTTAACTATACAAGAAGAAATTCTGTCTATGTTAGAAATTCTCTGTCCATTACCATCTGTATACCAACGCATACCTGGACTCAGCTCCTTATGGACAGGGCAGATAGACTTGTCTTTTTAACCCCCGACGCAAAAAGAGGGGTGTTATAAGTTTGACCGCTATGATCACAGACCACGCATACCTACTATATGAATATTTGTAACTCGTAAGTTCATAAAAACTCGGCTTTGAATTACAAACAAATAAAATTGCTCACAATTGTTCTATCTCCTTAGCAGGGCTTAATATATTCACTGTATTCTGTGGTAAATCCTTAACGTGTCACTTTCGCGACAAAGACAAAGACGTGTTCTAATTTGGCAGTCGTAAAATATATTTGATACAATTCTGCACGCACAATGAAACTTCCGCGAGAATGACTGTGTGACGTATACGTTCAAGGGCAAAATGTAGCGTGACACTTGTAGCTGTAAGACTTGGTTATCCTTTTTTATTTACGTTATGTTAAGAGTATCTAAAATTATGAGAGCATATGCAGACGAATTATTTTTTAAGCTTCTACAGGTGACATGCGTTTTCGGGCTACAAACAAAAGTAAGTTGCCCTTGCAGCGCCGGCCATAGCCTTTTAGTACGCAAGCCAGCACAGGTTTTCGTTACCAATTTCCTCTCAAGCAATAACTTATGAAATGCTTCGAGAGAGTAGTGCCGTGAAGCCTCGTGAACGTCAGCTGTCGCTCGGAGGGTGGGTTGGGCTGTGGTACCCGCCCAAACTTGTAAAAAAATAAATTGTTTTCAATCATTTCCTCCCGTCTGAAAATTTGTCAAACGACAGTTTAGATAATTATTTTACGTTTCCAAAAAGTCAGCTGGCCTTACCGTGGTGGATTATGCGTCAGCTGGTCACACAATCATCTTATTATGAGAACGCCTGCCATTTTTGTTATAGCAAATGTGAATATACTGCTCAAGGCTAGTACGTTATCGTAGGCGACTGGCAGTATATACATATATATTTTAAGGCAAGTAGTAATGGTACAAGCTTCAATTTATTTCTTTTATGAAGCGGGGTAGACCATTTTTCGGGTTATGATTTCCAAGAAGCGAAGCAATGTGGCCGGGTTTATTACATTCCTTACTAAGGTATCTACTCGATAAAAATATGTTTTACTAATTTTTTTAACACATTTTCTACACTTTCATTGTTTTTATTTCATAGTTTACAAATTTAGGATAAATATTGTGTTAACATTTTTTTTACGTCCAACCGTTTTCGAGACAGAGGGCAGAGAGCCCGCAGCGCTCAGCCATACCTACTGACTGATGCAAGGTCAGTCGTGAATCCGTGAAATTTTTCTAAATAACCTTAAGCGTTGAACCCGTGTGGTGTAGAGTTAAAATGACACCTCTCCATTTCTGATGTTGAAAGAGGCGACTGAGGATATAGGTTAAAGTATTGTATAATTATACAGGGCGTCCCACGGCTATGCCACATGGAGAGAAAGTACCTTGAGAATTGTAGATGGAACATTTTACTGAAATAAGACATTATTTTAATTTAAAAAACAATTTAAACTGCATTCATAGAATTTTAAATAATTATATGGTTGAACCCGGAACCGGAACCGGGGAGACAAAAAATACACGAGAAAAAATCCCTGTTGCTTTATCATCCCCATCGAAAGGATCATAAGGACTATTTTTTGCCAAATAACATAATGTCAGGAATTTTTTTTTTTTACTGTACCTACGCATGGTAACATCGTGCGGAAACAGTGGACGTCCTACGGCTGATATAACGATGATGATTACCTTATTATGCATTTCATTGCACATGGTACGAGGCACATGTTACACGACAGCCCCGGTATAGTCGATAAATTAATTTTTAATTAGCTTTGCCTACTAAATTAATTTTCAATTAATAATCACATGCTATGAACATTAATAACTCAACGGTTAGCTAATTATAACGGGGCATCTGTAAAGTATTGGCTAGTGCCAGTAATAAATACCTATTAAATTAATTCTAATACCTAATTCTGAACGGCTTATACCAGGTGTTGCCTGTAATAAAAACAACTAAAATAACTATAACAAATTTCTAGGTACCCGTAATCTAAATTAAATTTATAATGGACAATACAGATATAAGCATCGCGATATGGTCACGTCAGTCATTAGACGTTTCGTTTTCGTTTTGCGACCATTGTTAACTGCGCTGTAGGCGGCTGCTCCAGGGACCAGAGGCCTTATTGCCTAACGTTTCTGACACTCGCGATCGCAATAAAATGACAGCTTTTGTATGCGAAATATGTCATTTGATTGCGATCACGAGTGTCAAAAACATTAGGCAATACAGCCTCTGATTGTATGGCAGCGGTACCACGTGGCAACAAAAATTTCGACAGCGGTTTTTCGCTGCATGAAACCGTCGATCAAAAGACGTCAAGTGACAACCTTCAATTAGAGACTGCGTCAAATAGTCTACAAGCCAGGCAGATATTTTGCCAGTCGCCTACGATAATGTAACCAGCCTTGAGCAGTATATTCACATTTGCTATAACAAAAATGGCAGGCGTTCTCATAATAAGATGTTTGTGTGACCAGCTGACGCATAATCCACCACGGTAAGGCCAGCTGACTTTTTGGAAACGTAAAATAATTATCTAAACTGTCGTTTGACAAATTTTCAGACGGGAGGAAATTATTGAAAACAATTTATTTTTTTACATGTTTGGGCGGCTACCACAGCCCTACCCACCCACCGAGCGCCAGCTGACGCTTACGAGGATTCACTACACGACTATCTCTAAGCATTCTATACGTTATCGTTCGGGAGGAAATGACTGACAAAATATCTGCCTGGCTTGTAGACTATTTGACGCAGTCTCTAATTGAAGGTTGTCACTTGACGTCTTTTGATCGACGGTTTCATGCAGCGAAAAACCGCTGTCGAAATTTTTGTTGCCACGTGGTACCGCTGCCATACAATCAGAGGCTGTATTGCCTAATGTTTTTGACACTCGTGATCGCAATCAAATGACATATTTCGCATACAAAAGCTGTCATTTTATTGCGATCGCGAGTGTCAGAAACGTTAGGCAATAAGGCCTCTGGTCCCTGGAGCAGCCGCCTACAGCGCAGTTAACAATGGTCGCAAAACGAAAACGAAACGTCTAATGACTGACGTGACCATATCGCGATGCTAATATCTGTATTGTCCATTATAAATTTAATTTAGATTACGGGTACCTAGAAATTTGTTATATTGTTATTTTAGTTATTTTTATTACAGGCAACACCTGGTATAAGCCGTTCAGAATTAGGTATTAGAATTAATTTAATAGGTATTTATTACTGGCACTAGCCAATACTTTACAGATGCCCCGTTATAATTAGCTAACCGTTGAGTTATTAATGTTCATAGCATGTGATTATTAATTGAAAATTAATTTAGTAGGCAAAGCTAATTAAAAATTAATTTATCGACTATACCGGGGCTGTCGTGTAACCTGTGCCTCGTACCATGTGCAATGAAATGCATAATAAGGTAATCATCATCGTTATATCAGCCCTAGGGCGTCCACTTTTTCCGCACGATGTTACCATGCGTAGGTACAGTAAAAAAAAATTCCTGACATTATGTTATTTGGCAAAAAATAGTCCTTATGATCCTTTCGATGGGGATGATAAAGCAACAGGGATTTTTTTCTCGTGTATTTTTGTCTCCCCGGTTCCGGTTCCGGGTTCAACCATATACATATAATTATTTAAAAATCTATGAATGCAGTTTAAATTGTTTTTTAAATTAAAATAATGTCTTATTTCAGTAAAATGTTCCATCTACAATATTCAAGGTACTTTCCCTCCATGTGGCATAGCCGTGGGACGCCCTGTATAATTAATTATACAATACCTTAACCTATATCCTCAGTCGCCTCTTTCAACATCAGAAATGGAGAGGTGTAATTTTAACTCTACACCACACGGGCCCAAAGCAAGGTTATTTAGAAATTTTTTATGGATTCACGGCTGACCTTGCATCAGTCAGTAGGTATGGCATGAGCGCTGCGGGCTCTCTGCACTCTGTCTCGAAAACGGTTGAACGTACAAAATTTTTTTAACACAATATTTATCCCACATTTGTAAACTATGAAATCAAAACAATGAAAGTGTTGAAAATGTGTTAAAAAAATTAGTAAAACATATTTTTATCGAGTAGATACCTTAGTAAGGAATGTAATAAACCCGGCCACATTGCTTCGCTTCTTGGAAATCCTAACCCGAAAAATGTTCTACCCCGCTTCATAAAAGAAATAAATTCAACCCTGTACCATTATAATATCAAAAAAAATTGTGCAACTAAAATCTTTAAAAATATGGATAAAACCAAACTAAACGCCGCTATCTTGCAAAACTTTATCTTTGGTTCGTGATTTTATATAAGTTTACATTATATTTTAAGATCAAACACTAATAAAATAATTTCAAAATAAAAATAAAATTTAACTCCCTCCTGAAAACGTGGCCCATAGTGCAGTGGACTATAGTGCACTATAGTGTCTTTTAATGGGTAGTAGGCGGGCACATAATTAAACTAATACGAAATTAACTGGCAACTTCCAGACCAATAAAGGTATTCTTTTAAAATAGGTAAGTAACTAAACTTGATGTTTTTGCTAATTATATACTAAATATTATTATTAATAGGTATGAAAATTTTAAAACCTTACTTTACATAATCCCATTTAACCCTTTCTTGTTGATATGTGTACCTACCTATTTAAAATTCCGTATTTTATCCTTTTACGTTTTCTTACTATTTCGCGTGTGTGGCTTTTTGAAGGTCAGAAAACTACGAATAATTTAATGTAAATAAGTTTATTAAAAGCAAATTCTAAAACATGACAAAGCTTCGAGAAAACCTCATAGGACAGGGCTGTTCATTATACAAAAAAAAAAACGACGGCCCATAGACTGTCCCGATGGCCAGCGTTAGGTACATACGTTAAATAGTGGCAAATACGAAAACTGCGTGGGACAAAAAAAATCAACATATTGGCAATAAATTTTATTGCCTAGCTAAATTGATATCGATGCTCCCCGTATATTCCAACTATCGTATATCAACGTCCTAGTTGCAGAGTAATTTATCAAAACGTGAAAGAAGTCAGCCAACTCCAAAAAAATCGGTCAAAGCCTGTGCGAAAATAGAAATGGCATCCGGTAAAATGTAAATTCCAATATAAAAAGTGTATCAAACTCCATCTTGAAATTGACGGCGTATGATGGATGATTGAATTAGTGAAAAATAATGTTCTCATTCTGATTCTATTTTGATGTCTTCCCAAATTTGCAGTCGTCGAATTTAGATAATAAATAAAGCAGAATCATAAATAAATGGCTGGAATAAGTGGAAATGAAATAAGTGGAAATATATACCTAATTTAAAAAACTACCCAAATACGTCCTTAGTTCTTTACCTCAAAAGTATAAATTCCTTGTAACGGTCTTTGAAGTGGCATTCGTCATTCAGCTGCTTGGTGCCCCGAAACTGAAGTCGGAATACAATGTTTTAGAAAGCAGCACAAAAAGCGTGATGTTTCCATTCCAGCAGCAACCGCAGCGCGTGCACCACAAACGAGCCAAATGCATTGGTAGTGGGCGCTGGAGGGGTAGACTCTTTGCCTCTAAGAAAGAATAGCACTTTAAAATGTAATGACGATGACGATCTGATCCGGCTGATTTCGGCCATAGCAACAGCTTCAAGCAAGCAAAACGAATATTTTACGAATATGAACCTTGAATAGAAAATTTGGTAGTAGCAAACTTGTGATGTTTTTCAAAGACTTATCCAACGACACTACATGTTTAGATAGTAAAAGTGGATCATAACTTAACATTGAATATTTGCCTTAGGCACGGAACCCTACACTGCGTAGAACCAGACTCGCATTTATCCGGTCATTAAAATCAAAATCGTTGCAAATCGTTGTTGTCGTCGTGTCTCTTACCACCAGGAGACCCACTTGCTAGTTTGCCTTCCAGTCGAATAAAAAAAAAATAATGTTGATTAATGATTCGTCATTTCTGAGCGCTGCGTTGAATTTTCTGCACAAGCAATGAATTATGGAACCATCTAAGCACAGTCTTTCCTTTTACTCGTAGCTCAAATACTTGTCAGCCGTCAAGCACCTTACTAAAGCATAATAATATTTATATAATAAGTACTTAATTATTAATCACGCTCAATGGAATGAACATGATTTCTATCAAAGATTTCTATTTATTGCCAAAACCAATCTCCAATAAACTGTCCAATCAAGTACGCCAGGTTACCCTACAAATTCAAACAAGTCATTCATTATCCATATTTGCGCGGTCCGCTGAGCCGTCTTTGTCAGCGTTTGCGACCCCGAAATATTACCAACCTACATTTTACCTCCACAACCTACACCTTAACAAAAACAAACAAGCGAACGCAACATCTTGGGGTGTTGAGAACTTCAGACCCATTTAGCCTGCCTTACCTGTCTGGCTTACTCGTAGTAACCTATATTATTATCCTCACAACACCTACAAAACGTAAGAAATTTTCTGACTTGATTGATTCGATCTAAGAGATACTTATATCAGTGGCGTTAAAAATATTGATTAGGTATCTTTACCTCGAATGATTGGTGGCTATTTAATAGATACATTTAAATACTTTATTGAATGATCTTAAATAATGATGAAGGGTTACGGATTAGCCCGAAACATATCGAGCTAAACTCGATTTCAGACTTGAGTTATCCGATTTATTATCATTTAATATTAAATTATATTATTGTCAGTTATAATGTAAATGAAGTTGACAGGCCGTGTGGTCTTGCGCGGGCTCTTGTGATCGCATTTACCATCTATTATAATTTACTCTCATCCTAAACCGTTTTATAGAATGGAAAACGATTGTAATTCCGACTGCGTGCGTAGGACAATAAATCCTTAGATTTTTAATCACAATTTAGCCTATACTTGAAACGTTTATGTAATTACCTATATGTAAACAAACTTCAGCCGTCAGATTTGGGACATTCAAGGATTTTAAACATTTTACCTATACCTATTATTTTAATACAAACTAGACTAGTGTACCTATTTCAATACAGAAATGTAAATGTTTAGATAGTTTGATTGACCACCAATTGACGTTGTTTTGTTCACATTTTGTTAAATACCTATCCCAACCAAGTATTGAAGTATTACACAATTATCAATTCGAAGTTATGTTTTTCAAATCAAGTTCTTCTTCTACTTAAAGAGTAAATACAAAAGTAAGTACGAAATAAGGATCTCAATTATATTCATAAGGATATAATAACAGTTCAGCACGGTAATATTTATTGCTGCGCGCAAAGAGAACTTTCCCTTTGATGTCATACTACTTTTTCTTCCAGTGACTATCCTAAAATGTGATTAATGTGTATCAAGCTTAAAAGATGAAACTACGAGAGAAAACAGGTAAATAAATGAAAAAGTTATACAGCCAAATAATTTCAGGGACACAAATAAGTAGTTATCTTCTTTTTTTTGTCATGGCTCGCGTTCTAAAAGTGAGAATAATCTTGTAGAAATTTCTATAAGATGTTCATCTTCTCACCCTTAATACGTCTCTTAAAATGAGGCTTGGTCCGTAGTTCCCAAGCGGGCCCTGTGCGGATTGGGAACTTCACACACACACACACCATTGAGTTGCTCCGCAGGTTTGTGCGCAGGTTCCCTCACGATGTTTACCTTCATCGTAAAGCTCTTGGTAAATTGTAAATGTAATCTCGCACAACACTAGATTGTTGTTACTTTTAGGAAAAGACATTTCTTTTAGAAGATAATAAGTATTTATATGTACGGTTTCTAATACAGACTTCTAGTAAAAAGTACGGTTATGTACTTTTAATCTGATTCATTACAAATTAAGAGCATCAAGGAAGATATTTTATGTACAGTGTCTTTGCTTACCTAGGTATATACGGGTAGGTTAGGTTTACCGATGGTACCGATTTACCAACGGAAAAAGAATCCAAGATAATGAATATAAATAGCATTAAGAATGCTTGTTTTTCATTCTCTGAGATTACGGGCATCTTTATGTTATTAAAATGATAAATAGGTAAAAACAGTAAGCTGTGCTCCTTTTTCCTTTGTTTAGAATTATGAGCTTGTAAGTCCATTGTATCCATAATAAATAAGAAGGTACACTTATTCCCATATTTACAAAAAATCCGTTAGCTCAAACCGAGGTTTAAGCATTGGCATCCGTAACATTCGTTAATGTAAAAGACATTTTTTTATAATAAAAGCAGGTTATGTTGTGTACTTGTACCATTACGTGTAGGTATATCTTTTCTGAGATTAACCATTAATTTGGGAGTGTCGTATATTCGACAACATTTAAAAGGCTTGCTTTTTTTTATACATAGAATTTTTAGAACTCCAAAATTACGACGAGGCTTGAATCACGAACTTTTTCTATTTTTGTCAAATTAAGGGTTAAGTACCGAAGTGGAGTGGGTGTATTGTTACATTATTTTATACTAACCGTAACCCGCGACTCTGTCCGCGCAAAATTCGTTTAACGCTATCCCGCGGGAACTATGCAATTTTTCGGGATAGAAACTATGCCCTTATTCGGGATTCAAACTATATGTATACCGAATTCCATCTATATCGGTTCAGTGGTTTAGACGTGATGAAGTAACAAACAAACAAACAGATTTATAAACTTTGGCATTTATAATATTACTTATTTTGATTTAAGCTTATTACGAGTATGTAATGAATAGGTAACTGCTAGGTATAAACATACTATCAAGCTACTACGAGAATCCATACTAATATTATAAATGCGAAAGTGTGTGTGTTTGTTTGTGTTTGTAGGTTTGTCCATCTTTCACGTCGAAACGGAGCAACGGTTCGACGTGATTTTTGGCATAGAGAGTTTATGCGCCAGAGAATGACATAGGATACTTTTTATCCCGAAAAATGTACAGTTCTCGAGGGAACAGCGCGCGATAACCAAATTCCACGCGGGCGAAGTCTTTCGTGGGCAAAAGCTAGCATATTATTTAATACGAGTGTAGTTAGTGATATGTGTATGTTTCAGGCCGGAAGGTCATCATAAGGTCTCTAATAGGTGTTAGGGTTTATCATTAAATTACCGACCTTAAATACGAAATTTTCTTTAAAAGTCAACGTTTCGAGTATTTTCATTTCATCGACAATTCAGTTCGTAGAATTGTCATTACAAGTAACAACTTATCTATTTTTAATATATCTATTTTAATTGTCCGATGATCCATTGTATAGTTGTATTATTTCACGGAAAAAGTTTCTTAATTTTTTTTTTTTTTTCAAATAACGTAAAACTTACTTCACGTAAAAGCACTTGAATATGAGATATTTTGCAATTAGCCTAACCTACTTTTCTGGTATCAGTTTGATTGTGCGAGGGTCACAGTTCTAACCTGACTCAACCTACTTTTCTGGTATCAGTTTGATTCTGCAAGGGTCGCAGTTCTGACTTAACCTAACCTACTTTTCTGGTAGCAGTTCTAACATCTATCTTAATATAAAAAGGTTCCACCCTAGTACACGGTTTAGTTTCCCCGACAGTACGTGTTGTCAATTATTTTACAATGTGTTGTACTAAAACTTCGAAGAAATGAACATTGTTGTTTAGTAATTCTGCCATTTAAAATTGTTGCAAAATTGTTTCAAAATCTGGTAGATTTTGTAACAATTTCCAAGAAATTTCCTTGAACAGGTTTTCCATGAAATAATAAAAATTGGAATGAACTGGTCACCAAATAAAATTACATCAAACGACGACGATACTAAAACAAAATTTTAAAGACGCTGTTTCTTTCTAAATTGAATCTTAGACTAGGACTTAAAAAGAAAAAACCGGCCAAGAGCGTGTCGGACACGCCCAAAATAGGGTTCCGGAGCCATTACGAAAAAATTAAGTAATATTTTTCTAAGGATTTCGTACTTTATACGGAATCTTCGAAGTATAGGTATATTTTATACCTTACGCTGCTATTTACTCATAAACTACTAATAATTCTCAAGTAAACTTAGCCGCTATAGTTTTCCTTGAAAGTTTAATATACTGACTACCATCCTGAATTTTTTCAAATTTTTCCACCCACCGGTTTAGATTTTAGAGGGGGGGGGGGGGACGCTCGATTTTAATGAAAATTTGCACTTTAAAGTTGAATATTTCGCAAACAAATGACTGAATCGAAAAATCGTTTTAGCAAACCCCTAATGGTTTTAAAATACCTATCCAACGATACCCCACACTATAGGGTTGGATGAGAAAAAAAAAATCACCGCCACTTTACGTCTATGGGAGGTACCCTAAAAAAAATTGTTTTTGAATTTTTAATTGTACTGTTTTGTCGGCATAGTTTACTTATATATTCGTGCAAAATTACAGCTTTCTAACATTGATAGTCTCTGAGCAAAGCCGCGGACGGACAGACAGACAGACAGACGGACAGACAGACAGACATGGCGAAACTATAAGGGTTCCGTTTTTGCCATTTTGGCTCCGGAACCCTAAAAAGGTAGAAGGAATTTGGTCGTCAGGCTGTTTAGATTGACTTACCGAAGTCAAAACGTGAATTTAAAAAGTAAAAATCCTGCATGGTAATGAAATTTTTCTCAAATATGACATGAAATATTGACGTTGTGTTACAAATAATAGGCTGAGAAGTATCGTGCTACAGGCGCTGCGGCTCGGCTCGGCACCCTGCGCGCGGTCACTAGCAGCCTGCAAAGAGATTTCATACAACTTTGCAGGCCGCTGGCCGGCAATGCGACCATCTTCTGTTTCAACGCACGCTCTGCGACACTGCCTGCGCCCACCGCCAGCACCACTCGCCCCGCAGCTGCCGCGCCAGCAGCCACTCAACAGGGCGACCAGACTAGCGTCCCGCCAGCTTGATCTCTTGTTTTTTTATTTTATTTCTTGTCATGTTTGAGAAAAGCACTAGGCTTGTATTGTACAAGCCTTGGCCGGAACGTGGGGTTGCCGGCCTCGTATCCCTATCTGCTTGGCCGGCAACCCCCTACTTCCTCTACAGTAATATACTATCATACAAAGCCTGGGCGGCCGAGCAATGATTTTTTTTTAAATTGGTGGCATTCTATCAGGAATAACTTCGTGTACTATGTTTGCAACAGTTTGGCGGACATTTCCAGGCATATTAGAGAAAAAATATAAATTTAATCAAGAAATGCATCGTAAACGCGCACCGGCTTCGCGCGTGTATAGTTTTTGGAAAATAGAGCTAAAAAATGGGTGTAAAGTAGAGACCCTTGGTTAGAGACCTGTATCATTTATCACCGGAGCGATGTAAGTTCGTTTTGGTTAGAAAATAGCTATCTCGCTCTTGCCTTAGAAGATTTTGAGAACGTTAAGCGTTATACAATTAGATAACAGTATTTGTACAATAACATCAACCATTATTGGCCTTAGTTCCTATTCGCAAAATTACGCCACACAACACGAAAGGTGTCCTTCTATGTTTCTAATTTATCCGCAATAGCTGACACGTCGCTTGCGGTCTCGACACTTGACGTCGCTAATGACTTGCTTGTTTACGAAAATACACAAACGTTCTAAATGGATATCAACTCCAGCAAGGTAATATTAAACAGCTCAACACGATCTAATGATATCAATCAGCGAGTGTCAGGTAATTACATTACAATCTAATTATTTGGAGGACACGACACTGAAATTTATTTTTCTCAAAAATGGTACGAAATGTTGCCATTACGTCATCGAAAACATCGTAGAAAGTATCGCATCCTGGAGACTAGGTGCTGGTGTCCAGGAAGTAAGTATGACGTTAAACCATTAGTTTGAAAATTTTGAAAAAAAAACATGATATTAGCAAATATATCAAACTTACAATGAAAACTGTAACGGCTTAGTTTTCTTGAGAATTACACCTACGAGTAAGTAAGTATTTTAAGAGTAAATAGCAGCTTAAGTTCTTTATAAAATATACCTAAACCTGGGAAGATTCCGTACAAAATTCAAAATCTAAAACTATTCAAAAACTATTACCTACGTAGCCCTATCTTGGGCGTGTCCGACACGCTCTTGGCCGATTTAATTTAGTAGCAATTTAAAATCAAGGTGGTTTAGGTTGGCTGATATAGCAAATTATACGAAAAAGTTATATCATAATACATTAGGATATAAATTCTGGCCAAACCAACTCCAAGTTACTTTAGGAAGGAACAGTTGCTTTCACTTTTACTTTATCTGCATTTCTTAGAAACTTATATCATAATGTAAAAAAAGGTGGACGAAGTAATTTACATTTTAAATTATGGTGATGACCAAAATGTTTTATCGTCTTTTCTAGTATATTGTAACAATACAGACACCTATTGTTATGATAGGAATAATAATTTATCTACACCTATATAGTAAATCCTCCATTATGCGTTCAAAAACCATAGATAATGACCAGCATTACGACATTGGATTCTATTATTAACACGGTCATTACGATACAGATATCTGTATTGTAATGCGATTTCATACATCATTACAGCACCGGTGCAGTATGTAGGCGTAGAGCGCGGCGTACACGTCGCGAAGGTCGTGGGGCGCGCACTACACCGGGCGCGCAGCTCGTGGGGCAGACATACCTAGTTCTCGTTCATGCAAGTCATTCTCAAAGGTTCTTGAACACATGATAGAGGATTTAATATATGGATGTAGATAAAATATTGTATTCTACTGTATGTAATTAGGCCTGAAAACACTCTTGTGACCCTATTATTTCGTTTCATAAAACCACACTCGTGTTTAAGGACCCCTATTACGATACAGTTGCATAAATAATTATAATAAAACTGATCTTAGACGTCATCAAGGTTTTGATTATTAACGCCGATTTTTGCAAGCCATCACAGTAGCGAGTTTTATGCAGATAAAAAAAATGTCTCTACTCGATACAATCATTTTCGCGGTTTAACGGGGCAACGCATACACTCATCACTGGAATGCGTTCAAAAATAACTAATCTTACGATTAACTACTACTTAATAATTTATTTGCTTAGTTTATTTATAATAAAATGTGCCTAAAAGTAATTTGTCTGCCTGAAGCTAAGTACAAAACACCTTACGTAATATGATTTTACGTAATACCTAAATTCGGCTAGAAAAGAATTTGAATAACGTATTATTTATTTTATAGATTGTTCCGATTTACCTAGATGCCTAGTATATTTTTAACATCATGCAATTCATTGTATTTTGATCGTATTACCCTCATTTTGTGTAGTACATAATGGTAGTAACTTGGTATTTAAAAACATGTAATCATTTGTAAGCAATATTTACCTAAATACCTGTGCTGTGAGGTTTAGATCAAGATTCTAAGTATTCCAGTAAGTAGGTACCTAAGTATTTTATTACCGCTTTAATGACATTTATCACTATTCAAGGATGAAGTTGTACAAACTACCACTTAGATTCGTAATTACTTATACTTCCAAGGCCCACGTGCCACCGTTTCCCTATTGATATGTGTTTTGTCATTAATATCTTAATTACTATCTTGAAACTCACAACCATAATTGGGCCCGAAGTACCAAGAATCAAGTCAGACGAGACAAATCAGAGTTCAATAATGGCTTGTTATCTCAGCACGAGAAGCAGGTCTGTTGAGACTCAATTCCAATGATGACTTCTTTTAATGAACTTAATGGATTCCCGGTAGAAGTCTTACGCGACATCCCTTTTCATTTGAATACCGCCTCGCTCAACCTTGCCATATCAATAGGACTATTTCTGCGATTAGTTTCCTTTCCTCGTACCAGATCCATCCAATTTTATTTTTAATTAATTATCATTTCATTTAATTTTCAAACATTTTTTTTTTTCACCCAGAGATACTCTAAACGGCGGTCTGCCATAAAGTGTGCAAACGCACGATCGACGACGACACCTGCAGGGCTACTCCGAAACTCGAAACTCGAAGTTCGTGTGATATCGTCCCTTTCGCTCTCGTATTAAATAGTACAAGTATCAGAGGGACCGAACGACACGAACTTCTAGTTTCGAATTTCGTAATAGCCCTGATGACTCCATTTAACGTCTGCGAGAGAACGAGTCAAATTATGACTGTTGCATCGATGAATTCGCAAAGGATGAGAGTTTTGTTTAGAGAATCAGGAACTACTTAGGGCCTGTTGTTTGATCATTAGTTAAACAAACTAATAGTTAAAATGTATGGCAAAAATAACAATAGTTAACACGTTTCAATGGAAATTTCAGTATTAGGAACTTTAACTACTGATCAAACAACGGGCCCTTAGTCACATAAAATGCTTGTTCTGTCCTACGGCCTGTTACACTCTGAAGTCTGCTGAGTTAATCATTTGATACTACTAATAATTAAGTGTTTTTGTTTACTCAATAAGGTACATACTTACGTATTTTAGTTTCTTAAAGTTAGGTAGATTTTAGGTCGGTTGCAGACCAGTGCTTTATGGGTAAGGCTCACGAGCGTTTTGCCCGCCCGTTTCAGTGTGTTATGAATATTGATGCATACGAACGATGGTCCTTTTCTACTAATATAAGGATGAATACTTCACTTCAAATGAATACTCAACTTCTTCTTCTTCTATAAACTACGTGTATCAGAAGTTGTAGCAAATAGTTATTGTATGCATCAATATTCATAACACACTGGAACAGGCGGGCAAAACGCTCATGAGCCTTACCCTTATTTGCGTGTATAAGCTCGTTTTTGGAACCACGTGTACGGGCGTGCGGTTTTCTTTTCCTCGAGCGTTAACACGTGTATATACGCAATCACCGCGTATATACGCGTTCAATATAATCTAGTGCCCGTATAAGTAGGTACGCCAAAAACGACCGTATAAGCTCACAAAAAACGCTAGTCTGAAACCAAAGCCTTCACAAATAAAATCATTGTACCTACAAAACAGTACTAATTAATAGGTATTTATTACTTTAAACATTTATAATATACTCAGCGGCACAAAATTTGGCCCACTCTACATACAAGATACTAATTTCTGCATATATTTGAGGTCCAGATTTTTTGCCGCTCAGTATGTTGTCCGAATTGTCTCTCCTTTACTTACCTATCGGTGCAAGTTTGTCAGTTTTCCTCTTTGCAAAGACCACGAGATATCCAACTTTATAGTGAGCGTCTGATTCTTAATGCAGCAAACCATTTGCCTAAAGTGCACGAGTGCACTGAGCACGTCCCGCCGAGGGCAGTGGGCAATTCGGCACAATGACGATGCGGCAGTATAAATCTCAAAGCTGCGATCGTGTCGTTTCGACCTACTGCACAAATGCTCCAGGAATGGAAACTACTACAATGCTACCATGTCGCGTAAATATGCTCATATATTTAGCCATTTACGTCTAAACGTGACCGTTTACGGGAAAACTCTTCCCTTTCGCGTTTTCATAATAGGTACAGTCGAATTCATTAACTTGTGAGCAAAAATTTGATCAAAAATAACTGAACACGACTCTATTGTTAACGACGTAGAAGCGTGTTCAGATATTTTTGATCTCTGCTCGCAAGTTTATGAACTCAACTGTACAATCCTCGGCACTCGCCCCCCCATTGAGCCGTGGCATTTTCGTTCACAGATTGATATAGCCCATAGGGTTGCCACAAACTCTCAATGAGGTTTACCTTGGTTACGACGAAAGTATTTCACAACTTTTGATAGTGGTCTGATTTGCCGCTCACGAGGCTAGTGGTGTATTTAATCATTCTCTAACACTCATCCATCAACTTCCACTGGTTTTTTAGCCTTGCCTTAGAGCGAAACATAAGTACCTACCTATATACTCAGCAACAAGAATTCGAATTACTGTTCCACTAAAGGAACATCCAAGCAGTACGCTCCTTCCGCAAAGGAAATTATGTTACAGTCCGAAATGTGTTTACCCCATTTTAGCTCAGATTATGCAGCCGTAAGATCGCACAGAGCACAAAATGGTCGTTTAGAGACCTGCAATTAACACCACGAAACGTTTAGAGCTCATATCAAAGCGGTAATGAAGTGAACCCGGAAACTCCTTTGACGATTGTCGCTGATGCGCTAGCAAACACTAGCCTCAAAGGCTTTACTGTAACTTGAAAACTCATTTCTGACTTACACTTTAACACCAATTTTTACATAGGACTGTACTAGTCAAGTTATTACTATTAGGTATTTTCTGTGACCAAACCGTTTTTAAATCTTAGGTATAAAAGTTATATTGAAAGTTTTACGGTCTTTCTGCTGAACTCTCTGTACCCTTAGTGTAAGTTTTCGGTTACAAAATAAGTCTCGATCGCGTTCGCGTTTACTACTTTGAAGTCGGTGCCTCAGCACGAGCCAGCAGGAGTGGAACTATAGTCGTCTACCTCACCTACATACATGTATTTGGCTTTAATCACTCTTACTGGCTAGTGCTGAGGCACCGACTTCAAACTAGTAGAAAATTATTTTCAAGGTTTTTGAAGTCGGTTCCATTTTTGTTAAATTTTTTTTCATTGTTTTTAGTAATTTGTAGCCAAAGTGCATGTCACAACGATTCCATTAATATACTTAAGCTCAAACACGGCATAGTTAGGTATATTCATTTATAACAGAGTACCGGTACTTACGGTCTTCATCATCAGGTCTAGTTCACCAAATGATACCTTAATAATTGAATACTTGACTTGGTGTTAAAAATACCAAAATGCTATATGTGTGCTTTAAAAATTCGAAAGTTGCCCTCGATTTCTCTAAGATTTCATCATCAGATCCTGACTTGATGTCAATGGGACCACCTCGGAAGTATGTCCTATAGAACTAAAAAAGGAATTTTGAAAGTCAGCCCACAATTGGCGGAGTAACAAACATACACCCGAATTGAGAACCTCCTTTTTGGAAGTCGGTTGAAAAAGGGACCCAATTGAATACCTCGTCTTAAGCAACCAGAAGAAAAAGGCCCGAGGCCACAGGCCCAAGGTGGAGATAGACAAATACTGTTAGGTTAAACTATTAGTTGCTATTTACATTCACTCCAAGACTCCAACATACAGCACATAACACGAACCCTCAAACAAAGTTGATTCACGGAAATATTTGAATTAAGTTACGTATGTATACACTTTAACGTATTACGTTGTACCTACCCGCCACCTGACTTTGTAAGTACCTAGTTCAAAAATAAGAACTACTCCGCACCATAAATGATATTTAATAGTTATTTATGCAAAAAGAGAGCAATGTCGTTTTTTGGTGCGAGTGTTGATTTTGAATGCCGAGTACTCGTAAGAGAAGGATTTAGTCATACTTGTTAGGGCCATTTTTTGGCCGGATGCTGCACTTCATGATGAAAGCAAGCCGCTTTGCACAGTGATAGTACAGACTAAACTGAGTGATTTGACCCGCAGCAGCGGAAGTTTCACCCCTTAGGAACAGAGATGGCGCCACTTCTTTAAAAATGTTTCAAAAAATTCTACAAGCTAAAGTAATACACCGATTTCAATGTTTGATATCTCAAATGAAAGCTTATTATATACGTTACTAATAAAAAAATATTAAAAAAATATATACTGTAAACTTCTGGCAAAACACGGCATCTTAAGTTTTTTTTTCTTACTTGATTTGTAGTTTTTACTTGATTTCTTAAAAAAATTGTATGCAACATGAATAGTTTAATGCATATACATATTACAAAGTAAATAACAAGTATAATAAAAAAAATCCGACACCAATACCTTTCATATTCCACGAAATATGAAAGTTTAAATGTAAGCACAAATTTCTTTAAAAAATATTTTAAAAAATTCTACAAGCTAAACTAACAAACCGATTTCAATGTTTAATATCCCAAATAAAAGCTCATAACATTCATTACTTACAAAAAAATATTGAAAAAATCTTTACTGAAAACTTTTGGCAAAAAACGCCATCTCAAGTTTTTTTTTCTTATCAGATTGGTAGTTTTTACTTGATTACTTAAAATATTGTACGTTTTATGCAATATGAATGGTTTAATATATACGTATATATATTTCTGAGTAAATAACAAGTATTATAAAAAAACCCGACACCGGTACCTTTCATACTTTACGAAATATCTAAGATTAATTGTGCACGCTTTTCTTACAAATAAATTTCAACGAAATCTTCAAGTGAAACGAGTGCTCTGATTTTAATGTAAGTATAATATTAAATGAAAAGAAAAAAGAAACTACCTATTTTATTAAAAAAAAAAAGTTTTTTCCTGGTGTTACGAAAAAATATAATTGCTTTAAAATGTATAATTGTTTTTATTCAAAAGTGACTATATTTGAAGACAAAAAATAAAAACTATATCGTTTGCGGCATAGTTGGTTCTGAAATATATTATATGCTGCTTAGTAGTTGGCGAATTTATTTAAAAATTAGCTTTTTATCTGATAGGACCTCAACTTAGATATGTCACATACATCAATGTTTATCAAATATTTTAATTATAACTTATAAGTCCTCTTCGGGTTCATCGGCACAAGTAGAACTGAAAAGGAAAAGTCCTTTTGAAGTACTTGTGCCATTACAATACTACAAAATCACTGATCTTTTAGACATGTAAAATTTTGTGCCTACCTCTGGAAATCAGTGATCAGCATACAAAATAAGCCTGCAACGATTATTATATTATGGCCAATGTGGTCAAAAGGTTCTCGAATGGAGTCCGCGGACCGGGAAACGAGCTGTCGGTAGGCCTCCAACAAGATGGAGCGACGACCTAGTTAAGATCGCGGGATCGCGGTGGATGCGAAAAGCACAAGACCGTTCTGAGTGGAGAGCCTAGGACGTCTTTCGGCTGACATGACGATGATGATGATGAATATTATAATTAACTTGCTTTTGATGTGTACAGCCACCTTTGCAGGATTTACACTGGGTTGTGCATGGTAAGCTGACCCGACGACACCCACAACGCATGGTATCGCAGCCAGATTTGCAGCCACAATTATCCAAGAGGCTTAATTGCGACCAAATCGCTGTAACTGCCGATCGTTCTGGAGTCCAACTCTCTTTTGCCTTAGTCTATCCCCAAGAAGATAAACATGGTAAGGAAACTTCTGATTTCAGAGCGTTTACCCAATTATGGCCTTCTTGATAAATTGCACGCAGTGCATGTTATAGAAAGCAGCCGATGTAGGTGGCAGGCTTGTCACGAGCTTGTTTTTTGAAGATATGATGCTCAAACCGAACACATGTATTGAAATGAAGTTCGTTAATACTTGTTTGCTTCAAAAAATAAGCTCGTGACAAGCCTGCCACCTACCATAGCTGCTCTCCATAAACATGTACTGCGTGCAGCTTACCAAGCGGGCCACATATGGGGAAACGCTCTGAAACCAGAAGTTTCCGTACCATGTCCATCTTGTTGGGGATGGACTAAGGCAAAAGAGAGTTGGACTCCAGAATGGTCGGCAGTTACAGCGATTTGGTCGCCATTAAGCTTCTTGGACTATTGTGGCTGCAAATCTGGCTGCGATACCATGCGTTATGGGTGTCGTTGGGTCAGTTTACCATGCACTGCCCAGTGTAAATCCTGCAAGGTGGCTGTACAAACCAAAAGCAAGTTAATATAATATTCGTTGCAGGGTTATTTTGTATGCTGACCACTGATATCCACAGGTAGACACAAAATTTTACATGTCTAAAAGATCTGTGATTTTGTAGTAATGGAATAGCACAAGTACTTCAAAACGGCTTTTCCTTTTCAGTTCTACTTGTGCCGATGAACCCGAAGAGGACTTATAAGTTATAATTAAAATATTTGATAAAAATTGATGTACATAGTCATTTATTTGAAATGTGATATATCTATAAGTTGAGGTCCTATCAGATAAAAAGCTAATTTTTAAATAAATTCGTCAACTACTAAGCAGCATATAATTATATTTCAGAACGAACTATGCCGCAAACGATATAGTTTTTATTTTTTGTGTTCAAATATAGTCACTTTTGAATAAAAATAATTACTCATTTTAAAGCAATTATATTTTTTCGTAACACCAGGAAAAAACTTTTTATTCATTTTTTTAAATAAAACAAGTAATTTCTTTCTTCTTTTCATTTAATATTATGCTTACATTAAAATCAGAGCACTCGTTTCACTTGAAGATTTCGTTGAAATTTATTGGTAAGAAAAGCGTGCACAATTAATCTTAGATATTTCGTAAAGTATGAAAGGTACCGGTGTCGGGTTTTTTTATAATACTTGTTATTTACTCAGAAATATATATACGTATATATTAAACCATTCATATTGCATAAAACGTACAATATTTTAAGTAATCAAGTAAAAACTACCAATCTGATAAGAAAAATAAACTTGAGATGGCGTTTTTTGCCAAAAGTTTTCAGTAAAGATTTTTTCAATATTTTTTTGTAAGTAATGAATGTTATGAGCTTTCATTTGGGATATTAAACATTGAAATCGGTTTGTTAGTTTAGCTTGTAGAATTTTTTAAAATATTTTTTAAAGAAATTTGTGCTTACATTTAAACTTTCATATTTCGTGGAATATGAAAGGTATTGGTGTCGAGTTTTTTTTTTTATACTTGTTATTTACTCTGTAATATGTATATGCATTAAACCATTCATGTTGCATACAAATTTTTTAAGAAATCAAGTAAAAACTACAAATCAAGTAAGAAAAAAAAACTTAAGATGCCGTGTTTTGCCAGAAGTTTACAGTATATATTTTTTTAATATTTTTTTATTAGTAACGTATATAATAAGCTTTCATTTGAGATATCAAACATTGAAATCGGTCTATTACTTTAGCTTGTAGAATTTTTTGAAACATTTTTTAAAGAAGTGGCGCCATCTCTGTTCCTAAGGGGTGAAACTTCCGCTGCTGCGGGTCAAATCACTCAGTTTAGTCTGTACTATCACTGTGCAAAGCGGCTTGCTTTCATCATGAAGTGCAGCATTTTGTCTCTAACAAGTATGACTAATTCTACAATTGAATCACGAGCGACAGCGAGTGATTCTAGGTTGGAATCCCGGGATCAGCGAGGGATTCAAACACATGAGATGCAAAAAAACTTTGGTCTTGTGTCTTGACATTATACAAATGTTTCGGTTTGTATTTTCAATTTAGGTTTCACGGGATGACCGTAAAAGTAAAAATTTGGAATTGAAATAAAAAATACAAAAAGATTCCAAAAAACCAATCATTATTTGATTGCTCAATAGCGACATCTCTTGTCCGGGTGAACAGTTAGTTCCGAAGGAGATATTGAAGGCTTCTCGTTGAGAGTTAGACAATATAGATGGCGCTAGGTAACTGCTTAAGTTACAAAGTTAAGTAAAAACAAGCTGAGATATGTGATGCATAGGGAAATTCGTGTCTGTGCCGTTGACCAGCAGTGGTGTAGCGGTATAGCACGCGGTACGGAATGCCGAGGACCTGGGTTCGATTCCCAGTGTTGGTCTTATTTTTCTGGTTTTTCTGTGCATCTATGTTTCGGTTTGTATTTTCCATTAAGCATACTTATGACTACTAAACTAACGTAAATATTCCAGCCCTAGCCTTTATGTTTTATGAAATGTTTAATTTTCTTTCATCAATATTTTTTTATCCTTACTAGGAATTAATCTTAACTTTGAAGTAATCTTTGTCTGACATTAACATCGTAATTAACAAGCTTACTTTAGAGGTTAGACAAGCTATTTCGTAGAAGTTATTTGAAAATTCGTTGTCTCAATGATCAAATCGATACCTCCTACGTATATTGGTATAAGTGCAAAATTGTGATTTTACAGGAGAGCTGTTTAAAGCTTCCTTAGTTCCTAACTTTCTTGTCTTTACAGATAATTTTACAAAATTTTGGATTGGTAGTAAGGAAAGTGTTTTACTTTAGTCTACATTAATGGAACTTTGAAATTAATGGTAGTTTTTGAGAAAATGGCAGATACACCTGTGTACGCGTATTTGACATGTTGTAGTTGTGTGGTATACTGAGCTAAGTACCACTTGCCCCAGTATATGGCGAAACTAATTAATTATTAAAATGTAATATATTTTTGTTTTATACATAGATAATTACATGACGTAGTCATAAGGATTGAAAAGAAAAAGGAAGTACTTGTTTTTTTGCCCGTCATCATTACTTTATTGACATATTTGTCACTTGTAACAATATACACTTGAATTAATATCACTCGTACCACTATACACTTTATGATATTTTAAGCTTTCTGTGCAAAAATGAAATAAAAAAGAAGTGTGAATTCGAATTATTTATGCAATTCCTTAATTCTTCTAGAAAATTGTATACAGTTTAATAATAATAACACACTTTGCTTTTCTTTACGTCAAGTAATAAAATAAAAAAATATTGAACCATGGTAAGTAATTGAAAACAAGTTGGTAACATAATAAGCGTATTGTTATTATGTAACAATACATGTTAAGAATGATGATGTGATGCCGATGATATAGTCATAATGGCGGAGTCGCTGGAGGAGCTCAATACTATGCTCAGTGACCTCAGTATCGTCTCCCAACAGGTGGGTATTAAGATGAACATGGACAAGACTAAAATCATGTCAAATGTCCATGTCACACCCGTGCCGGTAATCGTTGGGAACGATGCACTCGAAGTTGTTGACCACTATGTTTACCTTGGCCAAGTTATCCAAAATTGGGTAGGTCCAACTTTGAAAAAGAGGTCGCCCGAAGAATCCAACTCGGATGGGCAGCGTTCGGGAAACTTCGTGATGTCTTCTCGTCCAATAATCCACAGTGCCTGAATACTAGAGTCTTCGACCAGTGTGTTTTGCCAGTGATGACTTATGGCGCTGAGATGTGGTCCTTGGCTGTTGGCCTCTTTCTTAGAGAGGCTCAGAGTCACGCAACGAGCTATGGAGAGAGCTATGCTTGGAGTTTCTTTGCGCGATAGAATCCGGAATGCGGAGGTTCGTCGAAGAACTAAAGTCACTGACATAGCTGGAAAAATATGCAAAAAGAAGTGGCAATGGACAGGCCACATCGCTCGAAGAACAGTTAACCGTTGGGGGAGAAAAGTCCTTGAGTGGCGACCACGAACCGGGAGACGAAGCGTTGGCAGGCCTCCCACCAGGTGGACTGACCACATCGTGAGAGTTACGGGAAACCGGTGGATGCAAGTGGCGAGTTGTCGTTCATTGTGGCGTTCTATGGGGGACGCTTTTGTCCAGCAGTGGACGTCTTTCGGCTGATGATGATGATGATGACATGTTAAGAATAGTCTTATTGATACTTACTTTTGTAGCTTTGTCACTTTAACGTCATGTTTGAAAAGCCATACGAAATTATGTAATGACTGAAAGCGACAAGGTACAAAAGTGATCACTTATTTTTGACGTTGACTGTATCTAACAACTATTAAAAAATGTATAAATGACACCGTGCTATCTATAAAGATTTAATCTTTGATCACAATAGCTAATATTAAGCACTGGCCCTTAATTTACTTCAATAAGTTGACATTATTGATACACTCAACAAAACTTCATCCCGTAAAGATTCGGCTCTTGACGGCAGCGGTGAAACTAAAAATATACATTTTAATTAACGATTTATTCACGTAAACCAGTATATGCGGGTAAATAACATTTTATGAATGAGAATATTGAATTTTAACGTAAATTTAAGTGTACAATTATATGATAAGCCTTATTAAACTATTTACTGCTCGAATCACGGCCTTGTGGTTCATTTAAAATCATTGAAACTATAGTTCTCCCTCTCTCCTGCTTCATTTTGCAATGATATTACTTATTTAACACACATCTGTGCCGCGTATATAGGTGCAAGCGACCTGCCTCAGTATACGTCGTACCGATTGACAAAAGGGTGTTAGATGCAATCATATACGTTACTTTATTTCCGAAACTAATAGGAATATTCGTACGAAATTTCTGTGGCAGGTAGATTTTAGTATTTTGTAATAAATCTGCAAAAAACCGAATATCTCAAAATTGTCAGTTGTATCAGTATACGTAGGAGGTATCGAAATAATACTTAATTAGTTTAAGGTCAGATAACTTTTTACGATTTAGCAGTTTTCGCCAAATTATTTACGCAAACTAAGTCTCTTTCAAAATCGAAATTTATATTTATTTAGTTCTTTAGTTCATATTTTCTGGAGGTATCGATCAATGTAAGCTTCTCTGACGTTACCGATAAGCAATTCTCTCTGATAGCTTGAACATTGCAATTTATCGGTGCATCAATCTAAGGCTCAATGTTGAGTTAACTACTGAACGATACAGTAAGGTTGTAAATACAAAGTGCTGGAGTTGTAATTAATCTTCGTCTACCTATTATTACTTACATGCTTAGTTTCGCTAAATGTAACTGTGGTTCCATGTCCATCACGGGTAAACCTTTGAACGGAATGCTTTTGAACGGATTTCCGTGTTAAAGAGGCTTCGTACAAATTACGAGTAGATCTCGACATCGGAAGTTGTTGCTCTAATGTGATGGCTTCGGTTTAAATGACCCCTTGGCAATTTGCTTGGTTAACTTAACAGATTGAGATAAGAAGAGATTAATAAATAAGGATTAAAACGTAACATTACTTTGAAATAGAAACATTTTCTAAATTGTGTGTAAATATCAATTTGCTGTGATTCAGTATTCTAAATCATAATCACACACGAGGACAACCTCGAAAAAAAGTTGTATTTTTAAGTACTTGTTTTCTTTTATTATACAAACTCGTACTTCGTTTTCTTAGCATTAGAAAAAGGGTAAGCAATGTTGACAAGTCTTTTTATAGAAAAACGTTATTAAAAAAACAGTAACTATTACTTATGATACCAAAGTAATGTAAATAATTTGCTGTGACTTATTTTTCAAAAGTATTTTTAAATAAAAAGTTACGTTTAGATCGCTTATCTTCTTTCTAATGATAAAAAATGAAGTATAGAGAGCTCCAATGACAATACAATACCGTAAGCAAGAAAGCTTGTGTTAAAATTGTTATTCACACGAAAAAAAATCACTGTAAATTGTGAAAATACCTCAACACGAAGGTGTCAAAATTAACTGTAGGTGCAAACAAATCTAAATTATATTTATGGTGTGTGGCAGGTTCTATACACCCGCATAGCCGTGGGGCTGTGGCAGAGCTCCCACGGGCTGCAGCATCTGGGCCGCGTCCAGTGCTGCGCCACGCCCTGCCCGAAGCCCGAAAAGCAGCCCCTCTCCAGCTACGAGCCTCAGCGCACCTTCATAGGCAACAAAGAAGCAAAGGTACAGCTGACACTTACTAAGTTCCGGTTGTTAAAAGTCCGAAAAGCAGCCACTCTCTAGCTACGAGCCTCAGCGTACCTTCATGGGCAACAAAGCAGCAAAGGTACAGCCGAAATTTGCTAAGTTTCCGGTTGTTAAAAGACCGAGAAGCAGCCGCTCTCCAGCTACGAGCCTCAGGACCCCTTTATAGGCAACAAAGAAGCAAAGGTACAGCAGACACTTACTAAGTTTCCGGTTGTTAAAAGACCAACAACCAACCGCTCTCCTGCTACGAGCCTCAGCGTACCTTCATAGGCAACAAAGAAGCAAAGGAGGTACAGCAGGCACTTATTAAGTTTCCGGTTGTTAAAAGTCCGAGAAGCAGCCGCTCTCCAGCTACGAGCCTCAGCGTACCTTCATGAGGTACAAAGAAGCAAAGGTACAGGTCATTTACTTCGTGTTTATTCAGAATTTTAGAAATTACAAAGAAGCAAAGGTACAGACGAGATACTATTAAGTTTTTGGTTGGTATCTATTTAATTCGTGCCTAAATAAGCACAAACAATATTCAGCTAAAGCAAATTCGATTTTAATATAATTTCTAAGTACCTATAGCGAAACAATACTGTCCTGTTATTTTTGATATCACAGTTATGTTATTCTTCATTCATTAATCTCTTTGTCAAAAAATAGACTTATGTTCAGATTTATGAAGTCTCCTCTCGAATTTTATAAATAGAGACATTTTGCTGGTGTTTCATCGAATGTCTTTAACCTAGCTTCTGGGCGGCCGATGGCCTCGGTACGATTTGGTGAAATAATATCGGGGTAGGTACGTGACTGTTATAAAAACTGACGAGCCAGTTACGAAGCAGGTGTTCCTTCAAAATTGACGCAAGATTGTAGGAAAAGTTAGACAATTTCGTGCATGAAATATACAAAGCACACCTGGTCTTCGAATTCAGCGATTATCAAACTTTATTCTAATTCCGCTCCCACCTACGCAAACAGAATTCATTGTTATTTCACGTGAGACCTTTGCGACGAAAGGAACCCTTAATGAAGTTTGCAGAATAGGTATCACCGATGTAAAATTACCTGAAACATGCGTAACGAATAATAATGTTTAAATTACGGAAGCGATCAAGGTTGAATGAAAATAATATGCCTACCTGCTTATAGGCCAAGGAATAACGTCACATGACGTAATATAATGGGTACAGAAATTTCCAATCCCGTATCAATAGCAGATTAACGAGGCACGTATGATTTCATTATTAGTTAAATAACTGAAACCACACATCACGACAGACGTCATCATTTACGTCGTGTTTATTCAGAATTTTGAAAATTTTCCATTGATTGAAACGAAATACCCCAGATCTTGTTCAGAGAAAGCGGCAATTAGTCGAGCGTTTCAACCGTCTCATTTTTCTGGCCACAGAAAAATATTGGTAAAAATGGCCGAATATTCTGATACAGTTTTTAGTTGTCTGATAGAACAAGAACTCTAAGAAATACTTTTATTTCATAAAATACATTAAATGGAAAGAATAAAAATAACATCTAATCAACTAACTAAAACTATATAACTAATAATCTAAAACGGCATCTAAATCTACAGCCAATACATAAAAATGTGACCAAAAATGAGGCGGTTAAATCGCTCAAATAATCGCCCATGCAAGCAGGCACTAGAGTCGGGCAATCAGATATTATCGATATTGATTGATAATCAATGTTTAAAGATGACAATGCATTACTGAATTACATTCGCTTGTTTTTAATGAAATAAAAAATGAAAAATGTCGTTTTTTTTATTCTAACAACTAAAACTTGTAGGTATGTATGTATATCCGATTTTTTCTGTGTATCGAAAATACAAACTGAAACATAGATGCACAGAAAAACCAGAAAAAGAGACCAGCGCTGGGAATCTAAACCAGATAGATCCTCAGCATTCCGTGCTGCGTGCTATACCCCTACACCACCACTGGAGTACGTGGAGGAGTACGTGCACGGAATGCTGAGGACCTGGGATCGATTCCCAGCGCCGGTCTCTTTTACTGTGCATCTTTGTTTCAATTTGTATTTTTGACATGGATTTTACGGGACGACCGTACAAATAACAAAATTTGGAGTTGAAATAAAAAATACAAAAATACTCGAAAAACAAATTTTAATATTTTCTGTGTGTTCCAGAATCAGTCGTTTTCAAATACATACTTATCGAACGTTTTCATAAAGAAAGAAATATAAACGGATGTACAAAATTCAGATCTATTGTCACGAAGACATTGACATCTAAGGCGTATTTATAAAGTTAATGATTATATCATGAACAGGGACATTTGGAAATAATTCCGATCCGCATTGGCGATCCTTAGCATTGGCGATACTTCGAATAGCGAACCTACTGTGTTAAAAATAAAGTTGTGTTAAAAACTTGTGATGTGTATACTTGTTGTTGTTTAATAATATTGTAAATCTGTTCAAAAATATATAGTACCTCGTTGAGTTTCTTGCCGGATTCTTCTCAATAGAGGTTTTTCCCGTTTTTCAGAACCGGTGGTAGACAATTGCTGGCTGAGTATGAGAATTAAACAGACGAGTTTGCGAATTATAGAATAAAGAGTATTATAAAGAAGTAGTGTATATGTCGGCGGCCGATCGTAAAATCAGCCAGATCACGAAATTCCTAGGCACATCATGAAATGGCGACATTTCATGATATGCCTAAAAGTTGTCTAGGCATATCACGATGTGCCTGAGAAACAATACGGCAGATCGATTAGAGCAACGCATTCGACGATATTCCTAGCTTTATACCGGGCATATCGTGATATTATGATGAAAAAAAGAAAAAAATAGGTACGACGAGCGAAGCGAGGAGTGGTTAGTATGAATTGTGACTACTACGCACGAGCCGAGCGAGCGAAGCGAGCGTGCCGCGACAGCGTCCGGCGAAGTGCCAGAAACGATTTGCCGGCATTTCATGATATGCCTAGGAATTTCATGATCTGCCTAAACTAGCCAAATCATGAAATGGCGGCCTTTCATGATATGCCTAGGAATTTCATGATCTGCCTAAACGTCACCAGGCAAATCGTCAAACGGTGAGTTTTGAACGATATGGCGGATGTCCCTTAGCCAATTCATGAAATGGCGCCATTTCACGATATGCCTAGGAATTTCGTGATCTGGCGGATTTTACGATCGGCCGCCGACATATATACCTGTTTTCTGTAATTGTTTGGTATATCGATACCGGAAATCTCAATTGGCGTAAAGGACATTTTAAGACTTTACAGTACAAGCAAAAAACGTTCACTTTTTTGAAAAAAAAATTATAACTCATCTGTTTATTATTGCATAAAAATAATGTTAAGGGAGATTATAGTTTTTTTTATCTCTTCTATCAGATAGCATTACAATTTTTAATGGAAAAAGCATATTTACGGAGATAATGTCTTTTACTACCCCCAATTTTAGTTGTTGTGTTCTTTACGCCTGTTGATAACGTGACTTTCAAAATATAACATTCAGTCGTACAGGTCCCTTTAGCAAAATAAAAGGGCATTATTTCTGTCGTAAGAGAAGGAAATTGACAGAATACGGGGTATAAAGAACATGAAATGGTACAAATTTAGATTGAAATAATTAAAATGGGTTGTAATTCATGGAAAAATGCAACACTTTTATTCATTACTGTAAGATTTTTATTATTCTAAGTGCAAAACTGTTTTTTATTTTACCAAAAATAGGCCTTATACCTGTAATCACACATCAAATTTTAGTTTTGTAGTTAATAATCAATATTTATAATAAAGTTTCTTAAGTAAAATATCTAAACACGTAGGGCCGTGTTGCACGACACGACATTTTTTTATTTATTTTTATTTTAAGTTTAGTTTAGTTTTAAGTTAGTTTCTAGATAAGGTCCTCACTGAATATCAGCGCCACGGCTTGCCGTGGCATTATGCTGAGTGGGGACCTGTTTAGCGTCATGTATGTCTTGTATTTGTTCTGTTTTTATTTATAGCGTTAAATAAATGTATTTTCTTTCTTTCTTTCTTTAACCCCTTTCAAAATGGAATAGTAACATTTAAATGTCACTTTGTAGGTAGTTTAACTTTAGTTCGCTTTATTTTTACAAGTACTTTAGTTCTAATCATAATTTTTCCACCATAAAAGATATAATTATTAATTTTTCTTTCCACTTGGAAAATAGGATAAGTATTTAGTTTAATTTAACCACCTATTTACATGCATTTTAAAAACAAAACTTAATATAATAAGTAATCTATTCATAATCAAATATGAAACACTGTAGCGAATCTTTACAACAACATAGTGTGTAATGAAAATAATGAAAAAATCAATAGGTAAGAAAATAATTTACAAAATTGTGTGTATGGTTTAGCAAAAACAGACCATTATACCTGCATCAAAAATAATTTTGTAGCATAATTATCAGTCAAAAATCAACATCTTATAATTTTTTCAAACAACTAAATAAACAAGACCTTTAATATTAAATAGAAACTCAAGTACAAGAGGTATCGATCTCTTAATTTTAATTTCTTCTTTTTATATCAGTAAGTATTTTAGTTATAATAATATTTTTTCCATTATCATGAAATATTTAAGTATTTTTATCAACGTCTCCTTCTACTTATAAAATTGTATTTAGCACTGTTATTCGCTATTCTCTTGTTGTTTAATATACAAGTATTTTAGATGAACTAAAATTATAATCAAAGTAAACTAGGCAACATTGTAATTAATCTTTTGGATGACATACTTAAGGTGACTGTCTCAAATATAATTAATACTTAATCAAATCTTAAGAAAACTTTTAAAATCGCACATAAGTAGTTAGTACATTTTTTTGGTTCGGCGTTGTGTAGACTACTTGTCACAAAGTGAACTTAGTAACAGCCACAGAATAACGTAAAAAACACAGCAAAACTGCATACAAAAAATCGCGCGGAGCGGCGGCGGCGCAGGTGGACGGTATGAACCTATTTTTTTACGTTTGTTCGCTTAGCTAGCCCTTACCCCGCCGCCACGCTCCCCGCTCGTGCCCTACGTACACCGCTCCACGTCGTATGATGTCTCTGATATTATTGCGATCCATTATTACGTTATAATTTATATATAGCGTACTCTGTGTCACACAGTATCTAATATGAACTACGAGTAAAATCATCAAAGTAGCAACAAAGCTTGGGTTGTAAAGTCATTTAAGGACATCATTTTAGTCATTTTAATTATTTATTCCCATATTATATAGATTATTTTATAGATGTTTATGGGCGGTGGTGATCTTTTACCACCAGGAGACCCACTTGCTCGTTTGCCTTCCAGTCGAATAAAAAAAATAATAATATTAGCTTGGGTTGTAAAGTCATTTAAGGACATCATTTTAGTCATTTTAATTATTTACTCCCATATTTTTTATGAGTTGTAACAGTCTTTTAGGTCTTAATGGACACACGTAAGTAGCATATAAATTACGTCAAAAGTAAACTAGGTAGTAAAGGACATCAAAACAGAGAAATCTCTTTACACCCAGATACACTATGTAAATAAAGGTTTACGTCCAAGCAAAGTTTATAAAATGTCCTTTAAATCATTTTTTTCATAAATAATCTTGAATAAGTTGTCCAAAATGAAAGTGGTAAAGGTCAATTTTTTAATCGTAGCGTTGCTTGGAATATACCATTCGATAGAGAAAAAAAAGCTGTATACGATGGTACTTAAAACTCATTTTCGCATTTTTGTCCTTTACGCCATTTGAGATTTCCGGTATCGATATGTTGGTGTGTAATAAAGAGTTATTGTATTGTATTGTAAACTTTTTGAGGTTGTAGGGGTAATCTCTAGATCTATTGATCTTCCATTCTAAATCTATACTTAATATATAGGTTTAAAACGAAAGGCCAGTAAAAAATAGATATAAACAAGGGAAATAAGAATTTGTTAGATTACATATTGTCAAAACTTCCGTTGGTACAGTCACCATCACCAATGATAATATCTGAGACAACAAGCGTTCATAAATATCTGATACGACTCTATTTCTAGGGCCAGAAGGACGTGTCAGATATTTTTGCACGCTCCGCTGTGCAGATATTAATGCTGCTACAGCTGAAATGCTGGTGACTGTACAAGGCTAAACATCAAACTGGCTTTTTAGGTTTAGGTTACCTGTTGAGGATTCGTTTTGTTTTTTCCGTAAGACCGACTCACGCTTAACCACTTTCTATTAATTGTTGATATTGGTTGGTTTCCCATTAAACATAGCCTATGATGTAACTGAAATAAAAGTAGACCAGAATTAGAAAGTCATTGCAAGGTGCAGGTCGTATGATTGCGTACGAGTATGATCGTAATTAAGTAGCAGTAAAGTAGTTATAGACCACCAATGAGGTGGAAGGACGACATCTGCCGACAGGCGGATGGAGGTTGGATGCGTATGGCTGTCGATCGCCAGGCGTGGAGAAATGGAGAGGAGACCTATGTCCGAAGACGGACGAACTAAGGGCTGCTATGGATGGATGGAAAGTAGTTATATTATGTCGAATTTTAATCTGGCATGTTTTCACATTTGCAAAAGCAATATGAGGCGCCAAAAGGAACATTCACTCGCAAGTTATTTTTGAACAAAAAGGAAAGCACACTTCAAAGGCAAATAGCGACAAGTGAAAGAGATATAAATAAATACAGAATGATCAAAAGGAATACAAAGCGCAAATCTTAAGGGATATTTGATATGTAAATTCAGCCATTAATTGAAACCCTCAAGTTACTTCAAACAACTTTAGGTTTATTATTTAATTGTAAACTAAATATGTCTAAAATTTATTATGTCACAAGAACGTGATAAATCACAAAACGTGACTTGAAACACAGCAATTATGAAGCTAGAGAAAGCGTTTATTTAATTGTACGAATTCTGCGAAATGTTGATCGAGGTTCAGGTAAACAGAAATAATTAATATATTAAATATAACTATAGCGTTTATGTTTACCTACCTATTGATCTTTATCTGATTGTATCAGCTATTTGAACAACTTTTCCCGGCTACGCTTTTTGGCGATATTCCCTTGACTTGTCCAATTTCAGTTTGTCTAACAACGTTTATTTAATGATTTTTTTTTTGCCTACAGTCAATATATCATAAATAATTGGCTGTATCAAATAAACCGAAACTTATTTATTATTCTAAACTGATATTCAATCAAGATTCAGTCAACCAAAAATAGGGTATGGTATAAAATTTAACCGTCATTTTATTGAACTATCAACCAAACAAAACAAAACAATAAAAAAATATATATATTTTGTAAAAACCAAAATCACACCAACTTTTTGTATTATTAAGTACCTGCTGATTCAAAACGTCACCACCTCGCCTTCAAATTAATAATAATCTTTGACTGTGTAAACACAATTTAAAATTGAACACATTTCAACCCCTACACAACAACAAGAAAAACTCTACCAAACATTCTGTACAAATCATTTACAGGATGCATATTGTGTGTTATATTTTCTCGAGCTTATCCAAGGTACTTTTCATTGCTTGAAAAATAAGTAGGTAGGTACGAAATTGGTTCTCACAAGAAGCTATTTATCATTCTTGAAACCCATTTATTCATACAGAATGAATCGGGGGACTTGAGCAGGACTAACCCTACCGGATTCAGTAAGTTAAGGCTACCATTATCATACACCTACGTATTAGTGAAAGTAACTTTTTTTTAATATTGCAAACATTTGGTGTTAAATTATTTACTAATGCATGGTCACGCTGGAATTAAAAGTGTGGAAGTTTTAATTAAATATGATTGTGAATGCGAATCACTCTGTACAATAAAATAGGACGAATGAGAAAATCATTTAAATAGTATTCTGAAACCATAATTATGGATATACGTATGTATGTAAACTCCTTATTGTACAAAATAAGTAAGTAAATACAATTGACAAACATTGAGATACATGTACAAAGGCGAACTTATCCTTTTAAGGGATTCTACCAGACAACCTTTATTTTACCAATTATCTCTTTAATTTGTCGATTTCTTACTGTTACTGACGTCTCCATCGTGTCACACAGGCTGTATATGCAGCCAAATTGGTCGTAGCATCATATTGACCCATACATTGCTAAAATATTTTTATATACTTTTAACGGGGCTTGTATCGGACATCATAAGGCGCGAAAAAATTTTTTCATCCAACCCATCGAGTGGAATATCGTTGAATAGGTAGATAAATATTGTATTTTACCTACTATAAATTAAAATTATTGTCATTATCTAGTATTTTTCTCGAAGAGCCGATTAACAACACTGTCAGTCTATTAATTCATGCAATGAGATATCATATGAGATAACTCAACATCGTTTATCAATTACTGCATCCTTTGAACTTTCGTATTGCGTCACAATGTCGTTATTAGTTTTTAGAGGTCTGTAACTAGCACTGCACAATCAAGTTCTATCTGTTAATGAAAATATTCCACAGAGATTTCGATTCAAATGTACGTTAGAATGTATATTGAACGTTCGAAAGGCGCTTAGGGAATTCGCAGCTCGTTTTCCTGTCAGGACTTTATTGTAACTAGGTGTCCATACGGGGCTGCGCGGCAGCACTACGGTGCTGGGGCGCAGAGCTATTGTGTTCTTAGCCATTCTTTGAATCAAACTTATAAAGCTGTTCAATAATAAAATGTAAAGTAAATCGCTAATCTTACTTACAGTTAGAATTATCTCAAAAACTTAGCCGATATCCCTTCGCTATAAAATATTTGGACAGCAGTGGCGTAGCGCTATAAAACTCGATTCGCACCGGGTTGACTGTTTTTTATGTGTTGTCAGGGCGTTTTCAAGAAAAAAGTTTAGGTACCTTTTCTTTCAAAATATATTTAATTTAATTTTTTCATACAAATTTTATGAGACGACCATACCGTGTGTTTGAAAAAAAAAACGTCACAAAAACAAAACTGATGTTTCTTTGGACATATTTTCTGGAAAAACCATATTTTATTGCAAATTGAAAAAAAAGGTACTTCTTTTTTTTGTGAAAATGCCTATCCATTATTACTAGGATTGCTAAACTTGCGTACACTAACTCTTTTCATGCTTTTCTTAATTTCCGTGTTGTCTAACAATAATGTTCACCAAGCCACAGCTGGGCAGATAAATATGAAAGGAAGGCTTGTAGTAAAATAGTATTCCCGCTAGGGGATTTAAAATGTGATTCCGATTGCATATTCATCGCCACTGTTGCATATGCCAAGGTAACATTGAGAAATTTCGCGAATACGCTTGTTCATTCCGTAGGGTAATATAATTATGAAATGAAACAATAGATGCCTAATCTGAAACTTTTGTATCAATTGTTTATTTAAATTAACAAATCTTTTTTTTCAATCCAGCGCGCCATGAAAGCGTTAAAGGCCTGCCGTGACCGGGAGTCCCGCAACTGCCACCACCTGAGCCACCTGTCGCGCAACGTGCTGCGTGCGCGCCGCGGCGTCGTGCGCATGCTTATCGTGGTCGTGCTCACCTTCGCCATCTGCAACTTGCCCTTCCACGCGCGTAAGATGTGGCAGCACTGGTCCAGCGGCTATCACGGCACCGGTGACTTCAGCACCCTCCTCACTCCTCTCACATTCCTCATCACTTACTTCAACTCCGGCATCAACCCGCTCCTCTACGCTTTCTTATCGAAAAACTTCAGGAAAGGTATGAGGGAGCTCATATTTTGCAACTGTCGTGGAAATAGGAAAAGCAACAACTTAATATTGTTGAATCCTGTCGGAGTGGGCCTTAGGAGGAGTTCAACGAGGTCCACGCGCGCCAACTGCAGCACAGTCACGATGGCCCCAAACGGAGACTCATGAGACTACCGACGCCGAAGATTTCTTTACAAAGTCGAGGACATAGACATTTCCTGATTAACGTCGAGTACCACGGACGAGGTGACCGACAGTAGCGGTCTCTATACTATATCTACTATATCTAAGCGGGACTTATACGACTAGGTAATGAGGAAATGTTACAATCTAATTGGACTTTATATTGATTATAATGAAGTGATTAACTCTAAGTGCTGTATATTTGTATAATGTAGTCTATCAATTGATAGAGTTTAAGTGATCTCCTGAGCTTAATTAATCGAAGTAGGTAAGTATTATTTTTGGTACATTCGCGATACGTAAATACCTAAATATAATATGTTGTTAGTTTTTTATAGTCAACACTAAGTGTACCGATATGGACATATCTTCTCTACTCTAAATTATCGAGTCACTACGACTTTACTTTTGTGCTTAACCGTTTTCCTCGCGTTGTTCATGCCACTTACAGTAAGTAATAAGTAGTAGGTAACCCCACACGACAATGTGGCAAACAGGCTGCAAGTTATTTTATGGCAAATGACTGACTGACATTTTCTATTGAATATTATTTGTGTGGTAACTATTCTTGTGCAAATCTTTTTTAGATACTAAGTATTATGAAATAACAAAAAACATTCTTAATTGTTGCCGCTACATTTACCTATGTACTAGTAAAATAGTTTAACATATTTTTGTAGTTAAAATGAATTATATTTTTTTAATCATTTGTTATTTACGTAGGTACGACAAAACTAGAATTATATTTCTTCGTCTAGTCATAACAAGAAAAATTATCATTACAATATTTGAAATGTAAATAATACTTTGTGTAAATTTAAAAAAATAAGAAATTTAGCTCATAGCGGGCGACAGACACATGGTATCTACTCTAAAAATTCTTCAAAACTATATAAAGTAAATGATAGAATTAAAACAGTTATTAACAATTATTAATTCGTTATAACAGAGCCAAATATTTGCTTTTCACTATTTTGCAACATCATCTCTGAGCGCGGCAGTTTAAACTGTTTATTGAATGTAATACCAATCACAGTGACATTATACCTAATAACCACATAGACAAAAATGATGACATATAATATGCAAAAAAACCTTTATGTATATCAATATCATTTTTATTATTCGTGTTACGATACTTTGTAAATTAGAAATATAAATAAATTTTATTCTATAAATATATTAAAGATGTTCGTTCCAAGTCTTTTATTTATTCTAGCTGTTTCCCACGGCTTCGCCCCCGTTATATTTTTCTGTATTTTCTTCCATAAAAACTAATTTAAACTTTCTCCTGATAGTAACGAACACAACAAAAAAATAATTAGTGAAATCGGACCAGTCGTTCCGAGTTATTGCGCTTAGCAACACATTTTACGATTCATTTTTATTTATATAGATTGTTACTAATTCCTCTGTAATGATAATTTCAGTAGAGCACAGACGGGACGCAGACACTTGAATATTATTCATCATCATCATCATCTCAGCCTATATACGTCCCACTGCTGGGCACAGGCCTCCTCTCAGAATGAGAGGGCTTGGGCCATAGTTCCCACGCGGGCCCAGTGCGGATTGGGAACTTCACACGCACCATTGAATTGCTTCGCAGGTTTGTGCTGGTTTCCTCACGATGTTTTCCTTCACCGCAAAGCTCGTCGTAAATTGCGCACATGAATTTCGAAAAACTCAGAGGTGCGAGCCGGGATTTGAACCCACGACCCTCTGCTTGAGAGGCGATAGGTCAAACCACTAGGCCACCACCGCTTAATATGAATATTATTGTCTACGAGTAAACAAAGTAGTAACAGTTGCCTACAACACTTTGACTGGGTCGAATTGGCTCTATAGGAGATTTATTAGATGTTATGTCTACCTTTTAAATAATATGTATAAATGGAATAGACAAGCTAAACGAAACATGATTAACAATTTTGGTATTACCTAAATGAAACAATTTGACTTGCTCCGCTTTCATACACCTACCGAACGCAACTTGAATGAAAGCTGTACAAAGTTGAGCATATTTATTAATTAAAAAAACTTATCCAATTAGGGGTCATTAAGTATTATTTAAGCAGAATTTTAATCATTTTTAACCCCTCCCTCCCCCTTGTCAGCGAACGTCAGCAAAACCCTAATCCTAACCGCTCCCCCCTATACTTATGTAAACATTGGTATATGTACATTTATATTTCAAATCTATGTATTCAGGTTTCTTTATTGTTATTCATGTGATTTGGTTTCAAGTAGGATAGCCATATTTGCTTGAGTTAAATCCTAATACATTTTGCAAAAAAAACATAAAATAATAAATAAATATCACTGACGTAAGCACCCTAAGCCCCCCCGGGCCCCTTTGTCATCAAAAGTAAGCAAAGCAAAGATCCCCACCCCCCTTCCGTGCTTACGTTATACTTGAATGACCCCTTAGGTTTTCTTACAAGCTTTTATTTAACGTTCTATACTAAGTAGTATGTAAGTATGTTAGTTGTTTTCAAATCTTAAAAGTCAAATATTGCCCACAATTAGTGATCGGATTGCATTGAAATCGTAAAATATGTATTGTAGATATGTTGTAGTTTCAATGACAATGCAAGTACAGTCGAAAAAAAAACAATCAGCGAAACCTGTAAGTATTAAAAAATATTTTTTAACAAAAGCTTATTTAAGAATTGATGCGGACAATGCTTATAAAACTGATTTTATTGTATATCTTTACCAAAGACACGGTGGTTTAGTTGAACAGTCCGCCTTTAAGTTGAAACAATAGTCTAGGACCTAATATACTCAGCAGCACAAAATTTGTTCCACTCTAGGGGAGGGTGGGGGAACCACGGACAGCGGGTAACGGCGGACGCACAGGTTTAAATAAGTTAGAATAGGACAGGAGATATTTTGAATAGCGCGATCGCAAGTCGGCCCTGAACCCGGTGCCAAACAGTAAGTTGTTTAGTGAGGTCGCGCTTACCGTTCACGGTAAGTTATCTTGAATATTTTTCAACAAATTCATCTTATTTTTGTGTAATTTTGAATGTTTGTTTCTCACTGCACGAAAAACAGATGGACATGGTGTTTTTTTTCATGAAATAACATCTGAATGAACAATAATTTGAACCACACGTATCACGCACCGCGTGATTCTAACCTCAAATAAAATATTTATGTTGAGAGTCTGGGCGAGTTGGCTAATGGCGGATGATTTTAATGGGGTAACTACGAACGTTCGTAGATACCCCTAAACCATAAGTGATAAAATATTATTTTAAAATTTGTGGCTAATATTCAAGTACCGTAACAAAATAGTTAATGTGATAAAAATACAGTAATTCACTTATATATACATAAATTAAAAACAAATATATAACTGTATTTAGTTGCAATACAGCTTAAACATTTAAAAATATAGGTGAGATTATATTTTTAGGTGTGTTGTTGGTGTAAAGATGGTTAAAAGCCGGATTTTTTTCACCATTATTACATGTGTATATCCTAATTCAGATGTTTGTTATAAATAGAAAAACCAGCACCCATATGAAAGATGCTTTAGAAGAAAAAGAACAAAAAATTAAGAAAAGAGGATAAGATTAAAGTTATCGAAACGACTGCAATTAAAAATATATGTAAAAAGGTGTGGAAAATCGGAAAGCAACTGAAAAGAATACGCGAAATATAAAGAAAAATACCAAAAAAAGTTACATCGGAGAGTCAAGAAGAGTATTATGATCTAATTTGTAACGAAAATATTTACAACCAATCACCGAAGATTGGATAATGTGCTATCAATGTAAATTATCGGCCATGGGCCATAAGAGTACGAATGGGGAAAGTACTTCGAAGGGATTTTTATGTGATTTCTGGGCTAATTCTAACTACTCACTCGTACTCTAGTATGTCCGAGATTACCCCACGCCTTGTAGGGTAATGGCGCACACCAGAAGTTTTTTTTATATACTATAACTTGATTATAATAAAACAAATATGACTGTTGATTATAAAAACATATAGTTGATTACTTTAACTAAAGGTTGATTAATAATTAATTTTAATATCTTCATTTATATTTGTTTTATTTCAACTTTTCCTTAGGTGTTCGCAGTTACCCTCCTCTCCCCTACATACAAAATTACCTAGTTTTGCATACAGTTAAGGACCAGATTTTTTGCTACTCAGTATAGCAATAAAACAAGTTCCAACGTAAAGTCGGCTGCTTCGAGCTCTGACGTGAAACAAATCTGAACTTAAGGGAGATTTAAACTTCGCTCTTGAGACACGCCGAAGCTTCCCGATATCTGAAGCTTCGGTAAGCTTGGATCTATTCAACCACTTAAACCAGAATTAATTCTACAGTGATCCTCAAATCAATTAGCAATCGCAATCACCTAATTTTGATTAGTTTTTGATTGTAATGTATTATAAAATGCTTAATTATTCAAGTTCAATTTCGTTCGATCCCGATTTCACATGGACTTAAAATCTTCATACTCGTAGAACCCATTGACATATCTACATTCTGCCGTAAAGTACATAGATGTAAATGATAGAACCATGAATGGTTATTTGGATTATTTTTGTATTTTTAACCGACTTCAAAAAAAGGAAGAGGTTATCAATTCGGTTGTATTTTTTTTTTAATGTTTGTTACCTCAGAACTCCGTCATTTATGAACCGATTTGAAAAAATTTTTTTGCGTTCGTCTAGGAATGCTTTCAATTAGGTCCTATAAGCACCAAATCAGGATCTGATGATTGGATCTTAAGGAAATCGAGGGAACTCTTCAAATGTTGTAGGGACACCTATGGTAATTTTGATATGTTTAGTAGTAACTCGAGCATTTGCTCTTGAAAATCATCATTTGGTGAAGTGGAACTGATGATGAAGACCACAGTTGACCATCGGAGTTACTACTCAATAATAAGTATTTCATGGGTTGAATTTCAATTGCTTTAACACAGTTGCTAAGCAATTTATGCTCCTCGGAACGGATATGGTGAAATGGAATGGGTGGTGAAGCACCAGGACTCCTCAGTAATGAACGTATCTGCATCGGAAAAAGCAATTTTTCGTAAAAGATCACGAGCAGTTGACATTAAACTATTGTATCTTAGATGTTTTACACTAAAAAGCGTGAAAAAAAAATGTTATAACAAAAAATAGAACCGACTACAAAAAAAACCATGAAAATAATTTTCTACCAGCCTGAAGTCGGTGCCTCAGCACGAGCCAGCAGGAGTGATTGAAGCCATTTACTCGTATAGTTGTAGGTGAGGTAGACGATTATAGGTCCACTCCTGCTGGCTCGTGCTGAGGCACCGACTTCAGGCTGGTAGAAAATTATTTTCATGGTTTTTTGTAGACGTTTCTATTTTTTGTTATAATTTTTTTTTTTATTTCAACTCCAAATTTTTGTTATTTTTATAGTCATCCCGTAAAACCATACCGTAAAAGTAACAAACATTTGTGTTTGAAATAAAAAATACAAAAAGACTCCAAATAACTAATCACAATTTGATTGCTTAGTAGCGACAGCGAAATCTCTTGCACATCTCTTGTCTGGGCGAGCGGTTAGTTCCAAAAGAGTGTTTCGTCTCTGGATGAGAGCGAAACATAGATGTCACTAGTGCTGCTGCTTAAGTAGCGGAGTAGAAAAAAGATATTTGTGCAAAGGAGAAATTCGTGTCTGTTCTCCTCCAGTTCTGTCCTGTTCTGTCCAGTGATAGTGTAGGGCACGCAGCACGGAATGCTGAGGACTGGGTTCGATTTCCAGCGCTGGTCTCTTTTTCTGGTTTTTCTGTGCATCCATGTCTCAATTTGTATTTTCGAAATGATAGAACCACAAAATTATATGCCGATGACATCGGTCAAAGCGGGACTTAGGTTCATGGTTGTTATCTATTAACTCAGGTAAGTCATGGTAGCTTAGTTATTTAACCTATGGCCTCTCAAGCAGAGATGATCGTGGGTTCGAGCCTGGGTGTGCTCGCTGCTCTGAGTTTATTGAAATGTATGTGCGAAATTACATCACAAACTTACCTAATACCCCCAATGATTTTAAAAGACCTATCCTACGATAATAATCAACCATAGGGTTGGATGAGAAACAAAAATCACCCCCACTTTCTTCTAGAGGAGTTACCCTAAAAAAATACCTATACTTTTTTCAAAAGTGTTTTCTACCTAACCAATCTTTCTAGTACTGATAGTCTCTGAGCAAGCAGCGGACGGACAGACAGACAGAAATGGCGAAACTATAAGGGCAAGACTGGAAGTTTTTGCCTTTTTGACTACGGAACCCTAAAAAGGCCATAATTCTAAATATTATGGTAAGACTCATAATAAGCAAATTATTGCTTTGCTCAGTAAACTTGTGAGGTGTCAAGACAGTACTTACTGGCACATATTTTACCTACATGAGTGCCGATGAGATAAGGAACAGTAATTCGCATAAAGTAAGCCAACATTCTATAGATCTATTAGATCTATGGTCTAATCGTAAAGACTTACAATACTTACAATGGTGTTGTGTGTTTAAAGACTTACAATGTGTTCTAAAGAAAGGCTTCTTGGAAATCTTTATTTCCAGACATCGCCGTTCCAACTTATTAAATGTTTATGGCGTTAATAAAATTATTTATCGTCTAAAAGGCAGCCATAAAAATATCGTATAGGTATAAATACTGATTAAAATAATCTCAGGGTTAGTACAGTCGACCGATATCTCGACAATTGAACAAAAAGCCAGATACCTGATCAATATTTGTAGTTTTTGAAAAAAATTACATATAAATTAGGAACATTTACGAGATCTCAAAAATTTACAAATTATGGATATAAATGTGGAATAAAACGCAGAAGTCGCGCATTATTCGCGGTGGTTCCTTTGGCTGTTCCTTCGAAGAAACTATTGCGTTTTTTACTAGTTCCTTCACAAGTTTTTTTTTTGCCTTCATTCCTTTTGCAGTAGCACCTTCAGTTCTTGCAAAGGAACCAGGGCGAAACAATAAACGCGGTTCTTCCTTCATTTCTGGTGAGGGAACTAATGCGAAAAAAAAGCAATATAGTTCCATTGAAGGAACATCTAATGAACTACTGCGAATAATCAGAAGTCACTGGTGACATTTTGTATTTAATTTATTAAAAGACGCTACAACTAATCCATCACAATTATCCATCAGAGAAATCTTAAACTTCCAAAGCGAAGTTGAAACAAATTGACAAGTTTCTACGCTTGAAAATTAAAACAAGTTTTGTTGTACTAAAACAATTTAATTTATGCTAAGCCCCGCTTTTTCGTATTTCTTACTAAAGTAATTATGACAATTTAACCAATTTACAAAGACCTAGATCAATTAAATTAGGTATTAAAGAGTTCATCATCATCACCATCATCATCATGTCAGCCGAAAGACGTCCACTGCTGGACATAGGCCTCCCCCAAGGCTCTCCACTCAGACCGGTCTTGCGCTTTTCGCATCCACCGCGATCCCGCGATCTTAGCCAGGTCGTCGCTCCATCTTGTTGGAGGCCTACCGACAGCTCGTCTCCCGGTCCGCGGACGCCATTCGAGAACCTTCTGACCCCATCGGCCATCAGTCCTGCGTGCAAGAGTTCATCACCTATAAGTAAAATTTGTTGTCAGCATAATTAGTTTTGTACATGACCGTCTATTGCCAGAGTTAGTATTGAATATAGGGGGTGTTATGTTCTACACAAACCTCGACTGCAAAGTCATTGCTGCGTTTGGCAGACAGTTATAGCTTATTACACGGAATTAACTGCCTTAACACCCTTTAACACCCTTGGAATCATATCACCCATGAAGGTGATGCCCACTAAGAACCTTACGAAATCCCTCGTTGCTATTGTGGGAAGCCACGGAAGCTCAAGGGACAGCGCGACTCCCGCTGGCCGCCCCGGGAAGGAGCTCCTCACGTCGACTTGATGTAATGCAGGCTCGGCTCCCCATCCTCCCCTGCAGGTGCCCGATTATTTTATAAAGGTTTACTCCTCGTACTACGAGGCTCGTAGCCGCCGAAGCCACCCACATTCTACTCAGTCGGCTGTTCACGTTCTATACTCTGAAAATAGGGCGGTACCGAGGGAATGATGGCTGCCGCCCTGATTAGGCTTCCCATTACCTTTTCCTGCCCGGATCGAATGGGCTGGTAAGTATTTAATTTAGACTCACCTCCGTCAAAAGACGACTACTTTAAGGCAGGACGCCCTGTTTGCCGGCACATGAATGGGCCTGTTGGTTTGAATCACCAACAACCAAAGTCACAGATTTGTATCTCCAGCCCGATTTCGGATAAATAGATAGCCAACAGCTAACTAATTTATTTGTAAGTTTGTTGCATTGTTTTTGCCCAGGATGGACTAGGCCTAGACGTACCCTAAATCACCCCATGAGACCTAATGCCTCGGATGGATGGAAGTTGTAACTCCCGAGCACTCGGTGTGATTTCCGACGCCGTACCCAGTATAATTGCCATTCTGCTCATGCATCAACTTATCGGTTTATTTACCTAGTAAACTAATTGAAAACAACATAAGAATATTTCAATGAACCTCAAAACTCAATGACGCTATAAGCTACAGAGCATCAAGATTCCGATTTAATTTCCGTGTTTACTTTAATTAACATTACGGCTGTTAGCCGCAAAAGCAAATTACGAATCAAATTGTCGTATATATGCTACCTACTAATAAGGGGGAGTTTTACTCTATATGAACTGTTATTTATAGTAATATTATAGTTGGAATTAAGTTCAATATTTGAAAACTAAGTAAATGAACGTTTGACAATGCCTACCTAGTGTAGGCGTTGCCTGTTAATTCCATTCCTCAGTATTGTTATTGGAGTGCCCGTTTCTTCAGAGTTTATTCATTTTTCATTTACCTACGCCTTTGTAATTCACCCGATATAATAAGATTATTATATCGAAGGTATAAAAGCTATTGGAAACATTTCATATTTCTTATCGCTTTTGAAGAGATTAGGGTTCATTCCTTCAGTGAAGTATGAATTGTAGATTGCACCACGAGAAAACAAAATATTTATACCTACTGGCGGTAAGGGCAGGCTATTGAATTCTAAGCGAAAACATCCGACACGGTGAGAGATAAGTAATTTGGCTACCGATGCACGTCCTGTTTGATGTTGAGGAAGATATATTTCAGTAGGTATACAGTAGGAATATACAATTTTTTGCATGACTGAAACAAGATTTGCTGAATTAATGTAAGGTAGGGGTAGGATCAAGAACGTGGTTTGGTTTATTTAAATTGCACCCTGTATGCTAAAGTTTGCTTTTATTTTAACTCTACAAATGAGTACCTAGTACTTTTCTGTGGCTTCTGTGAAAACGACAGCAAAAATCAAAAACTGAAAGAAAACCGAGAAAAACATCACCCTTCCTTGGGCAGTTGGGTAAAAACTAATTTATTTCTACGCCTTGGTACCCTTATGTTTACTCTCAAGCACAAGGTCATGGCGTACTATTTATTCTGTGGTGCAAATCCTCGTTTTCGACCTCTAAGTTTTTCTGAATTAATCAGAAATAACACCTGCGAAGCAATTCAAAGATGTGTGTGAAGTTCCCAATCTGCTCTAAGCACACATGGGTACTATATAATATGTATAGCCCAAATCCTCTCAATCATAGAAGACTTGTGTCCAGCAATAAACGAATAGGTATGAAGATGGGAGTTTAATGTAATGATGGATTTCCAGACAGACTAAATAAACTAAGACTACTTAATCGTATCCCTGCATAACGTATGGATGTGAGACATGGTCCCTTACTCAAAACCACCGAGAGAAACTGGCAAGGTGCCAAAGGGCAATGGAGAGGAGTATGTTAGGGATAAGGCTCAGAGACAGAATTAGTAACGCAGAAACCAGAGACAAAACCAAAGTCACTGACTTACTCACTCACATTGACCAGCTCAAATGAGGCTGGACGGGCCATATGTTACGTTGCAAGACAAACAAATGGAGTAAGCTAGTAACTCTATGGTACCCAAGAGATGGTGCTAGGAAAAAAAAAAGGGACACCCAACGAGAAGATGGGAAGACGATATTCGTCTGACCCTGGGACCTTATTGGACAAGGGTAGCAGCGGACAGAGTCCAATGGAAACGGTTGGAGGAGGCCTATGCCAAAAGGCACACCGAACTACGACTACGAGATATTTTATAATACTGAAGTTAAGAAATTATGACAACTTATATAAATGTTCGGAAATTAAAGCTATTATTTATAGTATTAATGTATAGGCTCAGAGTTGCTCAGCGAGCTATGGAGAGAGCTATGCTTGGGGTTTCTCTACGGGATTGAATCAGAAACGAGGAGATACGTAGAAGAACAAGGGTCACCGACATAGCCAAGCGGATTAGCTCGTTGAAGTGGCAATGGGCGGGCCATATAGCACGGAGAGCAGATGGCCGTTGGGGCCGAAAAGTTCTCGAGTGGAGGCCGCGGATCGGGAAGCGCAGCGTGGGACGTCCACCAACGAGATGGACGGATGACCTGTTTAAAGCCGCGGGTTCACGGTGGATGCAGGCCGCTGCCAACCGAAGCAACTGGAGGGAGGCCTATGTCCAACAGTGGACGTCCTACGGCTGAGATGATGATGATGATGATTAATGAAAACGCATTTTTTGCATGTGTTAAATAAAATTAGGGCTCGTGTACACGGTACCGCCTCCGCACCGACACCGCGCCGCCGCCGCACCTCCACACTATGTACACAAGATGTACATAATATTCGCTGCATAATGATACGGAATCCTACACTGCACATGGTCCGACACACCAGCGGCCGGTTAAAGGTATCCTTAAAATGCCACGCGTATAGTGTAGCAGGACCGGGGCTCATGTTATGACATGAGTCGCACTTTCTGGATATTTCCAATAGTAAATACTTAGCGACCTATTTGAATGGCAAAAATCTTATTTGCAATGCAAAGTTTCTACAAGGGAGTAGTCATTTGGAAATGTGTTTGTTTTCATTATGGTTTGTTACAGCGCAACGGTCCTAATCAATTTCATCAATCCTCAATTTGTTTTAGTTTGACATGGACAGTCGACAAACTGATTCAGTTACCAGGATGAAACCTTTTCATGACCAATTTTACCAAGATATCCTTGACGAAAGTATACACAGCACAAAGATTTTCACCCTGGTAAGTAATTCAGTTTGTTCGACTACGTAACGTATAGGTACTTGTAATATTTTTAACGTAAAGGCCTTCACTAGCCCGTTAAATCATCGTGTACAAAAAAAATATTTAACCCTTAGGCTGCGTTTTCACCAGAGATGTGCAAGGATGCGTTGAAGGAATGTGTTTTCAAGAAAAATATAACTGAATTGATAACCTCCTCCTTTTTTCGAAGTTGGTTAATAAACCAATAGAAACGCTTTATTTACCCCTTCCTCCACTGAGCTGTTTCCACTAGCCTGGACTAGTTTTCATGACAGTAAATTATAGCAGAATTAGACAACTTCATAAAGTCATGAATCAATAAAATATCACTAAGTCCAACTTGAAACGCGCAATATAATATACCTAGTTTAACAAAGCCTTTCTAAACATTATATTTGGATCGCCATTTTACAGTGCTTTCATTGTAGCACGGTGCGGGTGACACTTGATGCACGTTTCATTTTATTCAAAAAAAATCCCGGTCTAAATATCTATATGGAAGTATATTTCAGTTGTAGCCTGAATATGGCTGGCGTAAAATATTTGAACAAAAAAACAATGGTATACGAAATAAATTTAGCCTATCAGATTTCTATAATCAATTAATTAAATTCAAATCATAATGAAGTGAAGAAACGTAAATGTAATATGCATGTCACGTAACACCAGCAGGGCTACTACGAAATTCGAAAATCGAAGTTCGTGTCGTACCGTCCCTCTCACTCTCGTATTAATTAATAGAAGCGTCAGCGGGATAGCACAATACGAACTTAGATTTTCGAGTTTCGTAGTAGCCCAGCAGAGACTCGTTTAGTGATGGGACCTACGAATCTTGAGTTATATCAGTACTTGTTAATTGGTAAGTAACGAATATTCTTGCAAACTCCGTTTAGCCTTACTTAAGTGGCAAATAACATTCCAACCTAGAATTTCAGTAATATTCTCATCAAAATTAACGTGATAATCGGATCAATGATGACATTAATTATGATTAAAATTTTAAATTATTAGTTTTATCGACTCAAGTTTCGAAACTTTAACTCTTCTTCTCTTTACAAATATGGCTTTCTGTCCTTATTAATAGAACAATTTCGCCAGCGTCAAAGTACTCTCTTTAAGAGGGACGTTGTTCGGTGATTGTAGTTTTTGCAATTTGATAGTAAAATTCCAGAAACCACGTGGAGACAACTTGCGCATTAAAAAATTTCAGACACGAGAGCAATATAGAATTTTGTGATCACTGTTCACTGTTAAGGTTAATCACCGCATAAAACACTATCAAAATTATACTTCAAGTAGCCAAAGAAACAGAAATAGCAAAATTAGACATTGTCTACATCCGCCATGTTCGAATGCTACAAATCGAATCCGACACTTTGACTCTCTAGTCTTTTGATATTGACAGCTGTCACCCGCACCATGCTACAATGAATGTACTATAGGCCGTATTCTTATTGTTTCGATTAATGACAAAGTCAACACCTTGAATGTTTGTTTACATTCATTCCATATTCATTGAGGGTGAATTTCCTGGTTTTGTTATTGTATTTTTCTGTTTGTTCTAATGAAAAGGAATTTCTTCTGAAGAAAACAAATTTATCACTCCTTGGGGCAAAAGTAAACAATTTAATTTAAACACCTATTTATTATGAACTAGCTTTTACCCGCGGCTTCGCACGCGTAAACTAATCGGTCTGGTAGTGGCAATTGAAATATCCCGTGGGAGTATAGGGATAAAAAGTAGCGTATGTGTTATTCCAGACGTGCAGCTACCTATATACCAAATTTCATGACTTTTAGCCCAGCGGTTATTATTTCAAAATTTTATTCCTATCCCGTGGGAATATCGGGGTAAAAAATAGCCTATGTGTTATTCCAGAGGTTCAGCTACCTACACACCAAATTTCATGGCTCTAAGCCCAGTGGTTGTTACTTCGAGATCTTATCCTTTGATATCCCGTGGGAATTTCGGGTCAAAAAGTCACTTATGTTTTATTTCAGACGTGCAGCTCCCTACATACCAAATTTCATGACTCTAAGCCCAGCGGTTATTATTTCGAAATTTTATCCCTATCCCGTGGGAATATCAGGATAAAAAGTAACCTTCGTGTTATTCCAGAAATCCAGCTACCTACACACTAAATTTTATGGCTCTAAGCCCAGCGGTTGTTATTTCGAGATCTTATCCGTAGTTATCCCATAGGAATATCGGGTCAAAAAGTCACCTATGTGTAATTCCATACGTCCAACTACCTACATACCAAATTTCATGACTCTAAGCCCAGAGTTTCTTATTTCGAAATTTTATCCCTATCCCGTGGGAATATCAGGATAAAAAGTAGCCTTCATGTTATTCCAGAGGTCCAGCTACCTACACACTAAATTTTATGGCTCTAAGCCCAGCGGTTGTTATTTCGAGATCTTATCCCTAGTTATCCCATAGGAATATCGGGTCAAAAAGTCACCTATGTGTTATTCCATACGTCCAACTACCTACATACCAAATTTCATGACTCTAAGCCCAGAGGTTCTTATTTGGGGTTTTATCCCTATTCCGTGGGAATATCGGGATAAAAAGTAGCCTATATTTTATTCCAGATGTCCAACTATCTACATACCAATTTTCATCCAAATCCGTCTTGCCGTTTTAGCGTGAAGGAGTAACAAACATACTTACTCACTCACAAACTTTCACATTTATAATATTAGTAGGATTTAAACACCTATATAATGTGGGATGGCGGGAGCTCGCCTTAGATAGGCAGGAGTGGAGCAAGCGAGGAGAGGCCTTTGTCCAGGAATGGGACACAAAAATAGGCTAAAAAAAAAATAGATTGTGAAAGGAAGAAATTATTTACGTAATTTCTATTACTCTTAAGTATTAATAGGTCTGAGTACACATTCTAAAAGGTCAAAAGTCAAAGGCTTCGACCAAGTTATATCAGATCTCCAGTTTAGTACTAACTAGATGATGTAAATATTTCTCTAATTACCTATGTAAAACTAGTCTCTAACCACTATTGGTACGAAATACGTTGTACGATGAACACCCGTGCAAAGTTTTATTTCTTCAGATGTAACGGTTAAGATTTTAGTATCTTACTTGGATCTTGTGGGAATACCAGAATAAAAAGTAGCCTCCAGACGGCTAACTATCTACGTACATACGATGCCTTAGTTCACACTCGTACTAATTACAAAAAAATCAAATTTAACTTTTTTATTGCCATATATATTAAATGAAATTCTGCGTCGTTTGCTCTTTTCAGAAATCAGTAAAGCCTTCTGCTTCTATTAAAAACAATGTGACACAATAATACTAAGTGCCACGGATGCGTGTAATATTATACTAAAATCCATTATTTTTTAAAAATGTGATGAACGTATACCATAAGTGATTTAAGGTTGATAGGCTTCAATTCAAATAAATGTACATCAATCCTAAGAGCATTTAGTCCCATTGAGAAGTTATACTTTTTTGTCTGCAATAATACATTAAGTAGTTTTAGTACAACAAAAATTGGGACACGTTTGTCATAAGTGTTTTTATAAATCGATTAAAGACACTTCTGGTTGAACTTGTTCGGTGCCCAAACGTATTAAGCGATTTTAATACGTTCCGTTCTAAAATGTACTGAAGACACAATCGTTGTAAGTGCCGATGGTTAAATTGTTTCCTATTATTTTATTAAGCATTGATGCGTTTACTTCTTTTAAGACGTTTTCGTCCAATATAATAACATTTTGCGAGGTTTATTTTTTTATTTAAATGTTTATTTTGACGAGTCATATTCTTTACTGATTCATACTATAGTACTTCACCAATGTCTTAACTGCATTGATTTCATATTTTTGACGTGCACACTTGTATTAAATGAGGGGGCGGGCTACTTAAACTTTAATTTTCAGTATAAAGAATTTATAATTGTCAACAAATATTTGACATTATATAATGTCAAAGACCTATTCTAAGATAGAAAGTCATAAATTGATTATTTTTCACCACCATTGATAAGATATTCACGTACAAACATTAAGATTGCTCTCCTGTAAAATTTGCATAACTGTAATTAGAACGAGTGTGAACTAAGGCATCGATCTAAATATGTCCAGCCGTTTTAGCGTAAAGGAGTAATAACAAAGTATACAGGGCGTCCCACGGCTATGCCACATGGAGCGAAAGTACCTTAAATATTGTACATGGAACATTTTACTGAAAGAAGACATTATTTTAGTTTAAAATACAATTTAAACTGCATTTATAGATTTTTAAATAATTACATGATAGAACCGGGAATCGAACCCGCTACTCGAGAAAAAAAATTACCCTGTAGCTTTATCATACCGATAGTTGGAGAGCGGACTGCAAAATTTCGGACCTACTTGATACCGCGATGAAATGTACAATGGTTTCCCATAAAACTGATGCTAAGTCCGAATGTAATAGTCTGCCACGGCGGAACTTGCCGAAAGTACCAAAAAAATGGTCACTTCCGGTGCGAAAAAAGGGGTGTCATTTTACCCATCTGATACCGAAATAATAGTCATGGCATCAGTTAGGAATTTACTGGTAGATACAGAAAAGCGAAATATGTCATCATTTTTCTTGCCGGAAGTGCTCGGCAGACGCTCTCAAAGGTGCCCATCAGGACCCCTAAATATACCCATCTGATACCAGCATGAAACCAATTCCAGACGGTAGGTATAAATCCTCATTACCGGAATATATAAGTCTGCCAGGGCTATTCCTGCCGAAACACCTTGACATACGAGATTATGTGAGCAACCTCTACTCCGCTCAATATAGATATTTCAATTTCCATAAATCCGACAAACCCCAATTTTGGTGGAGACCTTGGGTACACCATTAGGAATAAAGTGTCAAAAGTCTCCATTGATCCCATGAGTGCAAAAAGTCATTGGGATCAAAGTTCAAAATTTGAGGTTTTTTTTTTGTTTTTCGAAAACGGTAAGTTTGTTCAAAAAGTAACCGAGATAAAAATTATAGATCTTAAAATTATCTACAAAAATGATCTTCGTACTTTTTTTCTCAGAATTACCATTCCCGAGATATCCCGATTCTAAAAGTTGAAGGAGTCAAGTTCTACATGATAACACATTTATGCCACGCATACCTATAAGGTGACTGGGTAATTCGACCTATTTCTTGAAAGGGGTTATTCTAGAACTCATTTTCAATGTTTTTTCCAGTAAACCACGGATCGAAAATCCTCATTTCCGGAATATATATGTATACCTATTATAAGTTTGCCAAGTCTATTATTTCTGGTGTATAATAAAGAGTCATCGTATTGTGTTTTAGGTATGTTTGGTTGTGTTGAATGAAACACCATAATTGATTGTATAGAAGATGATAGAAGTAGAAGAAGAAATGTATTCACAGAAAAAAATTATATATACAAAAAGTAAACAAAGTGTTGTTGTCAGAATTTTCTGTTTAATTGTCTTCCAACACGGTGGTATAGTATTCGAACTATAAGTTTTTACTTTATTTAAAAAATGTTTTGTATTATGCGAGGTTGCAAAACTCTTAGTAACTCTGAAATAATGTGTGGTATCAGTGCAGTGTTGACGTTGTAATATAACCCTTAACGCGGTATTATTAAGTCACATTATGTTGATTCGAGCGAGTCGCAGTATGTTCTTTTGCTTTTAAAGTTAAGAATTTAAGAGTTTTAAAGTTAGTTGAAATTCGTCAGCCCACTACATTTATGATTGCCTTTAAAATCGAAATCATTGTCTCAGAAACTCGATAATAAGCGTGTTTCCAGAGATAAGAGCAAGATAGATCGATTTGTCATCCTCGAAAACCCCTACCTACCTACCAAATTTTCTCCACGAACAAATATCCTCCGCGAACCTCGCACTAGTTGCGCTTTGTTTACTTTTTGTATATATACATTTTTCTGTGAATACATTTCTTCTTCTACTTCTATCATCTTATATACAATCAATTATAGTGTTTCATTCAACACAACCAAACATACCTAAAACACAATACAATGACTCTTTATCATACACCAGAAATAATAGACTTAGCAAACTTATAATAGGTATATATATTCAGGAAATGAGGATTTTCGATCCGTGGTTTACTGGAAAAAAAATTGAAAATGAGCTCTAGAATAACCCCTTTCAAGAAATAGGTCGAATTACCCAGTCACCTTATAGGTATGCGTGGCATAAATGTATTATCATGTAGAACTTGACTCCTTCAACTTTTAGAATCTGGATATCTCGGGAATGGTAATTCTGAGAAAAAAAGTATGAAGATCATTTTTGTAGATAATTTTAAGATCTATAATTTTTGTCTGGGCTACTTTTTGAACAAACTTACCGTTTTCGAAAAACAAAAAAAAAACCTCAAATTTTGAACTTTGATCCCCAATGACTTTTTGCACTCATGGGATCAATGGAGACTTTTGACACTTTATTCCTAATAGTGTACCCAAGGTCTCCACCAAAATTGGGGTTTGTCGGATTTATGGAAATTGAAATATCTATATTGAGCGGAGTAGAGGTTGCTCACATAATCTCGTATGTCAAGGTGTTTCGGCAGGAATAGCCCTGGCAGACTTATATATTTCGGTAATGAGGATTTATACCTACCGTCTGGAATTGGTTTCATGCTGGTATCAGATGGGTATATTTAGGGGTCCTGATGGGCACCTTTGAGAGCGTCTGCCGAGCACTTCCGGCAAGAAAAATGATGACATATTTCGCTTTTCTGTATCTACCAGTAAATTCCTAACTGATGCCATGACTATTATTTCGGTATCAGATGGGTAAAATGACACCCCTTTTTTCGCACCGGAAGTGACCATTTTTTTGGTACTTTCGGCAAGTTCCGCCGTGGCAGACTATTACATTCGGACTTAGCATCAGTTTTATGGGAAACCATTGTACATTTCATCGCGGTATCAAGTAGGTCCGAAATTTTGCAGTCCGCTCTCCAACTACGATCGAAAGGCTTCATTATTAGGATTAATAATAATAATAATAATAGCCTTTAATTTCCGAACATTTACATAAGTTGTGATGATTTCTTAACTTCAGTATTATAAAATATCTCGTAGTTCGGTGGGCCTTTATAAGGATTACTACATATTTATAAAGATTACTTTTATTCCTCATTTTATGGATTACTTTTTCTAAATAACAGTGTCAGAAATAAAAGGAATACTATGAATTTTAACATATTTAATACAAAATTAATCAATTTAACAAATGCTCAAAATGAGTCCCATGCTATTGAATACAAAGTCGCACTCTTTTGACTATTTCACTCCCTGCCGATTTTTTGATCTTGATGTGGTGGATATTTAGAATAATACGTTTAAGTTCTGTTTGTAGCTCGTGGACACTTTCATACTGTTTCTTGTAAACTTTTTTTTGTTACATAACCCCATTAAAAAAAATCTAACGGGGTTAGATCTGGGTATCTTATTTGTCCCGAATTCATGGTTTTTCTTTTATTTCTGACACTATGTTATTTAGAAAAAAATAATCCTTATGATGAAGCCTTTCGATCGGTATGATAAAGCTACAGGGTACATTTTTTTCTCGTGTAGCGGGTTCGATTCTCGGTTTAACCATGTAATTATTTAAAAATATATGAATGCAGTTTAAACTGTTTTTTTAATTAAAATAATGTCTTCTTTCAATAAAATGTTCCATGTACAAGATTTAAGGTATTTTCCCTCCATGTGGCATAGCCGTGGGACGCCCTGTATATATATAGAATAATAAGTGTTCCTTAAACCTCTTGCTAAAGATTACCCTCCTTATTCATAAAACTTAACAAGCCTATGTTAACTAACAAATACTAATAATACAAATGTCGAAGTGACAGATAAGGACAAACGAATTTTAGCTAAACTAGGTTTTATTGTCATTTATGAATAAGGGGGTTAATGTGGTTAAAATAGCATAATATGTTATGTATAAGTTAATTAATGTAATTAATTTTAAAACTGCCACGCCCCAACAGGGCATCATTTTTAGGGTTCCGGAGCCAAAATGGCAAAAACGGAACCCTTATAGTTTCGGCATGTCTGTCTGTCTGTCTGTCCTTCCGTCCGCGGCTTTGCTCAGGGACTATCATTGCTAGAAAGCTGTAATTTTGCACGAATGGATATGTAAGCTATGCCGACAAAATGGTACAATAAAAAATAAAAAATAAATGTAGTGGGGGTGAATTTTTTTCTCATACAATTTTGTAGTGTGGTGTATTGTTAGATAGGTCTTTTAAAACCACTAGGGGGTTGCTAAAACGATTTACCTAGTGATTTGTTTGCGAAATATTCAACTTTAAAGTGCAAATTTTCATTAAAATCGAGCGCCCCCCCCCCCTCCTGCCTCTAAAATCTGAACGGGGGGTGGAAAAAATTTAAAAAATTCAGGATGGTAGTAAGTATATCAAACTTTCAAGGAAAACTATAACGACTTAATTTACTCGAGAATTATTAGTAGTTTAAGAGTAAATAGCTGCCTAAGGTGTAAAATATACCTAAACTTGGAAGACTTTGTATAAAATACGAAATCCTTAGAAAAATGTTACTTAATTTTTCGTAATGGCTACGGAACCCTATTTTGGGCGTGTCCGAGACGCTCTTGGCCGGTTTTGTTTATATTTTTTTGTAAAAGGTGTTGCAATAAATAAATACTGCAATAAAAACCCGCACGCTCGCACACACAAACTTTTTCGTTTAAAATATTAGGATATACAATTTTATAAATAATTTATTATTTTGTAACCAGGACACTGTGCAAGTTGAATAGTATCAACTTTCAGCTGCTTCTATCTTCTATATACCTACAGTTGAAACCAAAAGCGCTATACACTATATTAAATCGTTCCACTGCCTTGTATTCCGAAATATATTGTTAAACATCAACAACCTTTCAACATATAACAACACTATCAAAATTTGTATCAAACTTCTGCTAATTGGAATGCCATTAAAACTATTTTGAACATTGATATATTGATATACAGTCGCGGGAAATAGCGAGCAAGGAAGCAACTAATAATAAAATACATGCGAAAACAAGCCTTTTCATACAAAAGATTGTAACTGTTGTTACCACTTAAACATTAGCCGAATGCGACCAAATTTTTGATAAATTCTCAATTTTAACCAAATCCAACGTAGGTACCTTTATCTAAACAATTATAAACATGTCAAATGCAATTTTTCGTAATAAAACATTATGGAGATTAAAATATATTTTAGTGACTAAATTGAAAAATTAAACTATGTGATTATAAAAATTAATAAGACTACAGATTTTAAATTTAATTGAAAAATAATCACAAACTAGTGTTGCGTTTATACAAACTATTTTACTTAAATTAAGTACAGATAAATATTTAATAATCTATCTTTTTGATTTCAGAAGTTTGTTATTATTTGCCACATTTTCAAAGTACGTATGTGAGACGAAAAATTAGTTATTTATTAGTTTTCAAGTAAGGCACCTAACCCAGCTTAAACCACTAGGAGGTTAAAAGGATCAAATGAGTTCACAACCGCTCTTTATAATAGGCAGTAACTCTACTCATCCATATTAAAGTAAATATCCTTCTACAGAATTTCAAGCCAATGCCGAAAGACATACACGTTCAACCTACGGAAAATTGGGTTGAAAGGTATTGAATCAGGCATTTAACAGAGGTAAATGTTCGAGGGTCATTCTTGAGAATTGTATTGTTTTTTATTTTTACAATTTTCAACCTACCCCACTAATATAATAAATGCGAAAGTTTGTAAGTCTGTTTGTTTGTTACTTCATCAAGTCTAAACCGCTGAACCGATTTAGATGAAATTCGGTATATACAGATAGTTTGAGTCCCGGGAAAGGACATAAGATAGTTTTTATCCTAGAAAATTACTATTTTTAATAATATAGCGATAACTGAATTCTACGCAGACGGAGTCGCGGGTAACGGCTAGTTTCCCATTAAATGTGAAATTGTATTATTTATACCTAAGCAGATTTATTGAACGGGCATTAATTTTGGTCAGTTTGGTATGTACCACTTTAAGTTTTCACTGCCAGGAGAAGGAAAAAATTACAGGGGAATAAGAAAAACGCCAAAGGAATCATTAATAAAAAGGACAGGGGACAAATAGTAGGTACACTGAGATAATCTTATCTTACTAATATTATAAATGCGAAAGTTTGTGAGTTAGTATGTTGTTGTGTCGGCTGGACGGATTTGGATGAAAATTGGTATGTAGATAGTTGTACGTCTGGAATAAAACACAGGCTACTTTTTATCCCGATATTCCCGCGGAATAGGGATAAAATCTCGAAATAACAACGGCGGAGCTCAGAGTAATGTTTGGGATGGTTGTTTTTGATGGAACGTTAATGAAAATCACGATAATTTTCAGGAACTCCCACGCGATTTTTTTTAAATCCCAGAAATCAAAACACATACAACAAAGAAGCACACATAGGTTTAAAAATCTGTTAACAAAACACTTAATTGAAAAATGCTATTATAGTGTCAACGATCACCTAAATGACGTTGATGTTATTTAATGTATTATGCTTCAAGTGTTTTCCTAATGATATTATGATAATGATAATGTATAATTGTATTTGTTTGATGTTGACAATTTAAATCTCGCCCTTTGACATTTAATAATGTGATATCATTTTGTTACTTTAAGACTAGAGTTAGGGAAACTATTTATTGTATTTTGCTTTGTGACATTTAATTTTCATTATGATGCGCTGTTATTAATTTGGTCATCTGAATTAACCTATATATCCTATCTTATGTAACCTACTGCCAGGTCTCTTCTAAATGAATTCGTACGCCGACACATCATAGCTTGCGCTCTTGTTTGTTTGTCACCTAACTATACCTACGAGTATGCTGACGAAATAAATAAATGAATTTGAATTTGAATTTGAATCAATTAAACCGCTGTATCTAATGATTTACTCGAGCAAAGTGATCCATATATAAACTAAATAACTTGCATGCTTGCTTTGCTTACATTATAGTTTTGCTTGCTTGATCTTTTGATTGCATTGTGGCTTGCATGCTTGCTTGCATGCTTGAATACAGCCTTGAATGCATGCTTGCTTGCGCTATTTTTTGCACATTTGAGACTATGCTTACTTGATTTTTTGTTTGCATGCATGCTTACATGCTTGCTTGTATGCTTGCTTACATGCCTGCTTGCCTGCTTGATTGCCTGCTTGCTTGCATGCTTGCTTACATGCTCACTTGCATGCTTGCTTGCATGCTCGCTTGCATGCTTGCATGCTGGCATGCTTCCCTGCACGCTTGCCTGCATGCTTGCTTGCATGCTTGCTTGCATGCTTGCTTGCATTCTGGTTTGCATGTTTGATTTCTGGCTTGCATGCTGGCACGCATGTTTGCTTATATGCTTGCTTGCTTGCTTGCAAGCTTGCTTAGATGCTCGATTGCGTGCTTACTTGCGTGCTTGCTTAATTGCTTGCTTCTTTGAATTGCTTTTGGTTCACGCGAGCGAAGCTGCGGGTAAAAGTTAGTCTTTTATAAAATGTGGCGGTATGCCCGTAAAGTGTAGGTAATCCTTAATGTTAACAATATCAGGTATTCTTGTATTTATGTAAACTAAACCGTGCGAATAACTACATAATCAGCTACAAAGAAAACAATTTTCAACATGATTTGTAAAGTGCTTTGAACTAGACATAACAATCTCAGTGGTTGCCAGAACTCATTAAGGTTGCTTTGCTGAAAGTTTCATTGACGGTACGAACATTTTATGAGGTAATAGGTACCTATTATTTATAATCTATTCGAGGTAATAGATCCGTACATAAACGTATAAAATTTGATGTTCGAAATAGTGTAATACCTACTGTGATAGAATTCCTTTAAAAATAGAACTATGGGTGACGAAATTATTCCATCAGACACAAAATGTTGTTCCAAAAACTTTCGGTCTACCAAAATCTACTTTTATACATACCTTTTTTAAACATATAAATAATTAATATCACGGGACACTTGACACCAATTGACCTAATCCCAAAAAGTAGGTAAATAAGCAAAGCTTGTGGTATGGGTAAGTACTATGCTAAGGTAACTAGGCAACGGATAAACATACTGAAATAGATAGATAAACTATTAAATACATATTAAACACCTAAAACTCGAGAACAAACATTCGTATTTTTCATACAAATATCTGTCCCGATTGGGGATTGAACCCGGGACCTCAAGCTTCTCTTACCACTAACACTAACATTAAGCAAAAAATACTTACTAAATAAACTTCAACTTGAAATTGAGTAAACTATAAACTCGATTTGATTATGCCTGCATACTAAAAAAACCTCCCAAGATAGGGTTCCGTAGCCGTTACGAAAAAAATCAAGTGCATATCTAATATTTTTCTTAGAATTTTGCATTTGTATGAAATCTTCCATTCCATCTTTTAGGTGTACTTATTTTAAACTTTAGGCTGCTATTTACTCTTAAACTAATAATATTTTCTAAAGTAAACTTAATCGTTATAGTTTTCCTTGTAAATTTGATGTACTTAACTTACTATAATCATAATTTTTTCAAATCTTTCAAACCAATAGTTAAGTTTTTTTTTTTTTTTTTTTATACGACTGGAAGGCAAACGAGCAAGTGGGTCTCCTGGTGGTAAGAGATCACCACCGCCCATAAACATCTGCAACACCAGAGGTATTGCAGATGCGTTGCCAACCTAGAGGCCTAAGTTGGAATACCTCAAGTGCCAGTAATTTCACCGGCTGTCTTACTCTCCGCGCCGAAACACAACAGTGCAAGCACTGCTGCTTCACGGCAGGATTAGCGAGCAAGATGGTGGTAGCAATCCGGACGGACCTTGCACAAGGTCCTACCACCTGCAAAACAACTAAAAATATTCAACTCACAAGTTGAATATTTCGCAAACAGATCACTGAATTAAAATATCATGTACACAAACCCCAATGAGTTTCAAAGACCTATCCATCCAACGATATGCACGATACCCCAAACCATAGGGTTGGATGAGAAAAAAACACCCCCACTATACGTCTAGGGGAGGTACCTACACAATTTGTTTTTTTAATTTTATGAACCATTTTGTCGGCATGGTTGCTAACTTATCCGTGCTAATTTACAGCTTTCTAAGCACTGATATCTAGTGGCTGAGCAAAGCCGCAGGTGAAAAGATAGACTTACATGGCGAGACTACGAGTATAAGGGTTCCGTTTTTGCCATTTTAGCTACGGAACCCTAAAAACGTACTAAAAAAAATACTGATTTCGGATGCGCGTTTGTCTTGAACCTCACCACGTATCATCCAGGGGGAATGGGGTTTAAAAAGTTGTCACGTTCGTTTGAACGTGAATGAATAATGGTACCTTTATCTTTCCATGTTAGTTTAATAGTTTGTTAATGATTATGATGAGGAATACAGGTTGGTTAAATGTGAGCACAGCCATAACTGGCGGCTTGCTTTCATCATGAAGTGCAGCATTTTGTCTCTAACAAGTATGACTATTCGGAATCCCTCCGAATGGCTGCAACGTTAGCCCTGACGAACGAAGTACAATTTTATTAGGGAAATGGCGCTAGACAAAACTACGAGAAAGGTATAATTCGTATGTTTCACTCAGGTCTTTCTTTTCTAGTGTTTGCCAAGATAAACTCTTACCCAGCAACAAGTAGGTAGGTAAATAACTCATTCTTTCCCGCCTTCAGTAACTTCTTAGACGCCCGCATCGCCAAATGTAGAAATATTCCACATTTGCTAAAAATAAATTTGCAAAGTACCTATATCTGATAAAAAAAATAGAACCGACTACAAAAAAACCATGAAAATAATTTTCTACCAGCCTGAAGTTGGTGCCTCAGCACGAGCCAGCAGGAGTGGACCTATAATCGTCTACCTCACCTACAACTATACGAGTAAATGTGATGTGTCTGATTGTCTATGACAGGTTGTCATAAAATAAACAGCGTTCCTAAGAAATGTGTTTGATCTGATTCCTGGTATTATTCCTAGTATTTCCATATCTATCAACTGGCGACGATGAGTATTGGAACCCTACCATGTTTCGACCCGAAAAGTCAAGAGTGGGAAATATTTCGAAACCGGGTAAAACAATTTCTAAGCCTGAATGACATTAAGGCCGAGGAAAAAAAGCGTGCTGTTTTGATCACTCATTTATCGGATGATGCGTACTTATTATTACGGAATCTAAGTCATCCGAAGAAGGTAGAAACCTCGACTTTTGATGAGTTGGTAGACTTTCTGGACAAGCACCTGACTCCAACGCGGGCGACCTTTGCGGACTTATTAGGTAACTTTTATAACGCAGTGCAAGCAGAGGAGGAATCTGTCGAGGATTGGGCGGCTCGATTACGAGGCTTAGCCGTGCATTATGCCTTCGGAGACTGCCTGGATAAGGTATATCGCGACAGATTTGTACTTGGACTCAAATTTGGATCTGTGCGAGACCGACTCTGCGAGCAAGACGCCAGCAAGTTTACGTTCGCGAAAGCGCTAGAAATAGCGAAACAAACTGTCACCGCGAGAGAGGCCAGGGCCACGGCGCCGAGAGCTTTAGCAGCCGCTGCCATGAAAGAAGAACTGCTGCTGTGGTCCGGTGCAGGTCGTGTCGACGCGGCTCAACGAGGACAGGGTTCGCCGAACCGCTGCACAGTGTGTGGCATGAAGGGTCATGCAGCTGAGAGGTGCCGCTACAAGAATTACCGCTGCCAAAGGTGCAAGACAAAAGGTCATCTCAAGAAAGTATGCGATGCAAAAGAAAAACCTATCAAGGCTATCAACATGGAAACGGATTCGAGTTCGGACGAGGCACCTGTGGTACTAAACTGCCCGGAATGTAAAGAGTGTCAGCTTTTGAATTTGAGGTGTGTAGACAACGAACCTTATCTTGTAACAATCTTGGTAAATTATAACACAGAACTAAAAATGGAAATCGATTCTGGGTCGAGTACCAATGTTATTTCCAAAGAATTGTATTTGTCACATTTTGCTCACGAGCAATTATTTAAATGTAACATTCGTATGTGCTTTTACAATGGCCATAAAATTAAGCCTCTGGGGTATTTTATCACCAAGGTAGTGTATAATGATATGTCACACGAACTTAAGTTTTTTGTCGTAGAGCATGGTGGACCCCCACTGTTGGGACGAGATTTTATGGCAAAATTCAAATTATGTATAACTTCAATGAATAACAAAATTGACTTGGCATCTGGTAGTAATTTAGAAGTTCAAAATTTGGTTGAAAAATATAAAGGATTGTTTAGTAAGGAATTAGGTTGCTATACGCGTGCTGACGTTACTTTACAGTTGAAGGAAGGTGCGACGCCCAAGTTTTGCAAAGCGCGTCCATTACCGTTTGCGATCAAGGACAAGGTGGAGGCCGAGCTCGAGAGGTTGGTTGAGGTCGGTATACTGGAGCCCGTGAACCACTCGGATTATGCAACTCCGATTGTTCCGGTGCCCAAGTCAAATGGGAGCATCAGAGTTTGTGCGGATTACTCGGTTACATTAAATAATGATATTTACGTTGATAAATATCCCCTACCAAGGATAGAAGAGATTTTTGCTAAGCTGAGCAATGGTCAGCAATACTCCAAGTTAGACTGTAGTCAGGCGTACAATCAGTTGAGGCTGTCAGAGGAATCGCAAAAACTTACTACCATTAATACCACCAAAGGGTTATTCAAATATAAGAGATTAGTGTTCGGCTTAGCATGCGCTCCGGCGATTTTTCAGCGAACTATTGAAAACCTTTTGGCGGGAATAGATGGCGTAACGGTTTTCCTAGATGACGTTTGTGTGACAGGTCCGACTAAAGCCTTACATTTGGAGCGGTTGGAAAAAGTATTCCAACGATTTCAGGAATCTGGTTTCAGGTTAGAAAAAAGCAAATGTTCTTTTTTCCAGGATAGTGTAACTTATTTGGGACATATTATTAGCAAGGATGGTTTGCAAAAGTCTCCAAAAAAGGTAGAGGCCATTGTCAAAGTACCCGAGCCCAAAAACGTAACCGAATTAAAGCGTTTCTTGGGAATGGCAAATTATTATCGCAATTTTGTCCCAAATGCGTCGTCCATTCTGGCTCCACTCCACGAACTATTGCGTGAAGGTGCGCGGTGGGAATGGACGGAGCGGCAGCAGGCGGCTTTCGACGGAATGAAACGCGAGCTCAGCAGCTCGCGCGTGCTCGCGCACTTCGACCCGGCGGCGCAGCTGGTACTGACCGTGGACGCGGGCCCGGCCGGCCTGGGCGCTGTGCTGGCCACCGTCGACGCCGCAGGTCGAGAGCGTCCGCTGGCATTCGGTTCCAGATCGCTTTTAGCGAGTGAACGTAATTATAGCCAACTACAAAAGGAAGCTACGGCTATTGTGTTTGGTGTTAAACGCTTCCACCAATATTTGTATGGCCGACGTGAACCTTTTACTTTAAAAACCGATCATAAACCGTTGTTGGCAATATTTGGTAAAAAGGGGGGTATTTCAGTTACGACTGCATCGCGGTTGGTCAGATATGCAGTTTTCCTTTCTGCATATAATTTTAAAATACAATATACGTCGGGCAAAGAAAATCCAGTCGCAGATTTCTTTTCAAGGAATCCCTTAGAACAGCGTGAGTCGGAACATCATGAAGATGTTGAACGGTGGGCTCCGGCTTTAAATTCGCTCCAGTTAGAAGGACTACCCGTTACATACAGAGATATACGACAAGCGACTGCAAGCGACGGTGTTCTTAGAACCGTAATTAAATATGTCAATCATGGTTGGCCGCGAAAAATTGTATGTAAAAATATTTTACCTTATTTCCAGTGTAAAACAGACCTGGAGGTAGAAGATGGTTGTCTTCTACGAGGTCACAGAGTCGTGATTCCCACAGTGCACAGGAAGGACATATTGCAAGAGTTACATCGAACTCATCAGGGCATAGTCCGAACAAAGAGTGTTGCACGATCTCGAGTGTGGTGGCCGGGCGTCGACCGCGACATCGAGCAGACGGTGGGCGCGTGCCGTGTGTGCGCGACGCTGCGCCCGGCGCCGCCGCGCGCGCCGCCGCAGCCCTGGCCGCGGCCCGCCGCACCTTGGGTGCGTATACATCTGGACTACATGTCGGTGTCTCTAAATACATACCTTGTGGTGGTCGACGTTCAGCAAATGGCTGGAGTGTTTCGATATGTGTTGTGGAACAACGACGAAACAGCTTATTTTAAAGCTCAAATTTTTATTCTCTCGATTCGGCCTTCCCAAAACTATTGTATCCGACAATGATACAAAAATCGCGTCCAATGAATTTTTCGAGTTTTGCAAAACTAATGGCATCGCGTACCTGACGTCTCCGATTTATCATCCATGCAGTAATGGCCAGGCGGAGAACAGCGTCCGCACGTGTAAGAAAATGTTGAAGGCAATTTTAAGCTCTTATTCTTGTAAATACAAAATTAATGAGAAGCTTCAGGAATATTTATTTGAGTACCGTAATACGACTCATTGCGCCACGGGAGCTTCCCCGGCTAAGTTGATGATGGGGCGTGATTTGCGTGGTAGGCTAGACCTGTTAGTGCCGTCGAAGCATGAGGTGCCCAACCTTGTAAATGAAGCTAAAAGGTCATTCAACATAGGCGAGCTAGTGTGGTGTAGGTGTTATGTGGATAGAAAACCAATTTGGAAAAAGGGGACTATTACTAAAAATATTGGGAATCGGATGTTTTTAATACAATTAGAAGAACATAATATTATTTGTAAACGACATATTGACCAGCTAATGCGTTACGTTTCTAACGAAGTTTCTAATGTAAGTGGCAAGTTGGAACGTCGCGCGCTCAGGTCACAGGCATCCTCACAGTCTGTCTTGTCGACACCTTTTCAACTGGTGGATGAAGAAGGGTTAGGAGATGATTGGCAAGATGCGGTTGAGGAGGTGGAGCAGGTAGAGTCAGTAGAGCCAGTAACACAACAGGTAGAGATAGCAGAACAATCGACAGTTGCGCCTATTGAGGTTCCCTGTGACAGAGTCCTAAGACCAAAAAGAAGTATTAATTAAATTCAAATTCAAATTCAAATCATTTATTCAGTAAATAGGCCGCAATGGGCACTTTTACACGTCATTTTTTTTTTAACTACCAGCGCTTTCGTAAAGACCATCATTGCCAAGAAGAATGCGCCGCAAGAAACTTGGCAGAAAGTCATTTTTTCAAAATAAAATAATTACAAATAAAATACTTAAAAACTACAGTAAACAATTAAACAAAAAATCACAAAAAATAATAATTAAATAATAATACAGGGATGTATGGGGTCCCTTAGTTACAAAATTAAACACTAACTATATCTACGTTAAGCGGAAGTGTAGAATGCTTCCACCGTCATAAATGAAAAAAAAATATGATTAAAATATGAATTTATAAATATGAATTATAAAATATGACGGTCCTGCTTTTGATACCTAGCTGTGATTTTATGTTTGATATTAATTAATTGTTTAATTTGTTATATGTTTTTTATTGTAGGTTTTCCAACTAAGGGTGAAGGAGCTGATGTGTCTGATTGTCTATGACAGGTTGTCATAAAATAAACAGCGTTCCTAAGAAATGTGTTTGATCTGATTCCTGGTATTATTCCTAGTATTTCCATATCTATCAAAATGGCTTCAATCACTCCTGCTGGCTCGTGCTGAGGCACCGACTTCAGGCTGGTAGAAAATTATTTTCATGGTTTTTTTGTAGTCGGTTCTATTTTTTGATATAAATTTTTTTTTCTCACGCTTTTTAGTATAAAACATCTAAGATACAATAGTTTAATGTCAACTGCTCGTCACCTTTTACGAAAAATTGCTTTTTCCGATGCAGAGACGTTCATTATGGAGGAGTCCTGGTGCTTCACCACCCATTCCATTTCACCATATCCGTTTCGAGGAGCATAAATTGCTTAGCAACTGTGTTAAAGCAATTGAAATTCAACCCATGAAATACTTATTATTGAGTAGTAACTCCTATGGTCAACTGTGGTCTTCATCATCAGTTCCACTTCACCAAATGATAATTTTCAAAAGCAAATGCTCGAGTTACTACTAAATATATCAAAATTACCATAATAGGTGTCCCTACAACATTTGAAGAGTTCCCTCGATTTCCTTAAGATCCAATCATCAGATCCTGATTTGGTGCTTATGGGACCTAATTGAAAGCATTCCTAGACGAACGCAAAAAAAATTTTCAAATCGGTTCATAAATGACGGAGTTCTGAGGTAACAAACATTTAAAAAAAAAAAAAAAAAAAATTTTTTTTTTTTTTAAATATATATATATATATACAACCGAATTGATAACCTCCTCCTTTTTTTGAAGTCGGAGAAAAAGGGAACTCGTTAAAGCGATTAAACTTGCTCAGCCGTGCCGATTGGCAACAAACAAATTGGATAGGTACGGTTCCCACTTCAGACCAACAATATGAAACAAATTGAATGGTCGACATTACTTTTCAACATATGTATGTGAAAATATTTCATATCAAGGCACGTGGTAAATGGCAGTAAAGAGCGTTTATAGCTGCCGAGCTGGCATCGTTGCATTTTTGTTAGTTTTTCTCGATTATTCCATAAAAAATGAATGAAAATTAAAAATTTAGTCTGATAGAACTCATCTTTATGTTAATGTGTCTACTCCAATAATTATTCGTGATAGATTTTTATATTTTTTTAAAAACGAGTTAATGTTTATTAACGTTTTTTAAAGAAAACACACAGACACAAATAAAAGCTACTTTTGATAATTCCTCTACTTACGTGTTAAGATTAAGGGTGCGTTTCACCATCCATTGATTAGTGTTAACTGACGGTTAAATGTGATGCCGTCTCTATTTATTTTCTTCGAATAGACGGAGATGGCATCACATTTAACCGTCAGGAAACACTAATCAAGGGATGGTGAAACAGCCCCTAAGAATGACTCGAAAAAATCACTTTAGTGTAGGTACAAAATATGGAGTGCCAAATAGACGAGATATACCAAATAAAAACTAAAAAAATTTTGCCCAGCATACCAAAGCGTATTTAGACAATAATACGTACTGCTTTTACTTAGTTCCTGTAATCCGCTAAATCTTTCCGTTGTAGCACTAATAAATACTATGCATAGTTTATGTAGCTGCTGAACGAAACTTAGATGGTTGGTGGATTAGTCGTATTAGTCTAGATAAATGACTGTCGTGGGTATGATATATTTATTTATCAAAATGTCGAGACCCAGATGTGTGAGTTAATATTACCCCGGGAGAAATCAGGGAAAATAGATCTTCGCGCCAAGACGCGTTAAACTACTTATGAATAAGCAGCAGGGCCTGTATTCAACGCGGTTCAAGTAATGTATCTACAGCCGTTTCTAAAAAAATAGGTACTCTTTAGACCTATGTAAATTACTCATATTTATTTATTTATTTGATTTTATGGCATGGCTGATAATTATACATACATATAAAGTTAAAAAAACATAAAAACAACAACGATACAACATGCTAAATGTCAACATCCAGGGTGTTGAGCCATGCAGCTGCGTCCGATGTGAGGTGCAGTGGGTCCTGCGGCGGACCTGAATACGAGTGCAGAGAGCAACGCTGTATTATGTGCTCCAACACGCATAATTTGTACCTACGACTTTTTCAATGCCAAAGGACGCAACGCTATTAATTTCTTGGCTATTGGGGATGATTCTGAATAGATTAAGTAATCCAATTTGTCACCTTCTACACTTAAACGGGTTTGCGCTTCTACCGAACAGATTTTGAATAGCGGGCAAACCATTTCACTGGTTACTTAATCGTTAATGGCCCAGTCATAATTAAGCTCTATCGACAAAATGGTGAGTATTTTCTGTGTTCATTGCTCGTACTGCCAGGTAAAGCTAGTAACTTTAGACTGTGACACTTTACATGGTAAAAACTAACTCTGTACGAACACAGGTGATGCGCGTATACCCACCCACAGAGACACTTCGTGTATAAAAATGTCGGCGGTCGATCGTAAATTTCGCCAGGTCACGAAATTCCTAGGCATATCGTGAAATGGCGCCATTTCGTGAATTGGCTAATGGACATCCGCCAATATCGTTCAAAACTCACCGTTTGACGATTTGCCTAGTGACGTTTAGGCAGAAATTCCTAGGCATATCATGAAACGCCGCTATTTCATGATTTGGCTAGTTTAGGCAGATCACGAAATTCCTAGTCATATCATGAAGCGCCTAAGGGACATCCGCCATATCGTTCAAAACTCACCGTTTGACGATTTGCCTGGTGACGTTTAGGCTGATCATGAAATTCCTAGGCATATCATGAAACGCCGCCATTTCATGATTTGGCTAGTTTAGGCAGATCATGAAATTCCTAGGCATATCATGAAATGCCGGCAAATCGTTTCTGGCACTTCGCTGGCCGCTGCCGCGGCACGCTCGCTTCGCTCGCTCCGCTCGTGCGTAGTGGTCACAATTCATACTTACCACTCCTCGCTTCGCTCGTCGTACCTATTTTTTTCTTTTTTTCAGCATATCACGATATGCCCGGTATAAAGCTAGGAATATCGTCGAATGCGTTTCTCTAATCGGTCTGCCGTATTGTTTCTCAGGCATATCACGATATGCCTGGACAACTTTTAGGCATATCATGAAATGGCGCCATTTCATGATGTGCCTAGGAATTTCGTGATCTGGCTGATTTTACGATCGGCCGCCGACATATATACCCATACAATGTACTTCTATGTTTGCATTCTGCGTTTAAATCACTTGGACGATAAATGAACACCCAAACTGGTAGATATAGCGCATCGACCACGCCACTCGTGTTCTGCATAATCTGTCCCGGAAGAACAGGCTCTCATAATTTCATATTGAACCTCTTCGCAAATAGGTATAGTCAAGGCCATAAATATAATACGAGTATGTACGTTACCTAGACGACAAAAATATTTATACACATTTACGCCACTAACCATAAGGTGAATGTATACATATATTTGACGCTATTTATGTATATTTATGCCCTCGACTGTACCTACCTACCTATGTACCAACAAAATTTTTTTATCTTCTTACCAATCGTAGGTGCTAACCAGAAAACCGTTTCCTTATCTGTGTTAAATTTGACATTCACAACTCTGTTTTTTTTTTTAGTTTGATAACTCTTACTTTACTCTTATCTATGTCGGCGGCCGATCGTAAAATCCGCCAGATCACGAATTTCCTAGGCATATCGTGAAATGGCGCCATTTCATGAATTGGCTAAGGGACATCCGCCATATCGTTCAAAACTCACCGTTTGACGATTTGCCTGGTGACGTTTAGGCAGATGATGAAATTCCTAGGCATATCATGAAACGCCGCCATTTCATGATTTGGCTAGTTTAGGCAGATCATGAAATTCCTAGGCATATCATGAAATGCCGGCAAATCGTTTCTGGCACTTCGCCGGCCGCTGCCGCGGCACGCTCGCTTCGCTCGCTCAGCTCGTGCGTAGTAGTCACAATTCATACTAACCACTCCTCGCTTCGCTCGTCGTACCTATTTTTTTCTTTTTTTCAGCATATCACGACATGCACGGTATAAAGCTAGGAATATCGTCGAATGCGTTGCTCTAATCGATCTGCCGTATTGTTTCTCAGGCACATCGTGATATGCCTAGACAACTTTTAGGCATATCATGAAATGGCGCCATTTCATGATGTGCCTAGGAATTTCGTGATCTGGCTGATTTTACGATCGGCCGCCGACATCTACACTTCCACTAAATATTTTGTAACTCTGCCAGATTTGTACAAAAACTATATAGTATATTTTCTTTTCAACGAGGAGCATGTATGCTCCTCGTTGAAAAGAAAATATTGCAAAAGAAACCTAACCTGAGAAGCAATTAACTATTGTGTGAGCAAGACCTAATCCACGCTAAGCTTGTGCGTCGAATATCTTCCAATTTCTTGTGTACCTAAGTACCTAGTAATAAATCAGACTAGATTACAATGACACAATCTTAGTAAATATCAGTGTATATCTGTTAAGAAGCTTAAAAATCAGAGAAGAATATAATCCATTTATAACATTAACAGTATTTTTCTATAGGCTGTAATGCCCAGAGCCGGTTTTTTTTTAAATTTTAGTATTTTCAGCTACAATAAATAATCCAAAACAATTGTTGTTTTAGATTATTTATTGTATTGTAGCTGAAAAGATTCAGTGTGAAGTTAAATAATCTTTGTTAATTTTATTGTATAATTAAAAGTGATTTCTTAAAACCAGACTCGTGTTTCCTGTGTAAGGCGACCAAGAATGTCGATGGCTTTACTCAGGTATACATATGTAAAGCATAATAAACAGCCAATTCATACGAGGCGGAATGGTGTGCGACGGTATGAAGTTAGATCGGAGCAGTAAATTTAGCGTTATTGGAAACTCATTTCTCCTAAATGTATGGGAAGGCTAACGCTATCATGCATGTATCTAAACGTAAAGACATGTGCATTACTGTTTTTATTGAAATGTTATGTTAAAAGCTCTTAAAAAAACTTTTTTTGTTTACTTGCTTTTCAAGTTCAAAAATATAGCTTAGTCGGTTTGAGGATAACCTGAGGCCGTATTGCCTAACGTTTCTGATACTCGTGATCGCAATCAAATGACAGATTTTGTATACAAAAACTTATCATTGATAGCGATCACGAGCATAAGAAACGTTAGGCAATACGGCCTCTATTCACCAATTTATCCATGAATAATACAAGAAATAATACTATATGATCTACGAATAAACATCCCGAATACCTATTTTATCGTCACTATTATTATTATCAATAGGAACTGTTTTATTTTGTTTAAAAACCTCAGATTAGAATCTTAATTAAAATATAGGCCCTAAGTATTCACGCGAAGCGAAAATTTTCCCAAATAATTTATTTTGCAACCTTATGTAGTTGATGTGGTTTACGTAGGATTAAAACAACAAAAGCTTCACTGTAAACGTACGTGACTTGAAAATTGTGGAGCTAAAGTGTAGTAAGATAGCTAAAATAAACTTAAGTACCGTAATAAATAGGTAGGTGAGCAAAGCTTAACCATTATTTATTTATTGCGAGATTTCAATGCAACTAGGTAATCTCTGGTAACCAATTTGTGGTTAGCTATTACCTATGTCATTGTCATCACCACGATTAGTTTACATATTTATCACACGTTAAAGATTATAATAAACATTACATCGACGGTTAAAAGGCTATTTGATTCAAGCGCCATTTTGAAAACTTTACAGGAGAGCGTTCTAAAGTAAAAAAAAAAAATCACTGTTCCCAAAATACTTAATAAAAATTTAAGAGTAACCCCAATCATAAAGCGGCATATTTTTTGCTAATTTTTGATACATATAAAACATATAAAATGTGTTTTTTTACGAAGTTAGATGTAACTTGAGCCATTTTACACAATTCTGTGTTCAGGGTAGAAAGATCTAAGTGCACAATTACGATTTATATGTTCAAAGCAAAATGGTTTAAGTTTATGCACACTTCTTTAATAGATCAAGGATAAATGATTTAAATCGCTCACTAAGTAGAAACTGTTTATGGATAATTGAGTTTACCGCTCAGCTAGTTGTAAACAGTTCAAGTCAAAATGACTCAAATTAAAATAGAATAGAAATAGAATTAATAATAAATTGTTTTAATCTCAAATACCTACCCATGTTGATTTATCTTCATTTGCATGTAATTTAAACGCCTTTTTTATTGCTTGGTAAAAGAATAAATTCGTTTCTGTTCATGTTACGATTGTTAAGGTGAAGGTGCTGTGTAGCTACTGTTAGATTGTTAGGAGATGGATTTAGAAGGTAAAAGATGAGATCTTCACCTTTTTTGCAACAAAGTATAATTTGCATATTTTGAATATTACGCGCATACATATCGAATGTAACGGCAGCTTAATATTATTTAATGTCGAGGGTGTTCTAATACTTATCTCAAGACGTTATCATTTACCGTCTAGTATCATTACAGCCACCGGATCAAAATGTTTCGGATAAGATATAATTGTAAATTGTTCAGTGGCTTATCTATTAGTCTTTGTCTCTAAACTTTGTCTCAATCAAATCAGTCTAAAAAAAAAAAACAAAACAAAAAAAATAGAAATAATCCAACTTCAAAAAAAATCGAAGTACAATGGAAAAATTTGCATTTTTACAAAAAATGGTAAAAATAACAAATAATCTTTTAACGCGAAACGCTTAAAAATTTCTGAAAATGACCACATGCTGTAAACGTTTAAAAGCGCACTACCCAAAACTCAAAAGAAAATCAAAGTCAAACTTAATGACATAGATAAAACTTTTCTATCATTAATATTAATCGTTATAATCGTAAAAACTTTTCGATTGTTACATTCAGATTGCGAAAATGTAAACAGTTTGCTACGATTTTCCCTAAATTAATACAACCCTGGGGATCAATTAAATTGCCCAAGGCTGGGAGTCTCGCAAGTTATTAGAGTGACACTATTATTAAGATCGCACTTAAGTAATTTCACATGTTCACTTAACCCTTGAGGGCGCGAAGACGACCCGCACTAAACTAAACGAACGTGGGCAGGTACAGAAGTTTCCGCAATATATGTCTTTTACTTTTTATCGGGCTAGGAACTTTTGAAAGTCCCAATGTATGCACATAAATATGTCTAGAAGCACCCTTACTAACTTTAGTTCAAGAAACTAACATACGTTCGAATCCGAGAAACCGAGATTGCTATGCTCACGTAAATCACAGCAGAAAGTGGCGTTATAATTAAATTGGAATAATGTCTTTTACAATGTACTCGTATGTTATTACAGCAATGTGTGTCTGGAGCAACATTTGCCAATCATTCGGAAAAGAGGCTTATAGGCTGGATGTAGTACTTTGCGGTATATAATATATATATGCAATATGTTTGTAATGATTTCGTATTGTGTACGAAATCTTCCAAGGTTAGGTATATATTATGCCTTAGGTTAGGCTGCTATTTACTCTTAAACTACTAACAATTCTCAAGCAATCTTAGCCGTTATAGATTTCCTTGTAAATTTGATATACGTACTAAGGTAAACGCCCGAGTTCGACACGTTAATGCCCAATATACGACGCCCTGCTGTCATCTCTATTGCTAATGACATAAGATTAACGACGTCAACTATTGGGACGGTGGCGAGCACTTGTACCTTACCATCCTGATTTTTTTTTTAATTTTTCCACCATTCAGTTTCGATTTTAGCGGTGCCGGACGCTCAATTAATAAAAATTTACACTTTGTTGAATATTTCGCAAACAGACAACTGAATCGAAAAATGGTCTCGGCAATCCTATAATGGTTTTAAAGGACATATCCAATGACACCCCATACTATAAGGTTAGTCGAGAAAAAAAATCACCCGTACTTTACGTCTATGGGAGATAGGTACCTTAAAGAATGTTTTTTTCATTTCTCATGCTCGTAAAGTTGATGTTTATGCTGGATCTAGGCAACATAAAATTAATTTTTATGCTCTAGCGCGTAAAGTAAAATCTTCGTTTAAGACCAAGGTAATCAGGTGTCAACAGCCAGAAATAAAAAAGTTTTTATGATTTTTTATTTTAATATGTAATAATAAAAATGAATCAAATAAATCAAAATAATCAATAAAACCATAATTTTATAAATATGTAGCAATGCATGAAAAATAAAAGGACTTATTAGTAAGTGACTAATTGTTTCCACGGTTGCTATCGAAGCGAAAAGCAGAGTGTAAAACTCGAGCATAAAATCCATTTTCCCTCGACGTGTCTGTCTATCCACCCTCGCCGTACCGGCTCGGGTGGCTATATGAACGCCTCAGGTAGAATGGCTCCTTTTATTCTCTTGTTGCATAATGTACTATTTTTTCAAATCTTTTTGCTACATACGTCTGTGCAAAATTACAGCTTTCTACCATTGATAATCTCGGAGCGAAGCCGACAGACGGACGGACAGACAGACGTTCTATTCTATTTTCACTTATAAGAGTTCCGTACGGAACCCAAAAAAGCTCGTACCTAAAATCTATATTATTTTAATGAATGAACATTATTTCAAGACACGAGATTTTTTTAAATAGTTAATTCAGTGAATTTCAAGCTAGCAGTATATGAATTGACTATTTCAGTTATACGTCAAGATATGAATTGCTATGGAACGAATATTAGCTGGGAATGCTACGAGTACCTAAGGTAGGTGAGGCATAGAAGGCCCAGTATTAAAAACTAATTAAAAAATAACAGTTTTAATACTTGTAATTTTACTATTCGTTCAACACATAGAAGCTCACATAGAAGTAGCGCATATACAACGAGCTGGCAATAACGCTTTGCTTCGGACACGCATCCATTTTGTCAATAGCGTTCATACAATCAAAACGGAGGTCGCGCTTCATATATTCTTCTACTAAAATAAGGTTTTTTAAATTAAGTTTCTTGATTTATTTCACCTGGAAGAACTTACCGCTGTAGTATGAGCCAGCGCCGCTTTGTCCCGCACTACGCCAGACAGCATAGGCCGCCTACTGCTTTTTTTTTTATCTGTGGTTCTATGTTGTTCATTCCATGACATTATATGCCATATACATACGAGTATATTCTAGTTATGATATAACAATGATATAACTATGGCAGCACTGAACCGTCGTTTTAGGGTAGCGACGAAGACGACTTTCAAAAATTCGTTTTTTTTTGGTTGTAATTTTTGTGTATTTTATTTAGTATTTTTTTGTTTTGTATACTTAATCCGAATTTTGCAGCGCATTGGTATTTAAACTGTAATGCTGTAATTTCATATTGACAAATAAATAAATATAAATGAATAAATTAAATACTTTGAGAATCAGTTCGTTAACCCAGCTTAGCCGCGACTGCGTGACTGCGATAACACGTGGATAACACAGACATTGATCAATGAGAATGTCTGGAATCAGTGAAGTAACCGTACGTGCCATATTTATAATATGTATGTGATAATTATTAGGCTGAGTCTGAAATAATTAGTTAGGTACCATGTTTCTAGTAGAGATGTCACGAAAGTCATTTCTATCACATTCGCGAATGCGAATGCGGATGTGAATATTTAGGACGCGAATGTGCGAATGCGAATGCGAATATTAAGGGAGTACACTAAAAACACGACTTCAAAAACAAATCTAATCAACCAATCACAAGTCACTGTCACAAGTAAAAGTGCTTTATATTGGTCAAAATTAATCACGTAATACGAGTTGGCGCGTTTCGCACATGCGCGTCCTAAATATTCGCATCAGCATTCACATTCGCGAATGTGGCGACCGGTGTGGCCGGCGCAAGCGAAACACATCACGACTTGCACACATTCGCATTCGCAAAACATTCGCATCGTTTTATGCGAATGTGAATGCAAATATTCGTGACATCCCTAGTTTCTAGGTATGTATAAGTTTTCAGAAATGGTAGGTGACATATCCGAAATACATTACCGTAATATATATTAACAAGCCTAAGATAACAATTTATTTATACCACAAAAACTAGTAAAGCTCGTATTCAAAGTTACTACTACTAGAAAGGTGTTATTAATAACAAGCTACTTCAATACCATTATTTGTCGTTATTGGTAAATAAATATATATGTATGTATCTATAAGTTACTCTAATATTATGTTATAATTGATGTTATTTGTTCTTATATGTAAACATACTATTTTCAAACAAACAAACAAACAAACTCACAATATTTATTGACAACAAAAACACACTACATCACAGCAAAAACAGTAAAAAACATAAATAGAAGAAGAGAGAACAATTTGAGACGTTATGCTGTAGTGTGATGCCAAAAGGCATTTTGGTGTTGCATTAGTTCGATTGTCATCTCTTTATTCGTTTCTATTTATACTATTTTTAAAATCACATATTTTATTCAATACTCCTGCCACACCTTTGTGTTTGGAGACGCAGAGATGCCAAAAATTGAATCATATTTGTATTCGAAGAGCAAAGACATTGTGTCACATTTCCTGTAAAGTATGCTGTATTATATTATTGTGCTACGTGGAGAAATCTCAGATAAAAATCTTAACGTCCGAGTGCTCAACGCTGATGTCCAATATATGACACCCTGCTGTCACCTCTTTTACTGTGACATAAAATTATGACTTCTGAATGATGTGTATTTACTATATTGCCTTTTATATTATGATAGTATATAGGTCGTTGGCGTGGAACCTGCGGTGCGTATATATGAGTCGTTGACATCTAAAAGGTTAGGTAAAGGCATTTTTGAATTTTGACAATTATGAAATTATTTTCACCTTCAGTCTTAATAATAATTTGATATTTGAAGGAATTGTTCGTTTTCCCAATGACATATTTTGGATAGCCGACATAGTGTGTAAAGGTACTGTACTAACTATTTAAAACTCCTTGCTGCTCTTTCATTTAGAACTGGCAACCTATTTCTATTTTTGAATATGATTACAACGAACGAACGGGTGCAATGGAGTTAGATAGACTTATATGCGAGCCACCAGCGAAGTCAGTTGATTTACAATATACTTAAAAAGGTTCAAATGCTTTTATTTAAATCAGGGCTTTATTTGAATTGTAAACCATCTGTCCACTACAGTACTTAGTTATAACATTTTGTTACAGAAAAAATAAATATATTTGAAATTTATGTTTTTTTTTTTACTTTTTATTTTTGTCTTGTGACGTAGGTACTAAGAACATGGTATATTCGATATTTTTTATTTGGTTGTAGCGAACCGGTAACAGTTAAACATGTCACTGCACATTAGCATTAATTATAAGACCAATTTTACCATCGCTAAAGCAAAATAAACTACTTATTTCATTTCATGACATAAGCGACGATCACTCGTTCGTTTACCTTATCACCTGAAATCAAGCGTAAGAAATGTTGATCCTTAGTGTTGATTATATTCTCTGTCAAAAAAAATACTTTCGTAATGCCATTATAGTTACGTCCTCAAAGTATGAGACGCGTGTACTAAGCCTACGTCGTTTCTCCGTCCATCTGTCTATCTTCCTCACCCAAACACAACTTTCAGTCGTTAAGCAACTTTGCACATGGACTACCAAATAAAAAAGTTCTACAAATTAAAGTAAGAACAGAAACTTGTTCTTTCGACGTATATTACTTTATACTAAAAACTTGTAGTTTTGTAACCTATGTAAAAGTACTTATATAGCTCTACGCTACGGCTCTACGACCTCTACGTATCTAAATACGTAAAACTCTTAATTAATCTTCTATAATATAAAAATGAATCGCAAAATGTGTTGGTAAGCGCATAACTCAACAACGACTGGCCCGATTTCGCTAATTCTTTTTTTGTTGCGTTCGTTACTGTCAGGAGAAGGTTTTTACGGAAGAAAATACATAAAAAAATACAACGGGGGCGAAGCCGCGGGCAATAGCTATATCTATATATATAAAAGGCAAACCTGACTCACTGGGTTATATATCAACGCACAGCCCAAACCGCTTGGCCTAGAAACTTGAAATTTGGTACAGGGGTTTCTTTTATGATGTAAGTGAGCACTAAGAAACGATTTTTGGAAATTCATCCCCTAAGGGGGTGAAATGGGGGGGTGAAGCTTATATGGAACTTTCTCATTTCTGAACTTAGAAGTATGAAAATAGCTGTATAAGTTCTCGATTACCATCAAAAATATCTGTGTAGGTGAAATAGATAAAATTATCCCCACAAAGGGGTAAAATGGGGGGGTAAAGTTTGTATGGAAATTTTCTCATTTCTGGACTTAGAAGTATGAAAATAGGTTATCGCGATAACCGAATTCCACGCGGGCGAAGCCGCAGGTAAAATCTAGTAATATTATAAATGTGAAAGTTTGTGAGTGAGTAAGTATGTTTGTTACTCCTTCACGCTAAAACGGCAAGACAGATTTGGATGAAAATTGGTATGTAGATAGTTGGACATCTGGAATAAAACATAGACTACTTTTTATCCCGATATTCCCACGGGATAGGGATAAAATCTCGAAATAAGAACCTCTGGGCTTAGAGTCATGAAATTTGGTATGTAGGTAGTTGGACGTATGGAATAACACATAGGTGACTTTTTGACCCGATATTCCCACGGGATAACTAGGGATAAGATCTCGAAATAACAACCACTGGGCTTAGAGCCATAAAATTTAGTATGTAGGTAGCTGAACCTCTGGAATAACACGAAGGCTACTTTGTATCCTGAGATTCCCACGGGATAGAGATAAAATTTCGAAATAACAACCGCTGGGCTTAGAGCCATAAAATTTAGTATGTAGGTAGCTGAACCTCTGGAATAACACGAAGGCTACTTTGTATCCTGATATTCTCACGGGATAGAGATAAAATTTCGAAATAATAACCGCTGGGCTTAGAGTCATGAAATTTGGTATGTAGGGAGCTGCACGTCTGAAATAATACATAAGCGACTTTTTGACCCGAAATTCCTACGGGATATCAAAGGATAAAATCTCGAAGTAACAACCACTGGGCTTAAAGCCATGAAATTTGGTGTGTAGGTAGCTGAACCTCTGGAATAACACATAGGCTATTTTTTACCCCGATATTCCCAGGGAATAGGAATAAAATTTTGAAATAATAACCGCTGGGCTAAAAGTCATGAAATTTGGTATGTAGGTAGTCTAGCTAATCTAGTAGTTTGGTGTGTAGTATACTCCCACGGGATATTTCAATTGCCACTACCAGACCGATTAGTTTACGCGTGCGAAGCCGCGGGTAAAAGCTAGTTTCAGAATAAAATAACATGCGTTTTAGGGTTCCGTTAGAGACCGTTAGTAGGTAGGCACTAGAAAACTGCAATTTGGCATGAATATACATATAAGTTACGCCGACAAAGTGGTACAATAAAAACCAATAAAAAAATTTTTTAGGGTACCTCCCATCTATAAAGTTGGGGTAATTTTTTTTCTCGACTAACCCATTATTGTACCGTTAGATAGGTATTTTAAAACCATTGCGGAGTTGCTTTAAATTTTTCGATTCTGTGATCTGTTTGCGAAATATTCAACTTTAAAGTGCAAATTTTTATTTAAGTCGAGCGTCCCCCCCCCCCCTTTAAAATCTAAAGTTTATATTCTAAACTGTTGGGTGAAAAAAATTGAAAACATTCAGGATGGTAGTAAGTATATCAAATTTACAAGGAAAATTATAACGGATAAGATTACTTGAGAATTAGTAGTAGGTAGTTTAAGAGTAAATAGAAGCCTAAAGTGTAAAATATACCTACGTAAACTTGGAAGATTCTGTACATAATACGAAATCCTTAGGAAAACATCACCTGGTCCTGATTTTTTGTAATAAATCACGAACGAAATATAGCAGGCTAAATTTAGTACGCGTATTTCTACCGAACTCTACACCCTACGCAGCGCAACTCGAGCTTAATCGGTTGTATTATTTGAAATAAAAAAGATCTTTGTAAATAATGTTCTTTAGAACTATAAGTAAAAACTAGTTTCGCTGTAGTAGGGCAATTCCAAAAATAGTGGCACCTTAACCTGTCATTTAGTTTTTGAATAGAAACTATGCTCAATTTATTGTTTTCTGAAAAAATAAAAATGTTCACAGGTAAAAACCAATCGAATACACAAAGGCCAGGCATTTTTATTAAATTTCAATCTATCAGTTTAATAAAAAAAAATAGATAGTGCCAGTTTTTACTGTAACCTGTCTTGTCCAAACGCGACACTCTTCGAGTTTTAGTTGTTTAGTTTATTCGTATACGATTTTATGTTAAAAAAATATAGCGCTATATGACAGCAGGAATATAACTTTATCAAAAATATGTTGCACGGATTTTATATATCATTTTCAAATAACAATATCCACGCCCGAAATTTGTCCAGCGATATTTTCACTGTTATCTGTGTGTTCACAGTACAGCGTCTCACTCACACAGAAATAACTTTTGTAGACCATAATTTGCGGCAAAACATTCCGTCAGTATCCATCTAATCGCCAAGCACAGCATTCACGGCTGTACGAACATAGTTTTGTGGTGACAAGTGATCGAAGGCAGGAATCTGGAGTTTGTAACGTGTATGTTAACTTTAACTTGTCGTGATTATTAGACGATATTGATATGGGACGTTTTTTACTTATTTAATTAAAATGTTCTATATACTCATATCTGATTGTACTGAGAGTAAGGCATTCATATTATTAACGGTTTTTAAGTAATCGTCTAGTATACCTACTTTTCACTGTAACCTGTGTCACTTTCACTTGTAATCAATATACAGGTTAAAGTGACTCTTGGCCGGTTAAAGTAATAAATAATTTTGAGTGGCATTTACGAGTTCGCTATTAGGATATCTTAGTACCTAAAGTTGTTGATATGCTAACTTGTTCACTTGACGATTTTTAACAGCTGCAATATGTTCCTTGTCCCTCTCAGTTATTGTTCTTTTCGTTTGTCCGGTATAGGAACTTCCGCAACTACAATCAATCTTATAAACACCCGGTGTTTGGAAGGGATCGACATCCTTAGGTGTCCTAATATGCCTCGCGACTTTGGAGAAAGGTGTGTACACTACCTTGATGGAATACTTGCCTACAACGGCTCCCCGTCACTCCTTTCACATACTCGTAAGACATATACGCAGGTTGTCTAGCTACATCAGGATGTTTGGTTCTACGTTTCCTTCTGGGCTGCCATTTAGTCACCACATATTCGTCACACTTTATTACCTCCTGAACATATTTCAACTCGTCCTCAGTCACAGAAATCAAATGCCCTATTTTGCAATGAACTCGCAAAGGATGAGATGTCTGGGATAGTGGTGAGACGATGCATTCAGAAACCTATCTATGTGCGTCGGCTTTCCTATCGACGGTATATGTCAAAGAACTATCCGCTCTCGCCATTACCTTTACATCAAGGAAAGCTAATGTATGCCCATCTTTCAACTCATAAGTAAAATTAATCTTTGTATGAATGGAATTAAGATATGCAATAAACTGTTCCACTTCAGGTTTCCCACCTTTCATAACGCATAAAACATCATCGACGTACCGCTTCAACAATTTCACATTCCACGCTTGTCCATCCAGATATTGACTAACTTCCCCCGAATTATCTCATAGCATTCTTTAAGAGAAATACTGGTGAAAAGCGACGCCACATCAAAACTCACCACAACGTCGTCTTCTGGTTCCAACTTAATGCTGCTGAGAATTTCTACAAAATGGCGAGAATCCTTAACATTAGATGACGTTTTCCCCACAAGCGGCCACAACATCGATGCTACGTGTTTCGCAAGTTAGGAGAAGCCATTTGACTTACGATACTTAGGTCTCAAAGACACGCCCGTCTTGTGCACCTTCGGCAAACCATATAACTTCGGCAGCTGCGCGTTCTTCGGCTTATAAAGGCTCAAAATCATCACCGTCAAACACATCCTTTAGTATGACAACAGTCCTTATACGGCGCGTGATTCTGGCCGTAGGTTTGTACGACACTGGCTTATAGACCTGATCGACATCAAACAAATTGATTATTTGACTCTCGTAATCATTAGAGTCCATTACAACAGCGGCATTACCGCATTACCCTTGTTCGCTTAAGTACGAAAAACCTCCTGGTTCTTCCAAATATTACTTAAAGCCAAACGCTCTTCCGCAGTGACATTGTTTTACGGTAAACTGGCCTTTCTTAAAATAACCGCAACATCTTGCTTTAGGACATCGGCGTCACTCGAAGTCACTTTATTATGCATAATTACTTATTACATGCTACTGATTACGGTTCTATAAGGAGTTCGTTTCGGTGTCAAAGCATAATTCAACCCCTTCGCCTCTTGATACATACTCTTTTGCACAAAATCTGTAAAATTTAACTTTAACCTGTAATCTTTTCTCTACTAACCTGCGCAATGTAACTTTAACCTGTATCTCCAAAATTTCAACACGCCACAATTTCTGTATTTTTATGAATTTTGCGGTGCCCTTTACAAATATGCCCCAATTTAAATATTTAAAAAATATTTGTCAAACTCAATTGGTAAAACTGGCCCATTTTTTTTCGACAAAAAACTTTAACCTGCCGGTGCCACTATTTCTGGAATTGCCCAGTAGCTTAATTAATTACTTAGTAATTCAGACATTAAATTAAAATTATTTACTTGGAAGAGTCTCAAAACAAGATAAGATTATGTTATACGGCCAAAATTTGTCGATGCTGTCCAGCAACATTAAATTAAAACGTAAAGTCAAAACGTTCACCTTTATAAATTACGAATTTGTCTATTACTAACTTTAAGTTAGAAATTTTGCACTAAATACATGATTTATTTTGAAAAACAGTTCAAAATAATAGCATTATGTCATCAAATATGCTTTAGGTATGAGTACTTGTAGGTACAATCTTTTGCTTACTGTCCTTTGCAAATGTATTCTGACCAAGCAATAAAATAACATAATTGGATTTGTTAATTGATTATTTATTGTTTAGGGTTACTAGACTGTCCCTAATTGGATTTGAATAAAACACTGAATTGATTTTTACACTTATAATAAAATAACTTTGACCGTCTAATTACATGTCCCATTAACGACTGAGTACCTGACGCTTCCCCGCGTCCCACCGCTCCTGCCGTGTCCTCGCATATATCGGTGCATGTGCACTAGTATATGAGATGACACAGCAAAACCTGTCCCTATAATTGTTTACAGGACTAACGACGCAGGGGTCCTGGATGCCGAATGATGTTGGTTTCCAATACGAAATATTATTTAATTATTTTTTATAAAATATCAGTTTCCTAACTTAAGCAAAAGATTAAAAATAGTAAGAATACTAAATTATAATTAACTGTACGAACAAGCAACACGAAATAATTTTCTCGACCTGGCAATACACGACATTCCTCGGAATTTAATCATAAAAGTTAATACAAACGAAATTATAATATATCCCGAGTTACGCCAACAAAGAGATATCAATTAAAACTTTATACAATAATATTTTGACTTCATGTTTAACTTTTACCCACGTTGTTTAAGTACTTTCCTAAACAACCTCTATTAATATTCTTGGATATAGATTTAACTCTCAGTTTTACTAGCGTGTATGTATGGTACCTTGTATTTTTTAATCTTGAGGTGTATTTTTTGCTACTGATTATGAGTAGGGATAATACCTACGAAATTTAAAATCAACCTGAATGCGGAAAGCTGGTGAAAATATAACTGCAATTTTGAAGCAAAAGGTAATAATTAAAATTAAGGGCCTGTTTCACCACTTGTCGACTAACTTTAAGTGACGGATATCAGAGTTAACGTCTCTGTTTATTTTGCCCGGATAAACAAAGAATAAGAATAAGAATAAGAAATCTTTATTTCGCATAAGTAAGGGTACATTTTCATGCTAAGATGAAAAGAAAATAAAAAAAAAAAATAATAATAAATGAAAAATAAAATACAAATGCGAAAAAGGAGTCCACTCAGCACTTGTCGGGTCACTAAAGGTGGCACGACGCTGATATTACGTGGACGGCATTACTTTTATCTGACACTTAAAGTTAGTCGACAAGTGGTGAAACAGGCCCTAAAAATACATTAGAGCAATGAAAATAAGCCAGAATTTGTACATTTACGTATTTTAATTCGAGACCGCTTTAATGTTGATTATTGCCTATTAGGGTGTAGCCAAACGAGCTTAATTTTCGCGTAGGTAATTTGGTTTGCATTTGGCATTCGGTTCTATAAAAAAGTCCAGTTTATGCCACACGGCGGCTGAAAATGAGTTTTTGGTACAGATGGTATTAAAGGAAAATTACGCACTTTTTATTTAATTGTATAAAACCGGATTACTCACGTCTTAAATCGAGTTTAGCGTGACATTTATTATTTATTTATTTATGTTTCAAACTTATTCGTATCCCTTGCTGTTGTATGTATAGTATGTTAAAAAACACCGGTATTAAAGAGACCTATTTTTCTACACTCCCTTTATTGCCTCGAAAAAAATTAAGACATACGGCTTAAAAGAAAAGATGTAATTTTATTCAAGTGTCCTTTACGACCACCATATATTTTACCGTTTATTTTGATTTCTTAAGACCGCAGCCTAATTTTTTAACCGACTTCAAAAAAAGGAGGAGGTTATCAATTCGGTTGTATGTTTTTTTTATTTTTTTATTTTTTTATTTTTTTTTATGTTTGTTACCTCAGAACTCCGTCGTTTGTGAACCGATTTGAAAATTTTTTTTTGCGATCGTCTAGGAATGCTTTCAATTAGGTCCCATAAGCACCAAATCAGGATCTGATGATTGGATCCTAAGGAAATCGAGGGAACTCTTCAAATGTTGTAGGGACACCTGTGGTAATTTGGATATATTTTGCAGTAACTCGTGCATTTGTTCTTGAAAATCATAATTTGGTGAAGTGGAACTGATGATGAAGACCACATTTGACCAACAGAGCTACTACTCAATAACTAGTACTTCACGGGTTGAATTTCAATTACTTTAACACAGTTGATAAGCAATTTATGCTCGTCGTAATGCATATGGTAAAATGGAATGGGTGGTGAAGCACCAGGACTCCTCAATAATGAACGTCTCTGCATCAGAAAAAGCAATCTTTCGTAAAAGGTGTCAAGCAGTTGACATTAAGCTATTGTATTTTAGATTATTAACACTAAAAAGCGTGAAAAAAAAAATTATAACAAAAAATTGAACCGACTACAAAAAAACATGAAAATAATTTTCTACCAGTCTGAAGAGGGAACTATGGCCCAAGCCCTCTCATTCTGAGTGGAGGCCTGTGCCCAGCAGTGGGACGTATATAGGCTAGGACGAAACTGAAGTCGGTGCCTCAGTACGAGACAGCAGGAGTGATTAAAGTCTAATATATAAAGTATGGGTATGTATAAGGTATGTAGGTGAAGAAGACGACTATAGGTCCACTCCTGTTGGCTCGTGCTGAGGCACCGACTTCAGTTTCGTCCCAGCCTATATACGTCCCACTGCTGGGCACAGGCCTCCACTCAGAATGAGAGGGCTTGGGCCATAGTTCCCTCTTCAGACTGGTAGAAAATTATTTCCATGTTTTTTTGTAGTCGGTTCAATTTTTTGTTATAATTTTTTATATAATCAAAAGTATGAAATGATACGATTTTTAACCGACTTCAAAAAAAGGAGGAGGTTATCAATTCGGTTGTATGTTTTTTTTTTTTTTTTTTTTTTATGTTTGTTACCTCAGAACTCCGTCATTTATGAACCGATTTAAAAAAAGTTTTTTTGCGTTCGTCTAGGAATGCTTTCAATTAGGTCCCATAAGCACCAAATCAGGATCTGATGATTGGATCCTAAGGAAATCGAGGGAACTCTTCAAATGTTGTAGGGACACCTGTGGTAATTTTGATATATTTAGTAGTAACTCGTGCATTTGCTCTTGAAAATCATCATTTGGTAAAGTGGAACTAATGATGAAGACCACAGTTGACCATCGGAGTTACTACTCAATAACAAGTATTTCATGGGTTGAATTTCAATTGCTTTAACACAGTTGCTAAGCAATTTATGCTCCTCGGAACACATATGGTGAAATGGAATGGGTGGTGAAGCACCAGGACTCCTCAATAATGAACATCTCTGCATCGGAAATAGCAATTTTTCGTAAAAGGTGATGAGCAGTTGACATTAAACTATTGTATCTTAGATGTTTTACACTAAAAAGCGTGAAAAAAAAATTTTATAACAAAAAATAGAACCGACTACAAAAAACCATGAAAATAATTTTCTACCAGTCTGAAGTCGGTGCCTCAGCACGAGCCAGCAGGAGTGGACCTATAATCGTCGACCTCACCTACAACTATACGATTAAATGGCTTCAATCACTCCTGCTGGCTCGTGCTGAGGCACCGACTTCAGACTGGTAGAAAATTATTTTCATGGTTTTTTGTAGTCGGTTCTATTTTTTGTTATAAAATTTTTTACTCTTTGAAACGGCCTAATTTATTGCCAGAGGAAGAAGTTGAACTTTCCTACACGATCCATTGAAAACAAAATTTGTGATAATGTGATTTACACCCTTATGAACCAAAAGTTAACTAAGTCTTAAAGTACATCTGATTCAATTCTTGTGTTTTCACCAGGGCGTATAGCGCATGTATATCTGTAACCGTAGAGTTTGCATCCAGTTGAAGTATATTAACAAAAACTACAAGAAATTCTAAGCTCTACGTCAATAGAAGACTTTTGTGTAACATTAGAGACGACAAAACTATAAAAATTTTTTCATCTCTCCTGTTCGGAAAGTTTAATTTTCATGGGAAGATAGCCGGGTGGAAAATTGTGTTTTCTCCTCTAGGGTGGAAAGTAATTTTTTTTTAATTTTTCGGCTAGCCACGACATCGAATATAATTGAGTTACGTCAATGACATTTTTTTTTCATCTCTCCTGTTCGGAAAGTTTAATTTTCATGGGTAGATAGCCGGGTGGAAAATTGCGTTTTCTCCTCTAGGGTGGAAAGTAATTTTTTTTTTAATTTTTCGGCTAGCCACGACATCGAAGATAATTGAGTTACGTCATATTATTAAAATAAAAACTTTTCAGTAATCTAAATTCAGCTATACATTAAACGACATGTTTATTACGATCTTAATAGGTTCACATTAAAAACATTCTACAATTGGTCTATTTTTTTCGAAATTACAGAATATCAACATTTAAAAATTTTCCTCTATTCTGCTGCCCGCCATAATGCCATGATAGGCATTTTTTTCACGTTTCGGCATGGCCATCTAGATGTAAGTCGTGACCAAGAACCACCACTGGAGGTTGAACGCCGAACATCCGTAATAAAAGTCAAACTTCTTGGTTCGGCGTGCAATCTCCAGTTTTGTATAATTATAAGCTCTTTGGTCATGTCGTGGCCAACTCGATTACAGTCTAGTCGGCCGCGGCAAGTGGCCAGTATGCAAAGAGTAAAGTAGTGTATGAAAAGGTTGGAGGTTGGATATAAATAAATTTAATTTATTTATATCTTATTAATTTATATCGTAATTATAACTTATATAATTTTGTACATTTATTTATACTAGCCACGACATCGAAGATAATTGAGTTACGTCAGTGAGTTTTTTTTTCACGTTTCGGCATGGCCATCTAGATGCACGTCGTGACCAACTCGATTTTTTTTTTATAGTCGGCCATGGCAAGTGGCCAGTCGAAAAGGTACCGCTGGAGGTTGGATAGGTTTAAGTAAATTCAATTTATTATTATTGTCGTTTTTTTGTAGTATTTTAGTTTCCTCACAGTCAAAATGAAAAGTAGAGTGTCTAACTCGGGTGAAATAACCCATTTCCCCTCGAACTATTGGCGCTCTCACTTCGTTCGAGCGCCAGAAATATCTCGGTGAAATGGGTCACTTTCCACCCTTGGTTATCAATCTACTATTTCACGTTTCGGCATGGCCATCTAGATGCACGTCGTGACCAACTCGATTTTTTTTTATAGTCGGCCATGGCAAGTGGCCAGTCGAAAAGGTACCATTGGAGGTTGGATAGGTATAAGTAAATTAAATTTATTATTATTCTCGTTTTTTTGTAGTATTTTAGTTTCCTCACAGTCGAAATGAAAAGTAGTGTCTAACTCGGGTGAAATAACCCATTTCCCCTCGAACTATTGGCGCTCTCACTTCGTTCGAGCGCCAGAAATATCTCGGGCAAAATGTGTCACTTTCCACCCTTGGTTATCAATTATTATTATTTTCCACTTTTTTGCTTCTGAGAAGTTGTGTTTTGTGCTTTACGCCCTTTTAGCCCCAAGGTATCGAAAATGTATGGAAATTTCGTAACTAAACTGAAAATTTAGTATAAAATGAGGAACTCAAAATGAAAAAAACAGACAAAAAAATAAAAATTGGCCCAAATATAAAATTCAATATTTTCCGAAGAAACACGGAGCCATGCACTGTTCGTAGCTCAACACGCCGCGCCGTCGCGCTTTATCCATTTTTATTATTTCACTGAAACTGTAAGTGGTATCGCTTTTGTATGTATGAAAGATTTATAGTAAATTTATCTAGGATTATTTCGTTCCTACACACTTTTTATGTATCGTGTACGGTTTTCTTTTATAATGGAAAATACCGCGATCCGGGACATATTCGAGGGCGCGGGGGGGTGACGCTCCCCCCGGAGGGGGGGGGGGAGTGGGTAAAATTTATTTTTTCTCCATAACCTACATATCCTGATAGATAAACCTCTTGCTTTAATTTTGCCAATTTTTCCATACATTGCAATCTAATTTTCTTCAACTATAACCTACTTTTCTGGCAAGATTTCGGTTCTGTGAGGGTCGCAGTTTTAACCTAACCTAATGCACTTTTCTCGCAGGATTTCGCTTCTGTGAGGGTCTCAGTTCTAACTTACCTAACCAGACTAAGATATAGAAGACTAAGATATCAGATATCATTTATAAATACTGTGAATCTGTTCTTAAAAAAAAAAACTCGTTGAGTTTCTTGCCGGATTCTTCTCAACAGAGGTTTTTCCGAACCGGTGGTAGATTTTTTTGACGTTCATAAGTGCTTGTTATAGCCTAAATTGAATAAAGAGATTTTGACTTTGACTTTGAACCCACTTTTCTGGCAGGATTTCTGTTCCGTAAGGGTCGCAGTTTTAATCTAACATAACCCATTTTTTGGCAGCATTTTGATTTTGTGAAGGTCCCAATTCTAACCTTACCTACTGGCTTTTCTGGCTTTTTAGTTTTTTAGGTTCTTATTTTAAATTAACTCGCATTTATGTATGGATAGATTAGAAATAAAAAAAAAATATGTTTTAAAATATATATAACTGGCTTTTGCTTGCGGCTCCGCCCGCGTGGTATTCGGTTATCGCGCGCTGTTTCCTCGGGAACAGTGCATTTTTCCGGGATAAAAAATAGCCTATGTCACTCTCGGGACCATAAACTATCTCTATGCCAAAAATCACGACGACCCGTCGCTCCGTTACGGCGTGAAAGCGTAACAAACTAACAAACTCACTTTCCCCCTTATCTATATATCGACGGTAAAAAGCAATCCTGCTGTAACCCACAAAATCCAAAGTGTTCACCAGAGCCCAAAAACTTTTGGGATTTTAGAAAAAAAATCATATCTCCTAAACTATTAATCCTATAAATGTCATTTTTAGAATAAGAATGCCTTTTTTGATTGTTTATCAAGTCGAATACCAAAAACTAACTAGAAGTTAGTTTTAGTCTATGTTTGTGTGGGTTACAGCATTAACACTTTTTTTTCTATTACGCAAATATGCTGTAAATGAAGGAGATAAATGTATGGGCGGCTCCAAAACAAGTATTTTACTTTAAAGCAAAACTGCTGTTATTACTTATCACAACTATTCATTTGTGTCAATTTTGACGTAAATGAAAAAAATCTATGTAACTAGGTGCACTCAATTGTTTTAAATGTAAGAAGATAAGAAAGGATAGTAAAATTAAAACGATGTAAGTATGGAGTGACATTTATTTAACGTCATTTTAAAATGTTTCAGAACATAAAACACTTCTAAATTACTAATTGAGATCAAAAATTATAACATTTCTGACACCTAGTTAGGTAACAATAGACGCTGAATCACATGAAATACTCTACTGCTATTTAGTTGTACATAAAATCTAGTGAAAAAATAACAGCATTCGTTTGAATAATAATAAGTACCTATCGGTATTTTTAGTGTCTTAATTATTTTTAAGATTTATTCAATTGCATCATCATTTTCTGAACTTAATTTAATTACCTTGCTACCCCGCGAAAACACGTGCAAGACAGCTAAGTATGTCCGACACAAATCATCATCATCATCATCATCATCATGTCAGCCGAAAGACGTCCACTGCTGGACATAGGCCTCCCCCAAAGCTCTCCACTCAGACCGGTCTTGTGCTTTTCGCATCCACCGCGATCCCGCGATCTTAGCCAGGTCGTCGCTCCATCTTGTTGGTGGCCTACCGAGCCTAGCTCGTCTCCCGGTCCGCGGACGCCATTCGAGAACCTTCTGACCCCATCGGCCATCAGTCCTGCGTGCAATGTGCCCCGCCCACTGCCACTTCAGTTTCGCAATTTTTCGGGCTATGTCAGTAACCTTAGTTCTACTGCGGATATCATCATTTCTGATTCTATCCCGCAGAGAAACCCCGAGCATAGCCCTCTCCATAGCCCTTTGAGTGACTTAAAGCTTCCTTATGAGGCCCATCGTTAGCGCCCACGTCTCGGATCCGTATGTCATCACTGGCAACACAGACTGGTCAAAGACTTTTGACTTCAAACACTGCGGTAATTTGGATGAAAAAACATTGCGAAGCTTCCCGAACGCTGCCCAGTCGAGTCGGATTCGACGAGTGATCTCTTTCTCGAAGTTAGACCTACCTAATTGGACAGTCTGTCCTAGGTATACATAGTCGTCAACAACTTCGAGCGCAGAGCCTCCGACTATTACGGGAGTTGGCACTACATGAACATTAGACATGACTTTCGTCTTGTCCATGTTCATTTTCAGGCCAACTCGGTCGGAAACTCTGCTGAGGTCAGGGAGCATAGCACTGAGGTCCTCCATGGTCTCAGCCATGACTACAATATCGTCGGCGAATCGAAGGTGAGTGAGGTACTTGCCATTAATGTTGATGCCTCGTCCTTTCCAGTCCAAAACCTTAAAAGCATCCTCCAATGCAGCGGTGAACAGCTTCGGAGAGATGACATCTCCTTGTCTGACTCCCCGCTGCAAAGGAATAGGCTTCGTGCTCCGGTCCTGTAGTCGGACGGACATAGTGGCGTTTTCATACAAGCACTTTAACACTTCGATATACCGGTAGTCAACTTGGCACCGCTGGAGAGCCTGTAGCACAGCCCAAGTCTCGATCGAATCGAAGCACCCCCTGCCCCGCCGTTACCATGGTCGCTACCGGAGCCAGGAATAGCAGGGCCGCCGGGGACTAGGGGTCTGGGCTCATTTTGTGGATTCATTATTTATTTATTTTTTTATCGTGTGCCTTGGGGGGAAAATGCCTTAGTCGCCACGCTTGGCAGGCGGGTTGGCGACCGCAGTAATACCCGATCGTTCGCGGAGGACGCTGCTGCCCATCCTCCGGTTTATCCCTTAGTCGCCTCTTACGACACCCACGGGAAGAGAGGGGGTGGTGTAATTCTCAACCGACACCACACGGTCCGACACATATATTACTTACTTATTACTTACTTATTACTTACTTATTATATTTTCATGCAAAAACCCAAGCCCTCATCCTCTTTCACATGAACATTGATTCATGTGTGTTCATTAAATTGGACCTCCGCAAAGTTGATTCAATAAATTATTCATCATTTTCTATTTTATCTACGTCTTCTTCGTCTGAACCCGCTAAAACATCCTTTGCTTTATTGTTTACTTTCAAATTCGTCGCGGAGTAACTGAACGACATGCAGTAAGCCGCGGTCAAATCAGCGCGAGCGCGTGTTTCAAATGCGGTAAATGCGCATGATCAATAGACGACTACTGTATTGAAAAGGGCATAAATAGCAAATTTCGTAAAACTTAGTGTTTTCAATTTGGCGTAACTAGTCATTGTATATAATACCATATTTGTTTAGAATGTAGTAAACTACGATGATCAAAAGTTTAGTATCTAATAAATGTAGTAAACACGGTACGTTACTTAAATGTTATATGCAATTATGCTGTAACCCGCACTACTCAACATGTGTTGAGTAGTGAGTTGCGTTGTAACTACAAAGATCATATTATTTGCAAAAGTGAAATTGGTGTAAATTCCAAATGATAGAAAAATGCTGTTTTTCGTGCTATTTACAGCAAGTATTCAGTTGTCTTTTTGAAAAAATAGGGTAAACTCAAATGCTGTACAAAAACTTCTAGAGGTCGTAGAGCCACGAGAATAGGACCATTCGACGCAGAATTTTTTTCTGATTCTAAATATGAAATAAAAAAATTTTGTGAAGGGTGTGGTTTACAGCAAGATTGCTTTTTACCGTCGATATATAAAAGGCAAACCTGACTCACTGGGTTATATATCAACGCACAGCCCAAACCAGTGGGCCTAGAAACTTGAAATTTGGTACAGGGGTTCCTTTTATGACGTAAGTGAGATTAAGAAAGGAATTTTGGAAATTCATCCCCTAAGGGGGTGAAATAGGGGGATGAAGTTTGTATGCAGTTTTCTCATTTATGGACTTAGAAGTATGACAATAGGTGTATAAGTTTTTGATCATAATTGGAATTGATCTGTCTAGGTGAAATGGATAAAATACCCCTCTAAAGGGGTGAAATGGGGGGGTAAAGTTTGTATGGAAATTTTCTTATTTCTGGACTTAGAACTATGAAAATAGGTGTATGAGTTCTCGATTACAATTAGAAATTATCTGTGTAGGTGAAATGGATAAAATTTCCCTCTAAAGTGGTAAAAAAGCGCGCGATAACCGAATTCCACGCGGGCGAAGCCGCAGGCAAAAGCTAGTAATAGTATAAGGATACCAAATGTTATTGCCTGAAATCGATATGTTGAATAATGATATATACATAAATTGTAGTAATAGAGGTATTTATATTGAATGACATTATGAATATACTAAATTCAGAGTTCCAATGATTATATCTAAAATAAAAATGTATAATGATCATTAGGATGTAAAATTGTATGAAATACATTGAAGTTTCAATAATCGAATTTGCAATTTTATATGAACTTTGGCGGACCATTTAATTTAACAATATTATAGCTGGGCCAAGGCCTCCCCCCAAGTTCTACACTCGCTCGATCTTGGGCGATCTTCGACCAGCTGCGAAGAAAGGCCTCCAGGTCATCCCGCCATCGACGCCTGGGCCTGCCACGCCGTCAAAGTCCGTTAAATTTAACATTTTAAGTGTTTACTTTAATTAATTGTTTTATTTTTCACTTCATCTTTTAAAAATTTCATTTAAATAATACCTAGCATGGGCTAAAAATCTCGTTTTTTTTTGTTTTAACTAGGTATCTCAAGAGAGAAGTGCGACTTACATCTATATTAGGTACATACCGCCTCGGGGACTCCAGTCGCCTCGAGGTTAGAGTTATGAACCAATTTATCTGCAAAAACAACCGTTGAATAGGTGTTATTTTACTTATAATAAAAACGTATAAAAAATCGTTCTTGTTATTACTTTGTTTAGTTAGATAAATACCACAACAAATAACTACGCTCTACGTACAATAGATATCTCTGACATTATTGATACGATCGCATAACGGTTTTCGGCACAAGTTAGCACAAACTTGCTCAATATTTTTTTTCGATTTTCCGAAATGGCGGGGCTGGGACTTAATAATATTTAGGTTCTCAATAAAATAATAAACATTAGAAGAGAGAAATGTTAGTTCAAACTTATTCTTCTTCATTTTAAAGAAAGAAAGAAAGAAAGAAAATACATTTATTCACAACACAAGACAACAATAGTATTAGGTACAATTGAACAACACAAAGCTTTTGTTTGCTAATGTTTATTTCAGTAGTTGCGGACATCTGAGAGTTGGAGACCTGGTGACCTGACACACAGGTCATTCCTAGTTCGGGTACCCGTCTCCCCCACCCAAGACTGTCAAATACATTTAAATTGTATTATCTAAGTTTATTTCATTGTACTTGGTGGTGGAAAAAATAAATGAACTTCTTATTCTTATTATTGATTTTCTTAGAATAGAATAGAATAGAATATTTATTTGCTTTTCTATATCGAAGTCTTGAATCCTAAGCATACCCATATTAGATATAATGGTTGAGTTCATTGTCCCTGTGTTGTAAATACCTAAAGTCAGTGCCAGGCGCGGATCCAGTCCTTAAAAAAGGTTGTTGTCACAGCTATCCGAAAATCGGTCAAGTGCGAGTCGGAGCATGAATTCGCCCCTGAACAATCATGACTCGCGCATGAACGACTTTTGAATTTGATTATTTCCCCTTTTCCGCGCATCAAGACATTGGCCATCAAAGCATCTCGATAGACCGTGAAATTGTATCGTCACAAGTCTATTAGTTTTGTGGCCATGCCCATCGTGCCCATGCATAGCGGTGGATCCGCCCTTGGTCAGTGCCGATGCACTGCCTTAAATGTACGTTGATTTGTAGACGTCGTAGAGTTACCGACCACTAGACCGTGACGGTACAATCATGAGATGTTAGGATAAAAATATATAGTATAAAAAAACCTCAAATAGCACATCAAAATATTTACAAAATAATCACAATCAAATAGAGAACCTGACACCTGACTATGAAGCTTGAGGTCCCGGGTTCAATTCCCGGTCGTAGCAGATATTTGTATGATTAATACGAGTACGAATGCTTATTCTCGGGTCTTGGATGCTTAAAATATATTTTAAGCCATAAGCCAGTTGAACAAAGAAGGGTAAATAAAACAATCATTCATTTATTCTGTGTTCAACACAAACAAAAGAATACAAACTAAAACAACAAGAGCAAGGAAAAAATAAAAACACTCGGAAATTCAGATCGCGGTAAAACAGGAAAATTTCTCAGAAGGGAGCCCACTCTACAATGCTAAATGTTTCTTCGTTTACGGAACCTCTAAAACGCGAAATAGGTGGCTCACCGCCTGTGCAATATTCTTTTAGTATACACAATATCACAATCTATAAAGCGTACTGAAGTATAGCTTTTTTACTGCAACTCGTACCGTAATTTAATTTCTGCGGTTAAATAGGAGTGGGAGAATCAACTTTCCAACCTACAGTTTTGTTACAGGTGTTTTCTTAGCGACTTACTTTCTTATTCCCTAAATGTTTGCAGCAGAAAAATGTATGTTTTGTAGGTGTCAAAGGTAATTGTCAAAGTGACAGATAAAGCCCAACGACCTTTAATTTAACATAACATAATAGACCATCAAAACCCTATAAAAGGTTTGTTTTAACATGTGTGAATAAATAATATTGCTTTTTGAGCTAACTTAGGCACAATTGCCTTAAATAACCTGAATATAATAGTTAGTTATTTGTGCAACAAGTGAGCAAAGTTGTTTTTTGTTTCGAGTGTTGATTTTGAATTTTTGAATCCTGAGAGCAACAAGAGATTCATACACACGAGATGCAAAAAAACTTTGGTCTCGTGTGACACTGTATGTACAGTTTTTCACCTCAGCAGCGAGAATATAATTTATATGTAACATAAGAATAAAACCACCTAAACCTACCTGTTTACAAAACAAACACAATTTTTTTAATATAATCCAATTAGGTAATAAGAAACAAATATAATAATCATATTTACTCGTAAAACCCTCACTCAAAAATTACACGAATAGTCGCGATTACATCTTTGAAAGTCACCACGTCAAGTCAATCAATCAAATAAAGAATTAATCGAAAATAATCAATTTTTAATTGATTTATTATTGATTGATTAATTGAATAATTGATTGAGAATTTTTATTTAAATAAAATAAAATAAATAATATGATAATGGGATAAAACTTTATATAAAATAAAAATTAGAAAAAAAAATTGCAACAACTAGTAAATCTAAACTATATTTTGTCACATTTCTAAATCTTTGATCTAGAGACGTAGAGTAATGACCAAAATTATCCTAAGGTAGAATTGAATTCATGTTGTAAAGCATAAAAAACCTGCCTACGAAAATTCTAAGCGATTTTCATAAATGGAAATACTAAAATCTGGGGCATAAAAATATGTTTCCTGTAATACAAATTTCCAAGAACAGGGTTAATGTGTTGTGGAGATAGCGGTGAACTGACTGCCGTGGGGTTTTTTGCACGTTCAAAAAGTGAGATAAACTTTTTACGAACATTTCATAAAAATTTACATTTTTAAAATGTTTGATTCCACTAAAATTAAAATGCGAAAGTTAGTCTTTTTGTTTATTTGTTTGTTACCTTTTCACGTCTAAACCGCGGAACCGATTTAGATGAAATTCGGTATAATTCGATAAAAACTGTCATTTGATTGCGATAAATACGGCCTCTGGTTTTAGTGATTTTATCATTGTCAATGCCAACACAATCTACGGAATACGGACACCCGAGCTACTTGTTGGTAAGTAATCAAACTGTAGTCAACGGCCGTTATGATGTAGGTAAATCCTGACACATCGCAAAGCCATGAAGTTTCTGAATATTAACAACTAGTGGTTACCCGCAGCTTCGCACACGAAAATCAACTCTAGCAACTGAATTAAAATTTCGGGATTTTTAAAAATTCACGTGAGAGTTCTCGAAAATTAAATCGGAGTTTTTGTTGACGTTACATTAAAAACTATCATGTCAAATTTCATATGACTCTAAGCCCAGTGGTTCTTGTTTCGAGATTTTATCCATCCCGTAGAAATTTCGAAATAAAAAGTAGCCTGTTTTATTCCAGATGCCAAATTTCATCAAAACCCGTCCAGCCCTTTCAGCGTGAAGGAGTACAAACATACTCACTCACTCACTCCTTTTTTTTTCAATGGCTGACATTAACAATAATCTGGAACTTCGTAGTATTGTGCAATGTGTCATGATTGACTTCATCGGTCGGGCACTATTGTTTGCATGAACACCGCTGAGAGACTTCTATTTTAATTTTGGTCGGTAAGAACTATTTGCATTTTGTAATTCTGTCAATCGCCGAAATAACCCTCTTAAAGCCGAGTTTAGACTTGCATGAAAAATCGTGCAAGTTGCATTTCATTGAGGCGCATGACTGACCACTACAAACACGTTGGTTTTACGACCTCACAATGTAATGCAACTTGCAAGGTTTTTTTCTTGCAAGTCTAAACTCGGCTTAAGGCGCTACAATCTTGAGTCCGTGGTCGTGGTCGTCCGATGAGGATCAGTAATGAACTTTCAAAACGATTTTCTTGGGAAAATAGTGTAATGGTATTTCCGCTTGTCTTCCACGCCGCAAAACCGGAGCCCGGAGTTCATAGTTTGCAATAGAGAGCGCTGAAGCTCACTCTCACTATCGGTCCTTTTTGTCACCTTTTATGACACCCATGGGAAGAGGATGGTTCCATCCTATTCTAAACCTGGACACGGTACAAACTCAACCCAATGACATGCTAAAAAACTGTGTGTAGGTTTTGTCACATTATGATGGTGTTGCGTAAATATAACTAAGTATACGATTAAAGTTTACTGTTAAAATAACTACCTATTGAGATACAATAATGAAATTGTAATTTACATTGTAGCTTAAGGATATCTGATAAAAAAAACTTACGGTATATTTTCTATGTATAAAACGAAGGAGTCCAGGAGATACCTCCACTTGATAAAATTAATATCTAAAATTAAATGTTCTAGTAACAACAATAATTTATCGCGAATTCGTGGAAAATTTACAAACAATCCAAAATAATGAGAGAACATCCTGAAACACCCATCTGCAAAGGAAAGTGGTAAATAAGGCTTTGTTACAATAAATAATGAGGCGCAAAATAAATTAGTCTCGAATCAAGAGCAATAGCACTAGCTACTCAAACAGGAGGCACGTTTGTTTATTAAACGACTTGAAGTTGGACGCCGCGCCGAGGGAAGTACTTTTCATTGATTAGTCCGTTTCAGAAACAAAGAAAAGTTAAATTGATATTTGTGATGAAAAAAGATGAAAAACCATTTTAATTAATTTCGTTCGTTATATTTTTCTTGGCGTCATTATGGAGTATTATTAAAGAGTATGGCATGGCGTTGGTGATTCAAGTTAAACAGGTATATCCAGCGTAAGCCGGAAGACACCCACTGCTGAACAAAGGCCCCGCCACAATGAACGACAACTCGCAGCATGCATCCAGCGGTTGCCCACAACTCTCACAATGCCGTCAGTCCATCTAGATAGTGGTAGGCCTGCCAACACTTCGTCTTCCCAAATGGTTTTTTTTTTTATTTGACTGAAAGGAAAACGAGCAAGTGGGTCTCCTGGTGGTAAGAAATCTCCACCGCCCATAAACATCTGCAACACCAGAGGTAATGCAGATGCGTTGCCAACCTAGAGGCCTAAGTTGGAATACCTCAAGTGCCAGTAATTTCACCGGCTGTCTTACTCTCCGCGCCGAAACACAACAGTGCAAGCACTGCTGCTTCACGGCAGGATTAGCAAGCAAGGTGGTGGTAGCAATCCGGGCGGACCTTGCACAAAGTCCTACCACCTGCAAAAGTAGAATACAAGTATGCAGTTTCTTGATTCATAATTTATTATTGACATAATTATTTAAACTAGCTGGTGCCCACAACTCCGTAGGTAGGTACGCGTAGAAGTATGAAAAATAGTTTACGTCTATTCTCAGATTTCATAAAAATCGGTTAAGCCATTTCGGAGGAGTTTGGTTACAAACACTGTGACACGAGGGTTTTATATATAAGAAGAGGTTTTTAAGACCGGTAAAGAGAGGTTTCACGAGATGTTTCAAGATCGGTGACTAGTGTAAATATTTACCATGTAATCCTAGAGAAAGTTGGTTTATACGTTACATTTGTTCTATTCTATCTATGTTACCTTAAGTTCAGTTGCCAACTACTTTATAAGAAACGTAAGCCCAGCTTACACTTGAGCTTCAAATGGATTTATAAGTTTACATCTGCATAGGTACATAAAACTTATACAAAGTGACTTATAAAGTTATTCACTCTTAACGTCAAGATAATAATGTTAGATGAGAAATAAATTAGACATAATTTACCTTCTTATTTTATAGCTTGATATTTTATAACCCTATAGATAGTCCCTATAGATAACATAATATATCAGATGTAAACAATTTTTTATGACTGCTAGTATTGAAACTTTAAAAGAATATTCCGGTTCGAGCGAGCTGAGAAAATCTTATCGATGGATTTCGAACCGCTGTAAATACATGTGGATTGAAAATTTTACCATTGGCTTACAGAGACAGGTAGGTATGTATCGAATGCGAAGGTATCATAAATTTTCAATTCATTGGAATGGGAACGCTACACTCTAGCCGGATGGTTTTAATATGCTTTAGCCAACATTAAAAAAATAAAGTGCGTGCGTACTTACAGTACCTTGCGCTGATATTATAAGCTATAACGATATAGGTACATTTTGGCCACTTGTCAAACGTTTATGATTTACATTTACGTTTACGTTTATGATAATGAAAGCTTGCGCGATTCGATTGTAGCTTCGAACATGGCGGATGTAGACAATATCTTATTTTGCTATTTCTGTATCTTTGGCTAGTTTTTAGAATTTTGATAGATTTGATAGTGTTTTGGGCGGCGATTAACCTTAACAGTGAACAGTGATCACAAAATTCTATATTGCTCTCGTGTCTAACATTTTTTAATGCGCAAGTTGTCTCCACGTGGTTTCTGAAATTTTACTATCAAGTTGCAAAAACTACGATCACCGTACAACGTCCCTCTCAAAGCCATATTTTAAAAGAAAAGAAGAAGATGAAAGCTTGCAAAAACTACCTAGCACAATCTTATAAATTACACTCTTGCCAGTTTTAATAAAAATGATTGCGAAACTCCTCAAAAAGTATGTAACCCACATGTAAATAAAAATTTAAATTAACTTAGGTAATTAAAATTAACTTGCTCGACTAAGTACTGTAATAAGTAAAATACATCACACTTTTTGCAGTCATGTTTTAATTAGACTAGCTCTTATTGGACGGCGCCGTGCCGTGAGTTCGCAGAGTCAAAAGCTCAAATCAAAAGAGTTGAAAATAAAATCTGTCGGCGCGCCTACGTGACATTGCACCGCAACACAGATCTGCGACGGAATTCATCAAATACTAATAGGCACTATTTCTGAAAAAAAAATCCGTCCGAAGATAGCCGTCTCTCGGATTATAGAAGGCAGACGCATTTCACTTGCGAAATCACCTACTACTTACCTAGTTATAACTATTTTCCGAGGTTTAGCTTCGTTTCTTAACTTCGTAAGGAATATTGCTTGTCAGTGCAATCGACATGTTGGCAGCCGATCGTAAAATCTAAGACAAATAAAAAGAAAGTATGTAAACTTTTTCTGTAAGTTGTGAGTAAAAATATAAAGTGTTTCATAATTTCGTCATTTACTTGTGTGACAACTTATATTAATCGAGAAACGCATTGTATAGTATGTACCTACCTACATAGATTAGGTGCTATTTAATATGTATAAAAAATAAAAAAGTTCCACAAAGCTTGAATCGGTTTTAAAAAAACACGGTTTATAGCGAAAAACCTAATAGTACGTATAAGACCACACTATAACAAATGTCCCGCATTGATTTTCCATAAAGTTGGGCGCCTCAGTCAGTAGCTTTGCACGACGGTCACGACTAAACAAGAGTTGGGGCGCTTTATTTATCTTCAAGTAGATTTATTTCGCTAACCGAGAGATATAAATAGCAGAGGAAAAGTTGCGGGAAGTTGGAAACTCAATGGACCGTGAAAGACTAGTTAGACTGCATTAAGACAAGTATCGGAATGCCAGCAAACTCAGGATCGGGTAACAAACGTACAGTCAGCGAGAAAACACATGTCTTACTACGTCATTGGGAATAACATTAGGAGAATACTCGATTTTTTTACTATTGGTTCCTATATTATATAGGTATGCTACGTAACGTATTAGAGCGTGCAACAATTAAAAATCCCTCTTTTTATATTATATCAGAAACTGCGTAGGTATAGGTATTAGTCTAAATAACTTATATGATAACAACCTACCTACAATTACCTACGTTAGAAAGAGACATCGTTGATCACATAGACTCATTCAAACTAGACTTGCGATCTTAAAGACTTACCCCCTTATTCATAAACGACAATCAAACCTATTTTAGTTAAAATGCCGCTAAAATTCGTTTGTCCTTATCTGTCACTTCGACATTTGTATTTGTTAGAAAGGGACAAAGCATTTGTTAGTTAACATGGGCTTGTTAAGTTTTATGAATAAGGGGGTTAAAGTTAATTTCCTAATGTCCTTAGTTATTAAATTAAATGCCATAAAATAAGTGTACTAGGCGCACATAAAAAAAAAGTTCCAGCATTACGTGCAGTTCACAACATTAATGAGACAACTTTTATAACGGATTCCCGCGAATAAGTGTGCGCTAGTACCTCCCTCCAATATAATCCGTTTAGCAACCCCCACAGCTGGCAGGACGCTGACAGTAGCTACACACGCAAACTTACCTATTTCCGCATTAAATGAGGCTTGAAAACATCCTCTTTCCCGTTCCATAGTTCGGACAATGTTTGACAAAGTTGGATTAACAGCGCACGTAAATGGTTTATGAGATCGCCTCATTCCTCTGTACTGGAAACAAAATTGTGACCGCCCTGCGCAGTTCGCTCACGCTGCTGTACATAATGAAATCACTGAAGCGCCCTGTACCTAATGCCATTAATCTTCGGGCCTTTGTTATTTAAATAAATTCGGTTATAATTTATTCATGACAATAAACAAGTTAATGGTCGCAATGCCCCTAAATCAATCTGCTATCACACTCCCACATAAAACAGTGGGAATTAAATGAAAGGCGTCACTTTCTACGTAGCCACTAGATACTACTAGACTACTAGATATTTTTTAACCGACTTCAAAAAAAGGAGGAGGTTATCTATTCGGTTGTATTTTTTTTTTTTTTTTTTTTTTTAATGTTTGTTACCTCAGAACTCCGTCATTTGTGAACCGATTTGAAAAATTTTTTTTGCGTTCGTCTAGGAATGCTTTCAATTAGGTCCCATAAGCGCCAAATCAGGATCTGATGATTGGATCCTAAGGAAATCGAAGGAACTCTTCAAATGTTGTAGGGACACCTATGGGAATTTTGATATATTTAGTAGTAACTCATGCATTTACTCTTGAAAATCGTCATTTGGTAAAGTGGAACTGATGATGAAGACCACAGTTGACCATCGGAGTTACTACTCTATAACAAGTATTTCATGAGTTGAATTTCAATTGCTTTAACACAGTTGCTAAGCAATTTATGCTCCTTGGAACGTATATGGTGAAATGGAATGGGCGGTGAAGCACCAGGACTCCTCAATAATGAACATTTCTGCATCGGAAAAAGCTTTTTCCTAAAAAGTGACGAGCAGTTGACATTAAACTATTGTATCTTAGATGTTTTACACTAAAAAGCGTGAAAAAAAAATTTTATAACAAAAAATAGAACCGACTACAAAAAACCCTGAAAATAATTTTCTACCAGTCTGAAGTCGGTGCCTCAGCACGAGCCAGCAGGAGTGATTGAAGCCATTTACTCGTATAGTTGTAGGTGAGGTAGACGATTATAGGTCCACTCCTGCTGGCTCGTGCTGAGGCACCGACTTCAGACTGGTAGAAAATTATTTTCAGGGTTTTTTTGTAGTCGGTTCTATTTTTTGTTATAAATTTTTTTTTGACATAAGATGCTTTATTATGGCAACTATTTTATGTAGCTAAACTCGGATCGGATCACATGATTTTTGTGAATGATTTATTTTATTTTAATTCAAGGTAAAAATATGAAAGTCTGTGATATTACGGTAATTAAGGGTCGGAAGTCGAAAGCATCCTTATCCAGCCCGTGTTTAAGACCCTTGACGCTTAACCCAACAGGCAGGTAGGCACAATTAAGTTTTACCTCTGATGGTTTACTGAATTATTAATAGGATGGAATTCATTTTAAAATCCGATCCCCAATCATTACCAAGAGAAACAAACCTGCGCGAAGTAAAACAATAAATTCCTTCCATTCCAATTTTAAAAGCAAATAGCAATTCGATATCAACCACAACGAAGATAATGTATACTTAATCGATAAAATAAATATGCGTTACCAATTGATATTTACGTCAATTCTTAAATCAGACGAACAACAGTGTCACATGGATAGTTAATCTTTTATGCCGTACAACCGACATTGAATACATTGAATCTTAGGGTGGTAATAGTAGATTGTACAACACGAGCATAAAACGAGCCATTTTACCCGAGGCATTCATATAGCCACCCGTGCCGGTACGGCGAGGGTGGATAGACACGTTGAGGGGAAAATGGGTTTAATGCTCGAGGTTCTGCTTTTCACTTCGATGGCAAGGAAATGAAATAGCAACAGTGGAAACAATTATTTACTTTCTATGTACCTTTTATTTTTTATGCATTACGTATATTATACTAATTCCATTATTTTAATTTTACTGATTTATTATGATTGATTTGATTGATTTTTAGTTTTATATAAATGAAAAATTATTTAAAAATATATAGAAACTTTTTTCTTTGTGGCTGTTGACACCTGAATACCTTGGTCGTGAGTTGGTATTAGACGAAGGTTTTATTTTATGCACTAGAGCATAAAAAGTCATTTTATGTCGCCCATATCCAGCATAAACACGAACTTCACGAGCATGAGAAGTAAAAAGGATTTTTTTGTCTAATATACCTTATTTATTAGTGAGACGCAGCAAGAAATATCATCGATGCTAGATGCGGTACATTGCCATCAATGATTGTCTGCTTTACCTAACCATAGACACGCGGCTTCCAAATAGTTAACCACGAAAATCGCACGATATTTTTCAAACCGTGTAAATAAGTAAGGCTAATTGCTAAAAAATATTATTAGGTATGACCCGCATCGCGATCATGTTCAAAGTAGGTAAGTACGTATACGTTTAACAGTTTCATTTTTGTTTCAAGTAAAGTGTTCAGCAATCGAAGCTCTAAAATGTCCTCCACGGTATTTATTTAGGGCACACATCAGTTCCACTTGACTGCGTATGTCAGCCAGCGCCTCCCAAAATCGAGCTCACTCGTCTAATCCAAAGATTCCCTTACAAAGTAACCACTGACATTTGACTTATTTGTTTCGTAAAACGACATTAAAATAAGTTTTTGGTAAAAAAAATAATTTTACATAAGCTTTTTTTGTCGAATGTTCTTTTTTTAACCCCCGACGCAAAAAGACGGGTGTTATAAGTTTGACCGCTATGTGTGTCTGTGTGTCTGTCTGTGGCACCGTTGCTCTTAAACGGGTGAACCGATTTGAATGCGGTTTTTTTATTTGATAGCAGGTTTTCTAGCGGTGGTTCTTAGACATGTTCCATCAAAATCAGTTCAGCCGTTTTTGAGATATTGAACTTTAAAGTGACAAAGTCGGGGGTTTTCCAACTTTTTGTTGGTTTGGTTTTTGTTAACTGTACTTGCATTGTCATTTAGCTGCATACCCGTATCAAATTTCAAGTCGGTACTATTAGCTATTTAGCTTCCAAGATTTGACCCAAAGAAATAAATAAACAAAGAAAAGCTTGTAATACTTAAACATCGAGGACTCACTAAATCTAACAGACTAATGCAATTCAGCCTGATAGGCAGTTTGTAGATATTGTTAACGACTTAGGTCCACTCCTCCCGGCTCGGGCTGAGACACGAACTTCAAACTGTTAGAAAATTATATTGTTGGTTTCTTTTCTCACTTTCAGTGTAACTTATACATCTAAGCATAGATATTATCTAAGTTACAATAGCTTAGTGTTACTTCAACTTATGCAATAAAATTATACAATATAAGTAAAAGCAAAGTGTATCAGTTGGTACACATTTAGGTATATTTTCATAAATTTAAGCCCAGCACAATGACATTACACATTAGGTGTACAAAGTGAATAACCATAATGGCATTAAGTAAAACACTTCCACGCCTTGTAAAGTAATGATTACTAAAGAACCTTCATAACAATATTTATTAGTTTCCACAAGGGCTAAGTTTTATCCTGTGCATAAGTACACAGCATCTGGGCACGAAAGAAATCTCTAGCGACTCTAACAGAGTATGTAAATATGTGATTCCGCGTTCAAAGACAAAGGCAGTAAAGTAATTGCTTCCGCACATTTAGGTTGCTAGCGCCGCAACTACAATCAAAGCACTCTTCACAGCGACACAAAATTTAACACACAAACGAAGAACACATGACTTTAACGTCTCATGCAAGCTATTATCCCAACAAAAACATAGGTACAATAAAAACATTCCAAGTCTTGATTGCAATAGTTTGTTTATAAAATGGACCTAATAAAATCTCAAACAGTCAGCATAGGAGATAGATATAATAAAAAAAGTGAATTTGGTAAAAATCTGGGCTTTTGTGGGATTCCTTATGACTCGTATGTACCGTTGAAAATATACTGTTAGCAGTCAAAGTAACAACTACTAGCTGTGCCCGCAACTTCGTCCGCGTGGACTTAGATTTATCAGTCAGTTATTGTTTTGACTGCCTAGCAGCTTATACATATTATATACAAAACATGACATCAAAATGTTTACTTCTTATTCATAGTTACTGAATAAAATATCTCTGATTGTGGACTTATCCCGATTAGTTTATCTAGACTGGTGGCTTTTCTGCGAGTTTTATCCCATTTCACTTTTCTACCGCATGACGGGTTGGTGTCTTTTCAACGGCTTTATTATTATATAAATTTCACACGAAAACACAAGCCGAAACATGAATGCACAGAAAAACCAGAAAAAAATAGACCAGCGCTGGGAATCGAACCCAGGTCCTCAGCATTCCGTGCTGCGTGCTATTCCCCTACACCACCACTGGACAGGAGACTAGACACGAATTTTTCCTATGCACCCATATTTCAACTTGGATTCTTTCCATTAGTCACTTTAGCAGCGACACTAACGCCATCTATGATCTACGTTCTCAACGAGAAACATTTTTCACTCCCATTGAAACTATCCGTAAAAGACTCCAAATCGTAATCTTGGCTTTATTATTACCATCTACAAACCTCAAGAGACCCCAGAGCTGGCGCTTACCTCTCTCAACGAATTTCTCTGACTGTACAGAGAGGTAATGCCGCCAGTGTGTTGAGGTCTATGCCGCAGGAGGGCCTCTTAGATGGTGTTTCCTTTTTACAGTTTGGTATATTTATGTAGTTTTTAGGCTTACGGAGCCAAAATGGCAAAAACGGAACCCTTATAGTTTCGCCATGTCTGTCTGTCTGTCTGTCTGTCTGTCCGTCTGTCTGTCTGTCTGTCTGTCTGTCTGTCTGTCTGTCTGTCTGTCCGTCCGCGGCTTTTCTCAGAGACTATCAATGCTAGAAAGCTGTAATTTTGCACGGATATATAGGTAAATTATGCCGACAAAATAGTACAATTAAAAATTAAAAAACAATTTTTTTTAGGGTACCTCCCATAGACGTAAAGTGGCGGTGATTTTTTTTTTCTCATCCAACCCTATGGTGTGGGGTATCGTTGGATAGGTATTGTAAAACCATTAGGGGTTTGCTCAAACGATTTTTCGATTCAGTCATTTGTTTGCGAAATATTCAACTTTAAAGTTCAAATTTTCATAAAAATCGAGCGTCCCCCCCCCTCTAAAATCTAAACCGGTGGGTCGAAAAATTTGAAAAAATTCATAATGGTAGTCACTATATCAAACTTTCAAGGAAAACTATAACGGCTAAGTTTGCTTGAGAACTATTAGTAGTTGATGAGTAAATAGCAGCGTAGGGTATCAAATATACCTAAACTTGGAAGATTCCGTATAAAATACGAAATACTTAGAAAAATATTACTTAATTTTTTCGTAATGGCTACGGAACCCTATTTTGGGCGTGTCCGACACGCTCTTGGCCGGTTTTTTTTTATTTTGTTTCCTTTTTAGGGTTCCGTACCCAAAATGGCAAAAACAGAACCCTTATAGTTTCGCCATGTCCTGTCTGTCTGTCCGTCCGTCCGTCCGCGGCTTTGCTCAGGGACTATCAATTCTAGAAAGCTGTAATTTTGCACGAACATATATGTAACCTATGCCGACAAAATGGTACAGTAATAAAATTTAAAAATAAATTTTTTAGAGTACTTCTAGCAGACGTAAAGTGAAGAGGGAGTGATTTTTTTTCTCATCTAACCATCTAATGTGGGGTACCTATCGTTGGATAGGTATTTTAAAACCATTACGGGGTTGCTGAAACAATTTTTCGATTCAGTGATTTGTTTGCAAAATATTCAACTTTGAAGTGCAAATTTTCATTAAAATTGAACGCCCCCCCCTCCCCCCCCCTCTAAAATCTAAACCGGTGGGTGGAAACTTTTGGAAAAATTCAGGATGGTAGTAAGTACATCAAACTTACAAGGAAAACTATACTTAACGGTTAAGTTTTCTTGAAAAATATTAGTAGGTAGTTCAAAAGTAAATAACAGCCTAAGGTATAAAATATACGTAAACTTGGAATATTCCGTACAAAATATGAAATCCTTAGAAAAAATGTTACTTAATTTTTTCGTAATGGCTACGGAACCCTATTTCGTGCGTGTCCGACACGCTCTTGGCCGGTTTTTGTTTTATTTTAGCCATGTATGAGAAATGTATTATCCTTTAGTCAACAAAATCCATTTTAAACTACCCACCCCTATAAACATAAATAGAAAACTATTGATCAAAATATTGATGAGCCACAAAAGATTATCATAATTTCCTTGGCACAAAGTAAATCAATGAAAAATACAACGACTAGTTCTGAATAACATCCAAGGCATTAATCAATTATACAATCAGAGCAAAGAAGACATAAATTTGCTCTACATTGTGGCTTTGATTATTCCTGTAGGTAACGCAAAATTCATTATGCTTACGTCCAATATTGTACCTAATAGTTTTGGTTCTCACCCCCCTTTAATGCTCGAAATCAATAATAATAATAATAATCATTTTATTTTAAGTCAAGTACCTACACCCATACCACGTTAGTACTTACAGACTTAAAATTAAGTTTTAGTAATGAACTAAATCATTCATTGATATGGACCTCCGGCTCCGTAAAGTAACACCTGATTGAATAAATTAGTTAAGTTTAACTTAACATGGCAAACCTCCGCGGTGCGCAACTGGCCGCTTACAGAAAAAATAAAGTCTAAATTCTAAATTATTGATCCGCTTTTGTTTTTTCCGGTCTTTGGCTCTACGATTTGATAAGGCGTAAGCCGAAATTTGGTTTTCTTTACAAGAAAATATTAATTATTTAACCGGTGATAGCTATTTCACTGACTACTAGGTACTTATATTTACTAATATAAGGGCTGCCACTATTGCAGGTATTGTAAATATTATTAGCTCTATTTCTAACATTTATTTCTTATCTACATTTTGTAAAACCTAATCCAAGTCTCGTTTAGCTTTCTTTCGCTGGTCCGACACTAAAACGAGGCTTGGATGGGTGCTGCAAGCAAGCAGTAAAGCAGGGTGTTTCATTCATTTCAGCCCTTCCTTTTTGCTGCTGAATCCAAATCTCCATCTCCACTTCCACTCCCCTCCGCTGCCTCGGAGCAGATCGCCGGCGCGACTGGACGCTCCGAGGCGACCTAAACACCCTGCCCTGTTTCCCTACCTGTCCTACAAGTCTCAGGCCAGTGCTTTTTATTTAAATTTATCAAGAAGAGCAGTGCTGACTGAAGTAATTGTATTTATTTTCCTTTTATATTATATTTTTATTTTTTTTAACCACACGCCTGTTATTTCTCCGACTGGCTAGCCGGTTACATTGGCGCCTAAGGGTTGTTTCAGTCAGTACGTGAGTCTTACTTATGACTTGGAATAGGTTATGTATATAGCGCTTGTTAATACTAAAATACCTGTAGTGTATTAATTTTATACTTTAACAATATTTTTGTACATAGCCTAATTTTCCAATTCGTTCTGTTTTTGTGTATATCTTTGATTCTTGTTTTTTTTTGTGTTAGGAACTTATGCTTGCTTACGTATCGTCTTTTCATGTCATGTACATGTAAATAAGTGTATAATATTTTTTTTGTACATAAAACTGGGATTTCAGATGGATTTTAAGGGTTTGAATGTAAATTTGTTAAATAAAAATGAGCTGATATACGAGGTGAGCATCAGGCAGACCGAGCCGCTCCCCACAGTCGTAATAATAATAATAATCTTTTATTTTAAGTCAAGTACCTACACTCATACTATGTTAGTACTTACAGACTTAAAATTAAGTTTTAGTAATGAACTAAATCATTCATTGATATGGACCTCCGTAAAGTAACGCCTGATTGAATAAATTAGTTAAGTTGGTAAATTAAATTAAAGGAGACAAAGACTATGTACAGTCAGCTGCAGCATACGGTGACTCCCCTACGATATTATGTAATGTACCATCATGGGGCCACATTTCTCTGGAGCTGACGTACCTACTACAATAACGCTTGAGCCCATTAGAGTGACGTAAATAGGGACTGTCCAGCCAGTCTCCTATCAATCTTCAGGATGGTATTTGGTGAATTAACTTATATCATTCATTTAAGTGCTTAATTTTAGATACTTACCTACCTGCCATCTTTACAATTAAGTCTAACTTAAATTTCCGATTCTGTTTGCAAATTGTTGTAAAGAAACAAATATTTCATATTAATTGCGGTTTCTGAGAATTCGACAAACAAAGAGACGAAATAAAACACACGGGAGTGCCCATCCTATTTAGATCTCTAAAATAGGTAGGTACCTGGCTCCTTTATTCACTTTATTTTATCTTTACACTTAACAGAAACTTGAAACTAGTTTTATTTTCATCAATATATTTGTATTGTATTACCTGCTAATTTTATAATTTAAGGCCGTCACAGACTACGCAGATGCGGTAAGATATCTGCATCTGCACGCATATCTGTCCATTTCGCTCCCTATACAATTCAATGAGCCAACACACACTGCGCAGATAACTTATATTTTATCGTCAAGCATCTGCGGGCACCGACATATATCGACAGATGCCACAGATTATCATCTGCGTATATAAATTGATCTGCGTATAACATCTGCCGCTACAAATATGGTACAGATTTTATCTGCAGATAGATACAGGTTGATGTGATAAAATAGGCTTGGGTAAAAAAAATCGATATATCAAAAAATGTGTGCCTTGTGCACGGTCCGCCCGGATTGCTACCACCATCTTGCTCGCTAATCCTGCCATGAGCAGCAGTGCTTGCACTGTTGTGTTTCGGCGCGGAGAGTAAGACAGCCGGTGAAATTACTTGTGCGCGTGCTTGTGCGCATGCGCGTGTTCGTGCGCGTGCTTGTACGCGTGCTTGTGCGCGTGCTTGTGTGCGTGTGCGCGTGCGCGTGTTTGTGCGCGTGCGCGTGCGTGTGCTTGTGCGCGTGCTTGTGTCGATATAAATCAGCGATATTCGCAACACGAGCATCAAATTCATAATCAGAATCGTCATTTGACGAGCTGTCTAGTAAATCTAAAAGAGATAAACACGAAAACATCCTGTATGAACATTCCGCACCAAAAAACACGTCTACTCAGTTTGAAGGATTTGGACTGAATGTATGCATCTCGTATATTATCACATCTGCGTAGTGTGTGATAGCTTCAGATCATTAAGTTATTATACGCAGATAAAATATTACCGCATCTGCGTAGTCTGTGACAGCCTTTAGGCTAATAAATATAAACCGTGTTTTTCTTGATATCGATTAACTTCCACAGATAGGTAGCTCAGTTTATTGATAGAAACTATTTTCCTAGTAAGTACTTAATGAACTTTTTGACAAAAGAAAAAAAAATCACTTTTTTAACGTTATTTTGCTAAATATGTATGAATTGAATCACTTCAGTTACAAACTTTAATTAAACCTCATAAATTAAGAAGCTTTACACTGTTTTACTGCGTATAATTAATTTTCTTAATTATTGATTATCTTTTAAACAGTAAGAAATAGCACACGGTGTCTTAGAGATATTAATTTGACCTGTTGAATGTTCCTTAAAGTTTACGAAAGTCAAAAATATCACGTTGTATATGTATCGATAATCACTAAAGACCTGGAACTACTTAGTTAGGCTGAAAAAGCTACAAAAATAAAATATTTTTAAAGTTGAACCATTCCCTGTGAAAGTACCTAACCGTTACGACATTTATTGTGAAAGGGTTCCGCAATGGGCCGCGTCGCGGTTAAAATTGTCCGAATCTAACAAACAACAATAATATATTTACATTACATAAGCCATGGCTTTGCTCTTGGTCTGATTTATGCCACTCCATTTTGTATAATTAAATTTGATAGAAAAGGACAGCATGATGGTTACCGTCCGTTATATCCAGAGTAAAGTGCCTACTTTAAGTGCTTAGGAGAGCATTAAATTTAGTATGTAAAATGTGTTGATTGCTAGAAGATTAATTTAGGAGCCCGAAACGAGACCTAACTTCAAAATACTTTAAGCATATTATACGCTTATACGCTTCTCACAGGTGTTAATTAAATATTTTGAATAAAGCAGTGAATAAGTACTATGAATAAAAAAATCGTGAACAATTTTTACTGGGGATCTAATACATCGTAATCTCTTTCAGCTTATTTATTAGTAAGAAAAGGATTATACTTACTTACATGTAAATCCATTCTATAGGTACACACATATGTATAAATGACATAATCAGTTGATGTAACAATGACAACATAATATAACGAGAACGTCCTTCTTACATTATGGTAATTTATTTTACCAAGTTCAAAAGAACCGCAGTTTTAAATTCGGTAACTTGCTCCCGAGAGATCCTCTTTCTCCGAATATTTGCTCCATTTCGAAAATGCCTTTTGCTCCAGCTGTAACCAGTTTCTGCCTCTTATTAAGTCGGTTAAGCAGCTTAGGTACAAATTACTGACGCCTCGAGCTTAATAAACGCAGAATGCGAGAAAGACGAATACAGAACCTCCTTTAAACGAAATTTACTTACGTCATGAAGTAATTAAATAGGTAATGAGGATATTTTCGTTAAAATTACAATTGACCTTTGGTAGATACGACTTCTCGCCATAAGTATCCTTTGTGTTATACCTATCCTTTCTTGTCGGATACTACGCGTAGCCATTGAAGTAAGAAATAAAGTTTTACTAGGTAAATACTTGTATTACTTGTATCAGTCTTAGTGCAGAAGAATGCCATTGCATCTATTTACTTTGATGTACGTGATTTTCCATTTATTTAGTTTTTGAATACTTATACTGTTTCGAAAATACAAACTGAGATATGGATGCACAGGAAAACCAGATAAAGAGACCAGCGCTGTGAATTGAACCCAGGTCCTCCGTGCTGCGTGCTATAACCTCTTCACCACGGGTAAGTAATAGAATATATAAAAACAAAACATATAATATTCATTATATATAACTCCACTTTCTCTATTTTTTTAAATATAACATACGTTTGCTATAATGCTTATAATGTATAATGATAAAATATATAATTCCATTATATATAATGATCTACGGAAATAAATACTTTGAGTATAACGATCAAATAATATAATATTCACAACCTCTAACAACCAAAACATATAACGTTCATTTAATCTAACAACGGAAAGTATAACGCTCAAAAATATAAACGTAATAACAAAAATATAAAACCGAGTATTCCGAATGTGAATTCCTAAAAGCAATCGCTTCATGTTTAACCTTAAAAAAAATATAGCTACGTTTATTTTTTAATAAATTTGTCGATTAATTTATTGTCTATTCTTTGTTTCTTTTTATGTCACCTTTGCGGTTTCCTCGCTGCTATAAAAAAAAAACCTAACACCGAAGGCTAAGGCGGGAGCTACGCTCCGCTGCGCTCCGCTTCGCTCCCGCCTTAGCCTTCTGAACCTAACCTATCCGAGTCGCTTCTGCTCCGAACCGTCTTGCTCGCTCGCTTCGCTCGCTCGCACAAATTTTGCAGTAAAACTTTTCAATATAAACATTAAAGGTTGATAAACACCTAATTTTCTGGTTTTAATATTTAAAAATGTAACAAGTATTTTTGAAACAAAGTATATCACTTGATATTATATCATATTAATGTTATATAAAAAGTTATTACGCATTATGAGAAGTATACTTTATGTATGTTATAGCATATGAATTTAGCCCATAAACATGTTATTTCTTATGAAAGTATATAAAACAATTGTTATACTGATCGAACGTTATACTTATTGAAATTATAGTGTTTCATGTTATACATAATGAAATTATATATAATGAACGTTATATAATATGAAAATATATCTAACGTTTTTATATATCTTGGGACGCACCCCTTCACCACCGCTGGACAGGAGTCTAGACATAAATTTCTCCTATGCACACATATCTCAGGTTGCTTTTTAGGGTTCCGTACCTCAAAAGGAAAAAACGGAACCCTAATAGGTTCACTTTTTGTCCGTCTGTCTGTCTGTCAAGACCCTTTTTCTCGGGATATCAAACACTGTCTACTGGCCCTTGGAACTGTGAAAAAAACACAGTGTAGGTAGCCATTTATGCTGCAAATTTCCGCAAATTTTCCAAACTCGAATTATGGGAATCAAAACCTACAGGGTACTTCCCGTGACCTCAGAATTTTGAAATTTGATATGAAGGTAGCTATTATAAGACAACCAACTAGCAAAGTCTGAAAATCTTGATTTTTTTATGTCTGTCTGTAAATATCAATTACTAATATAATTTGACCCCACACTGCGTACCTACATTTTGCTTAAGAGTAGGATTCTGCATACACTGGATGTATTAAATCACTCGGAAAAAGCGAGAAATATCTTCAAGACACGATTCCCGTTTACTTACATACCTATAAATGTGTACGGAACCCTCAGTTCGCGAGACCAACTCGCACTTGCCCGGTTTTTATTTTTTTATGTACTGTTTTTCTTTTCAATGCGCTGCTTGCTGTTTCCAAACCTTTTAATTTTCCTTCCTTAACTAGGTTAGCTAGAAGAGATCCCATAATACTTAATTCGCTTTTATAATTATTTTTTTATACTAAGTGCTTTTTTGTGCTGTAGGCTAAGCAACCTGTCACTATTGCAAGTACCTTTTTTTTGTCAAACTTTAAACCTAAAATTGCTAAAAGTGGCTCCGAAGCAGTAACGTTTCGTGTGCTCTGCCTACCACATTTGGGAATACAGGCGTGATATTTGTGTGTGTGTGTAAGTGCAATAAACAGTTTACTATATAAGTACATAAATGCAAACTTAAAATTTAATAATACCTACATTACTTTCCTCACCTCGTCATGGGTATATTATTATTAAAGCAATATAAGTGCATATACTTAATACACACTTGTATGTATTTTATAGCCTCTAACATCTGCATCGGAGTAGGTATATTAATTCTATCTACTCAGGCTCTATTATTACAGTTATCAAAGTATGTTGGTGGTATGCAGCAGACAGGACCCATCTCTGACCTTTTCGAGTATAATACATCCACACAAGTACTTAACTTAGGTCGTACCTACTCATATCAAGCTGAATAACTGAATCATAATAGAGAGTTTGAGATAAATAATGGATGGCTTTGTAATTAATTACAAAATGAATATCTTAAACATTATTTATTACCTATTAGATTTAAAAAAAACCGGCCAAGAGCGTGTCGGACACACCCAAAATAGGGTTCCGTAGCCATTACGAAAAAAATAAGTACCTAATATTTTTCTAAGGGTTTCGTATTTTATACGGAATCTTCCAAGTTTAGGTATATTTTATACCTTACGCTGCTATTTACTCATAAACTACTAATAATTCTCAAGCAAACTTAGCCGTTATAGTTTTCCTTGGAAGTTTGATATACTGACTACCATCCTGAATTTTTTCAAATTTTTCCATCCACCGACTTAGATTTTAGAGGGGGGGGGACGCTCGATTTTAATGAAAATTTGCACTTTAAAGTTGAATATTTCGCAAACAAATTACTGAATCGAAAAATCGTTTTAGCAAACCCCTAATGGTTTTAAAATACCTATCCAACGATACCCCACACTATAGGGTTGGATGAGAAAAACAAAATCACCGCCACTTTACGTCTATGGAAAGTACACTAAAAAAATATTTTTGAATTTTTAATTGTATTATATTGTCAAGCCCAAGCCCTCTCATTCCGAGAGGAGGCCTGTGCCCAGCAGTGGGACGTATATAGGCTGAGATGATGATGATGATATTGTCAGCATAGTTTACTTATATATCCGTGCAAAATTACAGCCTTCTAGCATTTATAGTCCCTGAGCAAAGCCGCGGACGGACAGACAGACAGACAGACAGACATGGCGAAACTATAAGGGTTCCGTTTTTGCCATTTTGGCTCCAGAACCCTAAAAATAGTGTTCTGCCTTTTCGCAGAAATTCGTTTGGCTGAATATCACTTGCCAACCAACGTTTCGCCCAAGATTCACTTTTGACAACTAACTATTGCCAACTTTTTGTATGGCAACGTGTCATTTAGTCGAATTATTATTAGCAGAATATCATAATGACTCAAAACGTTTGGCAAACTTATCATTTGTCAATTCAAATAAGAGTTCTTCTATCGTCGTAATAGGTAAGTAATACTACTTATGCCTGAAATTAATAAAGTCTTTTATTTTATTTATTCTCCTCAATGGCGGCCTTTAAGGCTTGGGCCAATGTCAGTTATATAAAGATAAATATATTCTTCTTCACGTAGTACGGTGATTGTAGTTTTTGCAACTTGATAGCAAAATTCCAAAAACCACGCGGAGACAACTTGCGCATTAAAAAATGTCAGACACAGAATTTTGTGATCACTGTTCACTGTTAAGGTTAATCGCCGCATAAAACACTATCAAAATTATACTTCAACTAGCCAAAGAAGCAGAAATACCAAAATTAGACATGTTCCACATCCGCCATTGTCGAATGCCACAAATCGAATCAATTAATAAAGTCTTGAAAATGTAAACATTCAACCATTGACGTATGAGGAGAATTTTTCTATTCTTTAGGACTCAGTGTCAGCATTGAAACAATAGTTTCAAATAGAATGACCCGAATTTCAATTAACAATTTTTTGTAAAAAATACTGCATCCAATTTAAATGTGCTCAACGCAGGATTACTTCTCAAAATGCAAAGGATTAAACCAATTAAATTACTATAACGGACCGATTTTTAAAATCGGCTTAATGAGTTACGTGAAAGTTTCTGAAATCGTGAGCAATATATGGGTTGGATAAAAAACGTTACTTCTACCCAGTTTTGAAATGTATTTCCTACCCGCCAATAACACAAGCATTCTCAACTCAAAGACAAAATTATTATCTACTTCTTACTATTAACATGTCACTGTCACTGTCAAAGTCAAAGTCAAAGTCAAAAAATCTCTTTATTCAATTTAGGCTATAACAAGCATATATGAACGTCAGAAAAATCTACCACCGGTTCGGAAAAAACCTCTGTTGAGAAGAATCCGGCAAGAAACTCAACGAGGTATTTTTAAAAAACCGGCCAAGAGCGTGTCGGACACGCCCAAAATAGGGTTCCGGAGCCATTACGAAAAAAAGTAAGTAATATTTTTCTAAGGATTTCGTACTTTATACGAAATCTTCGAAGTATAGGTATATTTTATACCTTACGCTGCTATTTACTCATAAACTACTAATAATTCTCAAGCAAACTTAGCCGCTATAGTTTTCCTTGGAAGTTTAATATACTGACTACTAAGGTCCGACCGAGATCTCGGTCTCGGTCTCGGTCTCGGCAAATCTCGGCCAAAAATCGAGCCGAGATCTCGGTCTCGGTCTCGGCCAAAAACAGCCGAGATTCTCGGCCGCGGCCGAGACTCCACGGCGGCACTGAATTTTAATATTAGCGCGCGGTTTACCACGGTGTTCGCGGTGGCACGAGCTTTATTTGGGATTTTGATTGGTCACCTCACCCAGGCTCGCGCGTGTGGTACCTAACCTACTTGCTTACTGGCACCCGCTAGCAAGAGTAACAAGTGACAGCTCGTTCATTTCTTTTCGATAACGATTGTTATTGTTAATATAATACTTTAGTTTCATTTACGTGATAATTAAGTTTGTTTGTAGGACCCGGTGGAACGTTTAATTAAACCACAATAAAAAAAAAATTGCCATTCATAACACGTATTTTTAGGGTTCCGTAGCCAACTAGGAACCCTTATAGTTTCGTCACGTCTGTCCGTCCGTCTGTCTGTCTGTCTGTCTGTCTGTATGTCTGTCCGCTGCTAAGCTCAGAGACCATTAGTACTAGAAAGCTGTCATTTGGCATGAATATACATATTATTAGGTACATATCAGTCACGCCGACAGTGGTTAAATAAAAAATATTTTTTTAGGGTACCTCCCATAGACGTAAAGTGGGGGTGAATTTTATTCTATATTAACCGTATAGTATGAAGTATCGTTGGATAGGTCTTTTAAAATCATTTTTGGTCGCTAGGACGATTTTTCGATTCAGTAATCTGTTTGCGAAATATTCAACTTGAAAATCAAGCGTCGGGTGGAAAAAATTGTTGTTGTTGATTTTTAGAAATATATGGCGCTGTCCATTGGAGGACAATTTTGCCAGTGTCTAGTAGGTTTTGCCGTTGAACGGTAAATAAAATTCTAGAAAACGAAATATGAGACATAATGGTGGAAAAATTTGAAAAAAAATCAAGATCGTATAGGTAGAGTCATACACGATGACGCGTGCCGTGGTTCTTATTACAATGTCATTAGGTACCTAATGTCTAACTTTGTCAAAAAAAGATTGCTTTAGAAATAGCAGTAATTTAAGAGTAAATAGAAGCCTAAGATATAAAACATACCTAAACTTAGAAAATTCCGTACACAATACGAAATTCTTACAAAAATACTGCTTGGTTTTTCGTAATGGCTACGGAACCCTATCTTGGGCGTGTTCGACATGCTTTGGTCGGTTTTTTTTGATAATAAAATGAAAATATAGAAAAAAAACACTTATTTTTTGTGTCTCGGTCTCGGTCTCGGTCTCGGCCGAGAATATATTTTTTTCTCGGTCTCGGTCTCGGTCTCGGCCGAGATTAAAAAAGCAGTCTCGGTCGGACCTTACTGACTACCATCCTGAATTTTTTCAAATTTTTCCACCCACCGGTTTAGATTTTAGAGGGGGGGGGGACGCCCGATTTTAATGAAAATTTGCATTTTAAAGTTGAATATTTCGCAAACAAATTACTGAATCGAAAAATCGTGTTAGCAAACCCCTAATGGTTTTAAAATACCTATCCAACGATATCCCACACTATAGGGTTGGATGAGAAAAAAAAAATCACCTCCACTTTATGTCTATGGGAGGTACCCTAAAAAAAATTGTTTTTGAATTTTTAATTGTACTATTTTGTCGGCATAGTTTACTTATATATCCGTGCTAAATTACAGCTTTCTAGCATTGATAGTCCCTGAGCAAAGCCGCGGACGGACAGACAGACAGACGGACAGACAGACAGACATGGCGAAACTATAAGGGTTCCGTTTTTGCCATTTTGGCTCCGGAACCCTAATTTTAACACAGTGTCCTTCTCTAAACTAGTTCATAAATCGAAAATTCTAACTCCGACTGTTACATGAGGGCTTTGAACGTCCGAGTCTTATTGTCATTCATTCAGGATCGACTATTATAGGACATATTAAATCACCCTATGAAAAGTCTAGATTTCGCTTGAACTTTATAATCCTCTTAAGAGATTAACTTCTTTAATATTCTGTTCGGTAACAAAAGCATGAAAAACATGTTATTATATTACTGAAACACGGTAGTAATGAAACACTTTATATAAGCGGATATTCCTGGAACCCCGAAGACTAAAGAGTGATGAGACTTCTTATCTCCGCAATTCTTGATCATAACTTTTGCATGTGTAGCTCAAAAGGTTAGGTTAGGTTAGGTTAGGTTGGAACAGCACACAGCTTATACAAAGTAACCTACTTTGGTCGGAAGTTAATAATGGACACCATTAAACAAATTAAGTACACGCTTTATTAGAATAATGTACCTGTGGTTTAAAATAACGATAAGTCTAAACTTGAATCATAACTACCTACGACTAACTGTTTTTATCGTGAGCATTTTAATATAAAATTTCGATGTTTATTTGGACATATTATAATATTAACATTTTACTCTTTTTAATAAAATGCTTCTTTTAACAAGCCATTAAATAGTTCTTTAAAAGATAAAAATCGTTTTCTATCGACTTACTGATGTCGTTGACATGAAATGTCTGCAATTTTAACCATAATGATTTGAATATGGATAGTTACTGACACATAATTAAGTCAAAATGAAATAAGAATTAAACTAAACACTGACATTAAATTAAAAAAACACTTATATGTATACAATCCAAAGGAATACAATAATAAACACTAACCTAACACAATATAGATAGTTACTTAACCTCTGGGATTTGAAGCTGCAACGATACCTAAATATAAAAACACTTTGCAGGTTTTAGTTATTTTTGATACTAGAAATATATTAACTAGCTATTACTTGCGACCAATTAGAGGGCAATGGGAAAGAGCTGACTAAATATAAAACTAAGAATAATAGATATTCGGAAAGTAACCAAGGTAAAGGATGCTCTACATTTCTCTTAAAGTCTAAAATGGAGGTGGGCTGGTCATGTTGCGGGATACGGAGACGGTGGCAATCGATGGACAACCAACATCAGGGAATGGAAAGGACCCCTTGGCGCGAGAAAGAGATCGCCCGTACGCCCTGGTGACAGGACGAGATTGTGGCCAACGCAGGAAGAGACTGGATGACCACCGCCAAAGATAGAAAAAATTGAATTCTTTGCAGGAGGCTTTTACCCTGAGGGGGTCCACAAATAGAGGAGGCATAATAAATATTCTATTAATTTAATTTTATCTTACAAAGTCAATCCAATGTATCGCTATTGTAAACACCTAGTAACTTGCATGCAACCAATAATCTAAATTATTTATTAGTTATTCATTTTATTTTTGTGGAATAAAATAAAGCTATTTTATTATTTATTGTTATTAATCCCATGGGAACTACGCTATTTCTGAGATAAAACTATAAGAGGTAATACGGGTATGTCCTTCTCTGGATCTCATAATTCGCACCCTTCGTGCAAGAAACGCGTAAAACAGGTACAAACCTAATAGGACTTACGCGTTTCTTGCACGAAGGGTGCGAATTATCTTCATAAGTACTAAATTTCATCCAAATGAACCATCATCATCAGTTTCAATTGTTTATGAAGAAGTATCAAACAGATTGAGAGACAAACAGTTACTTTTGCATTTATGATATAAAACCGGCCAAGAGCGTGTCGGATCTCAAATTTTTCCACGCAACAGCTTAAAGACTTTAAAGAGGGGGGGGGGGGCGGTCGATTTTATTAAAAAATTGCACTTTAAAGTTGAATATTTCGCAAACAGATTACTGAATAGAAAAATTGTTCTAGCAACCCACCAATGGTTTTAAGAAACCTATAAAACGATACCCCACAATGTAGTTTAGAATTAGTCGAGAAAAAAAATCACCCCACTTTACGTCTATGGGAGGTACCCTACAATTTTTTTTATTAGGGTTCCGGAGCCAAAATGGCAAAAGCCAAAATGGCAAAAACGGAACCCTTATAGTTTCGCCATGTCTGTCTGTCTGTCTGTCCGTCCGCGGCTTTGCTCAGGGACTATCAATGCTAGAAAGCTGTAATTTTGTACGAATATATAGGTAAACTATGCCGACAAAATAGTACAATTAAAAATTCAAAAACATTTTTTTTAGGGTACCTCCCATAGACGTAAAGTGGTGATGATTTTTTTTTCTCATCCAACCCTATAGTGTGGGGTATCGTTGGATAAGTATTTTAAAACCATTAGGGGTTTGCTATAACGATTTTTCGATTCAGCGATTTGTTTGCGAAATAATCAACTTTAAAGTGCAAATTTTCATTAAAATCGAGCGTCCCCCCCCCCCCTTCTAAAATCTAAACCGGTGGGTGGAAAAATTTGAAAAAATTCAAGATGGTAGTTAGTATATAAAACTTCTAAGGAAAACTATAACGGCTAAGTTTGCCTGAGAATTATTAGTAGTTTATGAGTAAATAGCAGCGTAAGGTATAAAATATACCTAAACTTGGAAGATTTCGTATAAAATACAAAATCCTTAGAAAAATATTACTTAATTTTTTCGTAATAGCTACGGAACCCTATTTTGGGCGTGTCCGATACGCTCTTTGCCGGTTTTTTTATTGTACCACTTTGTCGGCGTGACTGATATAAATGCCAAATTACAGCTTTTAGTATTAGCGGTCTCTGAGCTTACCCGCGGACAGACCGATAGACGGACAGACATGGCTACAAACTATAAGGGTTCCTAGTTGACTACGGAACCCTAAAAAAAAGGAAGTAAGAATAAGAAAACGTACGCATTCAGTTTTGTAACTTACAATTTGAGTTTTAAAAACGAAGTACCTATTAATATTAATTAACGTTGCAATAATGCAATGTTATTTATTAGTCAGTTCAAAAATTAACATTCGCAAGCAATTTAATTTCAAGCGAAGCGCACCGCACGATGTAAGTACCTACCTATTTACTAGATGCTTTTATTTTTCGCGACCAAAATGAAAATTCATTTTAAGCTCGTTTTTTATTCCAACATTTTCAACATATTCCGCCCAACAATTTCTAGAATCCTATGAAAAACTTCCTTGTGTTTTGTATTACTTCGTATTAAAAAAATAAATTGTTCCATCTAACTTGAAAACTTTAGAAACTATTGTCTAGTTCGAGGTACTTGTAACTCGGTTAGCTCGTAGGTAAGTACGGTTAGTTCCAACTCGAGTCCATTGAAAATCAAATGAAAAAAGTTGTCGAGAACTCTGTGTTCGCGTTGAGTATTTGCAAATAATCCTACTTGACCGCATTGTGTGTATACCCACTGCTCTCATGAAAGAACTGGCGCCGCTGCCGCCACTTGGGATCTAAACCTAGCTCTGTGCAAACGGCCATCTGCCGATTTCCGATACGGAAGCGTTCCCGTGCTTGCGTCTATGCTATTGTCTCCTTTATATTGGACTTCATTAAGGTAAATGCACCTTAAAATAAGTTTCAAGCGTTACAAAAGAATGCCACAAGCTTTCAACTATAGCACATCTGTTAACTGTGTTGATTTTGTGTAAATGTAAAATGTGATCCCTGAAGAAGTTGACCAAAGAAATTCAATTTCGCAAATACCTACTAATTAGATGGTTGTTGTTTTATTTTTGTGTTTTATTGTAATTTGCGAAGTGCTAAATAAATATTTTCTATTTTTTCTATGTCATTGCAAATAATAACCACTCCACCAGGGTTGTCCTGTCCACTGGGAAACCTTATTACTACTAATTGGTAGTTGTATTTATTTTTGCATACGTACCATTACGTACGGTCAATTTCAGAAGTCTCTGAACACTTTGGCTTGTGACTTTCAGTAATTTAAAACTCCTAGTCCTAGTCCTAGTTTTGTGGTTTAGACGGGTCCATATTGGCTCATATACAATTTTTTATTCGATTATTTATAGTAATACCGCTTTTTAATCATAATCATCATTTCTCCGAAAATTGTTCCCTATACATTTTTAAAATAATTATTTTTACTACTACCTACATTGTTCATAATTATACATATTTCGATTTTTTTTACTCATAACGTCAACACTGAGATTTTATCTATGCTTATAATGTCATTTGGGAGAATTTCTTTATTTATAAACTTATTTCATATAATCATCGCAATTCTAACCGAACCTAACCCACTTTTTTGGCAGGATTTCGGTTCTGTGAGGGTCGCAGTTCTAACCTAACCTAACCCACTTTTCTGGCTGGATTTCGGTTCCGTGAAGGTCGCAGTTCTAACCTAACCTAACCCACTTTTCTGGAAGTATTTCGGTTCTGTGAGGGTTGCAGTTCTAACCTAACCTAACCCACTTTTCTGGCAGGTTTTGGTTTCGTGAGGGTCGCAGTTCAAACCTAACCTAACACATTTTTGGCAGCATTTATATCTTATGAAAGTCATAATTCTAACCTAACTGGCTTTCTAGTTAATTTTTTTTTGGTTTCTTATTTTGAATTTACTTGCATTTATGTATGGATAGATTACGAATAAACAAATATATGTTTTAAAATATGTATAATACCAAATGTTATTGCCTGAAATCGATATGTTGACTAATGATATATACATAAAATGTAGTAATAGAGGTATTTATGTTGAATGATATTATGAATACAATAAATTCGGAGTTCCAATGTGTTTGAACTACGACATTTGAATATTGAAAATAATTAGCAAAACCGAATTGGGCAAGATATAGGTTTCACTTACAGTTTGTTCTGGCTCTTTTCCTCAGTCCTTGGGACACATTTAAGACACAATCACAGCACTTTCAGAGTTTTTATGAATAATTTAAAAGAGCGCGCGCCGGCCGGCATTCATTTCGAGCTGTCAAATTTGCGCAACTGACTGGTGGCGCCGCCGTGCGGGAGAAAGCGGAAAGTTCATTCAGCCAGTATGTTTTTGATATGTGCAGGAGGTTTTAATGCACATATTACTAATTATATCTGCCCAATGTAACGTACATAAACCCCCCACCGGGAATCTACCCCAGATTCCCCAGTTTACAAACCAAACCAGGGATGGTATTGAATAAGGTAAGTGGACTGTATAGTGTAAGTATTTGTTGACTTAGTGAACTAAACACGTGTAGCTGTAAATTGAGTAAAATAAATGACTTATTTCGAACCTAAAATTGTCATAAATTTGACACCTTCTTGCGTCAAATTCATGCAAAGAAACAAAGGAAAATAAAAATTATGCTGAATCCAATTCCATTGGAAGTGGACTAAGCTTTACAACGGGTCGCGTGTATTCGCCATTCTGGATTTTTACTTTTACCACCCGTACAACTCCATCAGCTCCTGGATAAAGTTCCGTCACACGACCGAGAGGCCATTGAAGCGGAGGAGCGTCAGCATGCATAAGAACGAGTTCATCAACTTGAATATTACGACAATTCCTATGCCATTTTTGTCGCTGCTGCAGCGTGTGCAAATAATCGTTTAATTGCAATGTACGCGGACCGATATGTAAATAAATTTTATGGAAATAGTCGATAAGAATTTTTGTAAAGTTGCACTTTTTAGGAAGCAATAATGGATACTTCTTTTGATACGGTAGTTCGGCGAAAGACAACCTACCCCCCACCCTGAGAAAACCGAGGGGGTCGACATAAGGTGCTAACCTTTTAAGTGAAGAACTACAGCTGTAACCATTGGAAATTGCTTGGATATCAGCTGCAAAATGCTCTCGCTGAACGGATTTAATGAGCACATCGTGTGCGTTCTTTAAATCTGATAGAGACGAAGGACCTGTGTTCCTATTAGACTTCGTCGATCTACAATTGTTAATAAACTGAAAACAACGCGCTAAGACCTTTTGAAGCTTGCTAAAACTCGAATATTTTTCGGTTAAATCATAAACAAGGTTTGAATCACGTGTTGTGTCTTGCACGCTAGTTTGAGCCAAAGTCGCGCATGGAATTTTGAGTTCTGGCACATTTGCCGATTTAAATTGATCTATTGATTTTACTGGCCAATTCTCTCTTGGTGCGTCTAGCCAGTTCGGTCCTCCGAGCCACTCCGCTGTCGATAACAGCACGGAAGGTAGCGCTCCGCGCGAGCACACGTCAGCGGGGTTGGACGCGCCGCTCACGTGAAACCAACAATCGCTTTGCACGGTCTCTAAGATTTTGGAGACACGCGAAGCCACAAAGGTTTTGAGGTTGTAACTGGGTGTATTCAACCAACTCAGCACCACAGAGGAATCGGTAAACAAGAGTATTTCATGAACAGGAATTCGTTCAGACAATATTGACTTCGTATATTTGACTAACTTGACTAACAAATGCGCAGCCATTAGCTCGAGACGTGGAATGGTCACTGTCTTCAAGGGTGCAACCTTGGATTTGCAATGACCAGACTGACCTTCGAATCACCTTGATTGTTAAAACTACGCAAATAGATGACCGCAGCTATTCCTTGAACTGAAGCATCGCAGAATCCTAGTATCTGGTAGTAGCTGTGCTGTTTGACAGTAACCTGGCGCTCGTGGCTAAAATTCGACAATAGCGGGAGCTCTGACATGTAGGTGAGCCACTCCTTTTCTAGTTCCGGAGGCAGCCGCTCATCCCAACCCAGCTGTTGGAGCCAGAGTTTCTGCATGAAGCATTTCGCGTAGAATATGCAAGGAGCCACGAAACCTAAGGGATCATACTGACGACCTATCTGTGACAAGACACTACGCTTGGTGATCGCCTGTGAAGCTGGAAGTGGATGGAATACGAAGGAAAACACATCTTCGGCGGGTCGCCACTGCAGACCTAAAACTTTTATGGATAGGTCCTTGTCATCCTCGAATGCAATGGGCGTTTCGCGGTGATCAGCTGGAACCCGAGCCAGTACCTGGGGACAGTTGCTGGCCCACTTACGAAGCAGAAATCCTCCTCCACTCAGCAACTCTAACAGTTCATCCTGTAGCCTAGCTGCTTCATCATAGCTGCTCACTGACCACAGAAGGTCATCGACGAAGAAACCCTTTTTTAGAACCTTGCTCGCTAAAGGATACTTCTCGCAGTCGTCGTCAGCCAGTTGATGCAGGACTCGGATCGCTAGGTACGGACTGCTAGCAACGCCGTATGTGATCGTGTTTAACTCATACACCTTTAAAGGTTGATCAGGTTGAAACCTCCACAAGATGTGTTGGTAATTGCGTTGAGATTTTTCGATCAAGGTCATTCGAAACATTTTACAAATGTCACTTGACAAGCAAATTTCATGTATACGAAAATTTATTAAAATCTCATTAATATCTGCTTGAAGCTTAGGACCGGCGTAAACGACTGAATTTAAAGAATTATTATTTGTCGTTTTGCATGAGGCGTCAAAAACTACTCGGAGTTTTGTCGTGGTACTTGACGGTCGGAGAATACAAAAGTGAGGAATTATGTACTTAGAATCCACAGTACCAAAATCACCTACGCAAGTCATGTGACCAAGGCTTTCATATTCGGACATGAATTTATTATATTCTTCCTTAAGTTCCGGAAGACGATTCAGCTTTGTTTCTAAATTGTTGAAACGACGTAACGCTTGTGGAGTCGAATCGCCGAGATCAAAACTGGGTTTGAACGGGTACTTCACTGTATAACGTCCCGTAGTATCGCGACTGTGTTCGTTTTGGAACAATTGTTCGACATACAAATCTTCTGGTTTTTTAGTGACGTCATACGGCACGTTTTCAGTCTCCCAGAAAGAGTTCATGATTTTATCGATACTACTAGTTTTATTAGCAGAGAACAAGTTGAGCGAAGCTGTATTTGACTCACAATCGTCACTCAGTACTGTCTGACCAGTAATGACATATCCGAATATGGAATGCATCGCGACGGGCAAACCCGGGTCACGTGGTAGTATATTTTGACCGTCATAAATGTAGGGAAATAAGTCACCTGCGATCAACAAGTCAACTGGAGCCGCCGAAAAGTAGTTCGGGTCAGCTAACTCTAGATTTTTGAAATTATTGATAACTTTGTTTGATAAGGTTACTGTAGGTAAGTTGCTAGTTATATTACTTACGACAACAGTATCAGTGCTAAGCACCGGACCAAATGAGTTTCGTGGTTTAATTGAACATGTAACCAGACCGAAATCTTGCACTGGCGCACCTCCCAGACCCATGGGTTCAAACTGACACTTGCGTCGAGACAAACCCAGGCGCTGGGCACACTCTTTTGTCATATAACCGGACATGGCACCGCTGTCAATGACTGCACGTACGGCGTGGTAAGTTCCCCATCGATCTGCGACGTGCACCATGGCAGTGCCTAACAGCACGGTTGAATTTGACGAACAAGTCAAGCCGACGTTTGGCATTGACCTTTGACTTTGATTTTGACCATTTGAAACGTTTTGAATACTTGAAATGTTTTGACTATTTGAACCGTTTTGATTAATTGATGAATTTTGAACAGTTGGAACTGTATCTAAGTGAATACTGTGATGGTGCGGTTGTTTACACAGCACACAACGCACTTTTGACGTACACTCGGACAACGAATGCTGACGAAAGCAATTTTCGCATAATTGAAGCTGTTTCACTTTGTCAAGACGCTGCACCGGTGTTAAATCAAAAAACTCGAAACATCGATAAGTTGAATGCGGTTTGTCGCAAAATAGACATCTATTTGATCGTTCGCTATTATTCTTACTCACAGCTGACAAGCACGGCTTTTGGAACTGCTTCGGTGCACTACTGTAATTAGCAGCATTATTATTATTTGTTCGAACAAAATTCGGCTTTGCAGAGGTGTTAGGAACACTCTTAGGCGTAAACTGAATTTTTGATGTACTAATTTTAACCTCAGACATTTCCAAAACACGCGCCTGTTTCTCCACGAAATTAATCAGCTGTTCGTAAGTAGGTATATCGGTTTGATCTACAGATTGTTCGAATTCGCGCCTAGTGACGGGGTCTAAATTTCGCAATCCCATATAAAACAGTATGAAACTCGATAGGTTACTGATTTTCAAAAGTTTCAATGCTTTAACACACTCTTGATACGTTTGTAAAAATGTGTTTAGACCAGTAGCCGACTCAGTTGACAAAGGCTTAAATTGAAACAGCCGATCTAAATAGCTCGTAGCTAAGGCACGAGTGTTCTCAAATTTTTTGACTAGCAAAGCCCATACTATCGGATAATTATCGGCCGTCACTGGCATCCCTTTGACCACAGTCAATGCCGAACCGCTGACTGCGGAGAGCAGGTAATAAAACTTCTCAATGTTCGTAATATCATTGTTGTTATGAATTAAACTCGTAAACGTGTCATAGAATGTTTGCCAGTTTTCTAATTTGCTATCGAAATGGAACAATTCTAGTTTAGGCAGCCGCGGCTTAGCCGACCGCGAGTCTGGCCCGGCAGCGCCCGGGCCGCGGCCCGCGGAGCGCGACGAAGGTCCGCTACCGCTGCCGTCACACGATTGCCAAGTGTCGCTATTAGCCTCCGCTACACTCAGAATACGGAAATACATGTCGTCAAAGGTTTGAATTTCTTGATAATTTGGTTTAAATTTCGGGTTTTGTTTCTTATTATAAGAATTTAACTCGAATATGCATTGTTCGAAACATTCCCGAGTCGAATGAAGTTCTTTAAGTCGCAAATTAAATTCGGTTAAACGCTCTGGTGGAGTTGATTTGGATAGTTCAAATAACGTTTGACATCGTATAAAAAGCAGTTCTTTTTTGTTAATAAGTTGTTCGACATCGAATTCTTTTTCGTCCATTTCGAATTAAAAAACAAAAGACGCGCGCGACGCGTTGCAAAGAACGAAAATTGAAAACGTTTATTTTATACGTATTATTCTAGGTAAATAACTTAGATTAGAAATAAGCCTGTTACCTTAAAACTGCGTGAAATGTGTGTTTTATGTGTATGAATGTGTATTTAGTTTGCAAACTGAGGATGCGGTTCGATTGACCAAAATGTTTGAACTACGACATTTGAATATTGAAAATAATTAGCAAAACCGAATTGGGCAAGATATAGGTTTCACTTACAGTTTGTTCTGGCTCTTTTCCTCAGTCCTTGGGACACATTTAAGACACAATCACAGCACTTTCAGAGTTTTTATGAATAATTTAAAAGAGCGCGCGCCGGCCGGCATTCATTTCGAGCTGTCAAATTTGCGCAACTGACTGGTGGCGCCGCCGTGCGGGAGAAAGCGGAAAGTTCATTCAGCCAGTATGTTTTTGATATGTGCAGGAGGTTTTAATGCACATATTACTAATTATATCTGCCCAATGTAACGTACACAATGATTATTGTCTAAAATTAAAATGTTTAATGATCATTAGGATGTAAAATTTTATGAGATACATTTTCGAAGTTTCAATAATCGAATTTGCAATTTTATATGAGCTTTGGCGCACCCGGTTTAGACACTGAAATCTTGTACCTACCTTCTTCATGTAGGTACTAAAATGTTTACCTACTTTTGAGCTACTTTTGAACTTAGTTAAGTTTTAATTACGCAAACGAAATTATTCTTAAATGTTATGAATGTCTTGTAGCAAAAACATTTATAATTTTAATTTCCCTTTGCAAAGTTTTTTTAAACAAATGTTAACTTTCCGCACCGCTCGCGTGGGATTTGTTTAAGTAGCTAATTAGTTTCCTTACCTTCCAGAATCCCTGGAGCACTGAGCCGTATGATCCTTGAGGAAGAAGATCGACAGCTGATTCCGGTTGGACGTCGAATTGATAGTGTTTGTTAACTACTTCGAACTTAGGTACTATACCTATCGATTTGTACTCGTAGCCCGATAAAGAGAAAGAATGGCGTTTCGAAGAATGTTTCGAACTAATAATAATGATTGAAACAAAAACCCTATGAGTCAGTAGAGTATTACAGCACCTTGTCCATAAAATCATTTAACATAATTAGCGCCTCTAGTGGAACGTTTGCAATGTTCGTTTTTCCATACAAATTGAGATTTTAACTTACACTACATATGGGTAGCGTCCCGCCAGCTTGATTTCTTGTTTTTTAAGTTTCCGTAGCCAAAATGGCAAAAACGGAAAACAAATTTCAAGAAAAACTATAACGGATAAGTTTTCTTGAGAATTATTAGTAGTTCAAGAGTAAATAGCAGCTTTACACGAAAGTTTTAAACAGTACTCACTAGTTTCGGTATACTCGTTTGCGAATGTAATAAAATGTTGGAAACGACCAGATAAATAAAACATTTAGAACTCGTAAAGAAGGTGAGTTTTACTAGCCACCTGTGAGCTTTTATGACATTTTTGAATTAAATTTTTAGCCTCACACCTGGGAGTGTAAGTTCAGTACCTATCTATGCTTAAAGCGGCGATTACACTGCACTGAGTCATTCAACGCGGTTATCTAACACGGTCGCCGAACTGGTTTCAAACTACTGGCCAACGAACGTCGTCTTCACTGCCGTGTTCTTTATAAACTTTTGCAGTCGCCGCATGCAGCGAATGACTTAGTGTAATTTCCGATGCCGCTTAAAACCTGCTTATCTATTTATCAATGTGCCTATAGATCTTTGCAGGAGACTGTTTGACGTGTCGCCCTGACAGAGTCAACAACGTCAACAATATTTTCCACAAGAAGGAATAAAGATGTGTAGAATTACAGTAGATATCGGAGGTGGTAGGACCTTGTGCAAGGTCCGCCCGGATTGCTACCACAATCTTGGTCGCTAATCCTGCCGTGAAACAGCAGTGCTTGCACTGTTGTGTTTCAGCGTGGAGAGTAAGTCAGCCGGTGAAATTACTGGCACTCGAGGTATTCCATCTTAGACCTCTAGGTTGGCAACCCATCTGCAATACCCCTGGTGTTGCACATGTTTATGGGCGCTGGTGGTGGAGTCCTACTTGCTCGTTTGCCATCCAGTCTAATAAAAAAAAAAGATAATCTATATAACCCGAAAAATTGCCAAGCTCATGAGGCCATGAGCGGGGCACATTGCTCAAAAAACTGATGAGCCAATGCCACAGTGGACCGATACGTTCTTGCGTGGCAAAACGTATGCGAAGACGTAGCCTGGGTTGGGGCTCCACAATGTTGGACTGATGACTTAATGAGGTTGGTAATGGATGACGGCGGCGCAGGACTGGCCATTGTGGCATTCTTTGGGGGAGGCCAGTATCCAGTAATGGATGTACTCGTATTTCGACTGACGATAATAATATTAATGATAATCTCTAGAATTTCGCAGCTGCTGGCAGGTAGACACCGTAGTGTTTACTCTTAAATAAATTTAAAAAAAAATACATAAAGCTATGTTGAACTCAATCTTTTTTATCGCCCGCACCGGGGCACAAAAAATTGGCGCCAATCATTCACACAGAGACCCTTTTCTTTACAAGTACATGAAAAAATAAAAACGCCTCGACGTTGATACACTTGCACAAATGCTTAAGATAACAGGTACGTATTTGTCAAATGGGAGTGCTTGTGAGTAGTAAGGCTACTCAGATTATATTACTTAAAAAATCAGTGTATACGAGTACAAATTAAATTGCTTACTAAAGTTAAGCACGATAGGTAAGTACTGTGGGGAACTGTGTAGCTGGTAGAAGCTAAGGTACAGGGGATCTACGCGCGTGATGCTAACTCAGTTCAAGAAATGAAAGGTCTTCAATTCAGTACTCGCTTCATATATTGAAAGATACTTAGAGAAATACATTTACAGACATTAGGTCAAGCCTCTCAGGCTGTCGGGAGCGATCTGTGCTCCGGCATGTATACCGCTGTCAATCTGTTTAAATCGAATTCCAGAACTATAAAATACAAAAATACTATAACTATACAAAACACATTCAGTCTAGCCTGCCAGGCGGTCATTTTTACCACCTGCCAGCGGTATACAGCCTAATCCCTACATATCCCTCGTTCCTCTCAGAGGTGGGGACCTAATCTAATGGGCCTACCTAACGGGGACAATACAGATAGAAAAGAGCCTTTTCTAAAGACTAGCTACATCCTTTTCATTAAAATTTTCATAGTGTCGACTTTAACAGAAATTAACAAAAACACGGTGTATATTTAATAATCATTGATTTTAAACTTTTTAAAATAAGGATGGAGCTTTACCGGCCAAAAACCCCGTCACAAAAAAGGCACGGCACCTTTTCTGGTAAAAACCTAGCTAATAGACGCGTGACGTTGCCTGCGCAACGTGACACGTCATCCTTGCTTCAGAAACATCAGTGTCATATTTAATCTTTGGCCATATTGCCACCAGACCACTGTGCTTCTTGGCAAGAATACTATGCTGCCAACATCTGCTCTACTAGCACATGTTGCTAGCATAACTTGTCTATGCTGCCAACATCTGCTTTACTAGCACATGTTGCTAGCATAACAAGACCCGTTTTTCTCTATTCCTAGACAAAACATTATGCCAGCGGTAACTGCCATAATATTCCATCTATTACCGGAATAGATGAGATGCATGCAAACCCAGGTCCCTTCAAAAGGTGCACCCGAACTTTCATCCAGCTCATGGTAAACGGTTTTTACCACGACCAATGTGTTCACCTAAAATACCAAGCTGAACACATTGATTTACCGGACCACGTTACCAGGTTTAACTACACTTTATTACTAACTACAAGACAACAAGACAACATGTTCATCAACTGTGGAAGTCTTCATACTTCATGGACTGCCCATCATTGTTCATCAGGTGGTGCTCAGCACCCCGGCATGGAGTCGCTGTTCAACATCAGCTGGAGAGGCTGCTGGGTTTCCATCTTATTCTTATTTCACAGCCATGGCTCCAGTTTTCCATCTTTTTCTCATTTCACAGCCATAGCCTCAAGTTTTCCATCTTTTTCTTATTTCACAGCCATAGCCTCAAGTTTTCCATCTTTTTCTTATTTCACAGCCATAGATCCAAATGTGGACCCCTGGGCAAGCTTCATCGGCGATCCCAGTTGACTGTGAACTTCTGTTGCTTGAAAACTATTGAAAGGCACAGAAAATCAAACATTATATACACCATTAATAACCACCATTTATTTCCGGGCATATTAAACACATGAAGGTATGAAGTACTCCTCACATGCTGAGACAAACTATAACTACTCATTCTTTATATATTGAAATTCACATCATATCTGATTACAGTTCACACTGGGAGATGTATGAACAGGCAATCTCATATTCGTGAAGTTGAATATGTAAACAATTAAATTAATCTAAAAATGAAAGCAAATGTTATAGTTATTTGGTTTTCCAACGATGTCATCAGACATCAGTTTTGATGTGGACAGCTGGGAGCTGCCATCAGTTTTCATCAGCAACTGCATAGCTGCTGTTGATTGCCTTCTGCATCTATTGAACTCCCAATATGAAAACACACATAAAAAAAACATATATTAGTCACATAACAATATTATAACGCACATTAGTCCTATAACCTCATTATATCACAAATTTCATATGTGGAAAATTAAATTAAAATCAATTCAATTAAATTCAATTAAATTAAATTGTCCTACCTAATATTAATTAAAGAATGTTTACATTTGAATGACACTTGTCAATTATACGTCGCGTCAATTTTTTTCTAAAAGTTGACACAGAACTTCTCGGTGGAATTTTTTAAAAAGTTTTCATTCAAACCACAGAGTTCATTCGGCTTGAGACAGCCATCACTTTCCATCCCCCTCACTCTTAAATGAACGTTATTTAATTTTATGTTTCGTTCGTTTAGGGTTCCTTGCTGTGGGAAAAACCTTTTATTAACTTGTATTAAATAATGACGTGACTTTTTATTACCTTTTCTATGGAATCTATCACGTCCATTCACGTTCTCACGCCGTCGCATTTCCACTCGTCCATAACAACCAGAAGGTGCCTCTCGCTCCTTCATCAGACCTGCCGAGCCAGTCTGCAATTTTTTTAACTTTCGCACCCTTTCAGGCTTCGAGCTCAAACCGCCTTTTTCGCCATCCTTCTGCTCCAATTTTCCATCGACAATCGGTGCTTCTCCAACAGACTCAAACTTCTCCAACATTCCTTCGCTCGAACCTGAATCAAAAAAATTATGAGCACGGAACCCTAACAATTTTTCCTTCGATCGCACTTTGCGTTCTGTGGTCAAGAAGTTTACTTGCTCGCACTCAACCTCTTTCACGGCAACTTCATTTGCACAAACCTTTTCCGTCAACAATGAAATATCGTTCGTGTCAGTTAATTTTTGAATAAAATTGACACGGAATTTTTTATTCAAAGTCAAAGTCTGACTACTAAAATCAATCATTGCATTATTTGCAGTCAAAAAATCTTGCCCTAGAATGCAATAATTAGTGCCATCATTAATTATTAACAGTCTAATTCTACAATAATAATTATCTATTATAATGTATGTATTCGCCATTCCTAAAGGCTGAATCGTGGAGCCTCCTGCTACACGCAAAGGATTATTTAGCTTGCGCTCATAATTTAAATTAATTTCCTCTGCAAGGGAAACAGATATCAGTGAAACATTGGCTCCACTATCCACGAGAGCCTTGCAAATCCTGCCATTGAGCTCTACGGGCACAAACGTGTTCAGACTGCTTTTCTCAACAGTACAAACATCGGGAAGATCACTTGAAAAAATCGTATTGATTTGTGGACCATCAGAATTGTCTTGAGACCCTTGATGCTGCTGCGGCACCGGCAGTAGCTGCCGCGGCCTCAAATTATACCTTCCGTATGGAATGCGCGATGTTCCCTGCTGTGCTTGTTGCGGAATTACCGCTGTTGGCGGCGTTTGGGGCGTATTATACTCCGAATGCGGCGTGAATCGAAGAGGTGGAGCATCTCTTTGCTCCCACGAATCTTGAAAATCGTTTGTAATATTAACCGGCAGTTCTACTTTTTGAGTTTTTATGTTCAATTGCGTATTAAATACATCACACAATTGTAGGATTGTTTTTCTTAGTTCATCTTTCGATGCAAACAATCTTGATGCTAAATGGACTTGCCATTGCGAATTAACTGATTTAATAAAATGCTTGATAAATCTGCCGTCTTCTTTGATTCCCGCTTTTAACGCCAATTTTTCCAAGTCATAATAAAATGATAGAAGCGGTTCTTTTGAATCCTGCTTTCTGTAATAAAAAGACTGAGCGTAGTCTTCTTGCGACGGGAATTCTTCTGCCAACTTTTGTTTTACTACATCATACGACTCCAATGTCGTAAAATTGGCCTTGTACCAGGACAACGCAGGTCCCTCTAAGTATAGCGCGATTGCTACACGCTTCTGATCTGCGGTCCAATTCTTAATAATAGCAATCGTTTCAAATTGGTGGATAAAATCATCCACATCCGAATATCCTGCGAATTTTTCCGCCATCTTCTTTATATTTCACTGGAATAAACTTTATCGGCCCGCTAATTAAACACTGGGGAGAGAAAAAATTACTCACAGTTCTCCTTCCCTTTTACCAGATTATTTTGAATTACACGCTTTGTTCCTCTCAAAGCTGGTCTTTCAGCGAAAATTCTTTCCAGCTCGCTGTTATCACTGCGGCACTCCGTCGTTCTCTGCAGCGATAGCTAAAACATAAAAATACATCGACCGCGCCTACTCCACCACTTGTGGGGAACTGTGTAGCTGGTAGAAGCTAAGGTACAGGGGATCTACGCGCGTGATGCTAACTCAGTTCAAGAAATGAAAGGTCTTCAATTCAGTACTCGCTTCATATATTGAAAGATACTTAGAGAAATACATTTACAGACATTAGGTCAAGCCTCTCAGGCTGTCGGGAGCGATCTGTGCTCCGGCATGTATACCGCTGTCAATCTGTTTAAATCGAATTCCAGAACTATAAAATACAAAAATACTATAACTATACAAAACACATTCAGTCTAGCCTGCCAGGCGGTCATTTTTACCACCTGCCAGCGGTATACAGCCTAATCCCTACAGTACATATAAAAAAGAAAATTCAAACCGACTGACTGACTTATCAGTACCCAACTAAAAGATTACATTTTAGTCCACAAACCTGTTTTATGATGTAGAAACATAAGGAAAAATAATAAGACCGAATGTGGATACGGGTTTAACTAAACATCATTTATAATGGGAATAGGCTTTCACAAAGGCAAAAGCAAGGTAAGGGCGGAAAAAGGATAGAACTAAGACCACATAGACTTAAGAACGTAACATTTTCGTCATGAAAATGGTCCACACACAATCTTATTTTATGCCGAAAACTAAGCAAGTACTGGCCGTTTGAGTTTATCTAAGTCACTCGAAGTAAATTAAAAAAAACTATTGCTCCCTAGGGACTAAAGTACTCGCTTTGCTTTGCCTCGTTGACCTACTTTTAGAGCATGAGAAATGAAAAAGTGTTTTTCATTAATAAGGTACGTCAAGATCGTTTATAGGTAGTGCCAGGAGAGTTGAAGTGACACACACACACACAGCTACAACATATCTTAATGAAGGCAGGATTGGGTATTTAGGTACTCATTCATTTCATTCATTCTCCTTTTATCCAGTCAGTTATTTTTGTAGCTGTGCTATAAGATACAGTTTGCATAGCTCGGCTACATGGTGAATCATATTCGCTGTAAGCTGTGTTATTATTAACATTTACCTATAGAGCTGCAAGATTTCACTGCCAATATTATTGTGTCATTAAACTAAATACTCAATAACCAGCGTCCTTGTCACATAGTTGTAGGTACATTGTAAACATGAGGTGCACGGATCGGGCTAAATAGAATCTCCAAGCGGCGCTGGAGCGCGCTTGACGAATCAACAATACAGCGTGTCGTTAAGATGCATAGAGGAAAGTGGTCGTCGGTCGTATGGCGTAGTGTAGTCATATGTTTAGTTGATAATCACAGGCCGCGCGCGCCGCCAGTGCCGTCAGCACGCACACAGCACGACCAGCGCGTCTTATCAGCACTCAAACAAAACAAAACGCCGGCCGGGACCAAACGAATGCCTCCAACTTCATACTTTCAGTTTTAATCAATAAGTGTGCGAACTTTAAAACATCAGTGACAAGTAGTTGTAAAGGTTTCCGGAATTAGATTCAGGCAGATATTCCAGTTAACCAAGTTTTTAGTTGTACGCATCATACATTATGTATCGGTGACGAGACTGGGTGCATTGTGCGATGCTGCTGATATTGTGAATATGGATACATTAGGAGTCACTAAGCAGGTATGACTTAAATTAGAATTTTGAATATAAATACACATTTTTGTACAAATATAGCATTGATGAAAAGGCACATTTTTGTCTAATTGTGTGAATGCGTACCTACTAAATAAATTCATTTAAATTTATTTTATATGTATATTTAATCTCATGGCATTATGAACTTAAAAAATGTAATCGCATTATGCAATTAAGACTTTTTTTAACTTATTGTTTTAAAATTCTACGAGATGAATGAGGTTGTCCAAGAATAGCTATTTAATAAAATACCTTAGCCCCGTGAGTAGGTAAACCATTTTATCGCGTAACGAGACTAACTTAACCCTCCCTTGAGTAATCAGTCCTAAGTAAACTTTTAATTGAAACTCAAATAATATTTGATTGCCCTATATCCGTAGCAAACTATTACAATTTCTTCAAATCCAAAATTATTGTAATTTCACGGGGTCCATATTGGCTCATATACATTTTTTATTCGATTATTTATATTAATACGACTTTGTAATCACAATCAGCTCCAAAAATAGATTGTTACATATTTTCAAAATAATTATTTGCACTTCTACTTACATTGTCCATAATGATATGTACCCATAATGTTATTTGGGAGAATTTCTTTATTTATAAACTTATTTCATAGATTCATCCCAGTTCTAACCAAACCTAACCCACTTTTCTAACAGGATTTCGATTCTGTGAGGGTTGCAGTTCTAAGCTAACATAACTTTTCTGACAGGATTTAATTAGCGGGTGCTTAGCAATCGGGTTAAACTTAACCTAGTCTAGACGAGATACCTATTAAATACATAATCCTAGGTCTCGATTAATCTCGTGACAATATAGAAGCTCAAATTAACGGTCTTATAAAATGTTTTCTTTTGAGTCTTAGTTAAAAAATATACCTAGATATTATATTTGTTTGAATATGATATTACCCAACAATAAACAAACAACGAAATATCCCAAAGTTATGGTAGTTACAGTCATTTAAGATAATGAAAGCAATAATATCAGAAGAAATACTTTAACTGTCTAGATTGAGGTCCATTGCTTTGCCATGAATCCTTCGATATGGAGATAGAGATATATTAACTAACCATAAATGGTAATTGCTAAGGGATTCCTAGGGTCTGATTTAGGGTTCTAGTCGCTTTAGGCTTAGCGATATACTAACACCCACCCGTTTACTTAATCATTAGTCTACATCTGCACGCAAATATCCCACTACATACATAGTGCAAATTTCATTAGCCTGTATAACGGATTATGCTCTGGAGATTCCCTCCTCATGACAATGACTCAATGTTAATTAGTTAGTCACTCATCTTCCTTCCTGTTTAGCAAAACTTAGGTAGATATAATTATAAATACCTGAGCGACCGAACTTTGCTTGGGTAGCAATCGTTTCCCAGAGATAAGACCAAGTTAGATCACCCTAGGTAGATACTAAATTAAATCGTTGGAGCCGTATTCGAGATCCCCGAAATTTGTTTATATATATACAAGAATTGCTCGCAAGGTAAGCAATTATTTTTGCACCTTGTTTAATTTTCATGCACGAAATTATCATATCGACGACAGCCCATTGGGCTTAGTTTGGTTACCATTGGATTACCAGTGCGTAGCGTGCTAAATGTGTACAAATTTTTTGCTTACTATTCTGCGTCATTAGTTAAATTAAAGAACTATAAACACGCTTTGACGCTAAATCTGGACGATTACTGCATCATCAGACTCTTGGTACCATTCTGGGTCCAATCCAAAGTGCACACTAAGGGTCTTTATGTCCACGCAATAAGAGCGTCATTGCAAATAATCGATTAAACGTAAATATTTTATGGAAACAAAATTAAAATTAAAGCATTCAATATTCTACTTTCCATACACATTGAGCAGAAATTGCTTAGAATCAAAATGAAATTTAAATATCAACATCTTCAAAAATTCGAAATATCTCCTAAACGGTAGCATTTCGATTAGACCCATTTTACATTTTATGGAATTTTTGAAGTACCCTACGTGTGTTAGGTATTTTATACGGATAATATATTTAGGTACTTACCTACCGAAACTTTTCGCTGATTACCGGTTGTGGTACATGACTATTTATGAGAAGTAAAAAACAGATAACACATGAAACATCATTTTAGTATCTTGGTTTAATAAACAGTGTATAACACGCTTAAAATCGGCCAGTTTCCGTTGTTCTGTCTTGTAGTCCAGCAAAATATACGTAACAAGTTAGTTAAGTGTATTGTCGTTCCAGTGCGTAGCTTCCAGTTTCACCATCGGATCTGCTCAATGCTACATTTATTATATTGTTATCATCGATATATTATAGTCACAAGTAAAGCATGTAAAAAATTGCCACATTGAACATCATTCTAACTTGTCTTTTAATTTTTACTCGTTATCTTGTCAATACAAGGGCCTTTTCTCCCACTCTTTACACGTGAGTGTGCTGAGGTGGTGACCCGAAGACCAACTAAATCACAGCACGTTATTAAGGTTAGACTCAATGGCAGCGCGCTTCAATATTCTTAAGGACCTCATATTTTATTAAAGTTTGTCAGAATATCCTGTTGGTAAATTATTACGACCTGTATTTCATTTACCTCGCATTAGCATTCCAATATCACATTTTGGCCAGCCTCCGAGGAAATTAAATTTCTTTTTATACATTTTTGTTTGTATAATCCTGGAAAAATGTGAATCTTGACGTTTCAAGCAATCTGTGAGTCTCATGGGCAGACCCAACGAAATTAAATGAATGCTTATCAGTAAGTACCTGAGTGGTTAACACAGACATGGCTTTTTATTTATCAAGGTATCAATATAATATAGGTACCTACTTGGTACCTATTGTCAGGTAAGTAATCCCGAAAATGTATTAAGGACGTACTACGCAAATTATGCGACCCAAATAACGGCTGAACTGGTAACTCATAAACAAAAGGGTTATTGATTACCGGCACCATAACACAGAAAACAAGTACATATTTCTATGGGAAAAAACCGGCCAAGAGCGTATCGGACACGCCCAAGATATGGTTCCGCAGCCATTACGAAAAAATCAAGTAGGTAAGTAGGTAATATTTTTCTAAAGATTTCGTATTGTGGACGGATTCTTCCAAGTTTAGGTAAATTTTATACCGTATACTGCTATTTACTCTTTAAATTTTCCTTTTAAATTTGATTTACTTACTACCATCCAGAATTTTTAATTTTTTTCACCCAACAGTTTAGATTTTAGAGGGGGAGACGCTCGATTTTAATGAAAATTTGCACTTTAAACTAAAAGAAGGTGGTCCGCCCGGATTGCTACCACCATTTTTCTCACTAATCCTGCCGTGAAGCAGCAGTGCTTACACTGTTGTGTTTCGGCGTGGAGAGCAAGACAGCCGGTGAAATTACTGGCACTTGAGATATTCCATCTTAGGCCTCTAGGTTGGCAACGCATCTGCAATACCCCTGGTGTTGCAGATGTTTATGGGCGGTGGTGATCTCTTACCACCAGGAAACCCACTTGCTCGTTTGCCTTCCAGTCGAATAAAAAAAAAGGAAGAAAATAAATCTAGTGGTCTAGAACTATGTCAAGTAGCTAATTAAAAATTCAACAGTCGGGACCCCTTACCAAGAATTTTTGGCCTGGTTACGATTTAAATGGGTCCCGACCGTTGAACTTTAAAATTAGCTACCTACTTGACAGAGTTCTAGACAAGTAAAGAAAAGAAAAGATAATTATTTTTTTTATTTTATGCTTTTTTGTTATTTCTGTAAAGATGGTGGATTATAAGTATTATAACCCAAATATATTTAGAATGATTAAATATTATATACCTACCCTATGTCACTCCGATAGCTTTGACAAATCCAATAATAACTCATAATATGTTAAAACCCGAGGACCAAAGAAATGGACATATAAATATGCTCGAAAATCGTAACCCTCCTTCAGGCAGTCGAGTAAAAAGTTGCTGCATTTCATATCCAAAATAACTTTTTAACAAAAAATGGAACCGATTTCAAAACCTTTGAAAATAATTTTCTATTAGTTTGAAGTCGGTAACTCAGCACGAGCCAGCAGGAGAGGAACTATAGTCGTCTACCTCACCTACATACTATAATATTGGGCTTTAATCACTCCTACTGGGTCGTGCTGAGGCACCGAATTCAAACTAGTAGAAAATATTTTTCAATTTCAAGGTTTTTGAAGATTTTGGTTTAATTTTTTGTTAAAAAGCTTTTTTTCATGATTTTTAGTGATTGGTGTAGCCAAAGTGCATTTCACAACAATGCCACTATAAGCTCAAACACGGCATAGTTATATTATTTTATAACAGAGTACCAGTAAAATTAGAGGGTTGCCCTCGATTTCTCTAAGATCCCAGAGTCAGATCCTGACTTGGTGCCAATGGGACCTCGATAGTACGCCCTTAAGACAATAAAAGAATTTTGAAATTCAGCCCACAATTGGCGGAGTTATCGCGTAACAAACACACAAAAAAACATGTAAATGAATTGACAACCTTTTTTGAAGTCAGTTGAAAAATATTTTACATGTCAGCCTCAAAGTGAACACAACAATGGAAAGAAAAATATACACAATGACAAAGATTTATCTGCGGCAAGGAAGTGCTACAGTCATAGTTCACGGTAGATATTAATCACAATGTTCACTCCTTTTGCCGCCACTATCTGAATCGTTTATCTAAAAATTTGAAAAACAAACCTTGTGTCTCTTTGAATTCGGCGTCAAGAGCATGGACTAGTATGTATTCTTAAATAACTTTAACCTACTTAGTTTAGTACTGGTCTGGAGATTTTAACTCCTTATTTTTATTTTACAAAGTCTTGTAAATCGATTTTATCTACTTACAGTCAGATTAAATTTGCGTGTAATTTATTTATGAAAAGAATATGGAAAATACCAAAAAATACAGGTCAGATGGTAGTTTTTAAAACTGAAAATAACAAATATTTACATTGTTTTGTATTAAAAAGCAAAATTAAAATATTTAGCACGTATGTAAATTTACACAGGATTGGCACAGGAACCTCAGTGTGCAAAACTAAGTAAGTCAGTTTCACACTTGACCCGTTTTAAATTACTCTGCAATGTCAAACTACGAGTAATGCGAATTTCGGATAAATTGCAATTTCCGTTGTCATTTTAAAATTTCTCTTATAAATTCTATATTTCGGAGCACCAAATTGAATTGCCATAACTTAATAGACGAGTACCTATTCAGTGACGTTAATCACAAGTCATTAATTCCTGCAATGTTTGTGCTGCTGAAAATTATTGAAATATTAAATTAACTAAGTATACTTCTACTTATTTGGGTCAATCAACTTTTTAGCACAAAACAAATACGTACAGAAGTCAATCTCATGTATGTACTTCACTTCTTAACCGACTTTAAAAAAGGAGGTTACCAATTCGGTTGTATTTTTTTTATGTATCCGATATCTTATATTATATATCCATAAAAAAAAATGAAATTTCTACCAAAAACTTATTTCAGACACAGTGGATACGGCAGATATTCAATTAATAATTTCCTTAGATTAGGTACCGACATAGGTTCTTAAATTAGGCCTTCTTATTTTCGAATTTAAGAAAATAAAGCATAAAATACAAGGTAAACCAAAAAATAACAAAATAAAATATTTCGTTTTGTTATGAAAAGATGACCATTATTGATTGCACTAGTTGTATTACAAAATAATCGTTATTTTTCTTTGAAAGAGAATTGGAAAATTACTTTCGGAGCTCACTCCTGTTATTACAAGCTTGCTGTAAGCTGAGATAATCTTGCTCGCTATACTCAACATCAAGAAACCCAATAGTTCATTTATCAGACTTTTTCACATTTCCATATCGAAACTTCATTTACTTAAAGCTTTAAAACTCATTTGTAAATACGCATTGCTATATAATTATAAAAAAATAGTTTAATTGATTTATTTTGATTGGTTTAATTGATTTTTAGTGTCGTATAAAATAAAAATTATTAAAAAATATGTAGAAACTTTTTTGTTTGTGGCTGTTGACACCTGATTACCTTGATCTTAGATGAAGATTGTACTCGTACTTTAATTACTTTATGCACTAAAGCATAAAAGGTAATTTTATGTCGCCTAGATCTAGCATAAATACCAACTTTACGAGTATGAGAAGTGAAAAAGTTATTTTAACTGCGATATGCTAACATGAAATTAGTTGACTGCCGAAGTTAAAGTGCTGGCATAAATTAGACCCAGCTTTATTAAAGGCCAACTCTGTAATAAACACTTAAAGCGATGAAACCAAATAATTTTCAAACTTTTGTACTTTGAATGGAAAATAAAATTAGTCATGCTTCATTTCATCGCTTGATAATAATATACCTAACCTCCACCAAAAAAATGTACACGCACAAACACGCTATATTAACTAACTAACTAACTAACTTAACTAGTCGGAAATACATAATGGCTTATTTAGTTGTGATAGCGTAAAATTTACTGGAACAAGCTTCAACTTATACTTATGTAATAAGATACAAATTTATTAATTTTAAATTAATACCACTGTTATTTTGTGCATGCGGTGTCCTTCTATAATTAATAAGATATTTAGTCTTAAGCTGCTCATGTAAAATAACACATTGTATGAGTATACTTATTGTTGAAGGTCCAATAAAATAAAATAAAATAAACTTGATGTGATTGTAACAAGATCGACTAATTTAAAAATCAGAAGTTATCCGATATAGTACGGTCGAGGACTTTATTCTTGAGCCACCATGGAACCTTTGATGACATTTACTGTGAAATGGTTCCATGGTAGATCATGAATTGTACTTGACCGTACCTACACCCTCGAGAATAGCGCACATCGGGATACGTCGTAAAATAGTTTTATTCATCTATCTTGCGAACCCGGCGCTCTTGTGTCTAGAGATACATCAAGCTACCAGAGGGCAAATTGTAAAAATTGTTATAGTTTGCTTACTCCTGGATGTACAGTCAAGGGCAAAAATATGTATATACACTTTAGTTCGTCATATTTGAACTGCCATATCTGAACTGTCACAGCGGTTAAAGTGACAAGTACTAAAATACCTACTTACTCATACTTTTCTCTACCAGCATTAAAAATGTCGAACTACATATTTAAATTGTGAGTGGATATAAACTTATCACCAAGCAACAAGTTTCTCTTTGATCTTTAAATGAAATAGACGTGTCTGATGACATCCAGATCAATCGTTGCCAATCCAATCAATTCTGAAAAAGCGTCAACCGTCGCTATAATATTTATTCTGTCTCGATCAGTCGTATGATTTTACAACTGCGGGGTGTAACTTCATAGCTGTGAATCCTTTAAAAATAATGTAAGTTTACTCGATAATATTATTATCTCCTTGGAAAAAACCCCTGATGATTTTAAGCAAATAATACAAATCAACGGCGGTGTTCCGGAGATTGATGAATTTTTGAAAAATGAAATTAATTATTATAAATTATGTCGTGGTCCTCAACTTTAGACTTACTACTTTTTTATTTTGATTGCAAATTCTAATTTAAACAAATAGCTATACAAGGCACTTTGTTCAGTACCTCTCTAATTTAGGATTAAAACAGTTTCCAGTTTTAAAACTTTCAGTCTATTAAAAGTGTCTAGCTGGTCTATTAGAATTCAAAGGATTGTGATAATAATATTAATAACAAATGTTTGTGCTATTTAAACTGTAAAAGCTAAGCTACCTAAGTATGCTGTTTAAGTAATAATTAAAACTTCCAGCTATATAATAATAATAAGTAATTTAAAATGGAACTACTTATTGTAAAAAAAAATACTAGTATATTAGAAAAAAAACTTTTGTTCTTACAGTCCAGTTAGGAATAGTCACCTAAAATGTTATGCGTAACTGGTCAGTGATCTTGGAACACCAGTAAACACTAGACTTATTGGATTTATTCTAGTGAAAATGAGACAGCGTACGTAAATTGACTATTGTAGATTATAGATCAATACCCACGAGTTTATTATGGAAGTAAGATTGCGAATGCTATCGTGTTTCTGATACGGTTCATTATGAATACCTATGATAGGTATCTAACAAAGAGACGGTTTAATCATAATTCCAAACTATATTTTACGAGTAGTTAAATATTAAAATATACTTGACGACTGGATGGCTAAGTGGTTAGAGAACCTGACTACGAAGCTGGAGGTCCCGGGTTTGAATCCCGGCCGGGGCAGATATTTGTATGAATAATAATACAAATGTCTGTTCTCGGGTCTTGGATATTTAATATGTATTCAAGTATTTATTTATCTTTAAGTATGTTTATCCGTTGCCTAGTGTCCATAGTACAAGCTTTGCTTAGTTTGGGACTAGGTCAATTGGTGTCAAGTGTCCCATGATACCTATTTATTATTTATTGATACCTATTCACATTTTAATAACACGCTGAGAAAAAGTTCCTAAAATCTACATATGTAGGTATTAAAACAAGCACGTTCAATGAATTGTTATAAGGTAAAGCTTATTTAATTCATAAATGTATTAACATGATTTAACATGACCTAATGAATATCGAGAGGAAGGATTTAACATACAAGGTGATTTTTAGTCACCATTCAAATCTTAGTTTATGATTCAACATGTAAGAAATAGGAAATACCTAAAATATTACATTTGTAAATTCTATGGTTAACATACGTAAGTGGTTTACTAAGTATTTTTTAAACCGTTTTTTTTAAACAGTAAACCACTCAAGTACGAATAGGCCCTGTTTTTTATCGTAACCGCGTACATGTATATCGCGTCTGTTATAAAGGGCCTATATCGTTTGAACCGTAATAGACTGCATTGGACATCTTCACTGTTTTTCAACAATTAACAAAAATGAAGTAAGGTATTTAAATTGAAGGACAGCTACCAAACGTTTCTGATTATACTCAAATGACAATGCAAGCGAATTATTCGGCGTAAAATTGTACGATATCGACTTTAAATTACGTGCTTTCCATAATCACAACAGTAATTTCTTTTGGAAACCTCTATGCAGTTAGTCAGGTTTCGGATGATATAAAACTACGAACTATGAAACTCGTTACTTCTCAGTTGACTAATTCACCGTGACATTGATATATTTGGATATGGGACGCTACACAGCTTTTGTGGTTTGGCATTGCTCATTGAGGCATAACGACTCAGTCGCGACTGTCGCGATCGGTTCATTAACTACATAACTCTCCGAAATTAGTACTTTTATGCCAAACTTATTGTAGTCCTCCTCTGTGTCCTCACGACGGTCTATATTCGGAAGCACACCGCGATATCAAATCACAACACGAGCGAGATTCTATCTCACTTAGTGGGTTTCACAACCATTTCACAACATAAAGAAAATAATAGTCTGGGTACTAAGGGAAACCGCGAGGATTTTCTGCACTGACCGGCACATGAAGTTCTAAGATACAAATTATAAATCACCCCGATTTCATACTTTTTCTTTGTTAAGGCGGAAAAACAAAATTAAAACCAAGTGATATCACATGTGCGCTCGCCCAATTCAACCGTGTACTCTCCACACAATGCCTGATGACGTCACGCTTGCTAGGTAAACCTCGGTCACCTGAATTTTTACAATGTAATGCGAGCTGTAATTATATGTTTAACGGCTTTTTACCAAAAGAAGACCAGAGTTACCCAAATAAGATTTTATAGAGCTTCTAGGACCGACAACGTAAATTCTCCATTTAAAGCTATACAATGTGTAGGTACATTATCAGGGAATACAGAATATTTAATGGCTCCGGCCAAATTTTACGGGATAAAAATTCAAGTTGTATTTAATGATTACAATGAAATATACGACGTGGCTTAACTTTATCTCATTTTGTTTTATTGGTGTTCGTAAATTAGACGAACGAAATTACTAAGTAATTGTTGAAATTGGACGATGTTAAAATAAATTACCATTTATATCAAACTTGATATAAAATTAACGTTCAAAGCAGCATGTGTAAGTCTGATTTAATTTTAACTCTAAGTAAAAGGTGACATTATGAAGTCTTTCATAAAATACTAAGTAAGTAATTAAAGAACAGGCCTTTATATTAGGAGAAATATTCTTAAAGTACTTTATTTAAAACTAAACTTTGTCACATTTAGTAACTTGGTGGCTCAAAATATAATATTTAATGATCTACAACATTTAACTTTGCTCCTCTGCTACCGCTACCTGTAAAAATATTGGCCGAATGTCAAAAATATCCTACAAAATTAAAAAAGAACTGACGACCTCTAAGTCTGATTACCGCTTGGGCTTTCATTACTTGTTTATATGCAATATATTTTTCTGTATTTATCATTCCTAGTCTGAGGTTATAGGTTTAAAGCCGTCCTAGAGATAAAACGAAATCGAAAATATGTTTCTTGTAATGAGGACCCCATTTATTTCTAACTAGCTTTTGCCCGCGACTTCGTCCGCGTGTACTTTAGTTATCAGGCTATATGTTTTATTTAATTAACCTCCATATTGTATGAAAAACCCCCTCCCTTATTGAAGTCGTCAACACCATACGGATCATTTTAAATGGTGACCAGCCATATTTTTAGTGTAGAAATAAGGAAGTCTCATAAAAACTCTCCCCTAATAAGTCGAAAGCTACTTCTTCTTTCTTTATCTTTGCCTACGGAGATAATTTTTATTTGTTATCAGGACCCTTAATACCAATAGGTATATGTATACTTACCTAATAGCAATTTTCATACTGCTAAGTCCAGAAATCAGAAAAGTTCAATACAAACTTCACCCCCCATTTTACCCTTTTAGGGGTAATTTTATCCATTTCACCTACATAGATAGTTTTTAATTGTAATCGAAAACTTGTATACCTATATTTTTCATATATCTAAATCCAGAAATGAGACAATTTCCATATAATCTTTAACCCCCATTTTACACCTTTAGAGGATAATTTTATTTATTTCACCTACACAGATAATTTTAAATTGTAATCGAAAACTTGTATACCTATTTTCATACTTCTAAGTCCAGAAATGAGAAAAATTCCATATAATCTTTACCCTCCATTTCATCCCTTTAGGAGGGGAATTTTATCCATTTCACCTGGACAGATAATTTTTAATTGTAATCGAGAACTTATACACCTATTTCATAGTTCTAAGGTCCAGAAATGGGAAAAATTCCATACAAACTTTACCCCCCCCCCCCCCATTTTATCCCATTAGGGGGAATTTTATCCATTTCATATACTCAGATAATTTTTGATTGTAATCGAGAACCTATATACCTATTTTCATAGATCTAATTCCAGAAATGAGAAAATTTCCATACAAACTTTACTCCCCATTTTACACCTTTAGGGGGGAATTTTATCCATTTCGCTTAAACAGATAATTTTTAATTGTAATCGAGAACTTATACACCTATTTTCATAGTTCTAAGGTCCAGAAATGGGAAAATTTCCATACAAACTTTACCCCCCCATTTTACCCCATTAGGGGGGAATTTTATCCATTTCATATACTCAGATAATTTTTGATTGTAATCAAGAACCTATATACCTATTTTCATAGATCTAATTCCAGAAATGAGAAAATTTCCATACAAACTTTACCCCCCATTTTACCCCTTTAGGGGGGTATTTTATCCATTTCACCTAGACAGATCATTTTTAATTGTAATCAAGAACTTATACACCTATTTTCATACTTCTAAGTCCAAAAATGACAAAATTGCATATAAGCTTCACCCCCCCATTTCACCCCCTTAGGGGATGAATTTCTAAAAATCCTTTCTTAGTGCTCACTTACATTATAAAAGGAATCTCTGTACCAAATTTCAAGTTTCTAGGCCCAGTGGTTTGGGCTGTGCGTTGATATATAACCCAGTGAGTCAGGTTTGCCTTTTATATATATAGATTTCATTTCATTTATTGTTGTAGTGGCAACAAATGTAATATAAAGTTCAGCTATTTTTTACAATTCTTGATATACGTATATACGTAATCCTGTGGCGAAAACCACGATATAATTTTTAGGAGAATTCCTGGGAATTATTCATGGGAATTTAGTAAAATCCCGGAATTTTAGTTCAACTGCTGGATCTATTTAATACGCGTGCGAAGCCGTTGATTAACACTAACTAGTTACACAATAAAACCCCATTATCATTCATTTACTTTATTCACGAAGCCAAAACTTGAAGTCATCGTATCCCAAACATTAAAAGTACTTACCGGTTTAGGGAAACGAGAAATGTACGGCGCCTATCTAGACTCATTTCCGGAGATTCTTGCCCGGGGATCCCTTAGAGGCTATAAAAGGTAAACTTACTAAGCTTGGCCTAATCAGGTAGTCCTTTTACAAAGTTAAGTTTCAAGTTTCTAGACGTACACAGGATACAGGGGATAATTAAACCAGCCATAGAATATCATGGGATACGTATTTTGTGTTATGGTTTGAACAAAAACTTTATAATTTGAATTAAAATTACATTCTGCAAATTATAAACTTCAATGGATAAAAATTAACATTTAGAAATGCTGGGCAATAATAATTTTACCTTGTATCGAAAATACAAACTGAAATATAGATGCACGGAAAAACCACGAAAAAGACCAACACCTTGTATCTTGACCTTGTTTATTGCAAAAACACTGAATTACATATATTGGACAGATGGCCTAAGATTAGTCAAGCATTAATATCGATCTATTAGATTGGTATATATTTATTTGTTGTATCACTTTAAATTTGATTTTAATGTTAAACGGAGCCTTAGCTTATTGATTTGTTTAGTCGATGTAATTATTGGCATTAAATAATATAAAAGTTTACAATAATATGAATTAATTACAAACAAAAGACACTCCAATGACAGATCTATATAAAAAATAATTAAGATTTTGTATGATGAGGGTGATTTACAAATTCCAATACAAGGTGGATACCTACTATAAACACAAAGCATCGTTTAGATCAAAAAACAGATACTTCTGATTGATTCGAAGGGAAAATTTTATCCAAGTAGGTACATGGTGTAAAGCCAAATTATTTCTGCAAAAAGTTCTCTTTAGACCTTTTTTAATTTTCCTGCAGGGGACACCCATTAACATAGATTACTGAAGAAATTAGGATCTTAAGTGAATGAGTGAATCACTTTGGGTAGAAATAAGGCTCAAAACCGGTTTTCATAATACCGGTAAGTATATACCTTAACGCTGAAGTTAGTAAGTAGGTAGTAATTTCTAATAAGTATAAAAAAACTTTATAAAAGATATTAATTTATTTATAAACAATGATATTTTTACACTAAATGATTATCATAGCAGCAGGCAAACACTCAACCGAATTTATCTGTCGATATTAATATACATAGTTATATTTTCGATTCGAAACCTTGTTTGAGGGGAAAGTTTACTGTATCGACGGGATGAACATTAAAAGTTTGACCAAATTGTTTTTCTTTCATTTTATTTTTTAGACAATTTTCCTATGTTTTTAATATTTATTCTGCTTTTCGGGACGGAGACAAATACAACAAATCAAAAATCATGAACATCGGTCCAGCTTTCCTCGAGTTACAAGTGTTATAAAAAACCCAACTTTGTTTTATACATTTATAGATTTTATTGACATATTGAGGTTAGGTTTAAACTGCGACCCTAACAAAAATTAACTTCATTCAAAAAAGGATACATACATACATACATAAAATCACGCCTCTTTCCCAACGGGGTAGGAAGAGACTACATCCTTCCACTTGCTACGATCCTGACATACAACTCTCGCTTCCTCTACATTCATCAATCTTTTCATGCATGCACGTCGGTTTAGAGTACTCCTGATCCGACCTTTCTTCAAAAAAGGATGAAATGATAAAATTTTAATTGAAGTTCTGCAAAATCAACTATCTATTAAATAATATTTCCAGCAATTAAAAATACAATGAGTATTTATTTATATACTCGTATTATGATTTATTTATTTTATTTTTTATCTTAATCATTCGAGGTAACGAATATTCGATGAAATGGAAAAAATAGCAAACTTTGACTTTTATTCGATTAAAAGTTTGTCGGCATTTCAAGGGCATACCGATTTTTTTTTTCAAAGTAGTAACGATATACTGCCATGTGCGTTTAAAATCAAAACGTTTGTGATAAGTAATTCTATGATACCGTTAAATTGTCTGGAAATATAGTTGATTAAGATTTTCTTGTACTGATGGGTTTCAAACCCGCACTTCCTGTGACTACCAGTATGTGCTGTGCGATTTTGAATCCCGTGCGGAGCACACAGTCTTTATTTTTTTAAATAAATTTAGGATTTCGTCAAGCAAATTCATTATTTAAAACGAATACGTTCATTTAAATTTATTTTAGACAAAGAACCTTTAGAACATTGCGTTTTCCCAGAATTTAAGTAGTCTATGTTAAACAGAGATAGTGGCTTCCTACGAGTATCAATGAAGATATTTGAATAATTGGTTTGGTATCAAACTGGAGACCTACTTCTTAGATAGTTTTTTTGCAGGTGGTAGGACCTTGTGCAAGGTCCACCCGAATTGCTACCACCATCTTGCTCGCTAATCCTGCCGTGAAGCAGCAGTGCTTGCACTGTTGTGTTTCGGCGCGGAGAGTAAGATAGCCGGTGAAATTACTGGCACTTGAGGTATTCCAACTTAGGCCTCTATGTTGGCAACGCATCTGCAATACCCCTAATCAAAGATAAAATTAAAATTAAAACTATAATTCAAATAGGATTCAAATAGGAATAAACTAGGTAATATGTAAAAGTCTTTGAATGTTGAAGTATAATACATAAAGTAGGTACCTATCAAAAGAGTTCGTAACGTATTTCTAAGCATACAATACTCGTATTCCACAGTCTTATTTACGCCACCCCCTACTTTACCTTTGTTTTTTAAGTAAAGCTACTGATATCTGATGCCAAAGGTAATGACTCACGAAACGGCTTTTTATTACTTGATAATTAAATTAATTGCGATGAATAACAATGGATATATGCGCCTATCTTATTGTTCACTATTACGGTTAGTATTAAATGAGCTAATAATCCTAATTGATTCGTATTTCTAACAGCCAATTAACATAATATACGATACGCAGTCAGTCAATAGAGTAAACAATATTCTTTTATGTAGACCTACCCGTATTTAATGTTAATAAGCATGAGTCAATAAAATTTGTTAACATCGTTATTTTCTATGGATTCTTAAGGCTCAATAATGTCTAACTTATTGAATTCGTAACAGCAAGTATGAGATTGAAAACGTGCGTGCAGGTATATACTTGACACACTGATAAGAAAATTGTACCTACAATGAAGTTTGCTAAGAATAATCCTTTGAAAAGTTTCCCTTGATTCAACAAGAGGAACATAGTTGTGAGTAGGTACGTTTCTCCAGGTTAGCGCCAAATAGGTAGGCAACGAAGCGAGGTGCTCAAATGTATCAGATTCGCACGTCTCTATCGCGACTCTCTTCCTTACTGCCCGCGACAGTTCTGGAAATGAAAATCTTAATATTTCAGTTTTTTTTTATTCATAGTTATGAAAATCTCGCACTTACTTTGAGTGATTCAGGCTAGAGCTAGACTGATAGGTTAATCGGAATTTCAAATTTTGGGCTAACTCAGCCCTCGTCCTGTGGGAATATTTGCTTTCCTTTCACTGACAAAGCTGGAATCATTTCATTACGTTTATTTACCTTGGATAGGTACCACTATTTACAAGTAGATAATTTTATTAATCTTCAGTAATTACCATCTAGGAGGATGAGTATTTGCGCTGATTTATCTTTAATTATAAACTTACTTACTTAGGTAAACGACTCTATGTCGGCTCGGTACCTTTTTACAGGTGAATGATTAGATTTCAATCGATGTAAGTACAAATTTTGATTCGTGAGAATTAGGGTGAAGCCAGACGAGCGTAATTTTTTAAGTTATGAGTCGCGTAATTTCTGCTACTTTTGATTTTATCCTCCTCCTCGTTGTGTCTTATTCCTCAGTAATGAGGGTCGTGACCTCCCTTCTGGAACACTTCCTCTTGCACGAACTTTTTCCAAAACATGTACAAAAATCCATTTTGTGCCACACGGCGACTCAAAGTGAGTTATACAAATTGTATGAAACCAAATTATGCCACCGAAAATACGCGACTCACGACTCTAATAAAAATTACGCTCGTCTGGTTTCACCCTTAAGGGCAACCGGTGCAGGTACGCAAATGGCGAATTGTCGTTCATTGTGACGTTCTAAGTGAAGGCGTTTGTCTAGCAAAACGTCTTCTGGTTGATGATGATGATGACAAATTTTGATCTACAATATCAGCTATAGCTACATACATATGTATGCATGTATACATACTTAGAATATATTTTGAATTTCGTTACGTTTTAAATGAAGTAAAGATCAATTAATCTAAAATAGATATAATACTAGTATTATATTATGTGTAAACTATCTTTCGTATGCCGTGTGACGGATCCGTCCAGGCCCAGCAATCAATGTAATGTGTACCTCATACTTTGCTCATTAGAGTTCAATTTTCTTCGGATCCGTCACGCACGGATGTAATTTGAAACCTAGGAATTTTCTGATTAGAATCCAACTTTCATCTTTCTTTTTGAATACCTACGGCATACCAAAGGTTTTAATTGTGCTTATTTGTGATGCTCAACAATTAATATTTAATAAATCAATAAGTAATACTTAATTTTTATATATTTTTTGTTATGAGTAGAAATCAAAATTAAACCTACAACGCATGAATAGGAACTTAACATTAACATTATCTATCACTATACATTTTGACATTGCAATAATTGATTTAATACCATTAACTTCATAATTATAATTATTGTGTGCCGTTCCAGGGTGTCATGGACAAACTAATAATAATACCTAATGTAACACCTTTCACAATTATGTACTTACATGACTTTACAATTAAATAAATGAATAAAAATATTTGTATTGTATTAAGTAACCTTGATAATAACACTAACTCAAAATTCAAAATACATTAAAGAAATAGAAATTATTGAAAGTAATTATTTTGATACTGGACTACATTTTACCTGTTACAGCTGATGGGGCCTATACTAAGATGGACGAATTTTACTATTTTGATTTGTTAAAACAAAATATAATAAGCAGACCACCCTTATAATTGAAAAATATTCACAACTAGCTTCTGCCGGCGGCTTCGTCCGCGTGGAATTCGGTTATCGTGCGCTGTTCCCTCAGGAACTGTGCATTTTTCCGGGATAAAAACTTACTCTCGGGTCCATAAACTATCTCTATGCCAAAAATCACGTCGATCCGCCGAACATACACACAAACATACAAACACACACACTTTCGCATTTTTAATATTAGTATGGATTCTTTGTTGAGCGTAAGCCCTCTGAATCAGTCCTCATCATCATCATCATCCATCATCATCATCATTTGAGCTGTAGGACGTCCACTGTTGTCTGAGTCAAGATAATTTAAGAGAATTGAGCTAATAAACTCGTTTCGATTAAAATTGGTTTCATACCTACACACCAATGATAAATTCAAACGTCTTAATAAATTTGTTCATTTCTTATTTGCAAATTACAAATAGCATCAATCCGCGTGAACAGAACTCTCTTGGGCCGGCCATTTGTTCGGCCGCCTATGTTTGCCAACTTCATTAATTTGCCAAATAGCGAGTCAGTCAGATAAGATTAATGTTAGCGCCGCAAGTTCCACGTTTTTCGCAAATTGCTTGCATAGAAACCCTTTTAGCATTTTTGCTACTTGACGCAGGTGGCTTTTTGGGCCCTTTTTAAATGTGTTTTATTTAGGCTCTCGGCATGATGGGACCAAAAGATTAATCTTTTCGCCGTCCTCTTGGAACAACGAGTGACGAAGTTACTAGAAATACAATTTGCCGTAACAATTCCGGCTATCAAGCCGATAAGATAAGACCGAGTCCCTACTTAATTAACTATTATCCTGCGAATGGCTGGACCTGAGGACCTTTACCAAGAAATGTAAGTCGCAAATTAATCTGAATTACATCACTAGATGAAATTATAGAGATCCAGATAAGGATAAAAGATATCGGAGGGTCATTGTCAAATTATACACCAGCAACACCATGTTTTAAATTGACTATTCGTAAACATGGATGAATTATTCACGGTCAGTGATAAATAAAAAATACAAAAATAAAAAGTTTCTGGTAAAAAAATAATTTACAATAGCTTTCATGTTATCTGTACTTTTAATTTATCTGTACTTGGGTTGTCATCTACTTGGGTAAGACTTGGGTACATAAACTACATACCTACCCGTGCCAAGTTTCAAGTCGATGCCATTAAGGGGCTGTTTCACCATCTATTGATTAGTGTTAACTGACGGTTAAATGTGATGCCTAAGTACCTACGCTTGGTATGCTAGGTAGAACGTTCCTACCTACGATGACGATTCACCGGGATTACATAAATGTGCTGCATTTCACGTCAATCCGACCTCTGGAATAAGTCAAAAATTCACTTACAAGATTTTGGAACGTTCGGCGTTCCTACGTAATATTCAGTTAAATAGAAGCTTTTAGATATCATTGTAACATAAATTGTAGTCTCATGTTAAAAGTAACAGAGAGGACGTAGGTACCTATACGAATTTTGTGAATGACATCAAAACACTTTTTTTTAATCAATGCCTGACTCATTTATTAATTTAGAATTACTAGGTAAAAGATAATAGTTATTAACACACGATTATAGACAATTAGTAACAAATGACATACAAAAAAAAATCTAAGTAATATTATAGTTAAGTTTTATATGGTTATTTTTTCTAAAATTCTTGTATATCAAATTTTTATTTAGTAATATTACCTACTTGTTGATATGGTTATGATACAGAAGTGTCATGTTCACGTGATAATATATTTCTACCGATTATCTATCACATTCAGCAAGTACATAACTGAATAAACTAAACGTTACGGGATGTGTGCAAGTTCCGTTTGTATAATGAAACTATCGCAGCGCGCAGATATGGCGCATCAGTTTCCGTTTACGACCGGCTCCTGCGCACCGGGTAAACAATTATCGCAGTAAACGAACAACAAAGAAACCTACCACTAAAAACGAACATTATAACAGTAAATTGCGACGGCGAAATTATAACAACGTTAGTTACGCAAACTACCTACTATTAATTTCAAGAGCGAATAACGATAACTCATAAAGCAAAACGTCTAACTAATTTAATCGTTTGTCAGGTACAGTCAGCTGCAGAGAAAAGGTACCCCCCTGTAACGGCGATATCCATAATTACCGCCATGCAGGGGGGTACCCTTTCTCTGCAGCTGACTGTACAATCAAAGAAACCGAATCGCATACCAGGGCGCACCGTGCGACCTTTATGCTACTGGTGTCATGTTGACATTCCATATACTACGTATCTGCCAAAGAAATCATAGCGAAATTGATTATGAAAAAGGTCGCAGGTGGTAAAAATGACCGCCTGGCAGGCTAGACTGAATGTATTTTGTATAATTATAGTATTTTTAAATTTTATAATTCTGGAATTCGATTTAAAAAACAGGATTGACAGCGGTATACATGCCGGAGCACAGATCGCTCCCGACAGCCTGAGAGGCTTGGCCTATGTTTGTAAAAGTATAAGTTACATATCTTTGAATATATGAAGCAAGTATTGAAGATACATCCTTTTATTTGAACTGAGTTTAGAAGCACGCGCGTAGATCCCCTATACCATAGCTCTACCAGCTACAGTCCCCACAGTACCTATACCTAGTGTTTTTTACTCAACTGTCTAACACACTATGCAACCTAACCTAATTGCTTGAAATAATTCCTGTAATTTTATTTGACTCAAGACTGCGTAATGGGCATAGGTCGTGTATTATGCGGGTACGTCAGAATCATAATGATAGTGTAATGTTTGTACAAACCATTACCTTAGTAATAGCGTGTTTATCAATAACATCTACGATCAGTGTCGCCACTCGGATATAGTTAGCAGAAGAACAAGCTTAAACATTCCAGCGATATTTATTATTTATTACCTGGACAGTGTTATGGAATGTTTGCACATTCAGTCCGCTTCCCATCTGGTAGCTGTTTGTTAATCTTCAGCCGTCCCTAAATTTTCACTGGGTTTCCATAACTGTACTATACATTTTCTAGAAAAATGTATAATTAGTCATTACAAAAATGCGAAAGCGTTCACTGCTACATATAATGTAGAGTCAACCAAAAAAGTGCTTTACCTGTTTTGATAACAGTTTTTAAATACATCATGAAAAAAATTATTCGATTCGATTTGTCGAGGATTTGCCGCTAGATTGAAAGTTCATGGAATAAGATTAGCTACCTGATATAGATATTATTGTTAGCCAGAAAACAACAACTCATGAGTTTTTTGTGTAACACAAAATATAAAAAGCTTTCATTCTTACAATTTTTTTATATAAGTAATTAGTTTTCATTATATAAATGTAAACGTAAGCCAGGTATTTAAAAATCAATTAGTGTATGACGTTGAAATGATATCGATTGTAACTTTTTTATCAATACGTCATTGTAAACGTCATTTAAATTATTAAACATATATAATTACATTGAACTTTTCTATTCATATTTAGTGTCGTCTCAGAAAGTTATCGTACCTATTAGTGTCTGGAGTTCAGAGTCAGTCAGTGTTTTAAAAATTATTCGAATCAAGTGAATCTCCTTTGTTTATTGAGTGTATCATAACTTTGTTTAAAATATTATTTATATTTTATTTAAAATAAAATGAGGCTCTACAGACGCAGCAGAGTCAGCAGCTCTGATTCTAGTGACAGTGATCCTGAGACCAAAATCATAAAGACGTTGCATAAAAAAAGAGAGGTAGGTACGATTATAATAGCTATAATGCTCGATATTACAAAAATTACACTTATACCATGTCAATGTGACTTTGTTACCTAGTCATTATTTACCATTTGGCTGAAACTTTGATCAAACCTAAGCTTGTAATACTTTAACAAAATAATATAGACCACCTAAAGGGACCCGCTAGTGTTTATCTGACCCAGTCTAAGCGTCTTATCGAAATACATATGAATTAAATCTAAGTCTCGAAACCCTTTGTTCAGCATTGACGTTACAACCCACTGTAAAGTAGAAATAAATATGTATGACCTTTATGATACACACCAGTCAGCTATTTCTGCCAACTGCTCAAGTAAAGTGAGCGAAATGCATTCCTACTTAAAGTATATCAGAATGTTAAGTTTGTTTACTTTGTGTTAGATGTGGGTCCCGAGACGAATTTCAAACTAGTACTCTTATGCTCGTACACGAGTTGTTTTTTCGAGATTTCGAATACGCTAATATTAAAATTAATTGTAATTATGTTTTGATGTGTTAGGAATTTAAATACATGGTATAAAAAATGGAAAGAAATTTGTTCCGTCATACAGCAAATGGTCAAAAAATTCTATTTCTTTCGGACGAATTCTTGTTGTTTTTAAACCGATTTTAGGACGAGATATTATTATCTTAGTCGTTAACTAATGGCCAGAAAAGATAGTTTTAAGTACTTAGAAACATCCCACGTGAACGGCTATGCCGGTGGAAATATGTGTAAGTCATGACTCCGTTTAGTGTTAGTAATCTTTTCCATTCTCAGTTGTTTACTTGTGCCGTATTGTAATGTAGATCGGATACGTGTCGCTCGCTAGCTATTGTTCTCTAAATACACATACACGTCTAGAAAAATAAAACCAGTGTCCAATGATATGATATTGACTTCCAAAGAGATAACGAACTGCAGTTCACTTGTCGGCAGCATACCCGAAACTCGTAAAACTTCATAAGTTATAGCAGTAAGAGAGATAATGTGACATGTGATTTGAATCCTACACGAATAAGAATTAAATCAGATAAAGAAAAGCTTCGCGCTCATATTGTACCATTAGCATATGTCCCGCAACTAAAACTAGGTATGTAGGAATTATGTGTCTCATTTTCATAGCACACTTGCAATGAAAATAATAAAAATAAAAGGATATAAAGTAGGATTTTATATCTACCTACTACACTTCCAGCTCTATGTCGGTTACTTAAATTGCTTGTTAGAATGTAGAGTCCGCAATGCAGTATTCTTGATAACTCAAACGTGTGATAAAATACAACCAAATATTATTGTCATTTCGTAGACAGAGTTCAGTAACAAATATTCAAAACTTTATTTCATTCCCATAATGGAATGCTGCCCACGTTTTATTTATCATAAACAGATAAAACTACGAGTTCCATTAGGAAAGTATCAACCGTGGATTTTGAGTAAAGTGAAAGAGATAGGGCTACACAGCGGCCATAGCTGCATCGCTTTTATCTGTCCATAATAGCCGCAAACATTATTTAGTGGTGTGGTCCCTGTGGTGTTATCACGCGCTCACCTGCCTACTCAAACAGCCGGCAGTCTCGAAACAGGGCAAAGCCCTTGGCCCATTAACAGCAACTTCTCGCCACATTCCAATACTATTGATTATGACCATTCATCCGGAAATTCAATATTCTATCAGATCCGGTCCCAGAAAACCATAAAAGTAATAAATTGGGCGCAACAAGATGTTTGTTTGTAATTAATTGCCGTGTTCTGAAGCAGTTAATTTAACATCATACAGTCAACAAACTCACGGAAACAGCACCGGAATATTACGAAACTTGCGCACCTTCGTATAATATATAATGTATATAATATGTAATGTGTATTTATATACGAGTATGTACTCAGGTTAAAACGATTGACGACGTACAATTTTGGCTGTTTACTTTCCGAGACTATTATTAAATCTTTTTTCGATTGCCTGTTCCAAAAATATCCGCACAATATTTAATAGCTTTCGGAGAAGTCACAGCAGACTTCAAAGGAATAGCCTGAAACACAACAACAGCCTTATTAAAACACAATTAAGTAAGTATATCGAAAACTTTGTGATGGAATCACAATAAGAAGTGGGTCAAGATCAAGTTCCGTTACATACATAATAATATATACATTACATAGTTAGAAGTGAAGCTAATATAAGCTTGTTAAAATTTGCTAGTATTTAATACCCTTAGTATGTACCTACGTATGTCTGTATTGACTAAGAGCATGCAGGCATCAGCTAGCTACGATGAAACAAACAAGTGTGCTTCACTGACATTCGTTTTGTACAATCGAATTCATAAACTTGTGAGCAAAAATTTGATCAAAAATATTTGAGCACGCTTCTACGCCGTTAACAATAGAGTCGTGTTCAGATATTTTTGATAAAATTTTTGCTGACAAGTTTATAAACTTGACTGTACTCGTATGACATTGACAACTAAGTCACAAATAGGCTTGCGGCTCTTTAATATAGCATGGGCCATAAAATCACAAACCGAAAACCACATTCATTTCATTGTTATCTGTAGTAATCATCATAAATATGGCAATTATTATTTAATCTCTTGTTCAAGAATACGCTCACATTATGCATACTTATACCTAGACGACGCGTGATTTTGTCAAAATTAGACATTTCATTACATTGTATTAATAAGAACCACGGCACGCTTCATCGAGACTGACTCTACCTATACTCGTATTCTTTACACATTGTGTTTGTAATCTTTTTGACATAAAGAATATCAAACATTTTTACTACCAATATGTTATAACCTTTATTACCTAAATTCGGTTAATTTATCAATGTCAATCTCTTCACTCTGTCGATCGTCGCTTAAATCCATCTTAAATCTCACTTTTCTTTATCTAAATTGTGTGGTATACAGCCGTATGAAACTTATTTACGCCTTGAGATGAGTTATACCATTCAATGCTGTTGATTTTATAAAGTGGCAAAATTTTCTCGATTGGCAAGGATATTATGTTAGGAGCTTTTTCCGCCATATGTTGGCGGCCGACGGTGTACCTACCTACATATTTCTACAATATTGAAATAAGCAGCTTCATGGCATTCTAGCAAATTTGTTTATTTACTTTAAAGTTTGTCATATAGCTGTAGGTATCTAAAAGGCACGACATATTATATTTATCTTAACACAATAAAATTACACTGATTTGTACTTTAACTAGTATCAAGACTGATCACCTTGACACATAGTGAGAGTAAAAATTATTAGTTATATTTATTCAATAGTTATAGAGTTTTTTTTTCAAATTATATAATTTTTTATTATTAACATGTTCCTATCCCTACTAGTCCCTACTATTCCCTACTAGTAGTATTATAAATGTGAAAGTAACTCTGTCTGTCTGTGTGTCTGTTACGCTTTCAAGTCGAAAATACAAAAACAGCTTGTATTTTTTTTTATGGTTACGTTATTTCTAGTATCACGTTGTTTAATTAGGTCAGTTTTATGTTAGGTTTAATTAAACAACGTGACACTAAAAATAAGTAAAATTTCACATATTATATGTGAAAAATTCACATACTTATTTCTAGTGTCACACTGATTAATAAGGTCGAAACATTCAGTTTATTTAGCAACATCGCCGTGCGAAAGTAAATACACGTCAATAAATTATTATTATTTAAAAATACATTTAACTTTTAAGGTCCTAAGTTTAAATTTAGCGCCAATTCCTGTGGAAATGAAGTAAATTTATGCGCGACTATTTATAACCGGTAGTTCAAATTATTGATCTATGTAGAACTATTTGTTCCGAAATAGATACACGTGCTTTTAGTAATAATTTATCACTGATTTCCTGTGAGTCTCTCGTAACGAAATAATTTAAAAATTAACTATATCTATTGCGCAATTTACATACCTGAGGCTTACTCGGATGTTTAGTTAAATGTTGTTTTAAGCGTTTAGCTCCAAAATTGCATTTTTCTCGTGATATCGATTAACATAAAAAGTGGTAAAATTTACAAAATAAACTTAAAATACTCTTTAATTTTTAACCAAAAGCTAAACCTACCGAACTGCTCCATCTAAGAGAATTTAATCATTTGTAATTAAAAGTACACCTTAAAACGATTCTAACAAACCCAAACACGGCCAGAAGATGACGTTGTTCTGTCTCGGAGTTCCAGTGCCTATCTTCAAGTTCCATCACTAAATCAGCTTATTGTATTGTCATCAGAACTACGCTCAATTTTTAAATATCGTACCAATACCTTCCATAATAAGAAGTAGGTGACAATCAAGTTAAAAAGATTTCGTTACATAAGGAAGTACATAATATAACCATGGCTATGTCTCCTCAGTGCTCAGTTATGGCTTAATATTGTGGGGAAACTCTGTAGAGATTGACAGAGTATTTAAAATCCAAAAAAAGTGCATAAGGGTGTTATGTAACGCGCGGATGAGGGACAGTTGTGTACCATTGTTTAAAAACTTAAACATTTTACCACTGCCATGTTTGTACATTAGGGATGTATGTGTTTTTGTTAACTCGCACCCTGAATATTTTAAAAAACGCAGCGACGTCATACCGAGGAGGACACGGGCACATGTTATGTCTCTTTTGTGCAAGCCTCCTTGTCACAAAGATATGTATAAGAGAAATATATATAATATGAGTATAATCATTTTTAATAATTTACCACAACATTTAAAAACTCTGTCGGGAAACACGTTTAAATGTAAATTAACAAAATGGCTAATGGAGGAATGTTTTTATAGTGTTAAGGATTATTTAAATAAAAAGAATTTATAAATTTTCAAATACTAATTAAATGACATAATGTAATAATAATCTAGCAAATTTATAATTAAATGTCCTATGAATTAATAAAATGTAGATAGATAAAATAATATTGACGAAAATTACAACCTAGATTTTTAGTGACCTAGAACTAAATATTTGTACGCTTGCTTGCATGCTGAATACATGTGCTAAACCTATTTTAAGATCATTTTACTGTATTCTTACAAATAAATGTTTTTGAATTTGAATTTGAATTTGAATAACGAAGCTAATGTAAAGCGTGTTAAGAAAGCGTTAATGTAATTTTGTAAGTGTTTGTAGGTACTTAATATTATAAAGTTAGTTTCTTTCAGTATTTCAATGCTGGCAACCTTATTTCTGTGATATTGATTTTCCAGATAGCATACCGAGAACTTTATACAATCGCAGCCATAAAACTTATATTACCTACTCTGAACGAACGCGATGCAATACTATTCTGCTAGGCTCTATACTTTATAAACTGCTGTTAGCGTGCAGATTGCTCGGGCCCGTGCTCCCAGCGAGTCGAAACTCCGTCCAACGTCAGCTCTGGCTTGTATAGAATTTCTTTTTGGGAGACAGCTGCCAGCTGCTATTCTGCAAATTACTTCGCTTTAGGTGAACATTTCTGGTCATGAGATAAAAATTTAGGTACATTATATTTTAAAAATTGATTTGAGAGATTTTTATTCTTTTGGTGACAAAGGATTTCTAAAGGCATTGAAATATAAAATGGTCATCGTCAGTTAAACAACTTTCGGCAAAATGTAAGTACTTTAAACGCACATAAATGATAGCTTATTTATAAAACTCTCAGTATTCAGTAAAGAAATCGTAAAACATACATATTTTGACTACCTTTATAAAATAATGTATCCGCTTTAGTGAAAATTTTATCAATTACCGATTTCCACTCTTGCGGTAATTAGCTACGTCGATAAAGGTATATAACACTATCACAATGGTAATGTGTTCCAACCGGTCGAATAGAAATTAGCAACCGCCACGGTAGGAAAATTTTACTAAATTAATTGATGTAGTTGTTTGAAGAGATTAATGCCAGTTTTTAACGGGCGTGTTTGCCGTCTGGTGTAGAACAATGTTAGCATAACCTAGCGGGCATCGAGTACCTAACCTTCACCGGCGTGTTATTACTGAAATGGAAACCTCACACAATTTACGTTCAATTGATAACCAATGCAAATAGTAGCAATCAATTCACTCCCACGCTCTGATTTTGTCTGATTTTCGCCAAGTCATCATTGGTTAGAAAAGAAGCATTACCCGTTGTTTATGCATTATGTAATGGAATCAAAAGGTTCGGCGTTATCTGGCTTAATGAATGCTTTTGTTCTAACCTGCATAAAGGAAAGGATCTGATCTGCAGAATGGTATTATCAGACTTGTTGGAAACAGAGGTTTGCTAAAAGAAACATTTCATTACAAGCGCGAATAAAGTGTTTTTCAAGATAACTCCACGTTGTAATAAGTATCATAACCACCATTACTTAGTTTGGATGGGTATTTAACTAAATATAAATAAAACAACGTCAATTGGAGTCTTCAATATTTGAAATTTCGCCATTAAACTATCTAAATATTTACATTTCTGTATTGGAATACTCTAGTCTAGTCTAATTGTATTACAATGATAGATAAGTAAAATGGGTTACCTATGTTTTACCAAAAAATGTTTGACAAATTATCACTTCCCAAAAATTTTTTCGTAGAATTTCATTAGCCAAATAATCGTTTGCCAAATTGACACTTGACAAATAATTATTACGCGAACCTAATGTTTGGCATGTTCATGTTTAAGCAATATCTCGTTTGCCGAATATTACTTTGACCAAATTTCATTTAGTCAAATATGTTAGTTGGCATAATATGTTATCGTGGCTGCTATAAAAAAAAAACCTAACCTATCCGAGTCGCTTCTGCTCCGAACCGTCTTGCTCGCTCGCTTCGCTCGCTCGCACAAATTTTATTTTATTGTCTAATGTTTTTTTGCCTTATTAAAGCATTTGCTAAATGACCAAATGCCATAATGTAATTTTTCGTAATAATATTTTGTCGAGTGAAAATTTGACGTAATTAAAATATTCGTATTAAAATTTTGCCAAAGTTTGCATTGCCAAATAAAAAGTTGCTAAAAATTGTTTGGGAAATGAAATTTGACCAAAATAAATTTGGTAAAACGGCAGGATCCCAAGTAAAATGTTTAAAATCCTTGAATGTACCAAATCTGGCTGCTGAACTTTGTTTACGTTTATTTAACTACCTATCCAAACCAAGTATAGCTATATGATGTCTCGCGGTTATTTTATTATTTGAGCAAACAAAATTAAGTTCATCAAAGTTCATCAAGTCTTTTGTGCCTACTTCAACCTTAGCAATCAATTTAGTTAGACGACTCCACCATTACCTATTGGAATCACTAAGGCACTGGTCTGATAAATATATTAATCTTCAAAATTGATGATTTGGCGACTAATATTGTAAGTCAGCTACTTTATTTATTTTTGAGCTTCAATATCGGTCTACTATTTTAATCAAAATCAACCCCCAATAAAGAGCATCGTAAATAATGACTTAGTAACTAAATTAATAATTCGTCTTCTTTCTTAATGAAAATTTGCACCACACCGCGGGAATGAGAGCGCGCACGAGCCGTAACCGCCCGCCCCGCCAATGAGCGTGTTGCATTCAGAATACAGACGATTTAGAAGTGATCAAATTCTTAAAAAAAAATACACTTATTTCATAATACGTTCGTTCGTTACCTTTTGAACCTCAGAGTAGAAAACAGAAGCCCCGCCATAGTGGAGCTTCATCGACTTTCTGGCGGGCCGCTTTCGCCTTGGTTCTCTTATCACCAAGTCAAGATCTGATGATGAAATCCTAGGGGAATCGTGGGCAATCTTATCAGCAATTAATTTACATTCAGAAAGTACCTATCATTGGGTGAACTGGAGCTGATGAAGAAGACCGTAGATGGCCAATAGAACTCGTCTACGCTAAGTAATGCTCACGCGTTTATAAATTATCTTGATTCATATACCTAGATAAGCGACGAAAAAGAAGCTTTAAGTTAATGATTCAAATGCTGAAGCCGGTAGGTAGGCAACGGAACTCTGTTATAAAACAACGTAACTAAACCGTGCTTGGGCTTAATAGAACTTTTTTGAAACGAACTTTGGCTACGAATCACTAAAAAGTGAGACATAAAGAAAATTTTCAACAAAAAAGTAAAACATACTACAAAAAAAATTACAGAAAATGGAACTGACTACAAAAAACCATGAAAATAATTTTCTGGGTATACAATTGACAAGTATTAGTAGATTTTTAGATGGGGGTAGGCACTTGTTGCTTAGTCAGCAAGATCGGCTTCTATTGACTCGCACTTGCAGGTTGCACTAATACAAAGCACTTATGCAATATGTTTACACACATCTGACAAGTGTAGGTAAGTGACAAGTACTAAGCATTAGCTACTAAGCTCGTGTAAACCAAGCATAACTTAGCAACAGCACTTTCTACAATACTGCGAATTCTATTATTATCACATACAACGTAAACACTTTACCTCACCAATTAATAATATGAAAAATAACAGATAGACGTAACATGCTGTTAAAAGTTCATGTCTGAAAAAAAAACAAACAACACCTGACGTATTCCCATAAGTCTTAGTTATAAATACTCGTTCATCAAACAGTTTTCCTGCACAAAATTCTGTTCATCGAGCATACTACATAATTGTGTGCAAATTATTACAAATATAATATTGATTTTAAAACCATGAAGCTTATATTTTTTCGACTCTACTTCTTTTTTTATCTTTCCAGTTGGGATTTCTATGCCTTCACAAACATTTATTACCCAAGCGCCAAGCGTGAACTCGAACAATTGCGTGTGTGTCAAGCCCTGTGAGTGGTATTGTAAATTTCAATTTCAATTTTCTTCGTAATCACGAGCCGTTATGCAATGCTTCGCGTCAGCACGTGGCGGCTGTTTACACGTGCTAAACGCAGCGAATAAAAACAAAGGAAAAAGTTTTGAAAAGGACTAATTGACGAAAGTTTATCAGAACTAATTGTGTGTTTATCAAATGAAAAGGGTTGTTAGGAAGGTTCAAATTTGTGTTTTCATAATTTATAAAAGTCGTATTTAAGGTAGGTCTGTATAACATTACAAAAAACGATTTCAAAGAACTTTCTAGGGTGTGTTTGGGTAGCTAACTTTTTTTACGTATTATTATATTAATGGGACCTAACTGAAGCACTTGTAACATTCTTTTCCATGAATTTCCGCAGAAATTAATGACGATTTCCTTCAGTCAAAAAATCTAGCCATGATTGATATTTATTCCCAAAATTGCAAAAGAAAGCCATTGACTTCAAGTGCTGATCTCTATTGTAAGCATATGCATGTCGATATGACCCCGATCAGGTATTCTAGAAGCACGTTGCTGATAAGCGCGGCGTTTGTAGCATTGAAACGGTGAATTAACATTTCCAACGCGCCGGTACTCAGGGCCGTCTCCTCGTACTGCGTGACACCATCTGTTCCGGGACGCCACTTAGCATTGTTAATAGGTACTGCAGTTGCAAAACAAACTTCTACTTGCACCCCTAAGCACGTTAGCTTATATCAGTATCAGTTTATTAAACGAGACAAAATTCTTCAAAGTTCGTTTGTCGGGAACCTAACTAGGTATGCATATCTCCACGTGATTACTTTGTTTCCACTACTCGTTTACTTTCTCTAAAGTACCTACCGTAAACTAAGTGATTAATAAGTAATTTTGTATATTTATTGGTAAGTAAGTTAATTTTTGAATCTACTTTGACACACTTTCTACCTGTGTATCACAAAAAGCTAATATAATTTCAGTGATAATAAACCAACAATAAGTAAATATATCGCCTTTGTACCCTTTTAGGGTTGTCGTTTTTTTTAATATTAGGTACTTTTGTGTTTTATGTACAAATATCTGGGTGACCGAGCTCCGCTCGGGCTAAAATTCGGTACCAAGACACATAAACATGGAACAAAAAAGATGGAACTTTCCTTTATAAAACTTTACATTTTTACTTAAAAGTACCTAACTCTTCAACTAATTGAAGTCAGAAGAAATATTACAATCGTGATTAGAAATTAAGGCAGCTGTCGACGCTTTTGAAACCATTTTCTTTTTTAACTGAATGAGTTTTTTCCAACCCAATGCTTTCATAGTTTTACTAGCTTATGCCCGCGACTTCGTCTGCGCGGACCTAGGTTATCGCGTGGTGGCGCCCTCTACCGCAATAAAAAGTATCCTATGTTGATCCTTGGGGCTTAAACTATCTCTCTCTATACCAAATTTCATCAAAATCAGTTCAGCGGTTTCGACGTGAAAGCGTAACAGACAGACAGACAGAGTTACTTTCGCATTTATAATATTAGTAGGGATTAATTTAATTCAAAGTCCAAGTTACAAACATTTCAGTCCCCTCATTATACTTCATCAAAAGAACCATTATATACTTTCAAGGCTTTGCTTGAGTCGATATTAAAATAATTATTTGTGAGCCGATAATCTACAGAGGGGTAGGTATAAAACTCAGTATTAACAAATTTTCAATAGGTAAAGCTTTGCTAATTGGGTCGGCCAAATCCTATTTCATAACAGGCAGTAGGCATAGATTTTGGCATTAAATTAAGGAAATAACCACGACTAATTAAAATCTTCTATTATTCTTTATGGTGAAATTTTGAACGTGATAGGTACTACAATATAATGCATTAACTCACTTTGTTGACATTAAATCACGAACTCAATGTTTGGAAACGGCAAATTTAATCAGACTACATTCTAACAAATGAGTTAATGCATTGTATTGTTCATTATTCATTAACTGAGCTTGAATGAAACACTAATTTTTAACCACGGACGCAAAAAAGGGGTGTTATAAGTTTGACCGCTATGTGTGTCTGTGTCTGTATGTAGCACCGTAGCTCTTAAACGGGTGGGCCGATTTGAATGCGTTTTTTTTTTATTTGGAATCAGGTTTCAGGGGGTGTAGTTACCTAATGTACGACTTGATAATGCACGGCCTGATAATCCGTGCTTATGTGCACGAATTATCATGCCGTACATTATCACCCCGTACCGAACTAGCAGGGAACCAATAATGTACGCGCAATAATGTACGACGTGATAATCCGAAGCATTATGTATTCCGATTATCAGCTTTACGATTTCCGTGATTGAAATAAAAAAAATACCTAACGAAGGGCGAGAGAAGTCAGGAGTTTTCCAACTTTTTGTTGGTCAAATTAGATTATGTTGATAGGTATTAGTACCGGAATGCCAGCTGATGAATGTAGATACCTACTCTTCTACCAATAAGTATGAACAGAATAGCGGCATTAACTCACGATGCGTACCTGACCTATATTAGCCACTTAATACATTGCACGTTAGTTGCATTGCTCCTTAGACCTTAAGGTGTCATGTTTTGACTCGTAGGTAGATGCAGAATGTAGCTACGCGACGGGTTAACAGTACCACTACCATGAGTTTACAGTGACCGTACTCGGTAGCGACGGCGTAAATTATTTGTAGAGGCGCTGTACAATTCTCCATATAAATAATTTACGCCGTCGCTATCGAGTACGGTCACTGTAAACTCATGTTAATGGTACTGGAGATGAATCCGTAGGTATGATATTGGTTTAATTACCCGTACCGTCTCTGTTTTATTACCTACCACGCTGCTTTTGACTGCGCGCGTAATGTATTTTCAGTTCATTAAAACAAAACATCACTTTCATGTCATTTAAGTTTGCAAACATAAAAAAACTGTTTCTTTATTTTATAGCTTTCATTCAGTTGTCTAATTTATTTCGTTCTTTCATCACTACTAGTAAATCACTATGTTCTGGTGTTGTTATACTTAGGGGCTGTTTCACCATCCATTGATTATTGTTAACGGGTTAAATGTGATGCCGTCTCCGTCTATTCAAACAAAACAAATAGAGACGACGTCACATTTAACCCTAATCAGTTAACACTAATCAATGGATGGTGAAACAGCCTCCTAGAGTGTAAATTATATCAATTAACTTCGGTAAATTATAGATAAAATACGTCTAACGCGACACTACGCTTCGTTATGTAAGAGAAAGCATGTGAAATGTAGCTGATAGGCAATACCTATCAGTATTCATGCCAGAATATATTAGGTCTAACGAGTTCAGATAATCTATTGTTTTGTTAATACAAAATACAAATGCCAAAGTAGCCTTTATTTGACCCAAACCATAGCAGTAGGTACACTTACTTCGAAATCAAAAGTTAATTTTAATAACGTTTACAAATGTCTTGCATTTTTTTGCATTAAAACCAGTATTATCATTCTGTTTCTTTTATCACTTTAAGTAACAATTAAAATAATGGCACAAGTAAAGTTTGAATTTATGTAAAACTAATGCTTGGTTACGACGACAAAAGAAGCACGGTGTGACTAATTTAGAAACAAATGTATTGAATTTCTCAACAATGTCTTCGCGTGACTGGAGCAATAGGTTTTAATTAGTCAGACATGTCAATGGTCACATCTTCTCACCATAATTTGGGATAAATGAAAACGTTTACTATTATAAAGCTGTGGAAAAGTTCGTGCACACTTAATAATAGCACGTCCGTGGTTTTGAATGAGAACAAAATGGCAACTTTCACTAGGCAAGCCTAGTGCCATTGTATTGTGATGTACTCGTCTATATATCCCGAGATGGCAGCCCGGTGGTAAACTTTTGCCTTGTAGATCCGCAGATTTATAGTGTCTGTCCGTGACTCAATCACATATCGTTAGGCTCATAGACCTGACTGACGGCGACTGATATCGCTGCCTGATTCTCAATGATGTTCCATTTGTCAACAAGTAACATATACACGTAAATTACTTATTCTTAGTAAACTATGAACGTGAAACTGGTGAAATCGATAAAATTAACATAATTTCGCCAGCTTATAAAGGTTAATCTTTTTTTGTTTTGTTAAGTGCAACGCTTTTATCTTTTTAATTGCTAAGTATTTTTAACCCCCGACGCAAAAAGAGGGGTGTATAAATTTGACTGCTATGTGTGTCTGTGTGTCTGTCTGTGTGGCTCTTAAACGGTTGGACCGATTTGAATGCGATTTCTTTTATTTGAAAGCAAGTTTTCTAGCGATGGTGCTTAGACATGTTTTATCAAAATCAGTTCAGCTGTTTTTTGAGATATTGAACTTTGAAGGAACAATGTCGGGGGTTTCCCAACTTTTTGTTGGTTAGTTTATGTCTATATTACTTGATTTCAGCTACACCTACTGACTACAGCAGACTGGCTATGCCTGACTGTACTGGTACATCCATGAGGCACATGTGCATCATGGCCAGTAATGTAAATAATTCAGTTGTTCTTTCGATAAAATAATAAATTTTGTTACGTATATACTTATTACCTATATTATTTTTATTCTCGAACCATTGCACATTTAGATAACCCATGAAAATGACTATGGGGACATTACCTACATTGGCGGTATTATATAATTTTAACATTACCTACTATGGGGACGTGTGAAAAGAACGCTGCATATTGCTTCGGGACAGGGAAATATATCCATACTAATATTATAAATGCGAAAGTATGTGTGTTTGTATGTTTGTCGATCTTTCACGTCGAAACGGAGCGACGGATCGACGTGATTTTTTGGCATAGAGATAGTTTATGGACCAGAGAGTGACATAGGCTACTTTTTATCCCGGAAAAATGCACAGTTCCTGACGCCAACGCGCGATAACCGAATTCCACGCGGGTGAAGCCGCGGGCAAAAACATCTTTACCAAACATCTTTACTGGAACTGCATGTCGTAGACTTCCTAATGAATTGAAACAAGTTCAACTGAAAGTAATCAAAATTCACGAAGTCGTAGATGCAGACAGACTCCGCATCTCCGTGAACTTTACGAGTTCAGCAATAAGAAGAAGTATTTAAATTTCTATGCTAGTGCATTAGATACCTTGATAGTAAATACTTAGAGACAAATACATACCTATGTATATAGTGTACAATTTCTGATTTTATTACTAGCCTAGACATGCAGAGCATTTTGCTAATAGAAAGCGAAGTTTAACAAAGACGGCATGTTTCAGGGAGATGTCTATAATTTTATTACACTAGATACCTACTCAAAACAGAACTATCAAGTCTCATAGTGCACGTCTCAGCTTGCAGCGCCACAAGCAAATTAGAAATTAATTACATTAGGTGCAAAGTGCTTCCCGCTCATCGTGACTCTGACAATTGCAGTATTTAAGCTAGGCTTTAGTGCTCTAACAAATAAACAACCCACGTTGAGTATTAATTGGTATACCTACTGTGGATATTTCATTAAGCGGCGGTTGAGCTGTTCGACGTATTCAACCGATCTTGAGAAATGAGGTGTCAATCTTTATCTTAGAGGTAATGTAAGATGCCTATAGACTACAGTGTGTGAAGGAAGACTGAAATCGGCAGCTTTCATGATGAACATACTTTATCATACTACGTTCAAACTTTTTCCCGTCGGCTCGCTCGTTTATAAGGGCTTCTTGTTTTAGGTACCTACGATAAAAAGTAGGTACGTCCCACTTCGACTTTTCGACTGTTCCCGTGCCAAAAACTTACATGTCTAATCGTAGCTCTATTTCGAGCTAGTAGTCAGAGCAATGTAGACAAAGAAACAAACACTTCAACATACTTTTTAATTTATTGAATCAGGCGTTAGATTGAGGAAGTCCATAATCAATAAACTTTAACAATTATCGTGTTAGAATGTTAGACCTCTGCTCGTTATACATTTTATGCTGGATCCATGCAATACTGTCGAAAAGTTAATCAAATTAAAAGTGTGATCGTTTAAAAGTTTGTAAGTATCAAAGTCGTCAGGAAATTTATCGTTCCTTTTATATTTCAGTTAGACCTTGCGGAGGTAAGATGGAAAATGGATCGGTTGCGGTTAGAACAAGAGAACAACATCGCGATAAACGTTATACCACCCGATGGCGAGGAAGATGACGACGAGTTCGTGCCGCCGCTACGTCCGCGGCGGAAGATGAGTACGCCGCTGGCCGCTCTGCCCGGGGCCTCCGACCGCCTGCTCGGCATGCCAAGTAAGGCCATTATAGTGAACTTGAGGCCGTATAGGCTAGCACGCGAATGCTCGCGATTGCATTGACCATTCTTTCTACTCATATCCTATACCGTTTCAAAGAAAGAAATGTAAAATGATTGAGATTCCGAGTGTAAACAATAAATTAAAATTCAGCCCATTTTGATAAGTAATACTGAGGGAAGTTAACGCGGCGCGCACAATTCCGTTTTAGGCAAACTACCCAACCAAACCACATATTGTCCAATGCGTGGACGGTGCGATCGTACCTATTCAGTATCTCTTTCTATACCATGTGACAGAAAGAAGTGGTAAAATCGGTCGTGATTTTAGAGAATATGACCTTAATAGAGTCTACCTACTAGACAAACAGTGAAATCAATCAATAATGAGTTACTACACTACAGCTTCTAAATACTAAGTATAAGTATAATTTTATTTTAACAAGCCGTCCACGTGACTATTAATATGTTAACCTTGTACAAATAACTCACATGATGCTCGCTGTAAACCTAATGTGTTTTTCACATCCATAATCGTATGACCAATGTCCACTTATGATTGTGGATGAAACATGCAATGCATTAGCATCCATCGGCTTATCAATATAAAAGCAATTGCCGAAATCCGCTTATGTTTGAATAACGGAGTCGACTCTTGCGAACTCGATAGACTAACAAATCGCACCTTTAATACTAAAGTGAAACAATTTTATAATTTCACATTTCCAAATTGAACTTTAAATAAAACACTATCTGGTTGAATTTTAAAATGAGAACAAAAGAATTTTATTTCACTTTGGTTTTAAAGGGGCGAAATACACAATCGTATAATAATGTCTGAGTTTTGTCATATAAGCCAATTTACAAGCTTTTATTTAGTTTCACCTGCCCCGTTGTCTGCCTGTCTGTCTGTAATCAAATATCGCAAGTTAAATTCGACCAACTTCCAGTAGGTATCTAGATGGATTGACTTGAAATTTGGTAGGTACACTTATGTAAATTGCGTGACAATACAATAATCTGGTAGCAACATCCTGGTAGTCCGGCCAGGTCTACTTCACACAGGACGAAACTCTTCAACGGTTAACGGCATCGACTTGAAATTTGGTATGCATATGCAGTTTGGATGACAGTATAAGTACAGTCAACAAGAAGTACAATCAGCAAAAAAGCTTATATTAAAAATGTAATTTTTACCAAAAACTTATTTTATACCGTTGTTGCTGAAAGCACCTTGAAGAGTAGCACTATTTAGTAAATAACACATAGTTTGGTTTGTGTATTTTACAAGCACAAGTAATTTGTCATTTATAAACTGCCGTGCTAAGTGCTAATGAGGTAACTAAAAAAAATGGTAAAATATTTTTTGAAGATAGCTTACAAAAAAAACGCATTCAATCCGAAACCGAATAGCGGAATGTTATTTAAAACATGTACTAAACCCGTATTTTATTATTTTTTTACCTAAATATATCAATGTATGATGTAGGTATCTTATTGAAATCACCTTACAAAACTTTGATTTTCTCGAAACTCTTTCTAAACACCACTTTTGCGTTTAGCAGGGCTAAAAAGTATAATCAAATCAAGCATGTAGGTACCTAACCTAGTGGGGAACGGATTGTTAGTAACTATAGAATATAATAGCAAACCAGAAACGAAGTCTTTTTCCAGGTACAATTTTCGCAAATACATAACAATATCACGTAGTAATGATAAACTTACTTTATGGCAACATTTATTCATCTAACAAGATTACCTGCTTCTTCACTAGGTACTCAAGACAGCAAGACACGTACCTGATCATACGTTAGTAGTGAAAAGTAATCCTTTGAAGCGGTATCGTCCTGAAATCTTTGGTTCCGTGTTTGAAACATGTCAATGTAACTAAGCTTTAATTATTTCATGTGCCGATTATCAGATTCTGTGATACCGTCTCTATTTAATAGAACAAAATAACAAAGATGACGTCATCACAGAGAATATAATATACCTAGGTCAATAAATGTAAATCGTCACACGTTGCATGTTTTATTTTTATTTATGATATACTAGCTGACCCGGCAAACTTCGTACCGCCTCATTTTTTCTTTTTCTTTTTTTTTTCATATCTGCTCACCTTTTAAACCTTCCCTGGACTTCCACAAATAATTAAAAACAAAAATTAACCAAATCGGTCCAGCCGTTCTCGAGTTTTTTGATTTTTATATATATAGATTATTGTTATTGCAGATGCCGGCCGTACCTCTCCCTCCAAGTCCCTGTCTCCCCTGGACCGCACGAAGCGTCGCTTCAGCACAATGGTGTCTTCGGCCACAGCGTCAGCGGTGTCCCGGCGGCTGTCGGCTACCATCGGCTGGTGTCTCACCTCGCCGACCCAGATCAAGCCACAGATTGTGCGGCAAGGGCGAGCTCTGTGTCTTCAGTACATAAAGACTCAGATTAGACGGTCACCCATGTGTGCCAATAAGGTGACTAATTGTTATCCCTACTAATATTATAAATGCGAAAATAACTCTGTCTGTCTGTCTATCTGTCTGTTACGCTTTCACGTCGAAACCGCTGAACCGATTTTGATGAAATGTGGTATAAAGATAGTTTAAGCCTACCTTGGTCCGTGCAGAGGAAGTCGCGGGCATAAGCTAGTATTTAAATATATTGGTGTTTCAGCAATAATCAAGCGTAACTTTTACAGAGAAAACTTAAACTTTATTAACCCTGACACAAAAAGAGAGGCGTAATTAAGTTTGACCTCTAGTAGAGTTTGTTTGTTTGTGGCATCATAGCGCTCAAGCAGATGGACCGACTTTGCTGCACTTTTAATCGAAAGTTAGTTTGATTGAAATGGTTTTTTGTTTTTAGTTAAGTAGTTATGTTTCATTTCAATCGTTTCAGCGGCTTTTCAGATACTGAACTTTGAAACAATAACGTGTTTGCTAATTAATCTCACGTGTGCCTTAATACACCTTACATTATACAGAAATACACGCTTATACTACTACATCAGTCTAATTCTATTGTATCAATATTAAAGGTGGCAGTAGGTACTTAAATACACAAAAATACTTTTTGCAGTACATCACAGTAAATTCACTTCTGCCGAGTTAAATTACCTAACATCTCTTAGTAGCAACAATCCTTAATAGTAGATTGTACAACAAGAGCATAAAACGAGCCATTTTATCCGAGACGTTAATATAGCCACCCGACCCGGTACGGCGAGGGTGGATAGACACGTCAACGGAAAAAAGGGTTTAATGCTCGAGTTTTACACTATGCTTTTCACTTAGATTGCGAGGAGATGAAATAGCAACAGTGCAGTGGAAACAATATTTTTCGCTTATTATGTACCTTTCATTTTTTATGCATTAGTTATATAATTATAATTTTTTAGTGTTATTGATTTATTTAGATTTATTTGATTGATTTTTAGTTATATGTATAAAAAATTGGACGTTTTCTGTTTGTGGCTGTCACGGTGGCTCTTGACACCTTATTCCCTTGGTCTTTGAGATTTTATTTTATGCACTAGAGCGTAAAAAGTCATTTTAAGTATGTCGCCTAGATCTAGCATAAATACGAAGTTTACGAGCATGAAAAGTGAAAATATTAATTTTGTGTTACAGCAAATTGTAATGAAGCGTCTGCAACGTATGCTCGAGACGGAATGCGGCGAGGAGGCGACTTACAACGTGGAGAGCCAGATCTTCGCGGCGATGCGAGTGCTCTGCGCGGCCCTGGAGAGGAAGCGGCCCGAGGTCTTCCGCCATGTCGCGAGGCAAGCGACGCGGGCGCCGTTCGCCATGTTGCGCTCTGATACCGCTATAGCGGAGCTCGCGTTGGCTTTGGCGCGTCGCGTGACTAGAGAAAACATGACATGGCCAAAGGTACGATACCTACCTACGTTTGTATTAATTGAATTTGCCATCATCACCATTATCATCCTGTCAGCCGAAAGACATCCACTGCTGGACATAAGCCTCCCCCAAGGCTCTCCACTCAGACCGGTAGTGCTTTCCGCATCCACCGCGATCCCGCGATCTTAACCATAAGCCGTATTGCCTAACGTTTCTGATGCTCGCAATCGCAATCGCAGAGATAAGACCAAGATAGATCGATTTTTCATCCTCGAAAATCCCTACGTACCAAATTTCATCGAAATCGTTGGAGCCGTTTCCGCAAGATCCCCGAAATATATACCTATACAAAAATTGCTCGTTTAAAGGTATTAGATTAGATGGATAGATTACGAATATTCTGATCGATTATTAAGTTATTATCCAGCTTACGTGGCTTTAAGCTCACGAATTGTTTTTTTTTGCCTGCTTACCACAACATCACTTGCTTGTTTTGTTAACTGACAACTAAGCCAGTTTTGTTTGTCATTGCAGATAGCAGCAGTGTTCTGCATTTGCGGCGCTCTGGCCAGGGAAGCAGCTGAGGCGGCGGACGGCGAGCCGGCGCTGGAACTAGTGGCAGCCCCGGCAGCAGCAGTCGCCGACCTGTTGCACGAAGACACGGGCTCCTGGATTGCAGCTAATGGTGGATGGGTAAGTTAAAATAAATATCAAATGACAACAAAAAATCCTAAAAGTTTTCAGCGAGTTTAAAACTATTAAAAATAATAATAATATAACCAATAATTACCCTGATTTTAGTACGCAAAAGTGAGTTTCTCTTTATATTATAAGAGGGAGACCATCTGACGGGAACTGATCAAGTGATCACCGCCGCCCATGAGTACCAACAAGTCAATTAGGGTCATGGGTCTGTTGCCAGCCTTTAAAGAAAGTCAGCCCTTTTCTTTAAAGCCCCGATATCATAGTTCTCTGTATCTTCATCTTTCACTGTATACGGCAGGAAGTGCCGAAGAAAACGTAAAATGAAGACCGCCATTCATCCAATTTAAACATTCGGCGGTAGGTGCAATGGTGGAATTTCACAGCCGGTAGCAGATCAAATAATTCTTCAAAGCACTCAACGAAAATCCTGTACCCTTGAAACCCCTCCCCCCTGCCTACGTCCATGATAGGTTCAAATCTAACTCACACCTCACGTTTTTGACTAGAGGTCTTTATGAAGCACAAAACAAAATAGTACCAGTAGTAGTAGTAGTAGTTATAATCTATATCTATATCAAGCGAAAAATAAGGAAGAAAATTCTGAAAATAAATTTATTTTGTTCTAGGATGGGCTAGTGGAGCGGCTTAGAGCAAGCGAGCGGGACCAGCGCTCGGAGAAGAACCTTAAAGTCATAGTTTCCTTCTTAGCCATGTCTTTCCTCTTTCTAGTTATACTGAGGTGGGTCATCCATGCTCACCCATCGTACCTAATTGAGCATCAAGAGTACAGAAAATAGAATAAGAATTTTTCTGCAACTGGGTGCTTACCCATATATTTAATGACCAGAGTGCCTACATGAATACGCAATGGTTTCAAATTCCAGCTGTATTTGCAGGTGTAGGGGAGGGGCTTATGTAGCGACACAGTTGTACAGTTTCCTATATGTATAGCGATATATTTATAGGTTAGCTATACCGACAGGCTCGCCAGTAGTCTCTCGGCCATAGGACTGTGTACTCGTCCAATACGAGAATAAATAATAACTGGCAGTATTCAGTGTTTAGACTCAAATCAATAATAACTCAAAGAATGTTAAATAGGTAACCGTTCTAAATTGTCAGTATTAAATTTTGTATATCAGTTCCATAGAAAAAAGCTTTTTTCACCTTAGTACCTACCTCAAACAGACAGGTTTTGCTATGAGTAATCAGTGAGCAAAATTGCATTTTTCTCACTCCGTGAGACAAAGTAACTTTTTAATTTATTTTTTTAAATGCTGAAGATAATGTTGGATCTACTCACTGAATTCCAAATATTTGAATTTCAGTTTGATATGTCACTTTCACTTCAACACGAAAAAAGCGACAGATAGGATCAAATGTGTTGATTTCAATCTTTAATTAAATTTACGGTATTCAAAATATGTACCTATCGATACCTAATAAATTACATGAAAACGAAATATTTCCGAAATATAATTTTCCCCGCTCTTTTAATAAAGTATGCGCACTCGTTGCACGAAAGCCGCATCTTGAGTTTTTTTATAGGTATAAAAGAATACCGTATACTGCCTCTACAGTTGGAATTAAATATATATGTGTCAAATTAAATGAATTTGTGACAAATTTATTTATGTTTAATAGAAATCTTAATAAAATCATATTTAAAGGTTTAATAACATTTATAATAAATTATACGTTTATTGTTCAACCTTTTTAATGACCCAACCCAAAGATGAGGCTTTTTACAGTATTAAAAAATAAGTATGACATATTTTACAAGTACTTCATTAGTATTGCACCTACCTACTGGACGCTTTTTCGTTCCGAATTAAAAACCTCTCTACTTACCGCTTTTGAACAATGTTTCTTAACTTTCTGGTGACTTTTTAAAGATGTAATCGCGACTGTGTATAGTTTTTGAGTAAGGGTTTTAAATTTGATTATTTTTATTTGTTTGTATCTAATCGGATTATCGGATTATATTAAGAAAATTGTATTTGTTTGTTATACCTATGTGGTTTTATTTGCTCATCGAGTAAATATTAAGATCATAAATTTTAATGTTGTTTGTTTAATTTGTCCTATTAAATTATTTCGTATTTAAACTACCTAACTACGAGTATAAAGCTTCTTCACTTCAAATGTGTTAGTTATTTATGATTTCCGTCAACCTTAAGGGGACAATCAATAAGTCACATAAAGTGCATTTCTCCAAGAGATTCGCGAGGGCTAACTGTTTGAAATTTGATCTTCAAAAATGAGTGTGGACTTATATTAAACCTGAAAAAAAAGTTTTTTTTTTTCTATATGAATATTAATATGAATAAAAAACTATCGAAGCTAAGGGAAATCAAGAAAAACACTTTGTATTTATTCACGTAATAATGCACATTTTCCGGTTAGCTAGCAATGACAACTTACCTTTAATTCTAGTTGAATTACTCAAAACAATTTACACAAAAAGTGACATGGTGCATCATATGATTCTCGAAAAATCACTCGAAAGCAAATAAAACTGGGTCTGTTTTTTTTTTCTTAAATAGTTGTACGTGGTTATACCTACCTGTACCCGACTCGCTATCTTTGTTCTGGACTATACTTACCTATTAGCAAGAACCATATACCTATACGAAGTACCTATATGTAGTATTATGGTCCTTGCTATTAGTAACGCGAACACCGAAACGACGTGAATTGCCACGTGATAACCATAACATTTAGGTATGTCGGATCTGATCTTGAGAAATATTTATTGTTGTTATTTCAATAAATTTTAGTTATAAATTAAGTGTTGTTTCATACCCTAATTCCTTTTTATTATATTTCTACACTTAAGACCGCCTCCTCACACATGCTCGTTACTAGCATGGTGCCAAAGATGCTGGCAGCATTTCCTAGCTAGATCGTAAGACTGATGCGTTGAGCGAGGAAACTGCCAGCTCTTCGGTCTCCTGTAGTATCTCTGAGTCTCTTTGATAAATATTTGAAGAGACTCAGAGCGCCAGGGCCCCACGGACCAAGGGTCTCGACGCCAAAAACAAACATTATATAATACATTATATTCGGAAACCACTGTATTATTTCCTGCCAGTTTCTGTCATTTTTGCTGCTGCTGCTGCCCTTATATTTGTTCGGTGGAGATGTGACGAGACCAGCGTGTCAACACAACTTGTATACCACACTAGCACATGTCCCATACTTCACGGAATCAGAGACATCCCGTCCGGTCTCTTGCCGTCATTTCTTGATATGCCCGTCGGCTCTAAAATAGCCGGCTTATTGACCGTAGCAAGAGACCGGCGGATAATATCATTAACGGCAGCATGTCTTGAGAAGCGGCCCGCACTTCTCTGGCAGGAAAGACCGTGATGCCCAAGCCGGTCCATGTGCGATGTGGGACGCAGACCGAGACCACGAGGCGTCATACAGACAGTCGCAGGGTATTTGGTTCCAGGAAGGTACCCATGTTTCGGGAGGGGAGCACGTGGAGCCAGTAGCCGGCTTCCTTCGTGCCTGCAGCTAATAATCTGGCTTGTTTAGCAATGCAGTATTCGCGGAGTAGAAATTCTTGGGACAATTTAGATATAGTGTCGTGCCAGCTCCGTTGCGACTTTGGATTTTATGGAAAATTTTGAGTGGCTGGAGCAAGCGATTCAACATAGGGCTAGATCCCACAATGATGATTCTGCTAAAGGTTTTTATAAGAAACGAAATTATGAGATTCGATTTTATGCATTATATCAGTAAACCGTTTTGGTGGGTATATACTTGGGGTTTACTAATATGTTGCATGAAATCGAATGTCATAATTTCGTTTCTCATAACAACCTTTAGCAGAATCATTATATCACCGAATTACTTTTCGCACGCCCACCAAAACACCAAGAATAAGACAACTAAAACTTTTTTTAATTTGCGTGACTCTATCCGGATATTTACTTAGTTATAAAATGAATATCGCGAAAGTACAAAACAATACACCTAAAAACGGTTGTGACCTAAAAAATTATGTTATGATAGTAGTTGTTTTGCATGGTCCCATAAGGTAAATGTTTACCCAAAATGTGAGTATTCTCGTGGCAGTGGTCTTAATGACCTCCATAAATAACACGTTTATACCTGAGATTAAAATTTCAAGCATAAAAATCACCTAAAAAGTAAAACTAATTTGCGACACTCTAGCGAAAACACTGTCTTATTTTGTACCTTAACAATATTCGTAGATAAGTGGCTCTTCGTGTAGAACAAAAAATATAAATTTGAAATTGTTTTTGCGGTCAGTAATGTTTAGATACTTGTTGACACAATTCAATTCTGTTCAATTCATTTACGGCGTAAAATATTAAGCAGTGAAGTGAGATAAAATAAATAAAATAAGTAGTATACCTATTATTCTTTGGTAATTTGGTTTGAATAAAAGGGTAAAACCGTTTTTAAAGCATTAATAATTAACCATCTGCTTCTTTTGCTTTCATCATCAGCTGGAAGACGTACCTAGACTGCTGTAAATAGGTAGGTAATATCCCTCTATGAGTATATAGAAATTCTACGAACTTGCATCCTACAATACAAAACAATACAAAAACTCTTTATTGCACACCAACATATAGCAAACAATTACAGAAAACAGGTATATACACAGAGACTTCCTGAGGTAACCTATAGGCGGCCTTATCGCTTCAGAGCGATCTCTTCCAGGCAACCTTTACAATGGAGAAGTGAGGAATAAAAACCGGTGGTGTATTTATGTTACATTACAGCAATACCAAGAATACATAACCATTTATACAATACACATACACAACAAATCCAAATAGATAAGAAGATACATAACAACATTAACAACATACCCATAAATAAACTAACAGTTTTAACATTCACACGCAAGACGACAGATAGTGCTCCCTAAGCATAAATAATAAATAATAATAAATATCATACCAATTGACCTAGTCCCAAACTAAGCAAAGCTATAAACATACTTATATGTATAGATAAATACATACTTAAATGGTTCTCTAATTTTTCGCTTAAAATTGTTTCGCCGAATATTACTTCCCAACCAACTTTTCGCAGAATTTCATTTCGCCGAATGATCACTCGCTAACTTATTAAAATATTTAGTTTTATTTCCCAACTTCACAGTTACCAACTGTACGTATGGCATATTTGTTATAAACCCACTTTTCAAAAAGCCAACTTACGCTTAGCAGAATGTTTTGTTTGGCGTTTCGTTGTACAATATTTCCCAAATGTTTTATTGTATTAGGGTTTCGTTTAGTAACTATGTAATATAATAAATAAGTAATGTGGGTAAGCGCAACATTTCCGTTGTGTTTTTGTTTGTGAACTAATAAAGCGTTTGTGACAAACGCCCATATTTATAATAATGTTTGACTTCTTGATACAATACGGCAATGGTCATAGTATCAATCTTGTACCAAATAATAATAATAATAATAATAAATTTATTTATTTCGGGCAACTTAGGCCCATACAATAAATACCTTACAGACTAACATACATATTTATAATGAATACTATATAAATCTAATTTGGTCAAATGTGTGTGTGTGTGTTAAATTTCGAAAAACCGGCAATTACTGAGTCTTCGGTTTAGGTTTCGGTTTATAAAATTTTAATTTTGGAAACAATTATTTACAAGGATGCCAATTTCAGTTCAATATTATTTTTCGTTAGACTCATGTTTTGGATAATTAAAACGAAATATATTAAAAAATAAAAATACGATTCTGGCTCTCGCCGGCCGCTACCGGCGAGAGCCAGAATATTTTTAGCCGCTTATTTTTGCTATACTTATTACAAAACTCTTATTTGTAATTAATATTGCCAATTGAAAAACTGGTGTGTATCTCTTAGGTACCTACTTACTTTTAGTAAAAAGTTGGCTTATGTATAAGAAGGGAACTGTTACACTGACGAAACGTTATTCGTTTAATAGTTGTTTGACCTAGTGAAAGATTTGACAAATGATAAGTTTTCCAAACGTTTTGAGTCATTGTGATATTCTGCTATATAATAATTCGACCAAATGACACGTTGCAATACAAAAAGTTGGTAATAGTTAGTAGTCAAAGTGAACCTTCGGCGAAACGTTGGTTGGCAAGTGATATTCGGCCAAATGAATTTCTGCGAAAAGGCAGAACACCTACTTAAATACATATTAAACATCCAAGACCCGAGAACTGCCCCGGCCGGGATTCGAACCCGGGACCTCAAGCTTCGTAGTCGGGTTCTCTAACCACTAGGCCATCCGGTCGTCTAAAGCATAGTCTTGAAGACAGGCAAGGAGCCAAGGACTTAGCACGCCTTAAGTCTATCGGCAGGGAGTTCCACAACCGAATAGCCTGGACAGCTTAGAGTATATATAAGTATACTCTAAGCTGGACAGTATAAGAATAAACGTAGAATTTTGAGTTTGAAAGAGGGACAGTAAGGAGAAAGTTCTGAGAGCAACGAACAGAAGTAACATAGCTTAATCGCTCTTTGAGGTAGCAAGGAGTTGCAGGGTAAAAGAGAATGAATGAAAAAAGAAAGATAGAGTATGTGAGAGTTTCGGCGAAAGCGGATGGGGAGCCACTTGAGCTGTGATCGAAAATAAGAAACATGATCATATTTACGTAGGCCAAATATGAACCGAATGCACAGATTTTGAATTCGCTCAAGTTTATTCAAATGCTCTTCTAAAAGATCGGGGTAACAAATGTCAGCATAATCGAAGATAGGCTGCAGTAAAGTCTGTGCAAGCGCAACCTTAGTAGCAACTGGAAAGAAATTTTGAAGGCGTCTTAGGGATCCCATCGCAGCAAACACCTTCCTGCTAATCTCACACACATAGTTACGGTGACCAAGACAGACTGCGGTCCATGATAACACCTAGATATTTTACCTGATCGGCAAATGGTATCAGAACGTCCTACGTTGGTTTTATTTCGTCAAAAATAAAATAGATATCAATTAAAAACTATTTATTTTATGCTGTCCTTAAAAATCAAGATTTTGGCTTACCTATATGCCTATAGGTAGTGTTTGTACTATACCTACCAGTAGTTACCTACTTCTTCGGGCGGACACGTTTCGTATGTTTTCACTTTCAGCGCCATCTAGTAAACTTTTGAAGCACCATAACGCCCGCAAGAATTTTTATAACAGGCAATTTTAAAGTTATGTAAATAACACAAAAAGAACGTAAAGAACGAGAGATACAACTTAATTTCATAATACGTTTCGGTTTTGTTAAACTTTGTTTAGTTAAATGTAATCAAAAAGAAATTGCCTAGGTACCCATAAAAAACTAATTGTTTTTTGTAAGTAAAAAAATCGCTATTGTTATTCGTCATAAATTTACCATTCAAATAAACACAAACAATGTTTGTTAAAACGGAAACATAGTATGATGAGAATTTATGCCAGCTCAATTCCCCGAAAGTACTAATCCTTGGAATTTTGTTCAATTAACTGGCAACGTTAAACTGTATTACTGTCATGTCGGAAAGAGAAATAAATTGAATGAAACAATTGAGGAATATCAAAAATACATGTTATTATTTCGTGCTGTGGTGATATTTTATTGATTCTGCATTACGGCTTGAAATCTCACTACTTGTAAGTTTTATTTCCGTTAAATTCGATCATGTATATTAAATTGGTCATTTACAAAGGATATAAAAATTAGAAAAAGAACACTCTTTTTGCCGTGGGAAAGAGAGAGATGGTGAAGCACAGTTGACTGTCAGTCATTTATATTCTAATTTTAATAGAAGATTTTGTAGGAATTTTACTTGTTTTTCCGCTTGCATTGTATTGTGTAAACACGTAATAATTGATTTCAGTGCTAACTTCGAATTCCTTGCACACTAATACAAAAGTCAAGGTGCTTCTGGTGTTCTTTAGCATGGAGTCCCTGTGTGTTTATCATTGGAAATGACGTTTGCCTATTTGAAATAATAGAAAAATGTGCTTCTTACAGAGTCCAAAATACAGAAAGCATATAAATAATCTATTTCGTGCAATGTGTCCATAATCCTGCAAAGTTATTGAAGGATTTTTATTATGTTTAATTTCAGATGAGGGCCACAATGAAGAAATATTGCCTATGTAAATGAATAATAAGTGAAAAAAAAACCACATAGGTGTCTAGTGTTTTATTTGCGTAAACAACCAGCAGTCAGAATGATGAAAAGTACGCTAACTAAGGATAAACCGGGCAAGATGAGGATCCGGGCCTTTCCGGTGAGTAACACATAGCTTTTATGGTATCAACATATTCTGTGTGTGTATTTGATATCACAAATCGATGATAACCTTGTTACTGACTGTTCATTTACATGAAAAGGTCATTAGATCGTATTCAATGGTTTATTCCATATTAAAGAGTGCTTTTATGTTACATTGATTTAACTATACTTACTTTTCTGTCACTGGAGTAATCATTAGAGAATTTGTAAACAACCTGCAAATACATTACAAACTGCCTAATTGTTTAACATTTTTAGTTGCAAAGTAATAAAATGAGTCATAGCCCCTCATGCTAGCCATTCTGAAACAATGTTCATACATGTCAGTACTTTCTAGTATAGTAACACATAACTGACTTAAAAAACATAATTTTTAAACAGATTTTTTAATGTGCCACTAAGTTATCCCACATATGTCCCACTTCTCATTGATTTGATTGTAGGTTTTTGAGGCTTCTTCATAATGCTTTTCCTTCACTGTAAAACTTGTGGTAAATTGGAAATGTAATTTCGCACAGAGTTTAGGAGCTTATCTCATGTGGTATTTGTTTAAAGACTAAAGGTCATATTATACATCAAATTGAAGTAATTTCAATAAGTCACTTAACAGACTCTTCTAAACCATCAAAATAGCTAGGAATTTATAATATACTTACTAACTGTTGCTGTCAAATCTATCAGAGTCGCTACGGTGCATCGAAATACAGACTTAAAGCCCTTGCCAACTCAGTCATGCTCATAATTGTCTTTGGTTCGTTTTTAACATTTCTGTAGACAAACTTGTAGTATATGCACAAAATTAATAAGGCATTTCATTAAGTATAATTACACTATATTTCTGTGACAAAAATGTAACACATCTTACATCTGTCTTACTAATAAATACCTTTAAGCGAGCAATGCTTGTATTCATACTAATATTATAAATGCGAAAGTGTATTTGTTTGTATGTTTGTCCATCTTCCACGCCGTAAAGGAGTGATAGATTGATGAGATTTTTAGCGTAAAGATAGTTTATGAGCCCGAGAGTGACATAGGCTACTTTTTATCCCGGAAAAATGCACAATTTTGATGAAATATTTGTATGTGGGGGTTTTCGGGCATGACAGATTGATCTAGCTTGATCTTACCCCAGGGAAAACGGTTATTATCGCATTGTAGGCCGAGCAAAGCTTGGTCGCCCGGGTGCTTTATTATTTCAATATAATTACTTACTACTTCATTTCATTTTCTTCTGGAATGTGATCAGAATAAGGACGCCACAGGCAGTTATCTGGATGGTATCGATCTGTTTAATGTGATTCTGAGTCATCCACTTTCAGAGGAAGCGATACAGATTTACAGGTTCATCAGACGGGCCTTTGCACCCAGAGACTAGGTTTCGGCACAAGAGAGTGTAACATGTATCTGAGGCCCCCCTGAGGTTGGCATAGTCACATTTAGTGTACTAAAGCCTCATTAAAATGTAAGATCAAAAAAAAAAAATTACTAAGGCACATCTTAAGTAAAATATTAAATCAACTTTTTTTTCTTGTAATTGACAATAGTTGCTTGAACTTAACAATAGCAACCACTTCTGCCAATGACTCCTGACCCTGGCCCTCAAATGTATGCAGTAATAGGCAATTTTGTATGAAGTGTGGGCCAAATTTTGTGTTGCTCAACCACTTTTTAAAAGTTTTGTAAACAGTAGTTGCAATAGAGTGCTTTTTTACCTACTTACAAATAAAATGGACATACAAAATCTAGAGACAATACAGATTAAATCAATGGGGAAGACAAAAGCAAAAAAAAACACTTAAAATTTTATCTTTTCCTTTGTAATACATATATTTAAATAGTAAGTTCAAGTTTTTTTATGGAAGAGGCAAGAAAGGAGGGTTTGGGAATATAGGTGGGAAAGGATACATTTGTATTGTTTAGCATTGTAAAGTTAAAAGTAGGTATTGTTAGAAAATAAAGATAGACTTTTATTTGTTGGCTTTCTGCTTTGGAATAATTTTATCCTAGCTTTTTATTTCATAAAAAAATAAGAAATGAAACAAATAAATTAAAACTAAAATTAAGACTAGATCCTTAAAACTTAATCAAGTCTAGAATAGATTTGTACAGTTGTGCCCCGGTTGCCACGGGGGCCATTAAATGCCCCCTGTGGCATTGTGCCCAGCCCCTTGGTCTCCAGTAGTGTGGACCAGGTGCTTTTACAAATCTTAAGAGTCTATGTTTACCAGAGCAGATTCTCAAAGCTGACATATATAAAATTATATGCTGTACAAATACTCTGTTATTTTACAGATTTCTTATTTATTTTTTAACCTCTTGGTGCAGATGCAAATACAAAATATAAAAGTAGTAAATCATATTATTTTCGGCATCTGCCGCCTTTGCCAGGAACTTCTGAAATTTCATCTGCCCAGCAACAAAATTACCTTCCTTTATTCCCTTATCCATCTCTTGCATACCAACATGCAGTTACAAGTTTATTTCATCTGTCTGGCCCTCACATGGCTTACCCAGCCCACTTTCTCTTTGCTTGTTTAATTTTATGGGTCACATTGATCACTCCTGTTGCAGTTAACAATTCTTAATTTCTGATTTTGTATTTGTCTCTTGTTCATCATACTTCTCTCCATAGCTCTTTGGTCAGTTTACAGTTTCTATAAGTTGTAGTGCTTTATTTATGGTACCTACATTCATAAATTTCATAATTTACATACATTTTGAAGAAAGAGCTTGGTTGCACTAGTTATGTTTGAACCTATCAAACCTATCTTTGTTGAAAAGGTTGAAATTAAATTAAATAGTTTATTTTGCATTAGAAACTGAAAATTTGATGTTATTAAATAGTGCTAATGTGCAGTGACATAATTCAACCAGATTACTCAGTTTTAGGTCTTAAATTTTATTATACTTTAATGTAACAATAAGGTCAAATTTCAAACTTTAAAGATATAATAACACAAATATTGAATTGAAAATCTCTTTTGATCAAACCTCTTGTAAATAAGCAAAGATAGGTACCAAAGTCTATCTTTTCTGTGATTTCACTATGGTTATTAGTTTTCATTCATTTTAGACTGAATTTCAAAATTGGAAGTGTCAAAATGATTTTAGTTTGAAACCAAATTATTTGTATTCAATATGTCACAAATTATATTTTGACAAGAGGGAAAATTTATTCAAAAGCAAACCTTAATTTGTGTTTTTATATTATAGTTGTTTAATGTTTTGTTACTTCTGTTTTAATTTTGTACAATGTTTGTGTGACTCATAAAAAATCGTACGAAAAATTCAACATGACACGTAAATTTCAAGTGTGGAACTATTCTGAACCTTACTATCAAATGTATCCAGACACATGGGTCTGTAACAAGATATTACTTCACAGTTTCAAGTCTATTAGGATGCTTAGTGTGGTAAAAAAATCATTTTTCGTAAATGCACAAACACCTGTTATTTTGTTGCAGATGACTATGGACGAGAAATATGTAGAAAGTATATGGAGTTTACTGAAGAATGCAATACAGGAGATTCAAAAGAAAAACAATTCAGGACTTTCTTTTGAGGAGCTGTACCGTAATGCGTACACTATGGTGCTCCACAAACATGGCGAAAGACTGTACACAGGCTTAAAGGAAGTGGTCACTCATCATCTTGAAACAAAGGTAACTAACTACTTAAATATTTGTGTATTCAACATAATATTAGTAACATCAGTAGAGGTAGTCCAAACCCAATTTTTTTTTATGCACGAATTCGATTTCTCTGTTTTATTATTATACTGAGCGGCAAAAAATCTGGCCCTCAAGCGTATGCAGAAACGGTAATTTTTTATGAAAGGTGGGCCAAATTTTGTGCCGCTGAGTATATTTACTGTTACTGGTTGAACAAACGCTAAAATCGAAAAAGAAAAGAAAATATTAATATCTACTAGCTAATGAAAACATTCATGATTGTTTTCTAAGTCTATTGACTGTTCTGCATTCTTCACATCAAGTATTTGAAAACAATTTGCATTGATCTTAAACTTTAATCATCCTGAAGTATTTAAAACACTTTTTTTTTTAGGTCAGGGAAGATGTCCTACACGCGTTACACAACGGTTTCCTGCAGACGTTAAATAATGCATGGACAGACCACCAGACCAGCATGGTGATGATACGAGACATACTTATGTATATGGACAGGGTATATGTGCAGCAGAACGAAGTGGACAATGTTTACAATCTGGGACTTATTATTTTTAGAGATCAGGTAAAAAGAAAGTATAATTACATTTTCTTAAATTAAACTAAAATATTCCAGTAAAATCATCTAACTTAACCCAACCGGGTTTAATTACTGCACATCCCCTGTGTAATTTTTGATTTGAGATATAGTTAAGTTTTTGAAGCCGTGTACATTCAACCAATTAGATACCTAGGCTACCACAGATTCTTGACATTGTGACATCTTACGTCATCTAATAAGCTCTAACCAAAATTATTTACTATGGCATGGTTCTATGGTGGTCTAGAAATCAAATTGGTTGGCTATACGTAAAAACCAATCAATGTATGGAAACATGTCAAACACAATTTAAAAAATCTTGAAAAACATTATCGGTGTATTCAGTCATACATTTTCAATCATAGCAAAGATGTAGACTAGTTTTATTTTCATCTCTGTTTCTAAATTTAAAAAAAGAGTTTAGAATATAGTGGAGCCTTGACATCGCTAGTAGTCTGTTACGGCTGCGTACAGCTGCATCCGTGACCACAACAAATTCATTATAATATTTATAATGTATCGTCACTACTTTGAAAATATCTTGTATCCCAATCAACAAAATTGAACCATAAAATAATATTCATAAACATCACTCATAAAAGTTATCGCTTTTTTTTTAATTAGTGACGCGATGTTATTTATTATCATAGCAACGTGCGTAAAGGGAGAAACACTACTAAAACACGACGCCACGCGCGTTGTTGTTTTAGGGCCAATCAACTTTTTGTTGTTATTATTGTCCCGTGACTCAGGAGACATCAGTGATACACTTGGCTTTGAAAAATGTTTGCAATGTGTAGAATACTAGCATGCTTAGGGTGAAGGAATTGCCTTAAAACTGTCACAACTCCTAATTTTTAGTGGACCCCATAAAATCATACTTTGAATAAGTGACCCAGGAGACGACCATGAACTAGCTACCTACACTAAAAAGCTGATTGCCCTTCAGTAGTGTGTTTCTACCCTTACCCTTAATAAGGCCCCATTTATTGGAGCATACTACCACATAATCTAACTAAAGCAGCTTTTGAATACAGTCATGTCTGGCAACGGATATTTGTAAGCTAGTAATATTTTCAATAATTACAATGAGTATTGTAACTTATTACTAAAACAATAAGGTTCAATTTCCAAATCAATGCATGTGGTCGCTAAATCGCCTTATTAAGGGTTCACGAGCCATACTTTACATTATAATGTGGAATTAATATCGCAGGTGGTCCGCTACGGCTGCATCCGCGACCACCTGCGGCAGACGCTGCTGGAGCTGGTGGCGCGCGAGCGGCGCGGCGAGGTGGTGGACCGGCTGGCCATCCGCAACGCGTGCCAGATGCTCATGGTGCTCGGCATCAACTCGCGCGCCGTCTACGAGGAGGACTTCGAGAAACCCTTCCTGCACCAGTCCGCCGAGTTTTACAGGGTGAGCGTGTTTTTATTTTTTTATGGTGAGATCGGAATCTCTTCGGACGGATTCTCTATTGTTTCCAAATATGTTCTCTTATTACAACCTTGCTTAATTATGTGCCTGTTTTCAGATGGAATCTCAAAAGTTCCTGGCGGAGAACAGCGCGGCCGTGTACATCGCGCGCGTGGAGGCGCGCATCGGCGAGGAGGCGGAACGCGCGCGGCACTACCTGGACGAGAGCACCGAGCCGCGCGTCGTCGCCGTGCTCGAGCACGAGCTCATCGAGCGGCACATGAAGACCATCGTCGAGGTAGGGCTTGTCTGAGAACAGCGCGGCGAGAGGTGGAGCGCGCGCGGCACTGGACCTAGACCTGGAGGGTACCGAGCCGCACTTCGTCGCCGTGCGAGTGGCACATGAAGACTACCGTCGAGGTACAGTCAACGTCATAAATAAGTGTTCACTTTTGTACCTCGTCACTTTAACGTCATGTTTGAAAAGGCATACGAAATTGTGTAACGACTGAAAACGATAAGGTGCAGAAATTAACACTTATTTATGACGTTGACTGTACCTACGTTAAGCAAATGGGTTGATCTACTTTTTTTGTACCTCGTTGCGGTAGTTACGTCTCTTGGACAACTCTTTAAAAGCATGAGTTTCTATTTTTTCTGTGGTTAAAATTAATCGAACATACATTTTTGGCTTAGTGACAATTTTATGGACTATCCCTTAAGCACATTAGTAGCATATTATAACGGTTTTTTTTTTTTCAAGAAAGTATTAGTGTTGTCTCTTGGATAACGGCACAGAATAGCAGACAAGAAAAATTTCATTGACCCATATAAAACATGTTTTACCTACCTAAATAGTGTTGTTTTCATCCCTCAGGAGTCGCTTAAAAATACCTGAGAGACGCATTCTGCGCCTATACGTATTCTGTTTTATACAAGTTGGCTGTGTAGAATTATTTAGTGGTCCTTGAAATACATGCAATTGTTTCAAGTTTTAAGAAGCTTACGTAATAAAGAAAAAATAAATCTTCTTGTAAAATCAAGACAGGTAGATGCTTGAAGAGCATGCGTAACACTGATGTCTCCTGGGTTACGGGTCAGAATAACAAACGCTTGCAATTTGACTGACCCTTTTAATTTGTTATAACGTTGTATGCAGATGGAGAATTCGGGCGTGGTTCATATGCTGCTGCATACGCGCACAGTGGAGCTAGCGTGCGTGTACAAGCTGCTGTCGCGCGTGCCCGAGGGGCTGCGGACGGTCGCGGACGCCGTGTCGGCGCATCTGCGCGAGCAGGGCCGCGCGCTCGTCACCGACACGCACCACAACACCAACGCCATCGCCTTCGTGCAGGTACGGCGCCGCGGCCCGCGGGACGGCTATACATGCGCACAGAGGCTGCGGACGGTCGCGGACGCGTCACTAGACAATACTAAAATATTAATTCAAAATACTTTATTTAAATAAAGGGCTGAGCCTGTATCTTGTACTTCTGTGCGAATAACTTATCAAAAATAGTAACAATGTAAATGTTCACTTCTTCACTCATGGCGATTTATCTACATACATCTTGTAATTTTTTTTACAGAATCTCCTTGACCTAAAGGACAGATTTGACCACTTCCTCCACAACTCGTTCAACAATGACAAGATATTTAAGCACATGATCGCTTCTGACTTCGAATACTTCCTCAATCTGAACAACAAATCACCTGAATTCTTGTCCCTGTTCATTGATGGCAAACTCAAAAAAGGAGAAAAGGGCGTAAGTATTCTCTATTCATTTTCATAGTTCTTCCTTGTATCGAGACAATTAATAACGCAATTGAAAAAAAATTGCAACTATCTAACTTACTAGCACATTGTACTTGTGGAACCTCGGAAAAACACCCGTGATTTTCACCTAACAGTGCTCAAGGACGATAATTTAGGGCCCATTTAGGAGTAAAAAATTGCATTCAAACTACTGATGTTCTTAGAGTATATGTAACTTTGTAAGGGACAAACCTAGGTCTTTAAAATAATAGGCGGCTTTTCTACCTCTAAATAGTAGATTGTACAACAAGAGCATAAAACGAGCCATTTTACCCGAGGCGTTCATATAGCCACCTGAGCCGGTACGGCGAGGGTAGATAGACACGTCGACGGGAAAATGGGTTTAATGCTCGAGTCTCTGCTTCACTCTGCTTTTCACTTCGATGGCGAGGAAATGAAACGGCAACAGTGGATTTTTTATGCATTATTATAAAAATCCCATTATTTTAATTTTACTGATTTATTATGATTGATTTTAAGTTTTATATAAATGAAAAATTATTAAAAAGGTATATAGAAACTTTTTTGTTTGTGGCTGTTGGCACCTGATTACCTTGGTCTTGAATTGGTATTAGACGAAGATTTTATTTTATGCACTAGAGCATAATAAGTCATTTTATGTCGCCTAGATACAGCATAAACACGAACTTTACGAGCATGAGAAGTGAAAAAACTTTTGTGTAGCTGTGTATTCACTATACTTTTGTAGATGAGCGAGCAAGAGATCGAGGCGGTGTTAGACAAGACGATGGTACTGTTCCGGTTCCTGCAAGACAAGGATGTGTTCGAACGCTACTACAAACAGCACCTCGCCAAGAGGCTGTTGTTGAACAAATCCGTCTCTGATGACTCTGAAAAGAACATGATCTCCAAACTCAAGGTACTTACACATCCATCTCTCAGTGACTGACTTCCACAATCTCTGGTGTTTCCTTATTTCCTTAATTCCTTAGAATTTCTTGGGCGGTTAAATTTGTCCATCTAATGTGTACAAACGAGGAATTCTTGTATATCGCTGACGACCAGCAAGAGCTGAGGGTGTTGTGTTTGTTGCTGGTTTTTCTGTGCATCTATATTTTAGTTTGTATTTTCGATAAAGGTTTTACGGGATGACCGTAAAGGTAACAAAAATTTGGAATTGAAATAAAAAATATAAATCCACTTGTCTACCATGCTTGTCTGCACTACGTGTAATTTTATTGGGGGTAATTTTATTTTCACAAATATGGAGTAAGAATTGGAGATACGCCTATTACGCGCAGGCCTAGATTTTAGCGCGCCTAAAACTTGACTTTACCATTAATAAATCGAATTTTCCCGCGATACTAAAATTGATTTTCAGCTTAGGTACATCGGGAGGAAATTATTAGTTGTTTAAATCAATATTTTGTTCACTATTAGGTACTTACAATATCTAACATTATTCTGTGGTACAATCTAGAAATGCTTTGCTCCTTACCAGACGGAAGGCATGCTTAAGGACGTGGAACCGCGAGACTTCCACTGTATAATTGGTGACGTGTCACAGATAGACAACACGATCAGTGCCTAAAGTCCGCCCCGCCCCGTCCCGTTCCATCATCACATATCTGCAAAATTCTTTACCTTTCCTATGGACATTTGTAAGTGTCCCAAAATGTCTTTCTTGTAGTCTATTAGAGGGAATTTCGCTTAAAGTCTAAGAATGTCAAATTGTTCGTGTTCCTCTATTGGATTTCGAAATCTCATTATAAATCTTGTAACAAATTGAAAAGTAAAGAATTTTGCAGACTTAGACTTTAAGCTGTGTCGTACAGTCGCCAATACATTTCATTAATTATTTAGTACTTCGTCGCATCGCATATATACGAGTATAAGATCGATAGTTTCGCGTATTCGCTAATGTAACCTTGTATTCTACTTTGTATATGGCCTTAGTTTGTTAAGGTATAGTAGTAATGTAATGTTAGATAAATTAATTAAGTAGTTTCATTTAGGGGCTGTTTCACCATCCATTGATAAGTGTTAACTGACGGTTAAATGTGATGCCGTCTCTATTTGTTTTGTTCGAATAAACGGAGACGGCATCACATTTAACCGTCAGTTAACACTAATCAATGGATGGTGAAACGGCCCCTTAGTATGCTTAGTTACCACTATAATTTAAAGTGTTCCTGATATTTATATTTATATACAAAACACGAACCTCTTGCAGTGGCTCTCAGTCAGTTCTCAGCTATTGATATGAACTATTTGTCAACTGGCGACCATTTAGGTCTTTATGTATGAAATTTCTACAATCAATGAAAACACGGCAATTTCCTAGATGAAGACCCAATGTACTCTTGGCCCAAGCCCTCTTTTTCTGAGAGGAGGCCTGTGGCCAGCAGTGGGATGTATATGAGCTGGGATGGTACTCTTAACACAGCCGTGACATAGTGTTGCATGTTGTTATGAGTGGTATTGAAAAACGGGTGTTGTGTTTGCAGACTGAATGCGGGTGTCAGTTCACGTCGAAGCTAGAGGGCATGTTCAAGGACATGACCGTGTCCAACACTATCATGGAAGAGTTTAAAGAGCACGTGCTGTCTGCTGGGGTATGTATACATTCACTTTGAGTGGCTGACACGTATAGATATTAATTTATCCAAAAAATCCGATGACAATATAATTTTAACCAGTCCGACTGAAAAGTTAAACGGGTCTCCCGGTATTCCACGGGATCTGAATAAATGGCGCGGGTATTTTGTGCAACGTTAAAGAAATCCTCGATTTAACTATTGTGAATTCCCGGAATTACAACTAAACTGCTGGGTTTACGTGCAAAGCCGCAGGTAAAGGCCATAAGGGAATAAATTGCTAACTACTTGGCCATATCTCGAGGAAGATTTTTATGGGCGTTTTATTTGTCAGACGAACCTACACGGTGTGGACCTGTCGGTGCGCGTGCTGACGACGGGCTTCTGGCCGACGCAGAGCGCCACGCCCAAGTGCAACATCCCTACGCCGCCAAGGAACGCCTTCGACGTATTCCGCAGGTTAGTCCTGTCCTGTACTCCTGTTCGTAGACGTTAAAGCCTCAATAAAAAGCTCTTTAAGGGTCTCCCCGTACCTATCGACGAAAGTATCGGATGTAACCGATCGAAAAACTTGAATTTCCCTGCAATAAGAGCGAAAAAGACTGCGATCGGCTCGGCCTACGCGAAACGACGTATACGACCGGGGAGACGCCTTTTTCACTATTATTGCGTGGACATAAACATGATATCTAATAAATAAATTTATCTATATGTGTATCTAACCAATCGCACTTGTCATACATATCCATATTAAACTTGTAATCGCTACTTCAATTCAAATCCGCTACCTAGCACTGAAGCCGCGGTGGCCTAGTGGTTTGACCTATCGCCACTCAAGCAGAGGTTCGTGGGTTCAATCAAACCGCGGCCCGCAAATCTTGAGTTTTTCGAAATTCATGTGCGATATTACATTTTAATTAGCTCAGCAGATCAGATTAGCTTAGCAGCGAATTAGCTCGTTGAAGTGGCAATGGGCGGGCCATATAGCACGGAGAGCAGATGGCCGTTGGGGCCGAAAAGCTCTCGAGTGGAGGCCGCGAATCGGCAAGCGCAGCGTGGGACGTCCACCAACGAGATGGACGTATGACCTGGTTAAAGCCGCGGGTTCACGGTGGATGCAGGCCGCTGCCAATCGAAGCAACTGGAGGTCTATGGGGAAGGCCTATGTCCAACAGTGGACGTCCTACGGCTGAGATGAGATTACATTTTAAATTTACCACGAGCTTTGCGGTGAAGGCAAACATCGTGAGGAAACCTGGACACACCTGTGAAGTTCCCAATCCGCACTGGGCCCGCGTGGGAATCATGGTCAAAGCTCTCGTTCTGAGAGGAGGCCTGTGCCTAGCCGTGGGACGTAAATAGATTGGGATGATTTGGAGATAGGTAGGCTATCAGTATTGACCAGCGATTGTTACCGTGTTCCACAGCTTCTACCTGGCGAAGCACTCGGGCCGGCAGCTGTCGCTGCAGCCGCAACTGGGCAACGTGGACTTGCACGCGACGTTCCGCGCGACCGGCGCCGCGTCGCCGCCGCGCTCGCCGCCCGCCGCGCCCGCCGCGCCCGCCGCGCCCCGCAAGCACATCATACAAGTCTCCACCTTCCAGATGTGTGTGCTGCTGCTCTTCAATAAGAGAGAGCGGCTCACTTACGAGGTCAGTGCAGTAACTTAATGTTAATGTCGCTCGAGACTTGGCGGTTTTTTCGTTTTCCTGAAGATTTGGATGGTAAAGAATAGTAGATTGATAACCAAGGGTGGAAAGTGACCCATTTCACCCGAGATATTTCTGGCGCTCGAACGAAGTGAGAGCGCCAATAGTTCGAGGGGAAATGGGTTATTTCACCCGAGTTAGACACTCTACTTTTCATTTCGACTGTGAGGAAACTAAAATACTACAAAAAAACGAGAATAATAATAAATTGAATTTACTTAAACTATCCAACCTCCAGCGGTACCTTTTCGACTGGCCACTTGCCATGGCCGACTATAAAAAAAAATCGAGTTGGTCACAACGTGCATCTAGATGGCCATGCCGAAACGTGAAAAAAAAACTCATTGACGTAACTCAATTATCTTCGATGTCGTGGCTAGTATAAATAAATGTACAAAATTATATAAGTTATAATTACGATATAAATTAATAAAAAATTAATAAATTAAATTTATTTATATCCAACCTCCAACCTTTTCATACATTACTTTACTCTTTGCATACTGGCCACTTACCGCGGCCGACTAGACTGTAATCGAGTTGGCCACGACATGACCAAAGAGCTTATAATTATACAAAACTGGAGGTTGCACGCCGAACCAAGAAGTTTGACTTTTATTACGGATGTTCGGCGTTCAACCTCCAGTGTTGTATATAATGTTCTTGGTCACGACTTACATCTAGATGGCCATGCCGAAACGTGAAAAAAAATGCCTATCATGGCATTATGGCGGGCAGCAGAATAGAGGAAAAATTTTAAATGTTGATATTTTGTAATTTCGAAAAAAATAGACCAATTGTAGAATGTTTTTAATGTGAACCTATTAAGATCGTAATAAACATGTCGTTTAATGTATAGCTGAATTTAGATTACTGAAAAGCTTTTATTTTAATAATATGACGTAACTCAATTATCTTCGATGTCGTGGCTAGCGGAAAAATTAAAAAAAAATTACTTTCCACCCTAGAGGAGAAAACGCAATTTTCCACCCGTCTATCTACCCATGAAAATTAAACTTTCCGAACAGGAGAGATGAAAAATAAAAACCGATCGTTTGATTCCACTTCCGAATGACATTAGCAAACTAACAAAAGTATACTTTATACACTGCTAGTCGCCTACGTACTGTATCAACTTTATCGTATTTCTCGCGTGCGTTAACTATTTTGACAAATTAAATACAGACTTGGTGAAATCTGCAGTAGTCTGATCAGCGAGTAGTGATCGCGAGTGGCGGCAAATCAAACAAATGGGATAGGCAACACATTGACAGATAAGAAAATATTTGTCACAAATATATAACACGGGGCGAACACCTGCTCAATCAACATTCGTAAATTGTGTAAATGGATGAAAAAGGACAGTATGGATTTTATTCTTAAATTCATTTAAAATCATCCGAGCCACTATACGACTAAACGCATGGTTTTAACGTGCCCTCCCTCTTCAAACTATCGCTTACGAAAGAGACGGCGCGCTAAAACCGCGGGGTTAACCGCATAGTACGTACCAAAAAGTAAAATGAAGTCTCTGTGTATACCTGTTTTCTGTAATTGCTTGTATGTTGGTGTGCAATAAAGAGTTATTGTATTATGATTGGTTTTTTGGAATCTTTTTGTATTTTTTATTTCAATTCCAAATTTTTATTTTTACGGTCATCCCGTGAAACCTAAATTGAAAATACAAACCGAAACATAGATGCACAGAAAAACCAGAAAAATAAGACCAACACTGGGAATGCATCATATCTCAGCTTGTTTTTACTTTACTTTGTAACTTAAGCAGTTACCTACGTTAAGTAGTTAGTTAGGTAACTGCTTAAGTTACAAAGTAAAGTAAAAACAAGCTGAGATATGTGATGCATAGGGAAATTCGTGTCTGTGCCGTTGACCAGCAGTGGTGTAGCGGTATAGCACGCGGCACGGAATGCCGAGGACCTGGGTTCGATTCCCAGTATTGGTCTTATTTTTCTGGTTTTTCTATGCATCTATGTTTCGGTTTGTATTTTCAATTCGAGTTATTGTATTGTATTGTATTGAATCCTTATTCTGTCCGCATTGAATCTACTCGCCGGTCATTGAACTAAATATCTGATGGCAGGAAATCCTGAACGAGACGGACATCCCGGAGAAGGATCTGGTGCGGGCGCTGCAGTCGCTCGCGATGGGCAAGCCCACGCAGCGCGTGCTCATCAAGCAGCCCAAGACTAAGGACATCGAGCCCGCGCACCACTTCTATGTCAACGACGCCTTCACCTCCAAACTGCACAGGTGAGCTGCCGCTCTTTGTTATGTTCGTCATCTCGTTTCCGGGCTATACTGATGGACACTGATCTTCTCCCAGAGTGAGAAGACTTAGCGCCTGTTGTTTGATCATTAGTTAAACTAACTAATAGTTAAAATGTATGGCAAAAATAACAATACTTAACACATTTCAACGGAAATTTAACTATAGTAACTTTAACTTCTGATCAAACAACGGGCCCTTAGGCTGTAGTAGTAGTAGCATTGAGCATTTGATTATTATCGATTGTTATTACGAACCGTTAGCGCGGCAGTATTTAAATGCATTAAAATATCGAAGAAAAATGTACTCCAACCAAGCCCTTTGATAAATAAAGCTTGTGTTGTGGTTACTTAGACAGCGTTTAAACAGGTACTTACTTTATAACTATTGTGTCTCAGTATTCAAAGTTTACAACGCCAAAGACTTAAAGTATATTCAGTCTAACACAAACACCTGACTTATTCCAGATTGATTTAACACCTTGTAATGTTATAATTCAGAGTGAAGATTCAAACGGTGGCGGCCAAAGGGGAGTCGGAGCCGGAGCGGCTCGAGACTCGCAATAAGGTCGACGAAGACCGCAAGCACGAGATAGAAGCGGCCATAGTGCGCATTATGAAGGCTCGTAAGAAACTGGGGGTGAGTACTACCTGCGGTAATAGGGCACAGCAAGGACTGATTAGAGAACAGTGTACTCACTCTAATAGATTTCACTCTATTAGACAGAATGACAATGCAAGTAAAGTATAGTCAGAAAAAAAAGCTTGTATTAAAAAAATAATTTTACCAAAAACTTATTATCAAAATGATTCTGTACTCATGAACATTATCTGTCTATCATTTAATGAACGTTTAAAACCTAGATTTTCTGTTAACGCATAAAAGAACCCATCAAAATTTGGATGAAAATGTTATCACAATTTGTATAGAAAGGGGTAGTTATCGCGAGTACTTGCTCTTGAGGTATACATTACCTAACCTCATCAATTCATCACCTTGTGTTATCGTGTGTACAGCACACGCTGTTGGTGGCGGAGGTGACGGAGCAGCTGCGCGCGCGCTTCCTGCCGTCGCCCGTCGTCATCAAGAAGCGCATCGAGGGGCTCATCGAGCGGGAGTACCTCGCCCGCACGCCCGACGACCGCAAAGTCTACACCTACGTCGCATAGGTACCTATACCTACACCCTGTCGAGCAGCCCTACCCCCGTGCAAGTACACGTACGCGACGACCCACGCTGCCAGTTGCGGCTCGACTCCGGCGTGATCACACTAATCCGGCCGCTTCTAATCCATTCTAAATGGATAGTCTGACGTCGGCTTTACACTGTAGCCTTGTCGGACTTGTTTTAATCAGTGGCTTAATATATATTTTTAGTTGATGTAGCAGCGTCTCGCGCGTATGAGTCCGTTGAACGCGTATACCCAGCAGTCGGATTACTGTGATTGCCGCACGCATAGTTGGCGCGGGCGAGCGATTTGGCACAGCTTTCTACTCTTCGACGTTACGCGCCTGCGTGGACGCTCCATTCGTTCGCGGCAGGGCCGCCACCTCATAGGACAACTATTTTGCCATTACCACTGTCTCGCAGTTATCTTGTGACGAACCTTGCTAGATGCAACTTGTACTTTCTTTCGAGCTTCTTTAAATGCTTTTGAGCTGTCAGATGTTTCGCCACTCCACGTCGACTTAGCGGCCAAGAGTCGAAACGCATTCAGTGCCGACAACGTAATACACGTTTCGTAAATTTCGCCCTATCATAATTTTGCAGCCATTCAAACGCACACGTGCGTTCATGGGGCACCTGAAGGAGTCGTGGGTGGTTTCACATAACGGTATAATTACACGTATACTGATAATGTAAAGTTTCATTTCAGTCTGTTTATAATTCTCATAAACTTTTTGTGAATTTTATTAATGGCAAAATTGTTGTCTACTTACTCTAATCTGTACTAATGTTGTTCGCCTTATCTTCCTCTCGAAGCCGACTGCAGACGTTTGATTTTCTATAAATGTATGTTGTGAGGTTATCTAAGCCAGAAGAAGCAGCTTGAATTTTACTTAAACATTTTATTTCATTGCATTCTTCGAATCTCCGTGCTTATAAATTCACCCTAGCCTGTTAAAATGGTAGAAATACCAATGTTATTAGCATGAAAACGCGATTTTAAGAAATGTTTAATAATGTTAAAACACCGCTGAATATTCCGGCTCTACCAGCCGTCCCTTCTGCACCCGGCTCTCCTTCGCAAGTTAGTGTAATGTGGTTGCCTGAACCAACCTTAAGGATAGTGTTTTAATGCATCTCGATTCAGAAATTCTGAGCTGGTCGGATCGCGGTAAGAACTGAGATAGATAATCAAGTTAAACAGGATTACTATAATTATCTGTTATATCATAAACACGTATGAAGCATAGATTCCAATGTAAGTCCGCTTTAGTTTATTTAAATAGTATTTTGTTATTATGAATGGAAATATGTCTAGAGATATTCATCAAAACACATTGAGATTTTGTTCAATGTAAAAATATTGTAAATACCAAGTGTAGCTTTAGTTGGATCCTTTCGAAATGTATTATGATAGTGTTCCTCATAATTTCCAGAAACAAATATATTAAAATTCTCTTTTGTACATTCTGTTTTATTGATATTACTAACACGAGCAAAATTCAAGTGGAGTGAATACCTACTACGAAATTTTACTAGAAACTAAAATTCTCTTTTACTAAGATTCTTCTTTAAAGACGGCACTAATTAAGATGTTGGTATGAATTGGCTTTGCTTGGTTAAATTTTCTCTCCAGCTCATTCTTGGAAGGCATTGCGCCTTGAAGTTTAGCCTCAACTGGGTTTTATTTTCAGGACGTCACAAATCAAGATCGTAATTCCTTGAATGGCGGGTGCAAAGTTAAAAGTGAAAGAAATAACAAAAGTAATTAAATTATTGCAAAATAAAAGTTATTAGTTCTTATTTCAAGGTATTTTATTTTGACAAACACTGCACACCACAAATAAACACAATAATGCTATAAGCGTCGAATTGCTATCTTCTACCAAAGCTTTACTAGAAAAAGGGAAAAAGAAATCTCTAGGCAAATGAATATTTAGATCTGGACTTCCAGCAAATTCATACACCGGGGGTTTAGTAACATCAATGAATGTTATGTCGATTGTAAGCACTGTTGAAAAATCATCTATGTTGAAGGTGACATTCTGCATCATAACTTCTACTTCAGCACTAAGAATCTCATTTTGAATTTGAAAATCAATGTTACTTTTGTCCGCATAAGTAAATATGAAAAATATTTTTGTTGCAATATTATAACATGTTAAACTTGATGTTCCATGAAAGAACTCGCCATGAATTGATTCTTTGTCTATATTTTTAAAGTGAACCGGTAGCCAATCTTCGTCCTTTCTGCCAAGTGGATTGCCAGTAGGTGAAACGAATATTGTATTATTGAGTTCTAAATATTCGTAAATATATTTAGAAATTAATTTACACGTATTAGTGCCGTTGTTTGAAATAATGCTAGGCTCGAAGAAAAGTCTGCATTTTGTTCTCTTATTCAGTCCAAATAGCAAATTATTTTCTTTAATAGGTGACTTAACACAATTTCCATTTTCATTAATAGGTAATGCTAAATGCTTCTTCAGATGGGTATTTTTAAAAAATTCGTCAGTATGATACGTTTCAACAAATGACGCTATAACCGGCAAGTCATGGACATAGCCAGGAACTCCACTAAATCGAATAGCATGTTCAATAGACTCATTAGCTAAATAGAATTTTACACCTAATTCTTGTGTCATAAACGGTAACATCATAGATACATTTTGTGTATACAATTTTACGGTGGCATTTACGATCTTGAAATTGTGGTAGTAAAATATGTAGTCCATCTTGAGGGCAATAAATGTGCATTTGCTGTCCGTGCAGAATGGCTCATGCATAGATTTATTATATGCCACACAGGATGTATCTTCGCAAACAATGACACTCCAGTTCGTACAGTGAAGTGTAGAACAATCCTGTAAAATATAAATATATTATTATTTATATAGAGCTCGGTCCACAACAACCAAACACGTTAGATAATATATGCCATATTAACGAGTTTTAGACCGAGCAAACCTCGGTCGCCCAGGTACTAGTGACTTACTAATGCACGTGTCAGTGTGCTAAATTATAATATTAAAGTTTTTGGATAATACACTTGTTTGGCCTGTGCACGCAAACGCGCATGACGGTCATATGTTAGAGAAACCAAAGGCTATTATTATGTTATACTTTTTATCTTATGACTGCATCCTATGCGTTTGTAGGCGCTTGCCAAACCTGTGAGCTCTGCGTAATGGGTAAATCAATCATACCAAAATAGAGGCATTAAAACTTCTGTCTATGACACTGATAATGTATGATTCTTCTATGGTATTGAGAATTTGTATCATTTCTAGATGCGTCAACTTCACACTACAAACTATATTTTCTTCTTTTAAGAATTGTACTCGCTTTCTACCGGTGCAGTAGTTGTTTACCACCGGAGATGACACTTCTACAACACAAAATAAATTTATTTATATTAATTACTGACACAAAAATCAAAAGTTACACAACAAATATTAGATGATTAGTGTATCAACCCAGATAAGTTATAGAATTATTCTTTAGGAGCCATATTGGATCTCCATAGGTGTATCGTTTTTTCGTGAATTCTTTATTATTTTTTAGTAGTGCTTTATTCTGCCATTTTAAAGTTGTCTCCTTAGTTCTAGAAACGAATTCCGGATCATACTGAAACAAAATAGGGGTACAAAATCGCTTATCTCTTTAGATTACTTGTAATAACAGGACAGTAGACATACCTTGTTTATATTAATATTTCGCTTTTCTGGCAAATTCATCTTTGCTATGCAAAGAAAATTGCTAGCAGAACTTGGTTGTGTTTTACCATCAAGTTGTGGGTAACAGACATCTTGTTGTGAATGGGATACTTTCTCGGTACAGCTCAAAAAAAGTTTTATTTCAGCATCTGTACAATCTACATCACAGCAGCAATTAATATCACATACTTTATACTGTAAAGAAGACAAGGATGAAGTTATTGCCCAATAATAATGTATCAACTTGCAAATTTATAATTATTGAATTATGGAATTAAAATATTATTTACATTGTTTTAGATTATTAACTTTTCAAAGCTACCTAGTTTTATGAACAAGCATGTTTACTATATCTGAGCATATTATGATGCCAGTGAAAGATTTTCCGTCAAAAATTTCTGTAACATGTAATACCCACCAAAAAATTGCAATCACATTTTTTCTTGTTCAAAGTTCTTTTTGGTAAAGTAGCATTTGGTTCCTCTTTTGTTTTGTTTTTTGTTTCAAATAAAACAAAATTTGTAACATTATCTATCTCTGTGCTGGTGTAAAATGACTCTGTTGTTGTATCAGTGTCTAATGCTGATCCACTTTCATCATAAAGCATTTCAAAGCTGGTGCTGTATCCATCAGTAGAAGTAGAACTGTCTAATAGGGAACTGTTTCTGTATGTTGCAGGAGTAGTTGTAATATTTTTATAATCGGTTAATCTGTTCAAACTAGTACGATAATACAGTGCATGAGGCTTATTAGTGTATTCTTTTAGTATATCACGAAACTGCTTCCTTTGACTGCTCAAATTAAAAATAATGGGCTTCTCTTCAACTTGGAGTCTTTCTTGGATAAAATCCATAACACAAAACTGCATGAGGATGGAGACCAATGTGAAACCAAGATAAGTAATAATCTTCATTTTTTACTTATATTCTATGCCAAACTGACTAAAGTTCCTTAATATAATGTCTACATGTAACACTATGTTGCCTTTTGACTCTGTCTGTAGTTTGTACCTGAAAAATTAAGAACAAGATGTGAGTGTCAACAATTCTACATTATTTAATTGGTGTATAAGTTGTCTGAGGATGCAATCTTACCTATCTAATCCTAAGTTAATAAGATCAGATTGTAAAAGCTGATGAGATCCACCAAGGAAGTACTGTCTGATTCGGTCCGAGAGATTAGTAGCTTGTGGGACCCAGCAAGAGACATCTATGGAGTGGTGTCCTGGAACAGCTGGCAAGCTGCAGCAGCTGTAGCCCACTATCCAGGACCGGCTGAAGGAGTCCAGGCAACTCACTTGCACTATTAGTTTAGGCCAGCCTTCAAATATATAAGTAAAATGTAAAAAAGCATAGCAATCAGTAAGACTAAGAAAAATATTGCAATGAGTATGAAAGTAATTGAAAAAAATAATAGACCTTTCAATATTCATGTACAAATAAAGCATAGAAGAAAACTTAACACCCAAACCTATATCATATATTAGGTATGGCAACAAGCGTTAATTTGAGACCCATTTCATCAAAAAATCCTTTGAATTGTCATACCTTAAGAAATCAAAGAGGCAACATATTTTACTTTGTTGACTGCAATGTCTTGTCTGTAATATTGATTATTTAGATTGTTACCTTGGATACCCTTTGTTATGTAATGAACATCGAGGGGTTGAGCCCACACAACAGAGTCGTTGTGATCTGGCTTGCCTGATACAGTTTGCCCTTCTGGTGAACCAGAAACAAGAGTCCAATTCGGCCCTGAAATATCACTGCATTATTAATTTACTTCACTGCACGGCACTATATGGTTGTTATAATCACAAACTATCGGCATACCAGATTGAAATGAATATCGGCAAAATAAGGACGACGGGGTACGAAAATTTGATACACTCTGCAATTGCCCTAATATGTGCAATTCAGCCATGAGACAGACTCTAAACAGTGGACCTCAATTTGATATCGCATTAGTGTTCTTTTCCGTAGTTTTGTTAAATAAGACGTAGTGTTAATTTTTCGCTTGAATGTTGTTATTCGATTCTGTTACTATGGTTACGTGCCAAACTGTCACAGTGACAGTTTACTTTTTTTTTGGTGCACGAAGCTTGTTATTGATACGTTCAACTTTAGTGGTGTATGTGCTCCGAAATACACTTCGCATAACAAGTATCTAATTTTTTTTCCGAATGATAACATTTGCTTAATGATAACTTTGCATTATTATCAGTTCGAATAATAGTCATTTCTGAGAATATTAAAGATGACGAAGGAATAATGTCACATGTCACTTACCTTACACTTACCAATTATACATAGAACCGTATTACTACTTAAGCAGGTTTGCACGGCATAGTTACCAATAAAATCTAAAGTATAAATACGAGCCTGTAACGTTATAGTGTATTTCTCGTGTTTTAATAAACAGGTGAGCAAAATAAAAAATAAAGTACATTTAAATTATAACAATCATTTATTTCAACATTATTCACAATCGCTACACATATGGGTATACCCAAAAAACTATCACGTTTACAAATAGGGTTGCCAGCCGTGGTACAGGCGGCAAAGGTTAGCGGGGTCGGTAGCGGTGCTGATGAGCTGGGCGACTTGCCCAGGGACGGCTACGCCGCCCGCGGCGCCGCCCTCCGTGCCGCTTAGCTTGCTGCTTACGGCTAGTAGCGTTCGCTCTGCTAGATCTGCCACTGACCCTGTTTGAGCTGGCACTGAAAAATTTTAAAGCGATTCCTATTATTTATAGAGCAAGACGAACCGAACGGCAGGTGACAACGGCCAGTGCAATGTGGTCGAAACGTCGAGATAATAATTGCTAGTTTGCTAGCGTGAATCGGCCCAACTTTCATGGATGATTACCTATTACTGCATACATTTAAAGGGCTCGATTTTTTGCCGCTCAATATAATTCAAGTATATAATAGAAAAGTTCTTTTTAAATTCCATATTTTTTACCTATTCTAAATCAGGAAAATTTATAAATTTTCAGAAGTTACAAAAAAAAAAGGAAAAACTTACAATTCAAATTGGAATCTTTAGGAGTTGCCGTTATCTTCTTTGTAGTCCAAGAATAGAATGGATCGCACAGGAGCACCTCTAATATTGTCAACAGGGTCTCGTGATTGTCCCGTAATAACTGCATCGTCTTTTCACACGACCTGAGAACAAAAACAATATTAGAAGTGAAGAAACGGAGCCGATCCTTTTTTAAGCACAAAACACACACTCAGGACGGCAGCGGGCCGAAATCGGGTCGGATCGGGAATGCGGCGGGCGTATTTACGTGCTACAATATCCCACTGCAGCGCCCGCGCACGCCCCGCCCTGTTCTCGACTCGCACCCGTTGTGTGTTTCGTACTTTTAGGGGCTGTTTCACCATCCATTGAATAGTGTTAACTGACGGTTAAATGTGATGCCATTTCTATTTGTTTCGTTCGATTAGACGGATACGGCATCACATTCAACCGTCAGTTGACACTAATCAGTGGATGGTGAAACAGCCCCTTAAACTCCTGCTAAACGCTAGTACGAAGCTATTGCGTGAGCGAAATAGCATTTTATGGATTGGCCAAACAAGATAATTAGGGATGTTGACGCCATCAAAAAATAATTCGAAGGCACGACTCCAGTAAAAAAAACCCTTTATTTTAGCCTTGAAAATCAGATTATTTTCGATTTACTGTAAAATAAGATTTTTTTTTGCTTTAAAACAAATAAATACTTAGTTAGTTGATTGAGTTGACGAACAATTAGCGAGTTATGACGTCATAAGTCGCTATCGCCATTTGATTGAAACGCTATGGGAGAATTGGGTTTTGACAGCTCATAAAAAGTACGTCAGTTGATTGGTGGTGTCAACATCCCTATTAGCAGCACAATCCGTGAGTGGAGTTGAATATGTATGTTTTACTTTCTGAAAATTCCCTCCACTCCACTGGAACCAAATCCAGCGATGATATCCTGCGTCAGGCGGAAGGGAATGGTCTCGGGCGTAGGTAGTGCTTTGCCTTGATCGAAGGCGATACCTGAAAATGAATGGCCATTAATTTAGGCAAGTTTGTTAAAACACACTTGCTTTTTTATGAAAAAAAAAAAATGTAACAACCATAATTCCCGTGGTAAATTTCAAATGTAATTCCGCAGTAAATAATAAAGTAAATATTTGGCAAAATTATCATGAAATCTGGTGCTCAATTGGTATAAGTAACGAAACAAAAAGTGTTGCAGAATCAGTTAGCTCGTATTACCACTCCACCTAGTGGCCAGTTCCGCTACGCAACTACTAATACATTTTACATAAGAAAATTCTCGTCCAAGTCGTTTGTTGCACTAGAAGTGTTACGAGTATTTTAGTGTGGCACAATTTTTCTTGTCGTACTTCATCTAACTAAGCAATTCAAATATTTGAAAAGAATTAAGTAAAGTTAGAAGATAAAAGACATCTTACCAAAATCAATGTGTACAACTTCGGCGGTATTCTTGTCTATAAGAATATTTTGTACGTGTCTGTCTCCTAAACCTAAAATGTAGCCGACCATCGACGATGTGGCAACACTGAAAAACAAAAAATAAAATCGGTCAAGTGCGAGTGCGAGCGACTCGCGCATGAAGGGTTCCGCACCTCCGTACAATGTTTTAAAAACAAATAGTTCAGTAATATTTTGTTCTAAAAAAATGTTATACAAGCTTATTTCCTGGTGGTACTTTTTGTCCCTGGTTACCAAAGTAGGTAATCGTCAAGACGAATCAAATGAGATCAAAATCGAGTCGTTTTATTACAGAGTTCCTATGGCCAACATCTAACTTCATCATCAGATCAACTCTATGTCACAATAATATTGCATTGTCATCGGATTTATACACGCGTGTAAAATTTCAGCTCAATCGGTTGAAGATATCCACTTCAAATTTGAGTTGAAAGATTCCACCCGAGCAAACATACCTCATCACAATAAGTTTTTGTTCAAATTTTCATTTTTAATACAATCTTTTCTTGCCGAGTGTACTTTTTGTTGACTGTACTTGCATTGTTATCTAAACTATATATCTGTACCAAATTTCAAGTCGGTACTATTCACTATTGAGGAGTTCCCTCCTGCAGAGGCGATCCTGGCAGGACCACCAAAATGTCACTACCAGATTATTGTATTGTCACTAAATCACTAAACTGGAAGTGGATGAAATTTAGCTTCCAAGATTTGACCCAAACAAACGATAAAAAAATAAATAAACAAACAGGGCAAGCTAAAGAAAAGATTTAAAAAAAAAATCCAAAATGTACTTAAGCACTTGTACAAGTATTTCAAATAAAAAATAATTTGATTTCTCATCCTCTTTGGTTCTGGCTATTTGCTTCTGAAGCTTTAAAAAAAACCCAGGGCTTTAAAAAAAAAATTGGCTGTCATGCGGTTTATTCGCGGGAAATCCTGCGGACTTCGTATGTTGTGTAATTAAATAATAAGAAGCTCGACTTAGTGTGAATAAATTTTTAACTGTATTATAAAGCTTGTAAATAGTGTTAAATACTTAGTATGATTTTTTATAGTGTAAAACACAATAAGTAAACATAGTGATAGTACAGTGTGGATTTGACTAGCGCTTTATCAAAGTTGGCTTCATTGAGGTTTGTGATTCATAAATTGCTTCATTTATTTTGCACAAAACTAATAAATCAGACAGTCACTAATTATATAATCGAAACTTATATAAAACATCATTAAAATCGCAAACCTAAAGGTAAATATTCATACGACATAGCTAGCTACTCGATCGCCTTAGCAACGGCTAATAACGCCTAGCAACTAAAAAACGCTCAGAAAAAACACGTTTCTTGTATGACGACCCCCTTTAACTTGTAACTTCATTTTATTTTTAGTATTTGTTGTTATAGCGGCCACAGTAATACATACCTAATCTGTGAAAATTTCAAGTGTCTAACTTTTACGGCTTAAGAGATAGAGCCCTGTGACAGGCGGACGGACAGACAGACAGACAGCGGAGTCTCAGTAATAGGGTCCCGTTGGCACCCTTTGGGTACGGAACCCTAAAAACGAGTGCGTGAAACTATTATTATTAGGAGATAAATCCATTCTTATTACAAAGAATTACAAATATTAGACTATTATGAGAAATTTTGTGAAGTTGTTTCGATGTATGTTGCTCGATCACGCAAAATCGGCTCGACGGATTTGGTTGGAACGTGGTACACAGATAGTTTGTGACCTGGATAACCATATAGGATACTTATATCCCAGAAAATTGCATAGTTCTTGCAGGAACGAATTCTCCGCAGTCAAAGTCACGGGCAATAGCCAGTAGTATCATCTATGTAATTATTACTAACTAGCTTTTGCCAGCGGCTTCGCCCGCGTGGAATTCGGTTACGCTGTGCATTTTTTCGGGATAAAAAGTAGCCTATGTCACTCTGGCCCATAAACTATGCCAAAAATCACGTCGATCCGTCGCTCCGTTTCGACGTGAACAAACATACAAACACACACTTTCGCATTTATAATATTAGTATGGATTACTACCAATTGAGTCATAGATTTTTACCTTTTAGTGTAGGCCAGCCGTCGTTCATACCAAGTGACAGGATCAAGATAGTGTTCCGTAAAGAAGTGATGGAATACTGGTTTAAAGTTCTTTAATATCCCCATGTAAATAGCCAATTTGTCCGCTAGAGTTCTTCTACCCGCCTGGATAGTGGTGAACTTCGAACGAGCCGCAGTGCAAGATATATCCTGAAATAAATAAGCATGTTTATAGTTACACAAATAAGACAAATTATCAAAGTAAATGAGTTGCAAAAACGTATGTCCTTTCGTGATTATAATTATGAATTAAAATGAAAACATATTAAGATTAGAAATATGTAAGAATTAGCTTTGGCGCGTGGAATTAGGTCATCGCGCGCTGTTCCCTCGGGAACTGTGAAGTTTTCCGGGATCATAAGTAACCTAGGTCGCTCTCTGGCCCATAAACTATCTCTATGTCAAAAATATTACACACACTTTCGCATTCATAACATTATTATGGATATAGTTTGTAATTTTTCGACAGCAACTGGACTTTACCTTTGGGCGGTAGCGTGCGTGGGCGCCATTGTTCCCGATCAAATATGACCCTATTGGTTGCGTGCCTTCGCACCACTCGAGCACTCCCGACTGACGAGACATAGGCACCACCTGCAAACGTCGAACCAATTGTACGACATATTTTATTAGGTTATTAGTGACAAGATTCCGTGATAACTTTACATCACGGACCTGTTTTGAAGTCGGGTGAAATATATAAAAAGGTAATATGTCTATTTGTGAATACTAATCGGCTAATTTTAGTGGGCAATATCCACATTACGTGGGTCTTTTCACTTCTGTCAAATATAACCGCCAAGCTCAGAGTCAAACTTAATAAGTTAAGACATGTTTATAACACGCAAGGTCCGGGTGCATCGACTTAGATAAATGGCCTACTTGAAATATTATTTGGTTTGAATAGTTTTTTTTTTTATATAATCAAAGAAACCAACGCTTCATTTATTGGTGATGGGGTTCATGAAGAAACTCTAGGTAATAATTATAATTTACCTTATAAGTGCGAATAAGCAGCTTGTTGCGACTAGTCACGGGGTTCTTCTCTAGCAAGGTGTTTACTATATGGAACACTTGCTGCATGACGGCATCCTGTCTGAGATCATCCTCTCCCTAAATCAGATTCAATACATTAATTAATTTGTAAAACAATTCAAGCAAAAATAAAATAAAACTTCTGTACCTTCACTAAAACGATTCTCCTTTTACCATCTGAGCTGCGGCAATTTATTTTCTTTGGACAGTTTATTCCACCAACAAGTTCGAAATAGTTATCGAATGCCACTAGCGCTAAAAGATTAAAACACAGTTAAAGTATGCTATCAAAATAGAAATGTACAAATTCTGTACTGATAGGTCTTTTATATGAATTAGTAATGGCACCAGTAGCTAAAGGATTCCCGTGATCCAGGCCAGAGGCCGTATTGCCTAACATTTTTGGCGCTCGCGATCGCAATCAAATGTCAGATTTCCCATACAAAAACTGTCTTTTGATTGCGATCGCGAGCGTCAGAAACGTTAGGTAATACGGCCTCAGATCATTGGTTGTGGACTTGTGGTACACGGTCGCCACTCGATTCTACGAGCAAGTCCCACCCTCTGCCACTTAAGGTGTGCAATTTGCTGAGACATGTCGGTAAATTAAATACTTTTACTGTTAGATCCTACAGATATACTCTGATCACAACTCTTTTCATAAGCTTGGACATAAGGGACCTACGAAGTATAATTTTATTCATTCTGTATCAATCAAAACTATCAACTTTTTCTTAACTCCACAAACAAGCAACCCAAAAGCGAAAACCAGCGTGAAACGTCTAAATCTACTCAAAATAGTTTATTACGCACTTGGAACTTACTTGGTACATAAGAGTAATTGCAATCGCTTCGCACGGATATGGTGTCGATGGGGACCGGAATCGCATCCAAGTGGCCGAGTTTATGTATCAGCTCGGCCGACGGTATCTTTTGCCTTTGTTCCTTGGCTTGAGTTTTGAAATTGGCGAAGCTTATGGTAGCTGAAACAGAAAAACCGTTAAAGTAACCTCATGGTGTAGAACAACAATGGGTTCGGTTAACAACCAGATTTCGGACAGCCGTAGCAGGTTCATGTTAGGAGTTAATAATGTGAAGAACGAATTTAAAGGATAATGTGTAATTTCCACTTTCGGCTGGCGGGTTCATTGCGTGTTTTTGACCAAGGCCTCTGTATTTAGGAGAGAAAAAAATATTTTATTTTATCGATCTAAATGAAAACTGGACTTAACAGATGAACTCGTATAGACTTATCTATCTCGTAGGAGTGAGACGTATCTCGAGTGACGAACTGATCGTGTTTGTTAGACAGAAAACTCATACTAAATATGTCTAACAAACACAACCTGTCATTTTGTCGCTTTTCGTATCTAAAAGGGTGCCTAGATGGCTAAAGCTGACACAGGGGCACCAAAGGAATTAAATAAAGTAGCTAACCGTCACACAGACGTTCCATCTGCCCTATAATCTTCGCCAGCACGGCGCTAGATTGGGCTAGATCCGCCACCAGTGCAGCAGCGGCGGCATCCCGAGGCTCGCGCGCCTGCGTCGCTGCGCCGGCGCCGCGCGATGCATTCAGTATATACATGTCCTTGTCAGAGTTCTTGAGACTGAAGAGGATGGGCAGAGTGTGGTGCGGGTGTTCACGAGCGCAGCGTTCTGTGAATCAAACAAACGCACACTATGTTAGGTTATGCTGTTTTTAGAGGGTTTTTCTTTCACCTGTCCTGGTGTCTCTGCGTCTGTGCGAGTCGAATTATACACAGTTCTAAAGGTCGGATTGACTTGAAATTTCGTATATATTAGTTTGGATAGAGTCTACCAAAGTTTTTCTTCTCGTACACCATTTTCAATATTTTTCAAAGTTTCACTGTGGTAGGTAGACCCGCTACCGCTACATTTCTATTGTATTCTCAAAACTCCTATTTCTTTCACTTCAACGTGAACCCCTTCTGATCTACCGTAAACCCCTGTGGTTCCGCCTGGACCACTTTAGTAACCTCTGATAAAACGATGAAAGAATTGTAGCATTAACTTGTTTTTACACAAACCTTTATATTTTTAAACAATCCAGAAATTCCTTAACTTAGTTTATAATTACGAGTTGCAAGTGATTACTGATGGATCGAGTTGTTTCTAAACAATTTACTTACTTAGTACAGCGGTCAAGTTCTGTGCAAAAGGCGTATTATCCTGTGTGATGCGAGGGGCCAGCTGGGGCAGCACAGTGAGGAACTTGCGCGACGGAATAGCGAGCAGCAGCTGCTCGAAGCTCTCGCCTTCCAGCTGGAGCGCGGGGTTGTCCAACCAGAGGGATATCACACGGAACACCGACAGATTATTGTCCTCACAATGTTTCAGGGACAGCAAATAATATCTGAGGGAAGAGATAGTATTTGTATTCAGTGAACTAAGAAATGTCTGTAAAATCCATATCCATACTAATATTATAAATGCGAAAGTGTGTTTGTGTGTTTGTATGTTTGTATGTTTGTCCCTCTTTCACGCCGTAACGGAGCGACGGATCGACGTGATTTTTGGCATAGAGATAGTTTATGGGCCCGAGAGTGCCATAGGCTACTTTTTATCCCGGAAAAATGCGCAGTTCCCGAGGGAACAGAGCGCGATAACCGAATACCACGCGGGCGGAGCCGCGGGCAAAAGCAAGTAAGTATAATAAACAAATTTGAATAGCATTATAATATAAGTAAAAACTTCAGTGCTTTTATATCTGCTGAGCTGGCAACGTTGCATTTTTTATAGTTTTTCTCGATGATTCCATAAAAATTGAATGAAAATTAAAAATGTTGTCAGATAGAACACTTCTTAATATAAAAGTTAATGTGTACTCCAATAATTATACTTATATTCGTTATATACTTTGATTTTCTTTAAAAACCGTTAATAAACATTAAAACGTTTTTGAAGAAAAACTAACAAAAATGCAACGTGGCCAGCTCAGCAAGTATAAACGCTCTTAAACAAGGTACCTTTATATGTATAAGTATGGCGTTAATGAGAATTTACTCACTTCATAGCTAATTGCAGAAACCTAAGCTTTTCCGCTTTGGTATTAGCGATGTCCGCTTCGTCTAAGGTGCTTAGCTTTTGTGTGGTAAAGAGTACTTTCTTCTCATCCCTAAAGAAAAGATAAACTTGTTATTATTACTGGCTTTTCATACATTATCTAAGGAAATGCCAAGAGATAATTTGGACCGATACCCACTTTGTTAGAAGTGATGATTTCATTGAATCAGCTGTGCCCTTCATGCTTTCCAAACATTTCAATTTGTTTTCGAAAATTGAGGAGTTCATGTAGCTCACCACCTGAAAACAACAATAACAATAAAACTTGAAGAGATAATCTATCTCCTATGTTAAAAAACAATACCGTGGCTGACTGGAGAGACTACAAAGACCCTTTAGTTGTCTACCAGGAAATGTTAGACATGTAAAACCATGATTTAAAATCATACCTGTTTATATTCAGAGTCCGCAAATTTCGCAATATCGTGGTAAACTTTCAGCCTGGTTTGCACGTGATCACTCTTGTCCAGAACATGGAGACTCTTCATCAAATATTTATTTATAATATCCCTGGCATTGTCAAACTTGGATTCTGCCATCCACATGCCGTATTGTCTAAAAGAATTAGGTAAACTTATTTTCAATACACTCAATACAGAGACTATATTTAAGTCTAAATACTGTAACATGCACCTTAAAAAAGTTATACATGAGTGTTTTTTGTTTACCTTAAAGATGCTGCAGTAAGGTCCATATTAGCTGTGTCGCTACCCATTACGTTTCGGACAAGCGAAAGTGCGATTTCTTTATGTCCTTTAGCCCAGCACACTTGGCCTTCCACTAAAGCAACAGCATCTGAATTCTGCATTTTCTTTGCCGTAGCCAAGAGCCGCTGAGCCATTTGTACTCTTTCGTTAGACAGACTTAACTCTACAAACAATAAATTCTTTAATATACAATATCCGTCCATTACGTCCTAAAAGATGGACGAATGACATTCGGCAGCAAGCCGGCATTAACTGGATGAATGTGGCAGGGGACAGACAGACGTGGAAACGTGAAGAGGAGGCCTACGTTTGAAGCCGGACGCAACAAGGGCTGCTATATAGATTGATAGATCCGTCCATTAGTAAGTTCGCTCTTTAAAAGTCAATCAAGTTTAAAAGTCAATCATCGGCTCGGCAACGACTAAGTATGCGTGACCGACGGCATACAAATTCTCTGTACATTTCTCGATTTACAAGCTCAGCGTCCAGCGCTCGGTTGGGAACACACGCAATGTAGTAAAAAACTGGGCGCCGCGCGTAGAAGTAGGAAACAAAGAAACCATAAAACTTACTTCTTTATCTTTTACTCTTACCTGCATATTGGAGCTGAAGCGATATAATGTCTTTTAAAAAGTTTTTGTACGTTTTCCCAGCGTATTCAAGTATTAGACTTCTCTGCGAAATCAATGGCTCGAGGTGTTTAAAATCATGAAATAGTGCCAGATTTTCCGTCTTCCAATTGCTTAGAAGAGTTTCAAAGGGCATCTTGTCGCATTTGACAGAATAATAGTCTTCTATATCGTTGAAAAGATGTAAATTGGCCACAACTTTGTACACACTCTGACAGTTTTCCATGTTGAGTTCTTGGCACCATCTGGATATAGTCAACTTTGCTCTGTTCAGGGGTAAAGTGAGCTTTGACTCGAAATCTTTCCCTGTCTGCAAATTCAGACAGTCCTTGAGACAAGCGTAGCGAAATGCTTTTATTATAGAAAGAGGGCGCAGCATTGTGTTCTTGGATTTCTCTTCTAAGTCCTGAGTGCCCACGAAGTTGCTCCAATCCCCTAGGCCATAAAGCATAAACCGTTAACTACCGTAAAAAAAACAGAGAGCAAGCCATGCTAACTTTATATCTATGTATCAACGAACGCAACAAACAAAAAGAACTCACCAAGACATGTGAGACAGTCGTACTTGACTTCATTTAATTGCTCACTTTCTGGAAGTGATTTAATGTACTGCAAAGCGAGATGATGCATCCCAGACTTGTGAAGCGACCTTACCACTCCGAACTGCAGGTCTACGTCTGCGAACGAACACGGATATTTACCAAATCATTATTACATTTTATTACATAAACTAAAGGAGATAAGCGAATTGAACTAGAAACGATTTATCGCCATTATAATAGCTTTATTACATGGAACTATACCGAATCCGTAATAACTTGCGTTATCCTGATGATGATTGATGGCGCTGTCTCGACGGGTAACCAAAACTAGCGCTTTCGTTGGAAAGTAATTAAGTTTATGATAATGATAACGTGTCAGCGAAATATCCGACTTTCAGAACCCCCGTGAGATCGGGAACCCTGCGCATAGGCCCAGGGTGCCCTTATGGGAAAGAGGGACTGACCAATACCATCATCTGAAAAGCAAGCTTTTTATTGTAAGTACCTGAATATGAACCCGTCTCTGTCGGGCCTGAGAGCGCGATGTCGTGCGAGAGCAGCGCGTCCGAGTATTGGCCAGTGTTAAATAAATGTTTGCGCTTCTCGTCTTCGCTGGTTAAGTGTGCTGTGCCGCAGCCGTCTATAGCGTCCATCTCGCCTATAGACACGAAGCACTAGAAACAATAATAGATGTACAGTCACGCAACGTATTACCATGTAACGAAAACTTCAGAGTATTAATGTGAAAACTATTTCTTCTTCTGGCTGCGCGTAGTAATCTATACTGATTCCGAAAATGTAACCTAATAGTATAATTTTTATTAATTGTACATATTCATGGCAAAAACTAACTAACCTATCACCTACCTTACCTTATTACCTTGCAAGTTGTAATACAAGCCTGGCAACATCACAAAATATATTTTTTTATAAAACGCGATTACCGTATATTGATTTATTTATTTTATTGAATCCTAACCTTTCTAAACATTCTCTGGACGTTGTCACCGCCATTTAGTTTGGTGGTGGTTTCAGGCGTGGACGGAGGGACGCCACCGTTGTGAGCCACGGCCCATAGTTCCCCGTAGTATATTGCCACCAAGTTCTGGCGAGCCACAGACGCCGCCCACGCCACCTTGTCATAATCCAGTCGCAAATAGTTTAATGCGTCCAGCGTTGTGCGTTCGGGACTAAAAAAAACAGTTACGTGTGTATTTGCCTTTAAGGTGCTGATAAACTTGAGCATTCACTTGTAATAGAACATCGAGCATTTGCAGTTTTTAAATTTCTCAAACTGAGCATTCACATGGTCATTCTAGGGAACGCTTTAGTAAAATGCTCGTCGAAAATGTTATTATTAATGATGATGTCGAACGGATGTTCGGCAAAAAATTTGGATCAAATTTACCGTTATTTTGCTTGAATGCTCGCTAAAACGCTTCTGTTTTTGTGCTTAAGTTTATCAGTACCTTTAGACACAAAACATAGTTTTATTTATAACATGTTTGATGCGTACTTACCGTGTCTTATAATGACTTATCTGGAGTCGGACAAAGTTGACGACGTCTAACGCGTACTGAATAATCATTTTGTGATCATGATCGATCACGTTACCTTTGTGGTAAGGATCGCTGCCACTGCTGTCAAAATGGTCACCGAAATTCATTCTCCAAATGTGTTTAAAGAAGCCATTGATTTGATCACTGAAGACTTTTATATGCACCTCGGCAGAACATTCCAGAAGCAATCCAACCAAACCTGGTAGAATTTGGCGAGAAACTGTAGGCTGAAATAATGATAGCGACATTTAACCTCTTGACCGCCAGTCATCCAGTCGTGACAGCCAATGGAATGCCTCACACGCCAGGGTCATCTATACATGAACAACATTCAACTCAAAATTAATCAGAAACTACCGTGAGACTTACTCAAATTAAATGATACTGTAACGGAAACTCACGTCTTAAATCACATGTCGAGTGCGCGAGCAGAGCTGTGGCGCGTAGTGCGCGTGTTGTGACAACCGCCGAGTCGCGTGCTCCGAAGAAGGGCTACGAAATAGCCCGAAACATGTCAAGCCAAACTCGATTTAAAACGAGTTATCCATTACAATATCATTTAACGTCGTAATGAAAATCCTTCTGCAACGGAATTAAAAATCAAGTTGATTTATCGCTGGTTTTTCTGTGGCGTACAGAGCACGCCACTTCATTTATGTGGCGGTGAAGAGGTTAAAAAAAAGCATCAGCTCCGTCTACATAAACTGTCGATACCATTTTTTTTTTATAAAAGCGTCGGTAGCATGTAGAGATTGTGGAATGTGCATATTTCTCAAATTGCAATATCAAACAAACCCTTCAAATCATTACCTTCATTGTGCAAACATCACGCAAAGACTTTAAGTAATTCGTATCAGCGGCCAGTATATCTAGTAGCGCAGTTGTAACCCGTATTAACCATCTGTTGTGATCTTCCTTTTCTAGCGGAACCCATACATTTGATTGACAACACTCTTCAAGTTCTCTGCTGCTTAATTGGAACTGTGCGTTGTCATTGCTATTTGTAGACAAGAATGGCTTCAATAACTGGACATTTACGTCACCTAACTCTAAAAGAAAATGTGAACAAAGTTAACACTCATTATAGGGAACATTTTATCATCATTATTATCATTATCTCTGAGAGGAGACCTTTGCCCAGCAGTTGGACGTATATAGGCTGGGAGGGATGGGTTGGGAACAGTGATATTTGTATATCAGAATTTATAATTAAACGGGTATAGGTGGTAGATTAGCGAAACTATACCAAACAGTAATAAAATTTAAGAGTTTTTTAAGTTTGTTACCTAACGCTTCTTTTCCTTCGCGATATCTGAAAATGTCACTCAAAGCCAGTACTGCTTTGTTGGTGGCAGCTGGGTTTTCGTCAGAAAGAACCTCCAACAGTACATCGACGGCGGTGAACGCAAAACATTGCTTTGGGGAAAGATGTGTTACCCTCTTCGTGTCTGGAGGTGGTACGGTCACTATCGTTTTCAAATCATATGTTCCGATTTCGGATAAACAGTTGCAGGCTTCTATTATAATCTGAAAATGACAAATTTCTTGGTAAATTATTAAATTAAACAGACTTGAATCGACACCGAGGTATACTCGTAAATACGCTGAAGCATTTTCTACGTAATAAATCTATTGCATCACTTTATAGTTAATGAAACTAATTAATACATAAAATAGCGCATATTTCAAAACCCGAGTGCAAAATAAACTAAAGCTGCGTAAACTGGACTCAGTATACACATATCAGTATCTCAGTGTCTCAGTATTTATTTTTTCTTTCTTTCTTTCTTTCTTTTTATGTCAAACAAAAACCAATGTCAGAACTTTTGTCGCAGCTTCATTTACGCAGTCCGTTGCCAACTTTGTGAAATGGTATTACGACATCGAAAACAGTCCATCTGGTCGTTTCTACTACCAACCTTATCATCAGATGATGACTTCATGGTATTACTGAGAGCATAAATAACTTGGTGAATGACACTGGTTCTGCATTCTTCGGAGAAACGTTTTGTGTTCAGTGCCTCACACAGACTGTTGACATGATGTTTGTTTAACTTGACAAACTGTCGCAAATGTATTAAGGCTTCGTGACTGAAAAATAAAAGCAGAGACATGAAACATGTATAACTACGTGAATTATGTCAAAGGTATTACGGTCAACAATTATACCTTGGACAACTCAGATTAAACTGGTATACTTTGAGTCTTTCACAGAATTCAACGACAGTGGCGCAAGATATAATCGTTTCGTGGGACGCGTTACTGAAATCAACGACATCCTCGTTTTGCTTCAGATGATCTTTCAAATCAGCCGCTAAGTACGTCGACAATGCCCTACATTCATTTTCGTATCCCTCTTCTTTCTTAATCAGTAACACAGATCGTGCCTTTAGCACTGATTTCCGAATCAATGCCATCGCTTGAGGCAAAAATCTTGACAGCATTGCCTTCAGTGCCACTACGAATATTCTCAACTCATCTCTGTTTTTAGAGATCTTAATTGCGTGTGTGAGACTGTTGCATGTAAAGTTACACACAAACGCATCAGAATCATACCCTAATGGAATGCATTCAACAAATGAGGTGAACGTGTACAGAGATAGGCTCCGATATTCGAAGATTTTCTCTTGCAGAACATTATCCCACAGTTTGTATAGTATGTGGAAGAGTGTTGTGGCTTGATCCGAACAAAGATACTGCATGATATTTCCATCTATTAACTCCTGTATTAGGTATAAATTAATTAATATTAGTACAAGCATTAAAAACTTTTCGTGAGAACTAAAACATTAAACAAATACCAATATGAATGAAGAATTAGTAAAACGGTTTTAATAAAATTCGTATAAGACCCACTATGAAACATTGATACTCAACAACAATGATCATCAAAATAAGTAAGCAGTCGATGAACTTATCGACCGACGTATGTACCTACTTAAATACATATAAAAAAATATTTTGTAAAGTTGGTCATTTAATAAAATATAAATTTGATGAAAGATAATACTCACCCCATAATATTTTAGAATTGAACAGAAGACAGTCTTTGGATACAAATAAGATTCCGTCATTCGCGGGACATTAACTTGGAACATCTCTTTGGCTCCTTGCTGATCGCGTAAATGCATCGCAGCCGTCAATAACAGTTCAGCCATATTCTCGACAAACAAGATGCTCCATTTGTCGTTATCTAGTATTTCTCTAGTCATTTGAAACATTTTGATGGCATTCTTCATTGACTGTCTAAAGTCATTGTACTCTTCAGCGCCCATAAAGCTCAGATTGTACTTTTCAGTAACAACATAAGGTAAACATAGAGATACAATGTTGGAAAAACAGAGCTGTAACAATTTAAAGCTTATTTTATTTTCTGTTGTAACTAAGTTGAAACATATACATAAGTCAAAGTCAAAGTCAAAATCTCTTTATTCAATTTAGGCTATGATAAGCACTTATGAATGTCAAAAAATCTACCACCGGTTCGGAAAAAACCTCTGTTGAGAAGAATCCGGCAAGAAACTCAACGAGGTATTTTTTTTTAAAAACAGATTCACAATATTTATAAATGATATCTATGTACAGTCAGCTGCAGAGAAAGGGTACCCCCCTATAATGGCGGTAGTATGGATACCGCCGTTACAGGGGGGTACCTTTTCTCTGCAGCTGACTGTACTATACATTACAAGTATTTAACACAATTTTATTTTTAACACAGTAGGTTCACTATTTGAAGGGATCGCTAGTGCGTGCGGATCGGAATTATTTCCAAATATCCCTGTCCATAATATAATCGTTAACTTTATAATAAGCCTTAGATATTAACGTCTTTTTGACACTTTTTAACATATTTATGATTAAGGGCATTTCTAATGCTCATGTTTTATAGATCCACTCTGTGAGTGGAGTGCAGGTACCTAGAAGCAGGGAGCTAAATGTCAGAGGATGTTAACACTTACCTCTACGATACTTTCTTCTGATTTGCCCGTTTTTCTTTTAACTGTATTCAGGACAGTGCTTTTCCTAACATTTCCTTTGTTTATCCATAAAACATCCGCTGAAACTAACCACTTCATATGTTTTTCCAGGAAAGCATCACGGTTCACAAACCCAAATATACACAACGGCAAATCCTCAAATTTATAGTTCCTTGATGTCCAAAATTGTATCACGAAAAGAATATTGTTCTGCAAATACGTTTCAATATCAATTGCCACGGTCGTTTCAGTGATTTTATTTAGAAACTTCTTAACTACTATAACATCCAACGATTTTTCGTTTTGTATCTGGAGCAACCTGGTTAGGATTTTATGAACCAATGACTTTTTCGTCTGTGCGAGAGCCAGAAATCTATGCATTACAGTCAAAGTACGATTCGACGTTTCATCTTTTAAAATATACTCGTTTGTGCAAGAAACCTGAAATAAAATAAAAATGCAACTTGAGAACGATGACAAAATGCGAAAAAGGATACCTAATGTTGTTAGGAAGATCTTAACTAAATAAATGAAAAAATACACACATTTACAGTAAATATTTCCAACAGGCCGGTCATATAAGCCTCAACTTCATCATCTGATAAGTGTTGTATAAGGCCATTTAGCAGATAGGTTGTGTATAAACGTAAGCTGTGAGTGTTTTCGCTTGTTTTTTCAACAAGAACATTTTTGAAGGGGCAATCCATTGCCGAATTATTCAAATTCAATTCAGCTACTTTAGCTACACATTTATAAACGAGCGCTGCTACGTGTGGAGGGTAGTACAGCATTTCGCACCGTTGCAAATAACTTTTGACCATTATAAGACAATTTTGTCTCATAGTAGCATCATGTGCCCAAACACGATCAAGTATGTCCAGCAACACCTCTAGGATGGTTTTAGTTGCTTCTGAGTTTCGAAATAATGCCTGACACATGCTTCTCATAAGAGCAAAAATCGACTCTACAAACAAACATAAATAAATAATTAAAAAAATAGTTATGAACAAAAATATAAATTGAAAATACGTAGCTGAAATAATAATTTACCCAATGGGGATTCTATCATGCTTCGATCACTTAAAATTCTTACGCACTGAAACGCGCATTTGACATCCCAAACTGTAGTAAAGTCATATAAATCTGGGTCTAAAATCAATTCCAAAATGTCTTCTCTGAATTCGGAAATGTTTCTACAGTAAGTCGCCAGCAGTATGATACTGTTGTGCCGTAAAGCGTTAGGATTATATTCGGCATCGTTTTCTTCATAGACTGCTTCGTCTTCTTTTGAAACTTGTATGTTCATCATTTCATTGATACGGGCGAAAAATTCTTGATCAGCACAATGACGAATGAGAGCTTCAATCATAGGATCATAGTCTGATAGCCAGAGCGATTGCATACATTGCAGTAGTATCACCCTATCCCTTACGTCTTTGGTCTCCTTAAGAGTACTTGACAACGCTCTACACATTATGTTTAATCCTCTCTTTAAAGAACAATATAACGGGCTTTCTTCCATCTGGGCGCGTGTTAAAGAATTTATTCGCAATACGATATCAATATAGGTGACTACTACTTTTACGTATTGTAAACACTCCAACAGAGAAATTTGGCGCAGGTTTAATTTGTCGATATGATCTGTAAGTTTTCGGTGTAAGAATTCTTGCACGATGCTAGTCATTTCAATGTCTATCTCTGAGGGCTCGTTAATATTGGATTCAAGTGCATTCTCATTTGCGATATCGATGGTGCCAGCACTGAACAAAATGCTTTTTTCCATGGAAGTAAACAGTTTTTCATACAACACATCTTCTTTTGAACTTTTAGTTTGGCTATCTTTTAAGCTGAAATTATTCTTTGCTAGGAGTCGCAAAAATAATTCTTTTGCAGTCTCCAGATCTACCAAGTTGGCATTTCCGTGAGTGAACCATTCAAAACATTTCTTTTTCTCCTGCGGGTAGCTACATTTGCTATAGTATTTGTGATAAACACAACATAATGTGTTAATGCTGGAATCTGTGACTGGCATGCCCTTCTCAAAGTACAGTTTTATCAACGGCTGCACTGTTTGATAATGCAACAGGTCTGATTTTAGTACATACTGCATAATCTTATGAATCGGTTTATGAGCGTCGTTGGTGGATGATGAATTTCTGGAATAAGATTGTCATGCAATTTAATATAATTTATGTATGAATGTATGTAAACTCTTTATTGTACAAAATAAGTAACAAACACAGTTGACAAACATTGAGATATATATACAAAGGCGAACTTATCCCTTTAAGGGATAATTATATTTTATTCTTTCTTTCTAACGTATATATATTGCATACAAACTGCGCGCAAATCAATTTACTCACCTTACACAAGAATTCCACAGGGTAACCAAAACATTTTTTAGCTGTTCATGATCACAGTCTGGCCTTTTCATTATACAGTTAAGAACGCAGCACGTCATCAATTCGAACGTATCCCAATTAAAATTAGAACTGTTATTTGTCATCAGTGTCTCAGCAACACTTAGTAAAGCCATTAGTTCTGGTGTGGTCACATTGCTGCCATAATTTTGTACATACCAATAAAGGATCCCAAGCCTGAAATTAATCAACAGTTTATTAATTACAATATGGATATATTTATATTATGCTTTGAATTCATTACTGGGCAGAAAGCAAACATCTAAGACACCTACCTATATAAGTTACATTTAAATTCAAAGTTTACCTACCAAGGTACACAATTATGTTGAAACTCCTGTATTATATCAGAAAAACACTTATAATTGTTCAATGATACTCTTTGTCTCTTGGACGAGTTTGCAGCGTCCTCCTCTCCAGATATTGATGACATGTTAAAATTCTAAAAAAAAAAGATTGGATTAAATATTAAAAAAATAGGTTTAATGGAATAAAATACGTATTTACCTACAGTCGCCAAAATAAACATAAGACCTGTTCAAGAATAATAGTTTTATTCTTGAACAGATTATCAGGTAATAGTTTTCACTTGAGTTTTATAGTAATCAACTAAGTTTTTACCTGGAAACACACTGAAGCTGCCAAACGGAAAAAAACATCACAATGTTTTGTAGATTGTTCACTGTGTTTTCTTATTTTTTGCAAATAATTGGCCTCTAAGCATATGATTTCCATGATACTGTGTAGATATTTGTTCCAGGCAATCCAGTTATTGGCCAGGCTACCTTCTTCAGACTGTAGCTTTCCTTCCGGGTGATGCAGCATGATAGTTAAATGTAATGTTCTAAATATAGAAGACTGAAAAATAATACCCAAGTTATTAAGTAACATTTTTTTGTTGAAAAAAAATAATTAAAGTAAGTAGTAAGTTTGTTTTCAAAGTATATAAAGTAGATACATACCTTCATTTTATAGTCACTATTTTGATCATAGCTTTTCAACAGAAGGGGTAAGATGCTCTCAGTGAATTCACACATTGCCAGGCGGCTTTCGGATGATAGCTGCAGAATTAAAATAAAATATCAAAGCGAGTCTCGACTTCTTTGTCACTGGTTACTTCTAAATTCGATGGCACGCGCGCACTCACGCACGCACGCACGCACACATGGACACATGGATGACTTTGACTTATGACAAACTCGGAAGTGAACTATTTAATACAAAAATATTTGTAAATCAATCCTCAACTAACAGAGAATCCAGTGGAACACATAATTTCTACTTTTTTATCAAGTCTGTTAAACATTTAATATAATATATCTATAAACTCACAATACAGGGCATAAAACGTATGTACGGAAAGAGACCACTAGAGTCCTTATCAGTTCCAAATTTTTGGAGTCTTAATTGCCTGTTTACTGCAGTTTTATATTATGGACATACCGTTTCAAGAAGTAATGTAGTAATCTCAGCCACAATTTCTTGAATTTTCTTATCACTCTCTACTCTGTTGAAACATTTCTTCAATTTTGGCAATGAATCTTTCAGTGGAAGAACAAATTGACAACAGCTTTGTCCTTTTCTAATAACTAGACAAACCAGCCTCAATAATGTGAAACTGTCCAGTTTAGTATGGTTCTTCAAGGTTGTATTGATGCACACATCTAGCAAATCTGCAGAACATGCTATATGTTAATTTTTTCTAACAGGTTTTGTTCAAAAAAGTAGACAGGTGGAGCTCCATAGGAGTGATACTCGTAGTACAGTCGCCATCAGACATTGCGGAGTGTAATACCTTAATAATAAGGGTGCATGTTCCGATATTTTTGACACAGTATGATATATAATGTACTTATACGTATATGTGTCTTAATGCAGCTCCTCTACCACACTGTAAGAACACACAAATCACACAAACCCAACTATCACCACCACCATACTATGCTGACGTGTTTCGAACTCAACCAGAGTTCATCCTCAGAGCAAAAGAGAGAGAGTTTGTTCTGAATATGAACTCTGGTTATAGACTTAGCTATCGTAAGGTGGGTGAGCAAAGTAATTGTTTATAGTTCATTGATTTGGACCTCTGCTAAGTAACACCTAAATCGAGATCCCCTTCTATCGTATAATTTTTTTAAACTATTATTGTTTCGTTTAATTGATTTGGCATAATTTGTATTGGCATAATAGTACTGTCGCATAGTAATACTTTGGCCTACTACTGTTTTGGCATATTAAGCTATTAGAATAATTTCAGTTGGACTAATTTGTATTAGACTAATACACATTATGCATATTATTGTTTGGGCTATTGATTAATTGTTATAAATGAACAACCAAATATTAGGTTAGATCATTAGGTACATTAGGTTAGGTTAGTTTGATATACAGGCGCGAAGCGCCCAAGCAACGCAGAAATAGGAGGTCCTCCGTCGACCTCGCCTTAGTTCCTATTCCTAAATATATATTAACACAAAACTAACCTTTTCTCATAGTGCATCAGGCTCGTGATTGTGGTTATGCACTTTGTAATGATGCAAATTTATTATTATGACTTTTTGTATTTATGCTATTTGACATTATTCTTCATGAAGATGATTTCTGTATTTATGCTTTTTAATTTTATGCGTAATAAAATATGCGTAATGCTAATGATCAGTATGTAAATCGCTAATTCGGCTAAAAGCAATTTTTTATGCTTAACAGTAATATTACAAATAATTTTAAGCCATCCAATATAGAACCCCTAATTCCATAAATACCTAGTATGCCTATGAGAGTCATGAGCTTCTTTGCTTCTTTTAAGGCACTGTGTTTTAAACAATTTGTTAGTTCCTATTTTTTTGACTCTTCTTTCCTCACACTTTCCAATTTAAAGCTAAGACCACCTGCATTGAAGTATATGTATAATAGAATACAAGTAAATTTTTCAATTAAGAATGACTAAAAAAATTCGCATTTCACTGTTAAACTGTATGTATTTATTTATGAATTTAAACTCTTTATTGCTTATAAAACATTTAGAGTCTGGCAAATGAAAGATGAGAATAAAAAATTGGCGGCAAATTCAAAAATCAATGTATGGTATCCCTGATGTATAGTGCTAAAAATAGTTTTGATACTTGTGATATATTATGTAATACAATATTCTAAAGGCTTTTATTAGGTCCTCCTGTAATTATTGTACTACGAAACCCTACCTGTATCTACTATGAAATAAATAATATCGGAAAGTTTCAACAAAGAACAAACAATATTCGTAAAACATTACTATCACTGTTTGATGAATAATTAAGTACATTAATTACATTATATTCTACTTAGCAGTACTTCACTTTTGAAAATAACAAATAGGAAAGAAGATATGTGTTTTTTCTGAAATTGTTAACGTTAAATCGCTGAGCTGGAAAGATTGCAAAATACACGTAGTCAATTTGTCGTTCCGGCGTCAATATACATACATACAATATGGGATGGTAAAATAAAAGTCAGTTTATTGTTTAATTTACATATCATAGTAAACAGCAGTTTACGCTTTTTTTTTCATGATAAACACTTAAAAACGTAGCAAATACCGCAAGCAAGCTTCAGTATCAAGATGAATAAATGACCTTTGACGTGGGTTGACAATCGACTTTTTTGTTGCCATGTAAAAAGTTCTTAAGAAAACTCATTCTCATCTTTCATTTGCCAGACTCTAAAATAAAAATACAGACAAACAAAGAGAAGCACAAAGACAACCTTATCCCTAATAAGGGATCTCTTCCAGCTAACCTAGTTTGGAGAAGACAATTTACAAAGATAAGCAAACAAGTCATACAATATTTACCTTCCCATGTAGCTGGCGTAATATAACTCACATAATGATCATATTGCATAATATGCTTATAAAGGAGATTCACATATGCATCTCCAATTGCGGTCGCCATGCGCTTGTCCTTTAGTATAAACAAGCATGCTTCCATTAATTTCTCACAGCCTATAAATGCTTTACCTGCAAACAATGTGCAATTAAATGAATCTTAACTGACTTTGGAAGGACCAGAAAGAAAAGAAAAAGGAAAGATCCCATTTGGATTGAGTTCTTCTGACAATAATTGTCATGATATTTCAACAAATTAACATAAAACAATATTAAAGTATAGCTATAAATCTTCCCCTTCAATAAGTTTTTTTTTTTAAATCTTTTAATTTAATACATACACTTGACTGCAAAGAGATAGATACAGCTAAATTTAGAGAAACATGTATAAATGACTTGTTTAACTAAATGTTAAGGTTGTGCATACATATTTTTGTAACTTTAGGGGGTATACATCTCTTTATAGTCGAATCATACAGACAGACGGCAGGAAGTGACTTTGTTTCATTTATACTACTAGCTGTTCCCCGCAACTCCGTCCGCATAGAATTTGGTTTTTACTATCCTGCAGGAGCTATGCAATTTTCTGGGATAAAAACTATACTATGTAGATATATATACCAAATTTCATTCAAATCCATCCAACCATTTGAACATGATGAAGCTGTTACTCATAATTTCACAAATTTTTAGGTTTATGATAAGACATAGTTTAACAATTTAAAAACTATCCAACCCACAAAAATTATTTTTTCATTATATTGGATCTAGTTTCAATAGCAACAAAACTGAAGTTGAAGAATAACATGACAGTGCCTTGGATCCTTTTTGTTAAACTATGTCCAATACTACCTAGAAAGATTTATTATAATTACCTTTGTTTGCACCAGCAACACACAAATGTAAGAGACTTGTGCATAGTGGCGCAGTAACATTTGAGAATGTTTTGGAAGTCTCATATTTCTCCAATTCCTGTTAAAAATAATCTTAGTTGTATAATCAACATGAAATGATATCTTAGAATGATGCAACACTTCAGGATATAATGATAAAAACCCACAGAAGTCTGATGCAAAAGCAGTGTTGGAGCAACCCTGCAATTCATTTTGTAATAAGAAGGGCTACATATTTACAGCATGTCATTTGCTGCTCCCATAACAAGCAATGCCCAGGGCAAGCACTAAATCTAAATCAACATTTATTACTTTTAGGGGCTGTTTCATGTTAAATGTGATGCCATCTCTATTTGTTTTGTTCGAATAGACTGAGACAGCATCACATTTAACTGTCAGTTAACTAATCAATGGATGGTGAAACAGCATCAATTTTTTTATGTAGTTGTGACGGAGATTAGTGACATGGATGCTAATAAATAAAATTTTATTTTCTTTTTCCATCTAAGTGACCCCAAATTTACAAAATTAATTTATTCATGAAATTATGTGTATTCTATATTTCAACCTAATTCACATACAATCAGTGCAAATTGGCTGACAGACTGACACACCACAAATTGATCTCATACAATAAAAGGGTTCTATTTATTTTTTTACTGCAAACCCCAAGACTTAACGGGTTCCAAAAACAAATCAAAATACATAATAAATAAATAAATAAATATCATGGGACACTTGACACCAATTGACCTAGCCCCAAACTAAGCAAAGCTTGTACTATGGATACTAGGCAATGGATAAACATATTCATACAGATAAATATGTACTTAAATACATCCATGACCCAAGAACAAACATTCGTATTATTCATAGAAATATCTGCCTCGGCCGGGAATCGAACCCTGTCTTCAAGCTTCATAGTCAGGTTGTCTAACCAGTCTAACAACTCATAAGTAAACAAAGTTTCGGATAATTGGCAAATAATAAAAAATAGGTACCATACCTTCAAGACATATTCATGAATGTCGTCAAATAGGTTATTCCAATTGTATCCCCTTTTCTTTAGGGTATTCGCACTAAGAAGAGAAGGTGCTGCATTGCCGGTAAGAAAATTTTTCAAAGATTCCGCATTCTTTTTTCGTTCGGAAGCTCGAGCGGAAATAAGTCCAGTACCTATTTCTTGCAAGGAGCTTTCAAGAGACATTTTAACTTAAATTACTACTATTACGCATTTCCCGCAATTATTTACCTTGTAGGTATTTACCATTATACTAAAACTAAACTTGTAAACGTAAACTTCAGTAAAGTCAAAAGTCAACAGACAGAAAAGAAAAGATGACAGTAAGACTTTTAAAAATAAAATTTTGGTGATACCAGAATCTCTGGACTAATTACCTCACCTCGCTAAGAAGCGGCATTCTTATTGATTACTTCATTTAATTTTATTTTATAAATTGTAGTGGACTTTACAATGCAAAATGCATGCATTCCTTGTCCTTTGAGGCCGTATTGGCTTTTGCTAACGGTTCTAACGCTCGCGATCGCAATGAAATTACAGATTTCTCATACATAAACTGTCATTTTATTGCGATCGTGAGCGTCTTATCAACTTATGTAAAATGTAAAGTATGTATGTAAACTCTTTATTGCGCATAAAAGTAAAAATACAAATACACACAGAGGAAAACAAAGGCGAGCTTACCCTTAAAAAGGGAAGTAAATGTCAGACCAAACTAAGTTCTGAGCTTAGAGTATACATAAGCAAGCTAGTTCTGAGTATACATTGGAATTGCATGGGTGGGCAATTTTCATCAGGCCAGAATTTCTTCGAATACTTACTCCTTTTCGGGTAATTTTTGGCGGCTGGCAACAATTATGTTATATTTTTAAATTCATCCCGCCGGAGATATACAAAGGAAATAATATTCATAAAGCCAGTGGTGGTTAGTTACTTAACAAAAAGTTTTAGAAGTAATAAATATCACCCCAGAACTTGATCACGGCTATTTTATATTACTAAACCTAGAATAAAACAAAATGTGTCTATTGATTAGACTATTCGTGACTACGACTGCTGCATTATGGTCGAAAAGTCGGGGTAATTTTAGCAATACAAAAAAGTGATCAATTCCGTAACGAACGTGTAATATCAAAATTTGCTTTCATATTAGCCAAGTAAAACTATATCATTTAATCATACTATAGAAGCGTCTGTAAACATGCGGGGACCTGGAAAAGAGTTTCAAACTGTCCTGAAATGAAATAATAAATATGCCAACGAACGATTATATTTTATTGTAAACAGTCAAGATTCTATTCTACTGACACAGTATCCCGAGCACTGGCGTACAAAAGCCTAACAGCATCGCAATATCCAACGCCACGACGAGACCCCGTTACAACCACATAAGCATCACCTGCTCGCAAAATGCATTTAGCTTTACAGTAATTTAGTGCAGCGTGAACTCTACATTCTACTTCAGTAGCCCAATTGGGTTTAGGGGCTTCAAAATAATGCATAGCGCGTACACTCCGCCAAAAGCGTAACTGTCTCGCTGTATGGCACATTCGGGTAACCGCCACTATAGGGCAGGTGGGTTTCACATGAGAAAGAACTTTCGCAGTACGACCAGAATTTGTTAAGCATATAATGACTGCAGCAAGCGATCTCATGGCTAATTCGACCGCACTTATACATACTGCTTTGCTAGGTTCTTCAATTGGGTTTTGCATTAGTTCAACATTCCCGTAAATTCGCGGTTGCCACATTATTTTTTCAGCGTTTCTACAGACAACAGAAGCTGCTATTAAGCAGTGCTCAGCCATACGAACTGCATCATAAGAAGGAGCAAACTTTTTTAAAGGAGAATCATAATGTAATTCCATACACAATACGTCTGCACCATCTATTACTAAATTAGCTATGTCTGTAACGCAAAGTGTTGGTATTTGCTCATTTAAAACAGCCTTACATATGCAAGGTTTACCAACATTATTGCATTTTGAAAGAATATTTTTCTGGGCAATAAATATTTTTTCTACCGGTAAGTCACAACTCAAAACACATCTATCTAAAAATATACCATCAGCTTCTTCCAATATTTCATCAATATTATCAAGTCCCAAAACAGAATCAATACAAGCAAACACAAGTATGTGTTTTCCCTTTTCTGCAGCAATGTCGCGCACTTGTCGTATATCATTTGTATTCTGGGTATTGGGAATTAGCATGCCGTCGACGTCAGAAGCGACTGCCCAGGCGATTTGCTCTTCCATATGTTCAAAAGGTTCTTGTGAGGAATCACTACATGATACTGAATCAACACTTCCAGCTTTATCATTGCGCGCGTGATCAGTATCATGAGGTACCTGGGATATTCGAACCGTCATCTTAGCACCAATCGTACCTCCAACATCAATTGTACATTCAATGGAGTCATCTCCCACTTCAGCAACAACCAATTTTATTTTCCCAGGAGTCAAACTGTCTATAAAAATGTTATCTCCAGGTTTAAGATCAGTTAGGTGATCATATCCAACATATAAATAATCAACAGTACCGCTTTCACGCCAACTAGAATCAGTAGTCAAGCGAATGGTACGATACTGAACTAGCTCCAGTGTGGTTCGTGGGCCGCCTTTTAAGTCACCAGTAACAATTTCAGGTCCTCTGACATCAACGATTACGGCTAATGGATATACGTACTCTAATTCAGCACTATAATTGTATACAGCTTGCCGAATACTTTGAATCAATTGTGCGCAAGCATCAGGTTCTAAGTCTCTCATGTTCAGACGAGCTACAGTCATGCCAGAAGCAATTAGTCTTTGTATAGTAGCTGGTTCCCGATTGCCAATACCTATGTCACACATCAGTCCAGTTTGTAATTCTTCACAGGGGTTATCATGTACTTTTAAATTGCAATAATGTTTTAGCAGTGAAGTTTCCGGAGCTGCTTTTTTTTTCGTAAAACACGGCGCAGCTTCTAAAGGTATGTGCCAGGGCAATGCCATTTTGAAAAATTTCGTATAAGAAAGACTTTTATATTTAAAATATAAAACTTGTATTATTTGTAGATTAGTAACTAAAGCCTTATAAAATTAAATTCGAAATTCGTTCGCTAATTTTACATATGTAAAAATAATATTTATTTATAACTGACGTACAACCCATATTCATTTGTTCAGTAAATCAATGTCAAGTCAACAGCAAGCTGAAGTATCATCTGAAAAAAAAGGCACTAGAACCGATTTATAGCCTAGGACTTTGATTAGGTTCGTTACATTTTTAAGGTTCCGTAGCCAAAATGGCAAAAACAGAACCCTTATAGATTCGCCATGTCTGTCTGTCTGTCTGTACGTCCGCGGCTTTGCTCAGGGACTATCAATGCTAGAAAGCTGTAATTTTGCACGAATATATATGTAAACTATGCCGACAAAACAGTACAATAAAAATTTAGAGGACCTCCCATAGACGTAAAGTGGGGGTAATTTTTTTTTCTCATCCAACCTTGTAGTGTAGGGTATCGTTTGATAGGTCGTTTGAAATCATTACGGGGTTGCTAGAATGATTTTCGATTCAGTGATTTGTTTGCAAAATATTCAACTTTAAAGGGCAAATTTTCATTAAAATCGGGCGTCCCCCCTCCCCTCTAAAATCTAAACCAGCGGGTGGAAAAATTTGAAAAAATTCCGAATGGTAGTAAGTAATTATATCAAACTTACAAGGAAAACTATAGTGGTTCAGTTTTCTTGAGAACTATTAGTAGTTTAAGAGTAAATAGCAGCCTAAGGTATAAAATATACATAATCTTGGAATATTCCATACAACGCAATATGTCACGTGCTCCTTTGAAGAAGGGCTACTAAATAGCCCGAAACATATCGAGCTAAACTCGGTTTAAGACGTGAGTTATCCGTTGCAATATCATTTAATATTCCGTACAAAATACGAAATCTCTAGAAAAATATCACTAAGTTTTTCGTAATAACTACGGAACCATGTCTCGGGCGTGTCTGACACGCTCTTGGCCGGTTTTATTTTTAAAACTGCCTGTATTTAACTAAAAGTGTTATTTTATTGGTATCTGTCTAAATATTCGGATAAAATGTTGCTTCGGTTTATTGACTACGTAAAGTTCTATGGACTTACCTCTTTTGCCTGTTGTGGAGAGTGGAAAAAAAAAATGATAGTGTCAATTTCAAAAAAAGTAAAGGAGTAGACCGAATGAATACAGCAGGGCTACTACGAAACTCGAAGTTCGTATCGTACTATCTCTCTCGCTCTCGTATTAAATAGTATAAGTGTCAGAGGGACCGCACGACATGAACTTCGAGTTTCGGATTTCGTAGTAGCCCTGAAGGGCCACTCCGAAACACGAAATTCGAATAACCCACGGCTTCGCCCGCATTAGAAAAAGCCTGCGATGTCAGAACCTGACCAGCGAGGTTCAGAAAGTGTTCGTCCGCCGGTGGCAAGGTAGATCGAAGATCATAAATTATAGGATCGGGGTGTCAATCTGGTAGAAGTAGGTTGCCTGCACGCGTGAGATCGCTGGTCACCTCGTCCGCAGGGCTACTACGAAACTCAAAGTTCGTGTCGTGCGGTCCTTCTTACACTTATACTATTTAATACGAGAGCGAGTGTTTTCTTACTTATGTCAATGTCTTTCGTAAATATACATGTCGGTTACTCTTAAAATATAATGTTTTTCTTTAATCACTAGGTAAAGACTACTACAGCCTTTACATTGGTTATGGGCCCAGCACGCTTCCAGTGTCTTACAACAGGTGCAAAAGTTTCTTCATAATCAATTCCATATTGTTGAGTGAAACCTTTAGCAACTAAACGAGCTTTAAAGTTTAAATTCGAAATAAAAAGTTATTTACAAATTAAATTATTGGAAATTTCAGATGAAATTATTGCTAATTGATCATGGACTATGGGATTTCGCAAACGGGTAAATGAATGCATCTACCCATTCAATCAAAGATCAGAAATCATATGCAAAGATTTGTTTGAATGTAAAACCTATCCTCATCCTGATGTCAAAAATGCAAAAACAGCTGAAGATGCCTGGAAACAATTGAAGGCTGCTTATGAGAATGCAGGCATAAGTCGTAGACTTTCTTTGAAAAGAAAATTAGCACAAATTAAGTATACAGAATACGATGGTATGGATCACAATTTGGGAAATATTATTTCCGCTACGCAAGAACTAGCTGACATTGGCTCTGTCGTCGATGACGAAGAATTAGCGGAATTGATGCTGATTGGCTTGCGAGCTGAGTTTGATCCATTGATTATGGCGATGACAGCCACAAGTGCCAAGTTGACGTCTGAATTCGTCAAATGGTAGTTAATTCAAAGTGAATTTAAAATGGAGATAGGCAAATCAAATTTAAACTTCTGACAAGATTCTTATTGCGAAGAATAATTTATTCCAATATGATAAAACTATCATGAAAAAGGACACATTAAACTAAAATGTTCTAAGTCAAAGAAGAATTTTAAGATTTCAAATAATGATTCTACCCTTGATGCTTCGTCTTCAAAGAAGGGAAGTACAAAATCATCTTTATTCTTTACAGAGACTGCCTTAGTTACAATAGTAGTGTTTGTAATAGGGATAACTGGATTTTAGATTCAGGATACTTAAGTCATATGACTAATAGGAAGGACTGGATGATTAATTACTCTCCTAGTATTAAACCCAAATAACTACTGCTAATAATGATGTAATATCTATTATAGTGAAGGCGTAGGTAATGTCAATATGGTATTTGACAATGACGCTGAAAAAGTGATTACTGATGCCCTGTGCGTACCAAAAGAAGCAGCTAATTTTTTGTCTGTTAGCAAACTCGCACCAAAAGGGCTATGTTTTAATATTTCACATAAATAAATGTAAAGTTTACAGGAAGGATAATGTATGCGTGACTGGTTCCTGTGACCTGACAGCTACTAATGTGGATGGTATTAACAAAGGGAAAGGGATCAGAAAGGGAAATGTCATTCTGCATTTAACCAAGAGCCTAGAATTAGCACTAAAGGAAAAGCTTTGATGTCTAAAACTGATTCGTTAGAGCTATGGCATCGGCGACTTGGACATTTAAGTTTGAAAGGTATATTAACCCTCCGTGATTCATTGGTACGCGGTGTTGAATTTTCAAATGGAGATTTGACTTCTTGTTCTCGTTGCATTGAAGGAAAACAAAAGAGCAAATCATTTCCTCGTGGTCAGTAGAAGCGTGGCTAATTTAGATTTAATCCACACGGATATATGTGGACCTATGTCGGTGGAGTGGTTGTCGATACTTCATGACATTACTTTTCGCAAAGATTTAATAACAGTTTTGAATACGTTTATTGAATTCAAAACATTGGTTGAAAATCAAACCGATCTGAACATTAAGCGTATTAGGTTAAGAGTGACAATGGTGCGGAATATTTCAATAAAAGTTTTCAGAACTATTTTAAGCAATGCGGTATAGTTAATCAAACTACTGTGCCATACGCACCACTCAACACAGCAAAATGGTGTTTCTGAACGCCTTAACAGAACTTTAATGGAAAAAGCTATCAGGTTTCGTGAGTAGGTTTGGTGATTGCGTTATAAAGTGGCAATAGCCACAATCAACAAAATTAATGTCGCTTGCTCTAGTACAGAAGCTGAATACTATGCTCTTGGAAATGCTGTTAAAGAGGTAAAATTCATAAGAAACAGCAGGTGGTAGTACCTTGTGCAAGATCCGTCCGGATTGCTACCGCCATCTTGCTCGCTAATCCTGCCGTGAAGCAGCAGTGCTTGCACTGTTGTGTTTCGGCGTGGAGAGTAAGACAGCCGGTGAAATTACTGGCACTTGAGGTATCCCAAGCCTCTAGGTTGGCAACGCATCTACAATACCCCTGATGTTGCAGATGTTTATGGGCGGTGGTGTTCACTTACCATCAGGAGACTCACTTGCTCGTTTTTCATCCAGTCGAAAAAAAAAACTTTTTATTAGAGTTACACTGTGGGAATGAGTCACATGATCTTGTTACTATTTATAATGATTATCATAGCATACTCAAAATGATGAACATTGAACATCTTTATGTTTTCGTAGAACAAAACATATAGATGTTCATCATCATTTTATATAGGGATGTGTGGAATGCAAAGTAATCTGCTTAGCTTACAAGCCCTCAGCTGAATTAGAGGCAGATCTTTTTACAATAGCCTTACCTAAGGTGAAACATGATTTCTTTTTGAAATGCTTAAATTTAGTTTAAACCTTTTTTGTATTTTGTACTCTCGCACAGTTTATACTTCATTTTTTTTTTTTTTTTCTGGCTCGCCCGGTTTGCGCATCCGCCACAGACGCGTTTAAAGGTAAGGAAACGAATCAAAAGAAAATACGGGAATTTGGAATACGGAATATGGAGTTCAACAGGAGAAGATTACATGGGATTTAAACAAGATTTAAAGCAAAAGAGATAAAAATATTTTACATAGGTACATATAATAGATTAAATTTAGTGAAGTGAGGAATACATATTTAAATTTTTATATCATTATTATTTATAAATATGTTCAATAAGTTATATATATTAATATCATTCGAGGATAAAAGGACAGTGATGGACGTAGGTAATGGGACTTTTTAGGATGTAAGCTGTTCATAAAAGGAGGAGTTGTCATGGAGAGGACATGAGAGAAATATATGATTAGTGTCTGCGATGCCCAAGCCACACTCACAAACATCGGACTCGACCAGTTTAAATTTAGCAAGGTTGGCGGGAGTACAAACATGACCCAGTCTCATGCGGATAAGGCAGCAGGTGGCTCTCTTACCAAATTTAAACTTGCCAAACCAAGGTTTAGACGGAATGCTAGGTTGGATAGAATAATAATGTTTGCCCTTGATCTTGCAACTTTCAATCCACATCTCTCTCCAGCTCTCTCTAAGAGATGAACCAGCGAGAGCGGCCAAATCATGACTGTAATTCCTATATGGGAAGAGATCACCATCTTTAACAGCTTCATTGGCTAGCCGATCAGCAATTACATTACCAGAAATATCACAGTGACTTGGAACCCAACCAAAAGACACGGAGTACCCCAAATCAGAACATTTGGCAAGGAGATTTCTTAATTGTATAATGACAGGGAATATTACTTTACAGTTAAATGGGAATTTACTAAGAGCTTGAAGAGCGCTTTTTGAATCAGTTATAATTAAAGTTTTTCTGAGTTGGGCAAGTAAAATATATTCTACGGCTTTAAGTAATCCAAAGCATTCTCCCGTAAATACTGACGTTTCAGGAGGGAGTTTAATTTTCTGAATAATTTTGAATTGAGCATGGTACACCCCAACCCCCACATGGCCGAAAGACGCATGCTTGGAAGAATCAGTATATATGATGCCAGCTGTGCCACCGATCGTCTTTAATAGAACTGAAATTAACATTAGGGTCCGTATCATTTTTAGTTACTCTTAAATTCAGTTGAACATCAGGTGATAAAGTAAGAGCAGAAAAATTATCACAGAAAAGGGGATATTTTGGATAGTGATAGGTTGGAGATTGTAGGGACATATACCTTTGATAACTTTTTACAAGGCATGGAGTTATTTTATGCGACCAATAAGTGGATGATGTCAAAGAGTTATTTAATAGTGGAAGGCTTGATCGTAGGGGATGATTGGAATTTTGGAATGAACTAAAATAATTTCTTTGCTCACCCGCGACCTTAAGATAGCTAAGTCTATGCAAATTATGCGTGTTCATGCAGTTCCTCCACCTCCACACTGTACGAACACACACAAATTACACAAAACCATCTATCACCACCACCACAACTCACTGACGCGTTTCGAACTCAACCAGAGCTCATCCTCAGAGTGACACAACCGTACACCATGCTACCAGTTGTTAGACTTACAAACCACCACCACTGTTTTAATTTGTCAAACGAAACAAAAAACTACCCGCAAAATATTAATAAATTTTAAATGTGATACAAAACTACCTTGATTTTTTAATTTTATTTATTTATTGTCAAGGCATGTTTAATAACTACCGTTGCTAAAATTAGACCCAAGCCGTAGCAAGGGAGATGACACTAAATTTATTTGCTCATTAATAATAGACCCCATACTATTGTACCTAATTATCTCCATACATTCTAACACATCAAGACGAAACCCCTTGTCACAGTAATGTAACACTTCATACGAATCTGAGTCCGATATAGAATGATTTAATTCCAACAGATGCTTGGCAAAATTGGATCTATCAGGATGCCCGTTCCTATATGCCGATACATGCTCCTTAAACCTAGTATTAAAACTGCGCCCGGTCTGACCTACATATACTTTACTGCAGTCATTACAAGTGAGCTTGTATACACCCGATTTAGTTCCTTTATCCATCTTCTCTTTGTGGTTACAAAGTTTAGAGTACAAAGAGTTGTTAGTTTTAAAGGCTACATTAACATTGTTAGATTTTAAAATGTCATAAATTCTTTCAGACAAACGACCAATATATGAAATACTACACCTGTATTTGTTAGAAGACTGAGGAGGCAACCCGGCGTGAAGCATGCTATTCACTATCCGTGCTTGCTTCCTCCTAACCAAACCATCTACCATCGATTTCGTATAGCCATTTGACGTTGCTATCTGATAAATAGTATTTAACTCTGAATCAAAATTTACCCTAGAAAGAGGTACAGTTAATAATCTATGTACATAACAATGAAAGGCTGCTAACTTATGCTGCCACGGATGATTAGATGATGCTGGTATCACAGCATCTGTGTATGTGGTTTTACGATAAATTTTAAATTGTTGTTTATTGTTTGATCTCGTAATTGTTAAATCTAAAAAATTAAGCGATAAATTTTCTTCTATTTCTTTTTTAAATTTTATTTTTACATGTTTATTATTGATATTATCCACAAATAAATCAAGTTGCCTCCTACTTCCCCTCCAACAGTAGAAGTAGGAAGGGGAAGTAGGAGGCAACTTGATTTATTTGTGGATAATATCAATAATAAACATGTAAAAATAAAATTTAAAAAAGAAATAGAAGAAATTTTATCGCTTAATTTTTTAGATTTAACAATTACGAGATCAAACAATAAACAACAATTTAAAATTTATCGTAAAACCACATACACAGATGCTGTGATACCAGCATCATCTAATCATCCGTGGCAGCATAAGTTAGCAGCCTTTCATTGTTATGTACATAGATTATTAACTGTACCTCTTTCTAGGGTAAATTTTGATTCAGAGTTAAATACTATTTATCAGATAGCAACGTCAAATGGCTATACGAAATCGATGGTAGATGGTTTGGTTAGGAGGAAGCAAGCACGGATAGTGAATAGCATGCTTCACGCCGGGTTGCCTCCTCAGTCTTCTAACAAATACAGGTGTAGTATTTCATATATTGGTCGTGTCTGATAGAATTTATGACATTTTAAAATCTAACAATGTTAATGTAGCCTTTAAAACTAACAACTCTTTGTACTCTAAACTTTGTAACCACAAAGAGAAGATGGATAAAGGAACTAAATCGGGTGTATACAAGCTCACTTGTAATGACTGCAGTAAAGTATATGTAGGTCAGACCGGGCGCAGTTTTAATACTAGGTTTAAGGAGCATGTATCGGCATATAGGAACGGGCATCCTGATAGATCCAATTTTGCCAAGCATCTGTTGGAATTAAATCATTCTATATCGGACTCAGATTCGTATGAAGTGTTACATTACTGTGACAAGGGGTTTCGTCTTGATGTGTTAGAATGTATGGAGATAATTAGGTACAATAGTATGGGGTCTATTATTAATGAGCAAATAAATTTAGTGTCATCTCCCTTGCTACGGCTTGGGTCTAATTTTAGCAACGGTAGTTATTAAACATGCCTTGACAATAAATAAATAAAATTAAAAAATCAAGGTAGTTTTGTATCACATTTAAAATTTATTAATATTTTGCGGGTAGTTTTTTGTTTTGTTTGACAAATTAAAACAGTGGTGGTGGTTTGTAAGTCTAACAACTGGTAGCATGGTGTACGGTTGTGTCACTCTGAGGATGAGCTCTGGTTGAGTTCGAAACGCGTCAGTGAGTTGTGGTGGTGGTGATAGATGGTTTTGTGTAATTTGTGTGTGTTCGTACAGTGTGGAGGTGGAGGAACTGCATGAACACGCATAATTTGCATAGACTTAGCTATCTTAAGGTCGCGGGTGAGCAAAGAAATTATTTTAGTTCATTGATATGGACCTCCGCAAAGTAACGCCTGATTCAATAAATTATTTGGAATTTTGGAAGCAGCGAAATAAAAACTTATCTAACAAATATTGACGTCTCAAAAGTAAAGGTGGTTCCACACATTCGACTTGTAGGCAATTTATTATAGGGCTTGATTTCATTGCACCACAGATCACGCGTAGGGCTTTGGACTGGACAGCATCTAACCGTTTAAAGCCATTAACTTGTCCCGGGATTAATAAAAATGTGCCATAATCGATACTACTTCTAATTAAAGCGTTGTATAGGAGTCTAAGCGAAAATGGATGAGCACCCCACCAGACACCTGTAAGACATCGTATCATGTTTAAAAGACGTTCGCACTTCGTTACAATATAGTCGCAGTGGGGAACACCGGTAAGTTTAAAATCTAACACTACACCAAGGAAACGTGAGAAACTTTTCGTTGGAATGGGGTGGCAATCAAATTTGACAGATACCACAGGCGGAACCCTTGTTCTGGCGAAAGGAACCACGACGCTCTTAGAGTGGGAAATCTCAAGGCCATTGTTATTCAACCAGTTTTTCAGATGGATAAGGGATTCAGTTAAGCAAACTGAAGCCATTTCAGAATTTCGGTTTGAGCAATACACAAGCAAGTCATCGGCATATTGCAGAACTTTAACCTCTTTACCTAAAGAATCTTCCAGGTCATGACTGTATATGTTGTAGAGTAATGGACTTAGAACCGAGCCTTGAGGTAGCCCTCTCCACAAAAGCCCAGATCTCTTCATGTCATCTACAGTAAGATTGATACATCTTCCTGACAGCATATTTATAATAAAATTGGAAAGCAAAAGTGGTACTTTAAGATTTTGAAGTTTTTTATGGAGGCGAGAAATAATAACATTATCGTACGCTGCCGAAATGTCCATAAATGCTGCAATCAAAGTATTGCCATCGGAAAATGCTTGTCTAATGTCCGTGATAAGAACAGCTATATTATCAATGGTACCTCTGCCACGCCTAAAACCAAATTGATTTTGGCTAAGAATGTCGTTGGTTTCAATAAACCATTCTAGGCGATTTTTGACCAGATGTTCCGTAAGTTTCATTAGGACAGTGGACAGAGCTACAGGCCGATAAGAAGAGACATCGAAAGGGTCCTTATTTGGTTTCAGGAAAGGCAGAACATCTTGACATTTCCAAGCCTCGGGAATCTCGCCAGATATCATAATTTTGTTAATTAAATTTAGGAAGTATAGAAGAGATATATCATTTAGAGGTAGATGGGTAAAGAACGAATATGGTATACCATCAGGACCAGGAGCTGAATCTTTGGTTTTAGAGATGACTCCTTTGAGTTCTGGTAGGGTGAATGGGCTATTAAGCCCGCTAAAGCCCAGCACTGGAGGTAAAGGAATAAACTCAGGAACAGTGGGAGGAGCGAGTTTATCCAGAAACTCATCTGCTAATGTAGAAGGAAGGTTGGAGGAACAGTCTTCTTTAAAAGCAGATCGAAATCTTTTAATATTATTCCAAACCACAGAAGGGTTTGTATTAGGAGATACAGATAAGCAAAAGTTTCTCCAACCTTCAAACTTCTTTTTTTTAAAAAGCTTTTTTGTCTTGTCTATTGCCTCCAAAACCAAATCAAAGTTTTCATTGGTACTAGATTCTCTGTAAGCAAGTTCAGCCTCCTTCCGCCTCTTAGCCGCTGAAGTACATTCCGAATCCCACCATGGTGGAGAAGGAATGTTGTTTCCTCCTACTTTTTTTACTGGAAAAACATTATCAGCAGTTTCGACCATTATCTTTGCCAGAGCGGCTACACATGTGGCTTCATCGCTGTGTTCGATTGAAGGAAGAGAGTAAATTTTTTGATCAAGATGTTCCTTGAATGTATCCCAGTTTGCATTACTTAAATTATACTTTAAACGAGGAGGACGCTTTTGAGTAGAAGAATTATTGAACGGAAATGAAAGAAGAATAGTAAAATGATCACTTCCAAATGAAAGAGGTGAGACCTTCCAGGATAAAGAAGAAAATAAATTTGGACTACAAATAGAAACATCTGGGCAACTTATTCCCTCTCCAGGTGCAGTTCGTCGGGTGGGAGAACCATCATTTAAGATGCAAAGATTATGGGAGTCCATCATATCAATGACTAGATTACCATAGGAATTGGTGGTGGAACTACCCCAAGATTGATGCTGGGCGTTCAAATCTCCAAGAAGAATAAGAGGCTTGGGAAGCAGTGTCAATAAGTGATCTAATTCACTATAAATAGTTGAAGAAGGATGAGGGATATATAATGAGGCAAAACAGATATTATTAACAGAAACAGCAATTATAGATATATCATTATTATGAGCAGGAAGAGGAATATGTGAATAAGGGATGCCATGCTTTACAAGCAAAGCAACACCGGCATATCCATCAGAGCGGTCCTCTCTTATACAGGAAAATCCTGATACCCTGAAGTTGGATGAAGACTAACCAAGTTTCTTGCAAGGCTATTATTTTGAAATTATACTTATTTATTAAATAAAGTAAATCAGCTTTCTTTGGTATTATACTTCTACAGTTCCATTGAAGGATTTGAAATTGGCTGTTCATTATCAGTTAAGAGTTGAGTGAAAAAATTCATAATAGGGGCAGCGTGGGACGGTGAGATACTACTACCCAATCCAGATTGGGACAGTAACTTAATGATCAACAGAATTATTTCTTTCACAGATTGTGTGGTCTCATTAGGATTGTAAATATTTTTGTTAGTGACGGGCATGTCATAATCCCTTCTCAAGGCATTATGCGCTGCCACATCATATCCTTTAGATCTGGATTGAGGTGGGGAGCGAGGTTTCATAAAGATAGTTTTCTTATAAGATGTAGTTGGGCTAGTGTGAGTAAGATGAAATTGGGCTAGAATGTGAGGAATCCTTTTCTGTTCCGTTACTATTATTACTGAGCAGTGCATCAGCATATGAAATTTTTGAAATAGGTGGGTGTTGTTTATTAGCTTCAAAATATGACACACAGCTTTTAGCCATGGTCTCCTTTATATTTTTTTGTCTCTCAAATTCTAAACATTTTTTATCAGTAGCTAGGTGAAAACCCTTGCACAGACAACATCTTACATGCTCATCATCAACTTCGCATTTTTCTCCAGTATGTCCCTGACCACATTTGTAACATCTGGGAGTTGAGCGGCACTGACCTCTGACATGCCCAAAGCGACAACAGTTGTAGCATTGAATAGTAGGATATATGTATAGGTCTACAGGAAGTGCTGTGTAGCACATGAATATGCGTTTGGGCAAAACTTGGCCATCAAAGGTAACCACAGACTGTGGGTTTTAACTCGCTGATACCTGATTCTATAACTTTCCTTTTTAGTCTTCTAACTTTTAATATTGGTCCACAACCTATTGGAACAGAGATATTTTCTAAGACTTCTACCTCTGACCACTCGGAGGGAACTCCTTGTACAATTCCCAAACGGGTGACAGAGAAAGTCGGGATGAATGTCTTGTAGTTAGATGCTGACAGGGCAGGGTTAGTCAAGAAGTTATTGGCAGCCTGAAAATCGCTGAAAGAAATAGTCACTATTCCTTCCAATACGTTTCAGGCTCCCATTAACAATTTGGGAGATATTATTTTTCCTTAGAAACTTTCCAAACACTACTGGGTGTAGGGAGACATTGTCATTTTCTGAGGTTTGTAGTCGTTGTACATGTACATTAAATGGTGCTACATCTGATTTCAGGTACATCATTCTGCCTACTGGCTGGGGAGCTGTGGATGTGGGATTGGAATTTGACAATAATTGAGCCGGCACTGAATCATTAAGAGTTGCAGGCATACTAGCAGCTGGTGAAGTGATGTGTTGTGGCTGTGGCTTGGGGGTTGGTTTTACAAATATATTATGCATTCTTTGACGACTTTCATCAATATTGCAAGCACAATCATCCTCTTTTACTATCAAAGGCTCGCCATGACGTTGTCTCGACCTTTTTTTGTTACAGTGACGACATGTTTTTACAGAGAGTCGTTTCCTCCTGTTAATATTATCTTGGCTACAAGAGCCATCAATGCTAGATCCGTCTACAATAGTCACATTATGTCCTATATCTGGGGCAGTCCCCCCTGGGTCTTCAGGTAACTCCATGAGGAGTTCCTGAAGTAGGTACAAATATTACAAAAAACTTACCCTTATATGTCCAGTATTTACACTAATAATTTACAAATAATATACAGATTTACATAGAATACTTGTATTATTATTTACAATACCCGAATAATCAACTCTTGTGAACTAAAATATCAAATTTCACAATATTTTCAAAAATAATAACAAAAACACAACCGAACTACCGAACGTTTCCCGCGCTTTTTTCTTATACTTCATTTCTATTTTAAATTTGTAAAACATATGACTGCTTCGAGTAAGGGACAGTGTTAGGGATAACCTTTTTTCATACTTTAGTAGAAGTTTGTCTATGGCTGATTGCAAATGTAGAGTTTTTGTTTTCTTACTTATGTCAATGTCTTTCATAAATATACATGTCGGATACTTTTAAAATATAATGTTTTTCATTTAATCACTTGGTAAAGACAGCCTTTACAGACGCTCCTAGCTTTTGAGAATGTCTTGTTGCAATGCTGTGTTAGCTGGCATATTCGTTTTACGTTCTTCGTCGTTTTACGTTTTACATTCATCCAACTTAGTTTTACATTCGTGATAAATAGTTAATTCGTCAAATAAAATTTCGACAAACCACAGATAAGTTTCCGCACCGCAAGTGACCGCTGTCGAACGCCAACGGCGCTAGTGTCGTAGTGTTGAACTGTCAAATTCAATGAGAGCATTTTGTCTAGCAAGTTGGTAACGATACAGTATTTTGATAGACTATGTTCTGATATGTTTATTGTTTCCTAAGCATTCTGTGGCTTGAGTTGCTTGACTGCGTGTCACGTTTGTTCTTTGGCGTAAATGCGTTTGATTTTACTTTGACAAATTATTTTGATGGATGTTAACGCAATTAAAAGTGTAATTAAGTTCCGAAGTGTTATCAATAGTGTTTTGAATACTACGTACATTAGTTAAGCAAGGCAATATTTTTCATAATATGTACTATGCGACCGTGAAGGTTGAGAATGTTACGTCATTTAGTCTATAATGTGTGATGTACTATCATTTATTTTGCTGTTAATGTGGAAAGTGATTTTCATGAGCAAAACTTGTTAATTGTGGCGAGTGTTTGCAAGTGTGGTACATTATCAATGGATACATTCTTCACCGGCTGCGATGAGATGCCGCCATGTTATTTAGTTTGGCTGTCAACCACTGATCGTTGTTAGTCCTCACTGGCTGGGATCATTTTTTTCCATAGCATTGAAAACATTGTGAGTACACATTTGATATTATTGTTTAATTTTCCGTTTTTAACTTATTTTCTTGTACTGTAAAAGGTGTTTCTTGTAGTTTTGATGTTACTGTTAAAAATGCTATTGTTTACTGTGCTTTATTGACTGTCAATGTAATGACGTCATTGAAGTGGTAGAATCTAGTTGTTAAAATCTGGGCTATGTAATCATTTTATTAGAATTGTTTCTTTTTAGTGTAGATCATATTTTTTTCATTTCTGGCCACATATTCAGATCAATGTTTGTGAAATTATTTCAAGGTTTTAATGTAGCCTTGATCACCTGCCTGTTGGAGGTTATTTTTTGTTCTATCAACAATCGCTAACCTAACGTTTTCTATAGTGTGAATTTGGAATAGATGCAGTTCATGATATTCTATTGTTCATTTTAGTACCTACTCTATGATTTTGGAGTACTCTTTACATAAAATTTAATATTGGGTATACCTAATTGAATTACACTTCCACATTTTTACAAGTTTTATTATTTAAATTGATTAATGAACATATGTAAAATTAAATTTTAACCTTATGATGCATTGACATCAAAAGTAATATTTAATTTGGCTTGGAAATAACAAATGTCAAAAAATCTTAATGATGAAAACAAGTCATGTCTTATTAGTTGATCATAAATATCAGGTCTAATAATATAAACAGTTTCCCACAATTTTATTACCTAAATGGCTATATGCAACAGTTCACTTTCATGGCCCTTTACAATATGTAACAATTATGTGTTTAGCAAATTGTCAATACTTGGGATTGGTTTCTAGTAAACAAATCATTGGTGATACTGCAATACTGCATAACTAGCATATTCCATAAGGTCTAATTTTCACTGTCCGAACGGTACCTACAATATTACTACTGCTAGTACAGTGGAAATAATTCCTTTTGGAATAAGTTATGCGGCATTTCAGTATCACCAATGAAATTGCACATTATAACATGACATATTTTAAATACTTTTTGGGTTTTAGACACATAATATTGCTTGACATTCTCCTTTTCAAATTAATTGTATCTACTAACAAAACTCATGTTTTAATCTGTAATAAAATCATTATTATCATTCTATGAATAAAAAAAAAAGTAGGAAGTGTAACTTCGTAATAAACACGGAAACTGCGTCTTAAGTGTGTCCTGCCCTAAGATGCGCATCATTTAATTTTGAAAATAAATGTTTATTTTGCATGTTTAGTGAGCTCACATCAAATTTTCGAATATTTGATTATGATCAGCTCTAAATTATCATGCCAATCTCTGTTATGAAATGGTGCAGGAACAATGCAAAATTAAAATGTCCAGGGATCACTTTCAGCAGTTGAAAAATTAGATTTATATTCAGACATGTTCAAATACATTATTAGTTGGAGATGGCCAGTATTATGCAAAATCAAGTCTGTGGTCTATGGCTCACATAATGTAAATGACAGTTTCCTCACCCCCTCTTCATACTTTCTTCTTTCCTGCATCGCCCAAACAATAGGTACAAACAGTCTTTATTTTTCTGATAGCTAAACTCAAATAAATCACCAGTTTTCCCTTGCTTTTTGTTATAATTTTTTTTTCATGATTTTTAGTGTGAATATTATAAGATAAAATAGTTAATGTCAACTGCTCATCACCTTTTACAAAAGAAGAAATTGCTTTTTCTGATTATTGAAGAATCCTGGTGCTTCACCACCCATTCCATTTCACCATATGCATTACGAGGAGCATAAATTGCTTAGCAATTGTGTTAAAATTATTGCAATTAAACCCTTGTAATACTTGTTATTGAGTAGTACCTAACTCCGGTGGTCAACTGTGGTCTTCACTCTTTACCTTTAGTTTCACTTCACCAAATGATGATGTTCAAGAGCAAATGCATAAGTTACTACTAAATATATCGAAAAAATACCATAGGTGTCTCTACAATATTTGAAGAGTTCCCTCGATTTCTTTAGGATCCAGTCATCCGATCCTGATTTAGTGCCTATGGGAACTAATAAGGTTGTATACTTTATTAAAAAAGCAGGAAATTTTAACAAATGTTTGGAAATATTTGAATTTAAATGTTGGGAACTAATTGGAGTATTCCTATACAAATGATTTTTTTTTTTCAAATCAATTCATAAGTAAATGATGGAGTTCTGAGGTAACAACCAAAAAAATACAATCAAGTTGATAACCTCCTTTTCCTTTAAATCACTTAAATCCGTCTGAACATCAGGTTGTCATATAATGACATTGCATCACGCAAGCCAACGAATCCCTGTATTCTTTCTGAATTTTAACCAATCAACAAGCGCTCTTAATATGCAACTTCGAAATTCATTCGTATTTGAATCATAAGTCGTTTTAGGTATTGGTTTTAGGTATGGCCACTTTTTGTGTGGTATTTGTTCTGAGTTATGCTTCCTGATATTATTTGTTCATAGTTATTTAATATTTTCCAATAGGGTCTGTTGGTTACAATTTAAAAAGAAATTTACATGCTGCTATTGTTTCTTGTATCCTTGTTAATAATTAAATTATTATATGCGAAAATATATATGTCTGTCTGTTACCTCTTCCTCATGCTTAAACTGCTGATCCGATTTAGATGAATTTTGGTATGAAGATATTTTGAGACCCTGCGAAGGATATTGGATAGTTTTTACCCTGGGAAATTGCATAATTCCTCTAGGATAGCAATAAATGAATTTTTCTCAGAAGGAATTGCGGCGAAAGCTAGTTTACTTTAAAATATTTCATAGTGTAAATGAGGGTGCTAGAAAAAGTTGTTTGGACGTATGTTGACATAATTGCAATAAACAAGAAAAAAACATGATTACTTGCCAAAAAATAATATTACATTTTAATACAAGCTTAATTCTGATTTAATGGTTTTAGTGATTGTACTAGATTGCTAAACATATAACATAACTACCCTAAAGCTACTGTTTCAAACCGAAAAAAATTTGCCCACCTAAAAAATGTATTGGCCAGTCTTGGGTTAGCAGATCAAATGAAATTAATTTCTCTGGGACACTAGTGGCTAACACTTCCTGTTTAAAAGATAATCAATTATTAATAGAATGAATTCATCACAACATCATTATCTTGGCTTATATATGTCCCACTGCATGGCCCAGGCCTCTTCTTAGAACAAGAGGGCTTGGGCCATAGTTCCCTTACATGGGCCCAGTGAGAATTGTGATAATTAATAAAATTACATGCAGTACAACAATGGAAAAAATTTAAAAAGTTAGTTTTTTGATGTGTTTCTTTAGTTATTTTACAATTTCACCTTTAAAAATGAGTGTAAACTTTTTTTTATTTGGCAAACTGTATAAATTTTATCATTTCTTTCTCTAGCATGTTATGGTATATGATAAAAGTAGAAAGAGATGGTGAAGGCCCGCATGATAGACAATACGGCCTTAGGTTACCTTCCCTCAGGCCACACCAATGGATCTTTGCTTAAAAGGAAAAGTGGAGATATTGTGTGGATTTTGCAGGTGGTAGGACCTTGTGCAAGGTCCGCCCGGATTGCTACCACCATCTTGCTCGCTAATCCTGCCGTGAAGCAGCAGTGCTCGCACTGTTGTGTTTCGGCGCGGAGAGTACGACAGCCGGTGAAATTACTGGCACTTGAGGTATTCCATCTTAGGCCTCTAGGTTGGCAACGCATCTGCAATACCCCTGGTGTTGCAGATGTTTATGGGCGGTGGTGATCTCTTACCACCAGGAGACCCACTTGCTCGTGTGCCTTCCAGTCGAATAAAAAAAAAAAAAAAAAAAGATATGATCAAGTAACCGTTAAATAATTATGGAAACAAAATTTAAACTAATTTCTTCTAATTTCTTGTGTGTTTGATGACGTGGAGCATAAATTTGCTTGCACATATGTACTTGTGTAGGTACTCTCCATAGCAGTGAGAAACAGACATGGTATTGCCTGTTTTTCCTTCCAGAAATGGCGTCTCCACTCTTGTTACAAATGTGCACGTTTTTTTTTGTTTTTACATTACAAAAATAAAACATAAAATAGTATCATTTATTTCAACTAACTTGGATTCATATTGTTAGTGACAGTTAACTTGGAAACTATTTAATTTTATGAATGTGAAAAATAAAACGTAATATTTTTTGAATAATTTCTGCAATAAAATCCTTGCCCAAGAAATCAATGAGATCAAGCAAGGTAAATCTCTTTCTCGCCCTTATAGAGCTTGTCCAGATAACGCGAATTATGGGACAAGTACCTGACCGAAATTGCTTGGGGTATTTTTTTAATCATGTGTTGTGTTTGGAGAAGATTATGTAGGTTATCAGATAAGCTTTAAAAAAATGCATACTTAAGTATTTATTTCGTAAATAAATCTAGTAATTAAGAAACTTTGCCTAGATTTGAACTATAGGTTAGAGCTCCGGCGTTCTAGTTTAACGCTATACTGCTGAGCTTAAGACTGATGTCGGAGCTGACGAAATTACCGAACATTATTGTGGGCAAATTTTTAAAACTATTATAAAATTCAAATTTTCCTGTTTTCTCACAGGTGAGACCAAGCTAGATCGATTGTTTGCCCCCCGAATGCCCCCATATAGCATATTTCTTAAAAATCTTTGGAGCCGTTTCCGAGATCCACGATATTTTAATAAATATAAGAATCTCTCCTTTAAATGTATAAGATAAGATAGTGGCCCTTCCGATGGAAGCGATGTTTTCGCCAGTGTCAGGGTTGGATAAATAAGACACTGCTATACTCGATTAAATACGCTAGAGCTGTGTGGTCGGTACACTAATCTAAAACAAAAAAAGGAAAAATTGCTACCCGTCTCTGGATTTGCCCGTGAGATGTCCGTATAGGAATAGCTCCCACCCATCTCGTCCCGTTGGGTGCCGTAAGAGACGACTATGGGAAAATCCAGAAGACTAGCAACAACGTCTTTTCGACGTTTACGTCGGGCATTATCAACGCGATCCGCTAGATAGATACTAGTGGACTTAGATTATATACAACACTAGATGGACCGTAGGCGGCATGAAAACGTCCCCAAAAAATATAAGCCAACTGTTGGCTTATAAGTCATTTTCCCCCTGCATTGTGACACCGTAGGCAACGTATGCGGAGCGCGCGATTCAAAAGTGCCTCAAAATGACAAAATGCGCCGTAAAAGTGTGCCGGAATTATAAAGGGAAGATAAAAAAACCCTAATAAAGTAACTTTCCATCGGTAAGTACTCCAGAATCCATAACATTTCGTAAGAAAAGATTAAATTATTTTGGTTAGTATTGTTTGACATTTTTTATAGGTGTTACTAGTTTCCAGTGCAAAATTCCCCACAATTCAGTCAAAATCGCATTGAAAAGTTTGTATTGGGCACAAAGTCGAAATACCTATATCGATTTTACGCATCAACCTGAACAGTTTTTATTTTTAATCTATTTGACAAAATGACGAATCTAATTAATGTTCTTTGATATTTTAATGAATATTTGCACCATCTTATTGAGCTTTCTTTTATTCTGTATTTATTTGAGATTGATAAGTAAGCTGTAAACAAATACATATAATGTGGGTGATTAGGTCATAAAAACTGGAATTTAATAATGCAATCAATACTGAATTCGCAAAAAAGTCAGGTGTTTCGTATAAACGTTCATAAGATGAATATAAATTCAAGATTATGAACGATAATATATTTAGTTTGATATACTGAACTACCATATGCAATTTGATTCATACTTTTTATCTGTCTTCAGAATACCTATAGATCCTGTATTTAAAAAGGCATGGGTGGACATTATAAGAAAAAGTCTGGAAGAAAACCTTTGGCTGCCTGCAAAATCAGCTGTCATATGCTCCGAGCATTTCAAAACGATTTTTCGATTTAGTAATTTGTTTGCGAAATATTCAACTTTAAAGTGCAAATTTTCATTAAAATCGAGCGTCCCCCCCCTCTAAAATATAAACCGGTGGGTGGAAAAATTTGAAAAAAAAAACAGGATGCTAGTCAGTATATCAAACTTCCAAGGAAAACTATAACGGCTAAGTTTGCTTGAGAATTATTAGTAGTTTATGAGTAAATAGCAGCGTAAGGTATAAAGTATACCTAAACTTGGAAGATTCCGTATAAAATACCAAATCCTTAGAAAAATATGACTTAATTTTTTCGTAATAGCTACGGAACCCTATTTTGGGCGTGTCGGACACGCTCTTGGCCGGTTTTTTAGTTTTATTTATTCATTTTTTATTTGATTACATTCGCCATCACTTTTACTAGCGTCTATCGTACTCTAATAATTTTCCCCCAAATTTTGGGGATTTGACATTACGTGGTATCATTTAGCACGCACACAGTGACAACCGGATTGACCTAACTCGAGTGCAAGATGAAGCTGTCACGTGGTCGCCACGCACACAAACAAGAAAAAGTTGGGACGTTTTCAATCGCATTGTTTCTTACTGAGGCTCGGTCTAGTGTTGTATATAGTCTAAGCTAGTGGATCTCTAAGTTCGAAAACCTTGGGGATTATGTCAACCCCTCCTTCTTCATAATGGAAAGCACAATTTGCCCACGCCTCCAGTGAGCGGCGGCTCCTCTAACGCTGGCCTTGGTAGCGAGCCAGGTAATAGAGGAGTAGAGAGTAATAAGAATCTCCGGCGACTCACCGCTATCATCCCTACCGGACCACTGTCTGCTAAAGCCAGTATATCTAAAGTAATCTAAACTAAGCCGACGTTATACCGAAGACATCCCAGACTTTAGTCCGTACGAGGTTGGAGTGGATCTCAAACAGCTTAATAAAATAAACAACAGGGCGCCGGGTGATAGCGGAATTACGAAAGAACTTTTAGGTGCCGGTTGAAAGGCAGTACTTGTAGCCCTCCAGACGGTATTTAATATCCGCCGTACTCTATGATACCACGCCAGAAGCATGGTACAAAATTGTAGTGGTGTTCTTCAATACAGGCGACTACACCTTGTTGAAGACCTAGACCCATCTCAATCCTAAGCCACGTGTACAACTTGTTTTCAAGGGTCATTACATTACGAACCGTGTCAATCGCGGGTTTGGGCTTTAGCACCAAAGACCGCATTCACATGATCCGCCAGATTATACAGAAGACCGAAGAGTACGGCCACTGTGTCTAGATCAGTGACCTCAATCAATATCGTCTCCCAAGAAGTGTTGACTACTGTGTTTACCTTGAACAAATGGTCCAGTTGGGCAGGTCCAACTTCGACAAAGAGGTAGCCCGAAGAATTTAACTCGCCCAAAATTACACAGCGCCTAAAGACTAGTATTCAACCAGTGATCATTGTTAGCGATAATTTATACTCATAGTTTTGAAACGGTGGATGCAACTCCTCAGTTGTCGTTCATTGTGACGTTCTAAGGAGGGGAGGAAGGGGGCTTTGTTCATCCATCAGTCTTCCGGCTGATGATGGATTTGCCATGTCTCTTTTATCACAACCTTTGTAACTACCATATTTCGGGTTGTGTACTTCAAAAGGCAAATTTAAACACTGATCATCGTTGTTCTGTCTATAGTATACCGGATGTTCGGAATAACGAGCTATTAGGCGATGATATACTGGAGCAGAGACACACAAACTGTGCGCCGCGGCGCCTTAGGGCGCCCTGGTGTGTACCCAAGGGCGCCGCGTGTTGCTCCTGTTACCCTGGAAACTTAGGCAATCTGGTGAAAATTTTCATTGCTTATTTCATCTATAGCTAGTTTCCCTAGCTGCAAGGGCGTCGTGACAAAATACTAAGCTTATTAGTAGAGCCGCAAAGTGAAATAAGTTTGGGAAACTGCACTGAAGTATTAGGAAGAGTTCAAATATTCTATCTGCTACTATTTACTATATATACGGTATATCAATAGAATTGAAAATGTGCAAACAAAACGATTTCATAAAAAATCTTGTTTAAACACCCACTGGATCGAATCAATAACACATTTACTAATCTATAGTTCGTGTCTTAACTAGACGTCTAATCACTTTTTTCACCAATTTGACATTTTAAAAATTGATTAATGCTCGATCGAATAACCTATTTTTATTGACTTACCTTAAAATTAAAAAATAGTTACTGCTTTTATAATTGAATAAACAATCTTTGGAATTAAATCAAGTATTGTAAATAATAAAATATTTAAAGATACTTTGATCTATTCAATTAACAAATTAATCGATTTACTTAACAGATTAATTATTTTGTAATAGGTTCTAGGTTTTCACATCACTAAATATCTGTGGTCGGGTTAATGGCGTCTATGTTTAGACTTTTGTTTGGACTAAAATAGGAAGAATTGGACTGAAATAGGTACAATATAACGGCACTTTGTGTATTAAATATATATTTGTGTCCAGATGGGTACATACAATCGACGTGACGTTAAAAAAGTACCCGTCAGATCAGGTTTGGATTTAGGGATGTCACGAATGTCATTTCTATCACATGCGAATGCGGATGCGAATATTTAGGACGCGAATGTGCGAATGCGAGTGCGAATATTAAGGGAGAACACTAAAAACTCAATTTCAAAAACAAAACTAAACAAGCAATCACAAGCCACTGTCACAAGTAAAAGTGCTTTCTATTGGTCAAAATTAATCACGTAATAGGGGTTGGTGCGCTTCGCACATGCCCGAGTCGGCGTCTCGGCGGCCGGTGGCCGGCGCTGGTTTAAAATGATGCGAATTATTCGCATAGACTACGCATAATATCATACGCATCATAGGTTTAGGATTATAAATGTGAAAGTTTGTACGTCGGTTTCTTTGTTACCTCATCATGTCTAAACTGCTGAACCGATTTAGATGAAATTCAGTATACAGATAGTGAGTCCTTGGGAGACGGACAATGGATAGTTTTTATCCCAGGAAATTGCATAGTTTCCGCGGGATAGCGATAAACGAATTCTACGCGGACTAGTTACAATTGTCAAGATAATGATTTCGTGCAAACTTGTGCAATTTGGTAAAAATCATATAATATTGTGTGTAGAATTTCAATTCACGGGTTTGTGCACGGGGTGGGTTGAATTGAAACCTACCCAATGTACGAATCTGACTACGAATCACTGACGAATCAGTTTTTTTCTTACCATCGTTATTTTGGAATGTACTAATAATGTAACCATACCTTTTTTACCCGACTACAAGGAGAGGTATTGTTTACTTTTTATGTGTGACAAACTCCCAAACATGTAACTCCTAAACACTAAAATTCAGCTTTAATGTATAATGCTGTAAAATTAACTATCTTAACAACGATAAACGTTATAACACCGAAGCCAAGGGATTGCTAACGCTAATAAGGGGCATACGCGTCTACTGGTATAGGAGTGTCTATAAATGTAATATAAAAAAATGGGTCCATCAAGGCTGCTTTTCGTCAGTTTTCCGTAGCCGTAGATGTCAATGTTGGCATTTTATTCATCACCGATTTCATTTTTTTTACATGTTTATCGTTGTAGGTCGAAAATTATTTGCGTACACACCTCGTTTCAGATTGGCCGAAATATCTTCAATTGGACTTAGAGTACGTTAGGCGAGTTTGATTTTTTACGGTACGTGGGATTTCTACGTACGGCACATACATTTTGTTCAAGGTTTTTTTTTTATAATTACTAGATGTTAGATCTGGCCGAATCACGCACAACTGGCAAAACGTCGCTCAATCAATGTATCGGCCAGCAGTAACCGCTTAGCCGGATTCAAAGAACACCGGCTTGGACATAACCATGAAGGCTTATTGCTTGCCATATCCACAGTAGGTACAACTTTTTTAAGAACTTCGTATGTTCTACATATTTCGCAGATTCTTTGGTCCGATCATTAAGCTTTTTAAATTAAAAATTACCCTGTCATTCATTCCCATCTAAGGCGAAATAGGATTCTTCATCCATAACACACTCTGTCGTTTTTTGCGTAGAATACATTTTAACCAAAGTTTTAAGTGTTTTCTTTTGAGATAGTTTTTGCTTTTCGGAGACGGTTGGTTTGATTTTTCTTCGTTTAACAATGCCTATATTATTGAGATGCTTTTTCACTTTTTTCCCCGTCACAGTAAATTTTTTTCAAGTTCTGTATATAATTTTGCCACACGACCAGCCGTCATTTTCAACCGACTTCAAAAAAGAAGAGGTTCTTTGTATGTTACGCGATAAGGGTGAAAAGACCAAGAAGTTGCACACCGTTAAAGCTGCTTTAGCAGGTAGTTATAATTGCCATTAACTTTTTCCATTCTGACACGAAAATTAGTCATACATTTGTATGGATAATTTTCGTGACATTCACAAAATTTCAAATTTAGAACGTTTTTTTATCTTTAAAATATGCTGGAAGAGTTTGTCCAGCTTTCATTCCGCATACGTTAGAAAGATGCTTTAATTTAATGCTATTGGTACATATGGTGATGATGATAGTGAATCTTATGTTATACGATGTCAGAATCTCCGTTGTATCTTTCTTTCCTTAGTTGACGAATTGTCTATATTTCACTCATATATCATCACTCATATCACATCACTCATATCGTAACGTCGTAATTGAGGTGTTGAGTTACCGGACTTATTGGGACGTTCAGTTTTCTCATTTATCCATAAACAAATCTAAAATGATAGTATTCATATTCCGGGGGTAACAATAGCTTTTATAAAACCTACATTTTATGCACTTCTTGATGAAAGTTAGCTGGCGCTGAGTAGAAAAATGTATTTCTACGTCCTTTTTCCAGACAAATTAAATTTATTCTTCTCTTGAGCAGCTTGAGCAGCGCATCTTTAACGTCGTATCTTTAACACATCTCTTTAAAAAATCCCTTCATCGTAACACCAGGGGTTGGACGCGCGGCTGTGGGTTGCCGCTCGGCTCGCACGCTGGACGCGTCGCGCCTCGCGCGTGATTTGAGTTACCTATTTATTTTATTTTGCAACAATGACTTCGAAACGATATCATCTGTTAGAGTTATACTGTTGTGTTTACGGATGTATAATTAAATTAAAAAGAAGATAAAGGAATCGGAATTATCATTTATCAACATTCCGAAAGATGTTGAAAGTTGTTGAACAACATCTAAGTCCATGTCTAGTAATATTTTCGTATGTTTGTAGTTATTTACTGATAAAATTCTGTAATTGTTTGGTCAAAAATAATGTTAAGACATGGTTTCGCCAATACGGAAATTTGTAGAAGGCAAAAGTAGTTAGGTTATCATTGTCATTCTTTATTGTTATATAGGTATGTTAAGGAATATTTACTTGCTTCATCATCATCATCATCTCAGCCTATATACGTCCCACTGCTGGGCACAGGCCTCCTCTCGGAATGAGAGGGCTTGGGCCATAGTTCCCACGCGGGCCCAGTGCGGATTGGGAACTTCACACGCACCATTGAATTGCTTCGCAGGTTTGTGCAGGTTTCCTCACGATGTTTTCCTTCACCGCAAAGCTCGTGGTAAATTGCGCACATGAATTTCGAAAAACTCAGAGGTGCGAGCCGGGATTTGAACCCACGACCCTCTGCTTGAGAGGCGATAGGTCAAACCACTAGGCCACCACGGCTTTTTTTACTTGCTTATTAAAGGTAATTGATTGAATGCATATTAATACCCACTGTTATCTTTATTCATCAGCGAGTGGGAACCCTGTGCTCTTGCCTCCAAACCGGTTTCGAGCCAACTGTGCCCAACGGAATATGAACGCTCGTATAACATGATAAGTTTCAATTTCGCGTGCAGGTCGTAAGAGTAGGTAACAATTTATACCTAAACTTGACTTTTGTTCGAGAGAGTCCCTTCTGTACGGTAGTACTATTACTTATTCTGTGGTAACACTTAACAATTAAAAAGGATTCTGCTTACGTCCACGCAGATCATTTTCCAGGGGAAAAAAATGACGAAGACTGATTTTAAAGGATAAGTTCGCCTTTGTACATCTTATTATCCTGTTTTCTGTTAGTTTCATGTGTTTTTATGTACAATAAAGAGTTTTACAACACAATACTTCGACAAATAAGCTCAGGCGAGGTCTATGCTCAGCGGATATAGGGATACAAATCCAGATTCGAGACGGCCAAGCGAATCGGCAAGTGTAGGAGCGAACGGATCACATTTTATCGTACGGCTGATCGGCTGTTGCGAAAGGTCTGCGTTTTTCTAACCTTGGGACGGAGACCCCTAAAAGCTTGTGGGGCAAACGCGTGCGCCGTACGCTCTGTTAGACGGATGGCACCTGGAACTTTAAAACATACGATCGGATTTGGGATTTTCAGAAAAATATTGTTTTGTTATATTCTGACGTAAATGTGTGCTCGGCAAGTCATGCGTCAAATGACTAATGAAGGAATTATATAAGTTCACACTTAACATAACAACACGCATATTATTATTATTATAACGTTAATGTGCGTGATCTATTGATATTAATTAAAAAAAAATGTAACAGATTTTCTAGTACCTATAAACTACTGTTATTACAAGCTTTTATTTAGTTTCACTTGTCCCGTTGTCTGTCTGTCTGTCTGTAATAAAATCTTGCAAGTTAAATTCGACCAACTTCCAGTAATTGGATTGACTTGAAATTTGGTATACTTATGTAAATTGCGTTACAATACAATAATCTGGTAGACACATCCAGGATCGTAGCCACAGGACGGAACTCTTCAACGGTTAATGGGCCATTTTTAGGGTTCCGCAGCCAAAATGGCAAAAACGGAACCCTTATAGTTTCGCCATGTCTGTCTGTCTGTCTGTCTGTCCGTCCGCGGCTTTGCTCAGGCACTATCAATGCTGGAAAGCTGTAATTTTGCACGAATATATAATGTAAGCTATGCCGACAAAATGGTACAGTAAAAAATACAAAAAAAAAACTTTTATAGAGTACCTCCCATAGACGTAAAGTGGGGGTGATTGTTTTTTCTCATCCAATCTTATAGTGTGGGGTACCTATCGTATCGCTGGTTTTTTGAAACCATTGGGGGGTTGCTAAAACGATTTTTCGATTAAGTGATTTGCTTGCAAAATATTCAACTTTAAAGTGCAAATTTTCATTAAAATCGTGCGCTAAAATCTAAACCGCCCCCCTTTAAAATCTAAACCGGTGGGTGGAAAAAGTTGAAAAAAATCAGGATGCTACTTCCAAGTATATCATCAAACTTACAAAGGAAAACTATAAACTATTTTCGGTTAGGTTTTCTTGAGAATTATCAGTAGTTTAAGAGTAAATAGCAGCCTAAAGTATAAAATATACCTAAACTTGGAATATTCCGTACAAAATACGAAATCGTTAGAAAAATATGACTGACTTTTTTCGTAATGGCTACGGAACCCTATTTCGGGCGTGTCCGACACGCTCTTGGCCGGTTTTTGTTTTGTTGTCGATATCTTTTTTTCTCAGATTTCAATGCAATTTTGTGAATAAGTAAAGTTGCTTATTCTGACTATGGCAAGCCCAATTTCACACTATGTCCTACAAACTTTTCCATTGAGTTACACAAAATGTATGGAAATGTCGTAACTTAACTAAAAATTTAGTATAAAATGAGGAACTCAAAAAAAAAACGGTAACAAAATAAAAAATTGGCCTTAATGGCACCGACTTGAAGTTTGGTATGAAAATGTAGTTTGGGTAATAATACAAGTATGTACAGTCAGCTGCAGAGAAAGGGTACCCCCCTGTATGGCGGCAAGTATGGATACCGCCGTTACAGGGGGGTACCTTTTCTCTGCAGCTGACTGTACAGTCAACAAAAAGTACAGTCAGCAAAAACTTATTTTTTTGATACAATTAAGCTTGTACATTTTTTATTATCATAAATACCTTGTCTTTATTTTACGATAAAAAATCACCATGAAATAGTTATATATATAAATAGTAAGTACGTTTTTTTAAACCAGCGTTGTTGCCTGATCTTTCGTTTCGATTTAGATAACATTGCCGTAACTTGATAAAGATCGACCAAATCGATAAATGGGTCAATCAACTTTTTAGTGTACTTTGTTGCCATGGTAACGTCTCCTGAGTTATTTATATTCTTAAAAGTATGATTTTATGAGGTACAACTCCATTAAAAGTTACGAGTTGTGACAGTTTTAAGGCAATTACTTCATGTGTCCCGAGCATGCTGTGCCTCGAGGTGACCGAAAACAATCGTTCCGTGTATGTAATAAACAATATATATATCGTATTCTCGGAGCCCCGTGGGGTTGGGTCCCGTATGCCCTGGGAAAGACGGTAGATACTGCCAGCATGACGTCGTGTACACGACCAAGTTTAGCATGCTTGGGGTTTTGGAAGGCGTAGCGAACGAAGTGGCGAAAAAGCTGACTGACGAAAAACTATTGTTACAGGTGTTACTAACGAGGATCAGACAGTGCACTAAGTCAACAGTAGCGCCACGGATCGCCAAACATCGCCGCGCGCCGGCGCCAGTATCCTCAATGATCCATTTATGCCAGTGCTGGCCTTTGAAGATGCAAGGTATGTTATACGATCTTTTTGTATTTTAAAGTTTTTCTTATTTAATATCGCCCATGAATTGACGTTGTGATGTGATTCGCATATTGTTTTGTGTGAATTATCTTAGTTAGATAAACCCCACTCCACTACGTACTTAATTTTTGCATTGTGGAATCGCATCGCAACGTGGCTTTCAAACACCTTAGAAAATTGATCATATTCTAATAACGCTGCCATATCATAATAACGCCGTCACATTCACATGCGTCACTTTATATGGGAAGTCCTTAAAATAGTGTTGAGTTACATACTAATAGGTTAGATCTAGTTTTGTACCTGTAAAAGCTAATTGACGTATTTGATTTTGTTGGGAATTTTATATCGTTAGGTGCTTGATACAAACTACTATAATGCTGCTATGATAAATAAATCAACATTATGAATAATATCCTTTACATTACTTAACTGCTACAATTAGTAGAGTTGAATGTTGCAATCAACATTCAACTTATACCTATACATCTTGTATATAAGGAGATAAAATTCCTGATCCTTCGGTCAGTAGGGTAATAAAGAAGCTGAGCGATGGGGATGCACAATAGCCATCGTTTTAACCTTTATTTATATCATCTAAATTATACAGTTGAATATCTTCGCAAACTATCGTAGGATTCAGACATACTTCACTCACTCTTCTTAATAATTCACATATTGTTAATTCACCTCACTCGTGTATTTGTAGTGGCAGTATGCCCAACATGTTTTAGATAGACTAGTTTGTGGTTCCGTAATTCGTTGCTTTATTGGTTCGAAACAGCCGGGCCGAGCCGGGGTTGTAATAGTTGATTACAAAACCCTCTTCCCTATCATATTATAAAAAATGAGTTATGGTCGGCTTTAGGTTACGAGTTATTGATGGATGAAATTTAAAATTTAAGGTAAATCCAGTTATTGATAAAAATACAAGTAGCATCTAATCTATTACCTATGTATGTAAGTATGATAAGGTTTTTCCTTATTTTTGTAGAAGTAGGTCTTGCTTGCCTAAAGAGTGATTTCTAAAAACGAGAATATAAAAAAAAACCGTTTAGGAGCGTGTCGGACACGGCCAGGATAGGGTTCCGTAGCCATTACGAAAAAAAAAGTAATATACTAAGCGGCAAAAAATCTGACCCTTAAATGTATGCAGAAATATGTAATTTTGTAAGGATAATAGGCCAAATTTTGTGCCGCTGAGTATATTTTTCTAAGGATTTCGTATTGTGTACGGAATTTTCCAAGTTTAGATATGTTTTATACCTCAGGCTATTTACTCTTAAACTACTAATAATTCACAAGGCTAAGAAGCCGCTATAATGTTCCTTGTAACTTTGATATATTTACTCATTCTGAATCTTTCAATTTTTTCTACGCTCGATTTTAATGAAAAGGAACCCGGACGGTCCTAATCCTAAAGTATGGAAAATGCGGTTTCAGTTAAATATCCTCAAATTTTGATGTTATAGATTTCAAAGTAGCAGGGTTCGAAAATATCCTATTTATTTTGATATATATCAAAAGTTTGATATATGTCCTTTTTGTATGAAAACCATATTATTATTTGTAAAATAAATTATGTAAAATCGTTTCTGTGGTTTGTCTATTACCTACTTTCTTTGTAAAAAATAATAGAATAAGCAACAAAAACTTACACTTTCGTAACGAAATTTTTCTGACACGGCTGACGCCATTGTCGTCAGCAGAAGTGTTGCCATTAATGGATTAGAATAGAACTTACTATTGGGGAGTATCTTTTAACTACTCCAACGCCACCTACATTTGAGAAGTAGAAATACAGTTACAAAGGTCGAAAATTATTTAATAATATCAAATTTTTAAATAATTTTTGTATTGATTATCTAAGGGCGCCATCTCTGTTTCCGATTCCCTTACAGAGTTTAGTTTAGTTTTTAGACACTTTGTTCAGGATTTTGAAACCTATAACATATCAAAATCTCAGGATACTTAACTGAAACCACATTTTCCGTACTTTAGTTCCGGGTTCCTTTGCATTTTAATATTTCGCAAACAAATTACTAAATAGAAAAATCGTCTTACCAACCCCCCAGCGGGTTTAAAAGACCTATCTAACAATACCCCACACTATGGGATTAGTCGAGCAAAATAAAATCACCCCCAATTTACGTCTATGGGAGGCACCCTACATTTTTTTTTTGTTTTTTATTTTTATTTTACCTTTTGTCGGCGTGATTAATATGTATATTCATGCCAAATTACAACTTTCTAGTACTAACGATCTCTGAGCTTATCCGCGGACGGACAGACATGGTGAAACTATAAGGGTTCCTAGTTGACTACGGAACCCTACAAATGGTGTATAAAAGACTACCTGTTACGTGCTGAGCCGTATTAATCGCTTGATCCTTTCCATAATTAAGGAACAACCATTGCTTGTGGGTACGATTGCAATAACAACACGACTATCATTGAATATTCTTCGCGTCCGTAATAAATGCTGGAGGCCCTCTTGACTAAATTTTTGGGGTTTTCATTTGACGGTTTCACCAACACATCAACTTACAAGACATTCAATGTAGTCAGTCATGTTTGAATCCCAATAAATGATTGGTACATCAACATGATTGCATATTATTATTTGTAAATCAGTAAAATTCGAGGGAATATTAAGAGTAGCTCAATATCGGAGTTGTATTGAGTGTGCGTGGTTATCATGGCGACGCTACGGCGGCGGCAGCAGCAGGCGGTCTCCATGACGACCCCGGAGGCTCGGGCCTCCGACCGAGAGGACGGGCGCGATCAATCCACACCACCGCTGCCACCGACGCCGCTGCGCAACCCTGCTCGCGCACTACACCCCACACTGCGCTAAGCCCCCGGAAAAATTGCTTCCCAGAAAACATTATTGACATACGCAAAACAAATTTAAAACTACTTATCGACAAAGGTTTGAATCCTAATTGCTGCCTGTTGATTCAAAGAAAAGTCCAAAATGTTAATAATGTGTTTCCAAATTAGGATTAAGAGTCCAGGAATCTTCCACAGATTAATACCTAAGACCTACGAGCTATCCTTCCTTAGGTACTATAGAAATAGTTAAAATATTGATGAAATTATGACATACCTACTCAAAATATGTCATAATATTATTTTGAATGAATGCTAAATTTCTAATATTTATGTTGCCTTATACTCATACTTACTGGCAATTCATGGATTGACAGTATCATCGATAGGTGATAACGTTCAGATATTTGCTCTTGTCTCGGTTTGGATCCAGCTCCATGCTGCGTGTTGTTCGGAAGTTCATAACCTTTCAGTGTTATCTTCTCGTAATATACTTACTTTTTCATATATTACTGACGAGAAATATTTTTATCAAATTCTAGAGTACCTACCGTTAGTTGTTACATATATGATAAGTCTTCTTGTTACTTGACGCTACATTTTCCAACGAAATACACACTGTTTTCCTGTGCCCATATTATAATGATTATAGGTAGTCATTCACGATGACACGTGCCGTGGATCTTATTACAATGTCATTAATGTCAATTTTGACAAAATCACGCGTATTCGTGGATGGTACTAGCTATAATTTGGTGAGTATAGATTCTACCTTCTACGTCTATTTGCCACCAGTCACTAACGTGCCCATGACTCCCAAAGGAGTGCTTTTGAATTTCGGAATAATGTAGTATTTCCGGAACTTAATTTTATCTCAACTTCAACAACTTCAACAACGCATAAGAAAGTAGATATTATGATCAGGCGATGAATTCAAGGGGTACCTATTGTGAAAACTCCGCCGGTACGATTTCAGCGCTTCAAGTTGTTTATGCAGATAGCCTAGTATACCGAACATTTGTAGGAAGAGGCGTGACCTTGACCCCCGAGCATAGGCCTAACCTGCCCCAAAAGCGTTGAGTTAAAAGTTACGGTCGATATAAGAGAGGATCCAGTTCGCGCACGCGCTCGCACGTCCGCCCGCCCGCCCGACCGATCGATCCGCCCGCCCACGTGACGCAGTACATTTGCGGGGATTCTTTGCAGACAACTTGCTATAATTGACATCACAATTGTTTTCAGCAATAAGCTAATGCCAGAGATTTCTCAATTATGTTTTTCGTTCGTGTATTAACCGTGCATGAACTATTCTAGACGACAAATTCGAACTTCTATTGTTCCTTTAACGCTCTATCAAGTTCTTAACTTTAAATTAACAATTTGTAACTACGACTATGCATAATTTTCCACACATGGATTATGAATGTGTTAATAATTTGCAAACGTTGGTTTCTACCGTCAAATTAGAACATACCTATATTACCTAGAAGCTCTGTTTTTGGACATTAAAATGATATTTGTCCGCTGACTCTAAAGGAATTACAGGATATTCTTTTGCTCCCACCAATTTATTTTTTTTGCATCTAGTTTTTGAAAAGATGCTTTGAAGGATAAGCTTTTGCAGTTATAATATGTAATAAGATGGGTTTTGATCTTTCAATTATAGATATTTTTCTGTTACTATTACGCTGGACTGCAGTAAATTATAATAACTGACGTTCTTTCTATTATCTTAAATTTACATAACTTAAATAATATAAATATTTATAAAATCACAAATTATATGCAGGATTTTAGCAAGATAAGCACGTGAAATCGATACATAAATCACAACGGCGCTAAAACGCATGTCAACGAGATGTCACAGAATTTGGCATAAGTTATGCAATATAGTGCATCGTCCGTCGAGCCGAGTGCTCGCTCCACCTGTTGAGCTATTCATAATCATTATTTAGCACAAACAGTATAGATAAGCAAAATAGTTTGGACAACTCTTATTCTTGTTGCTTTGTAATTATATACATTCACAAATAGGTCCTGTTCAACGTATTATGTATGTTAAATTGTATATTAGCATATTATTGTTTTATATTATAAATTATCTATTAATCTCACCGTGAAACACATCATATCCATCGTGTAAAATGCCATAATATATTTAACAGATTTCAAAATACAGTGCCTTCCAAACAGTGTCCAGAAAGACAAGACAGAGTCCAGACATCTCATGCCAAATGATCGGTCTCAGTAAACACGACCGCTAGAGAACCTGACTACGAGGCTTGAGGGCCCGGGTTCGATTCCTAGCCGGGCAGTTATTTGTATGAATAATACAAATGTTTGTTCTCAGATCGTGGGTGTTTAATATGTATTTAAGTATTTATTTTTTTTATATACGTATGTTTATTCGTTGCCTAGTATCCATAGTACAAGCTTTGATTTAGTAGTTTGAGACTAGGTAGGTCAAGGTGTCAAGTGTCCCATGATATTTATTTATTTTACATAGTTCATGATTCAAAGCTGTCCCAGACAAACCGCAGCAAATTAAAAATAAATAAATAAGGCTGACAACACTTGCTGTACCTACACGATTAAACGATGTTGATACTTGATATTCATTTAAATTTTCGAGATATTAAATTGTGCTCGAGACTTCAAACTGCATCAAAATTCATTATAGTAATGTGTGTAAGTTGATGATGCACTTTAGTAGTCCCTTGATAAATTTTATTACCTTTGTCAGTGACCATTTACGTACAGACCAGACGCATCAATTTTTGGACCATTATGACCAGATTGGCATTGAATATATATCTTCTAACATTTTCTAATTCTAACATAATCTTATAATATTTTCCATTTTGTGGATGGTAGGACGTTGAATTAAACAAAAAATAATTTATTTATTTCTTAAAGCAGAAATATCAAAATTATCTAAGCCGGGTTAGAATGACAATATGTCAATTTTGACAGTTTTAAAAATGATACCAGATTAAAGTATCGTAAAAAATGCGTGGACAGCTTTCGCTGGCCCGAGTCTACCCGCTGCTGCGCAACAATGGCCGCTCACTTTCGACCACTTCCTTCGTAAATTCTGAACATCAGTGCTCTATCGCGGGTAGTTGCTTGAACGACTTCCTTGCAAAATGCCTTAACATGAGGCGCCCAGAGGTAGTTATGTCTAAGCACAATCATCAACTAAGGTAGAAACCTTTACATTGTTGCGAGAACGATATCATTATAAGTCTTAACATTATGCCTCTAGGGTTGTCCTGTCTTGTTGATGGTACGATAACAGGATGATGACCACCCTTCTGCCTACAGTATTACGTTGTTCCGCGATATATTACTTCCTCCCACACGCATTGTCTTGTGAATCAGTTAAACACGTTAAGTGCTATGGCACGGATGCCTGCATCTCTCTTTATCACCGTAGTCTTCTTTTTCGAACAAGCTTAGAAAAGAGATGCAGTGAACGACAAGCGAGAAATAATATAAATATAGCGAGAAATAATAATAATGAATTGAATATTATTTGATGTGATTAGAAAAAACAAGGTAATGCAATCGTCGAATAGTTTTCGATGAAATGAAGATCGACTTTATTACAAATTTCGATATTGTAAGTCCACTTATTTGACACACCACCAACATAAACATAAACATAAATAAAAAGAAGCGGTGGCAGTAGGGCTTTTCTAATATTTACCCATAAAACTACTGTTACTTTTTAATACATTTAAGCTTGTTTAATTTTTCCTTATCATAATCTTCAAGTATTTAGGATAAGAAATCACCATTCAAATAACTACGTATCTGCTCAGTCTTTTTTTTTAACAAATGTCATAGTTGATCTGGAGCGTCTTATAGATTACTTACGGTGGAGGTTTTTGGTAATTTGGAAGGCCGTTTTTGAATATAATACATGCATTTAATGCTTTAAACAGCAATACAAAAATATTTCGTGCGTCCGATGCAGTTGACGGTATAAGATGATTGATTGGTGGGGGTCGCTGCTGTCATTTTAATTAAAAGTAATGCGCGAGGTGAGCGTATGTGAGTGCTGCACACATACGCTACGCGTTAGCAGTCATAATATTTATATTAGACAGACATTTCTGGTTTCAAAATTCCTATAAGTTATTGTCACCTGAACGCGAACTGGGCAAGTAATAATAAACCAGCAAAAAGTTGGAAAACTCCCGACTTTGTCACTTTACAAGTTCAATATCTCAAAAAAGATCTTAAGAGCTACGGTGCCACAGACAGACAGACTCACATAGCGGTCAAACTTATAACACCTGTCTTTTTGCGTCGGGGGTTAATTAAAATCCAAATAGGATGATAAAGATAATCGCTTCATTCACAGTGCTCCCTTTTAATGAAGTTGTCACTTTGGAAGTTAAGCTAATTAACATCATTAAATTTATTTGAAACTTATTAGGTACATACATACTAACACATTTTTTTTACAATCGTTAAATTAATTACTTACCTACTTTTACATATTTCCTTACTATTATTATTATTAAAATCCTTACTGTTAAACTATTAGCACATTTAGAAACTGTGCGCTCCCTTTGTTTGCTAAAACCAAAAAATCAATCTTTGAAATGTTTTTGATTTAAGTCGTCAAAGCAAATAGTATTTTACGCAACAGTTCATTATAAGGGTCCTTAAACACGAGTGTAGTTTTATGAAACGAAGCGCAGCCGAGTGTCACAAAAGGATGAGTGTTAATAAATGTATACATTACTTTATTTACATGAATATTATAAGTACCTATTCTAAGATGGGTTCAGAACCCGATGTCAAATACCTGCTTTGCATTACTGATTTGTTCTACCGCTAAGATATCCGTAGTTGTAACTAATGCAATAAATAAATGAAAACATTAAGAAATTATTTTATATAAACTTTAAACAACAACACAGCAAAAACAACAACAAACAAAATGATAACAATCATGTTGTTTTGTAAGACATAGACAAAACAGTAAAGTCCTTATTCGAATGTCACTCGAGATCAAATTGTCGTACGATTTATGTTTTAAAAAAATACCAAAGTGACATTTTGTATCGAGAAAATGTTTGTGTCTAAGCAAACTAGAATAGGGGCCCATTTAAATTGTGTTGACTTTGACAGCTGTTCCAAATTTGAAACTCGTATATTTGATACTGCAATGAAATGAATAATGAACATTACGTTACTACTGTTGTTGTCTACTACCACAGATAAGAAAGGGCTCCGTAGCAAAATTTCGAAAATCCAAAATTCCAAGTTCGATTTTCCTAAAGACAAAACTGCGAAAATCAAAACTCCTAAAGATGCATGTCCGATGTTCAGTTGACCCACTTTTATAATATCTAGGTAATGTACAAAACTGCTAGTACATGAATATCCTAACGACGTTTATCCTACGTTCATTTTAACCTACGTTTAAAATGCCTAATGTACTCGTACAAAATTATTAGTCCACGATAATTGTTATCGTGTTTGATTTATTGTAATTATTTCTGAAAAATTCATTAGACTTTTTGCAAGTAGGTATTTTTTATTTTTTAGATAAGTATGTCAAATTTGGAAATATTGTAATTAGATATTTTGTACCTACGAAGGAATATTAATTTTAGGAAAGCAAATCATTCGGTTTCAAGTGCATTAGGACCAGCATTTTTAGGAATTTCGAACATTATAAATTTTAATTTTCGGAGTTTTATCTTTAGGAATATCGTACACAGGAATATTGATTTTCGAAATTGTGCTACGGAGCCCAAGAAAGTTATTATATTAATCGGTTGTTTAATGCTGGTCATTGCCAACGGTTTGTGAACGCATTTTAGAGGACTTTGATATGTGTGTAGATAAAGATGTATTATACTAAATTTTTTCATCTTTTGAAACGCAATGGTGTGATAAAATATAAATATATTTGTAGTCGACTGTGCCAGAAACTTAATAATTGAGAAATTATGTGCACAGTCGACTGGGACGGGCCACCCGGTCCCCAACCAATATATTACGCCATTTAAGATTCTCATTAGTTGTTTCATTTGATTAGATTACTTACGCTCCCTCGAGGTTGCGGCTCATCATATCTTGTCAACACATATTAGAAGAGTCCCATTTAAAGTCAACAGAGCGTAAGAACGTTTGAATCGCAATTTTCAGTCTCATCACATAATTCATTTTAAATATTTTTATAGTTTTAATTGGAGTTGTGAATAATTTGTCTACACAAATTAGTTTTACTTTAATTGCGAATATTTACTTAAATGGTTTTACATAAAATATCCAAGTTGGCTCGCAACGTCAAATGATCAATTATTTGACGACCGGATGGCCTAGTGGTTAGAGAACCTGACTATGAAGCTTGTGGTCCCGGGCTCGATTCCCGGCCTCGGCAGATATTTGTATGAATAATACGAATGTTTGTTCTCGGGTATTCGGTGTTTAATATGTATTTAAATATGTATTTTTTTATATAAGTATGTTTATCCGTTACCTAGTATCCATACTACAAGCTTTGCTTAGTTTGAGACTGGGTCAATTGGTGTCAATTGTCCCATGATATTTATTTACATATTTAATTGCATAACAAATTTCAACCTAATAGTATTAGCGATTTTGTATTGAAATTAACTAATAGTATTTGCTTGTAATTTGTTATGCAATTGGGCCCTGGACCAACGTTTGTAAATTCGGCACAGGCTCGTTCTGTATGTTTCCCAAAATGTCTGCTTCTCAAAATGGCCTTCCAATAAACGTCTCTTTCCTGTAATGTCTGCTATTTTGTTGCCTATGATGGCTCTTTCCTAAAATGTTCGCTTCTTATTATCTCCACTTCCAAAAATAGCCTGCTTCCTATAATTTCCGCTTATGATGATGTCTAATTCCCGCAATGTAATTTAAATAATTTTGAAGTCTTTGTTAAAATGGTTAGAATTATTTAGGTGTGGCAGACGAAAATTTTTGGAAATTGGTCCTATGAATAGAAGCAGCGTCATAGAAAGGAGTCATATTAGAAAACTGTCAGTACTTGAACCAGACATCTTAGGAAACTAACAAATATGAGAAGCAGACTTTACAGGAAACAGACATATAAGAAGCAGACATCATAGGAACTGTCAAAAATGAGAATAGACATTTCAGGAAACAGACAACATAAGAAATGGACATCATAGGAAACTGACAATGTGGGAAGAAGGCCATTTTGAGTAGCAGACATTTTAGGAAACAGACAGAACGAGCCTGAGCCGTGTAAATTAATTAAATTAGGGTTAACCTGTAAAAATAAATAACTCTTATTGTGTTTTTTAGGGTTCCGTAGCCAAAAGTTTCGCCATGTCTGTCTGTTTGACTATCAAAGCTAGAAAGCAGTAAACAATGCCGACAGAATGGTACAATAAATAAAAAAAAAAAAATTCTAAAAATTTCTAAATAAAAAAAAGTCTTTTAAAATCATTAAGGGGTTGCTAAAACGATTTTTCGATTCAGTTATTAGTTTGCAAAATATTCAACTTTAAAGTGCAAATTTTCACTAAAGTCGAGAGTCCCCCCCGCTCTCTAAAATCTAAAAAATTCAAGATTGTAGTAAGTACATCAAACTTACAAGGAAAACTATAACGGTTAAGTTTTCTTGAGAATTATTAGAAGTCTAAGAGCAAATAGCAGCCTAAGGTATAAAATATACCTAAACTTGGAATATTTCGTACAAAATACGAAATTCTTAGAAAAATATTACTATTTTTTTTCGTAATGGCTAAACGGAACCCTATTTCGGGCGTGTCCGACACGCTCTTGGCCGGTTTTTTATTTACTAATCAATTTACCTTTACTTGTGTAACAAACAAGTATGCTTCCTTGCTTCCTTTGATGGTTTTTACCGGTCAGATTACTTCGTTTTCTGAACCAGTATAATTCTGCATAATTTCAAATGCTGTCAAGGATAATGACGTTGCCTCATCACAGTGTAGGAGACACACTATTTTAAATCTAGTATCCAAGGTGCCAGAGCTCAATCCCTATTTGATAAAATGGATTTTGACATACTGAACTTAGCGCTCCTGCTTCAATTAGTACTGTCATCATCATCATTATACTTCTAAGTTAGGACTACCATCTCTAAAATTTGTCTACCAGGACAAGAAGCGAGAAAACCCCAGATTTTGGAGCCCAAAACCGGACATGTCAACAGGTTTAGGTTACGTTAAGTTTAATTTGAAAACATTATTTAATATTGAATTTCCGGCGGATCGCGGATGTACCAATTTTGCTCTAGAACAAAAAAACTGAAAAAAGAGCAAAATTTTCGCGGTACTTAAGAGGTTAGCTCGGATTACACGCATTTAGGACCAAATGAAGGTATTAAAACAATTTCCAGCTTGCTCTTAAATAAAATCCTGATTGTATTAGTCTAAAAATTAAAAATATATTTAAACCCGGATTACAAATGAAACCCCGCCCGGACGCTCCCCGGACGCCCTCTAAGCTAGGACAAATCCGGGGAAACCCGAACGGATGGCAACCCTATTCTAGGTACATAACAAGGAGTAAGTGAAATTATGCAGAATTATACTGGTTCAGAAAAGAAGTAAATGAAGAGTTTCTATTGGTTAATGCAAAACACATTCCTCGCAACACATCCTCACACGTATTGACGGAAACGCAGCTTTACTGTGTAAATGCTTCTATTTTCTTCTACGACTGAAGAACACGTATTGCTGTTTGAATGCAGAACTAAGATACCTACTTCACCCACGAAGCGTGAGCATTTGCATTCAACTGATGTAGCTGTCATACGACGAGTGTGCTCGTACTTTTAGCTCATGCCATGCGCCCAGCGGATATTGAGCGGAGCTGCACGTGAATTATTAGAAGAAAACTACGGTACTACGGTATCTATAAAGGTTATTGAGATACTAGAAAATTATCCTTCAATAATTTCGATGACACCTTTGTTGGCGAACAAAATTATAACAGATGAGACTACATTTTGAAATGAACTTTGGAAATGAATCCAATCCAAATGAAGGCGATCGCTTACTTCTAGTAGCGAATCTATGTACTGTGTTAAAAAATGTAGCTGTTCTGTGCTAAGTACTTGTAATCTTTTTAGACAACATTGTAAATAAATCTGTTGAAAAAATATATATATACCTCGTTGAGTATCTTGCTAGATTCTTCTGAACAGAGGTTTTCCGAAACGGTGGTAGATTTTTTTGACATTCATAAATGCTTGTCATACCCTAAATTGAATAAAGATATTTTTGACTTTGATCTTTGAGAATAATTCTTAGCACGCCTGATTGGATCTCCAAGCTATAAGCGTGACAAAAAAATAATAATAAAAAAACACTTTAGCTGGTGGATAAAACTAAAATGCAGAGAAAATTCATCAGACCACGAAACGCAATCAGCGAGACACATTAATGTCAACAAAACTGTTTACTAATTAAATACGATAAAGTCTCTTTAGGTCGGAACTTGGAACTTGTAGTTCGCAATAATAACTAAAGATTGTGTTCAAAATCTTATTTTTGATAAATAACAAATTCGCGAGTTTAGCATGGGGGTGACGAGCTATGCTGTTAGAACTTTACATCTTTAATAAAGTCTGCTATTGACAACTTATCCCGAGACTTTTGTTTATCTGGTGCAATCGAAACCCAAGTTATAAGGATTAAACATATACTTGAAAAACATAACCATCCTCTCGGGCAGTCGGGTAATATCAAATTTACAAAAATAAACTATGACGGCTAAGTTTGCTTCAGATTTTTTAGTAGTTTAAGAATAAATAGCAGCCTTAAATAATACCTATACATAAACTTGGAAGATTCCGTACTTACAAAATATAAAGCCTTAGAAAAATATTATGTACTTGTTTTTTCTAACGGCTATGGAACCTTATCTTATCCTCTTGCTGACACGTTCTTGGCTGTTTTTTTTTTGTGATAATATCACATCTCAAACTCTTACTCGTTTGCCTCCCTCTCATAATTATAAAAAAAAAAACTTACTTAACAACTGGTAGCATGGTGTACGGTTGTGAAATAGTGAGCCCATCGAATCGTCGTTCAATAAGTCTTCTTTAGTTAGTTCATACCTATCTGTTAAGGATAAACTAAGTTGACGTTTCTACGTCATAATGAACTGACGAAAATACGTGCACAAGGAAACTGCGTTAGCCAGAATATAAATGTGGGTCATGTCATGCATAGTCATTATTGTCCATTAAGGAAAATCCCAATCGGATTTGATTTCTGTGGAATGATGTGTTGTGCAATTTTCGTGAATCCATGAAACTCAGAAATATGCCTAAGTTTCAGGCATATTCGTGCCGGATGTAAAGAAGTAATCATGTTATAATTAACACCAGTATTAGTTGGGTTTCGTTGATTCCAACCACCATCTCATGTCATGATCAATTTTACCCTGGTTCTAATTTGAAGTGCTGTTTTATCAGCTTGCAGTCTTTTTCAGACTTTGCTACTGACCTCTGATAGCAACATTTAATTTTGAGTGGTGATTTCGTCTGATTAACTCATATAAGCGTAATAGCGAGTCGTTACGAAGACACCGGTGAAGCGGAATTAGAATGAAGTGTGCGGCGCGACTCGCCGCGGCCGTGCCACGTCATTGCCGTGACCCACTGACATAGATCCGCGGGGCCGCCTGCACCGATATCTGCACGCGCACGGCGCGCTCTTCCTCTCTCTCGTACTCTGTACCCATACCTTCAATATCATGTTTACTCTTTTTAACATGCACATTTTGGATGCATTTCTATTTTTCGTACCATTGTTGTATGCTTGCGTCATACTATTGTTACTTAAATAAACCGAGACAAGAATATCCTTTTCGGTGTATCATAGAACCTCAATACTATTTACTTTATTAATTGTGTCTCTGTACAAACCTTAACACGCACGACCTTAAATTGGCACATAAGAAATACTTATTTCATATAATTAAAAAACTATATGTTCGCCACGGTACCTATGCTTATTAAGCTTAATTTTAATTATTTTCAACGTTTGTTTAAAATTATTAAATTGGATAGTGCAATAATGACCTTGTTATCTAAATTGTGCACTTGACACGAATAAGTACTGTTCCATTTCACTTTCATGTGTGCGTCACAGCGATTGCTATACATATACGTAATAGTAATGCTCATGCACCAATGAATATACTGTGTGCGTAGATATGTTACAAATCAATCAACAATCAATGCTTTGGATTATATATTAGTACTATGCAGTAAATTATTAAAAGGCTAGTTAGTAGTTAGGCTAGTAATTTGGAGATGTTAGTTAGGTGGTTAAAGCGTAAATAAATTTTCTTGGATTCATTTTAATTAACATATTTATTTCGCAACATTGTTTTGCCAATTTGCTAATAAAAAATACCCTATCTACCTGCATCTATTCATTCGTTTTAATTCGTGCAAGATCGGTTTCATTCGTCAAGTTTATGAATGTGTCGTCACAGTGAGCGAGAGCGCTACAGAGCTTCATAAGATAGAGGCAATGGGTGGGACCGTAGCAGCGCTATCAGGTCCAGTCCTAACTTCGCCTCCCGCCACGCTACCGCCGCCGCCGTCATTGCCGTCGCCGTTCTGCGTCGCGTCGCGCCGTGTTGATATTATGTGAAGTGGCGAACGAAAAGGATGTATGTATATGTACATCTCGTCTTTCAGTTGACTTTCATCGTCGTTTTGTAGCGAACGTTTCGCACGGATATTGATAGGAAATGGCACTATCGCTTCGCTACGTAATATAGTTTATTGCAAGATTTAGTTTATCAAACCTGAAAAATAAGTTTCGTGAATTGTTCAAATCGTTAACAACCTTCGCTGTTTTAAAGTGCTCAAAGAATTCAGGACAAAAATTGCTCTGGGATAAAGCGTGGCGCAATGCAGTGTACGTTTGGATGCGAATTCAAACAGTGTAGTGCAGAATTAATTAAGAGAGACGAAAGTCTCGTGCGTCTTATTAAAAAGTGCTGGTGTTTCCTGTAGCCATGCTGCCAATGGTGCATACAGAGCCTGTGCTTTTCAATTTTGGGGGTCCCAATATAGACGGAGCCGCGACTCCGTCGGCCTCAGTTCCGCCCTCGCACACGCCAAATTCAGATGTTGAGGAACTAGTAGACATCTTCTTTGACGTCGATGTCGCTGTCAACACGTTTTCGAGGTAAATGGACCAATACTACTCATGGCCTTGACCCTGAACATTTTATATCGTTGTCAATATCAGGAATAGCTTGCAAAACGTGCTTGAAGTAACAAATTGATGAATTTATTCGCTTGCGTTTTTAGCTACCCTTGTTGTAACTACACCACCAAGCAAAGCCAACCTTTTGATACCGGCTTGTTAGTTTAAAAAAATATTATTACAAAGATAATATAATATGCTATTCTACCACTTGGTAATTGACTAAACGATTGTTTAGCGGTAGGTAATTTATTGCGTAATGAATGATATTTCGCTCGCCAGTAACTTTCATGATAAGTGTTACCAGTGGTGGTCGATGAAAGTCAACGTCAACAAGTGGTCGCCGTGTTAACTGAAGCGTGTTCATGTAGTGATTGGATAATAAATGATCACGGTCATACCTCCTTCATCAGATAGTTAATACTTTTTGAGGGTTCCGTACCTACACAGGAATCTCATTCTTTTGCAATCTACTGTGTATATAGGTAGACTGTCGCCTTCCGTCCGATTCGGTGTGTCACAGCCGTTTAGCTCAAACATTTTGCAACCAGACAAAAAAATCCATTGTGAAACGTCCTAAACCGGTTGTACCGCATAGTCTTAGCAGTTCTCCTATTCCCTTTCCCGATTGTTCATGTGGAAATTCACAGCAAAGGATAATAAAAGCTCTACTTTACCTTTACCCAATTAATGGAAGATTAAAATTGAATGCGAATAATAATAATAGAAGCTACACAAATAAACTAGAAATATTGTAGGTCACTACAGTGAACTACAGATAAGTTATCGTCGACTAATTACGTACCAGTTGCAACGATGTTGATAAATAACAAGGCAAAGGCAGTAGTATGATTATCCTTTACTTATAGTTTTAACCTGCGGCATCCAGTGGGAATTTGCAAAAAGCCCTTTTTAGTTTACCTCTATTATCTTCAAGTGTCTACCAAATTTCAAGTCTCTAGCTCCAGTTTTACGTCTTTTACACGTAAAATAGCGCTTAAATTAAAATAAGGTAGGTAAGGCCCCTTAACAATAATAATCTATCAGCGAAAAATAATCATAGCATGAAGAAAATAGGAAAAATACCACATGTAGAGTCGAGTTCATAAACTTGTGAGCAAAAATTTTACTAAAAATATCTGAACACATAATTGAACATGTAATTGAGTCGTCTTCAGATATTTTTGATCAAAATTTTGCTCACAAGTTTATGAACTCGACTGTAATAAATAAATAATGGAAAGAATATTATTTATCTAACTGATCCAGTTATAACAACTGACTGATGTGATTATAATAATGACTGATTGTTTCCAAATTAGAATACGTCTTTGAATTTTATTTTGTAGTTAGTCTGTTGGTGGCTTCCACAACAGAGTATCCTTTCGCTTGTAGGTTTAAATATTGGGCTTAATCAAATGTATTCCATTCCATGACCTTAGCCAAATCATGGTCGTCACAGCATCTCTTTTAATAATAAATCCTTTCCTAAGGGCCTGTTGTTTGATCATTAGTTAAACTAACTAATAGTTAAAATGTATGGCAAAAATAACAATAGTTAACACATTTCATCGGAAATTTAACTATAGTAACTTTTAACTACTGATCAAACAACGGGCCCTAAGTGTTTTCGTATCTATTGCATCATAATTATAAAACATGATGCAAATGAAAATAGTAAAAGCAATTAAGCTCTGTCATTCTTAAAGCACATCTTTATAATCAACGATTTTTTTTTGTTTACTTTAGTAAAATAGCGAATATAATATGGTCATTTTATTACTTAGTATTTTAGTATGACTTAATTACCAACTTGAACAATGACCGCAACAATTTTGCAATTTGCGCGCGGCGCGACTTGCGGATGTTCATGGTAATACCTACTGTAAGTCAATGTTGAAGTCGGGTGCAGTGCATTAAATGTATGACCGCGTATTTGTCGACCTAGAATGTAGAAAAATAATGCACGACCTGATAATAAGTTAATTTCTGGTCGAAGATAACAGGTCCTACAGTCAACGTCATAAATAAGTGATAATTTTTTTATCTTGTCATTTTAACGTCATTTTTGAAAAGCCATACTATACCATTGTATACCTATTGACTGAAAGCGAGAAAGTACGAAAGTGATCACTTATTTATGACGTTGACTGTACGTCAGCCATAGGTACTCCAAATTCGTCTATTATCGAGTAACGAATGAAGTAAAGGAGTAAAAGTTATTTTACTAAAGCTTGCTGTTTGTGTTGTTGTTAAAGAATTACTCCGAAGTTCATAAACGATGTGATTTTCTTCATGAAAGACTACTACTGCCTTTCTGCATTATTCTGCATCTATCAGAAGTCCCACATTCCCATGGTGCAGCCGTTAAATTGAATACCCTTGACCGGACTTGTGACGAAGCTTAGGCTTCCGTTGATGGCCGTGAACGTATGCGTCACCTAGTCATACCAGCGAGCAAGACGGAATACAATCATAGATATAGCTACCTCCGAACTAGAGGTCTGCAAAAAACATAAATACTTTTAAACTATTTGCGTTGTTTTATTGGCAACTTGGACCGTTTATAACATGAGATTATATCTTCCAACAACCAATTTCGTCATGGTGTGTTTGTACGTCTGTTTGATGTTATTAAACGAGCAATGGAATCATTGGATTTTCGTAACTTAACAAAATGTTTAGAATGTTAAAACTGATAACTATGATGTTGTGATGTCGGCATTTAATTAATATTAGATTATACATAAGCACGCAGTAGTAATAATTAGCATAGGATCTTCTTGATTATTTTATAAGAAAGAGTAGAAGTCAAAGGAAACGTGCAACATAATTATCAATCTAATATTTCATGGTAAGATCCGATGTCCAGTCGTAAACTTTTTTTTGTGAGATGTTCTTTTTCCTGGCAGTAGTTTTGTAGCCATACAAGCTCAATTAGATAGGTAAAAACACAAAGTCGCTTATACCATTACCGTAAAACCTTGGGTATAAGAGTTAAGCTTACTAAAGAACGAGTTTTTACTATATTACATTTATTTGAGCAATATCTAAACGAAACCTAGACGAACCTAGTCAATGATCGTTGCATATTTTAGTTTCCGGCGTACCTGTTCATTAAAATACTTCTCGTCGGTCTTCAACGGCCATATAAGTGCCACACGTTATAACTTTTAATGAGTCACGTGAGGATAATGCAGCCATGAAACGATAAGAAAATTTAAAAAGAGGTACACGTTTTTGACATGTTACTCGTACCAACAGTTGACATGTTCTTAGAATTTCAGGACGGGGTTAACCTTTTTCTATGTGAAAATTTCATTTTTGCAACTATCCATATAAACTTTTTTAGACGAAGGGTCTAGTGATAATCTTAAAGTAAATTAATAAAAAAAACAGCTTTAACATTATTTATTTCCATGGTGGATTGTTTGTTATGTTAAAGCTAGCTACACACAACCAAAAAGTCGGACTCGCGGAGGAAGGGTTCCGTACCACCTATTTATCATCTATACAACAATATACGTTTATGTTATACCTTTGTTGAGTGGGAGCCCCCCTTGAATGTTTATTTTATTTGAATTTTTTTTTTGAAAATGAAATGATAATTTATTGCGTATGAATTAAGGTTTTAGATTGCAGTTACATATGTTTTTTAAACTTAAGTTTCACTTAAACCTACCATACAGGTGTACACGCAGCTAAAAAATAATAAAGATGAAAATTATAAAATTACACTCAGTTATTTTAAATACAATATATTCATTACAATTATTATTAAAATCGATAAAATAGTTCCAATACCATTACAATTTTGATTATATTATTTAATTAAATAAAAGCTAAAGTAAACAGTGAATATACAACTAAATATTCCATAAATATTTCAAGCGTCTACCTGTTGCCGTTATTAATATCGATCAAAAACCGGCAAAAGAGCCCTCTTAAATATTTGTTTGGTGTGTTTTTAGTATTTGGTGTTATAGCGGCACGCAACAGAAATGTATCATTTGTGAAAATTTCAACTGTCTTGCTATTACGGTCATGAGATACAGCTTGGTGGCCAGTCAGACAGACGGACAGTGGAGTCTTAGTAATAAGGTCCCGTTTTTAACCTTTAGGTACGGAACCCTAAAAATAAATGACCATCGATTGTATGTTGACGACTGTATGTTTTTTTTAATTTGCACTGTGTTCATGTTGGTACTCGTACCTGGTTAAATGTGTTGATCGCTTCAAAATTTTGCAAACCTTTTTTCAACCAGATTGACCTGTATGTACTACGTCCGGTGACATTAATAATGTGGTAGATGAATTCTGGTGGTCAGGTCAGGATCGTGTCCAGGATGGGAACTACTCCATGGTTAAAAGCATCGTCTTGAAACTTGGTACGGACATTTAGTTTGGATGGCAATGAAAAATATAGCTGAGAAAAGGTACAGTCAACATAATAGCTTTGTATTCAAAATTAAACTTTTACAGAAAGTTATTTCATTATAGACTTGATTACAGAATTGCCATTTTTTTTGCTTTACAAATGATTTAGGTTTGATCAGGTGTTCCTTTTATCCTACTTATCTTACTTACATCCTACTTATATTATAAATCTGAAAGTTTGTGTGTGTTACTCCTTCACGCTAAAACGGCTGGACGTATTTGAATGAAATTTGGTACGTAGATAGCTGGACGTCTGGAATAACACAGGCTACATTTATCCCGATATTCCAACGGGATAGGGATAAAATCTCGAAATCGCAACCGCTGGGCTTAGAGTCATGAAATTTGCTATGTAGATAGCTGGACGTCTGTAGTCTGGAATAACATATAGCCTACTTTTTATTCCGATATTCCTACGGGATAGGGATAAAACCTTGAAATCTCAACCGTCTTGATATTTTTGACAGTTGTTTTTAACACAACCTCAATGAAAACCACGATACGATATAAATTTGGGAATTCCCAGGGGAATTTCGTAAAATCAGGAATTTTAATTATAGTACCAGATTAAATAGTTAAAGCGGCGGGTAAACTCTAGTCACATAAAAGCTAAAGGTAGAGCTTCTTTAAAGGCAGTTCTCTTGAAGAAGCATGTTGGGGTCTGCATCCACATGTCATAAATTTAACTAACTGATGGGTCCTATATTATTATGTAAAACTCACTTTTTATTAATAATTTATTGAATAGTTAAACAATGAACGTCTATTTGTAGCACAGGTGAACTTAAAATCCGCAATCCTCATTGGACAACAGTATCAAGGTCAAATAGGGAAGCGTAATAGTCGTCGGCAAGGTCAGTATCTGTGTCCCTTTGCAAAGGTGGATACGACTGTTAAAAAGTCGCACAACCAAGATTAGATAACAACCCAAGTGGGGTGCGGAATTAAAAATACAGGAAGTTAACAAGGATGTAACGATGTCGAAGTAACTTGAAAATATTACGACAAAGCAGTATTATTTTTCGGAAGCAAAAATCAACAGCGTAACTTTACTCTTGTACTTATATAATGCTCTTGCTGAAACATAGCATGAGAATGGAAAAAGTTACTTCTAACTTTCACAAACGAGTTTATTCTTTCATTCAGACGGGTACAGAGGCGAGCACAGACCATGAGATGATTGTAGAAGGCTACGGTGGACTGTTGTATAACACAAATAGACTCAACATTCAGGTAGCATTATGAAGTCTTGAAAGTGTTTGCAAAGTATAGTGGTATGTCGATTATAGGTTTTCTTATAGTAAATTGAATATACTTGCATTGTCATCTAAACTACATTTCCGTACCTACCAAATTTCAAATCGATGCCATTAACCGTCGAGGAAGTCCGTGGCGTCCTGCGGCGACGATCCTGGCCGGACTACCAAAAGGTCACTACCAGATTATTGTATTGTCAGCAGATTTATATAATATGCCAAATTTCAAGTCAATCCGTAGACTGGAAGTCAAGATTCGACGCTTACATAACATGCATTACACACACACAAACATCACGCCTGTATTCCCAAACGGGGTAGGTGGAGCACACGAAACGTTACCGCTTCGGAGCCACTTTAAGCAATTTTAGGTTTTAAGTTTGCCAAAAACGGTACAATAGTGACAGGTTGCTAGCCTGTCGCCTACGGTATATCTTAACCTATATCCTCAGTTGCCCCTTACGACATCCACGGAAGAAATGGAGAGGTGTAATTCAACCCTACACCACACGGAGGACATACATTACAAGTTAAATAAATGCTTGTAAAAAAAACTTTATTTGGTTTGCTTGGCCAAAAATGAATTTATAGATAGCTTTTCTCCTTGAACTTGAACCCCTGTCTAAATTAACGGAAATCAAAAGAAGTATTTAACTGACTGACTGCCTGATTCATGAGAAGTCAATTTACATTGCTCACAGAACTAGTGGAACTAGCACCTTGAAATTATGCATGGGGTTTCCTTGTTTTATAAAGCCAGCCTTAAGGACGATTTTGTTTAATTCACTCCGTAAAAGTGTGAAATGAGGAATAAAATGTTGCATGGAAAACCAAAACCCAGTGGTAATTTTTCTAGCTAGTGATTATTTCATAATTCCTTCATAATTGGTATTGTCCGTTTAAGTGTTCAGTACCAAATTACTACAAAATGATAAATAAGAAGCGAACTGGTTAATCTCTGAGGTCTAATATAACCGAGGACTTTGCGAAGACTTGTTATTCAGTTTCACATTATGTTTCATCATCCATATAACACTAGATATAACAGGTGTGTTTTTTTAAAGAATTGAGTCGTACATCTTCCGGATGCGTTTTTGACAGATGCTTCTTGTTGTTCACTTCTTTATGGTTGTTTCTGTTTAGTTAAGACTTCAAAAAAGGAGGAGGTACTATGTTCCAATGTTTGTATGTTTTTATGTTTTTTAAATGTCAAAATACTATGTTGTGCAAGTAGCAAGTTCTATTTATACTTAACGATACAGTCTTTTCTTTATTAAGAAAAACTTTAGTGTTATCATTGTTTTGTATGTTATCTGAAAGACGAAACAGCCTGCTAATTGTTTGTTAATTGTATTTTCGTCCTCTGCGCTGCTTCATTTTTACCGAATTTAGACTAATTTAACGCCAGGTTATCCGAAATAAAACAATTTTTGGTTCAACCTTACGCATTGAAATAATTTTTTTTTCGAGTAAAAATATAAGAGGCAGTTTAATTTTCTTCATTATTCAAGGGTTTTAAACACGATATATTACTTCAATCGATCAAAAAAAAAACGGAAACAGGAAAATTATACACTGTTTATAATGGGATTATCATAACTTTTTTTGTAGAAAATATGTCGAAATGACATTTTTCAGTGGTAACCTTTTCATAAAATTAAAGATTACCTCTAAGAGCTCTTCACACGACGTTTTTTTCCCTCGTTTGTATCGATAGGTACAAACGCGAGTCGAACGCTCAGCAAACGCAAGGAATGCCGGCACGTTTTAACCTTACACAACTATCCTCATGTGTTTCCTCATGTCTTATCCGTCTACATTTTATGTCATTTGGTTGATCAAAACAGATAAGTTTATGGGAGGGGTGTAGTAATCAAAAGGACTTTCTTTATGGATTTAGAATATTTTTTAAAATATTATCCGAGCGATGTCATAGATTGTCTAAAATGAAGGTACTTACCTACTATACTCGAGTCCAGAATCAGGCGAACCAACTTGACATTTCATTACACATAAATGTTGCCACAGCTACACCAGTGCTGTAGTAATATCGATATAAAAAAAAACCTTATATCGATGTTAGAAAAAACTCAATAAGAAATAATAATAAAATAAATCTTTTCGTTAAAGATTTCGAAAAAAATGTTGAACACCGAGAAGGACGCCAATCGCCATTTTGTTTTATTGACATGTCATTTGACTTAACTGCCATCGGCTTGCTTGGAACTATTTCCGTTATTGTGAAATGTTCGTTACGTCATTAAGTGTTTGTTATCCTTTTTTGTCGTTTTCAGGCCTAAAGCTATGAAAATAACGTCCAAAAGTGACAAAACATTTTCATTCCGTGTCTACACAAGGTTATATCGACATATTTGTATCGACATATATTCCTATGCCTATATTTTTTGCTATGTTTGGTAACATTTTCAGTTGTCAATCTAGTTCGCCTAATTTTGGATTCAAGTATATACCCCGATATGTAAACAGTTTTACAATAACACATGTAAACAGCTGTTAGTTAGTAAAAATTTTGCAACCAATAATTTACGCTACTCTTATGAATTCTTTAGTTCTTCTTTATTAATAATACACGGAGCCTACCAATTCCTTAAAGGGTCGGCAACGCACCTGTGATTTCCCTCGTGTTGCGGGTGTCCATGGGGGACGGTGATCGCTCTCCATCAGGTGACCCGTCTGCTCGTTTACCCCCTCTTATATAAAAAACGGAACCATGTTTCTTCGGGTGGACTCTCACTTGTTTGTTTCAATACTGCAACTGCTTTAGCATGCTGATAAAATAATAATTTCCGTTAATTATTGAATTAATGTCATAGCATTTTATTTTTTAACCGACTTCAAAAAAGGAGGAGGTTCTCTGTTCCAATGTTTGTATTTTTATGGCATTGGGTTGACATATTAAATAAATATTGGAATTATGATTATTTTGTACTTCAACTGAAGCACATTTACTGCTTACAATTGGTACGATGAATATATACTATGTATTTTTGGCCATTATCTCAAATAACTATATAAAATAAACGTTTATAAGATTAAACTGTTGTAGCTAGCAATGCAATAGTAGTGTGTCGTATTGTGTCGTGACGCATCAAAAGTATTATTATTATTTTAATTAATTTTATATTTTAAGTACGCATTAATTCTGTGTGTTTTCTCAGTCGTCACACAGATGTCATGATGTCTCACTCCCCGTACTAGCTGCGTATAGCGCCAAAAACGCCATACATATACACACACAACACACACTCTTGTACAATAATATTAGGGCGTCTTGGACGCAATACGCAGCTAACTCGCTGCGCGCTCCCCCTCGCTTTTAATCGTCCGCAAATCGCTAGGCTAGTGTGATGTGACCCTTAACATATGTAACCTATATGCTTGACACGACTCGACACAACGACACTTTGTGTTTTTGTTTTTAGCTTTAAATAGTTATACGAATTTAAAAAAAATGTTGTGCGTATGTATATACCCCTGATATAAAATAAAATTTGAATTCGTCAGTCAGTCGTCACTTACTTATCACCTTTCAGATTTGAATTACGTGGAAGGATGACGAATGCATTGAGTAACGATTGAAACCTTCGGCTACTACCAACTTTCTCCCATTTGAATGCGAGTGTCAACTGTATTTATTTGCGGTAGGTTGTGTTCTTGGTTACTTGAGGAAGTTGAAAAATTGTTTACTTAAACTTCGATGTTCTTTTTCCGTCGGTGTATTTGTGAGTTTTAGCGTGGGCTCGTATCCGGGACGTGCACGACGAAGACAGGATGTAGGAATAGGAATTAAATAGAGGCTTCGAAGTTCTCGAGAAGTATTTTAATATAGGTACTATTTCTGGTCACGCTTATGGCGCGTTGTTGTTATTCCGAACATTATTATTTCAAGGTTGCGCGGCCGTCGCAGTAAGGTTGCGTAGTGGGGCTCCTCGGTAGGCGTTATTCGACTGCTATCTCCGTCTCTTTTTCGCGTCAAGCTTCAGCCTGTATTTGGCATTTGATGAGTTGCGCCAATGTGAACATTATATTTTGTTAGCAATTTAGTTAAGATGAACTTTATTAACGGTTATCTTCAGCAAATGTACTCAACGCAACGTAACGCAACGCAACGTAGTGATCTCGCGTAATCAATTTACGATATGTTCATCGAAATTATCTTAGTTCGATATCCAATTACGTAGGTTTATTAAATAACTTGTATTAAATATTTATTCCGTCTATACCTAATTTAATTTTAACTTATAAATATATTAAACTTATTCCGAAAATCTATAACTTGCCCAAGTGTACGTCACGTCACGAAGGTTCTGCGGAGCTATAAGCCACATCTGTCACGTCATCAAAAAATTAGGCATAATTGGATTATTTTATTAAATTATTAATTATCTTTACCTAATCCCGAACCTTTATTGGTATAATGGTCTCGCACAATCTTACTAGCGATTTCTAGACTGTTATTTTATTGTCAACAAATGATTATGTAAGAAAAATGCTGCATATGTTAAACACATTGTGATCGTGAGTCATGTTGCTCATTTTGTATTTAAGTAATCAAATCGTTTGTGTCTTTAAATCTTTATCGAGCTTAACTTTTGTGAGAAGCATTAAAAAGGAAAGCCTCCTGTTTCACTCAAACGCAAAAAACCATTATTATTATTTTATGTTCAGTCATACTTACATATTTTTTGCATCTATTTCGACGAATTCATTGTCATTTATTAGTACATTCATCACACCTAGCTTAATTAGTTTCATAGCTAATGATAATTTAAAGTTGTTTGTTTGCTGCTTCCGTAGAAATGATTCCTGTGACCCCCAACTGGGAGACACATGGTGGGGGATGCAAGGCAAGATGAGCGTGACAGCGCCGGTTAAGAAGATACGAAAAAAGTCTGACAGTAAACCTCAATCGCAAATGTACGTATTCAACGTTATTTAGCGCCTGTTGTTGTGTTATATAAATATTTATTGGCCCGTGGTGTATATTAGGGTTTACTATAACACACATATGAATCTGGAGGAACTTCTCTTTCGCGAAAATACATGATTATGGTTTTAGCAAATCTCGAAAGAACGGGATTGTCATATTCAATCCTAAACTCAAAAGATAAACAGGACCGTTTTCAGAGTGTTAATGCCGATTTTTTGCGTTAAATTGTAATAAGGTGAAACATGGATCCAACAATGAAGTCAGTCTGAGTATTTGGCCCTAAATAAAGCTATGGTTGTAAAGTTGGCTGGAATCTATCAATCATAAATTTATTTATTCATTAATTATTTAATTGCACATCACGTTTAAGTAATTTATATATAGCAAAATAAACTTAAACTAAACTATAACTAAATATGATCAATTGAATTATCTTCTAATGGAGACTGCTAATGGAGAAACTACACTTAGCTCTTAAAAAAGTTTTTAGCAAAAACGATCAGGATGAGCTAAAAAAAATCTTCCACCAAGACAACGTTAGGATTTACACATGTGTTCAAGCTATGGCAAAAATCAACGAATAGAAGTATGATTCGCTGCCATCTTCTTCTTAAAGTGCCACTCCATTACTCTGGAGGTTGAACGTTAGCTCTGAAAGGCTATCCCTGTTTTGAGCTACACTCCTGATCCCAGTCCACTCCCCTAAATTCCGCAGCCATGATTTCTTCCACCTTCCAGGGCGTCGTTTTCCGTTTGCTGCCATATCCATTTTATTCGCGTTATCTAGCACCATCAGAGTTCCACTTAATCCCTAAGCCCAAAACTTTTTTCGGTGGACAGAATTTGCCAATTTGAAGTCATAGCGGCTGTAACTAGAGGAATATTTAGTACGCTTCGAGAATATTCATTTTATATAAGGTATTTCAGTAGAGTGAAGATGAAATAAGTGCCATGAGGTACACGGAGACTATGTCGAAGAATAGAATTAATTTTATCACTTAAACTCGAGTATTCCAGTAATTTTCTCTATTGTTGGCCTTCGCTCTACAAGATATTTATTACGTTCGGATGGTTACTTATCATCCCGCCCTCGTATATCTAATGTGATACTTGTAAACGAGCAATTGTTGTATTTTTAATTATTTCGGGGTTCTTAGAAATGGCTCTAACGATTTCTATGTGGGGGTTTTCTACATGGGGGCAAATAAAATATCAATTATTTCTTTTTTTCGTGCTATGCTAGATTATGCTCACATCTTTATACGCGTCGATGTAGTTTTAAGTGTAGAAACGTGGATTTTGAACGATAAAAGTCTATGTTATTGGACAGCGAGGTTTGTGACGGAAGGTAGGTTTAATTTCAAAATTACGTTAACATTTGACTTCGCCTTCTTTGCCATCGTTTATAAAAATACCTTTAAGATTCCTGGCATTTCTTATCAGAACCTCAGGTTAAAGGAATTTAAGGGAATAGGCAGCCATTCTTCTAAGCAATTTGGTTTCCAACGACAGTTTGACATTTTAAACTAGTTTCATACTAGCTTTGTTACTTAGTATTCGTTTTACTTTGCCTGGCCAGTAAACATTTTTCTATTTTTACAGTTTACACACAGTACAGAAAATGTTTAAAAATCTTATTATCGATGTCAGCACAATTTTTGGTTGCAAGGAACGGTAAAGCACTGCGTTTGAAAAAGCCTATCGATAGGGCAAGTTTATTAAATGGTTACAGCAATAATTCTTCCCTGCTGATTTAGTTGCTTTATCATTTTCAAATATTTTTAGTTGGAATTAACAGGTAACGTATCATATTTTCCGCACTTAGTTAGGTACTATTAAATTAAAGTGTAGCCCTATGAATTAAAATAAAAGTAGTGCAATAAGGACTATTTCTCAAAAAGCTGTCCATTTTTACATTTTTCGGCTGTCCACTTATTTAAAAAAATATATGTATTTCCTGACGCTATTTCACCACAAAAAATAAGTAATATTGTTTTTAAATATATACAAAACCTTGTGGTGCCTGAAAGTGATAAAAAGACAGATAATCTTTATTGTTGGATCCAATAGAAAGTTTTGATGTAGTTACAAAATGACGATTTTTTCTTCACAAGATTTCGTGACGTTTTCCTGACGTTTTATGTAGTTTATGTTTTATGATCTCGTCATTAGGGTTAATAATTTCTTGATAAAACCAATTTCTTGCCAATTTCATGACGGGACAATTTTTTGAGAAATGCTCTAATATGTCGAACGAATTGCGCGTGGAGATTCGTAACAACAGAACTACTTTTCCAATCGATGTTCTTAAAGACACCTCTATCAACTAGGTCGAAAACCCATTTGACAGTAAGCTGTTCCGTTTGTTAAGACTTAAGACATCAGGCTGGTTTAGTTAGTCGCATGGTTTAGGTATTGACATTTAATAATGTGACATATCCTTATCTTAGTTTGAGGATAACAACATAGATACGTAATGTTATTTTTCTAACTCGTGATCAATCTACCTAACCCAACTACCAAACCACAAGCTCAAAAATAGTAAATAAAGCAATAATCGGCTTTTTATAGCCATTGAGAACTTAATACATTTGGACACATTTTATAACAGAAAAATCTAAAATAATACCTAGATCTGTCTACAATATTAATTTGTAGCTCATTTCGGTAGCGTAATCAATTAATTTGTTTTTCTATATTCCTTCTTCATAAATCTTGTTTGTTTCTTGATAATGATGAACCTCAACCTTATTGTACGACATTAATCACTTAAGATATTGTCTATAGGTACGTATAATAAAGTTTACATATGTATTACTCACATTTAGATTCCCGGCCGGGGCAGATATTTGTATGAATAATACGAATGTTTGTTCTCGGATCTTGGATGTTTAATATGTATATAATTATGTTTATCCGTTGCCTAATATCCATAGTACAAGCTCTGCTTAGTTTCGGACTAGGTCAATTGTTGTCAATTGTCTCATGATATTTATTTATTTTATTTTATACCATATTGTTTATTCTGTTTTTGTTTACTTAAACACTTCAGCTTATTGATTACTTTATGCTATTTTAGTAAGACTTAGGGATTGCATACGATGTACATTTAACAATGACTATTTGCAACCTTCATAATTATCGTTGACCTCAACAAAGTTTATGTAAATAGAATAATATGAAAAAAAAAACAGACAAGACGCGTTGTGGACTTTCATAAACCTTGAGGTCTTTGAAAAATTAGTGTCAGACAAGACGATATAAATATTTACATTGAGCGGGGAAAGGCTGTACACATTTCTACCTACAACATGGATTTAATTATTATTTTCAGAAACAAGTGTATCAACGAGAAACGGAGGCGGGAGCTCGAGAACGAGACCATAAATCAGTTGGAGGAGCTCTTGGGAACGTGTCTGGCAGAAGTAAAGCAGCCAGACAAGAACGGGATAGTCCGCGAGGCCACGCGGCAGATCCAGGTAAGGAACAAAACTTGCCATTGGAACTATCGTACCTAGTTTAACGGCAACTGTATTTAACCGCTGTTCATGTACGTAAGGATACTGTGTCAAGTTACCTCATGCCATATAGGTACGTTGACTAGTGAGTATAGTACAAAAGTATTTGTTTTCGTATAATTTTCATTTCTGTTATTGTGTTCTCAGTCAGAATTAGAATTTTATAGAAATAGAAGCGATATTGTTCAATTATTTACACAAAGGATACAATTTTTGCAACGCTCCGCGGCCTTAATCAGGCGTGAAAATTTGTACAGGTCGGAAACTTTTGTATCGTCTCGTGCTTTCGTAATAATTTTTCGGCACAAGGGACTGCTTCTGACTTTATAAAGTACTATCCCAGGTTGAACTTTCGAGAATTAAAAAGTACCTAAACCAAATACTGCTGCGAAAAATACACAGTAACCCAGTACAGGCCGTTTACTTACATTGAGTGAAAATACTCGAACAAAAGATATCGTAGGAAGTATAAATAGGTGTAAAACGTGTAATTAATACTTTGTATTAATACTTTTCTTTAAGTTTTAATTGTATCACTCTTTTCATGATGTGTACACATAGTTTGAATTGTAAATGATCTCTTACCTTAAGTATTCTCACTACTGTGCCGCATGTTTACAATTTGTTTTGTGTGCTAAAGTTGATAAATAAATAAATAAATAAAATTACCGTGTAGGTTAAGGTATAGATCTTTAATGTAGCCAAGATCACGACATCTCTATCTAGGGGGAGTCTGTTCCAAGGCGAAATTTACAAGAAGTAACGCTATCTAAACGAATAAACTACCACGCAGGCATGTATACATGCTGCTTTTTGACAGAGCGGGATAGCGGCAACATAACGTCTGTGCCAGTCAAGTTGTAAAGTTGCCAACACACTTAACTGACCATCCTTGAACTTTATCACAACATAGCAAAGGTGTCATGACATGAATTTATCAGTTAAATGTGCTGAAGTTGTGGCTGATACTTTGAACAATTTTTGACGGTAGTAACTTATTGATTACCAATATACTCAGGATTTAATCATGCCTTTTCTATTGCTAAAACTATCTGGAAATTTCGGCCACATTGAAGCGACTGAAGAGATTGCGAGTATTTTACGACTACCAATACTTGATCTTGTTTTTGTTGTGACAATCTATCACACATTAGACAACATTGACAATTTCTGATAATTTCTCCGAACATTTATCTGGATTTCCGCATTATCCCTTTACCAAATTTCACGACAATGAGTGCTTTTCAATTCATCATCTTTAAATTTTTGTACTTTTTTTTATTTTTCAACCGTTTCACGTACCATTCTAGAGTAGAATTAGCGTTGTGGGAAAGATTTTAGGGATTGTGAAGCAGGATGAATGGTTTAGTCCATTCTCCTTCAAATACTCTGCTATTGGCTGATTTGTTTATGTGACTGTTCTCATAAATGGCGTGATTAAGAGTGTGCTAGCTATTATGGATGAAAGTGGCGAAACTTTAATGATACTTAACTTCAACTTATCCTTCGGCAGGAGGTGCTAAAGCGGCGTCGCGAGTGTTCGGGCGAGTGCCCGCTGCGCGCGCGCCCCGAGCCCGTGCAGGCCGGCGAGGTCAGCTCCACGCAGCCGCAGCCGCTGCCGCCCGGCCTACACTATTCCGAGACCACCACACTCATTGAGGTACTACTTAAATTCTACTCCTACCCATAGACACAGACATATAGCTATAAGAGTACACCTGCCGAGTCAATGAGCAAAATAATCTCTCTTACTCTTAGGTACTTCCAAACCAAAACTAAGTTACGAGTAAGTTCAGAATTTATTGACTATAATGTAGATTGCCGGGCTTTTGTGGGCAGGTAAGAAATGATTGTTTATTAGCTTAGAATTTAGGTACCTTGCAGTGCTCTGGTGTGAAAACACATCTTTAGTGGCAATGCGCAGCGTACCTATAGCATATCAGTATGTATTTTCGTACCAAGCATCCTTACTGATATTATGAAATGAAATTCTTTATTTGCATAGAACGGGTTACATCATGTCAAGATCTTATTATTTATGTCATAGTACAACCGCTCAGCCCTTAGGGGCATACAAATATTTGTCCTTAAAACTAAATTACTTTAATAATCAAATTGTTAAATTATGGATATAATAATGTTAATTATTTATTTTTTCAAAAAATTCACTTACAGAATAGTAGCATTATATTGCAACCATTATCTAAGCTTAGTATAAAACATATTTCCAGTTAAAGGCGGAAGTGAATTTGTTTGTTAAGCTTTCAACCGACTGTGATGAAATTTGTCATGAAGATAGCCCTGTCCTGACCCTGAGAAGGACATAAGATTGTTTTTATTCCAGAAAATGATATACATAGATCCCGCGGCCACCCAATGAATGAACTATTCGCAGACAAAGTCACGGGCATCAGCTAGTCAATAATAAATACAGACTTTACTCAATAATTACTATCTATTATTAAAGTAATCAATGTGGCTGTTGAGCAGAACTATTTAAGACGTATGTAACTTTGGCAGTTTATCGCGGGTTTGGTTTTGTGGGTGATTCTCCTTTTCCAGAGCGTCATTCATAAATATTATAAATAAAATAAAAAATACAAAAAAGATGCGACAAAGGTTGTATAAACGTTAAAATACGCTCTCCCTGCTTTGCGACAATGCGACAATATGGGAGATTATGATTGTTTTACCGGAACATTAAAATTGTAATTAATTTGTTTCGCCTAGTTGACGCTTTAGGGCACGAACACATTTATCGAAATTGTGCTTCATTTTTCATCTTCATTTAAGCATAACTAGGCTATAAGGAGCGTGTGGAAGCACGTACTCATATAATTATCTATTTTAATTTGATGTTAGCAGATACAGTATGTAAGCAATGAATATCTGACAAACAATATTTTTTGTTTCAGGCTCTGAAACACTACACTAACAGTCTCGGTTGGGTTTTATTAGAAATTAATTCGGAAGGTCAAATCATATGTGTTACCGAAAATATTAAAGATATCATACTGCAGGACCGAACCGAGTTAAAGTCGATCTTCTCAATATTGCATGATAGAGATCATGCAAAGATAAAGCCCTTATTGAGGAACATAAAAAATTTCGGCTGGGCCACGGGCGACTCCGACAAATTTCAAGCCATTCAAGCCCGGCTAGCTATCGCCAATTCTAATGGGACTGACGACGCAAAGTAAGTGTCCTTAACTTCAATCCACGACCATTTTTTCCTTCAATAAATTGACCTACATTATTGTTATTTACAGCACATGTATCGTGAATAATAGTGTCGTATCAAGATCAACGCTTAGGCTGACTACATCGTTGATTGCGTTGCATGGTGCTATCGAGTTTTATCAAATACGATTTTGTAATTTCATTGTGATATAGATGCTCCTGTCGGTAGAACGATAACGGGTCGATTACTTTTTAGTATTGTTGAGAACAGATGGTTATTTATAAAAACACAGGTATAAAACGAAAAATATGTTAAAATATTTATTTTACTTTGTTTAACGATTCATCATAGTCCTTAATTACATAATAGAAATGATTTTCAGTCCGTTTCCTGTGTTTGTTTATCGGTTACTTATAAATAAAATCTTCGAAAGTAAATCAAAATCAATAGACCTAATGGTTTACTATAGTAAGTATAGTCGTCAGCAGTGTCGTGCAAAGACATTCAAAGACGTCATTTATTTATTTTTTACAGAATTGCCAACGGCGATTTGTCATTAGGTGCGGTTACTAGTTTTATCGCAATTTTCTCAATGCGTAACAAGAGTGATTGTTCGGCTCGGCTTCGCTTTTAAAAACGCTTGCACAACCATTCGCAACAGTTTTATAAACAATGACTTGTTTATTTTGATTCTCAGTTCTACCAAATATTTTATCCAACCATTCTATTGAATGATATTAATCGACAGTGCATGCTCACCATGAGTATTAATCACGTGGATCAAATTGTTATTATTATCCTGCTTGTGACAAGCCTGAAAGCAAATACAAATACTAGTCCGTGAGCCCAGCCCCTAGGTACCTACGTAACATGACATCACCATAAGATGCCTGGCAACAGGTGGGGAAAGTTGTGCTGAGCTAGAATCAAAAAACTAACGCACTTAAAATTAGCCGGAAGTTTGAGAAAATCCTTCACTTCCGGTCAAAATTTTAAGGTCAATTTACGTCACGTGACATCATTACGAAACACGTGGCATCATGAAGCCCTTTATCCGTAGAGAGGGGCAACATAAGTCTGTCAGTTCTGAAATAGCCGGAAGTGCCTGACAGACTGCGACAAAGGTGACCCCCAAAAACGATTTCCTACGTCATATGACATCGTGACCAAAATTATTACAAAAGTTTCGTAATATTAGTGTCTTTAATAATATATAAGTCTGCCAAGCGTTTTTTAGCCGGAAGTCCTTTAAAAGTGTAATTTTAACTACAAGGAAAATGTAACCGTATCATGTTAAATGAGAATAATTTAACGAATTATGATCGATTAACAAGGATTATCGACTAATTCGTCGTGGTCGGTATATTTAGTATGTAAGAAAATAAAAAAAATACAATCTTTTATGTTATTTCACCTGTCCCGTTGTCTGTAATCAAATCTCGCAAGTATAGTTATTTGGATCTAAGTACTGTCAGTGGTTGGATTGAGTTGAAATTTGGCATTGTAATATAAAATTGGTGGCAAAGAATCTGGTCGTGAAATTCCGGTGATCATCACCAGGTCAGAATTGTCTCCACAGGAGAGAACTGTTTAACGGTGAATGGTATAGACTTAAAATTACACGAATGGATTTCCGATAGCAATACAAGTAGGTACAGTCAGCAAAAAAACTTCTACTAAATTATTTTTTTACAGGAACTAATAGTTTCAGTGAGTTTCAGTAGTGTCAGTTCCGAAATTGCTGGAAGTGCCTGATAGACGGTGGCAAAATAATAAATATAAATAATTGAGTCTGCAATAAAACTTCTACTAAATATTTTAAGGTCAATTTACGTCATGTGACAACATTACGAAACACGTGGCATCATGAAGCCCTTTATCCGTAGAGAGGGGCAACATAAGTCTGTCAGCTCTGAAATAGCCGGAAGTGCCTGACAGACTGAGGCAAAGATGACACCCAAAAACGATTTCTTACGTCATATGACATTGCGACCAAAATTAATACAAAAGTTTCGTAATATAAGTGTCTTTAATATTAAATAAGACTGCCGAGCGTTTTTTAGCTGGAAGTCCTTTAAAAGTGTTATTTTAACTGCAAGGAAAGCGTAATCGTATCATGTTAAATGTGAATAATTTAACAAATTATGATCGATTAACAAGGATTATCGACTCATTTCGCCATGTCTGTCTGTCTGTCCGTCCATCCGCGCCTTTGGTCAGAGACTATCAATGCTAGAAAGCTCTACTTTTGGTATAATTTCATAATAAACTATGCCACCAAAACAGTAGAATAAAAATAAAAAATAAAGTTTTTTTGGTAGGTAGTCTAAAAAATTTTTTGTTTAATTTTTATTTTACTGCTTTGTTGGCATAGTTTACATATATATTCATGCAAATTTACAGCTTTCTAGCATTGATAGTGTCTGAGCAAAGCCGCGAACGGACGGACAGACAAACAGATAGATACTTTTAAAGGACTTCCAGCTAAAAAACGCTCGGCAGTCTTATTTAATATTAAAGACACTTATACGAGGGTCAAACTGAAAGTTCTTAGAAAATCAAAAACTGAGCAAACTAGCAAGTTATTAGTTTTATTATATCTTTTCAAAATAGTGTCCATTCACATCAATACACCGCTGCATCCGATGGAACCACTGAGAAAAGCACTTAGCCCACTCGTCCTTAGGGGTCTCTTCGACGGCCTTTTGAAACGCACCCACTGCTTCCTCGGTGTTCATAAAAAGTTTTCCTCGAAGTTTTTCTTTTGTTTTCGGGAATAAATAAAAATCGCAAGGTGCGAGGTCGGGGCTATACGGCGGGTGACCCAGTAATTCCACGTCTGACGTCACTAAATAGTCGATCGTTCGCCTGGCGGTGTGCGACGAGGCGTTGTCGTGGTGAAGAAGGATCCTACTTCGAGGTCGCTTCTCCCGAACTTTTTCCAATACAAGTGGCAAACAATTGTTAGTGTACCACTCTGCAGTAACTGTTTTTTGATCCTCTAAAACAATTGTCGCATAGTGACCTGTCCTTCCGAAGAACGAGGCCACCATCTTTTTTCCCACGCTTCGACCTCTCTTCACTTTAGTTGGCAACTCCTCGAAAGGAAACACCCATTGAGCAGACTGTCTCTTGGTTTCTGGATCATAACAGTAAACCCAGCTTTCGTCACCCGTAAGTATGTCGAAAACAGCATTTGAGTCACCTCCGTTAAATCTTTGAATCATTTCACGGCACCAATCAACCCGACGGAGTTTTTGGGCCTCGGTCAAATTATGAGGTATCCACCTCGCACAAAGCTTCCTGACCGCTAAATGTTCATGGAGGATTTTATGCACTTGACTCATACCGATGCCTAAGCTTGTCCGAATCTGCTGATACGTCACTCTTTTGTCAGTCTCTATCATACGCTGCACAACACTGATGTTATTTTCAGTCGTCGCCGTAGAAGGCCGTCCCTCACGCAGATCGTCGGTGAGATTAGTGCGACCACGTTTAAACTCATTAAACCAGTTGTAAATGGTCGCACGAGATGGGGCTTCATCATGAAAGGCCAATCGAAGTCTATCATAGCTTTCTTGTTGACTTAAATGACATCGAAAGTCATAAAAAATCATTGCACGAAAATTTTCGCGAGTTAAATTCATGTTGACGTGACGCAGACAATTTTCAATTTGCCGCCAAATCATAAAACAAATGACAAATGAATGAAATACATACTCAATAATATTGGCAAAGAGTTCCATTTTCAAAATTTAAACTTACTTTTTTATTATATTGTTTACAAGTGGCCAGTTCTAAAAACTTTCAGTGTCGCCCTCGTATTACGAAACTTTTGTATTAATTTTGGTCGCAATGTCATATGACGTAAGAAATCGTTTTTGGGTGTCATCTTTGCCTCAGTCTGTCAGGCACTTCCGGCTATTTCAGAGCTGACAGACTTATGTTGCCCCTCTCTACGGATAAAGGGCTTCATGATGCCACGTGTTTCGTAATGTTGTCACGTGACGTAAATTGACCTTAAAATATTTAGTAGAAGTTTTATTGCAGACTAAATTATTTATATTTATTATTTTGCCACCGTCTATCAGGCACTTCCAGCAATTTCGGAACTGACACTACTGAAACTCACTGAAACTATTAGTTCCCGTAAAAAAATAATTTAGTAGAAGTTTTTTTGCTGACTGTACCTACTTGTATTGCTATCGGAAATCCATTCGTGTAATTTTAAGTCTATACCATTCACCGTTAAACAGTTCTCTCCTGTGGAGACAATTCTGACCTGGTGATGATCACCGGAATTTCACGACCAGATTCTTTGCCACCAATTTTATATTACAATGCCAAATTTCAACTCGATCCAACCACTGACAGTACTTAGATCCAAATAACTATACTTGCGAGATTTGATTACAGACAACGGGACAGGTGAAATAACATAAAGGATTGTATTTTTTTTATTTTCTTACATACTAAATATACCGACCACGACGAATTAGTCGATAATCCTTGTTAATCGATCATAATTCGTTAAATTATTCTCATTTAACATGATACGGTTACATTTTCCTTGTAGTTAAAATTACACTTTTAAAGGACTTCCGGCTAAAAAACGCTTGGCAGACTTATATATTATTAAAGACACTAATATTACGAAACTTTTGTAATAATTTTGGTCACGATGTCATATGACGTAGGAAATCGTTTTTGGGGGTCACCTTTGTCGCAGTCTGTCAGGCACTTCCGGCTATTTCAGAACTGACAGACTTATGTTGCCTCTCTCTACGGATAAAGGGCTTCATGATGCCACGTGTTTCGTAATGTTGTCACATGACGTAAATTGACCTTAAAATATTTAGTAGAAATTTTATTGCAGACTAAATTATTTATATTTATTATTTTGCCACCGTCTATCAGGCACTTCCAGCAATTTCGGAACTGACACTACTGAAACTCACTTAAACTATTAGTTCCCGTAAAAAAATAATTTAGTAGAAGTTTTTTTGCTGACTGTACCTACTTGTATTGCTATCGGAAATCCATTCGTGTAATTTTAAGTCTATACCATTCACCGTTAAACAGTTCTCTCCTGTGGAGACAATTCTGACCTGGTGATGATCACCGGAATTTCACGACCAGATTCTTTGCCACCAATTTTATATTACAATGCCAAATTTCAACTCAATCCAACCACTGACAGTACTTAGATCCAAATAACTATACTTGCGAGATTTGATTACAGACAACGGGACAGGTGAAATAACATAAAAGATTGTATTTTTTTTATTTTCTTACATACTAAATATACCGACCACGACGAATTAGTCAATAATCCTTGTTAATCGATCATAATTCGTTAAATTATTCTCATTTAACATGATACGGTTACATTTTCCTTGTAGTTAAAATTACACTTTTAAAGGACTTCCGGCTAAAAAACGCTTGGCAGACTTATATATTATTAAAGACACTAATATTACGAAACTTTTGTAATAATTTTGGTCACGATGTCATATGACGTAGGAAATCGTTTTTGGGGGTCACCTTTGTCGCAGTCTGTCAGGCACTTCCGGCTATTTCAGAACTGACAGACTTATGTTGCCCCTCTCTACGGATAAAGGGCTTCATGATGCCACGTGTTTCGTAATGATGTCACGTGACGTAAATTGACCTTAAAATTTTGACCGGAAGTGAAGGATTTTCTCAAACTTCCGGCTAATTTTAAGTGCGTTAGTTTTTTGATTCTAGCTCAGCACAACTTTCCCCACCTGTTGCCAGGCATCTTATGGTGATGTCATGTTACGTAGGTACCTAGGGGCTGGGCTCACGGACTATACCGCGTCACTTTAAATTGACGTCATTCGTAGACAAAATTCGAACATAGAACTACTTCGCTATTATCAGATATGGTTCACCAACATGACGTGCTGTTTTGTGCGTCTTTGTCGAAATTGATTCACTAAAAAGGAATTCTGATATTTTCAACACATTTAAAATGTGGAAATCAATTACCTCGCTACTCAAAGTATTTCAGTTGCGATCATGTTGATTATTTTTTATGGACTTATTTTCCGCTTTCCTTCCGTACAAAATTTATAATAGGATGCACAAACAAATTCAAGTTCAACTTGATTACAAAAACCATGTCTTTGTATGTCCTAACCTAATGCTGTATAGTGGAGAGACAAATCCATGGCGCTAAGGCCTCTGATGCGTTGATGACGGTGTCGTAAATCTGACACATGAAAGCTCACTTGTGTAACTTTGCCTCAAGGTGTCATTATAAGACGAGACCATTTGATATGCCTCCAAATGGATTCCGAACGTTTTCGGAAGGCAGCCATGTCATTTGGTCGACAAGCAGCTGGTCAGTGAGGACCAGGAAGAATAAATTGGCTGAGGTTATGGTGGTGAGGTGTTTGAGGATGTGGTTGTTTGTCCAGATACGTGGAGGCAGTGATCCACTGTGCGCCGGTGCGCGGCTCGTCGGCAGAGGCGGCCGGCTCCGTCATGTGCGTCATCCGGCGCTGCGAGGACGCGTCGGCCGCACTGCTCCCCGCGCCTCTGCCCCGCGACGGCGGTCCGCCCCACCCCGCCTCCCACACCGATCAGATCGTCTTCCGATTGGACTGCAATTTCAATATTTTAAGTAAGTTATGTTTTTGAGAGGAGGCTTGTGCCCAGCAGTGGGACGTACAGGTATAGGCTGAGATTAATGAAAAATGAAAAGTAAGTTTATCATCCTATGAAGCTATGATCTGACGAAGATCATGGGATATTTAAGCTTCTTAGAGAGTCTTCATATGACAATATGGATGTCTTCATATGACAATATGGATGATGCTGTTTACAATATCTGCTTACACATAACAGACATTGTCTTGTCTAACAGTAGTTTTCTTTTTCAGATTGTGATTTAAGTGGAGCGGAGAACTTAGTGGGTAGTCGTTACCTAGAACTTGTCGATAGTAGTGACCGTGTTCGCGTGGCCGCGCACCTCAAGAGCGCCTCGGGTCTGACCGCGCCACCGGCTGTCAGCGAACCTTTCCGGCTACGCCTACTGGACCGGCCGCTGCGCGTGATCGCGCAGACAAGGCTGTTCCGCACGGACCCCACCGCCGGGGACCTCGACTTCATCATGTCGACGCACATCGTGCTCGACGACGAGGCGCTGCTGGAGGCGGGCGCCGCGCCGCCGCCGCGCGCGCCGATGCAGCCGCTGCTGCCCTCGCTCTCCAACGGTGACGCCGCGTTCCGCGCCGCCATGAGCCCCGCCGACCTCATCACCATGAACGACTTCGACCTCGACCCGTGGACCGTGTCCAACTTCCAGATCAGCGAGATGTCCGGTGACGAGTCGAAAGAGACCAAAGACAGCATGTCCGAGGGGCCGAGCACGCCGCGCACGCCGGCCACGCCGGGCGACGCGCCGCCGCCGCTGGCGCCCGCGGACGACCGGCTGCGCTCGCTGCTGACGGCGTCCAAGCCGCCGCAGGACGCCGACTCCAACAACCGCCTGCTGAAGGTGCTGCTCAAGCAGGAGGACGAGGAGGCCACCAGCAGCGAGACGTCGGCGCCGCACACGCCGCTCACGCCGCACACGCCGGCCGCGCTCTCGCCGCACCACCCCGCGCGCCCCGCCCTCAACCAGCTCGCCGCGCACTCCGCGCACTCCTCGCACTCGCACTCCGCGCACTCGCACGCGCTGCCGCCCACCACGCTGCACTCGCTCCAGCCCATGCATCATAACAATTCGGATATTTTATCAAGGGTAAGCAAATTATTCAAAATTTACTTCTTTCTTTAAATCTCGTATATATTACAAAAAAAAAATTATATAGAAATGCGCCATTCTTATCATACCGTTATTTTTTTTGTAGATACTGAATAAATCGGATGATGATGCTGAAGATAACAGAAGGAATAGTCAAGACAGCGGGCGGGGGTCGTCGCAACCGAGCGTGCTGTCTCAGCTGCTATCCACCAGCAACGGGCCCTCCAATAACGGCCGATCTCACGAATCCGACCGTGACCATTATTTTCAGGGAAACAAACGTAAATACCCTGAAGAGTCCAAAGGCTGCTCCACTAGTAATGTTAAAAGAGCGACACCTGAAATTCAGCAGGTAACTGAATAGAAATGCTATTTGAATTTGTTATCAAATTTTTGTACTTATATATTATTTTGTAATTTTTGAAATTCGCTAGCATTGTAACGCTTGCTGGGCCCAGTTTCTCGAAATATATTAGTCTAATAATACTTGTCTCGAAATCTTAAAACGCGGCGAGCTCAAGTCGTGATTCAGTCCTCGCAGTAAAGCCAGCGGTGAATGCGATAATGTCGATGCGAGTAAAGTCAGTTCGCGTAACCGTAAACTGTGACATCAGGTGAGTTCGAGCGCGGCGACGGGCACGTGTTCGTCGTCGGCGACGTCGCCGTCGACCAGCGGCGCCGGCATGAGCCCGCTGTGCGCCAAGAACCAGATCCTGGTGTCCCTGCTGGCGCGGCAGCAGACCACGCCGACGACGCCGCTGCCGCTGCCCAACCCCAGCCTGCGGCCGTACGCCGCGCCGCGCCCGCGCGCGCCGCCGCCCGCGCACCCGCAGGCGCAGGGGCAGCCGCAACAGCAGCAGCAGCAGCGCCATCTCGCCACGCTCTCCAACATGCTTTCTTCGCAGTACGTTTTTCACACTTAAAACGAACTAATTATTAAAATAATAGCGAGTAAAAGAAAAACGTGTAATAAAAGTAAACTTAACACGGTAGTCCCTTGTAATAAAACGAGTGATATTTTTTTTTACTTGCTGTAAGTAAAATTAAAATTAAAAAAAAAATTAAATTAAAATTATTTATCACAATAAGGTTCTATTTTGGCGCAACAATCAATTTGGATGACCGTTCCTACACGAATTGCTACTTTTTCATCGACTTCTAACACGTTTCATTTGACATTCCTCGTTAACTAGTTATCCTTAGTTTTTAGTGATATTTCATCGATTTTCAAAAGTCGAGCCCGATTATGTTAATATTATAAATGCGAAAGCAACTCTGTCTGTTCGTCTTTCTCTTTCCTCTTCGCGGTTAAACCGTAGTTTTTGTCTGAAAATTCCCTTATTCCCGTAAACGAATTCTTTGGTCAACAGTTAGTAGTTGGCATAAACTCATCTATCCAAACCTGTTGATTTCTTAGAAACATGACCTTTCTCTCAACCCTTACTGATATCTCAACTAAGCGTCGATCTAATAAAGCGTGGTAATTACCAGCAGTCGACCGAGCGGTGTGAACGGCGGCGCGTCGTCTGCCCCGGGGCTGGAGTGCGGCGGCGGCGGCGCCATGCAGAGTCACCTGCAACTGGTCCTGCAGGGCGGCGCGCGCGGCGCCTACCCGCCCGCGCCCAACCCGCCGCCCTCGCCGCTGCACTACGCCGCCTCGCCGCACCACGTCTACACGCCGCAGCCGCAGCCGCAGCAGTCAGTATTACCCTAGCTCCACACTGCTCGCCTAATTGAACGACGTTAGACGAATACAATAGTGTGCAGAGGCACTTCGTCAACTCGGTCGGTTCGGTACTTTAGTCAACTTTCCCGAGTATTTCGTCGAGAACTTCGCGAGCAGTGTCGAGCTATAGTTATATTTACGACGACTTAGTATTAAGCTCAGTTCGGCAGTATGGAAACCTACATTTTTTTTTCCAGCACGCAGCCGTTAAGGTCTTCACACACTAAACAACTCGACAGCCACTCGACTCAAATATTGAAATTTAAGCCTTATGCCTTATGTCCTTCAGGCTCAATAAAAGCCGTCTCAAGCCTCTGGTAGTCTTTGACTGGATAGCCAAATATCACCAGTTTTGCTAATAAACAGAAGGTTTAGGAATAAGATAGATCTTTTCTGTTAAGATAAAGATGAAAGTGTATCGCTTTTGTTACAGAGATCAGTCACGCAGTCAAGCTGGTCAGGGCAGTCAGAGTAGCCAAGGCGGCGATGGCGAGGTGCCGAGCAGCGACAAGACGCTTTCAGACATTTTGGATGCAGTGATAGAAAACATGCCGGACGCCGAACGCGGCTCGAACGACGTCAGCGTGCTACTTGACCTAGAGACCTGCCAACTTAAGCAGGACTTCTCGGTAAGGCATATTCACATGCACATGCTCAGACAACTTAATTTAACAAAAATACATTCGTACAACCTAATGTAGTACCGGTAACATTTTTGATGTTCATATTTCGAGAATTCGCCGTTAGATGGTCCTGTCACGCGCGCACTAAGCTCCTCTTTGGGTACTTAATGAGTTCTCTTTCTTCTCCGTACAAATCTTTTTTCGCTCTGTAGTATTATAGCTCTATCTATAGAATCGTAGATGGCAGAAGCTCAATACCTGAGTAATAGTATTGTTCGTGTTTCAGGTTATGAAAAATACTAACCGTGATATACACATAAACGCGATAAGGCAAAGTCTTATGCTCTGTGAAACGGCGACTAAAAGCCCGGTATCGACGAGTCCCGGCCCACCACCTGTATATTCCGTACAAAACATGGTAAGTATCTCATCATCACTTCAGCTGTAGGACGTCCACTGTTGGACATAGACCTCCCCCATAGACCTCCAATTGCTTTGGTTTGAAACAGCTGCATCCAGCCTGAACGCCGTGTCTTTAACAAGGTCAACTGTCTAGCTCGTTGGTGGACGTCCTAAGCTGCGCTTGTCAATCTGCGGTCTCCATTCGAGATCTTTTCAGCCCCAACGGTTATCTGTTATCTGTACTGTAAGACCTGCCCATTGCTACTACAACGGGCTAATTTGCTTGCCTATGTCATCGACCCTCATTCTTATAACCTCGCTCTTAATTCTCGTTATAAGTATCTATATATTCATAAAAAATGGAAACTTGTTGTTAATTGCAAATTTTCTGAACTTGATCAGCCACCATCGAAGGTCGGGTGAAATAACTGAAAATCTAGATTGTATTCAATTACATTTGCAGCCTCCAAGCATGGGTGGCGGGAGCGGCGCACTGTACAGCACGAGCGGCGTGGACCCCGCGCGTGCGCGCGTCGTGGAGCAGCGCGCGCGTCTGCTCGACTTACAGCGCTCGCAACAGATGCTCGTGTCGCGCGAGGTGAGTGCCTCCTACCCTAATCTTAACATTATAGTACATTGTTGCAGAGGCTCGAAAGTAAGCAATAGATGGACGAGCTAGTTTGAAGGCCGACCCGATCCGAAGGTCATGCCTTCGTTAATACGGGTTCATTCATTGCACCTTTGGCCGAGACCAGCATTGTGCTTTTCACTGCGAGGAAATAATAAAATATTTATCACAAAAAACAAAAACCGAAAAAAAAAAAAAAACCAGAGGTTTTATTATAAGTTACATAACCTGGGAAAGCTTTAAGAAATCTATAATTTAAAAATAATGTATGTATGTATGTAAACTCTTTGTTGCACATAAAAATAAAAATACATAAACACAGAGAGGATATTTTAATCTCGCGTAGATTTTTTACACAAAATATAAAAGTTTTTTTTGTTTATGTTAGGGTAGAGGTTGTGTGACTCTTATTACGTTCTGAAATATGCAGTAGTTTTAGGAGCTTTTATAGTACTAAACAGCTGACCAAACACTTGTTACAGGCGGCCGAGCAACCACAAGCGGACCTGGGCTCGACAATCAACGCACTGGTGTCTGCGACGCCGCCGAACGTGGCGTTGCAACGCACCGACTATCACCACTACATCCACCCTAGTAGTGAGTGCACTTAAGCTTAATATCATATTAACATCCAACTACTACCCCCTGGAAAATACTGTACACAACTCCGGACCTTTCCGTCCACAGCAAAATAAATGTGGAGGGGTTTCGTTATGTATTTTAATGTTACTTTATTTTAATTTCAGATCAACAAATGGGGTCAAATTATGGTACAAATAAAATAACGTCGACGCAGCAAAACCCGATGTTGAGTCGGCAACTAAGCGTGAGTAGTAGTACCATTGTGATTTTATGATGTTTGCCACAAATAATTTCAAATTGAATTATTTGGATAGGTATTGAAATTTAATGTGCCGTGTGAGTATGCATTACATTTTCACGGACGATTCATAATCATAATCGATATAAAACATTTAACATATAGTAAATAGAAGCCCTAAAGGGCCAGATTAAATAAAGTTTTGGTGAGCTAGTAGGTCTGTTATAGTAGTCTGCCGTTAAAAAGTCAATCCTGACACGTGTCACTTCCATACTACAGACGTCAAAAACAAAAACATCGACGTATTTATAGTATATTTTCGGATAGGATGGGTACGGTGACACATGTCATTAAGCAATTAAAGGGTTGTGACAATGTAAATTCAAATCGATTTATTGCGATTCTCGATGAAATACATATGCTAAGGATGTGTAATCGATGAACTAAACCGAATAACAAACTAACAGTTCAAACCATCAAACAATACGAAACATTCGATACAAAGTCAAGCTCTATTGAAATATAGTTCCGTTTTACACGATCAAAGTTGACGAGATTAAAATTTACCTTTTTACTTTTAAAACATAAAAATATAATTTTAAGTGATTTTTGTTCATTATTACGAAATCTTTTAAGCTATAGAGATACTTATTTTTTTGGTTCTTTCGGGATTAAATTATATTTTTTTTATAAATTATTGGCCTGAAACGTTCATGGCGTGGAATAGAAAAAATGCAAGCGTCACCGTACCCATCCTACCCGAAAAGTACTATAGTACCAGGATGACAGGTGTCAGGATTGACTTCTTGGTGACGGGCTACTATAGTATTCAAATTTTGTGAGTGGTGTGTCGTGCGCAGGGCTCGGGCGGCTACGCGCACGCGCATGCGCACGCGCACGGCCACGCGCACGCGCACGCCGCGCACGCGCCCGCCGCGCTGCACACGCCGCTCTCGCAGCGCGCGCCCTACCACCGCCCGCCGCGCCCGCAACTAGGTAAATATCTAATCTAAATATAGCGTACAGCTCAATCACTCGTGTTGTCCGCGAGGCGACCATTTTTTGTTAGAACCTGTTAGGTCACTATGATGTTATGGTTTTGTTTTGTGTTTCCGTGCATCTTTTTCGCATCAGACGAGTTTATGAGAAGCACCAAAGTCAACGAGACGCGCACAAGATTATAGATAAAAATGTTTTCCACTGGATTGTTGGTCACAGTTTTGATCTTGACCTAATAGCAGCCATAATTTTCAAAGTAAAATATTTCATCTTGAAACAATAAGTTGCAAGCAAAATAAACCGCAAGTGAGGCGTTACTTGCCAAGACAACTTTTAAGCATTATCATTATCTCATCATCTCGGCCTATATATTCGTCCGACTACAAGGCCCAGGCCTCCTCTCAGAATGAGAGGTACATTTGAACACCAACCCATTATTCATTGAAGATTTTTTCATGACACGTGGCTGTTAAAAAGTAGGTTCCTTTTAAACTGATGCTGAAACTAAATAAGTGAAATTGTCACTGAACCTGACCGTATTTTGTTATTTTTGGTCCAGAACGAAACAGATAAAATTTTTGCTTAGTTTTACATGCGTTTAAAATATTGTCAACGCAATTTGTAGAAGTGAAACTTATTATGATAACTGATCCTGTTTAACACTTAAAGGTTTGAGGTATGTATGTGCTATGATAATGAAGAATTTTAATTAGGACTAAGATGATTGTAACTATTTTTAATGTTCAGTCTGATCCAATGGTTCCATATTATGTATTGGTATGCTTTTAAAATACTACTAAACCCTCTTAGGTAGAATATAGCCTAGATCTTGTCGGTCGTTTTTTATTAATTCGAAGCATGCGTTTCCCGAATACGACTATCTTAAGCATGTCCTGTAGAAATAGATAAGTTCCTACCGGTTCAGGGACCCGGCTCTCAAGCCTTGATATAAATTAATTGCATGTTTATTGCTTCATAATTTAACTCGATTTATTTGAGTAAGTAAATAATATATTAAAGGTGAGGTAGTTCTGCTTGATTGAACCGCATTTCTTTTTTTTTTTCTATCGCGTTACGTAAAAAGGTGATAACGTAGTGTTTTGAATTCAGCGTGAGCCGGATCAGTCACGACCGAGCGACATATTTTGCGTTAAATCGTTACATCGATTAATTTCTTTTGAGCATGTGTTTGAGCTGAACTAATCGCTGTAATTTTATGATACTGATGAATAGTTATCCGATACCGCTTCGTGAGTAATTTTAGAAAAATTTCGCGAACGTCAGCATCAGTTATCAGAACGACGCAGGAGATCACAACTGAGAAGCACACATTGCTCTCTGCGTTATGCGCTGCGCATAAGCGGTCCTCCGTAACCGTCGGCGACAAGCTTCAAATTAGGTAGGTCCGAGGGTTAACGCGTGGGCGAAGTACTAACGCGGGTGTGTGGCAGTGGGCGGCTACTACGACGAAGGCGCGCGGGCGGCCTACTGCGGCGAGTACGCGCACGCGCGCCGCACGCCGCACGCGGCGCACGCCTCGCACGCGCCGCACACGCCGCACCAAAACCATCCCTCGCCGCATGACCAGGTGCTGTCATGTGAGTACCCCGCCTCCGGAACAGAACACCTGCAAAATGAATCTTACTACACTTCTGACATACAGATACACTTATCGAAACTAAAAAAAATGGATAACTTTTTTAATGAGTACTAATTGTTGTAACTTTATTCAGACTACTTGAAATTGGTTATTCAGATATTGTAAGGTAAGGTACGAGTAGGTAGAGGGGACTACGCTGCATCCACCCGATAATAATTATTGACCTACATATATTCAATCGATCGATCGATTAAGTCTAAATCTATCGGGTTGGTGTGATAACACCCTGAAAATTGGTAAACTTTGACATAGAGAATGAGATATTGTATTAGTTCTTTTTCTAACTTTCACTCTGCATGATACTTAATTTAATAATGCATTTTGCGCTTCAACCAACTTCGCTTCTACAGTAATGTAAACTTTCTTCATAGTTTATTTATTGGATCTTTCAATTTGGATCAGTCTGTTACAGAACATGAATATTGCAATAAAGTGGATAATTTAACCGATCATGTGTCTAAAACCGTTTAGAAATACGCCCGTAACGTGTTCATTTTCGGACAGTAAAATATTGCTTTCTATGTACCTTGTAAATAAGAAGCATAAAACGTTGAAAGCTTTACGTTGACAATGAATGTATTATGTGCCATAGGTGCGGGCAACGGCGGCGGCGTGGTGGGCGTGGTCGGCGCGGCGAGCGCGGGCGGCGCGGGCGGCGCGGGCGGCACGTCCGAGTACGTGCGCAACGAGCTGCGCGCCGTCGTGGGCGCGCGCTCCGCCCGCCCCGACCTGCACGCCGCGCACCAGGACCTCGACCCTCTCATGACCTTCGATATGACGCCTACTGGTGAGTCACCCCAAACTGGCCTCTGCTACCTACTGTCAACACTCTTGTCGGCACGACGTATGTCTGCCGCATTATACTAACTCAGTCTCTCATTGTGGGAGTCATGCTGGCTCTGCATCTATATCTAAATTTTATTAACTGCGTTCACAACTGGGTACACGGCGCGCGCCCGACGTGTGTTGAGCAATATCTGCCAGACAGACATTGATTGGTCGACTGCCAAACTCGGCAGTGTTGTCGCCAGCTCATTCACATACCATACCGGTGTGAAAGTGTGTACGCGCCGATTTTCTTTATCAAATCTGCCTCCTAACTTCTTATAATCTGAAACAGTGAACATTTGCCAACATACAGTTCTATCCGATCTTGCAGGCAAAAATGTGTTAATGCGTATTATACTTGCTCAAGACTTTAAAAAATTGTTTTGTATTTTGAGCTTTATCTATTATACAGAAATCACACTTTACGGTATCGATTTTCGAAAATTTAAGCGGCTTTGATATGCGTCGACACGTGTTCGACACGAATCTACTTTTAAAAGGATGACCGATGAACAGAGATTTATCGGTCCTATTAAATAATAATATGTTCACTTGGAGCTGACAAAACATGCCGTGCATGTTGATTTGTAAGGTTTCATTGACCTGTTTATTTCTGTCCAAAAATATTATTACGTACGAAGTGCTTCATTCAACTGACCTGATGTCTGGTTTCTGAATTAATAAATATATAAAATAAAAGTTTCAGACACTGGGCATTTTAAATGTGCTAATACTTTAACCGGAACGTGTATGCGACCCGTCGTAAAGCTATTTAATTTACCTCGCAATAGGATTTTCGTAAAAGAACTAACCTGTCGGCCATTGCATTCAAACAACTATGTCGGGTCGAATACGGGCTCTGCTATGTTCACGATTGTACATGTACACATGGATGAGTGTTGCATGAATTTTGACAAGGATATTTGCTGTATGTCACGTAAATATGTCAATAAAGTCTCAGTGGTATTTAAGTGTCAATCAGGATGAAATGTATGTGTATCGGTGTGATGAAATAGCTGAATGTAATTATTTACCGTAAAGGTACGACTTTTGCACTAAGTACATTTTTAACGTTCGCTTGAAGGTTCTGTGTACAAGCTCCGATGCACCTGACATAACAGGCTATAAAGACATACAAATTGACAATATTTGGTAAATCATCAAATTTGAGCAATGTTGACATTCGCGCGCGTAATTCGTGTGAATCGGGAGTATTCACAGGCAATGTATGCGTGTGTACGTACGTAGGTGGCGGCAGTACAGTGGGGGGCCGAGCGGCCCCGGCGGCCGCTAACTCGTGGGAGTCGCAACAGAGCACCCCGGTAAGATTGGGAAGCGATATGCGAGACCAAACCATCTAGTCACTCCCTCTGTATCGATTTTCATTATTTTTGTAGACTAAATGAGTATAACGTATTGAGTCTGCTCTGCAGCGTGTGTTGTCGTGTCGATTCAATCATTTTGAACTTAGAAGCTGAATTAAAGAAATGTGCCAAATTTTTAATTTTAAAACTGAAAAGAATGGTTGCGTTATATATTGTTTAATCAATCGCGGTCAATGATTTCCTAAATCCTTCGATAATCAATAAACGTCATATTGGTACATTTCTGCAATTACTAAATGACGCTTTTGTGATGTGTTGTCTATAATTAGCCGATTATGTCTCTTGTTATAGTGACAAATCTTCTAATACTTGAGGTTTTTTTTTCTTTCAAATTTCAAACCTGTTTTTAAATTTGCTTAAAGATCTTTGAATTAGGATTTATTGCTTTTTGTCGATCAAATGGGGCACGTGGCATGCGCAAAACTGAAAGTGTGGTGAGGGTTGTGTATCGTTGCAAGCCGGCTGTAGGTATAATGTTTTGCAATAAATAGATAAGTGCTTCTTTGTTTGCTTTGAGATGTTCTTTTTCTATAGCATCCGAGTCCTCAATTTAATGAGTTCAGTAGTGTAAGTTGTTAAAAGTGCATGATAAAATTACATAACTTTTAAATATCGTCATTGTTATTCAACGCTTTCAATACTTAAATATCGACAAACTAAAGTTTCTTTGTTGCAACTGGTATTTCTTATATATCATTTTAAACTTAATTCGTTAAATATCATGCGCATTAAATAAATATATGACATGTCTATGAGGATATTGCAGTGGAACCAGGATAAAGATAAAAGAGATCTGACGTCATAACTACGAAAATTATTGCATACTGTTTTCAGAATCAGTTAAATAGTCGTTATGGAAATATTGCTTTTCCATACCTTTATTTTTTTGTGTTATTTAGTAGATCAATTAGAATGTTGCATTATAATTACATAGAAGCTTTAATATAGATAATGTAATGGCAGTCGGCACGTTTCACGCAAAATAGGCAAAATATTTTTTAAAGAAGCTGGTCAAATATTTTAAAATATAACCTTTTAAAAACGGACATCTTTATAGTATGACAAGGTCTTGCTCTTGATTAATAATTATTCAAATGGAAACTCCATTACGACGCGTGCTAGTTTCATTTTCTTACTAATATTAAACAGTAATCATTTGCGACACAAACATTATCATTTGTACTCACAAACTGTTTCTACGTCTGTCTCGATATTACTGTGTTTATTAAAACGTCGGTTGGACTTGGCATGTTACGTCCAAGGTTGACTTAATGTATTAATGGTATTAAGCTGTATCAATTGATGGGCACAGAATACTACGGAGGCGGGCTCGGCGGAGGCGGCATCGGCGGCGGGCGGTGACTCGACGGCGCCGGGCGGGCGCGCGGGCGCGGCGGCGGCGGCGGCGGCGGCGGCGGCTAAGGCCTCGCTGCTGCAGAAGCTGCTGTCGCAGTGACCGCAGCGACCCGTCTGCCGTACGCCCTCTCGCTCTGAAACTCGCTGAACTTTGCATTTATTACTTTATCGACCCTCCGGGTGGACAATAATCGACGATACTTAAATTCCATCGTAACGAACGTCGTCGTTCCCTGTTACGGTCTACGTGGTACCTCTACGGCTGTAAATCTCGCGATTCGATTCGCGAGAATAATTATAGTTCACGTATTTATAAAGCATCTTATAACTATGTCGATATGTAGTTTAGTAGTGCTAGTTATATTGCGGAGTTGTAAAAATCGTTTTGTTGATGAAATATTTTGTCTTAAGTTCTTTGAGAACGTTGTTTAAGATTGATCTTTACATTTCTATTGGTATATTTTTGTTCGAACGAGATTTTAAGTTCGAATCCAATTTTTAATGGTAGCTTCCCGTGTTATGGAAAAATAGATATACAATATAATTGATTCGTACACCTAGTACACCCATCATGTACAATAGAAATGTACTGTGCAATATGGAATAGATTTAAACATATTTTGACGTTGTAAACGTTACATAATATAGTATGAAAGTCAGATGTTACCTGTTATGACAAAGTAATTTGTATTATAGTATATTTAGAGACAACAGAATGAGTTTTAGGACTGGGAACATTTTCATCACACCAAATTTTAGCACTCCATTTATATGTTTCAAAGAAGTCGAATCCTTGATTACATTTTGGTATGGATACGCGACATGTGACCCAACACAATTTTACTCCAACCGCATTAGACGCAACGAGCTCCTTCAAGTAGCAATGACAAACATTTCTAAATCGACAGATATCATCTCACGTGAATTTCATGTGGATGGAAATGAAGTGATGGAAGTATAAGACATGAAAGGCATTTGGTGCATCAGTCAGTATCAGCGTAGCTCGCTGACTAGTGCTCAAGTGCTTTCGTTTCCGGCGGACTAAATCTCATGTTCAAAAACTCACTCTGTATTCATGAGACATCAAGTGAAAACAAAGAATAATAATTAGTAATGACGTGTAAATACTGTGTTGTTAAATTAATTATATATAATTACGTTGCTTTAATGTAAATATTTTTATCATTCATTGTGTTTCATGTGCTGATATTTATATTATTCACGGACATTGTTTTCTTTATCATTGCTTAATTTATAATTTTGACAATTATTCTGACTTACTACTTTAATAATGATTTTTATTATATTGGTTGGTAGTCTTGTGCATGTTTATTATAATATAATAAGATTTTCTAAAATTACTGTTAGCCCCCGTTATATGCAAGATCTAAAGTCTACATTTTTAAATATCGCGATAGTGTTATTTAATGACGGAGTCGGAGCGCTAGTAAATCCAAATCAAACAAACGATTGAGAAAGTATATTTCTGGACGGTATGCCACAATACTCTAAATAGATCGTGCTACACATCTAACATTAATCTAGCCTATGCGGTGTACAAGGTGTGAGAATGTGAACGACGTCAATGTTTCATGTCATCTACATAATAGATACTAAATTTATGCACAAAATTGTTAGAAGTGTTTAAGATAGGGAACGGTTTCTTGCTACTACACCAAGAAGTAAGTTAATTTTCAATTTTGAAAATAATATTTAAGGATCCATACCACGTAACGATAGAATGGAAAATAACGAAACGAACTATCTGAAGTAGTATCTTTAAAATATAAAATTTTGAATTTTAAGATATTGTAATTAAATATTGTACAGGCGTGTTTCACAAACTCGAGCACTCGGGACCATGCAACAGGTTTAAAGCGCTATCTCATACACTCCCAGCTCGCTGCCAGAGCCTGCGAGCCGCGCCCTCGCTCGAGCAGCGCGGTGCTGGCAGGCTCACGTCTACAACCACGAGCAACATTAGCGAATGACAATAAATCAAACGAATAAAAATTAGAAATGTACTTAACTAGACTCGGGGGTACCAATGTATCAATCGCATTCAATTTTAACATTTTTCTTTGCTGATTGACTTTCACGATACAACACAGAAATAGGAAGTAGTACGTAGACTCACAGCGGAAACTGAATTGTGATGTTTTACGATATTACCTAACTAATGAGTAACGTACAAATAGTCTGTAGAGAATATCCCAACCGAGACGAGTAAAATACGTATAGAATAAGAATATTTTTCTACCATTAAAAAGTACCATAGTTTGAAAATTTAGACTACTGACCAAATTTGTTTAAAAACGTACCTAATTACGTGTGTTGGGGAAACTGCACATCTACTAGGTTGACATTGCTCATCTCATCGCAATGCAGCAGCTTCACGGTACAAGCTAGTCTGTTACAACATGAACAACTGACACTTTGAGTGATTAAGATTTTATTTCTTCATAAATGAATTAGATAAGATTTGATGTATGTAATAAACAAAAGAATATAGCAATATTTCTATTCATTCCATTTATTTTAAGGGGAATGAAATGTCAGAATATCACCAATCCAACAAAGTACAAGCGATGGCCTTTTAAAGTGACAACATTTAAAAATAATAGTTGAGGATAAGTCGAGATGATTTCGCATACATTTATGTACATATTGAAATAAGAACTTATTGGGATCGCTAGAAACAGTATAAAATGCCGTCACTTATTTACGTCATGATGTCATGAAGCAAATATTGTACAGTAAAGTTATATTTTTTGCAGATTTATGCTAACATAGTAAATACCCCATATGTTTCATAAATTACGCGAAGACACGTCCATACATCAGAGTCAACCAAGCAATTGATATTGAACCGCAAGCAATGTAAATAAATAGATGCAGGAAATACACGTATAACATAGGTGCCTGGAATAAAAATATAATAAAAAATATTTTTTCTAAGCCGCAAATAAAAACGATAATTTTGATATTGATTAGAGACATAAATAAATTACTTCCTTGTATAAAATACAAGTTTAATTATATTGAGCCGCCTTAAGGAGATAATTACTGCTAGCTTTTTTCATATTACCCAATCATCCCAATATTTAACCCCTAATTTTCAGTTTAAAAATACAAAATAATTAATGTTTAGGGGGATTCAAAAACTTTCACAAGTAATTACCAAAAATACTAGCGCTACTTGTCGCCTTGAGCATGATAAGGTTTTTGTCGCCTTGAACTTAGACTAGTATGGTCTTGTGTCAGTATGTTTATAAACGTCACTTAAATTATGATGGCTTGCATTTGTTAACTGAAAACGTTTAAATGATTTTAACGTTAATAAAATAAAAAAAGCTTGCAGAAAAAGAAGAAGAAGTCATAAAAAATTGTTCTGCCGAGTTCAAATATAATCGATACGAAGCTACTAAGCGACGCTTACTATTTTTTTTTACTCAAGTATTTGCAACGATTGCTTTATCAATAATTGAATAAATGCAACGATGTCAAATATTATTGATACATTTTGTGATAGTAAAACTAGCAGTTTCCAAATAAGACATTATAGTCTAAAACGATCCTACGCCAAATTCTCTGATACGTCAAATATTGAGACAGGTGTAAAAAGTTTTGCTTCTATTTAAAATTCGTTATATTGCTTTAAAAATATAACTAATAGAATATTTCAAAATTTTGTTGAATTTAGAGCTATTTTGCTAGAAATGGGTATATCTTAAAATTTTGAGCATAACTCACAGTCCCCAAATGTCATCGAAAACATATTCCTCTAACATAAATAATGTATTTTGGTAAACAAAGATTTTAATGTTTAAATGGGCTTTAAGATAATGATGATAACTATTAATCGTACGCAACTTGTGTAAGCAGTGTTAGAATGGTAATTGTCTTGATGTTTTGGGATGACTTCACTATTTCATCAAAGTGTACAAATCCTTCATGTCTATTTAAAAATTTGAACGAAATTGTGGTACAGTTCTTCTAGTATATGCTCCTTTATTTATTTTGTTTGTCGAAATAATTTTATTCATGGTCATTTTTTTGGTATACCTTTTTATGGTTTGTATTGTAATATGTAAATTGTTTTATGGACATATTAGATTACGTGTAAAGTATTTCACAAAAATGTCTAAATGTTTTAAATGGAAAACTGAACGTTTCTCAATTTATCCTAGAGATACGCCTCTTTTACCACAGAGTAAATCTAACTATTTGTCTATGCAATTAATAGGGTCCAAATTGTCCATCCAAATAATCAGAAAAACTTAATTCGGTTTGTAAGTCCATGACATCATAGAAAGAAAAAAACGTTACCGCAAATAATTTACTCTGTGGCAAAGACCCATATTTAATCACTTAGCATATTGGAACCAGAAACATTGATGAGTACGGGAATCTTTGTTTCGAGGGGAAAACATAATTAGTTGCCTGGTTTTGACTACGTTTATGTAAAATGTTTATTTACCTTGTGAATTTTGTATAACTATTAATTATAAACAAACTGTAAAAAGTTTGCACACGCGTGATAGATATTTATAGATAAAAGGATGACAGTTGCTAACACAACGAGGTACGTTATCCCGTACAAGAGTGATTTTATTTTTTGTATAAAATCTTGCCTCTTGTCTTGGCCTGTCGTCTGCGAACAAAGGATAATTAATTCCTTACACTGTGGATAAAGTCTAGGGTTTAATATACGTTAGTGTAAAAAGCTAATTATGTTTTTCTAAGAATACGCAAAGTGATTTCAAGGTGTTGGTTAGTCGTAGAAAGGATTATTGCGCACGCGTGCTTTCTTTGACTTGAAAGTACAGGAGTACCGATTATGTATGACTTTATTCGCAGCGACACCGTTTCGACATTACAACCAGTCCGATCGGGCAATCGTCTTTTTTGCGGGTGACCGTTAAGTCTGTGTTATTTAGTTCTTCAGATGTTAGTCTAAGGCCTCTTGTGTTGCTGTGCATTTCTAAGCATTGTATGTATGTATTTTCATAATATTGTAAATAGCTAAAATATATTTTTACGACTAGCATACGCAACCAAAGTTGTTATAAAGTGATGGTTGATTAAATAATAAATTTAAATAAAATAGGTCGTTATGTTTATTTTTAGGAAATGATACAAATTAAACTGTACAGTTTGTAAATGGGTACATCCAATGTCTCGTTGAAGCCTTTTACACAACCGCCCTGATATTAGTAAAATCGAATTTATTATTTTTTGGTATAACGATTAAAGCTAAAAGGAATATAAATTATAAATAAATAAAAATAACACAAATTAATAGTGTATGAGTGTGGCTTGAGCTCATTTTGTTCCTAGCGCCTACCTAATTTGTTCCAGGTCATATTTTCTCTCAGAATTTGTCAATTAATACCATGCCGCCGTGTGCGGCCTACAAGATAAAATCAAAATATAATTTTATTCCTTGAAGACAAAAGATCAGGCATTATGAGTACATTACATTAATTTAAGTTGTATTTTTTGTACATTTTAGATTCGAAATATATTAATATCTAAATGAGTTTTTGTGTTTTTATTCCGTACTTAATACTACTGCTAGCTGTCGTCCACTTTTTAAATCTTAAAATTCCTAAATCAACCCTGAATCCCTTAAAGAAAATCATGGTATTGTATTATGTTTATGTACTTATAATGAATTTGAAATGAAAGCTATCACAGCTTAGTAGGCTTCAAGTTTTCCTACTACTGTACTATTATTTGACAATTAAATGTGGACCTTTACGAATTTGAACACGAATATAATAAGTCCGGGTAAAACTAGACTCTATGGCTAATAAAAGCACATTTATGGATGCTTATAAATCACCAGTCTATTAGGGTTGTGGGCATGCCCATGGTGCCCACAACGGTAGATCCGTCCTTGCACTATACAAGCCTCGGCCGGAGCGTAGGGTTGCCGGCCTCGCATCCCTATCTGCTTAGCCGGCAACCATCTCCTTCCCGGCCTCTACAGTAATGTACTATTGTTTAGCTGTGCCGAAACGGTAAACTGTCATTAACTAGTTAGTATTGAATATTTGCCGCATGTTACTACCCCCACTAGGTCGATTTTTTAAAGTACAGGCGAGGAAACTGAATCACGTAGCAGGGTGGACCCTTTTCAATATCTTTGGCAGATATAGATATTTTCTAAGGTAAGCAATAGGTGGCCTTACCCCTTCAGAGCGATCTCTTCCAGGCAACCTTTACAATAGACAGAAGGAAGGAATAAATTTAGCAGGCCTATCTTTATCTACTTACCTTTGACGACTTCGATACATTAAATTGTAACTGAATTATGATGTGAGTAATTGGTAGGTATTACATAATATATTGAATGAATGAATAATAGGTATGACAAATGCAAGAAAGTGTGTCCACTTACTTCTTCTGCAGGTAGGTATACCACCTTGATTACGTTAAAAAACCAATACGACATAAGTAGGTACTTATGTAGAATTAAAACTTTACCGCTTGCTCTCAGCATAGTACATACTTACCTCATCAAACGCCATTGATGAAAATGATTCATTAGCGCGAACCCAATACAGTACGCACCTTTGTGATATAGGTACTTACCTATTAGCTATGGCTATAACGTGGAAACAAACCATACCACATCCGAGCTGTTCATTTAATTACGAGCTGCTGTGGGGTTGGTAGCGATGGCGGGACGATGGAGCCGGACTGGGAACTGTCTGAAAGTTTTTATACGGCTATGTTTACACTAAATAATATTTTCTACTGGGAAGATAGGCTCCTTACAACTATAGTCTGCTTCATTATAGCAAGTGCAGTGTTGATAATTCATTATAGCGGTAAAGGGTATGCGGAAGCTATGAAATGGTTTTGGCGTCGACGTACTTCAAAGAAGGAGGAGGTGAGTAGCAAAAATTTTTCGTTGAATTGTTTTGTTTTGTAATTTACTTAACGGCCTAGTGTTACGTTATATACCATAATAACGCAGAGTCGCAAACCGACACGTCTAGAAAATAAATTTCTTAATTCGGATAAACTATAATTATTTTAAAAGAATAATTCTATTTTTATTAAAATAGGTTTCAATTATAATTTTATTTGCATATTTCAAGTCTGTTTTTTTAAATCCGTTTTAGAAAAATTATTTAGCTATGTACCTACTTAAGTGATAGTTAATATGTTATATAAATAAAAAAAAAAAAAAAGTAGTACTTTTATTTATTCTTCTTGCTAAACTGCGCGGGCCAGTGAATCGAATCAAACAAAATCGTATCAAAATTTACTGAAGTAACTAGGTTTTATGTATGTTTTCGATATCGTACCTATAGCTATCAACACCAACTATATTTAGTGGATGCGTGTTTAGGTACTTAGCAATTTATTAAATATCTAAGTAGCGAAGTACCTAAGTAAAGTAATAAATATCTACACGGCCATTGCGTCAAATATAAAACTATACACACCAAAGATACTGTGTGTAAAACTATACCTACAGACAAAATAATATTTGGTCCAAAATATCTGACCACGCTTCTACGCCGTTAACAATAGAGTCGTGTTCACATATTTTTGATCAAATTTTTGCTCAGAAGTTTAAGAACTCGACTGTACCTAAATACATAGAAGTATTTAAATTTTGATACCTTCTTAAATCTTACAATATATATAAAAGATAAGTATCTATAGTTTTATTAAGCACCTTTGCTAAAATAATTTAGATAAGAATTAAGAAGGTATTACCTAACATTTTAACAAATTATTGCTCCAAATAATGGGCGGAAGATTTATTTTTGGAGCAATAACAAGATATAAGTACACCTACGTATGGCTAATCTACTTAATGTAGGACCTTCATTATTATATTCGACATTTATTATTATTGTAGGTAGCTAGTGTTTGCCACCGAAAAGTGAAGTAGGTTTGGTAGCATGGGAGAATAAGTTATTGTTGTCTTGACGCAGCTGTATGAACGGGGCGACAAAATAATCCAAAGCATTTTTTAGGTTTAAGAAGGTACTTACTCTTGACTCTCTTATATCAACTCTTAGATCATTATTGTTATCCTATGGTAACTGTAGCTCTTCAATATTTTGCTTACCTCTTAGATATAAACTGTGAACTCCCTGATTGATCTAATGAACGAATTCAGCGTCGATAAGGTAAATTAATTGACGAGGTCAGTCAGAATTACACGTAAATTGGCCTAAATTTGTCGGTTGAGTAGGGAGCTATGTATAGCCTAATATAAGCACCCGCTCGACTAAATAAGTACCTAGGTATGATTCAATGAAATAATGTTCATACGTGACTAAGAAACCCCTGTGGATATTAGAATTAGGTAGAAAAGCACAAACACTACGATCTATAGTGTACCTACTTATACCTAGTGCCTTCCACATGCTTCTACGAAGACGCGTGATTTTGAAAAAATTAGACATTAAATGACATTATAATAAGAACCACGGCACGCGTCATCGTGAATGACTCTACGTCTCTACCTATACGGCCCTACCTACCTAGTCCTTTAAACGGGTTTACATTTTTTTCACATAACTTTTAAGTCCTACTCGTATTATCGGAAGTCCGAAAATATTTCTCATAAAATTTTAAATCATCATATAAATAAATATATCACGGGAAAATTCACACCAATTGACCTAGCCCTAAAGTAAGCTTAGCAAAGCTTGTGTTATGGGTACTAAGCAACGGATAAACATACTTATATAGATAAATACATACTTAAATACACATTAAACATCCAAGACCCGAGAACAAACATTCGTATTCATCATACAAATATTTGCCCCGGCCGGGATTCGAACCCGGGACCTCAGGCTTCGTAGTTAGGTTCTCTAACCATTTGGCCATCCGGTCGTCAAAGTATGATAACTCTTCATAAAAATAATGATCTAACGAAACTAGCGAAACTCATAATCATCAGAATTCATAATATCACTAATTATAATACACCTTATTCATACTAATATTTGTTTTCATATATTTTCTTATACTAAACGATCGAACTCCTAATTATTCTAATTCATAACGCCAATATTCATAAATACTAATATTTATTTTCATATATTTCTTAACCATAAGTGTTATTTATCCACGTACTTGTAATTGACGCGCAGGGACTTGAACATTTTTCGATGTTGTGTTAGTACGACGACGAGCGAAGCGAGGAGGCGTGTTACGTAAAACTGCGACCCTAATATATTTTTCACTTCTCATGCTCTAAAAGTGGGTCAATATAGCCTTACGAGGCGGGAGTAAAGTGAGTACTTTACTCCCTAGGGAGTAAAAGTATTTTTTTTTTTAATTTACTTCGAGTGACTTAGATAAACTCAAACAGCCAGTTACTTGCAAAAAATAAAATTGTGTGTGGACCATTTTCATGACGAAAATGTTAGAAGGTAATGATAGAAGGTGGCGCCATTCTATTTTTCTGTTTGTGTATGGACCATTTCACCGATGCAATTTTGTTATATCTGTGTCTGGTTGGAAAAAAAATCTTACCGCGAAAACTTTGAAATTGTTGTAGAGCGTAAATCGTAAATGATTAAAATAAATTGATTATTCTCACAATGCCGTCAAGTGATAGAGAAAATTATGATGTCGAGCAATGAGCAAAAGACATAATTGATAATTTTCTTCGCCGAAATGTAGAAAGACTTATTTTTATTTTTTGATTTAATCTTTTTATACCAAACTGACAACTTTTTTCTCGCAATCGAAGTGAAAAATAGAGTTTCCACTACGAGACTAAAAGTCAATACAAACCCTCGGATAAATAGCCACCCGAGCTAATGATAAAAAATATACTATTTAACTAATACTTATATCAGAAAAATTAACGATTCGTAAATCTTACTTTGAATAATACTGTTATGAAAAACAATATTACGAGTTCAAATATTTTCTATTACTAATAAGAAAATAATGATATTTGTCTGTTATGCCTTCAAACTTTTCTGAAAAACAACATTATGAATTGAAATGTGATCTTATTAAAGACATTATTATTAAAAAAATACGATCACTGTCTGTTATGAGTTCCGTTGTTAGTAATAAAAATAAATAAGCAATTATGAACACAAATTGGTAGTAAAACAAAAAATAGGGATAAAATGTTTATGTGAGCCAATAGGACCCCTTTTGAACCAATATGCCACATTTTTTGATAACACAGTCACAGTCAGAGAACGACTGACAATTAACAAAGCTGTTTAAGGTATCAGTCGTTAACAGATTCCATTGAAATCTGAAAACCCAAAAAATAACGCCAAAATACAAATGATTTGAAATAACTATTAAAGGTACCCTTGACTGCTAGGTATTACTTAAAAACATTCTCAGTGTTTTTTATGATCCCAAAATCTATCTTCGTTCCGCATATTATTGTGTTCTAATATGTATGCTGCGTATCAAGAGTTTTGTCATTCATTAATACTTGAAACTTAAACAGTGAGAATAAAGTTGTATCCTGCGCTATTTGCGTGTAATAGGTATAGCGAGTTCTATGTATTTAGTAACGTAGCAAATCGTAGCGTTGTAACGTAACAACGGGTGCGCGCTCAAAATCCGAGCCGGGGGGTGTCGCGATCGGGAATGTTTGGGCCAAGTACCGAGTCCCAATATTCCCGCCTAGTCCCGACGCAGCTAGCCCGCCGCACGCACGCATGCGTGTCCTTCCAATCCTGTTGCACGCGTAATAATTATCACTTTAAGCAGTAGTTAGTACAAAAAATGATTCCGTGTACTCAGAATAAATAAAACCAATGTTGTGTGTGAATTTTGAAGTTTTTTATAAAAAAATATCAGATCAGGATGTTTTAAGCGAAATTAGGAATGACAGTTTAGAGAGGTTGGCAACGTAATTGAAGTGTGTTTAATTGGTTATGCCCTGGAACTGCCCGTGGTCGCAGGACCGGCGGCGGCCGCTGCCGGTCAGCCCGCCCTTGCACTTGTTACAGGTTTGTTACACTCTAAAGTGAAAATAAACAATATTTGTAATCAATTAAATTTACTGTTGTTATATTCGATCTATTAGTACTAAACTATTTTTATTGATAGAGCAATTAAGATAACTAGCTCTACATAAGGAATCTTACCACGAAGTTCAATTAGACAAGAATTAGCTCGCGGAAGGCGAGTATATAGGTACATACATCCATACTAATATTATAAATACGAAAGTGTGTGTGTGTGTGTTTGTTCGTCTCTATGCCAAAAATCACGTTGATCTGTCGCTCCGTTTCGACGTGATTTTTGGCATAGAGATAGTTTGTGGGCCAGAGAGTGACATAAGCTACTATTCATTCCGAAAAAATGCACTGTTCCCGAGAAGACAGAGGGCGCGATAACCGAATTCCAAAAGCTAGTACTTAATAATATTTAAGGTAACTACTTAGCTAGGTTTAAATAAGTATTTAATATCTACCCTACTACGAAATAGACTTAAGTACCTGTTCGCAATGATTACCTACTTATATAGTCTAGAGCAGGTATTTAGGTAAGTACAGGTATTTTCTAAATCCCAAATTTTTCTAATAAGGCTAATTTAGGCTGTTTATTAATAATTTCTAGTAAATCTACTAATTAAATACCTACTTACTAATGCTTAAAATACCATAAGATTACCCGTATCATTGTACCTATATTGTATTCATATTCATTTATTCATTGTAAAGTCATGTACATAGTTATAAAAGGTGTTTCAGTTATTTCAGTTGGTCCATGACGCCCTGTAAGGGCACACAATAATAATAATTAGGTAATAAAAATTGCAGTAGACACTTATTAAATTAGATTATACAATACAAAGAATTTATGCATTAACTTAATATCACATATATACTTAAAAAATGTTGGTAAGCAGACTAATAAAAACTGTTGTGGTAAGGATGGAGCTAGTGCATTTGGTAATGAAACAAAGCCCTGCGTAAACTACTCCACTATCAAATGTATGATTATTAAAGTTAGATATTGAACTATGTCATTAAAATCCATATTTTTTAAAACTTATGATAAAAAAAGTTGTGTGTTAGAATGTTTACTTAGACATACATAATGCTTGTTACGCCTGATGTACCGATTGGAATCGAAAGCGGCGGGATCTCTGCTCTGAGGGCCGAGATAAAGCGCGTAGCCGACCAGACATAATCCTCCAGATTTGTTTAATGGATTTAAAGTGCTGTATGTTAATGTCATATCCATAAAAAGCTATATCGTACAAAACAGAGCGCACGAACGCGTAACATAACGTTACCACGTAGATAAGACATTACATTTTGAAAACGTTGCGACATAAACTGTTAAAGTGTCGTGCTCGTGTTATAAAAACTCACATTTTATTCTCAAAGTTGACAAAAGATCTTTATTTATGAGGGTTCGGCGCGTGACGGAAGTATCGAAATGGCTTTTGCCAATTACGGTCTTACCTGTAGTTTCCGCTGTGACCACCGAGGGTCCTATATCAGAAAAAATCATAATAAGAAACATCCTCGACTCAGACGACGAGATGAAAGGCTTCACTGAATAATCGGAAACTGCTTGCTTATTGAACTGCCGTGGAATTCCAAGAACATTAGCTTGTTAGAGGGCTATTTGATTTCAAGTCCTAAATTAATTCACTGTTATTTATAGGCTAACTATGTTGCTATCCTAAGTAACCAGGTAAAGTTAGTGATATATGGTATCAGCCTGCAGTTTTGTCCGTGCGGTTCAGTCCAAAGTCGCCCGCGGTCCCGGCCGGCCGCACGGAGCCGGCGCTAACTGCCGCCGAACAACTAACGCCGACAGAACCCGCATTCAACTATCTACTAAAATGATAACACCTAAAATGATTGCAGAATGGAAGACAAAATAATGACGTAATTTGTAATGATCTGTAATCTTGATGCTTGTCCAAAAATGTAGTTTTTAGGCTATGATAAAAGTGCGACCAAAGTTTTGAGAAATGCCGTGGAATTGCTTGTGGGGATATGAGCCTCCTGCACCGACCTGCAGAGTTACGGGACCACTGCATCTAGTTAAGGTAAATAATTACCTATAGGAAATATTGGATGTACCTATTCAAATATTTGTTTATATGGAATGGGTAGGTGTTTTTAAAGAAAGGTTTTTTTAGAAAATTGCATTGGATGAAAAGTTTGTTCGTAGTCCTCTAATGCAGATATAATTTATCGTCTAGATACCGATTTTTTAAATCATACTGGTGAAAATATCTTGAAAATTGGTGAAAATTATACTGAATCTATATTTTGTAAATAAATTTGAAATAAGTACCAACGACTACATATTACTACTGTAGTCGTATATAGGTACTTATTTCAAATTTATTACAGCGCTAATGAACTTAGGTCAATAAAATTGTGTACCTAGTCTCAAGTTAATTTGAGCTGTGGCTTGTAGCCATGCCTACACAGATTTTTAACACATTCACAAGCAATGTATGCGATTTAAAAAATTGGTCTCCTATCACTACTAAAATAATAGAACCTGCAACTACCTAGTTAAATTGGCTAGCTACAATTTCGGTAACGAGCACGACACTGTTGGGTATTGTAGATACCATTTACTCAAGTGTGAAATGGGCACGAGCGCGTTTATCCATGATGATGTGTGAATGAAACTATTTGCCCTGAAACACGATACTTCTAATGTGTGCAGTTGCATCCTGCAATTAAAACGTATTTAGGTCAACCGACACATGAAATTATGTTTTTCAAACTCTACCTCTAATGTAACTTCTCTGTATCTTTTTAATGTAGGTAGGTTAGAAGATACCTAACTACAATGTCATCTTTTTATGTAGAAGTATTAGATCAAAACCTACAATCTTCAATACTGAAGTTCATGGCATGCAATCACCATAAAGTCTTGTGATTTAAGTTGCGTACCTACAATTTGTAATAATTATCATGCGGATGGGAATCCAAAGGTGATCTATATTTTACGTGATCTAGCCTAGTGTTCCCTAGATTCCCACGCGAGGGCGAGCCCTAATGAGCACAATGGGATATAATTGGTACAGTGGAGCCGCGCGACCACCGCCGTCGATCCACATTGACGTTGGTCTCAGTACTACAATGCTTACAATGAAACCTTTGTAGAACTCTTTTTGTAAGCTTTACTTTTCTTTCATCTATCTACTTAGTTTCATTTTCTTATTCTTGACATGGCGATGTGTTAAGTATGCTGTAATGTATCATATTTTTCCAATTAGGTAGATACACCTATTTTGTTTTTTGTAAGAACCTATTCTTCCGACCAACCTTGGTTGGTTCAAAAGTTATGTGATTAAAATTCATGTATAAATTAGCGCGAATACAATAGTTAATATTTGAAGGCAAATAACTGCTTGTTGGTACGTAAGTAAGTATATTAAAAAAAATATTAAACACGACTCCTATCAGTGCCGTTTGCTTATCATGAGCCGGTAATTAAAACGTTGTTATTGTTAGGTAGCTTCTTACTTAAAAGATACGACAGTAAACACTTACTGAACTAGAAGCTAAGCTAAAAAGTAATTACTGGTAGTAGATACTTTCCAGTTAATTCAGAAAATTAAATGGACCCAGCTATTGGAACACTGTGTAGTTATAAAAGCTTAATGATTTCCGCAGGTCGCAGTAAATTATTACTTATAAAACGATCGCTAACTTTAAATTGGGTAGGGATACAATGAAAGACTCATAGTTGAAGCCTAGTGTCAGATTAATGTATGCTGCACTCATTTTGAGTAGCGCTAATATGTCTAGGACGCCCTTGGTAAGCAATAGGAGTTAACGGTAGAATGCTAATGTGGCGAGGTTTGTTTGGTCCGGTGTTGCCAGAAATTCTGGCCCGGAATATTAAAAATCCGCAGATTTATATCGGAAATTTATATCTGATCAAAATAATTTATTGAATTCATTAGTTAGCTTGATGTAAACTTATATTATGTATATATAACTGGGTGACTATTTGATACATTTATTGCACTTAAAAATATATGAGATACAAATATGGCATGTGTGCTGCTAGTATTATATCGTCCCTATAGTAAAAAAATGTACTTAAACCAAGTACTTAGTATAATTTCCAGCCATTACGCGCAAAGTTGAGATGAAATGAAAGGAGACAGAATAGATCGAGGGACATTAACTTTAGTGTGAGTTGCACCAAGTTACATTTATAACGATAATCAAATCAATATCTAAGCAATGGTCAAATCATGTACGGTCAAGGACTTTAATTAATTAACCACTATGGATCCTTCTCAAAGGGAAAGTAATTTGGATTTTCTTTTCCTTGTTAAATAATACGATGTCACTAAGTATAACGTTTACTGTGGGATACCTATATTTTGGGCCAAATCACCCTGAGCAAACATTTTAGAAAGATACATCATAACATTTATATGATCATTAAACAAATGACTGTTTCATATTTAACTTTCATTAAAAACATTTAATAAGTACCTAATATAAAAAAAAACATTTATAGCTTCTAAGTATAAAACCAAGAGAATCTAACGTAATGGATCCTTTTTACTATTACAGTATTATATTCCATATGTTTAGGGTGTAAAAATGTTCATGTAAAAAATCAAATAGGTAAGATCTACGGATTTTGCCTTAGACCTGGCAACGATGGCGCCGGTGAGGTTGTCGCATGCGCCGCTTCCCGCTTCCCAGCGTTGCGCAAGAACAAGTGCGGCGCGCCCACGGCGCGGGCGCCGCCTCTGCGGCAGCAAGTTCATTGTCACCTAGCTGAACTTAACGTGCCTACTGACCTGCCTACTCTTTAGATGAGTATTTTCTTTCTACAGCGGCACTCACTTCACTTTAAGTATTAAGCTAACAGAAGATTTATTTTGTCTTCTTTCTTTGGTATAGGTACTTTTAATAGTTAAGGAGCAATATTTACGAGTATGTTATAGATGTATGTATCTTCCTGCCCAAGTTGCCGTGGTCGTTCGTATAGGGTGGACCGATGGTCATATTTTGAAAGTGAAGTAGACGTCCAAATGATGATCACTGTCGTAGAAGTTGCCAGTTTTCATTTTATGTCATCATGAACAATAAAGGCGACAGCAAGGTGTCATCCATTTGGTATTAGGTAGATTGTCAAACACTAGAACATTTTTATCTTATAGGTAGGTACTCTTCTACTCAAGCAGCCGTGTTTCGTATGTATCATCAGCCAAATAGTGGTCTACCAAACTAAAGTTGATAATCGTTTGCATGTCATAACGAAATAATGCCAATAGACGTGGAAACTTGTTTAAAAATTGATAGACCACTTATTTGGCTGATGTACCTACGTACATCAGAAGTCAGAAGTATAGGAATTAGGTTTTCCGCAAAGTTTTTTAACTGGCCTGGCCTGGGTCCCTCCATCACGATTTTTCTCTTTTCGTGTTCTCATTATTCACCGAAAAGTGATCTTCAGTTCCGTGCCGTAATCCATCAATCACTTTCAGTGAAATTTATTATTGTTTCCATCAAAAAGATTTTCGGCTCAATTTTTCATTACCGTAAATCGTATCGCATTAGCTTTTTAATGTCAAGGGATGTTTTGAAAAGGAATGTAATGTCTGCTTTAATTTATTTTATAGCCTCTTTATTTTCTCTGTGCTTTTACTCCTTGCAGTTTTTCCTAATTATGTGATTACAAAATAAGAGGTGGTTCTATGTTAAAATGTAGATAGGTGGTCTGATTTTCACTGGTCATTCTTGTACTTACTTTGTCTTGTTGTGATGAAGTTCACGAAACTCGCTTAGCACTAATTTTATTACGTGACTGGATCGCATTAAAAAAAACGTGAAAAAATAAGCTAGGCCTGGTAATAGAACCCGGCCTCCAATCATTCCGTGTTTTACTAAATTCACCAAGTCGATCTATGGCATACATGGTGTTTCCCAATGTGTTTTCGTGACGGCCATTCTTAATTAATATGAGGTTTTTATTTAACACTGAACACTGTTAGTGGCCGAAGAGCCTGAAAAGATCATCTCTGTTTTTAACAATCTTAATATCTATGCGTTACCCTTTTACTAACAATGAAAACTAAATCTTGCAAGTCGATTTTTACTCATTTCCCATTCGATTGACATTAAATTTAGCATTTCCAATCCAAGGGCATTGCAATAATAAAGTGATAAAGGTTTGGGAAAGACTGGTGGCTACTTTGGGGAAAGTATTAGCTTCACAATTCAATGGAATAACGCTGTTAGCCATCTGGGCACAATGAGTAACAATGATGATCTGTTTGAAGTATGTACTCGTATTACTTGCTCGTACCTACCTACGACTTTTTATTTTTGCATCGTTTTCCAAATCAAAAACTGTCTGTTGATAATTTTAGTCAACAATGTGTTGCTTAAATAGACCAATAATACTAATCTTTATAAGTGTTACCGTGCAATGTGCATGGCACTAGCAAACACTCGCCGAGCCGCAATAGCGCGTACTCGTGGCCAGGCTGTACTGCGGCGCGTGCACCTCGTTTTCCGCGGCCCCGGCCACTCTGTGCTGCGCTATTGTGCTGAGGCATGCTCGTGTTTTATCTATCCAACGCTTATAAGTTAATTAGGAGCATCTGCGCGTGCGCCGCGTCTTACAATGAAGCCTTTCAGCGGCGGCGCTTTTGACGCATCCACATAATTAACCCGGCTATGTACGAGTATCAGAAGTTATTGTCCGATACACAATTGCTGTTCGATGAGATATCCATAGCATTATTTATTCAATTTGACAGATAATGTTACTGTGTAGTCTGTTCATAATATGCCGCGATGAAATTATCAACAGACTGTAATAAATTGAATGTTTTTAAACATGATAATAGGATCGCTTGCACGCTGCAACGCTTGATTAAAGGGATAAGTTCGCCTCAGTGCCCTAATATATTTATCAATTGTGTTTTTCTTAATTTTTGTACAATTAGGTAAATTTTTTCTTACATTATTATTAATTAAATGTTTAATGTGTTCTTATGTTTATTATTCTTCTTATGTTCTTCTTACATACATAAAATAGTTAATAATAAGAACATTTTCAAAGTAAATATTGTAAGTTTGTGAAAAGATTCCTTCACTGGCATAAAATTAATATTTCCGGTACCTAAAAGTTTCAAGTTACTCGAGATTAAAATCAGTAGATTGAGCGCGAATTCCTCGGTAAAAGCTCATAGGCGACATCGACACAGCTCCACTCAAGTTTTCTCCACTTGAATTTCCTGGATTCTGATCAAATACTATGTGAATTCTATAAGTATCTAAAACGAGGACCTGTTAAAATTTCAACATTCTTCGGTTAGAATTTGTACCACTTTTAGTCTAAAAATAAGATTTGTTTACAAACAATGTTCCTCACAAGCCAAGACGATAGTATATTCTTTATAACTTTTTCTCTATTTTTATAAGTCAGATTTCTTTAATTATTTTTGTTAATAAATCCTCTTGATATTTGAAAGGCTAATTGATCTATTAAGCGATATGTGTTCGGAATCCATGAATTTTTTCCGTTGTTTGAGCTATGTTTCAATTTTTTTACAGAAATGCGTTGAGCAAAGTCTTTCAACCATCGCCATGATTTTTATAAAGTGAAAAAGAATACGGTCGAAGTATTTATTCCGTAACGTGGAACGGTGTGGCGGTTTCGGATTAGGTTCGCGGGCCACGATTGTTGCGCGCTTGACAATATTGACATCACGCTCTCTGGACATTGTCGGCGGTCGCGCACCAACGCCGCTGCAACAATTCACTCGATATTACTTCATTACTCGGCATTGATCTGCTGTTGCACTAAGCTTTTGGTTTGGAGCCCGTCAAAAGTAAAATAATACTGGTGATAGCTAGCTCTGATAACCTTCCTTGTCAGTATGGATTACTAACAAGATAATATCAATTTATGATGTAAATTGGAGTTAAATAAATACAAATATAGATTCATTGAATTAGAAGAATTAGAATTATAAATATCACGGGACAATTCACACCAAATGACCTATTCGTACATCGAAATATAGATTAAATGTGACAAATAACATGCATCAACATTAGTATTTACTGTCAGCTACTCCAATTAAATTTAATCTTCATTTCAGACAAATTATACAGTATATTAGCCATCCCAGGTATCTATTAAAATTGATACATTACTGTATGCAATGATTAGGATTTATTGCCCTACATGAATCATAGAAAATATAAAATGAGATATTTAACACATTACGACTTTAAGTGTAATTTTTTTACATAAGCGAATAATGTAAGTTGGTATTTACGCTACATATGTACCTAAAGGAGAAATAAGCACAAAACAGCACAATATGTTAATGTATTTATCTATTATAGCCTTATCTGTAAAAACAAGCAGTTGTAACTGGACTCCAAGCTAATTTGTCTCTAAGGTTTTTCAACATTCAAGTCACGCGAATGACTGTCACCCTGTCGCGCACTTTCATATTGAACTGTCGACTATTAATAGAAACTCGTAAATCGGATAGAGTTTCTGTATTGCATAAGTTTTTGAGGACTATCGTTTGGATTGTTTATTACTGTCACGTGTGAACAGTAGGCTGTTGGAACACATAGGTATCTACAAGTCAACAACGTATTTATGAAGCTTCTACGCGCATACAAATGTAGAAATAAAATAGCATAATTCAATGTTTTGACTTTCAAATATACTTGCAAGTTCAAAAATGAAAGGTTGTTATTATATGCTAGCTTATGCCCACGACTTCGTCTGCGCGGACCTAGGTTATCGCGCGGTGGCGCCCTCTACTGGAATAAAAAGTATCCTATGTTGATCCTTGGGGCTTAAACTATCGTCATGATCGTAGAACAAAGACGGATGTGAAATTTTCCAACTTTACAGTACAGCAGTTTTAATATTATAAATTGGTATTTATACGATAACTTTTGAACGGTTATGTATTTTTCTCTGAAACTTGGTAATACGGTTTTAACAAGGATTCTTTATAACGTGTGCTATAGATTTTATTTTAATTTTACTTAGATTTCGTAAAAAGTCATTTACGCCTGTGTTCAAGGGATGTATTAAAGGCGGATGTCAACATCCGCCGTTATTTCACGGATAAACTTACTCTAATGTGTGACGTATCAGATATTCCGCCTATGTATTAGGGAATAACGTTGAAATTTTTCGTCGGATTTGAAATTTAAATAAACATCCCGATATTTATGGCAATTTTAACAATCAAGTTGCAGGTGTAGGGCCTTTTGCAGGTGCTTGCACTGTTGTGTTTCGGCCTGGAGAGTAAAATAGCCGGTGATATTACTGGCACTTGAGGTATCCCAACCAGGCCTCTAGGTTGGCAATGCATCTGTAATACCCCTGGTGTTGCAGATGTTTATGGGCGGTTGTGATCTCTTACCATCAGGAGACCTACTTGCTCGTTTGCCATGACATATTTATACAACTTAGAAACAAAAGTCAACAGTTTCTTGCTAAATCAACTACAAAATAACAACAGTATAATAAAAACCTATGAAAATAAAACTATCACATAAGTAAAAGACAAAGTAAGTTTTGAAGTAAACTTCCATTAATATAAACAAGATCACATTAAATAGTTTTTTATATTAGCATAATCAGAAAAACATATTTTTAGGTAAAACTGGCATTATGAATACAATAACTTTCACAAGTTTTAGGAACATTTTGTCGTCAAAAACTATTCAATGGAAAACAAAATCAGCATTAACTTTAAATAATATCAAGGTTAATGACTTACGAGATAACGTTTCAAAACTATCCTTATACATTTCATTTTCTTTTTCGCATTTACAAAGTATTAAATCATGTAGAACCATCATCTTCACTCCCTTTTGAAACGGGACGTATATGCAGCAAAAAATTTAAAAATGAATGATATTTACTTAGTATTATTTCTTCACACACATACACTAAGATCATGTCGAATGTCCATGTGGTGCCTACCCCGGTTTTGGTTGGGAATTTGGTTCTTGAAGTTGTTGACGCGTATTACCTAGGACAAACCGTCCAATTAGGTAAGTCCAACTTCGAGAAAGAGGTCAATCGTCAAATCCAACTCGGGTGGGCAGCGTTTGGGAAACTCCGCAATGTCTTCTCGTCTAAAATTTCTCAGTGCCTTAAGACGAAAGTCTTTAACAAATGTGTGTTGCCAGAGATGACATATGGATCCGAGACGTGGTATATCACTAAAGGCCTTATAAATAGGCTCAGAGTTGCTCAGCGAGCTATGGAAAGAGCTATGCTTGGGGTTTCTCTACCAAATGGAAATGCTACGCATGTCCTGCGTAGAAGAACCAGGGTCACCGTACATAGCCAAGTGAATTAGCTCATTGTAGTGTCAATGGGCAGGCCATAAAGCATGGAGAACAGGATGGCTATGGGACCGAAAAGTTCTCGAGTGGAGACCGCGGATCGGCAAGTGCAGCGTAGGACATCCAGCAACGAGATGGACGGACGATCTGGTTAAAGCTGCGGTGAATGCAAGCCGCTGCCGACCGAAGCAACGGGGGAGGCCTGTGTCCAACAGTGGACGTCCTGTGGCTGAGATGATGATTGGTAACAGGTTTAAATGGCACGGGAGGGTTTAAATGCTGTTAACTAGTTGGTAGCTTATTATTAGCTGTAAACTAGCTGGCAGTGAGGAACTAACTACATTAAGTGTAGTAGTGCTATCAGTATCAGTTTATCACAAATCACTGGCGAGACAAGAGTTTTTAATAATTAGTGGTAGGACTTTTAAATCTTGGTGTATACCAGACCAGCTGAGGGCGGGCAACTTGTTAACCAGGCATATAGTTTGTAGGCATAATAATTATACGCATCTTTATTAAGGATAAGGATATCAGTCGTAGTCGTAGTCGTAGTAGCGGTTATTGTTGTGCCTTCCGTGTTCAGTTAGCACTTTTCTATTGGTGAATCAAGCTCTTTGTAATCAAAGTATTAAAAAATACAAGACGAACTTATCTCTTCGAAATAAACAAAACAAGTTAATGAAAAAGCTTTTTTTTTATTTCTCGTGACAATTCCTTTCTTGATTTAGTACGGAACCCTAAAAAATTAACTAAATAATGTATAAAATCCATTAAAATTCAATTGAATAACGACGGATATGAAAACATGTCCGATCGATAACGACGGTTTTGCATATCCGACTGGTGTTTATCCGATGAACACTGCAGGTATATCACATACGCCAACAATACCTCCCCAAGACACAGTCGTATTTTTTCATCCGTCACAAAAATGAAACTATTACAGGGTGAAATATTTTGAACCAAGTATTAATAAATATTATTTAAAATAACCGCTAAACAGAAAAAAAGACATAACTATCTTACAATTTTCAACTGCGTGGAACAAAGGTGGTTTTAACATTTCGTCGTTTTTAATTCCATAAAGCTATAAAAGTTATTTCACGAGGAAATGTTCATTTCATTACTATCTTACTACATTACTAACACAAAATATCAATACGCGCTCAAAGTGATGTGACCTTACTAGAACAACGACGAAAGTGCGAGTCCGCCGTAGGAATATGCATGGTACAACGACGGAATGTCAAACGAGCCTATGTTCTACGACCAAAAATCAAATCCGTCGGTATTCAAACTCGATAATGTCGTAATTAGTAAGAAAATGAAGAAAATAAAAATGTCAGCTCATAAATTACAATGTTTTAGGAAAGATTTCGCAAAAAAACGTTTTTTGAAAAATTGTTGGAACCGTCGTTGTTCTACGATCATGACGCTATATCTGTAGAAAAATTTCATCTAAATCGGTTCAGCGGTTTCGACGTGAAAGCGTAACAGACAGACAGACAGACAGAGTTACTTTCGCATTTATAATATTAGTAGGGATATCGAGGGTATTCTGGCAGAGCCTGATAAGTGTACAATATATATTTTTAATACGGTTTTACTATATAAATAAAACATTGAGTATGCCTACGTAAGATAACTTTAAAAAAAAAATTGCACTTATTCTCTTTTACCAGAATATCCTCGATATTTAATAATAGGGTGCGAAACCGGCTAATGGGTCACCTGATGGAAATAAGCAAAACAACCCACAGACAGTTGTAAAATCAAAAGAATGCAGATGCCAGTCCAGAAGGCTATGATCCTCATATTCATGCTATTATTTAATTTCTCTGGTTGCCATATTCCGCACGCAAGCACTGTTGCTTGGCGGCAGCATTGACGTGTAAGATTATGGTAGCGGTCCGGACAGACTTTAACCAAAGTCCACCACTAAGTTTCATTATACTGTTATTAAAAAGTTTAGCATTAGTATAATGTAAAGACCAAATTGAAACAAGGAAAACAGGAGTTCTTTGAAGCTCCGTATCGCAGTTCTTCCGGCTTTATTTGTTTGATAATAATGACGAAAATAAACTTTAAAATGTTTCTCTGTAATGCGAAGAGTGAATGAAATTAAATTACCCATTGATATGATATGGGCGAGTGTGACGCGACGCGACTGCGGCGATGCGGGAATTTAATAGGGTTACCACTTTCCCCGTCTGTTAAAATTATAAAACATTCACCTAAACGCTATTACGCTCCGAAAATTATGTTTACTGAAATGTAGAACAATATTATATTTATTGTTGTTTGGACTTGGATATTTATATTGTGTGGCTCATTTTGATAGGTACATACCTACTACAGAAAAAATCATATAAACTGAAGCACTCTAAATGTAAAGTTAAATGTCAACAAAAAACAAAGCACGAATCATGCAAGTGTTACGTCTTTAAAAAACCTTTTTCCATCTTTGTAACAGACAAAACTAGCAACAGCGGCGACCCTAGTGTGTACGGATAAACGAGATGATTTACGGCACATTCCTGCGGCTCCGAGGACCAGCTCATGCGCCTGCGCCGGCCGATGGGAACGAGATTACTTCACATTCAACTGATGACAGACTGAGCTCTTTGTCGAGCATTGTTCGGAGGCCTCAGCCTGCGAGCCGAGGATTAGTCATAGAGCACATAGACAAGTGTACATATGACGGAATGTTTGATGATGATGTGTACTTGAAAAGGACTCCGCCGGCATTGATGCCCAATTTTGATTCGTCCATATTGAAGGGCGCGTTGTGTTGAATAACAATTTTGATGAATCGTGATTTAAAGTCTATAATTTCTAGAATTAAAAATGATATCTTCTACTAAATATATGTGAGAAATTATGTAATGTGTACCCTACATAAATACTCTAGACAAAGTTTGAATTCTCTGATTTAAATGTTTAATTATTACGTTTGTTCATCAACGCGTGGAGCAGCGCGCTCCATAAAACACGAGCGCTATTTTCAATTCGTATTTAGATTTCTTATTTGTATATTAATTGTTAATGCTTCGCTTAAAATCGGGAGCGGACGTTACGCAATAGGAACCGAGTAAAGCGTTTGTTGTGCGGAAGTGGCCGGCCGGCGCAGGTACTTAATGACGGGTCTAATGAACAGGCACTGGCTGCGCGCTGGCTGCGCGGGCGCGGCGCCTGCTCATTATGCGTAATGCGCAATACAAACTCCCCATACACCGCTATATGTAGCAATATATCACTTTGATTAAGGATCGCTTGCCTAGCGAGGACTAGATACGGTACATCATTAATTTAATTCATATTGTTAATGAGGTCTAGTTCTAGATTGTAAGAGGTTAAAGTCTTTAGTACAGTCAAGTTTATAAACTCATGAGCAAAAATTTGATGAAAAATATCTGAATACGACTCTATTGTTAACGGCGTAGAAGCGTGTTCAGATGTTTTTGATCAAATTTTTGCTCACAAGTTTATGAACTCGACTTTAAACAGAACACTTTTAGTTTAACTCTATGACCGGAGCATAAACGGACCACCGAGGCTAAAGCAATAAAAACTGACCCTATCCATGATCTCACAAATTAACGCCAAACTTTAACGCCACTCGTATTTTAACTCCGGAGATCTAATTTTACGACGTTTCTGTATCACGAGCTCGCCACCTTTTTAATTACGGAGTATAGGATTACTCGGGTACATTTCATTGCTGAAATTTAAACTGTGTCCGCGCAAAAACATCTGGTCCCGCAAAAAACGTCACGCTCCGCGAAACATGCTCGCCAGCTGTCTCGTGCTACTCTTGGTTTCTGATTAAAAAAAGTTTACTTACTCGTACATCAGTCGATTCGACAGCGACCGACGTGGCCGTGGAGCGGCGCAAGCACAAAGTATAATACTCTCATTGAGAACTTTGATCGTTCTTCACCATCAATATAACCGCATGAATAGGAACCGTAAAATAAATTTTATTTCCTTATTGGTACATAAACAGTAATCTAAATATAAGTTCGACCACCTGGTGCACGCTTGCTCGTAACTTCGAGTGCAGGGAACGTAATTTATGACACTTCAAACTCGACACAATGCAACCGCAAAAATAACCCTTGACTATTTTTCTATTGGACAAATTATAGTCATAATATTCTTAGTTACTGCGGGCTATTTTTTTAACGAATTGTGCTCTCGTATTGATGTTACCCCTATACTAACATACGGTCGCAATAAATTAATTCTGTGTAAACAGTACCGTGACGTCTATTGTGCTGTTAACCATTGGCTTGCTTTAACTTAAACACTTCATTATTATTATCAATTGAATGTGTATTTTACTTTTAAATTATCTTGTGATATATAAAGATTAGAGATCAGTTTCATATTCATAATTATTTATTCACATTAAGTGTGGATTACAATGTTCTCAGTCTAAGGGTTAATTAGTACACGCTTAGCCAGTTCTAGTATTACCTTATTTTCTTAATGTAAACTCTACTTTCGGTGGTGAATTTAATATGACGTGATAAGTACCTATACGTCAAGTAAAGGTATGTAGGTGCTAAAACCTCGTTGAACGTTTTCAGGGCAATATGTGGTATGAGCGATGTAACAGCAGCTGCTTCTCATCGAGCAGCGCAGTGGTGCTAGCAAAGTCGATATTAATAAAAAAACCGCCCAAGAGCGTGTCGGACACGCCCAAAATAGGGTTCCGTAGCGATAATAAAAAATTAAGTAATGTTTTTCTAAGAATTTCGTATTTTATACGGAATCTTCCAAGTTTAGGTATATTTTATGCCTGAGACTGCTATTTACTCTTAAACTACTAATAATTCTCAATCTCAAGCAAACTTAGCCGTTATAGTTTTCCTTGAAAGTTTGATATACTTCCTACCATCCTGAATTTTTTAAAAATTTTACGCCCACCGGTTTTGAGGGGGATTTTAGGGGGGGGGGGACGCTCGATTTTAATGAAAATTTTCACTTTAAAGTTGAATATTTCAGAAACAAATTACTGAACCAAAAAATTGTCTTAGCAACCCCCAAATGGATTTGAAAGACCTATTCCACGATATCCCACACTACAGGGTTGGATGAGAAAAAAAAATCACCCTCGCTTTACGACTATGCATGAGAGGAACTCAAAAAAAAATTATTTTTTATTTTTTTATTGTACCATTTTGTCGGCATAGTTTATTCGCACAAAATTACAGCTTTCTAGCATTGATAGTCCCTGAGCAAAGCCGCGGACGGACAGACAGACAGACAGACAGACAGATATGACGAAACTATAACGGTTCCGTTTTTGCCATTTTGGCTCCGGAACCCTAAAAATGGTCTTTAAAATATTAACCTACTAAAGCGTTATCTGTATTTGTTAGTCACAAACCTTAAAACTTTATACGCGCCGAAGAACCTCAAAATGTGTACGGTAGCAGTAAAATTTTGTGAAAAGCATATTAAGTGACTGTTTGACTAATTGACCACTATCTTTATCACAGTGGACGCCAATTATATCAAATACCCGACAGTTATAGTGGGTGTGTTTTTCTGTGGATAGTGATTCTCAGAGTCGCGGCGTGGGAGGTCCTCACAGATAGCTATCGATTATTTCCAAGTGAATTCAATTGATTGACTATACGCGATATTGATCTATCTATTTCACAGACGGGTTGTGGTTCTTTAGCTGTTTTATTTTAATGAAACGAGATTTAATCAAATAATATTTAAAATTTCAGTGTTCACCGTTCAATTTAGCTACGATTCATTTAGTGTTGATCTCTTTCATCTAAATCTCAATTAATTAGTGACGGATTTAACTCTTACAAAGTCCCGTGCAGATACGATATTGACGATACGATATTATGTGCCAAACTTTTTACTCTAGGATTTAATTACTAAAAAAACTATACGACTAGCATACCGTGTTGTACCTACCTAAAAAGTTGTGTTATCATGCAAAGTTCATTTATGTACATAAAAGTGTGAAAGACATAATAAAAGCTCTACCTTTTCTACATTCATAGAAGCCCAATCGACATTTTAACTTATACTACAGTGATGCCATTAGGATTTTTTAATAATCTTTTTTATTCATAACTATAGAAGGCGTCAAAGACTGTGTTATTTTTCTACTCAAGCAGCTTATATTTGATAAGTCCCATAATCCTTTTCGGGCAAATGGGTACCTGCGTGCGTCTCTTAAGTTCAATACGAAGTGGAACAAAAGTATCAGCAACAGCAAGCCTGCCTCGATATTGACCGGAAACAGAAATGTAAACAGTTTTCAATCATAGATCGTATTTTTTTTATTTATATGCATAGCTTCACAACTGGTGTTAGTGCTAACTTATTCGTAATTCAAATCCAGACACTGGTTACGATTGCAAACGAAAAAAATCCTAGAGCTACATTTTATTTGAAGGGTCATTGGGGCACGTTAGTATATTTATGTATGTATTAGTATATATATTTACGTCACTTATAGGCATTTATTTAATTATAACTCTTTGAGTGACGTGGTGCTGCAACAACTCGTTTTCCACCGGGTTGTCTATTTTTTATGTGGCTTATATCATAATAGAATGGTTATAATGATTTGTACCTACACTAACTGTGAGGTATTGCATCTAAAGATATACCTAGCTAACTCACGCTTCTTTCACTATGCAGGTTTCCGGATAAAAATGTCCACTTCACGCCACTGTCCTTCACAAACTCACATGTAGCGTAAGTCTAATTACGACTTTTAACTGACTAATAGAGGAAAAATCTTTTACGAGTACCTGTACCTATACTCTGAAAAGTAAGAACGTCAGAGAAATCCCCATATAATTTAATGCGAATTTTTGTTCTAGCGCCATTAAAAGTTTTCTAATCGATATTCGGTACGTTTTGATAATATGAATAAAAAAAAGCTGTAGCTTAACTATTTGAAGTTGATAGAACGACGCTATTACATTACACGGGTTGCCGGTGCCCTGCCGCATAGCGTGCCTGACAGAATGACGTATGACGTATGGAGGAGCATCCCTTCGTCACGTCCCTTCACTTTGTAGCCAGCCGCTGACAATTTAAACAATTAAGTTGTCACAGCACCGCATTCACGTGAAGTGTTAGAACTAGCTCTAATTATAACTTACATAATTATGACGGTGCGCTGGGAAACGACTTGCTGAAAAGTACTCTCCGTTAAGGGAGTTATGCCACTTATGTATGTAGTATAGGCAGTTATTTATGCAGTCATGCGACACTAATACTTAGTAATTATTGCTGAGGGTACGTATACGCATGGGTCTTTGAAATGGACCTACCTACGCGTTTCTATACTAAGTTGGTGTTATTTGTATGCGAAACACGTCTCCCATTAGTATAATAATGCGCAAATTTATCGTATTTATTTGACGGGTCCTAAGTTTAGGTAAGTGTTATTTAATTTACATAAATTAACGCGTGTTACAAACTTTTTTATGTTTTTAAATTTGACTAAAAAGCGAAATAGTAAAAGTTTTTACTGGTCATTAAACGATTTAGTATTTTCAAAAGTGTGCTCTTCTATCTGCCTAAACAGAAGGCCAGTAGAGTAGAGCTAAAGAAGTCATTGTGTTAATGTCTGTCTTGTTGTTTCTCGTAAATAAAGTACTGAAAACGTTTACGACCTCTGGAAAAGGCAATGACTTCTATTGTGTTGGGAGTTGTTATCATTACGACTGATTTAGACATGATAATAAGAGGTTTCGCCAAACACTGCCGCGAGCGAGCCCGGCGGGGCTGTCGCAAGCTTAGCCGGCACATTTGTATACCATTTAAGGTGTCCATTTTAACGACATAATGTCTTTTTAAATTTATTACTTAGTAAATAATGCTGATGAGGTTATTCTGTATGTACCTACAACATTGTCCAAGATGTGAGTTTGTGGTAATTGCGCGTAGTTGTCGTTGCGTAAGGCATCTGGTGAGCAGAGTACTACATGACGTCACACGAGGTTTCGACATGGACAAACAATGCCGCAAGACAGTCGCACGAGCATGTGTGCGCCCATTTCTAGACAAGTGAAAATAGTGTTGGATTAAGATTGGAGGTGCGCTCATTGCGCATGCGAGGAATGAGGCGCTTACTTACGTGTCCCGTCACTAAAGAAAATGTCTAACTGTACTCATTTAGTTTACCAAAATTGGTTATGTGGCATTCTTTGCAGTATTAGTTTCTCTTAGACTAATGCAGAGGTCCCCAAACTTTTTGACTACTGCTTTCTTAACATTGTTTTTTTTTCAAGTCGTCCTTTCAAATGTGGTCTGTTTGGGTATGTAGCACCGTTGCAGGTCTTCTTCGACCACTGGGGCTCGAAATACATATTTTAGGCTTCACTGGTCTAATATCATGCATGAAGGCACTAAAACGTTAATTTTAGAGAACTATAAAATACAATCTACATATAATATCTATAATATACAAACTATAATATAAAATAAAATCCACCACCAAGAAATCAAGAGAAGATTAGGTACTAAGTAAATATAGAGCTACGGATCATGCGCACTTGGTGTTTTCGACCCTTTTATTTGTTCAAACTACCATTAAACTAGCGGTCAGTCTTTATTAACCCGTATGAGAAGATTTAATTTAATAGAAGCTGACTGAGATAAGCATTGGGTAATGAAGATAAATAGAATTCTAATTCAAAGCAGAGAATGCCGTGCCGGCGCGGCGGGGCCTGTAATTAGGTATCTATGCAATTAATGGTCATGGAGTACGGATACCGAACATTTAATGAGTTTAGGAATCAAAATTATTTGGTCAGACGTGCATTCTGGTTACTCGGTAAGCTAGTACCCATTTTATTTCGTGTTAAATAACAATAGAGTTAAATACTAGGGAAAGTGTTAACTGTTGTTGCGTACATTGTAGTTTGTGCAACTAATTAATAAATTTATGGCTCACATTTGGAACCAGCTGTGCGATGCCGGAAAGCCATAACAAATGGAAAGTAAATCTCCCCAGGCGTATTGTCCATTGAATTGTGATTGGAGGTGTGAAGGAGACCGGGTCGGGGGTCGGCAACTCAGGCGCACCGCGATATCCGGAGTCTATATGAATATTGAGTTTGCCTTATAAGTTGCGCTTACATGAGTTATACGTAAACATTAACTGCATTATGCGCGGCGCGGGTGGTCTCCCAGAATCAGCCGGTACCACGAAATCGTCAATTAAGAAATTATAAACAACTTGAAATTGAAATTTATGTTATTAAAGCACTGTCATGACATCGAGTTCATGAAAATTGTTTATTGATTTTATAATTACGTTTTATAATTATTTTTAATGTAATTAAAAAATTATCTAAGTAATAAGACTTTTTCATTTACTAACACAAAATATACAACCACTACAAAAAAATAAGTGCAAAATAGGAGCGAGACCCAGCGAGATCGCTGGTTGGTTGGTTGTTAACGAAGTTTGATAAAGCATTCCATATATGATTACACGTATGGGTAAGTATCAGAGGAGTCATGTTGGCTAGTGCAAGGTAGTTCGTGATCCGACTTTCTCCCGGCACCCTAGATGGGCGCAGGCGGTGCGGCTGTCACTCACCGCCTTCCATGAGGGTTTCGCACGAGAACAGGAGTTTTCTGTTAAACCTATTACTAGCATTTTATAATCAGCTGTTTTTATTTGTTTTAACTTTAACGGGAAAGGTTACATAAGGCAGCTTTTGTCTATGTCTTGGTTACAGCTTAAGTATCTGTTACAAGAGTATATATTTTAGGCTAATATAAAACAGCACCAGAGTGAATTTGGATCAGTTCATAAAACACTAGGTATGATTCAAGAACTTGGAGTCTCTAAAGTAGATACGAAACGCATCATGGAATTAACTTAATGAAAACCAATAAAGTACCTATACTCTTCAGTAGAAAATTGGCTAAATTTAATGAAATAATAAAACAAAATGCCGGAATTTATTCATTACATGTGATCAAAACGAACGTTCCAGTAATTCGATAATTTGCGTTTTATTTGGAGAGTGAGGGGACCCTGCGGGAGCGGCCCGCACGCGTGCTCCACAGATCATATTATTACGAGGTTTATTTAAACCATTCACTGGTTATCAGGCTATAAAATACCTAACTATATGCACAAAATCGTAAATATTTACTCATCATGTTCGCAAACCGCTGGACGCTGATAATAGGTTCATTAGTTTATCAAAAATGATCTCATAAGTTACGCCAGCGCTTTATTTCCCGGCGACTGTTAGGTAACATGATAGTCATCGTTACATTAGTTTCACCTCCACCGCGTGCTATTACTTAGCCCCCTCGTATCAGGTAGGGACGGACCCTCGCATAACCCTAAAGTAAGGGAGTGTCCGGTCATCATCATTCGACTGATGGCCGACGTAGGCAATATTAGTTTAAAGCCCCAGTAGGTGCATGCGACCATAAATCTTTTGTGGCGCGTGCCTTAGTCACGAAACTATCTCATTTCTTAATGAAACCCTTATTATAATCAACCTTATTTAATCTGTGATGTCCAAACATTGAATTTGTAATTTCAATTCAACAAAGTATGAACATCCTAAATTTTATCACAGCATTAAAAAAATTGCATTCCAGCGATCTAGAAACAATTTTTTTTTCACGTATAAAATTTCCCCATGTAAAAACAACTTTCAACTTACTTTTAAAACTTCTACACGTAAGAAATTAACAAATGATTGTCACATATTTGTCCACATTTATTCGACAAAATACAGTAATCGTAGCTACACATAATATTTGCAAGACGGTCTAAACACTACACAATCAAATATTAAAGATTAAAAAAAATATAAAAAAATCAACTAGAAAAATAAAAACTTGTCTAGCAGAGCGTGGTTTCGATCCACGGACCTCTGGGTTATGGGCCCAGCACGCTTCCACTGCGCCACTCTGCTGATGCGTCGACTGCTCCAAATTACCTAACGCTGTGTAAATGCTCTGATTAGATATAGCAATTCATCGTTGTTCTAAAAAACCATTCTTGTTGTCGCGATAAAATTTCATGTTATCATGTAATAAGTTTTTGGTAAAAAAATAATTTTTATTACAAGTTTTTTTTGATGACTGTACTTTTTGTTGACTGAACTTGTACTCGTATTGTCACCCAAACTAAATTTGAATACCAAATTTTGAAATCGATGCCATTAACCGTTGAGGAGTTCCGTCCTGTGGAGACAATACTGGCCGGACTACCAGAATGTCACTATCAGAGTATTGTATTGTCACCAGATTTTCATAAGTTCACCTAATGTCAAGTCGATCGGACTTATGGAAGTGGGTCAAATTTAGCTTGCAAGATTTGACCCAAATAAATAAACGAACAAGTTAAATAAAAGCTTGTAAAAACAATCCCACCAAAAACATTTCATGTAAAAATGGCGGCCAAGGATCCAAGCTTTCAATGTTTTCGCTGTAAAAAGTTATCAGATCCAAAAAATACCAATCCCCTTAACCCTAGATTTACTAACACTACACATTGGTTTTGCGCACCAAGGTTTTTTCGTCTTTCAAAATTACGCAAATTAAATAAATTATTTGAATTTTCTATGTAAGTTAAAGGCTAGTTTTCTTTTTAAATTACTATATCAATTTAAACTTTAATTGACTGTATCAATGTAGTCGGACCAAAATTGACCAAATAGGTACCTATACAGTCAAAGAAACTAAATCACGTACCAGGGTGGAACCTTTGTACCACTAATGTCATGTTGACATCCCCATACATCTGTCAAAGAAATCATAGCGAAATTGGTTAAGAAAAGATTCCAGTCTGGTCTGGCAAGTGATTCAGTTTCCTCGACTGTACCTAAATATTTTTTCCTAATAGAAACTTTAAATATATATAGGCTTTTATTTATATTGCGCTTTTATTTGATCTAGTATTTGATGTGGTGTTTGGTTAAACGGGGAGTTTATTGTAATGATTGAATTCTTTAGGTTATTCATTGGAAATATTTTTATGATCATTGCAACATTCTTCCAGCGTTTGGAACCGGAAAGTAGCGTTCTGCCCAAAAGGGTCAGATTGTTTTAATTGGACCGGCGCTAGAGTTAATTAATGTGACTGACCGAATAACTGCGCTCTTTCATTAAACACAATTAAACTGGAAAATGGTATTATTGAATCGCCGCGAAGTTAAAATTGTGCATTTAATTATTCTAAACTAGTTTTTAGCCGTAGTTTTGTTTTACCTGCAATTAAAAGTAACTGTAAAGTGACCTGATTTCGTTTGGTTTAGGTACCTACCTACTTATAAAGTATTCTCTAAATAGCAAATAGAGGTGGTCCATGGTAAGTACTTTACTTACCGATAAATTATTGTTAAAAAGACGAGGATATGTGGTTTGACAGCATTAAATGAACTATGGTAGAGTCATTTTACGATGATCCCTCTGTGCTATGACACAGTTTGCAATGATAGCTATTACAGAGTGATGTCAACAAGTTGATACAGTTGACAAAAGATTAAATATTTTCACAGGAATTATATTAAAACTAGCTTTTTCCCGTGGCTTTACCCGTGTGGAATTCGGTTATCAAGCGCTGGCAACTTTTCATTTTTCCGATATAAAAAGTAGTCTATGTCACTTCTCTGGCCTATAAACTATTTCTAAGCCAAAATCACGTCAATCAGTCGCTTCATTTCGACGTGAACGACGGACAAACATACAAATATACACACTTTAGCATTTATAATATTAGTAAGTATGTACTAGTAAGTATGGATGTCTGTAGCTCTAGATGGCACGCTGTAAACTTTACTTGGTAGAACCTAACTGATGAATCTGCCGCCCAGTCTCCAGTGACGATAACCGGCGATAGATTACATAACCTGGGCGTCTAGCTCGATATCTGTTTTATAGGTACCTACTTAGGTTTTACGCCCCAACTTCAAATTTACGATAACCTTCGAAGGTAACTTTATTATAAGAATACTTTTCAATGTTTACTTAATAGGTAGAAATTGGAGCGGAAATAATAGGAAAATAAAACATAATTACGTTTGAGCGACTCGTATGAAACTCACCCTCGTCTCTCAATTTATTAGCCGTGACGGTGAGGCACCGGAATAGACATTAATAGAAAACCACGACAAATTACAATCGGTTCAGTGGATCTCGACCTATATCAAACGGAGAGACAGAAGCATAGCGTTTTATTTTATTTTTAAACGGTACTTAGTGTGAACCCGGCACCCGGTGTTTTAAGAATATTTTCGTTAGCTAAATGGTAGTAATTCAAAATAATGGTTTCTTGGAAATGTTAGTGTCTTTTGTTTTCACAAAGAAGCAATTAACGCCGTTTTAAATTTCCTTCCTGCAGCATTCAGTTAGGGCGCGTTTAATTTTTATGCAAAACGACAAGTGCTACGCACATTTGCTACGCCGTAGCAGGCAATATGTGCTAAAATGTCGTGTTAGGCTCAAACTAATCTTCACCACGAACTGACGTTATTGGCTTTGCGAGCCGAGAATGTGATCGATGAGTGCTTCGCCGCGGCACCGTGAGAGCCGGGACGTTTGTGAGCGTCAAGTTAGCGTACCTTAAAAATTGTATACATGTATGTAGAGGTACGCACGATCGTTCGCCAGTACTTTAGACTTGATTCAATCATCATCAATCATCCCAGCCTATATACGACGGCCCACTCCTGAGTACACTGGGCCTCATCTTAGAATGAGAGGGCTTGTATGTATTTGTCCATATTTAAAAAAAATACAAAAAAAAAAACAAAAACATATCTGTATTTGCCAAAACTACCACAGAATAGATGTTTCCTTTGCCTTTTTTACCAGAAAAAGGAGCTGCCATAATTTTGACAACGTTTACGTCAGATTTACGAAATTACGTGATCTTTTCTTTTAGTAGAGACTAGACAAAAGTAATGGATCTATTGTGTGGTAGTTTTGGACTTATGCCCTTTTTGAATAAACACATCTTAATTTTTTTATGAATAATATTATTCTTATTATTTATCAGTAATTTACATTATTTTGTACAAGACATGGACAAGGACCCAAGAGCTGGCGCGTACTTATCCCACCGGATCTCAGTTGCGGTCCAAAGGGGTAATGCGGCCAGCGTCATAGGAACCCTGCTACAAGCAGATCTTTTAAACGGGGATCTTTTATTCTTTTTATAATAATTTTCATTATTATAGTTAGTTAAGATATCTTAGGTTAGATCTTTTTAAAGTATGTAAACTTATATACATAATTTTAATAAATTTGTTAATAATCGTAGCGAAATTTATGTTTTTATTTATTTATTTATGTTTTTGCTCTATTTGTCGATCCTTATCCTTTTTCAATTGCTTTTCTCTACCACTCAAAGGTTGACTGGCAGAGATCCCTTCAGGGATAAGTCCGCCTTTGTACTTAGTACTTTCTTTTGTGTGTTTTTTTTGTACCTACCTATTTCCTTTTTGTACAATAAAGAGTTTAAACAAACAAACAAACAACAAATTTAAAAAATGACAGCGTTTTTCTCTTTCCAAACAGAATATGTACAGAGAACGAATCAAATTATAATCTTAAAAATACGAAATATTGTAAATTCGAGCTTTGTGTCTTGTCGTCCCTCTGACGCTAATATTATGTAATACGAGAGTGAGAGGGACGGTACGGTACGAACTTCGATTTTCGTAGTAGTCCCCCAGATTTCCGATATCATTTTGGGTAGCTACCGTGACGCTCACCAACGTTAGGAGGATGTCACGTACGCTTTGAGCAACCCGCCCGCGCCCGAACAGATGGCTCACTCCTTCACTAAATTGTTGATTTGTTTCAAAGGAAGCGAAGGACGGCAGGTATCGTCTAAATGCCACGTCATGAATATAAATGTACCTGCTAAAGGGGAATTCATGAAATTGACAAAATCACGCCACGTGCGCCGCGGGCTTACGAAAGTATCGTAGCTGCGTCTACAGAGATAACGGTGAAAATGGAACATCGTACGGGAGAGATGAAATATTTGCCGTGTATGTTGACACGCGCGCTTGTTATGATTTACTTCTGCAATAAGAACTTACATTCGTAGAAAGAGGGAACATATGGGATATAAAAACACGATGAAATAACTCCGACTTAAATTGGATCTTCTGAATTTTACACGAGACAAAAAGTATAACGTAGTAAAAAAGGAACTAGGTAGTTACTATGAATATTTAAGTAAAACTGACGACGAGAAACCAGTCCCAGTTTCGTCTCCCGCGAGAGCTGTGCATTTTTTCAGGTTTAATTTTAACTCTATCTACCTATTTGTGTGTGCCGTTAAAATTATGAATGATCAGACATTTCTTTGCGGAGGTGTCCATAATTCCTACTAATATTATAAATGCGAAAGTAACTCTGTCTATCTGTCAGTCTGTCTGTCCGTCTGTCTGTTACGCTTTCACGTCGAGACCACCGAACTGATTTTGATGAAATTTGGTATGTAGGTAGTTTGGACCCCAAGGATCAACATAGGATACTTTTTATTCCGGTAGAGGGCGCCACCGCGCGATAACCTAGATCCTCGCAGACGAAGTCGCGGGCAGAAGCTAGTAATGAACTAAATATGCATATTACTCGTATATTTAAATTATGTATTTAGTTCAAAATTACGATTCAATTCTAAATGTAAGTAATTTGTATTCTCAGTTACAGTAGAGGATTACCTTCTTACTTACCGTCCCAATCCAGGTTGGCATCTTTAATCTTATGTCACCAGCAATAGAGATGACAGCTGGGTGCATGTTGTTTAAATATTGGGCATTACGTGTTGAGCACTCGGATGTTTACCTCACCTAAGTAATACTTCCAAACATGTTCCGCTTCCGTAGATCTAAGAGTTCCGTAATACGAACCCTTTGTGGTAAACATGTTGTCACCACATGTCCTTTGCACGAGTATTCATTTTGATTACCTACCTAAAACTCTGTTGAGCAAACTTGTTTACTCGCTTTTATTGGCAAATTATACTTTGTAATTTCTTCCATGATCCTTAAAAAGTTCTAAATTGGAAACGAAACGTTTTTAGACAAAAACATCTTCAAGAAAAACAAGTTTATCTCAGTAACTATGTGTATTCATGAACATATTCATATTCAGGTATTGTAGGCACCCGAAACTTTTCTTGTTACGTATAAGTTTATGTATTTGTGTAGGTGTTTCTCGGGTGAAGGTCGGAGGCGTGAGACGGTCGCGACCCTTTCTTTAATAAGTGCTCGTTTTGAGCCGTCCGGGCCGGCGGGTGGCTCCGTAATGACCGCACCCGGCGCAACCGCCGTACACACGACTCAGACGATACTTTAACGCGAAACAATCATTATTCTGGCGGATTCATTTAAAGAGTGACATCATCGTCAAGCTTATTTGAAATCTATGCAGATTTTCAAGTAAGTACGTATTAAAGAAACAAACGAACAAAGTTTTCAAGTGGGCCCCAGTTTATTGATTCCGTTCGCAGAACACACCAAGGTTCAGTACAACGTCCTACTGTAAACTTCGCTGAGTGTTCCCGGTAAGACGGAGTTATGTTGTGCTTTGAGCACGGAATAATTTGATCGGTATATTATTACTGAGCATGATAAACAAAACTAAACTCACGTTATGACGGAGGTGGCTCTCGTGAGAAGCGGCTTTATGCTTCAGCCATTTCTCACTTTTATTTTTCTTTGTTCATGTTCTAAGGGCGGTAGAAAGGATCGTCGGAAGATATAACTCAGCGCTTAACTCAACAGAGACACTTTTTAGAAACAAAAAATATTGTTACAAGGAAAAAAAAGTAGCTGAGGGAAGATAAATCCTATCACAGTAATACTTGTTTGTTTTAGGAAAGTCATGTGTTTGTTTCATACGTAAATAATTTGGTAACAATGTTATCCTTTGCTGCTAGCACGAACTTGGTTAAACGTGTTAGTGTGCCTGCGGGCCCCACTCCGGGCTCCCGGCGGGTGACGGCTGACGGCGCTCGGGCCTTTGCAATTTATTGTCGGGATTTAGCGAATTATTCCACTATGAATTGGTTTCCGAGAAATAGAGCCAACTTGTAACCCACTGGAGTGTCATTGTGCATCGGCATTTCGATATGCCACCTCCTCAATTCATACACATTTTTATATGTGCCCGACATTGCTTGGTATTGTTATCGTATGCACCGTTGCATTTACGACTCGGTTGACGCGTGCAGGAGCTTTAAAAGTGGGACCGCCGATATTAACAATGGGGAATAGAGATATCTATTTGTCGGACAGTTGGATTCTCCATTGTTTGAATTGGCTATAGGACCAGCTGTTCAATGTAATTTGATTTAGTTGGTTAATGGAGCGGGTGTGCTCCATTGTTACGACTTGTCTTCTATGGCTGCTGTGTTACGCGGAGCGCGGGTGCGCGTGCCGGCTGCTGAGACGCATCCCCGCGTCGGAAGCTGCGCCGGGGCAGGTGCAAAAACAGCACCACTTGTGTGTGACCGCGGCACGCACGCCCTGTTATGCGGCTTTTAAAAATTCTTAACATTTTTAGAGAACCGGTTCAGGAGTTTTTATTTTAAAAAATATACTGATTGTCATGGGTGGGTCAACCCTTTAGATATCAAATATTGAATATTGTTCGTTTAATAGCATCTGCACAGGCATTTAAATAATTAAATGGGGCTCATGTTAGATTTTCAAGCACTCAAACGGGTGGCTGAGCATTGTTCGTAGATAAGAACAGAGGAGTGATTTATTTGGTATCACAGCGGCTGTCGATCATGTGCGCGCGCATGTGGCGCCAGCGGCCGGCGCCGGCGCCTGCCAGCACCCGTGACGTCATCGAACATTCTGCTCTTCTACATTTAGATCCATATCTATACAGACACTGTTCCGCAAACCGCACAGGTGCTCATAAAGCTCCCGCCATTATCCTCTGCATACATACCGTTTATAGCGTAAGACTGGCTGAAATAGCCCATTTCCTTTGCACGCTACGAACAGAACAGACGTAACGAGATCTGATTTGTAGCCGTCACTTACAATTTGCAAACGAGTGTAAAACATGTTAGAGCTTTAAAAGCGATAAGATCTAGTTGTGCGAGCAGTTAGTTATTGAATGCAAATTGCTCGACTATCGCAGGGCTTCGGAAACAAATGAATGGAATACATATATACACATTTTATTACCACGATAATGGCTGAGCTAAATGTATTTTAAACAGAGAAAATGTGCTCGATAAACATTATACGAAAGCAATAGAAGAGAGAGTTGTTTAGCGTCCATACGTTATATCAAATAGATGGTTAAAAATGCTGTTGAGAAAAACATACTTTATAGTATTATAATGTTCCTGGCCTATTAACTTCACTGATAGAAAGCTTTTTGATTGCATCGCTTCATAAATATCGTCTAGCTAGGGCGATTCTATAAAAAAGTTTATGTCACTTTTAATAATAGTTCAAATATAAATATGTTATATATCTCTTTCTTCTCACTGTACATAAATTACTGTTCGCCTATCTTTGAGTTTTCCTTTCTAGTTTAGGTTAGCTTGAAAAGATCCCTTTTAGGGATAAGTTCGCCTTTGTACTCTTTTGGTTTATTGTTTTCTTTTTGTATTACTTTGTGTTTTATGTGCAATAAAGTATTTACATACATACATACATACATATAAATTGTGGCTTTATGCGGCTAAAAAAAATAAGAAGTGTAATTGCTGCGCGTGTGGTTGAATGGGCCGCGGCATTGTGCGCGGGCGCGGGCAGGTATGGTTCCCGGATCTCACGCACAAGTCATCTGTATTTTTTTGTATTAAGGTTGAAACTTGAAAATTTTACGTAAAAACAAGAACAAAATGGGATACAGGGTGGACTGGGTGGCCGCTGACCGCCCTTGTTCTAGTCCGTCCCGGCTCCACTTGACTTCTTCCATTGCTTGAAATAAAGTTTACTTAAATAAGTTAGTTTTGGTAATTTTTGTTAAATCGGCCGTACTTACATGCTGCGAAAATTTAATGTCTACCTTTTATGTATGTAGGGTTAAAAAATTACGGCTCTGTGATAGACGGACAAGTACCTAGACAACCTCAATAATGTAAGTAAAACTCGCCCACTATAATAGAGTTCTTTAGGTAGAAGTCCTCAAAATATAGAATCAGAACTAAACAATGCTTCTAAATATTAGGTATAGGTTAAAAATAATAGGTTCATACCTATCAATAGAGCTAGCGTGCAATCAGGGAGAGATAAACATCATATTATTAACGTAGTGAAAGTAGTCAATATAAAGTACGTATGCACCTAATGTAGTCAATGTACAAAAAATACACAGACGCAAAACCGCAAAACACACAGTTTTACTGTAAAGCAAAGCCAATGCAAAGTATACTTACGTAGAGACGAATAAACAACCTGTAGGTACATATACTTATATTATTTACTTATTGTTACAGAAAGAGGGCACGGCGCAGGCGCACGCTTTCCGCAGCAAGTCGTTCCGTAAGCCGCAGCCCTGCCACTGGTGCCACCAGCCCGTGCAGCAAGGAGTCTGCTGTAGAGGTAATTACTCTAAAATAATTATGCAATTCCTGGAATAAAAACTGGAGAAGTCCGAGTTAACCATGTTTGAAATATGTATATTTATTTTCGTTACATGCCCATCTTTGGGTCACCGATTTGAATTACTCATTTCGATATCCGTTCATTTCGCAAACTCTAAAACTGTAAATATTTCAGGATTTATTTTAGGGCCATCGCGTAGAACCCTTTAGGTTAGGTTAGGTTAGTTTTATAAAAATCCTGAAATATTTACAGTTTGCAGTTTCAGAAATATATCAGTTGTGAAATGAATCAGGTTGCCAAATCCCGGTTAAAAACTATAGATCTGACTGTCATATTGAAGCCAACTCCATCCAGTTGTTTTAACTTGAAAGAGTAACTAAAGTACTTACATTATTCTGACTATACTCTAACTATCGCATTGGGATAATATTAGTAGGATTTTGCGTCTTCTTAATCATATTTTTATAGTAGGTAGTAAAGCCATGCTCTACATAGGTTGCTGTTCGTAGTGTCCCGTTGTTGTACCTTTGATATGATTATTATGATTATCTGTCGCAGTATTTACATACCTATAAACACAGGGTATAGCCGGGTAAGCTTGGGCAAACTGACCTTAGCGAGAAAAATAAGTATCTGGGGGCACGGCAGTGCCCCCGCCAAGTCGAGCAAAACAAAACAAAGGCACAGCCGTACCATACTTTTCTCGAAGTCATTCAGGCTATTTTTCTTTTACCAGATTATTAGCCTTCAAATATAAGTATGTACTTTCACAAAATTTAAAATCTCAAATATTTATGGTTTATGAGAAAATAGCATTACCTAAATAAAGGAAAATATATTTTTTGCTAAGGGCTGATTGATTGTCCATGCTTACCCGGCTATATCCTTTAACAGTAGGTACGCCTTCCGTACGCGATGTTATCAGAGAACATTGACATAAAGTGACCCTTAGTGTTTATGTTATGTCAATTCACCAGGGTGCATTTTGTTGTTTTTGTTGATTGCCTCCTTAAGAATGTCAGTAGGTATTTAGGTAGGTTACTCGCAGAAAGTTCTAATCTGAATGAAGATACATCGACGCATTGAGTTTAACACGGCTTTAAACTTTAAGTGAAATCGACAAAATTAAAATAAGCATCTTAAAGCTGGCCAGCCTGCGATCGTTGAATCGTTAAGCACGAAGATACCGGCAGTTATCATTCCTCTCACTACATTATTAACTTAAATGGGGATGATTATGATCTCGATAGCAATTTGATATCCATTAGTCAGTTCATTACAAGGCACCAAGGAGATTTATGTTAGCACCGGGGTCTCAAGATAAACTTGTTACAAACTTGTGTTGCCAGTGCGAGACTGACATTCAAAGGTCATTGACGACAAAATTACTAGAACTCAAGACGAATGTTTAAGTCAAATGTCACGTTTCAAATTCAATTGCTCGTAGTCGTAGATGCTTAGACAGCGACAAGCTGTGAAATGTGCGGCCGGTGAATGCTTACGTACCTACCCACCACAAAAAGGTTGCTACCTACTTATTACTCTGCCACGTTAAACGCTTATATAGATACTTAACTAGTCTAATAAATTACATTTTTCTATCGGAGGAACGATTATTCAACGTTAATATTTTATAGATTTCGAAAATCCCAAGCGCAACTTGTAAGTTTATGGTCCTTACCTGGAGAGGCGAACCCTTTTACCAACTTTGCCTTCATTCAACACTGATAGAAAAAGGTGAGAAATTATGAATTGTGTACATAACTCTAAACGCTTATAGTGTGCAAACATAGCTGAACTGTTTGACACCAGCAAATAATAGTTTTTGCTTACTTAGAGCGAAATTATTGTTTGGTGAATACTTATCTCACGGGTTTCAATATTCTCATTTGATCACAGAGTAGGTAGAAAGAAAAAACGCTCTGCGGGTTTACCCGATACAGTCAAAACACCGCTTCGCCATTGTCAGCTTTTTGATATGAGCCGATAAATACCTACGATATAGTAATTTTTCTTAAAAAATGCATAATTCGATGGATATTGCGTTTGTACTCGTAGGCAGAGGCCGTGTTTTTCCTGCGTCAATATAACTACGTAAGTACTTCAAAAAGCTAAATACTAAAAACGCGATATTAATTTATACTTGCATTAGGTATATTGGGAATGAAATGGCACTTGTGTTCTAAAATCGATGTCTAAAAAAAAATAAGGTGAAAAGTTGTTATATTTACCTGCTTACACAAAAATATCAATGACTCCTCTGGAAAAGCTATCGTGTCAGCCAAGAATAATGACAACAATTATTAATTAAATATAAAATAAATGAGTATTAACTAAATTACAAAGCTGCAAACAAGTACAGTCGAGTTCATAAATTTGTGAGCAATATTTTAATCAAAAATATCTGAACACGACTGTATTGTTAACGTCGTAGAAGTGTTCAGATATTTTTGACCAAATTTTTGCTCACAAATTTATGAACTGGAGATACGTACCTATATATATACCTAGCACAAATAGGTTTTGACCGAATCAATATTATGTACTTAATATTGAAATTCTTTTGCGTATGGTTTGTATGTATGTAGGTACGCTATTTTCGTTTATCACCATTTTTTACTCCTTGAAATTTACTTAATATGCACAGAGTTCTGTCAGGTCGGGTCAAACAAACAAAACATACCCATGTTTTGTTTGTTTCACCTACTGAATTGATTAGGTATGTCTTAAACGTTTATTTAATTACTAGCTTTTGCCCGCGGCTCCGCCCGCGTGATATTCGGTTATCGCGCGCTGTTCCCTCGGGAACTGTGCATTTTACCGGGATAAAAAGTAGCCTATGTCAGTCTCGGGCCCATAAACTATCTCTGCAAAAATCACGTCGATCCGTCGCTCCGTTACGGCGTGAAAGACGGAAAAACACACAAACATACAAACACACTTTCGAATTTATAATATAAGTATAGATGGATGCTTATTGTAGTGCACTACGTAATAATAATAATAATAATAATAAATGTGTAAGCGACTCTTAAGATATTCAGTGATTGGATCTATTATGATTTTACCCTGTTTTAATCATATACATAACTCCAATATCCATCCATAATAATATTATAAATGTGAAAGTGTGTGTCTTTGTGTGTTTGTATGTATGTTTGTCCGTCTTTCGCGTCGAAACGGAGCGACAGATCGACGCGATTTTTTGGCATAGATTCGAGATAGTCTATGGGCCAGAGAGTGACATAGGCTACTTTTTATCCCAGAAAATGCACAACCAGTGCGCGATAACTGAATTCCACGCGGGCAAAAACTAGTTGTGTAAATTTATCAGGATTGTGTCTTATGGTTTTCATACTTACACGGACTTTTATGATTGTTTCAGTTTGCAAATATGTCTGTCACACTGGCTGCGAGAGTAAGGTAAGCGTATCTATTCATACACGATGATTTATAATCGGTGAACAAGAGTTGAAATTTTTTAATAACCAATTAAACTTGAATTCAGCAGGTGAGGTCTGATGCAATTTGTTGATTGTTTAATTAAATGCAATTAGTTATCTTATTAAAACCATTGACTACCGGATACTCATCCTCCATCGTCATCCTACATTAATTATTGAAGTGATATTCTACGGGGAATTCCCCGTAAGTTGTAGGTTTCACGATTTTGACAATGACAACTTATTATAGAGCGTTTTCAGATTATCCGATCCGATATCGGGGCCACATCGGGGCAAGTAAAATGTATGAAATATGATCCGATATCGGATCGGATAATCTGAAAACGCTCTTATACCTACTCATAAGTTAAAGTATAAAGCTTTTGAAAGGGGTTGTAAGCTTATAGGGCAAAACCTTAGTAGGGTGACAAAGAATTTCTGTAAAAAGTTATTTTCAAAATAAAAAATATCAAAGGTCTGCGGTTCCTTCCACGTAAATGTGACTTAATTGTGACCGCTATCAATTACTGAATTAAAATAAATGTTACCTGATTACAAATCAACGTGTATAACTAAATAGCACAAATAAATTTAGGTGTGTTATATTATCTTGTAATAAAATAATATTATACTTATGAGAATTACTTATTAACAGTTTGGAAACAATCACGGAAGAATGTTACACTTGCTCAAAGTGGTGCCCTCTAGCAGAGTAATGGGAATTAGAGAAACGATACTATCAACATAATGGGTGCGTACTACGCATGCGCGGTGGTCACGGTATTTTATTTTGGAAGGAGTCACTAGATGGCGTTAGTCTACACAAATTTTACACGTGCTTTTAGAGAGAGCTTTACAAACCTTAGGCATTTTTTATCGTTTTTACGTAAATAGGATTAATTTTTTTAAATACCCAAATGCTATTATCTAGGAAATATCTACATTTGAAACAATATTAGATTTCCTCATACTGTTAGGTAAGTAAGTATATTTTGAGTAAATAATTCATTCCTTGAAGACATAGTTTCCAATTTCCATAATTTCCTTTCATATTATCTTGTTTGAAAACGTCTGCGCAGAGTTAGCAATAAGTTCTGTCACATATCTCTGATGCGGTCACACAAGTTATTTCGCGGTCGTTTATACGGTCTTTATTTAAATTTATTCACAAAATAGATAATATTCCGGTTCTACTTGTCCATGTTTCGCCGGAGAACATTTGATGACAATCAGCCGGCCGCTGCCGGTCACGCTTCCATTGTGCGCCGCGCGAACTTGCGCGACTCCCAATTGGATTTCAACAAGATTGTACAACATAATATCTCAAATAATTGGCATTGAAAAACTATAACTTTACTAGCCTTTATCACGGTTCCGCTTGTCACAAGCGGCTTGTGTGAACCATCACTTCTGGCAGTTGAATTAAAATTCTAGGATTTTTCTAAATTAAATTCGAATTAGAGTTTATATGACGGACACAGCTGTGAAAATTTTCATCGTTCTAGATCTAGGCTTTAGTTTATTTGTATTTTCGATGAATAGGTTATGTATTTTCGGGCAATTGAATCGTGAGCTTTTTGTAGAAGGGAATGACGAAGGGAATGAAGTGACAAGGGAATTCATTATGACACTTACTGTGAGAACGCTCTAGGTCGGTCAGGAATCAAAATAAAATAGTTCGACGTACTTACATGCGAATCCCGTGAGAAAGTTGGAATAAAAATGGGTGTCATTTGTTTGTGTAGGTACTCACGATCAAAATGCAATAACTAATACAAACTATAGGCAGTTTTGTTATTATTTCTGAGATTCAGCTATTTGTCTTCATACGTACAATATAATTCGAACCCACTCACTCAAAAAAAAAACACACCTATAATATTAAGTAGAAAGATTAAAAAATATATATACCTTACATAAAATTTAACCGACTACTAAAAACCATGAAAATAATTTTCTACCAGTCTGAAGTCGATACCTCAGAAGGACGAGCCAGTTCCCTCTATTCCCTTAGAATCCAATCTACAGATCCTAATTTGAAACCTACTTACAGTGTAACTTAAATAATTAAATATTATTAAGATTAAAACATATACTTATTTGTAAACTAAAATTTGTACGTCACATAGTGACAAAATATGTGAAACTCTCTTTCTTTCATACCACAAAATACTCACCATGTTTTTATGAAAATGATTTATGAGACCTAATTGAAGGCATTCCTATATGATTTGCAGGTGGTAGAACCTTGTGCAAGATCCGCCCGGATTGCTACCCCCATCTTACTCACTAATCCTGCCGTGAAGCAGCAGTGCTTGCACTGTTGTGTTTCGGCGCGGAGAGTAAGACAGCCGGTAAAGTTACTGGCACTTGAGGTGTTCCAACTTAGGCCTCTAGGTTGGCAACGCATCTGCAATACCTCTGGTGTTGCAGATGTTTGTGGGCGGTGGTGATCTCTTAATACCAGGAGACCCACTTGCTCGTTTGCCTTCCAGGCGAATAAAAAAAAATGAGGGAACGATTTTTTTTTTCAAATCGGTTCATAAACGACGGAGTTCTGTGGTAACAAACATAAAAAATACAACCGAATTGATAACCACCTCCTTTTTTTCAAGTCGGTTAATGTGTGTCAAACCACTTAAAATTTTATTACTCGTTATACCTAGTGCCATCCACGAAGATGCGTGGTTTAGTCAAAACTAGACATTAATGACATTGTAATAAGAACTACGGCACGCCTCATCGTGAATGACTCTACCTATACAATTGGGAGAAAATAAGCTCGTCCTAACTTTGCGATTGCGACCTTCGTGAAAATTAATTTAATTTAATTTAACTGAAAACTGCGCTCCGCTCTAACGTACACAAAATTTCCCCAATCCGACCGCAACACGAAATGGCTGATGTTTTCTGGAACTTTGTTATTGTAGTTGTTATGCGTATCTAGTTAGACTAACAAACAAATTTACTGTAATTAGTAACAAGGTACCTACACTCTGTAGCCATTATCTGGTCAGATAAAAATGCAAATGTTAGTTGTTCGAATTGCAAAGTAACTCGAGTGAGACTGAGTACATACGCGTAACATTATCTAAAGTCAAGAAAAAATATTCACGAAGGCGATTTTTGACATAATTCCCGTGGAAATATCTTTCCAAAACGATGAAATTTGTCATTGAATGAATTTTAAATTCCCGAGTAGAGTCGTACATGGTTACAGCTCGTAAGTAATCGATTTTGTCACCTATAAATAGTCAAAAAATCGTGCGGTAAATTAATATTTTCACGGGTGTGATTTCAAGAATCGGTCCAACATATCCGCCAAATCGACTTAAATGACATTGGTGTAAGCACATGCGCTATAATGTAACTAAAAATAATTGAGGATGTTTAAATGCCTATTTATTTCATGTGATAATTTTAGTCAGACGAACGCTTCGGAAGGTTAAAATCCTCGCCTCTAGCTCCGTCACGGATCTGTAATTGCAACGTTGGCTGCAGTAGGCACAGCCCAGCCCATTCCAATATCTCGTGGTCAACTAAAATTAAAAGAGATTTATCTGAAATCGTGACATGAATATTAATTAATAGCATTCAAGGCCATAATTATTGTAAACGTGAAATAAGGTGTACTTTATTTTATTTCATTAGATATGCATTGGGAATTCATAACTAGCTGCAAAATTTTTGATAAACGAACTTTATAATGGAATGGTAAGCTACATGAATTTTAAACCAAAATAATTAAATTCACTAACGATGACTAATGATGGTAGGTAGTGTGATATTGGATTATAGTCAAACTCAAAATTTTTTAATAAGTAGTAGGTTAGACATTTACTTACCAATATTCACTTCACTCGCGTGTCTACCATAATCGTTACAAAGAAGCAATACTTTAAGCGGTAGGTAGCAAGCCAGCGTGTAAGAAACAGAAAAACAGATATAAAATCCAAATGAGGTCGTAATTATTATTGTTGTGTAACGAAAAATTAGAGCAAACTCGTTGCTAAGAGTGTTATGATTAGGTTGATATTTTACACCCCTCTGAATGCATTTTATTGCAAGTAGTCAAATGCCAGGCTGAAAATAATCAGTATTTTTTCCGGTCCAAGCTTTTTTTGCAGCTCAAGATATTTATTAACTGTTGTAAAAACAAATGAGTAATGAAAACAATTTATCGTGTAATATTTTGGGTGTTAAACAAGCTGCCAACCCGCCTTATCGGGCGCGATCACCAATACCCCGATGTTCGGGAGAACATTTTGTGCTTTTTATCCGCACACACTCGCTGTCACAGTCAACATCCACCGGAATTTGGTGCGATCTGATGCGATACATTTTAATACCAATGTTGTATGTAGTTACCTACCGACTGCTGTACAGATTTGGAAAATAGAGACAATTCAAGTCTAAAAGGGTTTGATCCAAGGAAAAATAATGCTATTTAAACGTTCATCTGATTCAATTTACCTAGTATCTAAATCTATATATGTAGATACATCCTCTCACTCAAATAATGTTACCTACTTAATGAAATGAGCCAAGCAAGGCAGATCACAAACGAAATAAAAACAGAAAAAGAATGATGCAATGAATTGGAATTAAATTATGATTAAACACTCGATTAGGCTAGAGAGCTTTGCAAATAGTAACGTGTCATTCAAAGGCCTATTTATAGCGAACATAAATTGAACGGGGACATTTTTTTAACAATGGTTAGTGTGCTTAAGCAACAAGGCCGCCGTTGTGCCGTTACGCGTGAGTCAACGACGCCGTGTGACGTAAGTGCTGAAACACTTGTACAAACAACGCGGGAGCTGCGCCAGCGCATCGCACACTTTTGCCACTTTCTTTTGACGGGGGTTGCTATCTATTCAATGAAAATAAACTTTAAAAACTTAAAACTTAACTTAACTTAAGGCTTAACTTTGTTCCTTACAGTAAATTAGTTTTACCTAAGTAGGTATGCGAGTGTTTACAAGTGCGAAGCTGTAGATAAGTAGTTAGGTAGCTAATTTGCAGAAATATGATAACTTTGAAGATAAAATGTTAAGTAAACATTAACTATCGCAAATATTAAGTAGGCTATTTTTTTTTCAAATTTTGTTTTGCTTACAACGATATAGTGGTTCCTCTTGTGTCGTGGGTTTCTCCAAAAGACTACAAGGCCTATTTATCACTCGATAACGATGTATTTTTAAAAGGTCATTAGGCTCTTTATGTTATTTAGTTTTGTATGGCAATTTGAGACTATACTAATAGTGGGTGTAAGTTTGTTGTTGGAAAACAAACATTTTGTAAAATTTTCACTTACTCTTGCGAGGCAGTAAGTCGTGAGTGAAACTGCGCGCTGCAGGTGCAGCATGCAAATAAAGGTGCTAGGATGCTGCCCGACATTCTTTACTGAGAAAATTCAGACACCTTTGTAAATTTCTTGCCTAAATAAAATTTTAAATCTCTAATTGCGATATGGTTCTCTGTGCTGGTTCGAATTTGAACCGAGCGCACAGGAAGCCAGTTTGAAGTGGTTGTTATTTGAACGTTAAAAGTGCTTCTAAAGCATAAATTATGATGGTAGCCTATTAAAGAGGCGTCATAATACGTTAGTTAGTTAGCTACGAGCCGTTTAACAATAAGATTATTCGTCATGAAGTGTAGGCACGCGTACAGCGTGGTTTTTGAGTTCAACGATCTCCCGAAGAGGAGGTAGACCTGTGGTATGCGATTGAGGGTGCACAGTTTCCTAGGAATCCTGGAAGCTGGCGGGAGCAGCGCAGGATCAGGTGCAACGCACGCCGAGGCAGCGCGTGCGCCAGTGCCGCCGCGCGCGCCGACCGGCCCACGCGCACGCGAAAACGACGCTTTCGCGATACCAATTCTTTCGCGTTCTCGTTCAAACATTTTGCACATAACCGTTTATTGAATCTATGAAATTTTGTCCGTTCTCTATACCCCGTAAGCGTGGTGAGCTATATCGCTTGCTAAGTATGTGCAAAGAAGTTGTTTATAAACTTTAAGAAGCAACTTATTCGGAACATAAAAGTGAATAAGGAGAGTTATTTTACTCCAGCTATGATATGAAACTTTGACTATATATGTATATGTATTTTAATTTAAATAAATAAAAAATGGACGCAAAAATCTGTATTTTCTAACACAAATTCTCTCTTAACGTCTATTGATTGCATATCTTTTGTTGAAAATTAATTATTAATTAATGTTCTCGCTATCTGTACCTTTCATTTCAGTATCTAATTAGATTTGTAAAAATAGTTCAAGTTTAATTAATCGCAAAGCTAAACAAAACATTGAATTATGCAATTCATCATACGAGAACTTTCAAGGTGACAGCAGTGATATTATTTATCGCGCCAAAATTGAAGCACGATTATTTATTGCCGGTGACGATAGTAAGCGATAAGTAGCGGCCACAGTATCTCGTATTTTCGGTTTTTGATAAAACGGCTCCTTAAGTCACGTATGCCGTTCGCTAACAGGTGTAGAATCTATTAATTACTTGATACTATTTGGTGTGACTTGCGATTAATGCCAATAGAGCAGTGGTTTTCATTAATACAATTTTCTGAAAATCCTATTAAGATTGTATTAGAAACTGCTTATCGCCGTAGTACTTCACGCGTTTGCTTGTAACTCGGTTAAAATAGTTAGTATGTACTTACCTAAGAAATAATGTGCGTAATGAACAAATGACTGTTAAGTGAAGAAAGTCGAAGCAAAATCAATACTGCAGCAGTGGTCGTGATGTGCGTGTTATCTTTGTAAGCTGCTGATTTTGCTAAACCCTTCGGAAATTGGAGTTTGAGCGAATTGCTGCTGACGATGTATCACAATCACAACGGTCGAATCGGGAGTAGCAGCAGCACCTCCACGTCTTCAGGAGGCTCCTCAGATCTGCGGGTAAAAGCTATTTTTTATTATATTATACTATCAGTTAGCTACTGATATAGATAACGGTTTTAAATAACATTAAGGAATTTATTGGTGAGTAATAAAAGTTTCGGGTTGTACTTAATTACGGGATTCCATGTTCTTGAAGAGAACTAGATCTTTTACCGATTATAACACTAACTAAGCACTACACATTGATGTCAGTAACATGATCACTTAATTTGTTTACAGTAATTTGTGTCACAAACAATAATAAACACCGACGTTCGTTGGACTTGAATTCCATTTAAACGCTTTGTGTAAAATATTGTGTGGAAATGACCTCCGTGACATCTATTAAATTCCGTACTTTTATGAAAGCGTTTTACTTCGAATTGTATTGGAACAATGTCAGCATTGATTGTGCGTGCCCTTACGCCGCGGGTCAAAGATTTCTAGACAATGATGTAGGGCCGCCGCAAGCGCGGGCGCGGGAACCAACCGATACCGTCCAAGTAATTCTATGGCCTCTAATACGAGCTCGAAGTAATCTGTATTTTTTAAACCATAACTCGTAACCATACCTACGGAAAAAAATATGAAGAAGAAAACCGTCTAAACTAAAGGTTTTGTCAGCATTATTGAATGGTAAATATTTACAAAATTGACTAACGCGTTAAAACCCGTAGAGTTGCCCACCCGCACTCACACGGACCAAGTTCAATAACCAAGCGTCTTACCCGACGAACAAAATAAAATGGCAAGACGATTTGACTTTGAAATACGCGGGTCAGGTGACACTTGACACTGGCGGGTGGGTTACTCTTACATTGCGTTCTTAGAATGGAGTAGGTACTTTTATGGGCATTTGAATAAGTAGGAATAACTTAGCGACACGGGTTATGCTCGAGAAGACGCAAATTTTCTTAATGAAAGTATAAATTTCTGAAACGCTTAATTATATTGTTTATTCTGATAACAAACAGTGATACTTGTTGCTATTCGTAGGTGAACAAATACTTAAGTAACAATTAGAGATGGATGTGAGGTAATATCTACGGTCAAACGAGATGAAAATGGAGAAGGAAGAGGATAGTTAACCCATATCGATAATGTTGACCAGGATTTTATTAATATTATTACTAAGTTTTAGCTCTTGTGAGACATATTTGAAGATCGAAACAAGTCGGACCTGACTTATTGAACTTATTGAACAACTCACGAATTATTTTCTAATAGGTATATTTTATATTAGCGTAACCAAATCATGAACAGTCTTGTAGCAAGAGCTGGCGACTAATTTTGGAGTGATGTATGTATTTGTTTCCAAGAAGATAGCGTGTTTGGCTTTGACCATGCGTGTGGGGATGGAATGGTTCCAGAAATGGCAACAGTGATTCAGTAAGTTAGAGCGCTGGAATGCGTCCGCGCCATCTCGTTTATCACTGCATTCTCTTTAGAGCTTATTAATAATCTTAATTTGCGTTAAAAACTTTAAAATATATCAAAATTAGCTTATAGCCATGGTTTCCCTTCTTCGAAAAAAATAAATAAAAAAGTTACCAATCACATGGAAATTTCAAAAATCTCTTCGTAGTAAAGTTTATACTCTAGCTCAAAAGAATTAGGCTGTGCTTTGTTTACCAGACAGTCAGTCACTTTACTCTTTTACAGTTATTACTTTTATGTATTTATTTATATGCATGTATTATAACATTCGTTAGTTAGCTAACAAAAAAACCAATAAGTATCTATACGTCTTCACAAATCAGATATGGCGCTATGATCACAAGACCATAAAATATTTAATAAGTACTTATTCGTTTTTTTACCACGACAAAACCGTGTGCACTACTCATTAAGCGATCACTTTTCCTCATTAATCGGTATAAATGAAAGTTTTCTTGTTCCGGCAGTAGGTACTTCAAGACTTGGCATGTTTGTAAGAGCCCCTTATTTATGCGACTGCGCACCGCCAGTAACTCTTGAAACTGAACTTACCTACTCATTGAAGTAAGTTGCTCAGTGTAATATAGTATAGGTATTTATCCCTAAATCAATAAACACTCTAGTTATAGTTAATAGTCATAACACATCGTAAATATTATTAATTATTGAGATATCTCGGGAGAAAAGAACTTGAAATGGACTGTAAATAATTGTTTAGGAAAAGTAATGCTACTTAAGAAATCTTTCAGAAAGAGTATCGTAATATGTCAGAAAGAGTATGTTTCGTAATAGAAAAACCATATCCGATTTAGTTCCTAGCGTAGAAAACGTTATTATATTAACAAGAATTTCAAAGGAGGCTTCGTGTCTAACTTAATTAAAAACCAATCTGCAGCGAGTGTCACCAGGTGTCTCCATTAGAGTGTGTAATTATACCCCTTTTCAAAGATAATCTGTATCGATTGCCCCCCTGTTCACGGCCTATTTGACAAGTTGATCAGTAACGCAAATTGCATCGGATCAGGGTGCGATCTGTTCCGGTGGAGCGGTCGATATCTTAAATGTCACCCAGTTTCCGGGTACGTTGCCTTCGCGAGCCGGAGATTAACTACGGTGTCGACCGGTCCGGGCGACGCGGAGGCATGCAGATGCTACAAGCTCCACTTTACAGCTATCTCCTGAGCACTTATTACAAATCTAAGACCTTACCATACGGTGCTTTTATTACACCTCGATAATTTACTTAATGCAATTGCTCTAGGGTTTCCTATCAAAATTTAATTTGTTACTAAACGTTAAATATACTAGTACCGCCTCATTTAAACGTATTCCACGTAATTATTTAACTGTTTTATGTAATATCAGGTTCATCGGCGCTCGTGTACGCGCGAAGTTTTATCATCGTTTGTTATTTGTAATTGATAATAATTGTTATTGGTTGGCAATAAATATCGAGTCTGTCCAATCTTTTATCGAGTTAATACGCTTACTTATTCATGCCAAACGGAGAGCCAGAAACAGTAACAATGCAAGGTCGTTTCGCTTGTTGGGGAATTTGGCGAGACGCGGGCGCAGGGGCAATTAATCTGCGTGAGAGGGGACGAGAAAGGATTAATAACATCGTTTCTCTAAATCCTTTTTGTATTGGCTATATTGGGATTCCCTTATGTGACCTTTGTTCATACTTAACTATGCCGATGATCTCATTATGGTTTGCTGGATATTAGGGGTGCTTTTTAAATAAATAAACATTTTATAAGTTTCATAACGTACGAAGAGTCGTATTACTTAGATGTAAAAGTTTTTACCAAATTGGTTAAGTGATTTTGCTTTGTTTACCATCACAAACGATGAAGGCTCAAAATAACCGGAAAATCATGGAAAATCTTCAAAGTTTCCAGTGTCGATGAACTTTGTTATCCAAATAACTAACTTAACTACTTATAATGTGGCATGCGAAACCAAACTAATACTCTAAACTTGATACGCTAAACTGACAAGCAATAAAGCCCAATGAAAGGTTTTAGTAACTCGGATTTCGAAACCTTAGATATAAGATTCGTTTATCTACCTTTGTACTTACCTACTGATTTTTTCCAATCGAGATTAAGTATTAGTGGGAATCCTACAGCAATAGGTATAATAGATTCCACTAGTACCTTCAACACTTCTTGAACTATTTTTAAATAGAATACCTACCTACTGCGCTCTATATGGCACTATGTTTTGAAATTGAAGTTGAAGATTTAAGTATAAGTAATAGATCAATATTTAAGACGAAACATTCGAAAATGATCGAGATGGGATCAACAAGACATGCGCTGTGATATGAACATTTGCGCGATAAATCCATAAAGATCGGACAGACGGCTGCATTTATTTATATCTGTCGGCATTCTTTGCGGTGTCTGTGGTATTCGCTGAATGTGCTGCTTTATTTGCATGATGACGCCGTGGATGCGCGATGTTATTATTGTAAGAATGCAAATAAACAGGTAAAAAGTAGGATGATTATGCAAGTTATCATTAAATGGTTGAGTGAAATTATATGTATAGGCAATGCAATTATGACTAGGTAGTGATCGTGAAGTACTTAACGACCAGAGGCCGTACCTATTGCCTAACGTTACTGGCGCTCGCGATCGCAATCAAATGACAGTTTTTGTAGGTATGTGAAACTTTTTATGTGTGACCTCAGATCGATTTTGACAGATCACGTCACGCATAATTATAATCTTGCGTATAACATGACATAAATTATTTTTATTTATTTTTTACTCGATTATTTCTCAAGTGAAGTGTACAAAATACAAAATCTTATTGTTGAACATTATTACAAAGTAAATATCGTAATATTTTCTTGAATAACAAAACTTGATGCTACACTGCGCAATAAAAAACTGATCATCATTGTAGAATATTAACACAGCAGGTTATAAAATTTTATTATAATTGAATAGATGCCCGAGTAGCATATTCACAGGCTGAATTCATCAACGAATTAGCTTTTAACCAGTAAGTATGAACCTTTCCTTAAGATATCTAGTAGACTTCTAGGTCAGATATAAGATTAAATAAACGAGGGATACATTTTTGGGTCTTACACCAGCCTTCCTGGTGCAAAAAGTGCAAAAAAATTAGTAAGAGTGTTTTTTATATCAGTTGACATATAATAAAATAGAGCTACGTCACAGATCTCTTGTTTGATATGTCAGCAAAAAATTAAAACTTGCTCGTTTTGAAATAAATATGTACTATCGCACCAACTGAATCGTGACCCACTGTGTAACCTTTTCGTAAAAAAAGCCATAATGACATCGCATTGCTTGACAGGGGAACTATTATATGTACTTATAACACTTATTGTGAGAACGTTTTAGGGTGTCAGGGAGGAATAAAATGGTTTGACTGTACCTATGCATTGTGAGCATTATATGTTCTCACTTATAATTGTAAATTAGGTCTCATTATAATTATCATAAAGTACCGCTTCATTACGTGTCCGCGAATATTGTGGGACTAGATACAGGCTACGCGGCTCATTATCTTTAACACAGGACCTCGTCTCTTGGAATTAATGGCCTTAGTCTCGAACATTATGCGTGAATCCAGCTTTGTTAATCTTCTATGGCCTATGGCTCTGCAAAGTTGTTAAGGTAGTAATTATAAGGCCATTAATTCAGCTGAGAACAGACCCAGGCGTATATTACCTTTAATTTTTGGGCCCAGATGCCTAAAACAAATGATTTAATTATTATTATTATTTCATACATCTTAAATAGATAGACTATCAAAAACATAATAAACAAAAAAAATACATAATCTTAACATCCAAAACCCGAGAATAAACATTCGTTTTATTCTATTCAAACAAATATCTGCCCCGGCCGGGGATCGAACCCGGAATCTCAAGCTTCGTAGTCAGGTCCTCTAACCCACTTGGCCATCTGGTCGTCAATTTGATCAACTAAAACAAATCAATCATTATATGAAGCCGCGGTGGCCTAGTGGTGTGATCTATCACCTCTCAAACAGAGGATCGTGGGTTCAATCCCCGCCTCTGAGTTTTTTGAAATTCATGTGCGGAACTACATTTGAAATTTATCACGGACTGTGCGGTGAAGGAAAACATCGTGAGGCAACCTGCGAAGCGATTCAATGGTGCGTGTGAAGTTCCCAAACCGCACTGGGCCCGCGTGGGAACTATGGCCCAAGCCCTCTTGTTCTGAGAGGAGGCCTGCGCCCAGCAGTGGGACGAATATAGGCTGAAATGGATGGATGGAATCATATATTTATACATAATACGTAGGTACAGATAGATTCTAAAGCATTATACCAAATAGATGCGTAAGCAATTATGCTCTGTATTCATTCGCCTATTCTTTTAATAACCGGTGCGGCATCTGATGCTATCAATATGAGTTTAATTACTACGATAGATATAAAACATCAGTCGGCACCGATTGACCCGGAACTGAACTGGTAGTCCATTACAATTCTGACAATATCCAAAGCGTTATTAATACGTAAACGAGTTAAAATAAAATTAATTTACATTGATTAACGTAAGGTATTAAAGTCTCTGTTAACAACACTATTGGGAAAATACGTAATAATAATAACCAGACTCGTTTTTTTTTAATTCAAGTCAAATAAAAACAAAACAAGTACAAAATACTTTGTGCAAAAAATGAAATGTAACGGATGTGTAATGCAAACAGTATTTTCGAATGTTCAAAGTTTTTTTTGTATTTTTAGGGTTCTGTACACCAGTTGGCAAAAACGAAATCCTTACAGAATCGATTTGTGTTTGTCTGTCCATTCGTCCGTCTGGCAAGGGAGGAACGCGTGAAGGTATCAAGCTGAAATTAATATTAAATTCTCAGGTCAGTAAAATTCTCAGTCAGGTAAAAAAACTCTACAACTCTACCAGACATTTGAAATTTGGTAGCTCTTAAAGTAAAGAAAGTAATTCTATGTTAGCAATCAATCTAAAATGATCCCACACTGCTGCGTTTTGCTTAGGAATAGGATTCTGCTAACTCTAGGTACCTATTCATAGATATTTAGGTACGATGATGTGTACGGAACCCTCGGTGCACAAATCTGACTCGCACTTAGTCGCTTTTTTATTAATAATTACGTTCTCTACGTTCGTACAGGTAAATACGTCCGCTTTGCACTAATCACTTTACAACAGGCATATTTTTTGTTCGATCAAATCACGATTTCGACGCCAGAGACACCGATTGTAAAAGCTCGATAATCGATTTCTTGTTAGTAAAAACGTTTTCTGATTGACACTGAACACATTCCTGTGTATTACTTATGTAAAGCCCGAACGCCGAGTGTACGTATTTGCGAGCTGTTTAAAGAATAAAATATGTTTACATTGCTTTGGATTACAAAATACACACGGAAAGGAGAAACTCATCACTGTGGCTATGTTACAAGTGTGTTTGTTTACCTACGGTAATGACACTAATCTAAATATAATTACGTGATTACCTGATTTTCGAGCAATCTACTGAAATTGAACTTGCTAAATGAGGACCATAAAACTTACGTTATCCAAAGCACCGGAGCGTGACTAAATTCAGAAAAGTATACAGATGTACCTACTGTATGTAAATGACAATGGAACTGCCAGCAGCTATGTTTTTTTAAATTCCCATGAGCTAAATTTACGATTTTCATATTACGAAATAAATAAACGTGAAACATTTTTCATAGTTAGAGCTTAATTGTTTATTGTAATTTTATTTGTTTTGTAGCGCCGTTAGGCGTACCTATCCTTCTAATTGAAATCATAAATTACAGCTGGCTTTTTAATTTTGTGATGCTCTGTGAGCACTTACATCAAATAAATAACGTATTTTTAGGAATTACATACTAAATTTCGACAATAGAGTCACATGGTAAGTGATGTGTTGGTGAGTAGGTGTGACCCGAGAGTAAATAAATCTTTAAGTACCCGTTAAAACCACTCTCGTGCACGAAAACGAGTAACGAGTTACTTCTTTCGCATTCTGTTTTTAAAATATTTTCGTCGAACCTTTCACGATTTATAGCGACAGAAAGCGGCAAGAAAGTAAAGGAAGAAAAGAATCCTACAAAATTGATTTAATCTCTGCACAACATTAGTTTTCTTTTTCAGTAAAATATGGCATGGTTTTACTTGAGTCGATTTAGTTTTTGAAATAATAATAACAATATCTTATTTTTTTAGTAAAAAACAAGTTGAGTTATTCCTTATTTCGTTTTTGCAAGCTTTTTAGGTTAAAATTAAAAAAAAAAATCCTTTTAATATTTCATGGTGGAAATGTAATGTTTTAAACTGACTGATAAAAATATGTACTAAACAAACTATAGTTTGTCATAGTTTGTCATGGAAAAACATGTACAGTGGCATGGTAGCTTCGTTTTGGTATCTCTCGCACAGTTTACTGTTTAATTTGCAGATATAGAAAGAAATGTATTTTATTTGCATCAAATGTTGTTACAAAAAATGATGTTATACATTAACTCAGGATAAATTTTTAATTCAGGGTAAAGAAATCTCACTGAGGGTATTAACTTGTTGTCGGTGACCGCATACTTGGTCAAAGGCGTCCAGTTGAATAAGTGGTAAAACGAAACGAAGATGCTGGCGTATTTATGTATAAGGGTTATCTTAATCTCAACACGTATGTGACAGCGGAAAGGTACACTGTCAGTTTGATTGGCCGACTTTGATTATGGACAAACCTGGATACCGTATTAATTCGTGTTGTGTAGACGTATTCCTACTTGACCTTGCTCTAATATCTCAACACTAAATGATATATAAACAGAACAAAGTGGCCGATTGGTTCCTACTTGCACCTTCTTCGCCGTACTAAGACTTGTGGCTTACTTTTTAACCGACTTCAACAATGGAGGAGGTTCTATGTTCCAATGTTTGTATTTTTTTTATGTATGTTCACCGATTACTCAGTCAATTGTGGACCGATTTTCGAAATTCTTTTTTTATTCGAAAGAGTACCCTTCTGTGGTCGTCCCATTGTCACCAAGTCAAGATCTCATAATGAATTCCTAGGGAAGTCGAGGGTAGACCTCAAATTTTACAGTCACATCTATGGCGATTTTGGCATTTTTAGCATTAAAATAAGCACTTACATTCAAGTACCATTTGGTAAACTGGACCTGATGAAGAAGACCTTAGATGACTAATGGAACTCGTCAAATCTAAACAATGCTCGCTCGTCTATAAACGATCGTGATTAATATAAAATATATACCTAGATACGAGTAAGCGACTAAGAAGGAGCTTTAAGTTAATGATTCTTTCGAACTGATCTGATGCTGAAGGTAGGCAACGGAACTCTGTTATAAAACAACGTAACAAAGCTGTGTTTGGGCTTAATGGAATCGTTGTGAGATGTACTTTGGCAACAAATCATTAAAAAGTGAGAAATAAAGAAAACTTAACATAAAAGTAAAACCGACTCCAAAAAAAAAATTTATTGTTATCATTCTCTTCAGCCGTTTATGATATTATTCTTTGTCGTGGATTTCCTCCAGAATTGTACATATCTATACATATATAAAGTTTAAGATATGGTTTCATTTTAAGTTAGTTGCTAGCCTGTTGCTAGCATTTATTTTCGTATACTTTGATCATTTCAAAGAATATTCGTGTGTTTTGCTTAGTTAGTAATTCTACTTGATATTTAACTCTACATTCATAATTTTATTTGTCAGTTGCGCTTCAATGTTTTAGAAGAAAGTCAAATACGAGTAGTATAAAATCTCGCTAAAACATTCAATTGGCGCATGTTGTATTCGTAACTTTCAGATTCGACACAATAAAAAAGGAATTTCAAACACAACCTGATTAAAACATAGAGTAATCGATTCTACTCTTGATTCTGAGCAAACTGCTTTCTGGTTTTCTTTTATTAAATTAATACTTACATTACCTACATAGATAGATATGTAGAGTTCTCATGTATCTTCAGTCTTTTTCAGTTGCAGTTATTGTTGAAAACCGTCGCCAGTGTCGTAGATTAATTTGCTAAGGTTGTTTAATACCACTTAACCGACATAAAAGCTACAAAAGTACATTTTCTCATGGCACGGTAAAGGAAGCCACCCAGCATTCAAATTAATGTGAACGCGTCAGACACAATTAGACGGGAGAGTGAGCTGGGAAAATATTTTTTGAGCCAAGTCGGAACGAATTTCAAAGAATTAAAACATTAAACCATTACGTTCATAGTAACACGAATCCAAACAGCTATCTGCGTTTTACTGAAGCAAATTACGATCTTAGTATCATATGTAATTCTGTGTATACCTACCTACCTATACTATAACTAACGTAGTAGATAACGCTCTACTATTCTACCCAAAAAATAGCTACTAATTAACATATTTCAAAACAGTGTTTTAAATAAAAGTTTTATGCACGAACTTATTCCTTTATAGGTATGCACGGGAGAGATTTCACAAGAGCATAATTTTGAAATTTGATTGTCAGAATACGAGTATGAGTGTGGGACGCCGCCGGCGGACCGCCCGTTCCCGTAATTAATAGCAACATGCTTACAAATTGTGTCTTAACTGCCACTCGCGTGATACCACACTACCACCAGGCACCAGAGCCGGGCGGAAATTAAAATTACACGCCTTTCTTAATTAGGTACGTACAAATCCAAGTGACGTCTGTGTTTTCTGTTTATGGATATTTTGAGTTCAGCGAGAAATTAATCACGCTTAAAACGGTGGCTGTTCGTTGCGACATTTTCAACAATTGCGTAAGCAGCTGATTGATTTTGAGAACAAAAAATTTTGACGATCCTTTTGTTTTGTTCTACTTAGTTAATTGAGTGTTTGAATCGCCGCTCGTCCATAGTTCTAATTCGGGGCGGGCTGTGCGTAACCGCGACTACCACGAAAGATTCAAGAACTATGAAAATAAACTGTTCGGTATTAACTTCGCGATTTCCTGATCGACCTAATAAACATCAGTAAGTGGGGGTCTGCAGTCGATCAACTCAAATGGGGCCGGTGCCGTGGCCGCGCGCCTCACGGGACTAGGAGTGGTGCTCAAATAGCTTTATTTTAACGGCAATGCGGCACGTGGAGTTCTCCACGTCTTGCCGTTTACTATTGATAAAATAGCATTCCTTACGATTTCAAAGGATAACTCTGAAGTTGATGCGCTAGGTACGTCAATAAATCTCAAAACTCAAAGTAGACGGTAATAGAAAGCAAAGCGATAGAGGGTTTATTGTACCAGTGGCAAGAAAAATAAGAACCAAGCAGCATTTTCAGCAGTTTACAATGACGTCAAAATATGTGAAGGTATCACGTAAATGTGGAGATACCCCCTTCGGTTTTTCGGTTAGATAATTGTATTTTATCAATGTTAATTCTCGACACAGTGGATATTTTATTTATTTTTTCATGTTTTGTCTACAACTTGATATTTACTCATAATGGTTTGAAATAACGAATCAGATGATTTTAAAATCAAGTAGTTTATGATTTTTTGTAGAAGGTGATTAACTTGGTGATTACTGAACTAAATTCAAATTCATCCAAGGTACAACTTTCTTCGGTTATTGTTATTAGGTACTTTTCACAAATTCTTTGCAGGGGTGAAGTACACTTCCAAACGTTAAGTAGATAAGTAGTACTGATTTTCTATCAGCTTACGGATTAGTTTCACTTACTTCATACCTTAGACATTTTATCTTAGTTAAATTACTATTTCACGTAATGAATACAGAATAGCTTCTCATTTCTGTGAATGTCATTAGTGGCTCGATTTATAAATGTCCGAAAGCCCGTGAGAGATGTCCAGCAATAAGTTACCGCCAGTTGTTAGCGAACTACTCTCGTAGTTCAAGTACCTATTCTATTGTAGTTGCCTCTTTCGTGTAAACAGTTACTTGGATTTAGTAAATGTTACGATTTATTTCTGTAAAACTATGCCCGATAGGATATTTGACACTAAAACAATTCCCTCTTACATTTTGTATGACGATTGCAAAATTTATCGCGTGCTTGCCAGCTCTATATCTAATTTCAAAGTAAGTAAAAAACGTTTTTTAATAATTTAATTTACCTATTCATATTTAAAATTAAATGTTCATTCTTATTAGAGCTGTGCACCGTATCAGTATTGACAAACGGTGTCAACAGTAGTGTGACCATGAGTATTGTAGCATCGGTAGGTTAGCGCTTTAGTCTGACATAAGAGCCACATATATAGTACTTTAAAGCCCCTTCTATTATTTTGTTTATATTATACATAACACTGTGGCCTCAGCTAGACGTGATGATATAAACCTAATATTTCTTTCATACAAAAACTTGAATTTTTTCCTTCGAAGTAAAATTTAGATTGAATTGACATTATTGTTGTAAAGTCAAGCTACTTAGTCGATTATTACCATTTTTTTGCACCTGCTTGACTTAAGGTCTAATTAAAAATATTTTCACAAGTTTGCGTTTACTCGTAGTGGTAACTTTTATATTGGCTTCTAATATCCCAAACGGTGTGAAAAATTCTTTGTTCACTTTCAGAGAGGTAATTCTAACTAGGTATTCAAATAAAGATTATTAAATGAGCTTATCCAAATAATTGTACTCGACAATATTTCCCAATAAGCCCAGCTGCAAAATCTCAGTACGATTGGATTATGATAAAAAGTTTAATGTCTCTTTAATTTACAAATTTACGGTAACTTCTGGTGGAGTTGTGAAACTTTGGAAAGTACCTATACTTTGTCATCATCTGCTCTCATCAGATTCAGTGAAACAGAAATAATCGCTGTAATTATTATATACTATCATTATTGAGATTATGTCGTCAAGTCGATACGTCCGTATTTACCTGTGTCACGTTTGTTCACTCTTGAATTATGATGTGTAACGTAAGGTTTCTCCACATCACCCATCATTATGTCATTATCGGCGAGAACCTTTTACCATCAAGAATTTAAGAAAAATAATTAAATGTATATCACTATCAATTATTTTCAAGTAAAATTTAAGAAACCGGATTTACTTATTTCATATTTCAAAAGGTAAAGTTGCGATTCAAGTCCGTAATTTGCATTTAAACAAAATGGTGCTCAACAACGGCATTCGCGATACGGTACGCCAGGGTACTGTTTACCATAAACAATGTGTTTTTCAATATGCATAAATTTCCAGAAGTTTCACCTACGAAGCGGACGGCGAGTAATGGTGGTCCGTGACGTACCGGCCACGGACTAGGCCGAGTGCCTGCGAATACTGTAATTTATTCTGAATATGCCTTTAGAAATTCTCCCGCGGAATCCGTGAAGAATGTTAGGTATAAATCTTGCAGTGATGCAGTGATTGCCTTTTAACCGGTCGTTTACTTATCGTATTCTGGTCCATACCAGGTACTTACATTAAACTTTTGAAATGGCACAGAAGTTTATAGCATAGGTGAAGTTTACAACATAAGAAAAGTGTCTACAATTATTGTAAGAGTTTATAGCTTTCGTACGACTAACATTAACATTACTTTAACAGCTTATAATAGCTTCTGGACACGGTCACATAGCCAGTAAGAAAAGCTATCAATTTTAATGAGAAACCACCGAAGTATATGTAGATACATGTACCATGTATTATAATGCATATCTACCATAGAGCACGGCACGGTTGTGACAAATGGAGGAGATATCGCGATAATAGACAACAGCTACAAAGTGTAGCCCCTGGGCGGACTGATTTGAGTACCTACAGAACAGCCCGTACCTAACTTGCGCTTAAACAATTCGCTTGATTTTATAGCTATTTCTAAAGCGATAATTTTCTTTTGTTACATATTTTATTTAGTATCGGACTTAACACAAGAATAATCAAATAATTGATTTTGCCAAAAAAAAAACCCGTAATATAAAAGGTGTGTTTCAATTGTACCGGAATGATTCAGCGAGTAATTGGGATAGTTTAACTGAATATTCCTGTAAATGTTTTTTGAGGTTCTTCAAATGTAATATACATTAATCGATATTCAACAACCTGCTGAAATATTTCGCAATAATTTGAAGACAAACTGAATAAAAAAAAATCTTTAATATTGTCTAAGCCGTCTAGATCTAGATTTAGATAGCTAAAAATTTTAATTGAAGCAGCACTTGACACACAGTAGCTTTTTCAGCGCAATAAAATTTGTTGTTTGATAGTAGGAGAGATTTGGCAAGGCTGAGTCGCGAATAGAGAATAGTAGAGCAAGGTCGGCTCCGCGTTAGCTCCGTCTGTTGTGCACCTACATATTTGATATATCTGCAGATCTTTTACGTTTATGTCGACTGCGCCTGCCGTAGCGCTAAACTGAATAAGGTAAACCTCAACGTTAATATTTATGGTAGAACGGTGTAAGTTTGAAGCATGTGATATGTGGTTTGTGAACAGTATCTATCGGTACGGGATTATATAGTTTTACGAGTGAATATGATCACAGCTTATAGATTAAGAAAACATGTATTGTTTCACGTTTGTATAGAAAGAAATCAATTGTTATTTTATGTACCTACATGGAAAGTCTGCTGACTAATTTGTTAGAATACGTTAATTATGCAATACAAAGACTCGACAGTAAGGGTGTTGTTTTCCTGTCGCGTTGTATAACGTGAGTGTTAGTCGTAGTCGACAATAACTGGTAGCACATTTTTCTGCTCTCCCTGTTTCCCGCGGGGAGCAATTGACCCAGTTAATGGAGCATGAGGACTGATTGTTGCAGGTGTCGGGCGCGGCGGAGCTGGCGGACCAGCCCGGCCCGGCGCAGACTTTCACGCACTCGCAAAATCCTGTAAGTAGCTAGATGGGATTTTAATGATCTTTGAGGACTGTTTAACTAGTCAATGAAATATTTGTATGACTAATATCTGTGATGCCGGCTCTGTTTGTCTTGTAATAAACAACACGGACTCTCATTTGTCAGCCACATAAAATTTATCAATGAGCGGTGAAATAGGCCGTTAAGCACATAATTTTCTTATGCATTGGTAAAATGCCTTGCTATTTTTAACAAAATTAACCTGTTTTTGAGAAAATCATGCCAGTAAACAGTACAATGAACCCCGACCGTTACTAAACCATACTTGGTTAATTATTTAAAAAAAACACGATATCAGGTCCTAATGAAATTTCATAACCATAATGTACAAAAGATAGGTACCTGCTTACACCTTAAAACCGACCGTAAACGGAATGTTTCTCCGGTTATTGCGGTAAAAATGTAATTTAAATGAGCTCGTAATAATTACTATCAGAGCCACCACAAAGGTTCTGGTCATTAACTTTCGCGTTTTTGGCGTTCAAGAATATCCGACGTACGAGCTGCGAGATACGGCTGATATAAGGGGCTGTTTGCAGCTGAAAATTGCTGAGATTACTTCCCATTATGATTATGATGATGGGACGTGAACAAGAAAGTGGCACGATCGCGGGCGGCGGCCGGGCCGGTCGGCCAGACGTGGCTCACGCGTCAAAGGTTTAATTTTCACACCACTTGGGAAACTCGGCTCGTTTCAACCATTATTCTACATTATTTTCACCTTAGCTATTAACCCGTATATAAATTGGATAAAAATCATGATCAAGTATTCAGCCGTTTGAACAAATAGCATCTCTCACTATATAATAGTGCACGTTTTATTCGTAAATTTGCGACAAAACTGTGACATCTGGTAATATCGGAGATAGACCATTTTTATCACAAAGAAGCGTATTGCTCTTTTCTAAATATTGTTTTCCTATTTGCATGACACATTATAATACCTAATGAAACTAAAATGGTAGCTTGCTCAAATGGCGTTAAGTTTCTATTTTGTAGGTACTGAAAGTCACCTACCTGCCACTTGCATTTTTATCCGTATCGACAGGTTTATTGAACAGGCATATTGAATTACAACGTTCAAGCTTAGTCGGAGCGGGGCATGTTGTCGGAGTGTTAGCACGCCATAGCAAGGATTTAGAAAGTGCTAACGACACTTCAAACATCAACTATTCCACGCTGCGGCGCTACATTCCGACCTCTATGGTACTCTCTTCCTGCTCTTATACAAACATTACTAGTAACCTTTAGCTCCGTCTATCCATCCATTTTGCTATGATATTATCCATCGCATTGTCCGCCCACCCCAAATTAAACAATAAAAAACACGGAGCAAGATTAGGTACTTATCATCCGTTCAGAATAATTATGTATACATAAATACATTTTCGTGTTTATATATAATATATTCAGCATCAGGCATCAAGGGTCAGAGTAATACTTCTTACTTAGTTTAAAATCACTTAAGTACTTCGTTTAGTGCTGTTAAATTCACATTGAAATTAATGTCCATTTAGACCTTCGGGTAAGGTTGGCGCGCACTTATTCACTAAATGGATATAAATGAATATTGATTCTGAAAGGATGTAACGGGAGGCAAACAAGGTGTTTATACGTCTTTAGCATATTTTTTTTATTTGGTCGGAGCAGTTTTGAAGAAGTGATCTTGCAAAATTCGTTCAGTTTAATTTAATGAGCATTCAGTATTCAGTATACAAAATTAGATTACTTGTATGAAGCCATTATACTGTAAATCCTAAATAAAATTAAAAACAAATATCCCAAGTGGTCGTCATATTTCAAAACAAAGAGAAACATATAAATAACGCCATGCTGAAATTCTAAATAAATACTTAAAAGTTGAAAATAGAAGAGTTAAAGAGGTAGAGTTTAAGTGGTTCAAGACAATGATAGGTAGAGGTCTGTACCTACCTTCCTACCCGTTTAATTTATATTCTATATTCGTCTTTTACGAAGGTATTTCTAATGCCAGTTGCCTTTTATTTTATTTAATGATTTAATAATATTTTACTGACGTCAAACAGTGAATTATAAGCAGCAGCTGGGTGTTCGATCCTAATTCTCTGATCCCAATACACCAATGTTATTGCTCAAAGCACGTTTCACCGAGTAATTGACATGTGTCAAACGCAGGTCGACTTTGATTTGTCCAACTATAGCTCGTTGTTTATGTAAACAGCGGATGCAACGTTTATTCATTCGGATGTAGAGATCGTTTGCAAAACTGGGATGGAAGTAAAATGGAGAAATAAATTAATTGGCTATATTATAAGGCAATAAGGGATTGTCACAAGATTAAAAACGCTTACCTTGGTAACTTAGCGTTAGGTTTCTTGGTAACAGGAATAAGTGGACCTTCCATTCCAACTTCGTCTGTACCTAATGACAAATACAAATAACCAACCTGCAAAACGCACCTTGAAAAATTGTATAGGTAAGTACGTAATCTACTGAATATAAAAATCGTAAAAGCATGTCAAGTTATATCGCATTATATTATTGCATTTTTCAGTCAATGAGATGTAAATTGACAGATTAAGTATATATTTAATCTAAAGTTATGAAGTTATGAATTCGTAATTTACCTTTACAAATTACGGTACGCGATAAAAAACTAATAAAATGGGTAGGTGTTGAAGATGATTGATGTGCAAAAATATTGGAGGGCGGGAGCGCCCGGTTCCTGACGAAGCGTGAATGCGAAGGTGACGCGAAGCGGCGAGGTGACGCCGAGCGCGCGGCAGCCGGCGCGCCGCGGACAGTGCGCGGCCGGCGCCCGGCACGACCATACACCGGCGACACCCACGCGGCATGCGCCTCCGCCCCCGTCGCACGTGCGACTATTACCATTATATCACTACAATGTAAAAAGGCGGGAGCATTCGGCAGTTGTGGCGATTTCTTAAGAATCGCTATTAACTAGCCATTATTAAATGAAAAGTGTATAGTTGTTTACTATTTTTTGTATGCAAAAAAAAGTGTGAACTTGGTGCATTTCAAAGTGGTGATTTTAAGTTCCAAAATCTTTAAAGTGGCTCCGTAGAATAATGAGGTTCGCCGTCTGAAGCGAGAGGCGTTTGCGCAGCGCCCGCGGCAACCACGGCTTTAAGATGAAGTTGTTCAAGAGGAGGCTGTCGTTCAGCGGAGATAAACAGAAACGAGTTTCCCGCTCAGACGATCCCTTTGAAAACGAGGTATACCCAGCCGGCCACTCGACCCGCACCTTGGGACAATACGCCATTCTCTATCTTCCTGAACCCTTGTTTGTTTTTTTAAGCACGCGCCAACAATGTTTCTTGCTTATCTCACATGTCTCTAAAATAAATTTGCCCCTCATCAATCTTAATTTATTAACAAGACGGCAGCGGTAACATAACAGTGTATGTTTCGATTAATCTTCATGGAAAAGTTATGCTCAACAAAACAAGCTCTTTCTGTTGATAACGATATCGGAGAGGTCTTGAAGCCGAATGTATACACGTATAGTATAGCTCGTATGCGGGCGGTACCTACTTATTTCAACATTGAACTGATAAGAATTTTATTAGGTAGGTACTGCTAGTTTTTCTAGCGTGGCGCCCTGCGCGCTTTGCAAAGTAAATTGAAAGGCAAGGTTATCTTATCGGAGACGCGAGGCAGCAGAGGCCGCGCGGAGGATCCGCCGAGTTAAGCCAATAGCCACTTGCAATTTTATTCTGCGATCGTTTACGACTTCTGGCATCCGTTATTTATGCTCCCCGAAGCATATTGCTCACTAACCATGTAATGTATGCTGTCCGATGAGCGTCTAGTCGGATGTTGATTAAGCCTTCTGTTGTTCATCTTACTGAAAGGCATAATTTCTTACCATGAAATCCAACTCGCAAACATTCAATAGTTTGTAGTAGCTATGATGCGCAATATATAAATTTTCGCAATTTTAATTCCTGTATAAATAAAATACCGCCACCCGCTCTGAATTCGCACCGGTATACTATGTTATGTAATTTAATTCACCCCGCGAGAATCTTCTATCTCACTTACTCATATTTGTATACCAAGACATTTGAAATCCGATTCTTTCACACCTGCACGGAATTTTCGAAACATTTTCTGTCATTAAATATGAACCTTTCACTGACAATTACAAAGTTAACAAGAAATAAATTAACCAAATGGCTTCACCAACATTCTGAAAGTGATGTTTAAACATATTTTTTTATTTCTTCATTTTTGTTTATTGATATAAATGAGATTGAAATTCGCGAAAAGACGCTAACGAGGTAAGTACAATGCAAGAGTTGAAAGAAAAAACTTGACCTGTGTGTACCTAACCTACAAGACGATACGTTCAATGTGTAAAGTATGTTGATGCAAGTTGTTTAGTCAGATGCTAAACTCATCGTCAATGTCAAACATTAATAAACAAAAGTCATTCATATTATATACCAATCAACATAATTTTATGTCGTCCTGTGAGTACCTATAATTATAACATGACGCACGTTATCTGAGTATGTTCTAGGCTATGGTCGTATATAAACTCATTAGAGTATTTCCCTACTCAAGGCTCATTGTTATCGGCTTTCATGTCTGCGTTTCCATCGCATTTGTGAAGGCGTCTAGTCACATTAAGGATAGAGTTAAACATAAAACGCGACTTAAAGATTCTGCTTCATATTAGTTGGCTTGTTTACATTTTGTTTTGCAGAAGCCCACTATACATAAAAATAACAGACTTATACAGTGAAAGGCTTAGCAAAGTATGGAATGAGCTGAAAATTAGTGGTAGTTCAGGGTATCAACCTGAAATAACAAAGAAATTCAAAATATTACTTCCAACAATCAGATGACATGCCTAAGATATATAACTCGTTAACAAGAGTTGAGAAGCAAAGCCACGGGTTCAATCTCGTTAATTGGAGTTGTTTCGTTCCGCGCAACATCAAGGGTAAATAAATTGGCAAGAGGACGGATTCCAAATCCGACTCTACCCTCTGCGTCTTCAATTTCTTGTAAAACAATCTTGTTTTAATTAAAATGAATTACTACTTATTATAGGTAGACGACTGGTTTTGACCTCTTGCATAATAGGTATATCAAGCTGTTTTATTGCAAGGCAGACAATTGACCTATTTAAAAGTCATTTTGCACGTCGGTAGTTAATTTCCTCACGAATATTTTTTTTCCTTTTACTTAGCAAAATTATCTACATTTCAACGATTATGAGGTGTTGAAACTTGATAAGAATAAAACTATGATTATGTAAGTAAATAAATCCTAGATAAAATTATCATATCTTCACCGGTACTGCTATTCGTACAAACAATGTTCAGGTTTAAATTGTTATGCCGTTTATATTCTAATGAAAGGAAACTAAATTCTGCTGTGTCTTAAAATTGCATGCCAAATTAGGCGTGAAACAGCGATATATTTAGAATTCTAACTCTCACTAAGACTAACGATTTCTCCACAAAAGAAAGCATGCTGTATGCTCAAGTGTTCACCTGCCTACATGCATTCCGATTACCGACAAGTTGACAAGTGTGAAATATCTTGTTATGAATGATTGAGTGCTTGTTAATGAATTATATTCCACTTCCCGGACACTAATAATAGTATTAACAAATAATTTTATACTTACTCGTTATTATGACAAGATCTGGCTATCATCCAAGCTATGATTTTTCGACGGATGAAGTAAAAAGTATTAAACATTTCAACATTTTTCTGAACTCAATGTCAATTTCCGTACAATAAATAGTAACCACAAAAGCATCATGCTTCCACGATAGTCGAGATTGTCGTTCGTTTCCAACCGTGTAACAAATCCAATTTGCCGTATCAAAGAACGTGGTGCGGTCGGCTGGAGGCGTGGATAACTTTATTAATTCCTCGAGGTGGCTTATCTAGCTGATACGTGTCGAAAGTAGTAACGAAATGTTAAGTGCATGCATGCGCCTACGCGTGCGCTCGATCATCGCACATCACAGTGCAGGCTGCGGCCCACGTGGGATGTTTATTATCTTATCTACCTGCTCGTTAATCCGCCGTGCTATTTTCACACAATGTAGAGCAGAGATTTTGAAACCCGTAATGTTTACTAGTAATTCCGTTGCGGGTTACAAAACGACACTTTATTTACAAGATACCAGTTAACTAGATAGCTGAATAGAATTAATTGTTCAAAGCCCGATAATGAGCTATTTACTGCCCAAACACGTAAATATATTATTAGATATTACTGTAGCCGTGACTTGTTCACTTAATCTGACTTATGTAAATGGCAGTTGATCAGTTAAACTTTAGGAAAAAGGAACTATGTCATGGGGTTACCTAGTCTCGAAACCAATCGTTAGCGCCTTTTTCGATTAGTTATAGCCAATATCCTGTGTAGAACGTTTGTGTTACAAAGAAGTCCATCTGAGCAGGCCAGCGCGTGACGTGAATGCTACGCAGACCTACTTTGGATCAGTGTACTGCAGGGCTATTGCGTAAAGAACACGGGATTGTAATCGTCATGTTCTTTCAAAGCAATTACAAATTCGACTGACATGAAACATTCGTTTCGCGTAACGGAATCTAGCAGTCATCAAGCGCAATTGTCATGAGAACCAATATCAATTGAATGGAACGAAAAGTTTGGTTTTTGCAAATATACTTAATCAACGAATGATTTCGATAAAATTGATAAGACTCGGATTGAGTGTTTTCGGTTACAAAATAACCATATTCGGCATGTTTTTTTGTTAATTATAGTATACAAACTTAAATCTACACAATATTATTGTTAGTAAATGAATATTTAAAAATATTGGAAATTAAACTAAACGCAAAGCGCAGCGGTGGTTTTTAAACGTCAACTCATATCTATGCCCGTACGTCAGTGCAACGTCAGTGCGTGTTCTGTCAACGCCCGCGAAACGAAACAATATTTAAAGTAAGTCCTTTAAAATTTAAGTTTTTGAGTTTATTGCATTAGGTAAGTACGTATTTTAATTAGATAAAATAAAGTTATACTTAATGCATTTCATTTAAAGTTATTTTCATAGTGCTTAGTCACTACAAAAATGGATAAGCATTTAACGAGCGAGAATCGTAAATGTTTGTTTAGAAGTAACTTTATTTCACTTTCAAAAACTTATGCAATGGGAATTAAGCAATTGAAATACATATAAATAAATAAAGCGCCCATTGCCTTTGATGAGACAACTTTCTAAGAAAATTCCACAATTCTTAGGAAAATAAGAGATCGTTGATTTTAATAATAAAGTGATAGTGTGTATATTTGTTACTTTATAAGCATCCAAATTATATCTTAATTGTTTCTTTTTAATGAATATGTTCAAGATGAATAACAAATGTGTTAACATTCATGAGTACCTATTGTTTAAGATGCCAGCAAGGCCGGTCGTCTCCGACGGACAATGAGAGGTGCTCAGTCCTGCAGTATATAAAGTAGCACCCCCAGATGGCTATAGGGCGTCACTCACGAATGACAGCCCCCTAGCCAAGAAAAAAAACAGATAACCAGTGGAAAGACTTCGCTTCCATCCTAAACTGCTGCGGTGTAGGAGCCACAAAGACGGCAGAAAAATCGCGAGAGGTAAGTACATAAATTGAAATTTTTAAAGAATTTTTGTCATTATTTAATAATTTGACTGCCAATGTTAATTAACGTGTGATAACAAAAAAAAATAGAATGGTTTTCAGCAATAAAAAACATATATTCTGTGAGACAAATCATACAATTTATACAAGGTTTATTATTTACAAAACTATTACTTAGTGAATATTAGAAAAAGGCCCATGAGGTTTGACGAAACTTAGACATGATCCCAGAACAAGACCGTTGGGCGGCATTTTTGTCGATTTTCTGCACACAATTTTTAATTCTTGCATAATAATTCGTGCATAGCTATATTGTATTTATATTTCTTTTATATTATTATATCAGTCCTAAATCATCCCTTCCTTCTAGTACTGGAATAACGCCAAATACGCGGTGCGCAAGAAGGCGTGCGCGCGACGGCAGCCAGCAGCTGGCCAGCCCGCGCCATGCCCGCGCCCCGGGAGCCCCGCGCTGACGGAGCAAGAGGAAAAGATCTTGGCGTTCATAGGGCGAGTGGCGGTGCACGGAGAGGAGGCCGTGTCCATTGTATCAAGAAGTGGTTGGAACTGACAAGACAGTGTTGGGTGGGCGGCAGCGTTTATTTGATCTATTCGACATACTGGCTGTGAGAAACCATTGCATTGCTTCGCTGGTTTGTGCAGGTATCTTCACGATGTTTTCCTTTACGCTAAAGTGCACGGTAAATTTGAAATATAATTTAGAAAGAAAGAAGGTTTTTTTATATCACTGGATGGCAAACGAGCAAGTGGGTCTCCTGATGGTGAGAGATCACCACCGTCCATAAACATTTGCAATACCCCTGGTATTGCAGATGCGTTGCCAACCTAGAGGCCTACCTTGAGGATGGGATACCACACAAGACACAACAATAGTATTAAGTACAAATAGACAACACGTAGGAAAGTATGTGTCATTGCGGTTGTGAATCGGACACTGGCTCAGCATAATGCTGAAGCGTTAATAATAAAAATTCAAATTCAAATTTCAAATTCAAAATGTTTATTGCAAGGTCATGAGTTATTACATAGATGTTAAATCAGTATATGTTTTGTTAACAGTACATCATGTCCTGTCTCAGAGAGACATGCAATAGTCTATTAAATACATTAATCAAACACCCCAGCGCTGATTTTCAGCCAGCACCATTGGTGACCCTCGGACCTCAACAAAGATATATTACTACACAGTTTTATTACTATACATAAGACTACATCCTTACTAAAATTATAAATGCGAAAGTGTATTTGTATGTTTGTGTGTTTGTCCGTCTTTCACGCCGTAACGGAGCAACGGATCGAGGTGTTTTTTGACATAGAGATAGTTTATGGTCCCGAGAGTGACATAGGTGACTATTTTTTATCCCGGAAAAATGCACAGTTCCCGAGAGAACAGCGCGCGATAACCGAATACCACGCGGGCGGAGCCGCGGGCAAAAGCTAGTAAATAGATAATTTCGTCTTAACGTGTAACTTTGACTTTGACCAACTAATTTGTATGAGCTCATTTTTATTAACATGACAGTTCTAATACCGTGCTTCGTGAATGAAGTCTGGGTGTATGTAGTAGGATTTTTTTTTTCTATAACTCCAGTGCACTTTTTTTGTATAAGTAGAATTTTGTTTACACTAGTACTATTTCCCCACACTTCATTTTGTAAACTATGGAAACATATTATTTGTTTTATGGCTTTGAAAGACATTAACATTAGTACATAAACATTATTATAAATTTATACACTCTAGACAACACCATTAGGTACCTACGCGGGCTAAAAGGAAACATGAAATTAACAACTGAAACGAAAAATAAGTTTTGTGTAATAGAGCTTGAAGAGAGAGGAATTACAGCTTTTGAAATGCCAACAAATAGCCTTTAATCTTTCGCCCAAAGGTGTAACTGCTAGTCACTCCGAGTATAGGAGGACCAATGTTTTTCCATCACTTAGACGCTGCGAATCTGAAACGAATGTGCGGAGGCACAATAGCCTTAAATCTGCGCACACTTTTTGACCATGTGATTTTTTCAAAAAGGTACGAGGGCGTCGTTTGCCGCACTACACCGAACAAAAAGGTCACAAGGTGCAAGCGCCTGCGAGCATGCATTTTTAGCAGATCGCTATTTTTAGCATTCAAATACAGAGTGACAAGGGACCAAGGAGGAACTTCGGAACAAAAACGAGCACATGCATTTTGAACTCGTTGAATCAATCTCCTAGAACTACCAAGTATTTCGCACATAAATTCCGGATAACTTGAGATGCGAGTCAGGGTTCGAATCCACGACCCTCTGTTTAAGAGGCCATAGATCAAACCACACAGCTACTGCGGCTTCCCTGACTAGCGGCCCTTATAATGCAGTCAATCGTTGTAACAGAAACTAACATTGACGGCCAATCAATGGGGGCGAACGGTTGATTAAAAATATAAAATTGTTATATTTGTGTATTGTGTTTTCAGATCAGCGAATAGTGCCCGCAGCTCCCGAGTGGTGACGCATTTTGAAAAGCGGTGGCTGTTGGTAGAGACAGCAATGATCGCTGCCACCCGCGAAATGCTCGTAGCCCGGATGGTAGCCAAAGTCAGCGTGGCATTGCAGGAGGTGGCGGAGGTGGCGCGGGCATTGGACCGAAGGGCGGGTTTAAGAAAAAACGTTAGGTCCGTTTCGCTTGCAACGGTCACGGCACGGTCGCCGTTAACTATTAGATCTTTCAACGAGCGGTGAGGAGGAAAGGAGTGAAATCGCTGATGTATGCGAAAGTGTAAAAGTAATTGTAAAATAAGCTTCATAACGATAAATACAGTAAAAGCACTCAATAAATAAATCTGTTAGATTACAAAAATTCATTCACCGTCCAAGTTTTCTTACAGCAATTATTTTATTTTATAGGTACATATTTACTAAAAAAGTGGAAGGATGTAGTCTCTGCCTACCCCGTTGGGAAAGAGGCGTGATTTTATTTATATATTAACTAAAACATTTCAGACACTTGCTATTTTAGCGCCACTCTGGCTGGAGAAATCTAGAACTAATTATTTACTGCTTACTTTTGCAACTTTTTACTCATAATAGATTGTTCTCCTTTCCTTTACACTGTAGTAGAGTCTACAGTATAGAGTGACTGTACACTGCTTGTAGTATGAACAATTGCTGCTAGGTTCCGTTACCACCAGAGATGTGCCAGAATGTGTAACGATGAATGTGTTTTACATGAACCATTAGAAATGTTTCATTTACCTAGCCTCGCTGACTGACTGATAAGACTGATTATAAAATAAAAATATTAAAATAAATGGTGAAGGTTTTTATTTACTGTAATTCCTCTTCTACATACATTTTATTGAGAAATACATACAAAATTCAATTCATAAATCTCGGTGAGGTTACGGCTAAGATTAGGACTCGCAATCATATAGTGCAGAAACTGACGGGCACTACCTAGGACGCCTGCGCTGCGTGCCTCCGAACAACCGCCCTCGCAGTAGTCATTCTTCAGCTGAGTATTGTGCGCCTGTAGGAGAGACCTTAGAGTTAGTATGTATGTGTACAGATAGACATTGACAGACATTGTGATACTAAATTTGTGCTTTATTTATCCTACTAATCCTACTGACTAATAATCCTTCTAATATCCTACTAATATTATAAATGCGGATGTTTGAGAGTGCAGATGTTTGTTACTCATTCACACTGAACTGAAACAGCTGGACGGATTTGGATGAAATTTAGTATGTAGGTATCTGGATATCTGGAATGAAACTTAGGATAAAAGTATTTTATTTCGATATACCCACGGGATAGGAATAAATCTCGAAATAGCAACCGCTGAGCTTAGAGTAATGAAATTTGGGATTCTTGTTTATAATGCAACGTCAATGAAAACCACGATGTAACTTTTGGGAATTCCCAGGGGATTTTTTTAAATGCAAATGTATGCAGTAAGAGGTAGGTACGTATATGTAGAATGGGCCAAATTTTGTGCTGCTGAGCATAGTTTGATAATAAATTTAATATTTACTAAAAGTTATTTAAAAAATTGTTAAGGGCTAAATAAGTTCATACTTTCCACAAGTACCTAATCGTGCGCTTTGGTTTGGGAGAGTGCCCGGTGCTGGTAGGCACCCACACATATTTAATATGGCCCATTCCTGTAACATGTGATGGCTGCTTGCACCTACAATAGTAAACATCCGTGAGTAAACACATATATTATTAATGTACCTACATTCAATATGAAGTGGGCATTGCGAAGTATATAAAAACAACTGTACCTAATTATGAAGTTAGAAAAAGAATTAGTCTATTAGCTTATCATCCAATAGTACAATTCTACACCTATTTTTTTCAAGGGTTCCTATAAGACAAAAAATACTTAATCGTTTCAGGTATCAGTTGGTTTCTTATCTGACTGGGAAGCACTGATTATATTAGAAGTAGGCAAACGCTGCCTTTAGGCTTGATGCAATGAATTATTTAAACATACCTTGAGTTCCAGCTGCACGACTGTGTTGCGCTCCCAACTTCCTATAAGTAATAGGGCAAATTTTGTTGCACAGTCGGACGAACTGCGTCTTTGTGAGCTTGAAATTTGCCCAAAAATAGTTGTCAGGCAACCGGAGAGGATATATGGCTTTCTTGGCGCAAAAGCCTCCAGTCGCGCTTGTGTCTGCAGTCGGTCTTCCTCCGCGAGCGCCAATAAATTTAATATGTGAGAGCCATCCACGCGAGCCATTTATTACGCCTCGAATCACTGTTCAAAAGAAAACTTTCATTTTCAATTACTTAGGCGCCAATTTAATCAAGATATGAATATTATTTTTATTATAATTTAACGAAAAACCTAACTTACGATATCAATTTGCACAGTAACGGTCACAAAGTTGTCTCCGGTTTGTTTTGACAGTTTCTATCAGTATGTAGACCAATTTTCAATTGTCATTTTGCTTACGCGAAACCATTTTTTAGCAAATCAATGGCAAATCATTCGTTCAATTGTGTTAAAAATGGCCGGCCTTAGCTTTCAAATGCTTTGACATTACATGGACGTTACGCGAAACGAATTGCTTCATTTTTAAAGCAGCCTTGATTTCAACTGTCAAAAATGAATACTAAAGCGGTTCCGAGTGCGTTAGGCAATAGGCCTGCTGATCTGGCTACGCCAATGCCGTACCTAACGAGTCCAGAGACTATATTGTCATTCAAAATAAGATAATGCAGCCTAAGCCCACGTTTAACTTGGAAACACACTTGAGTGATTAAACTGCGAATTGTTGAATTGTTTATGTTAGGACTTTTCCATGGATATTTGATCCGAATTTTTCTAAAAATTTTGAATTGAAAGTTTTCTGCGGTATATAAAGCTTTGACTTTGCTAAAAATTGTACCTTTGAACCTTGAAATAAAATGGTCTTATTTTAGAAAGGGTTGTCCATAAAGGTTAGAAAATCAAAAAATTATTTGCTGAATTTTTAAGGAACCAAATATTTTCTCAGCTTAACTGTAAAATCGGTTAGAAACGTACTTATAGTATGCCAAAAAGTATTTTCATAGAATACCAGCAAAAGAATACTATTCATTCCAACCCGGATCTAAGATCTTATTGTTGACATGTAAGGCTTTTGGAATTGCCTTGGAGTACACATTACATTTGGTTCGCTAATGGTATGTCTAAATTGTCTAATGATAGTCTTCGCTTTTTACTCGAATTAAATTAGCAACTTGGGTTAACGTTAATAACGTTGGCCCAAAAATATTTTATAATCTTAAGGACCTTGCATTTGCTATATAGATTGAGAAGGTACTTGCGAGTCGAACATAATGGTGCCCATAATAATAGGAATAATAAATGAAATCAAAGTATAGACAAACCGATGGGTTTTTTATAAATGCAAGATTTAGTTAAAGTTGGTGAACTTTAAATAAATAAATTAAACGAAAACGAGGTAAACAAAAAATTTTTCTGTAAATAATCCGACATTTTTTTTCTCTGCAAATTTTATGTCCATAGTAGATATCTTTCTTGTCCAAAACGTTCAAAATTATTTTTTTAGTAGTATCTTTTTTACGGGAAATTATACGTATTATGTGATGTTACATAATTAAAAGTTAAACTAATATACAGAAACGCGTAAAGGTAGCAAACCAGTTGCTATGCGACTTTGCACGCGTAGGCCAAATCTAGAAATTGAATTAATTTTTTTTTTTTTTATTCTACTGGATGGAAAACGAGCAAGTGAGTCTCCTGATGGTAAGAGATCACCACTGCCCATAAACATCTGCAACACCAGGGGTATTGTAGATTTGTATTATTTGTATTTGTATTGTATTTTCAAATTTCCGGGATTTGAAAAAAAAAAGTTCGTTAAGTTTCTTAAGTTGCTGTGCAACTTTTTTCCGGTAGTATCTACCTTATACAAAGTATTAGAAAATAAGGCAGATGTGGTGTGGTTCATATTCATGTTCAGATTTAAGTAAATAAAACCTCTATGCTCTTTTAATTAATACTGGCCGTTAGACATATTTTATTTTGCCTCCGGAAAAAGAAAAAATAAGTTACCGATTTTCTTTTGTTTTTTCTCGCGCTCTTCGCATTGTGCCGGCCGCAATGCTGCGCGTGTAGTGTATGTATTAACAAAATTTTAAGACAAGATTCAATATTATTTTATTTTTGAAATTAACTGACCAAGCACTGTTTACGATTTAATGTGAGTAGGTTTTTTTTTAGCATTATAATGTTTGATTTTAAGATCAATTAGAGTTAGTTAGCTGATGTTTCTGAACGCAGCATCTAGACGTTATTTAAGTATAATTTTTTATCCGTTGTCTACTCATAACACAAGCTTTGCTTATTTTGGGACTAGCTCGATTGTTGTCGCGTGATTTTTATTAATTTATTTTGTCTCATTCAATGGTGCGTGTGAAGTTCCCAATCCGCACTGGGCCCGCGTGGGAACTATGGCCCAAGCCCTCTCATTCTGAGAGGAGGCCTGTGCCCAGCAGCGGGACGTATATAGGCTGAGATGATGATGATGATGATGATTTTGTCTTACCAGGATTTTTTTTGGCAGGACCGAGCCCGCTTCTCGGACACCAGCTGGCAGATCCATCGCACGTGGCGGCGCGAGGGCGACCCGCTGCCGCTGTCGCCGCCGCCGCAGCGTGCTGTCGTCGCCGACGCCGTAGCGCTGCGCTCCGAACAAAATGGCATTTACGATACTATTACGGTAAGTTATCATTTCTTTTCTTTGAGAGTTGCGGGAAACCGGTGGATGCAAGTGGCGAGTTGTCGTTCATTATGGCGTTCTAAGGGGGAGGCCTTTGTCCAGCAGTGGACGTCTTCCGGCTGATGATGATGATGATGATGATGATCATTTCTTCGCTATTTTTCTTCGTAATGCTGTTATACCTACTTAGCCCAGTGGTTGATAATCGTGGGGTTAGTTCAGGGACTTGCACGTCAAAAGCTCGACAATCGAGCTCCAAAACAGAACGACGTATTTAGGTAGCTTAAATGTGTATGGGCTTTTTAGAAAGGAAGGTTTTAAACAAAGATAGTTTCCATGGTCCGTTCATGGAGCGGACAGGCAGTTAAATTGGTTATTGTATTAATTGGTGATCTCTTACCACCAGGAGACCTACTTGCTCGTTTGCCTTCCAGTCGAATAAGAAAAATAAATAAATAAATAATTGTATTTAAGATGGTTGGTGGTAGTGATTGGTCTAAGTGGTACAATCAGCGACGAAAATATAAATAAAGCTCTTAGATATACAGCTAAAATGCCAAAAACATGTATACAGAACTTTAGTGAACTGAACATTGGTCGTGTATACATATTTTTTGCACAATGGCTGTATTCATGTCTTTGTTGCTGACTGTACTGGCCATTTCTTGCACTTGTTAGTAGTAGGTTTGATAAGCATTTTGATGAAACATTAAACTACTCTATTGCATTATGTGCTTTCTACGTTAATACGTAGAGTTCTAAACGTAGTTGGTTTGTAGATTTCCAAGATAAGAAAAAGCCTATTATTTATTTATATCACCTGTAGCATACTTGAGGCGTGAAATTAATTGGATTCAATTTATAGACGAATCTATGAGGGTTATCTCAAACTTAATACGCTATAAGACTTCGTAGATTAGTACTTCTTAAAGTTAAATATATTTACGTGTTATTTTTTGATCCTTCCGCATAGTATTTTTTGAATCATTACCTATTTATTTAAAAATATTTATTTATAAACTAATTAAATCATAAAATGATGACATTTCCTTGATTTCAAAAAGCTACCAAATCCAATAAATTAAAAACTTATTAATAAGCTTGTGCTTATTTAAATCATTTAGAATACAAGTTTTATAACTGTATCTACATCTTTAAAATTCGATTACATTTGAAATTAACTACCTCTACGTGTTGGTGATATATTAACCTGTCAAACGGAGCGTTGTCGCGGCGCCTGTGCCAGTCACTTGCAAGGGCAGTAGTATATTCTAAAGTAGGGCTATGCATTTGCTTTAATTCGCCATAAATCATAAACCACGTCCGAGCTCCAGGGGTTCATGTACTGTACATTATATCTGCTGCTATATTGCTAAGTTATTTACTTAGGTTTCCTCGGGCAAAATTCTACTCTATATTTACTACTCGTACACATAGAGCAGAATACCTCATACCCTTCTTTTCCTTCTTCGTTTATTACAAGAGACGAGTTTTTCTTTACCTCAAGAAAAGTTATAACTTAATTTAATTTTACCTTTTCAAAAGTACCTCGATTAAATTTGGTCTCGTGTTTAATGCGCATATCAATGACTGGTTGGTTGAGTAGTTAAACTTGAATAAAAAATTAAAAGTCAGTTTTGAATTTTACAATATACTTGCAAACTATTTAGAATCGATAGCAAATTTTTTCTAACAAAACCTGAACGTTAATTCATCCTACCATCCATAATATTATAAATGTGAAAGATTGTGACTAAATACGCGCGTTTGTTTGTTACCCTTTCACGCTAATGACGCTAAACAGTTTGGAAATATTTAGATGGAATTTGGTATGTAGTAAAAGTAGCTAGACCTTTTATCTTTTTCTAAGTCTAGAGACATTAAATTTTGCACGGGTGTTTATCATTAGTTATCATTAACATAAATGAAGACCACGACGTAATTTTGGAAATCTCTGGATATTTTGTCAAATCTCGGAATTTCAATTCTGCTGCCGGATCTAATATGGAGTGGTGTGGTGGTGGTGGTGGTGGACTGGTGGTGTGGATGGATATGGAGTTATTTGTATTTGTATTTTAATAGTTTATGCGTGCAAAGCAGCGTGTCAAGTTTAGTATTCTATAATCCATTTGCTTAATGTGCTCCGTTCTATAAACTGGAATACGAGCCTTAGAGGCGTACCCGCGAGCTCAGAGTTCCTGTTGTTTAGCTAATGCACCTTTGTGCTAGCTCGCGCGAGTCGGTCGTAAAGTCAGGGTTAGTGCCCGGGACCACCTCGACTTGTCACTGAAAACAACAACTCAACTCGATACAAGGAAAAGTTGCTGTTTTCACATTCATAATTGACATCGGCTTCGCAAGTCATCATCCCAGCCTATACGTCCCGCTGCTGGGCATAGGCCTCCTCTCAGAATGAGAGGGCTTGGGCCATAGTTCGCACGCGGGCCCAGTGCGGATTGGGAACTTCACACGCACCATTTAAATTGCTTCGCAGGTTTTCGCAGGTTTCCTCACGATGTTTTCCTTCACCGCAAAGCTCGTGGTAAATTTCATTGCTCGATGAATTTGGAAAAACTCAGTCATGGTACCCTTTACGTTCCTACCTAGCTACGTTCGTAAGTAAGTAAGCTACGATTATGATGAAAAACTTTGCAATTTAAAACATTTTTCAACGACTTCCTGGTAATATGATTTGATTCGTGAAGTGAAATTCTGTTGGTCTGACCAGGGTCGTCTCCGTAAGTGGAACTCGTCAACGTTTAACGGCAGCAACTTGAAACTTGGTACGGTTTTTATTTTGTATGATAATGCATGTAGAATCAACTAAAAGTACAGTCAGCAAAAAAACTCATCGTTTTAAAATAAAAACTTAAATCATAGTCAATTGACATGTTGCGTCTACATTATTTATTAAATGTAAATATGAAAAGGGTCGTCAGCATGTCAGCATGACATGAAGCTGACCGGGTACAATGGCCATTTATCGTGAGGTTGCTCCAGGGACTATAGAGCTACACTTTCACAACTTAAAAACATAGTTTCACATAATATTGATAGATATTTTATTTTAAAATCACTTCAGTTGTTATTATTTGTGCTACACGATATTCAATGATGATGTGATGAGTGATGTCATTCGTTTAATTAATTAATTATACAGGTTGTCTTTAAATTATTCTGGAATATTTTTGCAGGCTTACTTCAAAAAAATCATCAGGAATTTTTCATTCAATATGTAGTCAAGCTTTTGATGTTGTAAATGCGCTTTGAACATATTGATGTTCAAAGCGCATTACAATGTATGGATACATTTGTCAACTACAATAAAAAATATGATGATATCCGCAGTAGAACTAAGGTTACTGACATAGCCCGAAGGATCGCGAAACTGAAGTGGCAGTGGGCGGGGCACATTGCACGCAGGACTGATGGCCGATGGGGTCAGAAGGTTCTCGAATGGCGTCCGCGGACCGGGAAACGAGCTGTCGGTAGGCCTCCAACAAGATGGAGCGACGACCTGGCTAAGATCGCGGGATCGCGGTGGATGCGAAAAGCACAAGACCGGTCTAAGTGGAGAGCCTTGGGGGAGGCCTATGTCCAGCAGTGGACGTCTTTCGGCTGATATGATGAATAAAAAATATAATTACATGTTTTCTGTCAAATTAAGCCAATAATCTGTTGTAATATTCTGGAATAATTTAAAGCTAACCTGAGGCTGTATTGCCTAATGTTTTTGACACTCGCGATCGCAATCAAATGACATATTTCGCATACAAAAGCTGTCATTTTATTGCGATCACGAGTGTCAGAAACGTTAGGCAATAAGGCCTCTGTATAAATCATCAATACATCGTGACGGAAAATCTTAAGTGTCTTTATACCAGTAATTTATATCAATTATATCTACCTACTCGAGCACACATAAAGATAACCTTAGCGTTATAAGGACGTTAAGACAACAAACATACTACGTTTAATTTACTAAACGAATGATGCACGATAAGTAAGCAATAATAGTTATTAAAGCATTTAGAAAAATCGTAACGACATTTTCCGGAGTGTGATCATTGACAACCAACCCTCTAATGGCACTCCAGTGGGGTGTAATGGAGTAATTGTGCCATTGGTAATTGATGGACCGACTCGACGGGGCTTCCTTCCGACTGGCTAATGCTGTCGCCTGACGAAGTTTCAGAATATAGCTGTACCTACTTTAACTAGGTCACTCTGGGCGGAATATCTAGTCTTTTAAAGCTCAACTTCAGCTTTATAATAAAACCAGAAGTTAAGTTTCTGCAACTGGGTCAATCATGTGTCGTCTTTGTCTCACCAATCGAAAAACTTTATTTATAACGTTAAATTAAATCGTGAAAGAAAATCAAACGAGAATCATGAATAATGTATGCATTCAGAGAAAAGGATACGCAGATGAGGCTGTGTTTTGAGCTCCTGAAACCCTCAAACTGAATAATTTAGAACGGCGAGGCGCAGTAGTCGTGTAGATAGTGGTACGATATCCTGAGACCTTTTTCGCTTGTTTTTTAGCAAGCGTCTCGCTTGAATGCCCAGAGCAAAAGAAATAGTCTGGTTCGTAGAAATAAGTAACCCACCTATTTGCGGTTTAAAACGATGTACCTCATTCTACCTCATAGAATTAAATTTAACTAGGATTGCTTACGTAATGTAAATCTCAAGGCGAATGCGTGATCTAAGACCTATTCTAATGCGGCGCCTTGCAAATTACGTCGGTAACCAACAATATTTGTTTATTCAGTACAAGAACGCTCGGAGAGTTTTAGGAATTTTAATGGTTTTATGTTCGTCTTGTGTCAAGCGTGAGAGGTCAAACACATTGTAAATAGAAACCTATGTGGTAATATTTCTTTTAGTAGCAATAGATTTTAAAATACATACATATTTACACTATTATATCACTAGTCTGGAATGTCAGAGAGGTTAATTTGCTAAAATGATGTCATTTATTCTGGCCAACAACAATGGAATGTCTTCTAACTATTCTTTATCTCTGGTGGGGACGTATTTGTGCTTACATTAACTAGGTCTATAAGCTACATGTTTCACCAAGATATATATGGTTATATGTACATGTATCTACATTTCTTTGAAGTTGAACGAGTAGGTATTAAACTTGAGGCTAATTCCATTATTATTTTCATTTATTATTAGGTTCATTATTTTATCATTTTTAGCCGAGACTTTTGCTGTATTCGATGTGATAGCTTAGAAAGACGCGACCACCCGTCGCTGACGGGAGATAGCCATCGGGCATCAGGTATCGGTGCAATAGGCCATGGCATGGCAGCCGTCGTCATAAATAAAATTCGACACTTAAACAATAGAGAAGGCGGCCCTAACGTCGATGGCGCGATAGTGTCTGTCGCATTGCTGCAATCACAACAACACGACGAGACGTGATTGGGCTGCTGGTTGTAATTTGATCCGTTTTTACATCAATAACATATATGTTTTAGAACATCTAAACAAATTAAGACAAAGCTTTATTTTGTACAGCTAATCCTGAAGTACCTATTGTAAATTGTAACTATCGTATTGATTCTTCTACCACATAGAACGTGCTCACAGTACTTGTCATAATATATTTCTTATCAGATAATGCGATGTCACTTTTACATTTTCTGTTAAATGGTACCACAGTGGGTCACGATTCAGTTAGTTTGACATCAAGCAGTTTTATTTGTAAGATCCGTTGCCTATCAAACGCGGAAAATGCTTTTGCTGCACATGTATTACTTAACTTAAATTCATTTCACTTAGATTTTAATAGTCTTTCTCTAATTAAGGCTCTAGTCTAGACTGTAGACGATAAACAAATTAAGTACTAGGTACTTAAAGTTACGGGCGATAATTAATTAGCAAATAAGTAAAGGGAAGTAAGGAATGCGGCAAACTTCATTTATCAGGTCCATGTAATTATTTATTATACCTAGGCTTTCACATCTTAAGCGCTATCTCGCTACCACTATAATATTTCCCAGTATCCCTGTGGCTGGGACGCCGCGGGCGCCGCGCGGTGCGGTATCGCCGCGGCATCGTGAGAGAGTTCGCGATCGCCCAATCAGTTATCTAACGAAACGCTCGACCCTGCGCGGTCTCTTTGACAGCCGATTATGGACAAAAGCAATTCATTTTAATTACGAGATTATCGATGGGAATCTAATCAACGTCTTTAATAAATTTCGCGAGATTAATAAAGCTGACGTGCAAGCTCTTACCACGAACAACGGTTGTGTAGCTTTCGTGACACAATTTTAGTACTCTCCCTCGGTAAATTCTATGGTGTTCTGTTAAAATTAATCCAGTATGACTTTAAAGGAAAGTTTTAATGGATTTTAAGCATGATAAAATAACAAGGAAGTCTATTTCTTAGAATCGTAACGTAAATATGAAGTCACGGTGTAAATATTTGGGCAAGAGTTGTTGCTGGACGTTACGCTTGCTTTCGTTTCTTTCAAACTGAATATTTACTTTTCCGCCTGCATGAGTAGGCGTTCGAAAGTTTCGTTTTTATTTCGGTTATTCTTTAGAGAGACTATTCATTAATAGGAGGTACTAGGTACCTCTCTGTAATAAGATCTTTCAGATATAAAGAAACTAGATGTATTTAAGTACACAGATTTATATAACCCTATCTTTATATTTACCTCTAACTGGTTTTGTTTCGAAAAATTAAGAAATTGGAAACTTAAATTAAAAAACTTTCTTAATATTTCAAAGAAAAATTATCAGCGACTCGCAAAAAAAGTATTAGTGTGTAATATTGCCTTTAGGTAACAATTATTATGTGCCCAATATTATAATAGTAAGGCGTTAGGTGGGCGGCACGGCGATTATTACGATACACTAGCTTTCGCCTGCGGTGCCGCCCGCGTTAACGAGTTTTCCCACGTCCACATCGTATATCCGGAGTTTAAATTCGAAAATTTTCTACCAACAACCGTTAACAACTGAAACCTTAGTTGAATGAATTATTAAAACATTCGCAAAGCAGACGTAGTCAATACCATGAAATAATTTATGAAAACGAGCCTATAACTTCTACAACAAGTCCTCTTTGTTTCTGAAAAAGCACTGCCACATTTCGCAACTTTAGGGCTGGCGGCGAAATTATTTGTACGTGATTGGCATGCACGAGTTGGCCCTTAGCTCCGTACGGTTGACAGGAGCCGTGAGAACTGAGAACCACGTCGCTCTACTGTACAGCAGGAAGCATATAGCCGAAGTAAACAACGTAAGCCGCGTAGGTCGAGCCAGAGGTTACTACTGTTTCACGAGAAATGGATCGCGTGGGTTGCAGACACGTGGAATACTTTCTTCGACTCCGAATAACAAAGTTGGACTTATAATATTAACAGTAAGTTTATTTCACAGGATATTAGGTACAATAAGATCTAAAAAATATCCTAAAAATAACTTAACTAGACTTACCTACATAAATTAAAAAAAAACTTACATAAAATAAAAATTTAACCTAAAACTAAAACAAATTGTCCAAAGAGTACCCCTTAGGCAAGGTCCCGAAGATGCTGGCAGCGTTTCCTCTTCGAATAGTTAGGCTAATTCTTTGTCCGAGGAAGCTGCCAGCTCTTCGGTCACCTGTGACGTCTACTAATCTTTAATATTAACTCTTCATTATTCGTGTTTTATTTTAATGAAATGTGCAATTTTTTACTATCTTTGTAGTAATAATGCGATGTAGTTTATAGTCCATTTAATACAAAAAGTGCAGGCGCATAGAGCAGTTTATGGTTACTATATCCTGGGCATAAACGAGAAATCATCTAAATTATTCTAAATGTAGCTTTAGCTTGTGTAAGACAGGAAGATAATATTTTTCAGAAAGGTATGTCGTTAAAGTAAAGCTGCGTCCATACCAAACACCTTATTCCATATTATCGTACGTCTATTACCTAGTTCTTCTCTTTGGTTTAAATCTAATCAACGATCGACGGATCGAACTGATTTATGGCATAGAGATAGTTTATGGGCCAGAGAGTGACATGGGCAAAAGATAGTTGAATAATACATTTAGCGTGTTTTGACGAACCAGGAAAAAACTTGAATTAGAAAAAAAAACGTTGACATTTTTTTTTATTATGAGAGGTAGGTAAACGAGCAAGTGGGACATCTAATGGGGAAATGATTACCACCGCCCATGAACACCTACTAACTACTTAAGGAGAGTCATTGGTCCGTTGCGTTATATTAATGTAAAATTGTAAATGAAAGCTTTATAAATCAAAGTAAATTTGTAAAGTAATTTGAATTCTGTAGACAGTGTGGAATCATAGAATAAGTTTATTACGAGGTAAAATGACGTAGAGCGCCACGGTGCACCGGTCCCTAGTTGCAGTAACGACGCAGTCTGGCATCAGGCAGCGCGTCGGCGGCGGCGTGTGGCCGTTGTTTACGGAAGCGTCCCGCCCGCCAGAGCGATGCGCCTGCGTCGGCCCACCGCTCGCGTTCGTGAATGAAAAGAATGAGATAGAATAAACTACTATTAGTTGCGTAACATCGCGGAGGAGTAGAAAGAAATATTCGGAATATGTATTATCGAAACCATGTACCTCAAGATAGTACATATAAATATAAGAGATACGAATGAATTTACTATCAGGGCCTACTGTCGTGATTAACTGTCAATGTCATTTTCATTTAAATCATGGCGTAAACCATTGATTGTTGGATTTTATTGATTTTGGCTATGATTTTAATACGACGCATTGCAAGTATTTAAAACGTTGAAGCTATATCGCGGTCAATGACGAATGGCGTGCATTAAACGCACATCTGTGATTCGAGCGCGGGAATAAAAATAAATCCCGTTTGAGCGCGAGCACCGATTTTATGCGCAGCGCACCGATTTTTTTAATTTTATACCAATTCAAGACTATCATCGGATTACTTCGGGTGTAAAATAGTGTAGAGTTACATTACAAATGTTGCAACAGATGTAGGTACGAGTAGGTATCAACCTACTCTTTGTTATACATCATGATCGAATTAATGCGCTTCACAGTAAACAGTTTTGTTTTTCTGTGCTTTATTAGTTAATCAAGCAAAGCCTTGCAATGCTCAATTTTTCATTCATTTTGTACCTAAATGAGATTGAAAAAATGTACTTTCGAGGTGGATAAGTTACAACCGTATACATCAAAGCTCAGTTTATCGTGCAGCAATGTCCGCTTCAAAGAAAACTGTAATTTTAGGTTTATTTAAAATGTCTTTAAACTTGGCAAGTTCAGACAAGTGAAGTCAATACTCAAGCCTCGTTAGATACAATACAATACAATACAAAGACTCTTTATTATACACCAGAAATAGTAAGCGATACAGAAAACAAATACACAGAGAAAAAAATTGCACGGTAAGCAATAGGCGGCCTTATCTTGTAGAGCTAATAAAAATAAGTAAAAAAAAAATACAAAAAGATGATCTTAAATTATGTATCTTATTAGATACGCTGCCAAGTTTAGGGTTAAGATAAATTTTTGGAGTAACAAGGTAAATATTCAAGACGTAAATCATGTTTGGTATTTGCTGTGTATGCGATGAATGTATTGGTAAATGTTTGTGCTTCTTATTTCGTGGGAAAAAGAATGTTTTAAATTAAAAGAGAGAAAGAATTCTGATAATTTTTCTTGAACAGTTATTGGTAATTATATTTGGTCGCTTAAATAAAAGTAACGGAAGCTTGGTCATCATCTTAATTAATTAATTACCGTAGCAATCAGGTATTAAGAAATACGTTCAACGAACTTCTCAATCTTACGGAAGCTATGTAGCATGAGCTCGCTTACTAATTTAGTTTGATAATGTCAATAAATAATAGATAGATGAATGTTAAGTATCCTCAATTTATTCTACTTATTATGTTCGCACAACTATATGCTAAAAAATCACTAGTTTTATTGTAGTTGTAAAAACCAAGTAGAGTCAAAAATATTCAGTTCGACCTAAAGTGCGGGCGATTAAAACAGCCGCACTAGCCAGCGCAGATGTGGTTGCCAAGCAACGCAGCGTCGCCGACGCGGCGAGAGCGCCGGGACGCTGCGGCGCCGCGCCGTCAGTGCATCTCGCGACGCGCCGCGCGCCACCTCCGCGCCCACTGACAAACAGTATTTAAAAAAAAAACAGCCTTATTAACGTTTATTCACCCAAAATGTGATAGTATAAGGTGTCAGTGCTCCTAAAGAAAACGTACCATTTTTTTTGTGAATATCAAATTCTTCGTTTATGTTTATTATTTTGCTAATTAACAGAATTTGAGTGAAATCATTTGCTATCTTGAATGGAATTATAAAAGCCTAAAAGAGAAAAAAAAACTTTTAAATGTGGTAGGAAAATTTAGATCAACTACAGTGAAGTTTATGAAGTTAATTGCACGGAGATAGTGTGTGTTCCTAATGAGATACCAGTCTCTATGAGAGGATTACACTATCAAGATAACCAACATTACATTATTTACTCTGCATTCATTACTTTCATATCAGGCGCTAATATGAATAGATAGAACAGAAAATTAGATAAATGACTTCGCATTAGTGATAGGAACTTTTTTTACCACGCGATAAAAAACTTACACGCTAGCTCTGGATACTTCTACCACATGACTCCGAAGCACTTACTGAAACTATTGAAAATGAACGAAGACGGCACAGAAACCGCTGAATGGCAATAAACGGACGTCTCGTCTGCAGTCGTTGGCCATTCTCCGACATGTGACGATCTTTTATTTAGACGAAGCGCACCCCCGAGGTCGTTCACCCCCGCGTGCGTGAGGAAGGTCAGGGTTATGCGGTGTCGCTGTTTACACCCTATTAGTGCAGCGTGACGTCATGGGGTGAATCAATTAAAAACAGAAGTGTACTACTTTTGTACTATAACTCACAAAATGTTCCTTCGAGAACCTCTTACTTGCGTAATTCACAGGAATCGAGTCGCCTATCTTTAACATTATTGTACTCTGCTTAAAAATGCATAACTATCATTTCAGTACCAAAATCAAGACAGTAAAACTTGATCATTCGATGACAACCTTTACGAGCTTATTTGTTTTGAAATAATTACGAAGACAGAACAAATATCATGTTGCTGCATGACCAGATAAAAAGCTCTACCTACAAGCAAGCTAAACTTTATAATTGTTGGGCATTTATTTTTGCCGGTACTGTAGTAAATAAAGCCCCACCACCACCGGCTGTAATCTAGTCCTTACTTCTTTCTATTGGATAATGTTGGTTGCCTGGAAGAGATCGCTCTGAAGCGATAAGCCGTCTATTGGTTACTTTGTAATTTTCTCTCTGTGTACAGTCAGCTGCAGAGAAAGGGTACCCCCCTGTAATGGCGGTAGTATGGATACCGCCGTTACAGGGGGGTACCTTTTCTCTGCAGCTGACTGTACCTGTTTTCTGTTTCGCTTACTATTGTGGTGTACAATAAATATTCATTGTATTGTATTGTATTTTAAAGCCCATATTTTAATGTACATATTATACTATAAACTTCCAGAGCATTACTAAGCTGATTGATTCGAAGAATATTAAAATGAAATTGAAAAACTTCATCGTTATTTACACACAGCCAGTTCAAGTTTATATACAACTAATATAAAAAATAAGGAGTTTATGCACGCAATTTTCAGTTTGAATATAGCTACACTGAAGCGCTTAACTTTATTGAATAACATGGGAGTTATTTAATTGAATACGGGATAAAGTCAGGAAGTAAATGCAGTTTATGCAGTCGCGTGTAATGCACGCGTGGGTGTCGCAGTGCAGGGGCGCATGCCCCCGGTAGCGGCCACTCCACTCCACCAATTTTTACTAGGGCTGGCTACTATCGTAGAACTTTTAGAGATTGCTTACACAACAAATTAACTTCGTTTAAGCGATATCATTCATTTTTAGTACTTTTTTTTTTTAATTTAATGTTTATTAGAAACACAACGCGACGTAGCTATATTTTATTTCTTGTTAACTTACCAGACTTACCGACTGCAGACCTAAAGGTTTTATTCTGTGCGTTATCTAGAGTAAAGCAGAATATAATAAGGAATACAATGCCATACAACCACTCGTCACTTACTTACCGACCCGGTAGCTTGCCTTCTGGTTTATTTTTTCTGTTTTGTTCTTGGTAAAAGGAAACAGAATTGGTAGGTATATTGCGGGCCTTATTATACAAGACTAGCTTTTGCCCGCGACTTCGTCCGCGTTACTTTAGTTATCAGGGCATATGTTAACTTTACGCTAACTTTACCGCCACATTTTACCCCTTTAGGGGGAGGATTTTATTAATTTCACCTACACAAATAATTTTTCATTGTAATCGAGAACTTATAGGTATACCTATTTTCATACTTCTAAGTCCAGAAATGAGAAAATTTCCATACAGACTTTACCCCCTCATTAGGGGGGAATTTTATCCATTTCACCGAGACAGATAATTTTTAATTATAATTTAGAACTTATACAGCAATTTTCATACATGAAAGTCCAGAAATGAGAAAATTCCCATACAAACTTTACCCCCCCCCCCATTTTACCCTTTTAGGGGTAAATTTTATCCATTTCATATATTCAGATAATTTTTGATTGTAATCGAGAATCTATATACCTATTTACATAGATCTAATTCCAGAAATGAGAAAATTTCCATACAAACTTTACCCCCCCATTTTATACTTTTAGGGGGGAATTTTATCCATTTCGCTTACACAGATAATTTTTAATTGTAACCGAGAACTTACATACCTATTTTCATACTTCTAAGTCCAGAAATGAGAAAATTTCCATACAAACTTTACCCCCCCATTTTACCCCTTTAGGGGGGTATTTTATCCATTTCACCTAGACAAATCATTTTTTATTGTAATCAAGAACTTATACACCTATTTTCATACTTCTAAGTCCAGAAATGAGCAAATTCCATATAAGCTTCACCCCCCCATTTCACCCCCTTAGAGGATGAATTTCTAAAAATCCTTTCTTAGTGCTCACTTACATCATAAAAGGAACCTCTGTACCAAATTTTAAGTTTCTAGGCCCAGTGGTTTGGGCTGTGCGTTGATATATAACCCAGTGAGTCAGGTTTGCCTTTTATATATATAGATTATTTTTAATAGAATCGTTTAATATAATTTGGCAATTAAGGTTTTCGACTACTTACCTGTTTATCCTATATTTGAAAAAAAAACTTAATAATAATTTTGTGCTAGGATCTGTAACGTAACAATAGCAAATACATTGTTACTTAATAGGTCACAACCCTAAATCTCACACACCGCACGTTCCTGTGGTCTCCGGCTTAGAGTAGGTACTCGTTGTTTATGTTTCTGCTACGGAATGATTTACGTCTTTTGTTTATAAGGAAGCGGTAACAAACCCCGATTGTTTTGCTTCTTCACGGTTCACAATTTAAACGAGCTCGGTTATTAGTGTTCAGGATGAAATTACACGAATCAACAACTTTTAAGATGCAAGAAGCTTTGTCGATGCCGCATCGAAGTTCGAAAAAAAACGATCAATGAACTCAGAGCACTCTTAAATGTGGAGACATAGGAAGCAGAGTTAGATGAAGATGCGTCGGTTGCGATGCAACGGCGAAGCAGGAGCGGGCGCAGAGGTTGCGCGTGCGCTGCACCGGCTGGCGTTCGCGCTGTGGCGGGCCGTGTTCTACCTGCAGCGGGGTTACACGAGAGCGTGCGCTCGCACACGCTCTCGGAGTGCTCCCGATACGCCGCGGAGGAGACCTATGGTGTGTTCAATAATGGTCAATCAGGGCCCGATTGCATAACAAAGTACCTATTAGCTAATATTATTAGCGATTTTGTATTGAAATTCACTAATTATATTTCATTTAAATATGAACCCTTCGCTGTAGAGTATGTGTAGACGGCATCTGAAAACGGTACTTATATAAGTTCCAAAACAGTGTACGAAAGTTTCCTACCAGTAAATAATGTTATTGCAACATGTTTCTAAGATTTCATCTCTTCTGCCCATTATAACTACAGGATAGTGTACAGTCGAATATTTATTTATATTACATGGATAAATTCGTTTAATATTTAGAACTGTTTCAGCTAGTAACTACTAGAGAGTGCGCTAGAAATTTCTGTTACCTCGGACTTTTACCTCAACTCCGTCGTTATAATCAACTTTAGAACACGAGGCGCAATAACCCGACCCTAAACTGCAGTAATCACTTAAGCCCCACCTCATTCTCTCATTTATCAGCTTTGTCGGGTCCACACGTCTATCCGATCGCGATAGGCTCTGCGGCCCTCTTTACTCACTTACATTTAGAGGATCACGAACTTGTAGTACAATTATCTATTAATATGAAAAAGTAGAGCAAGTGTGGCCTTTTGTAAAGCTAAATTAGGAAAAATATAAAAATATATTTCGTATAAATAAAATACCATAATACGAGTATTTGTAATATCAAATCATTTATTTAAAAGTATTGAAACTTAATTCTGATTTTGTGTTTGAAATACTATGCAACATTTTGTTTTCCTTCAGTGCACGCTATTCTCTTTCTTCGTGAAATTAAATATATCTTCAGATCAAAGCCCCGGCGCAGCAACAACAAAAAACTTTAAGATCAAATTCCATCGGACTTTTGATTTCATTTTAATGACAGTCTCCGACCTTGTCAGTATTCAATCAAGGATTTTTTCTGCGAATATATCACACGCAACAATATTAGAAATTAAAGCGAATTTTTAATTAAAAACTAGAGTAAATTAAGTCTAATTTAAAAAATCATATTTATTGTTTCAGACGCGGGCAGTTAGCGCTCCGGCCACTCCAGCTAGTGCCTTTACAAGGGAACAAGTAAGTACAGTCACGCTTCAACTTTATATTAAGGACTAGCTTTTGCCCGCGACTTCGTCCGCGTGTACTTTAGTTATCAGGCTATATGTTTTATTTAATTAACCTCCATATTGTATGAAAAATCCCCTCCCTTATTGAAGTCGTCAACACCATACGGATCATTTTAAATGGTGACCAGCCATATTTTTAGTGTAGAAATAAGGAAGTCTCATAAAAACTCCCCCCTAATAAGTCGAAAGCTACTTCTTCTTTCTTTATCTTTGCCTACGGAGATAATTTTTATTTGTTATCAGGACCCTTAATACCAATAGGTATATGTATACTTACCTAATAGCAATTTTCATACTGCTAAGTCCAGAAATCAGAAAATTTCAATACAAACTTCACCCCCCATATTACCTTTTAGGGGTAATTTTATCCATTTAACCTACATAGATAGTTTTTAATTGTAATCGAAAACTTGTATACCTATATTTTTCATATATCTAAATCCAGAAATGAGACAATTGCCATATAATCTTTACCCCCCATTTTACACCTTTAGGGGATAATTTTATCTATTTCACCTACACAGATAATTTTAAATTGTAATCGAGAACTTGTATACCTATTTTCATACTTCTAAGTCCAGAAATGAGAAAATTTCCATATAATCTTTACCCTCCATTTTATCCCTTTAGGGGGTGAATTTTATCCATTTCATCTGGACATCATTTTTAATTGTAATCGAGAACTTAAACACCTATTTTCATAGTTCTAAGTCCAGAAATGGGAAAATTTCCATACAAACTTTACCCCCCGTTTTACCTCATTAGGGGGGAATTTTATCCATTTCATATACTCAGATAATTTTTGATTCTAATCGAGAACCTATATACCTATTTTTATAGATCTAAGTCCAGAAATGGGAAAATGTCCATACAAACTTTACCCCCCCATTTTACACTTTTAGGGGGGAATTTTATCCATTTCGCTTACACAGATAATTTTTAATTGTAACCGAGAACTTATATACCTATTTTCATACTTCTAAGTCCAGAAATGAGAAAATTTCCATACAAACTTTACCCCCCCATTTTACCCCTTTAGGGGGGTATTTTATCCATTTCACCTAGACATATCATTTTTAATTGTAATCAAGAACTTATACACCTATTTTCATACTTCTAAGTCCAAAAATGACAAAATTGCATATAAGCTTCACCCCCCCATTTCACCCCCTTAGGGGATGAAATTCTAAAAATCCTTTCTTAGTGCTCACTTACATCATAAAAGGAACCTCTGTACCAAATTTCAAGTTTCTAGGCCCAGCGGTTTGGGCTGTGCGTTGATATATAACCCAGTGAGTCAGGTTTGCCTTTTATATATATAGATTAAACACTACTGTCTGATACAACTTTACCTTCCCACCCAGGTCACTTTTGATAAATAAAATATCGTGCTAGATGAAGTGCGGTCAGCTATATGGAGACTAAATTCAGATCAAGGTAGAGGCCATATCTGACGGCGACATATTCTGATTATGGGATCTCTACTAGCTCGCTCTAAAAGTACTTACTCAATTAGGTACGTAGCTAGAAAAAAACGCAGATGTGGTTGCTGTTTGGCTCTTGTAGAGATATTTCACGAACGTGTATTGAATAAATATTTATTATTCGAAGTGCATTCCATATGTGACAAATTATAGGCGGACTCTTACACGGGTAAGAATTAAGATGTCACGAGCACGTTTATAGTATCTTAAGATAATTATGGTGCGTGGAAGACAAATCACCTTTGCACGCGTCTGTTTACAGAGCAATTATTATCAAACGTGCGTCATTACTCACCACATGCCGCACTTAAAAAAGAAAATATATGATCTCTACATATTTGCGGTAGTTTATACTATTATCTTAAGTTATCTTGGCGTAACGCTTTAGTTGGGTGGCAGTCTAAATTAATGTCTTCATGCTCGAATGGGTTTAATTTACGTCGAACATAAGCACAGCTTAAGGTATAACTACGCTAATCGGATTAGCGTCGAGGCAGAGCTCGAGGCTCTACTTCGCGTGCGCCTGCGCCTACGTAGCGTTTGCGTCACTTTCACGAGCTATGTCGCGCTCGCGCCTACGACCTCTAAATACATACACGCGGACTAAACGTACCAAAACGAGATTTTCCATGTCACCGTTTGACACCTTTAAAATCGTCACTTCCCACCTACTTTAGTCGTAGATAATGTTTTTTGTCGCATTCAAGAAGAAAATTTAATCTTACTTGATGTTTACGACTGGTAACTAGAAGTAGAAATTATAGCCTTTATGTGGTTGGATTGAAGCATTTTTGATAAAAGTAGGTACTTTCTGTCTGCATTCATATTTGTTGTGTAACCTTGGTTTTAATTAGTTTCAACTGTGATAATTAAGAGTGGTTGTGTCGCTACCTTGTCACGGCTAACATGAGAATTTGACATATCTCGATAAATATTGTTAACAACACGAAAAAGCTGATTAAATAAATGACTGAATTCTGTAGACGATCATAATTTTTCGTTAAGGTGCACTAATAGTGCACTATAGAATATAGAATATTCGCAGTATGATTACAGATCGCAGTTTTACGTCTTCATAATCAACGCATCTCACAAATGTTTTAATTCTGTTTATTAAAACAAACAAACAAACATTTTATAAGACTCGCTGAATTTATATCTTTACGCTTACTTGGTAAAGCTTTTACCTCTAAGCACTTCACCCACATAAAACTTCCAAATAAAACGCTCCCAAGCCATGTAGAAATATGTAAAATAAAACTCACCTTATTTGTAGGCCCCAGATGCCCAGCGAAATTTTCAAGGCTAAAGTTAGATGGTATAACTGTAAACACAAGGATAAGATCGGTGACCGTGTAGATTCTTTACCAATTTCATTATTAGAATTAGCTTTCCTAGCTATTATTATTTAATATTATGTTATAATTATATATTTTAATATAATTTATTATTTAGACTAAGTAACCAACTAATTGATATACTTTTGGGTGATGAGTATTTGTTTTACATAATTCGCAGATTAGGCACTCGTACAACTTATCCACATAAAATATGTTCAAAAATACTTAAGAAGGTTTTCCTTCGTAAATGGTTAAAAACACGGCTTTGAAATTTCATTTACGTAAGCTTCGCTCACAAGCTTGAAATAACAGAGTGTCCCAAAGGAAATAAAAGAAACCTTTTTATTTCCGTTCAATAACATGGAAACACTCATCTCAAAATAACGTAGAAAATTAATGCCTACGTTTGAGGCATAACATTTTCTTCTTGAACTTAGTATGCAAGTAAAATGAGAGTTTAAAGAGGAAGGAAAATTTGACAAAAGAATATACGGACACTATTGTTGCTATACTTAGTTTTTGGGCCCTTTACAGAATTGAAAATCTGCAATTGATTTAGACTCCTTTGTTGGGGCGTAATAGGATTTTAGGTTTTGTACCTTATTAATTGTGGTAAGTACCCAACGAAACATCAGCTTAGGTGCTACGAGTATCAAGCTGAAGTGTTCACCTGGGAGCTTACCCTGTATGTGATACTCGTAGCTGTAAAAACCATGAGAGTCTAACACCGGTAGATACCTAGATACCAGGCATATCATAATATAATATATCATATAGTAACATGCTAGAGGTGTACAGTGTGATCAGTCTTACTTGTTTCGACACTGCGCCTTCGTCTCATATGTTCCTGAAGGATGCATTTTTGTCCATTGTCGGGATTACTAATGGGCATCAGAGTTGAAAGGTTTTTTCAAAGGTTGTTGAAAAGGTAATTTATAAATCGCTGTATTATTATTTGGATAGGTATAATATATTTGCAGATGAACAAAAAGGCTTTCGTAGACAAAAGACTATTAATATGGCAGTTTATGACCTTATACATCCTGTTATTGCTAATATGGATAAGTGTAATGAGGTTTGCGCTATCTTTATGGACTTAACTAAGGCGTTTGATTATGTTGATCATACAATACTTGTCAATAAACTTAGTAACTATGGAATTCGTGGTAATGTCTTAGATTTATTGAAATCTTATCTTAACAGTCGATATCAATACACTGAACTCATTCAGATATGCATTCGTACGAAGCAACTTAAATCATACAGATCTCGCAAACGTAAAATCACCTGTGGCGTACCGCAGGGCAGCGTCCTTGGTCCCTTGCTATTTATTCTTTACATCAACGACCTTCCTCGGTACGTCAAACACCCTATGGTTTTGTTTGCTGATGATAGCACAGTAATAATTGAACGAAAAGACAATGAAGATTATGAACAAGTAATTGCCAGTACTTTTAGAGATATCATGACATGGTTGAGTCACAATAGATTATTAGTAAATCTTGATAAAACAAAAATCATTCATTTTTACCAAAGAAAAATACCTCTGTCAATTGTATGCAGTTATAAGGAGAAGCCTATAGAATCTGTTACAACTACTAAGTTTTTAGGTGTGCACATAGATAACCATTTGTCATGGAAAACTCACACCGAAGAAGTATGCAAAAAATTGTATCAATATTCCTTTGCTTTGTATAAACTTGCCAAACAAGTAAGTCTTGATGCTCTGTTGGCTGCATACCACGGATTTGTAGCCTCAACTCTACGGTATGGTATTATTTTTTGGGGCAATTCGTCAAATAGAGATTTAGTTTTTAGAGCCCAAAAAAGATGTATTAGAGCTATATGTGGACTTCAGCAAACGGACAGCTGTGCATCATATTTTGTAAAGATGAATATTTTAACAATGCCTTCCTTGTATATTTATGAAACAGTAATATTTATAAAAAGTAACCCAACTGTTTTTGAAAAACGTGTTGTTATTAACAAAAACTTGAGACAAAGATGCAATCGATATATTTGTGTACCGTCAACAAATACGGCACTGATGCGCAAAAATTTTTATTATCTGGGATGTAAGATTTATAATAAGCTTCCATCGGAGTTGGAACTGTTGCCTATGCCACATTTCAAACAGAAATTGTTGACATTCCTTGTTAATAAATGTTATTATTCCGTTTCTGATTACTTGAATGACAATTTCGTATAAATTTTTTTAAATGTGTAATAATAATTTGATTATAAATTTTAATTTATTAATTTAATCTTAATTTCTAATTCAATTGCAATTTATTAATTTCTTTTATTAAATTCAACTGACACAATTTTTTAAAGTGTATTTGAAGTCTGTAGCGTTTTAATTTTGATTATGTGTGTTTAATTTTGTAGTTCTATGTACCAATTTAATGTTTTGTACGCCCATTGGCAAGACATAGAAGATCACTAAATCACTAAATGTCTTAACAACTCTGTATCTCACAGCCTACCTATGTTCTACAATAAACATTTTTTCTGATTCTGATTCTGAAAAACTTCGATGGCGCGAGCTTCCACACTCTAATAGATGGCGCTAGGAGTCGCTGCACCCTATTGATTAACAGTGATCGTGGTATGTTGCAGGGCGGCGCGCGGTCGGCGAGCTTCCCCGGGCCGGCGGGCTCGCTGGACCTGTGCTACGTGGCCGAGCGCATGCTGGCGCTGCATCTGCCCGAGCGCGACGCGCACGCGGAGGCGCAGGCCGCGCATATGCTCACCAATAAGCACGGGGAACACTTCATGGTTAGTTAAATACCTACCTACCTATGTATGTATAACCTAACCCTAGCCTTTCTAATCCTCTGTTAGGGTCCCATAGGACTTGAAATAAAATCGCGGATTGTAAATTATGGCTGGTTCACCGACTACAATTGATGTAATTTGCTTGAGAAACAGATCTAAATAAAATAGGAGGTCGTCCAAAGACGGTTGTGATTGTATGGCGAGTGGCGCTGCCGGTCGGAGCGACGATCTTGTCGTCGCCGTGTCGTCCTCCCGCGCGCCTCGTCACGTGCGTTTGTTAAACCGGTTCTCAACACCTCTTGTTGCTCATAATTGCAGGTGTTCGAGGTGAGCAGCCTGGAGGGCGGCGCTCGCGCGGCGCGCGGCGTGTTCGGGCGCGCGCGCGAGCTGGGCTGGGCGGGCGCGCTGGCGCCGCCGCTCGAGCGGCTCTGCGCCGCCTGCAAACACATCGAGAGCTGGCTCGCCGCGCATCCCAGGAACGTTGCCGTGCTTCTTGCTTGGTAAATTGAAATTAGATTATTTGTATTGTGATAACACTAATTTGTCCGAGACCTGGTGACCCTGATACACAGGTTTATCTTAGTTGGGGCCCTTGGGGCGGTCTCTGCCACATGTCTAACAATAAAATAAATAAATAAGTAAAATACTGATGTTTTACAAAATGTTCGTGCTGGAGAAAATAAATGAATATTATTATTAAATTAATTGGCACATAATATACCTCGAGGATCATAGAATTGCACTAAGAAGGGATTTTTCCAAATTTCCACGGAAAAGGGATTTATGTATGTATATTTTTGTTTCCATGTGGATCAGGCTCAAAATGCACTTTAACGGGCAAAAGCTAGCTAATATTTTGCGGATTAGTATGGTCACTCACCTGTCGTCTCAGAGATACGGATGGATTATCCTATCCAGTTTCAAATCCTGACATAGATGCTATTAAATTTAAAAGGTAAAGCTCTAAAATATAAGAAATACTTTTCTAGGTTGTAAAACCTTATAAAATATGAATTACGCTCAATGAGGGTTTCTAGTCGACTACTATGAACCTTTGTAGTTTCGCCATGTCTGTCCGTCTGTCTGTCCGTTCGCGGCTAAGCTCAGAGACCGTTAGTAGATACTACAAAGCTGTAATTGGGCATACATATAAGTCACCCCGACAAAGAGGTAAAATAAAAAAAAATAACCTAGACCTATCTCCTACCTCCCATAGACGTAAGGTGAGGGTGTTTTTTTTTCTTGACTAACCCCATATTGTGGGGTATCGTTGTATAGGTCTTTTAAAATCATTGGGGGTTTTTTCAAGACCATTTTTCGATTCAGAGATCTTTTTGCGAAATATTCAACTTTAAATTGCAAATTTTAATAAAAATGGGAACTGTTGAGTGTTGGGTGGAAAATTTTGTAAAAATTCAGGCTGGTGTAGCATGTATCTACCTATATCTAATTTAAAAGGAAAATTATAACGGCTAAGATTGCTTGAGAATGATTAGTAGTTTTTAGGAGTAAATAGCAGCGGTATAAAATATACCCAAACTTGGATGATTTCTTACACAGTACGAAATTCTTAGAATTACCTATTTACTTGATTTTTTCGTAATGGCGACGGAACCCTATCTCGGGCGTTCCAACAAGCTATGGGCCGGATTTTCATGCAGTGAATTCGAAACTTTTTGTTAGATGCCAAATTAAAGCCTGAATTAATCAGTTCATCCTAGCCTATATATATGTCCCACTGCTAGGCACAGGCCTCTTCTCACGATGGGTTCCCACGTAGGCCCAGTGCGGATTGAGAACTTCACACACAAATTTCACTTCGCAGGTTTGTATAGGTTTCCTCACGATGTTTTCCTTCACCGTAAAACTCATGGTAAATTTCAAAAATGCAGTTTCGCACGTGAAATACAAAAATCTCAGAGGAAGAGCCCGGATTTTAACCAACCAATAAAATTGTTTGCTTAAGAGATCATAGCGCGAACAATTAGGCCATGCCATCGGGTTAGTTTATCAATCAATTATTTAAAAAAGTTCTATAGCATGGTATTCAGCATATTGTGTTTGTTATAGGGGCAACCGCGAACGCCTGGGCGTTTTGGTCGCGGCGTACATGCATTACTCGGCAATCTGCGGCGCACCGGAGCACGCACTGGATCGCTACGCCATGCGGCGGTACCTGGACGACCGCGTGCCTGTGTTTCACCTTCCCTCCAACAAAAGGTAAGTTATTCTGCACAGAGAAAATCCATAGAGCGTCCGCTAACTTGTACGGGTGCATGTCGTGAGCGGGTGACGTATTTGTTTCATATCATCTAACAGTGAAGCGCTATGTGAGGCGGGTCTCTGCTCTGTTGAAACCTATTCAAACAGCACGCCGCGCGGGTGCCAAGTCCTGCACCCGCACGATTTAACAGAGGCCCTTGGGGGAGGAGGAACAAGAACTTCTCACACACACCGTAAAACTAGTGGTTTTCAAATGCGCGCCCTTCAGGCTGCTCACCTCGAACACCTGCAACCCGGGATTTGAACACAGTCATGTTCCTCTGCTTGAGGATTTTTAATTTAATTTATTTAATTAATGAGTGTCCTTAATTTATAAATGTAATTTTTTGACACTAAAATCGATTGTATATGTAGTTCTTTAGAATAGATTTTCTTTTGTTATATAGTTTTAAAGTTACCCATACCGATCCATCGAAATGGGCCACTCAATCTGGCATAGGCCGAGACGAGACGATTTTTACAAGGTTTTATTTAACTTACCCTGTTAGTATGAGTCAAATGTTGGACGCTTTTAGCTCACTTCGAGTGGCATGGTGTCGCAGGTACATCGACACGTTCGCGGGGCTGCTGGCGGGGCAGATCCGCGTGAACGCGGCGCCGCTGCAGCTGACGCACGTGACGGTGGCCGGCGCGCTGGCCGCGCCCGCCGCGCCCGCCGTCGCCTTCCTTAAGATCTACGAGAACCTCGTCTGCGTCTACACCTCCGGTAATAACGCTTTTCAACATTAGCGTAAGGGCACCAATCATGGATATGTTAAGCACAGATACTCGCATTAATAGTAGACTTCCAATCTTAGGGCTAAAGTGAAATGCCTCTCATGTCAAAAAGTCTTTTCTTACCGCGGTGGAATACAACGGTACACATAATGCTTTTGTGATTACAAAGTAAGATGGTGGTAGTGATCCCATCGGATGTGCAACAAACAAGGTGCAACGCAAATCTAATGAATCACAACCGTCTGTAATGTCTAGAAACCCTCATTGAATTCAAATTCCGAGCTGAGAAATGACTAAAATTACATCGTCGCCTTTATACATTGTATGATGAACAGTGAATCTACGTACCAAATTTAATTAGTCTTCCCGCTTTAACATAAAAGAGCAACAAATATAAATGCTCTCACTTTACGTATTTAATTTATAAGGGGGTAGGATAAGAATTTCAGCGAGCTGTTGGTGCAATAAAACTTGTTCAAATAAATTTTATACGAAAGGCTTGGTTAACATTTTTCTTTAGATCCCTTTAGCACCTCCCGTTAGTCCTACTTGTTAGAGTCAAAATGCTGCACTTCATGATGAAAGCAAGCCGCTTTGCACAGTGATAGTACAGACTAAACTGAGTGATTTGACCCGCAGCAGCGGAAGTTTCACCCCTTAGGAACAGAGATGGCGCCACTTCTTTAAAAAATGTTTCAAAAAATTCTACAAGCTAAAGTAATAAACCGATTTCAATGTTTGATATCTCAAATGAAAGCTTATTATATACGTTACTTATAAAAAAATATTGAAAAAATATATACTGTAAACTTCTGGCAAAACACGGCATCTTAAGTTTTTTTTTCTTACTTCATTTGTAGTTTTTACTTGATTTCTTAAAAAAACTGTATGCAACATTAATGGTTTAATGCATATACATATTATAGAGTATATAACAAGTATAATGAAAAAAACTCGACACCAATACCTTTCATATTCCACGAAATATGAAAGTTTAAATGTGAGCACAAATTTCTTTAAAAATAATTTCAAAAAATTCTACAAGCTAAACTAACAAACCGATTTAAATGTTTAATATCCCAAATGAAAGCTCATAACATTCATTATTTACAAAAAAATACTAAAAAAATCTTTACTGAAAAATTTTGGCAGAAAACGCCATCTTAAGATTTTTTTTCTTATCAGATTGGTAGTTTTTACTGGATTGCTTAAAATATTGTACGTTTTATGCAACATAAATGGTTTAATGCATACCTATATATATTTTTAAGTAAATAACAAGTATTATAAAAAAAACCCGACACCGATACCTTTTATACTTTACGAAATATCTAAGATTAATTATGCACGCTTTTCTTACAAATAAATTTCAACGAAATCTTCAAGTCAAACGAGTGCTCTGATTTTAATGTAAGTATAATATTAAATGAAAATAAGAAAGAAATTACCTATTTTATTTAAAAAAAACGAATAAAAAGTTTTTTCCTGGTGTTAAGAAAAAATATAATTGCTTTAAAATGTGTAATTGTTTTTGTTCAAAAATGACTATATTTGAAGACAAAAAATAAAAACTATATCGTTTTCGGCATAGTTGGTTCTTAAATATATTATATGCTGCTTAGTAGTTGGCGAATTTATTTAAAAATTAGCTTTTTACTGATAGGACCTCAACTTATAGATATGTCACATTTCAAATAAAAGACTATGTACTTACATCAATGTTTATCAAATATTTTAATTATAACTTATAAGTCCTCTTCGGGTTCATCGGCACAAGTAGAACTGAAAAGGAAAAGTTCTTTTGAAGTACTTGTGCTATTCCAATACTACAAAATCACAGATCTTTTAGACATGTAAAATTTTGTACATACAAAATAACCCTGCAACGAATATTATAATATCTTGCTTTTGATTTGTACGGCCACCTTACAGGATTTACACTGGGCAGTGCATGGTAAACTGACCTGACGACACCCACAACGCATGGTATCGCAGCCAGATTTGCAGCCACAATAGTCCAAGAGGCTTAATTGCGACCAAATCGCTGTAACTGCCGACCATTCTGGAGTCCAACTCTCTTTTGCCTTAGTCCATCCCGGACATGGTACGGAAACTTCTGGTTTCAGAGCGTTTCCCCATATGTGGCCCGCTTGGTAAGCTGCACGCAGTACATGTTTATGGAAAGCAGCTATGGTAGGTAGCTTATTTTTTGAAGCAAAGAAGTATTTACGAACTTCATTTCAATACATGTGTTCCGTTTGAGCATTATATCTTCAAAAAACAAGCTCGTGACAAGCCTGCCACCTACATCAGCTGCTCTCTATAACATGCACTGCGTGCAGCTTATCAGGCAGGCCATAATTGGGTAAACGCTCTGAAATAAGGAGTTTCCTTACCATGTCTATCTTCTTGGGGATGGACTAAGGCAAAAGAGAGTTGGACTCCAGAACGATCGGCAGTTACAGCGATTTGGTCGCTATTAAGCCTATTGGATCATTGTGGCTGCAAAACTGGCTGCGATACCATGCGTTGTGGGTGTCGTCGGGTCAGCTTACCATGCACTGCCCAGTGTAAATCCTGCATAGGTGGCTGTACAAATCAAAAGCAAGTTAATTATAATATTCATCATCATCATCATGTCAGCCGAAAGACGTCCAAGGCTCTTCACTTAGACCGGTCTTGTGCTTTTCGCATCCACCGCGATCCCGCGATCTTAAGCGATCGTCGCTCCATCTTGTTGGAGGCCTACCGACAGCTTGTCTCCCGGTCCGCGGACTCCATTCGAGAACCTTTTGACCACATCGACCGTAATATAATAATCGTTGTAGGCTTATGTTGACCACTGATTTCCAGAGGTAGGCACAAAATTTTACAGTCTAAAAGATCAGTGATTTTGTAGTATTGGAATAGCCCAAGTACTTCAAAAGAACTTTTCCTTTTCAGTTCTACTTGTGTCGATGAACCCGAAGAGGACTTATAAGTTATAATTAAAATATTTGATAAACATTGATGTACATAGTCTTTTATTTGAAATGTGACATATCTATAAGTTGAGGTCTTATCAGTAAAAAGCTAACTTTTAAATAAATTCGCCAACTATTAAGCAGCATATAATATATTTAAGAACCAAATATGCCGAAAACGATATAATTTTTATTTTTTGTTTTCAAATATAGTCATTTTTGAACAAAAACAATTACACATTTTAAAGCAATTATATTTTTTCTTAACACCAGGAAAAAACTTTTTATTCGTTTTTTTTAAATAAAATAGGTAATTTCTTTCTTATTTTCATTTAATATTATACTTACATTAAAATCAGAGCACTCGTTTGACTTGAAGATTTCGTTGAAATTTATTTGTAAGAAAAGCGTGCATAATTAATCTTAGATATTTCGTAAAGTATAAAAGGTATCGGTGTCGGGTTTTTTTTATAATACTTGTTATTTACTCAAAAATATATATAGGTATGCATTAAACCATTTATGTTGCATAAAACGTACAATATTTTAAGCAATCCAGTAAAAACTACCAATCTGATAAGAAAAAAAATCTTAAGATGGCGTTTTCTGCCAAAAGTTTTCAGTAAAGATTTTTTTAGTATTTTTTTGTAAATAATGAATGTTATGAGCTTTCATTTGGGATATTAAACATTTAAATCGGTTTGTTAGTTTAGCTTGTAGAATTTTTTGAAATTATTTTTAAAGAAATTTGTGCTCACATTTAAACTTTCATATTTCGTGGAATATGAAAGGTATTGGTGTCGAGTTTTTTTCATTATACTTGTTATATACTCTATAATATGTATATGCATTAAACCATTAATGTTGCATACAGTTTTTTTAAGAAATCACGTAAAAACTACAAATGAAGTAAGAAAAAAAAACTTAAGATGCCGTGTTTTGCCAGAAGTTTACAGTATATATTTTTCAATATTTTTTTATAAGTAACGTATATAATAAGCTTTCATTTGAGATATCAAACATTGAAATCGGTTTATTACTTTAGCTTGTAGAATTTTTTGAAACATTTTTTAAAGAAGTGGCGCCATCTCTGTTCCTAAGGGGTGAAACTTCCGCTGCTGCGGGTCAAATCACTCAGTTTAGTCTTTACTATCACTGTGCAAAGCGGCTTGCTTTCATCATGAAGTGCAGCATCCGGCCAAAAAATGGTCCTAACAAGTATGACTACCGTTCATGGGCGAGACATGAGCGTCATTAATTCATTGATTTTGTCTTGGCTTTGCTTTGTTTTTATAATGCCCAATTACGCCAGCCTCGTTGTGGAGATGAAAGTATCTGTAAACACTTACATAATACACACTTACAGCTTTGCTTTTCGATCCTGGTAGTTCTTTACCAACATATTCCTATTCCTGCTAGAGCGTTTTCAGATTATCCGATCCGATATCGGTATCGGATGCCGATACGACATCTGGGCAAGTAAAATGTATGAAATATGATCTGATATCGGATCGGATAATCTGAAAGCCAAGTACATATTTCATACATTTTACTTGCTCCGATATCGGTATCGGCGTTCAATACCGACATCGGTTCGGATAATCTGAACACGCTCGAATAGTATTTTTGTGAGCACGCTAACGAATCGAATGTGTCAGGCGTGTACATGGTGAGCGGCGGCGGCTGGACGGTGGGCGTGGGGCGGCTGGCGCTGCGCGGCGACGTGCTGGTGCGCGCGTACCGGCGCGCGGCGCCCGCGCAGCGCCGCCTCGTGTTCGCCTGCCAGTTCCACACCTGCGCCGTCGCCGACCACACGCTGTCCTTCACCAAGCACCAGCTGGATCACGCCGCGCACGGTAAATGCACATCACCACAGAATAGATAACAATACATCACTCGATCATTGCAGCCACGAACTGAGACCTTTTGCCTATATTGGAATCACTATTGTTTTACCACTTCTTTCTGCCACACGGTTTGAGACCAGAGTAGAAAGAGTGGTGAATGCGGTCACGTCAGCGCATTACACATCTCTCGGATAACAACGGGCAGCAGCGCGTCTTTGTTCATGCGTGTGTTACCAAGGGCGGATCCACCGTTGTGGGCACGATGGGCATGCCCACAACCCTAATAGACTTGTGACGATACCCTTACACGGTCTGTCGATATGTTTGGCTTGACCAATGTCTTGATGCGCGGAAAAAGGGAAATAATCAAATTCAAAAGTCGTTCATGTACGAGTCATGTCATGCGCGAGTTCATGCTTCGACTCGCGCTTGATCAATTTTCGGGTGCCTGTGATCACAACCTTTTTTTGAGGGCTGGATCCGCGCCTGTGTGTTGCCAGGTAAACACTGTTTGGTATAGTAAACAGCACGAAAGTAGAACCCAAAATATTATTATATTTGGGTATACGTATAAATATAATTGGGTTCTACTTCCGTGCCGTCTACTATAGCATAGCGTCTCGGCCGTTCAATGAACCTCACCTCAACTGCGCTGCCAGTTGCACGTAGTTATAGTCAGGCCGTTAAGCGTTTGTTAAAACTAACTACAGTAGCATACAAGTCATAAAGGGAAAGAACAATTTAATATTGAACTTAGCGTATTTGGCACTAAGGAAATGTTTTTAAGAAGTAAACTGCATCAAACGTTTCTTATAAAATGTCTTGCTTCATGAGGAAAACAATCCTATATAAAGAAAAAATCCTAGTTAAAAAATAAAATACCTAGAATAATGATTCCTTATTTTGTGTGTATTGTCATTGTGCCAGTCAAATACATTAAATCCCGCACAGTATAAGTAATCACAAAAACACAACCAAATTGAAAACTGCTTCCTTTTTCTTGAAGTCGGTTGAAAAGTTAGATGTTCTGGCCTGTTAGTGATTATACCTTATCTATCAGTCACATCCTCATACTGCCATCTCGTGGCAGCTGGGAACATTAACTGTAGCGTGCCATGCTTTTCCTGAAACGGATTTTCGATACTTAAATTCTATTTATTTTTATTGTTTCGTGAATCACGAGCAGTTAAAGCGGTGGTCGTAAAACTAAATTCCCATTTTATTTAGTACCTATAATTTGCGTGAATATAAGGAACTGAAACTGCTTCTTGATTTATTACTTTGCATTTAGATACGCTTTTTGTTGCACAATAATATACCGAGGCTGATATTGACCTTGCATGAATCCATAATGTTATTTGTATGTGTCTGATACTAAAGTGATAAATGAAGCGGTCACTCTAATCTTAGGTACTCTAATAAATAATGGTTTAAACCCAGTACCAAATCTACGTATTGTTTTCGCATAAATTCTCTGTCGTGTTCATTTTTAGGTTTTCGAAGTGGGGACAGCAAATACACGACTTTTTACATAAGTAATGTAGGTTAGTACCTACTACTAGTACTAGCTGGGCCCAGTTTCTCAGAACGTATTACTTTAGTGTTTGTTTTGTTTCATTTTATTATAATGTAATTTTAAATTATATCGTAATACGATATAAGCACTGATATTTAAATCAGACTTGTATGTTTTGAGAAATAGAGGGTACTGGCATAGTTATGTAGCGCACACGCGACTCACCGGGGTAGCTTATTTATAAGAATACCTACCTAGGTATACAGGACTGCAGCAGCATCGGACAACATGCCTTCATTTATTGATAGGTCGATTGTTGTGTAAGAAGAAGTGTAGTACGTAAATTAAATATTTGAGAATGCTCTTAGGGTGTCGTTACGTGAAAACACAGTTTAGTTGTGATTTTATAATACAAGCTCATGAAACGTTGAAAAGCAACAACCTCAGGACATTTTGATTAGTGATACAATTTTTGTTTACAATAGACCCTGCGTTCCCGAGCGACGGCGCAGTGGAGCTGGTGTTCGCGCGCAGCGAGGGCGGCGGCGGCGCGGCGCCGGCGCCGACGCCCGCGGCCCCGCTGCGCGCCGCGCCCGACGCGCTCGCCCGCGCTGACTCGCTCGAGCATCTGCGCCCGCTCTCCACGCTCACGGACGATGATCCTGGTGAGTCACACAGACAAAATATCAAAACCAGCCCCCCATTGCCGCACTTTGATGAATGTGCCCAAGCATTCGCGCCAGCTGCCTTATCAACACTTACGGTAGGTACCCCTCTTAAATTTAACTTAATTTTGTTATTTTTATCAGCAGTCGCAGACCCAGGTAAACGCTTTGAAAAATTCAAATGTCTATCTTCAAAAAATACAGCGCCGCGACACATGACTAGACAGACGAAGACAGTGAAAATTTTAGATTATTGAATCGGGCGTTAGTTGGAGGTCCAAGCGAGTAGGTAATGAACCAAAATTACTTTGCTCACCCGCGACCTTATAATGGCTACGCTTATGTAAGATTATGCGTGTTCATGCAGTTTCTTAACCTTCACAATAAAATATAGATGGGTACTTCACTTAGGAAGTTACAGTGACAAATTAAAAGTCGTTTGTTGTAGTTTGTTAGTGTAACAACTGGTAGGATGACTGTTCGGTTGTGTTGCTCTGAAGATGAGCTCTGGTTCAGTTTGAAACGCGTCAGCGTAGTAGTGGTGGTGGTGATAGATGGGTTTGTGTGATTTATGTGTGTTCTTACAGTGTGGAGTTGGAGGAACTGGGTGAACACGCATAATCTTACATAAGCGTAGCTATCATAAGGTTGCTGGTGAACAAAGTAGGTAATTGTTTTAGATCAGTGAAAAATTTAGTTTGAACTTCGACTTCGAGTAATTTTTCGTTTTTCGTTACTCAGGCTTCGTAAAATCTTGCAATAAACTTAAATAAACTTTCAGAGGTTAACGTGTTATTAGTAAAATTTACTAACGAAATGCTACTGTGCAGTCTACCTACCTACTAAAGTTAGCGAACGTTATGACTGGAATACTCGTAGTTGTTTAAATGTTTCCAGGTGTAAAGAAATGTGCCTTTTGACTGTAGTCATTTGCGACCTGTTTGCAGCGTGACAATGGTGATTTATTTTTAAACTGAAACGAACACATTAATTATGTTAATAATGTTTAAGGGTTTCCTAGTTACCTAAGAATATTTGTAGATTTGTCTGTTTATCATTATGACGAAATAACCTATTTAATATCTACCATCGGGCACGATTTCAAGAAATGGCGGTCATAACAAATTTGTCTTCGATTTTTTGCTCTACCATTTATTTTCAAGGATTAGGATTAGAGTTTAGGATATACGGATTATAAATTCATGTGATTGCCACCTACTTATCTACTTCTAAAACACTAAATATAATATAACTATTTTTAGCATAGGCACTACACTAAAAACATTCTATGGGAACCATCAGTGCGATCAGTACATACATCAGTCCAACTAAGGCTGTTTCGCGCTGTTGCTGATTTTTAGGGTTTCGTAGCCAAAATGGCAAAACAGAACCTTTATAGTTTCGCCTTGTCTGTCTGTCTGTCCATTTGTCCGCGGCTTTGCTCAGGGACTATCGTGCTAGAAAGCTATAATTTTTCACGAATATTTGGAGCAACTATGCCGACAAAATAGGTAGTAAAAGAAAAATGGAAAAAAACCGAAAAGCGAATAATAATAAACGTTTTTTTCCTTTCTCTCTTATTCAACCTTAATCTAGGTACTAGTCTGAAGTCGATGCTTATCAGCCTTCAGGAGTGATAGACGCCCATCAGGTAGACGATTATAGGTCCACTCCTGATGGCTAGTACTGAGCCACCAACTTCAGACTAGTACTTACGTTAAGGTTAAATAGGAGAGAAAGGAGAAAAAAGTTTTTTATTTTTTGCTTTTCGGTTTTTTTTACCCTATCAAATAACCTTTCCAAATTATAAATAGCAGCCTGAGCTATAAAATGCACCTGAACTTTAAATGGTGTTCATTGGTTTTGACCAAAATATTTTGCGAACAATTTTAGGGGCTTTTAACTTATAATGTTGGTTGAACCAAAAGTACCTTGAGCAAAATTTTACAAATCAAATCTTTTTTTCATTCAATTCTCTCTCTCTCCTGAAAACATACTTTTTTATTAATAAAGGTTACACAAAGTTTTCAAGCTGAAAGAATGGATGAACTTACAAAGAGTTGTAAAGTTAGTAGGTATCAATGAGTGTGGTATGATAATATGAGGCGGGAACGATATACCGAGAGGTCGCAGTCTGTGGTATCGCAGGTGTGGGAGCTATTTTAGTGAACTAGATCCGCCCGAGCGCCGAGCCGCGCCGGCCGCCGCCCGCCCAGTCGCGCGCCACCGCCGCCCGGCACAATACGCACACTCATATCCTACGCGTGCTCCAAACATAATCAAACGCGATTTATCTATGAAGAACAAAATAAAAACAAATCAAAAAAATGTCTACGAACATAGTTTAACAAACGCAGTCTACGCTACGAAAGCCCGTGTGCTCCCCGTACTTCGATAGACGACAATCACAATCGAGGTGAGTGGAACAATACAGGTTTAACACTTTGGAACAAACCGTCTTTTACACAATCCGGCGCCCACGCACTTCTTTAATTATCTTCTCTTATTATCGATGCAATCGAGACCTTTTCATACAAAGTGATTATTTCAGAAGTTTTACTGAAAACTGTGACGAAGTTGGAACGACATTAACAAATATTGATTACGTTTGAACAATGGTTGTGCTTATTAGTGAAACGGGTGATGCTTTACGAGTGTTCAGGAATGAGGAGATCAGTTCCGCTGGTCGAGCGGCGGCGCCTGCGACTGCTTCTAATTGACCGCCGTGGTGAATCGTTGATGGATGTTCACTCGTCGTCGTCGCGCGCGCCCTTCCGACGCCAGCATTCGCTACACATCAACTTAATTCGATTTGACCGTCCTGACCGAGATCAGTGACTCACACTCGCTCATGTGTACACTTTTGCCCTTAGAAAGCAAATCTGGTCTGACGTCACTGATTCGATTACTTCTAATAGCACTACGGCTTATTTATGCGGTATAATCCATCGGTCAGTGTAAGTAACCCGAACCGATGGAAAGTTGCACGAAGTACATTGTATTGTCTACGTATACTCGTATCAGTTCTAACATACAAGCAGCTTATTTAAACTAATTATTTTCACATTGGTTAGTTGGAAGCAGTTACTTACATATGTATGTGTTTAAAGGAACTTACTAAATGATACCCACTAACACTATTTCATTGCTTGATATTTCGAAGGCTATCGAAAATAGCTGTTTTGTTAAAAATGTAGAATACTTCATTTTTTTAATCTAATAAATTTCTTATCTTACTAATTACGGTCATTGTTAAAACTTCAGTTATAGTTAGTAAGACACATTTAATAATTATTTTACGACTTACCAACGTTAGTTTGAGCCACTATATCTGTATTATTTTATCATGTTTGCTTTCTGTTTGACGGACAGTTGACATCTCAGGTGTATTAGATACAGACGTGTTGTCATAAAATCAATCTAAACACCGACAAACTGTATAAGTGCTACTTCCTATCACAGTGCGAGTGTTTGACAAAATTATTCAATTAATGTGAACAGTAAGAAGTAGTATAAAATCGTACGTATGTACATATATCTCTCTATATCTAGAGTAAAAACTCAATACACACACTGTTGATTATAAAAAGCATATGACTATATCGTAGTATCGCGAAGGTTTGTTTGGTTTACTTCACCGTATGTTTAAAAGTGTGACGCGTCGAGGTCGCTGTGTCAGAGCGGCTGCATCGCACTGGTTAAATCATCAGATGGTGACCATTATATAAAACATTAGAGTAGGTAACAGATCAGATTCAAGGTCATGAGATGTCATGTTCATTTAGTTAAGTAAAATTCTCGGAACTGCCACTCCTTCTCATTAGTTAAGTAATAGTACAGTTATACTAATTTTATAAGCGTAGGTATAAAATGTACATGACCATTTAGTTAAGTAACAGGCTAGTCTATAAACGTAAACAAAATGCACTTACACATCAAATGGAAAAGATTTAAAAGATGACTATGTTCAATCATTATGACTAATGTCTCCTACAGATTAATCGGTAAAGGCAAAGAGTAAAGTCAACTATGTTTGAGTAAATCTATCATTTTATCTGCAATTCATCTCTAAGTACCTACTTAGTGTAGGGCTAAGCAATTGAATGGGAGTGATTGGCCCAAACTATTAATGAGACTCACTATAACAGAAAACTTAAAAATAATCAAGACGTTTAAAAAATTAAATATTTAAATGAATTGCTTTAAACCACATATTTCTACATATTTGAGAGGCATACTTTTTGAGTCGTAAAAAACAGAAACGAGTTTAAATAACTTACCTGCTTTGCTACCTTTAAAGTTGAATATTAGTGAATATTAAAAAAGTTTTCGTACGAATGCTTCAGGGTCGACTAAAAGGCATAAAAAGCTCAAACTGGTTGTGATTTGAAGCGAACAAAAATGAGAACAGAGATAGTAGAGTGGATAATGGATATCGAAGGAATAACAATTTGGTATTTGGTGCACGAATGTAGCTTTAGATTTTCGTAGAACGGTCAGCCAGGCGGGGCGGCCCGGTGATGTCATCACGACCCAATACGAATACATGGGCACAGTTTACTCTTGGACAATACTGACTTTGTATTGTTCTTTTCTGCGATCTTTTGAAGTTTTTGATGCAAATTTAGTCTTTACTTAATTTAAACTTCTAAACTACTTAATTGCAATCATTAATGAAGACGGTAATATCCGGAAACAGATTTTTAATAGGTAACTGACACCATGTTATGGAAGGTTAGTAAAAAATTTAACGGACGAGTTATTTAAAATATTCGGAATAATTATGTTGTTCTAAAATTTCAAAGGTAGGCTTTCCCTAAGATTTCCTCATTTGTGTTGTGACAGTGGGCGTGACATGCGCGTGTCCGATGGCCGCAGTATCACGGTCACGCCAATTTTCATTAGCTAACGAACGCTGGCGGACAATAAATCTTAACGATGCCGCTATTGGCACATGCGGTCACTTTCCACCTTTGTATATTGCAGTGTTATTGTACTATTCTATCTATGACTTATTTAAAGCACTTGAGTATCTTGAAGTACTTCATTTCGAAATATCTGAGAAACTTTTTTTTCACCGAATCCCAAGTACCTAGAGTGAAAAATTATTTGATTAGGTATGATTTTTGTAATATCTTGCGTAGTGTGGAAGCCGTGGTGGCCTAGTGGTTTAACCTATGGAGGCCAAGCATAGGATCGCGGGTTCATTCGGGCTTACACCTCCGAGTTTTTCAGAATTGATGTGCGAAATTACATCTGAAATTTACCACGAGTTTATGGTGAAGCAAAACATCGTAAGGAAATCTGCACAAACTTGCTCGTTCTGAGAGGAGGCTTGTGCCCAGCGGTGGAACTTGTATCTATAGGCTGGGATAATGATGAATATCTTGCGTAAATTTTAAATATATACCTATAAAATATTAAAGCAGCATGAAATGTGTTTAAATGTGATGTGTTGTCAAAATTTTAATCATACCTACCTACTTAATAAAAAAATGTCACATGAAGAACTGGTTTGACCGTACTCGTCTAACATAAAAGCAAAATTCGACAATTTGGTTACCGTCGTCTGCCAATGCCACAAAACTTTGATCCTCTACTTAATAAAGAGTTGAAATGTTTGGAAAACGCTGAGTATTTAGCCGGAAGATGCGGCGGCAGGGCTCTGCGACCGTTGCGGCGAAGGGAGCATCCTCTTCCTGCGCGCCACACGTTTCGTAACACTAGCCCGAACTAACGTGTTATTTTGGTTGACATCACAGAAATAACCGCATCTTCCTTAACAGCTCGACGACGACGCGACGGTCACCAGACGCTGACGTTGATATCTTTACACTAATTGCGTTATTGACAACCCTACTTTTAGTTTAGTTGTGAAATCAACTTACCATTATGTAGTCAGACTACGGGCGAAATGAGCCTGTGTTAGCGTTCTGTATCTATTTTATCTTAAACATTTTATTTTACATCAGCGCTTTCTTAATTATTATCTTTTATGAGAAAAAACATCTTAATTTAGGGGAACTTTACAGTTCATTATGGAAATGAGGCACATAAGATAACAACTCTTCCTAATTTGTATAAATTTAACCTGTATCAACTGTTTACTCGCTCAGTAAGTTCGTGAATCGTTTTGATCTTCAAAATGTTAGTTAATAAACTTAAGTAGGTATCTGTCTTCAATGTAAAAAACAGTTAAACTAAATTTCTTATTTATTTTATTGCAAGTTTACGTTTAACTTGCAAAGTTTGTTAAGAAAAAAGCGCACAGGTAAAATTTAACATTATTCCAATGACTGAATTATTTCGAAATTTGGTATGCAAATTCAATTAACTAACGTAAACAAAACATGTGTATTCATTAAAAAAAGGTTATTTTAAAAATAATTTTAATTGAATTAATCCCAAACATTAGTAGCTATTCTCACGCATATCCGTGTCATCCTAGTGTATCGTAACCATGGCTTTAGCGGCTCTACACGCCTTATTTTACCTTCATTAAATAGTTGCCTAAGAAGGTTATTTCCTTGTTTGGATAAGTCGCCTTGAACCGAAAACCTGCCTGCAAAATCCACAATCGTTTGACAAATGTGAAGTTAATATGAGTACATCATTAGTATCTTTAAATAAATCATTAGTATCTTCACCATGTTTATAATTGGCCCTAAAATTTAACAGGCATATTTTTAAGCACACACCATAAACTTCTCGTATCTACATACCTAAATAATGCGATAGCTTTTAAGTAATAAGAAAAAATCAAGTGACTAAATATCAGGGTCCAGCCTCAGTTATTCGTACAACGGTGTTATATTTCTTACTCGGGATAACGGGAAGCGAACTTAATCCTTATACGGCACCCCTCTATCGGCAGCAATCGGGTCAGCGGTGCATTTGTAGTACCTAGGTAACTACTTACTACTGCGCTCCTCAATGAATGAACTGAATACCCACGAGTTTAATCAAAGCCTTAGAACAAATTTCATAATATGTTACTTTGAATTGAGCCAGTATACATCGGGATGAGGCTCCAGCTTAGCAAGCCATTCGTTTATTGGAGCGAGTCGGATCCAATTTAGAAGCTCTATTAATTAAACCGAAGCTAAAGAGTTTGGCCTGAGACTGTAATAGCGATAATCACCGAAAGACTATTTCAAAAGCAGAATAATGAGTTCGTATATTGAAACATACCTACCTACCTACCTATACCTATCATGGGACATTTGACACCGATTGACCTATGCTATGACATTTTAGATATAACAACTTTCGCTCTGAAGATTATTCTAATAATTCATACATCAAATTAATGGATGAAGAATAGTACGTTTTAATTTAAATGTAGTTGTAGATATGTACAGTCAAGGACAAAAATATGTATACACTTCAGTACCATGTCTATTTTCGTCATATTTGAACTGCCATGTAAGAACTGTCACAATGGTTAAAGTGACAAGGTACTAGAGTGTATATACATATTTTTGCCCTTGACTGTACTTGTTATTAACACTTTTTACTAAGACTTTTATTGTATTGGTACGTATTATTCATATCTTGTTTGCATATGCATATATTTGTGTATACCTATAGTAGTGTATTTTTATGTTACGATTCTTTATAGATTTGTGTATTATATTATTCAAAGTAATGTATTGTAGCTTCCACGCCTTCCACTATCTATTTTATTTTTTAAACTCACTTTTTGTCTGTCCCTGACTGAATGCTCCTCACATCCCCTCAAAGGTTGACTGGTAGAGATCCCTTAAAGGGATAAGTTCGCCTTTTTACTTACTTATATTACATTTTTTGACAATGCGTTTGTTTACTTATTTTGTACAATAAAGAGTTTAAGTACATATGTACATACTTTTTGAAATCATTAAAGACAAAAAATGTTTCAAAACTATTCAATGGCTGGGGCAGGTATGTGCACTGGTTTTGGGTCCATCCTTCCAATGGATCTGAATTTATGACGCGTGCCCCCAATGCACATACTGTGGCAATGCATAAACTTGCCTCATTGTTAATTACTATATGACATTAATATAGAAAATTAGTGAGTGTGTGTGTGTGGAGGTGTATGCTTTCTGGCAAATACCTACCATCGTTTTTTTTTGTTTCCCGCGACTCCATCCGCGTAAAACTCGTTAATCATTATCTCGAGGGAACTATATGCACTTTTCCGGGATAAAAACTATCCTATGTCCTTTCTCAGGAAACAAATTATCTGTATACCTATATTTCACGTAAATCCGTTCTGCTTTTATTGCGTGATTGAGTAACAAACTTTCACATTTATAATATTAGTAGGATCATGTTGAAATCAGTCTCTTCTGCGACACGCTTTATTTTAGTAAACACCCGTGTGCTTTCTCTTGGTTTAGGTGAGAACAACGGCAGTGGTGAGGGTTCCGGGTCCGGCGGCGAAGCCGGGGAGGGGGCTGAAGCGGCGCACACGTTCGGTCCCCTCGACGGGTCCATCTACGCGACAGTGGTGCGCGCGGGCGGCGGGCCCGCGTCCTTGCTCAGCGCGTCCATGGACTCGGGCATCTCGTCGGCGGGGCGCCGCGCCGCGCCCAGCCCGCCCGACGAGCTCGACGCGCTGCTCGGGGACATGCTGCGCACCGTCAGCGCGCTGCCCGACGCGCCCGGCGCGCCGGCCGCCGCCGCGCAATCGAGCGCCGACCGCGCGCCCGACATACCGTATCACGCGCGCGCCGACTCCGCGCCCTTCACCTACGGAGCTCCAGGCCTGCGCCCCGGTATGCTGCGCGCCCCCAACCGACTCGCCAGCCCCGAACTGGTGCGCCGCGCCCTCGGCGGCGGTCGCTCCTACAAACCTATCGAGGATGACGACGACGAACGCATCGCCACCCCTGAACCGCTCTCACCTCGTACGCCACTATCTCCGCGCACACTCCGGAAACTCACTCACGAGGATGTTACCACGACCACAACGCCAGTGCCACCGCCGGCTTCTCCTCTACGTAATGGAAGGTGAGTAGATAACTTCAAAATTCTATTCTTTTAACAAGATTTAATATTTTGATTAGGTATGTTGAATACGAATAGTCCGTCTTACACGCATAAATAAAGTATTTGTACGCATAAATAAACCGACCGGTTCACTTTAAATATCAATTCATGCTAATAAGAGTGGAACAAAATAATTCTGAATGTGATCGTGAAAATGGCATCTATAAGATGTATTCTTATGTTCTCTATAATCTACGCGATGTGGATATAGGTAAAACGCTGCTTTATAAATAATTCAAAACGAATAGCGCAACGTTAATAAATCTTTGTGCAGGCGCCGAGAGGCATAACATTGGTTCATTCCTTTTGCTTCGAAGGCAAATTTCACATTAATTATACCTGCTCCAATAACAAAACTGTATAAAAAGTAAAAACTTGTTTAAGTTAAAATAAAAAAGGGATCTGGCAGCAAATGTAAACATGTGTTCCTGTGCTGTAGGCGTTGGAGGCCACTCGCGGCCGCCTACTGCACCCGCTCTACTGTGCCTTCTGTTTACTCTCATAACCTCACTATTTATACTTTATTTTTAGGCAATACGCAGTTTATAAACTAAATAATCGAAGCGTACCTTGAAATCTAGATCAAAGCTCATTCAATTACCTATTTCGCATACGATTTCTGTTGACAGTTTCTTAAAGAAGAAAGATCAAATTTTAGGTACAAAGTAAGTTAAGACCTTCAATGGTTGGTAGGTATTGTGTATAGGATAGTCTCTTAACTTATTCAACTTTGCTCCACTCGACCCACTTCACTGTCAATGAAGAGGGGTAATAAAGTGTACCATAACCAATCTGGGCCATTACACCATGCCACAAACTCATTTTATACTATGGTGTGTGTAATTTCGTACATTTTATGGGGCTATCGGCTCTAAGGCCATTAATTGGGGTAGATTAAATGTATATGCCCAATAGCGCACTTTACAGGCTATTTACCAAGCAATTTAACTGTCTATTAGAACTAAATATATTACAGAACAGAACAGGCGTAAAGAATTACCTTAAAGGTGAATTTATTAAATAATTTGATCCCGTTGATCATTTATTGATAGATGGTGCGTGGGATCCCAAGACTCTGTGGGTGTTAATTGAATAACGTACAATGATCACAACAAAAACGGACTATGCCATGTAGTGTTTAATAATGATTTGTGGTCGTCTCTAACGATAATAAAAATACATTCGATTACAATTGGGTATTATAACATTAAGACTTCGTGTCTAGGTGGGTAGGTAGGTAACAAGCAGAATAAAAACAGTCTAAATGTTGTGCGTATTATTTTCTTCTGTTAAGCCCCGTACCTGAATAAAATTTATGTGAAGTACTCAGTAGACATAACAGATCGTAGATAATGGCCAATCATCAAGTGTGTCAACAGTAACAAGGAGCAAATTACTGTTATTAGCACGTCGAGCGCGCGTGTGGCGTATGGAATAAGCCTTTCATTGTGTGCATACTCGTATTGCATAAAAGCTGTTCTGTGATCTCTCTTACGTTACTTTATCATTTCATTTGGCATTCCTGTTTCAACACTAGCCGGCATTCATGTGGCTACTTATTTACTACATCAACGATAATAGAAGCAGCGGATTGTTTACATACATTTAAATGATTATAATGATAAAGGCATTTAAAAAAAATAACAATGTATCCAAAGCTACGAGCCTATACATATAATGTCATAATGATATGAATGATTATCATTGTCGCATAAAGTACAAACAATGCCACGCCATGCCGTCTATCGGACATGATAGACAACAAGATAAATAAGTGAGCATAATAGCGATATCTATCTTGTCAATCACAGCAACGTCGTTACAATGCATTGCAGTCAAATCAATTATAGTGACAGGAGCACTTAAATATTACGCAGTAGTATATGCTATGGATATAGCCATAAACGTGAGCTAATGAGGCTATGATAGTTACTATAAAGGTCCTGTGTAAAAGTAGGTGTCAACTAACCGCAACCGACTTTCCTAACGGTTGCTCTTATCACTTGAAACTTGAGCGAGCGAATTCCTACTTACCGGTCTGTATTTATTACAATGAGTGCAGTTCTTGTTGAAGAGATAAGTACATAATTCATTAAGCAATCCTTTAAGAAAATAGCTGCCGGCCCTTTGGTCTCCATCTGTGTTGACCAGGCGCTTTAAAAGATCTTTTATAAAATTCAATCACAAATCTAATTTGTATTATCAATTTAATTAATCGTGAAAGGAATTAAGTTATAAATGAATTAAAGCGTGATTGTCAATAACTAAGTAGATATATTTCCAGTGCATCTTTTTCGCTCTCGGCAACTAACTTACGTGAAAAAATTGAACAAGTGGTACAGTTCAGGAATACCTTTCCGTTTACTTGACATAACGTAAGATTACTCGTCCATGATCGTGTCTATTTTTTATAACCGGAAGTATGAACGTGAATGAAGTTAAGTGGCGGGTGTGGGCCGAGAGCGCGCAAACGCACTCGTTCCGCGCCATTACGCCGCGGCGGCTCCGGCTCCGACAATCTGCTTATTGCGAATTATTTATATGGCGCCTGCTGAACGATCACTTCTATACTCTCCTCGTGGACACCATTCTCAGAAAGTCTACTAGCGGACAATTTATCAATCAAAATATCTCTCGGCTTTAGGAGCTTTCGTAACTCCCACGCATATGGCCACTGATTGCAGTAACATTTAAATAACATCTTAATTATTTCAAATATAGGTACTTACCTACCGACATTGCTTAACATAATGCACCGAGGCAGTTAGTTACCATACATGTATCGGCTTATGAGATTCACGTCGGAAGGCGACGTCGGCTTGTAGAAATTGATTTGGAGCGATGGCGTGTGATTGCGTCGCCGGCCGCCGCCATTGCGACCCGAGCAAGTTGCTATTTCGAGATAAACGTCGCCATAAACGGGCGCCGGCGACCGCGCGCCCAGCACCCGCCGGTATCGGTGCCCCCATACATAGGCCTACCTGCGTTGAAATAAGTGCCGTTTGTTAACTGATCTGCACTGTTCCTGTTATACGTAAGGTGTTTACCCTTGTACAATTACGACCAGAGCAGGTAATACGTGGTGACGTATTATTTGTTGCTTGCATTAACAAGATTTATCAAGCACTCCTTTATTATATTCTATTGATTAGCTATGTATGAGATTTATGCCTCTATAACAATAATCTAGTTATCTACTCGTCTAATTTATGTTCAGCGATGTGGGATACCCTTCCGCCCACTAGCACATACCTATACATACCTACACAGCAAATATGCGTATTTGTCTTAACCTTATATGTATGAACCGAAGCCATCGTCAAAAACCTACGCAGAAAAAAACTATAAAATGTTGTTTAGCGTCAGCTGGATAAACACGAGCTAACACATTTACATGTAGCTAAGTAAGCACCTTAGGCCTTAGGATACTTCATGTGTACGCCGATAAAGATTTACATACAGTGAAAAACACGGAAATGACTAATACACGTTACTAATGACGTGTAAACCGTATGGTTTCTAGATGGTTGAACGGTGACGCAGAGTGGCTCGAGCGGCCTCCGAGCAGCGCCCGCAAAACGGTCGAAGAAAATGGGACATGGCGGTCTGCGAGCACTCTGGGTTGGCAGGAGAGCAGCCGGCCGCGGGAGCCGCGGCGCTCGGAGAGTGCCCTCGAGGGCAGCACGGGGCTCACGTGGCTGCAGCGGCAGCAGCAGAAGCTGCGCGAGAAGAGAGAAGCGCGGGAAAGGGTCGCGCGGCTGCCGCTCGAATGGGAAGCGCCTTCCCGACACGTACGCCGGTCCGCTAGCCATCGGTAAACTTTAACTTCACTTCTTGAAAATCTAGAAACGAGTATTTTTGGTATAGTGATTAGACTATTAGTATAGGTATCCGCCGGATACAGATATTGAAATGTAATTAATTACAGAGTGGATGGCTACACCAGCGATACGACAGCATTCGCAGATGACGACGATGACTTCAGCGTTCCGTTGCACGTCAACACCTTACGAACTCCACTAAGAACTGATAGTATCAGTCCGCAAGCACCTGACAGGTCAATTAATTTTCATTATCTAGTTAAATTTAAACCTATTGACACAAAATATTTTATTTTTTGGTATAAACTGCTCTTAATATATAATTTTAGGACCTCGTCTAGGAAATTCATGTATGAAAAGACGATGTTGCGCGAGTGGAGCGGGAGCAACACCCCGACTTCCACCACGGCGCCTGGTCTACTGTCACTTGCGGAGCCCGGCAGCAACGACACAATTGTGAGTTTGCAACTTAGTTTCCAGTGTTGGAACTTAGTAAAATAATGCCACGAGTATTAATTGTGTATGGTAATGTTAATTGTTATTAATCTGTTACATACACCTTTGAATTGATTGAGTATTATTTAATACAAGCTTGCTGACTGTAGCAATTTGCATTATCATCATCTAAAGTACCTACGTAGTATGCACTTATGCAAGTGTATAGTGAGACCGTGAAACTAAATAAAATCTTGCAAAAAAGACTTTACAATGTAGTTACAGTCAAGTGCAAAAATAAATATCTATTCGAACCACTCAAAAATATTTTAATACTACGACCTTATTGCGTCGGAATAAGAGTCTGTGGTACTTCTTTTTGAAACTTTGAATAAGTTCATATTTTTACACTTGACTGTACATATTCTGGCAGTTCCTTAATTACTAATAACAAAGTAAGCCAGTTTTTATGATTAAGAACAGGCAAGTCTCCCCATCAAAAAAAAATAATGATAAAATTTAATTGAATGTTTTAAATTATTCAGTACAATACAATTATTTTCATCTGCTTTCATCATCATCATCCCAGCCTATATAGGTCCCACTGCTGGGCACAGGCCTCCTCTCAGAATGAGAGGATTTGGGCCGTAGTTGATTGCGACCTTTGAATTGCTTCGCAGGTTTGTGCAGGTTTCCTCACGATGTTTTCCTTCGCCGTAAAGCTCGTGATAAATTTCAAATTTTTGAAAAACTCAGAGGTGCATTTCAGTCCAGTGTCCAGTCCATGGTCGATGGTCTTTCACGACTAAATTCGGTACACCAACGTGAAACTGTCCTGAATACGGAGTAATGGATTACCCCCTTATTCATAAACGACAATCAAACCTATTTTAGTTAAAATGCCGCTAAAATTCGTTTGTCCTTACTGTCACTTCGACATTTGTATTTGTTAGAAAGGGACAAAGCATTTGTTAGTTAACATAGGCTTGTTAAGTTTTATGAATAAGGGGGTAAGACCCTAAAGTGTCCCGGAAATCTAAATTGACTTGGTCCGTAGAAACAATTTTCAAACACAGGTATTTGATAACGGTGCGCAGTTTAATTTTTTCCATTTTCGCTAACGTACTCAATAGCATTGCAAAGAAATTACCGTATTTTTTTTAAACAAAAGACAGTTAGTTTTTTTTTTCATAGCAATCAGCTAGATTAGTTAGCGGCCAGTATTTAATTTCCTAATACTGAAAGAGTTTGCATCTCATTCTCAGTTTATATTGAGCGCCCCTCGTAGTGTGAAATAGCACATTAGCAGTAATGGCCATGCCGTCAGATCCGGGAGCGCACGGAGAGCTGGTCGCGGTCGGAGTCCCGCGCGGGCACGCCGGCCTTCCCCACGCACCCGCGCACGCCGTACCCGCCCACGCCCACGCCCTCGCTCAGCGCGCGCCCGCCGCGCTCGCCGCCCGTCACCAGGTCAGCACGACCAGCCTGCTTAGTACTAATACAAATGTACTTGGAACGAAAATCCTGCACCTTTTGCAGGTGGTAGGATCTTGTGCAAGGTCCGCCCGGATTGCTACCACCATCTTGCTCGCTAATCCTGCCGTGAAGCAGCAGTGTTCACACTGTTGTGTTTCGGCGTGGAAAGTATGACAGCCGGTGAAATTACTGGCTCTTGAGGTTTCCCATCTTAGGCCTCTAGGTTGGTAACGCATGTGCAATCCCCCTGGTGTTGCAGGCGTCTATGGGCAGTGGTGATCTCTCACATCATCATCAGTCTATTCTATCTCATTCCGCGTACTCCCACTGTCAGGCGCAAATCGGATTTGTAGAATTGAGTTTTAAATGTACTCTTGCGATATATTGATGAATTATAAGTTGAGCGTAAGCTTTCGTTATTTGATATTTTGACACTGATCAACCTACTGGTTCCAAGTTCGATCCCAGTCGGGGCAATTTGTGTGAATATGTATTTAGCCAATTTTAGTCTCAATTTTGTCCCTTGAAATTTATTTGCTGAATTTGAGAACTATATTATGCTCATTCTCTAACTAACCGTGTTATGTGTACGTAACAGGAAAGAGCGCGAAGGCAGCCCCGAGTCCGAGTACCGCACGTACAACGGCAGCTGCGGGTCGCGGCGCTCCAGCGCGGGCGGCTCCGAGCCGCAGCCCGTGGCGCCCGACCGCGAGCGGTTCGCGCGCGACACCAGCCACTACTGGTACAAGCCCAACATCTCGCGCGACGACGGTCAGTCACATTGATATATAACCAGCTTAGTTCAGAAAGAAACCCTCTATTATCTGTTGATGTAATCTTATCTTGCATAAACTTTTGAAATTCATACATACATAATGTTACAAGTATAATGTTTGTCAAATTGTGTCTGTTTCTTTACTTTTGTAGGTACGAGTAAATATGTGATAAAAAGCTTCCAACCATACGTACCAACCTAATCAAATTTAAAGTAACTCTCGCGATTAGGTTTTTAAAATAAATAAAAATAAATTAAATGTTTTTATTCTCAGACAACTAATTTGGTCCATAGCATGTTAGTAACAATAGAATCTTAAGAACTATGTTAGTATATCTACATTGAACATTTTGGTTGAACATTTAGATTTTAATCCAGAAGTATTAGCAGGTCATAATGGATAGTCTGAAATGCAGTTTTAGTACCGACGCGGCACTTTAGTACAGTGACTTAATGTCGTAAGTTTTTTTTTTTTGCTGCGTGTTATCTGATTTTAATACGCACATTTAATAATCTTACAAGAGTAACAAATGAGAAAATTAGCATCCTAATGATACTTAATTCATTTGGATGTCAGTCCCTCAGTAACATTTTATACCACACCACCACTCACACATTCCGTCGTTTTCATTATAGTACTCAAAATATAACATATCACGGTACTTAATTCGCGGAGGAAGACCTATCGGCCGTCTTCCGGCTAGTATTATATTGTGTTGATATTGTGTTGTGGTATTGCAGCAATCTCAGCGCTGCAGCAGCTGGAGGAGGGGTCGTTCATAGTGCGCGACTCGAACTCGTTCCCGGGCGCGTTCGGGCTGGCGGTGCGCGCGGCGGGCGGCGTGCGGCACTTCCTGGTGGAGCCCACGGCGCGCGGCGTGCGCCTGCGCGGCTGCCCCGACGAGCCCGTCTTCGGCTCGCTGTCCGCGCTCGTCTACCAGCACACCGTCACGCCGCTCGCGCTGCCCGTGCCGCTGCGGCTGCCCGACAGGTGATACACCTACACCACTGATTAAGTACTTAGGTAATAGCTAAATATTCGGGTCAAGTTTGATATCCACTTAATTCGCGTTGGGGCCGAAAAGCTCTTGAATGGAGGCTGTGGATTGGCAAGCGCAGCTTAGGACGTCTACCAACGTGATGGACGGATGACTTGGTTAAAATCACGGGGTCACGGTGGATGCGGTTGATATGATGATGATGAAATTCATCATATGTAGAGTGTACAAATGTGAAACGTCAAATCTGTCATTTTAATACAAATATGTCTAAGTGACATTGCTTTCGTTCAATCCATTCGTGCTAGCTCTTGAGAATTGCATCGATCGATGCAAAGAGCGCCTAGCGAAATTTTTCCGCATCTGCGATAGACACACTCACGAGTGCGCTGAGCTTGATGCTTATATCTTAGCATTAAACTAAAGCCCCGTATTCATCGCCAAAACATTGTTGAATCAACGTGTTGCTGACTTTTCGCTCGCCAAGCAGCAACACGCGGCGGCAACATTACTCAACAAGTCAGCAACACGTGGATTCAACAATGTTGCTCAACAAACGTTTACCATGAATACGAGGCTTAACGTTGCGCGGTCGTCAGGGACCCTTGGGCGGGCGGCACGGCGAGCGCGGCGGCGCGCGCTCTGCTGGCCACGGGCGCCGCGTGCCACGTGCTGCTGCTGGGCTCCGAGAACACCGAGGCGCTCACAGGGCCCGCCGCCGTCAAGCGGGCCGTCTCTACCATTATACAAAAGAAGGTATGCCTGCCCTGTCCACTAGACATAACTTAACCTAACTAGAACTTTTTTAAAGTACAAGCTTCTTATCTTTACCATACCCATCTAATTTTATTTTAGCAAACTGTATGGTGGCAACCTAAACTAAAGTGTCGAATCTATGGTTCTGCTCTTTCTCTTCTCTTTCTTTGCACTTGTGCGAACGCGGCACTTCACACTTTCCCGGGATCAAACACAGCCTACGTGAATCCGTTGATCCACACTCGTTATAGTGTCGGTATTTTTCTAGAACTAGAATTTTCGAAACCAGTTCTGTAATTTTAGACCTTTTATCCTTACAATCAAAAAACAAACAAATGAACGACCAAACAGCCATGTTAGAGGGGGTACTTTCAGTAACGGTGTGTATGTTTCCGTGCACAGGCGCAACCAGTGATGGTCCACTTCAAGGTGTTCGGCGGCGGCATCACGCTGACGGACGCGGCGCGCAAGCTGTTCTTCCGGCGGCACTACGCGGCCGCCGCCGTCTCCTACGCCGGCCTCGACCCCGACGAGCGCCGCTTCGCGCACGTCGATGGGGGAACCAAACACGACAGGTAATTACAACACTGAATTACTACAAAAGCAGCAACTGTTATTTTTTTTCATCGTTCCTGTTTGGAAAGTTTAATTTTCATTGGTAGATAACTGGGTGGAAAATTTCGTTTTCATCTCTAAGGTGGAAAGGTTCTTTTTTAATTTTTCGGTTAGCCATGGAGTCGAAGATAATCGAGTTACACTTATTGAATGACACTTTTTTTTTACGTTTTGGCATGGCCATCTAGAATGCACGTCGTGATCAAGGAGCTTATATACAACACTGGAGGTTGAGAAGATCCGTTTGAAACAAGAAATTAGATCTTTATTACGTCATGAACATATTCCATCTCTTTCTTTAGTTGGGTTAAAAAAGAGATGGAAGTCATTCGTGAAATGTGAAAGAAAGAGATGGAATATATAAATAAGTAATAAACGTCAAACTTCTTTGTTCGGCGTTCAACCTCCAGTTTTGTGTATAAACTTCTTGGTCGTGACTTTTTTTATAGTCGGCCGTGACAAATGGCCAGTCGAAAAGGTACAGTTGGAGGTTGGATATCTTCTCTTTCTTCGAACTATTGGCCAGAAATAACTCAGGTGAAATGGGTCACTTTCTACCCTTGGTTGTCAATCTACTATTGATCGCCGTGAACACGATGCCTCGGCGTACAAAACATGCGCGACTGAGCATGCGCAAATGCGTACACAGTAGAAATGGGTAATCTTGACTCCAAGAATCACTTCTTACATCACTCTATTACACGGATTCCAGCTCCGATATTGGATGGAACTGATTCTACTCCTACTCCTTTATTGAATCCGGTTCTTTCAAGCGATCATTAATCTCTCTGTAGCAAAGTCTAACAGAGAATGGTGAACCAAGTGACAAAATCGATGATAACATGTGGTGTTACGATGAATTGATATTTTACTGTGACTTTTAAAATGATGAGTGTGTGTGCGCGCAGGCGCATCTTTGCGTTCGTGGCGCGCGCGGCGACGGGCGCCGACAACCAGTGCCACGTGTTCGCCGAGCTCGAGCCCGACCAACCCGCCACCGCCATCGTCAACTTCGTTAACAAGGTATAGCTACAGCTTTTCTATCTATCAAAATAAACTTTAAAAAAATGTTGGGTAAGTTAGTGATAAAATCTCCTCCATATAAAGGAAGGAAAGAAAGAAAGAAGGAAGGAATGAAGGAAGGAGGAGAAAATACAGACTAGGTTTTTAAGTAACAATAATCTTAAGTTTCAAAGTCTTCAATTTACTTAAAGTACTACGAGCTGAATTACTAAATGAATTTTGAATAATAGCTATGTATAGATGTATTGATTTTTCTATAGGTAGATACTGAGATCTAACTTTTTTATTAATGATGGCTGTGTCTTTTTGTTACAGGCGTTGCTAGGAAGCTCGCAGAAAAAGGACATTATTTAGATGGCAGCTGCTATAGAAGTGATAGTTCTGTTTTTATTATCAATCAAATACTCATGAAATGTGTCAAACACTAACAGCGTTGCAAATTAACGCATGATCGGATATAACTTGTACAGAAAATGAATGTTTTCTAATACTTTCGACGAATTGTACTACGTACGAGTACATGCATATAACAAATTGAACTTGGTTACTATGAAATTAACTGTCATTTAGTAAGTACATGGAAATGATTGATTACAAAGATTTTATTTTTAATACGCTTCGTATTTACCAAGTACAATTAACCAACCTTTTCGTTAGTCTAAAGCTAAATTAATATAAATGTTATATTAATAATAATACAGTAGCATAGGGAAGGAACTAACTAGTCTCATATATTAATTTAACTTAAGGTAGTGATATCATGCGTGCCTATAAATAATGTTAAAAACGTTTACATTGTCAGAGTTTAAGTTATCATGGTTGGTATGTTAACGAGAGTCTGTGAATGTTAACTAGACAACTTAAGTGTCGGTAATTTTCCACCTAATTTTATGGATATGGACAATTTAAGATTACTACAAATACATCATCTATCATAAAATTATAGCCCTTCTAAATATTGCGCATCGAGTGGAAAATTATTTCAGAATGAAATGGTACTAAAATGGTTCAGATAGCGCAATTTATATAAATAAAAGGTAAAAATGTTGTAATTGTAGATAGATGGAATTTTAAACTTAGAAAACCTATTCCAACAAAACATAATGCAATTAATATAAAGTTAAGTGTAACTTTATTTTAACTACCTATTAAAGTTGCTTCATACTTAATAGATTCCAATAATCGTGCAACGAATGATATGAGTACAAGAAGTTTTAATAAAAAAATGATAAGTTATGTTACTGTGAATGATTCTGATGCCTACAACTTGCAAAAATTCAAGCACTTAGATAATCACAAAATGTTTTGAAAATACAATACCTTAACTGTGAATTTCGGGATACCAGAAAAAGTTCATGCTAATTGATTCTAAAGGCTCCGTCATGCTGAAGGTGCAGTGTGACAAGGCCATAATATGTAGGTAACAACCATTATCAACATAGCCATCGTCAACAGCGTTAATGAAATAATCCTCCTTTTTGGGTACATCGAGTAAAACTGTCCAGAAGAAAATAATGAAAACTAGTTTTTTTTTCATAATCTCAATAATGGGCGTAAACGTAGGCCCAGGTCGCGCCAGTAGTAGGTAGATCGTAGTTCAAGAAAATAGCATGCCTTGATACAACGATAGAAGGACTAAATAAGTACCTAGTTAATGTCATGAAAACTACCTATGTATATTTCATGTCAACCTGTAATCAATATTTGACGCCATAGACAAATGCCTTATGAGAGTACACCAGTGATCTATTTAAGAAACGTATTTTAATTCTCAAATGATACCCAGTTCGTTAAGATATTAATGGTTAATGTAACACATTTATTGTAACAAATAACTGTTGTAAAATGTATTTATTGGTTATAATACATTATTTAAAATAAGCATGTTTTATTTTTAACATCTAAACGAAGCTGATTAATATTGGTGATAATCATTATGTTACCGAAAGTTTTTACAAGCCCATATTTGACATGACATATCGTACCAGCCATTGATATTTCATGTCTATATTTTTTATTTAAAGTGTTATCGTATGATTACGTTAGAACATACTTAATCAACAATTAATTCTTGCTTAAATTAGCGGTCGTGAGTGTTTATGCGCGCCTCGTCGTGGGCGCGGCCGTCAGTCGTCGGAGCGGCCGAAGCGCAAGTGGCCGTAGTCGTCGAAGGAATCGTCAGCGCGCGCGCGCCGCATCAGCCCGTAGTCGCGGTACAGCGCACGAGGCCTATATTTTTACAAGCATTTATTTAGTTTCACCTGTCCCGTTGTCTGTCTGTCTTTCTGTAGTCAAATCTTGCAAGTTACATTTGACCAACTCCCAGTAGTGGCATTGACTTCAAATTTGGCATACTTATGTAAATCACGTGACAGTACAATAATCTAGTAGTGACATCCTGGTAGTCCAGCCAGGATCGTCGCCGCAGGACGGAACTCTTCAACGGTTAATAGCATCGACTTGGAATTTGGTATGCAAATATACTTAGTTTGGGTGACATTGCAAGTAAAGTCAACAAAAAGTACAGTCAGCAAAAAAATCTTGTATTAAAAATAATTTTTTTATGGTTAGGTTATTTTACAACATTATTCAATGCATTTCACATAAGCGTTCTGCTCACTTTCATCTGGTGCCTTGCACTGCGCGCGCTATTATTGTCAGTGAGTGTGTTTGAAGCGATTAGCACAGTGAAACCAAGTGATTGCTCAGAAAAATATTACACAACTAGCATTTACATGCGGCTTCGCACGCGTAAATCATTAAGTAGATACAGCAGTTTAATTGAAATTCCGAGATTTATTAAATTCTCGGGAATTCCCTAAAATGGTTCGTGGTTTTCATTGATGTTAAATTAAAAACATCCATGTCAAATTTCACATTTATAATATTAGTAGAATAGGATAGGATGTGTGCATTAACGAAAAACAATTTTTAGTCTACCTAGACTCAAAAACATCAGTTGTCACAAAAAAGAGTGGGAAATAGATGAAGTCAATAGATTAAGTACTGGTTAAGTACTCGTTAAAATGTTACAGGTCCGAAGAAAGTGCCATTTAATTTGTTGCCTTTATAACCGTACAGTAATAGAGAATCTGAATAAAAGTTAAAGTTGTCATACCTGAAGTCTTCCTCATCCTCCGGTAGGGCCATGCCACGGCTCTTGCCCTCACAGCAAACAGTGAAGGTAGTCAACGCCACGGTTAACGCCAGCGCGATTATGGTCGCCACCCGCATCTTAGCGCTAATTGAGATCTATAAATTATAATGGACCAATATGGTATGTGCATATAACGGATAACATTGGAAAGCTTAATGAGTAAAAAAAAATACAAATATTGGAATATAGAACCTCCTCCTTTTTGAAGTCGGTAAAAATATAGTTATTGAAATCACATCCAACAATAGCCAAGATCGTTCATCCACCATTACCTGTCATATTTCGGTTTTTTAGATTTTTTTTTTACAGTACAATGGCAAAACCTACTGCTAGACACTGGCAAAATTATCCTCCAATGGACATAGCCATATTTAAAAAAAAAACAATAGCCAATTTTTTTATCTACATACTTAAATAAATAATCAATTGACACACTAGTACCATTGCGAAGAAATCAAATACCTTCGGTAGATAGAGTATGTACTTACTTAGTACTTTTCTATAGCATAATTCCACTTTTTTATTTTCTCATTTCTCTATTTTTAGACAATTATGCTCTTGTACTTACTACCGAAGGTACAATTTTTAATTTTTTTTAGATTTTTAGACAATTACGCCCTTGTACTATCGAAGGTACGAATGACTACATTATGTAATTAGAGAGCACCCAAATGAATTTTAATTTATTTATATACTAGCTTTTGCCCGCGGCTCTTCTCGCGTGGTATTCGGTTATCGCGTGCTGTTCCCTCGGGAACTGTGCGTTTTTTCGGGATAAAAAGTAGCCTATGTCACTCTCGGGCCCATAAACTATCTCTATGCCAAAAATCACGTTGATCCGTCGCTCCGTTACGGCGTGAAAGACGGAAAAACATACAAACACACTTTCGCATTTATAATATTAGTATGGATTTTTTACTGTAAGTACGAGTACAAGCAAGTGCAGATGCTCCGATTGGAACTCGGCACAAAAGTAAGAAAGTGTAATTGATTTGAAATTCCGGGATTTTGCAAAAATCCCCGCCCGGGAATCCTCAAAACTTCAACCTCAAAAAAGCAGGGACGTCTATGAGAATGAAATAAAATTGTGATATTTGGCGAAACATTCCTTAGGAATTCTCGGAAATTGCCGTGATGCCAAGCAGAGCAGTAATGAAATTTCATACAATATTGCTGCCTAGATTTTCAAGAAGGTTTAATGAACGACTTTCAAACGCTTTAGTGGGTAGGGGTCCACTTAATAGGCAAGTGTAGTTTAAATATAATACATTTGGACTCACCCGGTAACCAGAGACCACAGCGCCTGGACAAGTGAGGGGTTGAAGAATCAACAAGCTTTTATATACCAGCCTGCTGATAAGAAAAATAACTCCCCCTTCTTTTTAATATTCCCCTCGCAGCGAAGCCTCTGTAGTCTGCACGAGCGCCATAATCAGAACTGACATATTCCAATTATTTCGACAGCGAAGATTTAGCCTGTTATTGTTTTTAGCGTCGATTATTGGTTTTCGCTTGATTACATTTATTGTGTAGGATGAAAAATGGACATAATAAAGAAAGCAGCCTTCTGGTAAATATTTATTCGATATACATCTGACGCCTGATATAATTTATCAGTCAAACTATTTCCACATGTGTGGCTGATTGCAGCTCTCTATGGTCAAAGTTGTCAAAAAAAAAACTTTTCCCGCCATTAAATTAGGTAGAGGTTAACGAGCTCCGTGATTTATTTATAATTAAAAGGATAAAACAATAATTTTACGTTAGCAATGGGTGTTAATACGACAGAATTCGAAACATTTGAGCAGCAATTTCTGGAACTTGTTGCAGAATTTCAATCTCTAAGCGTAAGTTTGTATTTTTTTACAATTTCATTATTCAATTTGTTACCTAGTATGTAGGTACCTCAAATATTACAATTTCAATCTTGAAAAATCTATAAACCTTGTTTTACGACTGAAATGCCTTTAATTCTGGCCGGAATAATTTCAATCAGACATCAGAGAGTCATCTGCGAGATGCGGTCCGCTCAGAAAGTACGCGCGCGGAGGCGAGTGAGGCGGCGCGAGACGCGGCGGAGCGCGCGGCCTGTGAGGCGCGGGACGGCGCCGCCGCCGCCACCGCGGGGGCTGCGGCCGCGGCTGCTGCGCTCGCTAAGGCGCACGAGGAACTCGCTAGTGTTAAGACACAGGTAGAAATTACGGTAGGTGGGTGCATAAATGATAGATATATAATATGTCTTATCTACAGAGCAACATGATACATGACAGTTACCTGAATACCTTAGTACCAATATTATTATACCTAAACGAAATTCATAAGTTTTGATATATTTTTAAAAATTCTCTAGTCAGGGATTAGATATTAGAAAGCATATTATACTCATACACATAAGGTATGATAATGATGTCATCCATGTCGATTTTGGCAATGGCGATTCTACACGTAGGTTAATATTTAACATAGGTAATATACTGTCACTAAGAAACATAGATAGAGCTCTTTTGTTTGCGGTAGACAGACGACAGCATCATCTAGTTTCTAATTCTCGTAAGCTTTATGGATATGTATTTTGTACTATAAATTATATAACAAAAAATTGAACCGACTACAAAAAAACCATGAAAATAATTTTTCATCTCTCCTGTTCGGAAAGTTTAATTTTCATGGGTAGATAGCCATTATGCATTACGAGGAGCATGAATTGCTTAGAAACTGTGTTAAAGTAATTGAAATTCAACCCATGAAATACTTGTTATAGACTACAAAAAAAAATTAAATTGGTTCATAAATGACATTATTTCTTTGTTAGTTCCAATTAAAGCAAGGTGTTAAAGGCCACTTGTGTTGTTTAGTTTGCCGTGACAACCTACGGGACTCTATTATCTCCATACACTGGCGTCACAATGACAAATGCAAAATGCGTACATTGCATTGAGGTATAATTATGTTGGGTGGATTTTAGCAGACAGCTTTGGTATTTTTACACAGACAAAAATATAATATCATGACGCTAGAAAATTATGAAGAGTAAATTCGAAGAACGGCGATGAATCTATTCGGTTTGCACCGAAACCTTTACTTTGGCTGTCTTAGGAACGCCAACGAGCACTTCTCGAGGAACGTTGCACCGAGCAGTCGCAACAACTGAGCGCCCTGGAGCGGGAGATGCAACATCTGCGTCCGTTGAACGCCGCGCACACCGCATTGCAACGCCAGTACAGTGAGCTGCAAGAACGAGTGCGGGCCGCTCTTGAAGACGCGCGAAGGTAGAGCTCTATATTCAAACGAAACTCATCAGCAGGTTCGATGCTATTTTCGGCAGACAACCTTAACTTGCCTTGTTTGTTCGCAAACATTATAAGGTGTCAATTATTGTCACGCTCTACTAATTAAACGTCAAACATCCAGGGTCAATAAACACAGGGATCGACCGAACGTTCCAATTCCAATGAAGCACACAAACACATTGTAGCTTTGATATACTAGACTCTATCTGAACTACTTTCTCCAACTTCTTGCACAGTTGCACCATTTAACTATGTACGCTTTACCTACTATCATACACCACACAAATAATGTACCTACTGTACCACTACCATGAGTATTCAGTGACCGTACTCGATAGCGACGGCGTAAATTATTTGTATGGAGAATTGTACAGCGCCACTACAAATAATTTACGGTCACTGTAAACTCATAGTAGTGGTACTGCACCTGACAGTAAAACAGCTTAGGTAATAGAGATTGTTTTAAATATCCAGTCGCCATCAGATGCAAAGACTACAGCAGTTCACTCCGCTCGCACTCACAGTGAAGGCGAATATTACGGTAGGTAAGCCGCGATTACGCGAGATAAGCGTTCTCTCTGTACATGGCGTAAGTACGGGCGGCGAGCATCTCGGCCGCACAATGTACCAGTAATAAACGCTTACTGCACCTTGGTCGCGCAAATTCGTGGCCGGGTTGTTAAAGTTCGGTTCGAACTAGATGTTGTCATCGTTTGTTTGGTACAGCGAAGCATCTCGGCTGGAGAGCGAAGTGCGGCGCGTGGAGCGGTGCGCGGGCGGCGGCGCGGAGCTGCGCGAGCGCGCGCGCCTCGCCGCCGCCGCGCACGCGCGCGAGCGCCGCCTGGCCGCCGCAGAGCTGCAGCACACCTCGAGGGAACTGCTCAGAGCCAACGGTTAGCCAAGCTTGCTTATCCTTATCGATGTTATCTACTAAACGTTGTGATATGAGATTGAAAGCTACCGTTATGACTATTTGTTTTATGGTTAACAAACGATACTTTGTTTATTTTGAAATGGAAAAGAAAAGAGAGATGTAAGTATGTGCGTAACGAACAAGACGTAACATTTTCGTATTTTTATCTGTGAAAAACTGAAATAGGATAGAGTCGCCTGAATTGATTTTTAGTGATCCAAGAAGGTATCAATTAAAATGTCAATGTAGAGTCTCAATTGGACGTTTATATATATTTTCAGCGGAAACAGCTCGCCTCAATGCTCTGGTGGCTGAGCTCCAGAGTCGTTTATCAGAATTCACTCACCGAGACTCTTCGAAGGAGTCAATCGATCAGGATAAAGAAGCGTTGTGCGTCGCGCAGGCCGCACTCGAAGCGGAGCGCGCGGGCGCAGCGCGGCTGGAGCGTGCGCTTGCGGCCGCGCTCGCCGACAACGCCGCGCTCGCCACCGCTCTGCACGCCAAAGACAACACATCAGAACACCCGCTGACACCGCCGGCAAAAGAAACTAAAATTAACATCTCTCCCATTGATTCCTTCCTTGCAGACTAAATAAATTGAAAGTAATTTGTCCCCATTAAATTATAGTAGGCACTACGTAGTTTAAAATAAACCGTTTTCAATACAACTCAAAGTGTAATAAATATTATCAAAGTACGCTCAAGTTTCGCAAACCTAGTTTTGTGCCTAACCGGTCATGTATACCTCCCTATCATTATCATATACTTATGGAGTCCCTAAATAAAGCTTATAATAAACTAACTCATAGCACAATACAAGTAACCAATAGTGATTGAAATTTCTTTTTCACTTCTCATGCTCATAAAATGTTACTTTAGTCTCTGCATATTGGGACTAAAGCTCGTTTTCATTCTCTAGGGATTAAAGTTTTTTTTTTAAATTTACGTTGGAAACCCATACACAGCAAACACGGTGTTTGTGAATGGAAGATTTTTAGGCCGTGGAAATAACCTCAAAATTACAACTGTTGACCAGACATTAAAATAAAAAACCATTTTCTTTCGTGAAACAAAATTATTAGGAATATCAATCAATTCAATTATATTAAGGAATAAATCATTTTACTATGCATATTTAGTCCAATTAGTTTTAAAACAGTTTTCAATTTTGAAACTATTAGCTAAATACAGTGTGTATTTTTAATACTACCTCAAACTTTAAGGGCAGTTAGTGAAGGCCCTAATAATCACATTTTATTATGTTTTAGTAAAAAATTTAGACTTATTATTTTCCTTTCAAAATTAATTAGCACGCAATGTATTGTTACGCGATACTACTTGCTTTTTATTCAAAACGTCGCACTTGTTGACGTGACAACTGTCACAGAATGCTTTTCTCTTCTTGTACGCATTACATTGCTGCTCCAAAATATTTCAAAAATTACGCTCTGTTAGTTAATTCTAAATTAACAATTTGTTGTGATATCGGTTCACATCACTTAAATCTTCGTCTGGTTACAGTTTGAGGTAGTATTAAAAATACACGCTGTATATGCAAGCATAAAGAGTCACTTCATAAACAATAATATCAGTATAGATAAAAGAATAAAAAAACAGCGCAACCCTCCATTAGTCGAACGTACGTTTTTGAAAAGCAATGTATGTTGTAATTTTGTACAGAATATTGTTTTTTCCTCGTATTCAAAGTGAAAAGTAGTGTTAAACGCGAGACTATATAAACATAAACAATCATACTCGTAATGCTACTCGAACTATTTATAAGCCACCCTTGTTCTGCTCGGGTGGCTAAACACCTCGTGTCATTATGACTTGTTTTAGTCCCTTATTTGTTCAACAAGCTACTATTCTTGAAACTTTTAACAAAAATAAATAGTTTTTAATACAATTTTCGGTATCTAACCACCGGGGTCATTCAACATCACGCGATACGTACGATCATGCAAAAATGTCTTGCGTTTTTGTCTATGTAGGTACTTAAACATATGTTTTGATGGAATCGATAATCTGTCTGATGACATAAATATACGATCAGAACTGCTTTTTATTATGCAAATTACGTGGGAGAACCCGTCGATGCCGTGAAAAGGCATAGGTAAACATATCTTGGTCTTTTTGCACTTCCAAACTGGTTTCTCGTCAAACTCTCAAGACGCATCTTATGCAAGATTTACGTATGAGATGATGCCGCTTTATTTGATCAAATGTATCACTGGTGTTAATACAGTGGGTTTACTTCCTCCGACCGCTAATAAACAACAGTTACTTAGTACACATTCGCAGTGGAATAGGAGTATGAATGCGGCGGCCGGCCATTGAGCAGCTTTGAGGTAAAACATGTTTCTAGGAATGCGCAGCGCCCGCTCGCTCAGACGATTGTCTGCAACTGCATCCACCGAGACTGCATAATAAGTGGGACGTGCGCGTAATTAATAAAGAACCTTAACAATTAAGGAAACTTGTTTAAAAATATTACTAACAAGATTTATTGTTTATTGCTTACCGTTGCGGACTAATTATACTACCTATATTCATATGATATTCTCTAAGTAAACAAAAAATATATAAAATATTTTACACTCCAGTACCTGTATATTTTTAGGTTTTCAGTTAACTTTCGGTTTTTTTAGCTAAACAACAAACCGTTAGCTATACAAATTCTATTACATTTGTGCAACACTTGTTTTATTAGTTATGCATATCATAACGTCGAACGTGTCTTGCATAATACTACGTTATTTAAATGTTACGATCATCAATGGTCGGATGGATGTAGAGTAGGCGCAGTACGGTCAGCGGCGAATTTTCGCAAGGCTTCGCGGCGCCCCTCCCACGCTGCGTGGGCGCACGGCGCACGGCGGCAACCTGCCGCACTCAGTTGCACCGCATCTGACGCACACTCCGCGTCGCTCCTCGCCGATACGCTCTGCACAAAAACTATGTGCACCCGACAGAAACGACCTATCATCTAGTGTTAAATTATTGTACTTAAGTTTTCCAAGTGTCGCAAGTAACACAGGTGAGATTTTCCGCTCTAAATAATTAAAGTTTGAGCAAATTGTGATGTGAGTGCGCAATCTTTATTTTTATATTAAGTTGGAAAACTTGAAAGAGTCCTTTTTAAATGTCAAAAATTACGCTAGTGTCACCGCAAGAAGGCCACGCACTATTGACTTCAAAGTTCGAGGAATTCGGAAGTACGAAAACAAGTCCGTTAATGCTTTCTGAGAGTGCAGCAATTGTTTGGTTGTTAGTGGTAAACATCGCCCGCGGTTTTGTAAGTCTATTCATTCCGTGTATCTTATGCAGAGAAAGTTACTTTACTACGGTAACGACAATACTTATTTTCCTCATTGTAAAGATAGGTAAAGTCGTTACGTAGAACATAAGACAGCGGTGCATTCCATATTCAGAAAAACATGAATAGGTATACATTTGTCCGTATTGACGATGATAACAATGAGAAGTACTCAATTTTTTGAACTTCAAAAAGGCACATTTTACCAATTAGGGTAGTTGTTCCGCCAACGCCTGTGTATACAGCGTAGTGAGTCAGACATGCTGGGACACAAGGACGGTGAGCTCAATGCGTAAACATATGAATTTTATACATAATAGCACACCCACGAGACTTTGTCAATAGGAAGGCTATGTAGGTATGACACATAATACTTCTAGGTACTAATTACATATCTGTAAAAAATAATTATCGTAATATGGAATATTGATCTAAACACAAATGAAACAAATAGGTAGGTATGTTAATGAGTAATTTTTTAGTGAATCATCTATTTCCAAAACTGGTAAATTGATTTTCCTTTAAATATTTCAACACTCGTATTTATCAAACAAAGTATCAACTAAAGTATTAACTGTAATATTTTGATCATCTAATGTCACAATTTTAACTTTGAGTGTGCAAATCAATTCTGATCACGCATGGTCGCTCAGAAGGCTGATCAAGTTTCCTTTTAAAGATAGCATTAACAGATGTTATAAGAAAATAAATGCTTGTTTCTTAAAGTTCTTTTATTAAACTTAAATTAAATTATCCTTTTGCAAGAGTAACGTAGCGTACGTACCGAGTGTGGCCTGTTATACGAGCAAATAATTAAAACATAGATTGTAGTCGTCAAACTGAACAACATTAGTTCATCGACTTTTAAAAATAATGGAGTCTTTAGATCTTCCCTTTTTCAAACAAATTAAATACTATTATCAATGTACGACATCCTAGAACACAACTAACGTCGCCTGTCACGCTACAAACATCAAGCATTTTGCTCTGCATTGCTTCTTCGAATTAATTAAGTGTAATAAAAATTAAAAGACTAATTATTTTTAAAATTCGATGAACTAATGTTGTTCAGTACGACGACTACAATCTATGTTTTAATTTATTTGCTCATGTGACAGGCCACACCCGGTATAAAACATTTAATTTGCATATTACGAGTATATAGATTAGTGGTTCTGTAGATAGCCAAACGATACCTGTGAACTATGAGCCAGCTATGCCTACATTCAAAGAAACTGATAAACGTGCCTATAAGTATTCGCTATTTATAAATGACAATTAAAAGGGTGTAATACTGAGGAGAGTCATAATAAAGTTGAGCGTGTAAGGCTCTATCTCCGCCTGTGCGGAACTGTTTACAGTTTTCTTTTTTCCTTTAAATTGGATCCAGTTTTCTGGATTAAATATAGAATTACGTAATCAAGTATGTGAAGAAAATAGCTATTCTAAATAGGTACATAGGTACATAAATAGTTATCTAAGAACTAGGTGATAAAGCTCCGCTAAGATAATCAGCGAAAAGATTCAAAGATTCAAATCATTTATTGTAAGACCACAGGTATATAAATAAGGTATTAAAGTTTGCTTGTGCACACACTAGACCTTTCAACTGAAACCGATGGTTTGATAAAATTACCACAAAATAATTAGTGTGTGGCAACAGACTGCAGCAGTAATATAATTCAGTCTTAGACAAACTTCAGCCCATTTACGTGACACTACTACGTATATGCTAGTTAAGATCGGTAGTACTAACTGCTAGATTAGTAAAAACTAAAGATTTCAATGGATAATAGGTACCTATGTACCCATAACGTGAGGCATAATCGGTTTTGATTTTTCTGGTACTAAGTATATTCAAATTTTATAGTTGTTTTAGCACCTACAGACCACCTCATAATATGAACGATTTTGTTTCAGAACGATGATCCGCTCGATAACGATCTACTTATTAGTTTTAAGTTTAATTGCTCCGGCCGTGATACAATGGTAAGTTAATAACTATTATATTTTTAATCACGTTTAAGAAATCTAATTGCCGTAACAGGAATAGGAATTTTAAAGACGCCACATAAAAAAAACCTTCAGGCGTATGAAACTCCTTTAACACTTAATTAGTCGGTAATAGTAGATTGTTGAACAAGGGACTAAAACAAGCCATAACGACACGAGGCTATGGATCGAGTGGCATTATGGTTGTTTAGTCTCGCGTTAAACAATCTACTTTTCACTTAAATGCGAGGAAAAATAAGTGATTTACTGAAATCTATAACGATTGTGTCATGAACATGTGTTACGTAAACAAGTATAATATCTACTATGTAACAAAAGTGCACGTACTCGTAACGTACGAGTAGCTAATTATCATTCTTTTGTGCGGTAAATTAACTGTTATGTTATTCGATTTTCCAACAAAGTTAAAAAATTGCCTGCCTGTCACTTTTCTCCAAGTTTATTCTGTCAACTTTTGTTCTGCACATTGTTCGTCGACCATTAATGTATTCCTGTCCCCTTTAACTATTAAGATTATGCAAGCTGTTGTACATAACTTCGTCTACGGGAATTCTACTTACTAACTATGCGATTTTCCGGAATTCATGCTTAAGAACTGTTCTACCTATGTCCTTCTGAGGTTGTCAAACTATCTCCATACCAAAATTCATTTAAGTCGATCAGCGTTTTAAGCGCGAAGAGATAACAGACAGACCGACAGACAGACAAAGCTACTTTATTTAATGCCAACTTTGGTTGTCACGAGATATTTAAATCGGATACCTGCCACTTACCTGTAATTGATTAGTTAAAAACAACTAAATATATGAGGATTTAATATGTGTAAGGAACTTGATATGGTTTAGTATTTAGTATTACAATCTAGGTATAAGAATGCTATGATAGCCAAGTGCCAAAATTTCAAACACGTATACTTACTTACCCTCTGTTTCACCATTCATTGATTAAATTTATCTGACGGATAAAAAAATGTGATGCCGTCTGTTTGTTTTGTTGGATAAGACGGAGACGACATCACATTTATCCGTCAAATAAAATTGATCAATGGGTGGTGAAACAGCCCCTTAGTCTTATTCACTAACTTGCTATTTCCCCGCAGTATATCAGTGATCGGGCCGCGTGTGTTCCGGCCGTTCAGCGCGTACCGCGTGGCCGTGGCGGGCGGTGCGCGTGCGCAGACCGTGTATGTGGCCGTGGAGGGCAAGCGGGCCACCGGCGAGCTGTACTCGCAGGGACGCGAGGTCCAAGTGCAAGCTGGGACTTCGAGAATAGTCGATCTTGAGGTAGCTCCAAGTGGCCTGTAGCCGTTGTTACATGAAGATTTTAAGGTCTCTGCACATTACACCGTAACATACCATGACCGTAATAGGAACGTGTCAGACGGAGTGCCAAGCGCACACATGATACGCGCCGGCGACGTTTGGTAACCCAAACGTGCTATTTGGCATAGTCTCATACTTTTCGATACAAAGAATATATATTTGCCTGACAGGTTGCTATTTAATTACGGTTATGACATGATACGATGTAATGTGTAGAGATCATTACTACGTCTACAAATAACGACGTCTATAATTCACGACAGTATTAATTATACATAGATCGACGATCCTGGCCCTGGTAACTACGAGCTGGTGGCGCAGTCGCGGTCGGGGCCGCAGTTCGCTTCGTCGGCGCGGCTCGCCTACCAGCCGCGCAGCTACTGCGTCTTCGTGCAGACGGACAAACGGGTCTACCAGCCCGGGGACACCATCAAGTTCAGGGTCGTCGCTTTGGACAAGTAAGGGCGGAAGAGAATAATCATTAGTAGTCTTCGCTTAAAACTGAAGGATGCTCAATTGCTCAGGTCGTATTTGTTAAGTACTTAAACTCAACATGTCTTGTACGCCCCCAAAACTTTCTTTAGTTTAGTTTATCTTGAATTCTTGAACTATTTGATTCCCTATATTTTAAATGTATTTAGGTATTTATGGTAATCACGTGATTTAAGCAAACACAAAAGTAATTGCCTGTAATATAATCAGGAACACCTATTTGGCTTACAAAATTAACACTAGACATCTATTTACCTGGAGTGTCGACATTGTAAGAGTTGCGCGCAATCGTTGAATGCAAGTGGCGAATTGTCGTTCATTGTGGCGTTCTAGGGGAAAGGCCTTAGTTCAGCAGTGAACGTCTCTCGGCTGATGATGATGATGATCTAATTTACCTAAATAAACATTATGTACCTCCTAACGATAGTAACTAGGTATTGCTTCATTCAACTTGAATTCATGATAAAAACCATTGTTTTAAAGCTTACTACATTTAAAACTATCAAGTTTCTTGTTTGGCATTAGTCAATCGTATCTAATAAACAATGTGACTTTGAACGAATTTCATCAGCACCGTAACGCAAGACACTTTCGCTTTCGATACCATCGCCGATGAGGAGCTGGTGCGCGTGAGATTACGTGTGATTACCGCGCGGTCATTAACCTGCTCACTCGACAGGTATCTGCTGCCTCTGTCTGGCCTGATAGACGTGAGCGTGATGGATACAGGAGGCTCTCCCGTCAGGCAGTGGGGCGCCGTCCCCCTGGAGCAGGGAATCGTCGCTGATGAGCTGGTCCTTGCCGACGAGCCGGCGCTCGGCGAATGGACCATACAAGTGAGGAAGTTACCGTCGGCTGCTCAGATAGCTATCGTGACTTTGAATTTAACACCCACTTTGAGATGACCTTAGATTTGAATTCTTGAAGCACATTTGCATTTACAATTCAAGTATTACGAGTGACTACATTATTTTTACCTACCTACGAAGATGCATATTGCACAGCTGTAGCATTACAACTGGCACTTTATTTTTAACTTTTATTATAATTTTTAATCGTAGCTCTCCCAAACGGATGAACCGATTTTGATAAGATTTTTTAATCGAAAGCTAGTTTAATCAAGATTTAAATTAGTTCTCAGTTAAGTTTCATTAATTCATTTCTCAACTTATTATTTTCTTTTGCTATTAATTGTTTTCTTTTAAACGGAAAAATTATGAAGAATCTTATTAATTAACTATTTGATATGACTAGGTTACCTTCGCCAATTTTCATCTCTTTCACCAGAAATAACGATGAATGTTTTTTTTATAGGTGGAAGTAAAGAATCAGATATACTCGCGGCATATTTTAGTGGCGGATTATGTAATGCCGAAGTTCCAGATGGACATACAGATGCCCAAAGAGATGTTGTTCAGCGATGGACGCTTTACACTAAACGTTACCGCTAAGTATGAAACATTGTTTTTACGATTAACAACATCGCTTCCTCCTATCCATTACGCTTACTATGTACAGTCAAGGGCAAAATTATGTATGCACTTTAGAACCTTGTCACTTTAACCACTGTGACAGTTGATATGGCAGTTCAAATATGACGAAAGTAGACAAGGTACTAAAGTGTATACATATTTTTGCCCTTGACTGTACCTACAATTCAAAATACGAGTACCTACGCCCTGGTAGCAGGTATAAAAGATCATAATAATATTATGCAATTATACATCTCTAAGCCCTTAATTTTGTATTTGTTTTTCTAACTCAATATTTTTTTATTTTTAGTGTCTAACATACTGACTGAGTAGCAAAAAATGTAGACCTCAAATGTATGTAGTAATAGGTAATTTTGTATGTAGAGTCGGCAAAATTTTATGTCGCTGAGTACATTAAGTTGGAAGGTAAATTCGGTGTCTTGATTGAAATCTAGTATTTAACGTGTCAGGCCGTTGGGTAAAGTGAAACCAATCAACACAATAAACAACCTTCCATTGTTTCAACAAAGGAAATGTGTTTTCTCCGAGAAAGCTGTCGACAGTCGTTACAATGATGGAAAAGTCATTATTCAATTGTAGAGTTTTCAATCGCGAACATAAAGAACAAAAGTTAAGAAGACGTAGGATGAGATTCCTTGAATTTGCAAACAATGTCGGTTTTTTGCGGGTTTGGACATTAATGGATGTAAGGCAACGTTAATAACTCAAGACTGCGCAAAAAAAAATGATTAATTCTGCTTTTTGCCATCAACTTAATTGAATTCTGCAGGATTCTGTCAGCCAAAAGCCAGAAACAAAAAACTGGTTTAAATATGTACATGTTAGACGATATGCTTTAGATTCGACGAACAAACAGTGAATTAGCTATCTATAGTACCTATTTAATATATTGATGACATTTTTTAGCCACTTCAACGGCTTACCAGTAGAAGGAGAACTGACGATATCCGCATACGCTGTTTTCTTCTCCGACATACTACAGCCAGTATTCTCGAACCCAGCTCGAAAAGTCGTCGACATCAACGGTCACGCTGAAGTCACTTATGACCTTAAGACGGACCTTGACCTGGCAGAGGACGCAGCCAGGCCGCTAGTCGTCGAAGCAGTGTTGGAGGAAAAAGACACACTGATAAGACAAAACGTATCATCAAGAATATTGTTGTTGCGAACCCCTTACAGATTGAAGGTCACAGCCCCGGAGTACTTCAGGCCTATGCTGCCATACAATGTTCAGGTTAGCAAGTCATGGCATTTGTTTAATTTGCGTAAGGAGAACGGTAGCCTTCTGCGGTGGAACGAATCCATAAAAGTTTTGCCTTGCACCGTGCCTACCTATTATATTTTTTTACAACACCACAGTAGTACCTACTAGCTGCGTAGATAACATAACAATAAAAGTGGATCGAAAAAGTGCCTACGTTACGTATGAATGTTGTTGGCACAACTGGCGCTTGATATGCTTGACCCGGACAACTGAAGATATGTCTAATGGAACGGACATCAAAAAAAAATGGAACCGACTACAAAAAACCCTGAAATAATTTTCTACCAGTCTAAAGTGGTAACTATGGCCCAAGCCCTCTCATTATGAGTGGAGGCCTGTGCCCAGCAGTGGGACGTATATAGGCTGGGACGAAACTGAAGTCGGTGCCTCAGCACGAGCCAGCAGGAGTGCACCTATATAGTCGTCTACTTCACCTACATACCTACTTTATATATTAGACTTCAATCACTCCTGCTGTTTTTTCAGGGTTTTGTGTAGTCGGTTCCATTTTTTGTTATAAAATTTTTTTTTTTCACGCTTTTTAGTGTTAATGATCTAAGATACAGTACTTTAATGTCAACTGCTCGACACCTTTTACGAAAGATTACTTTTCTGATGCAGAGACGTTCATTATTGAGGAGTCCTGGTGCTTCACCACCCGTTCCATTTTACCATATGCATTACGACGAGCATAAATTGCTTACCTACTCTGTTAAAGTAATTGAAATTCAACTCGTGAACTACTTGTTATTGAGTAGTAGCTCTGTTGGTCAAATGTGGTCATCATCATCAGTTCCACTTCACCAAATTATGATTTTCATGAGCAAATGCACAAGTTACTGCAAAATATATCCAAATTACCACAGGTGTCCCTACAACATTTGAAGAGTTCCCTCGATTTCCTTAAGATCCAATCATCAGATCCTGATTTGGTGCTTATGGAACCTAATTGAAAGCATTTCTAGACGAACGCAAAAAAAATTTTTCGAATCGGTTTACAAACGACGGAGTTCTGAGGTAACAAACATTAAAAAAAAAAAAAAAAATACAACCGAATAGATAACCTCCTCCTTTTTTTTGAAGTCGGTTAAAAAGAGGTTCTGAAACTAAATATTTTTACTTCTATAATTATACCTATCGATTTCGATGGTTATTTTTGCTCGATAGTGTATGCCTCTAATTCTCAGCTCAACAGTGGTCCCTTAGGTATCCCATACATTTATCAAAACGGGAGGTACCTACCCTAAAAAAAAAAATTGATTTAGTTTACTTGTTTGGTATACGTAAATAATCTGCCTTTAAAAACTTTTTTTTTTACAGATTGAAGTGTTAGACCCGTCAGGCCAAGTGATGAACGTAGACGATGACGTCACAGTAGAGAGTCTCTGGGACGACGGAGCGCCAGTTAATGTGACCACAATCGCCTTGAAGAAAGGTTTAGCAACGTACTCGCTCACACCGGCCGAGGCGTTCTCCAACCTAACACTCAATTTAGTGGTAAAATTTCGAAACTATCTATAACACTGTTTGTGACATATAATTAGCACCAATAACTGGCACAAAAAGCGTAGGAACATAAAAATAAGACGTGTCAGATATTTTTGCAACCTCCGCTGTGTCAGATATTAATGCAGGTGACTGTAAAAGCACATGTTTTCTTCCAGATAAAGTACAAGGAGGTGTCAGAGCGAGTGATAAACGTAGTGCGGTGCGCTGACACCAATGGTCAGTACTTGACGGTGCAGCTTCTGACACGAAATACTTCGGTCGGAGACGTCATGCGCGCGCGCATATCCTCCACCGAGCGCATGGACATATTGTATTATGCTGTGATCGGGCGCGGGGACATCCTGATGGCTAAAACCTTAGAAGTAAGTGCAAGCCATATTATATTCACGTTCGTTGTTAAGCAAGCACTCTGCAGGAAAGTAAAGAAGTGACCGTGATCCCTTTATTCAGAATCAGACTTTTTTCAGCACGTTAGCGTTTACGTAAGCGTAGATCCAGATAAGTAGATAGGCAAAGACTGTACCTACCTGGAATAAATAGAATCGAATTTCATGTATTTTTCATACAAAACGCCTTCAATGTGTAGTTTAGAGAATAACCATGGGAATTTAATAAAATCCCAGAATCACTAAACTTGCCAGATTCACGTGCGTAAAACCGCAGGTAAGATTGTAATAATATCATCATCAACAACCAGAAAACGTCCCCTGCTGAACAAAGGCCTCCCCCTTAGAACACCACATTGAACGACATCTCGCCACTTGCATCAACCAGTTGCCCGCAACTCTCACGATTTCGACAGTCCACTAGGGAGGCCTGCCAACGTTTCGTTTTGTAATGATATAGATATACCTAGTGCCATCCACGAAGACGCGTGATTTTGTCAAAATTAGACATTAAAGACATTTTAATAAGAACTATGGCACGTGTCATCGTGAATAGTCTACCTATAGGTTAGTACTTATTCTGTGATAATAGATTATGTTTTGTGGTACCAGCTGAGCCCGGCGCGGCGCAGCGTCGACGTGTCGGCGCCGGTGACGGCCCGCATGGCGCCGGGCTGCGTGCTGCTAGCGTGGGCCCCGCTGCTCGGCTCGCGCGACGCCGTGCTCGCCGCCGCCGTCTATGTTCCGCAACGGGACTTGCTGCAACAGGAGGTAACACCGGGTTAACACGACAGAAGTAAAATCATCCGAGCTGCTATAGATTGCTATAGATGGTAGGACCTTGTGCAAGGTCCGCCCGGATTGCTACCACCATCTTGCTCGCTAATCCTGCCGTGAAGCAGCAGAGCTTGCACTGTTGTGTTTCGGCATCGAGAGTAAGACAACCGGTGAAACTACTGGCACTTGAGGTATTCCATCTTAGGCCTCTATGTTGGCAACGCAACTGCAATCCCCCTGGTGTTGCAGGTGTCTATAGACGGTGGTGATCGTTGGTGACCATCAGAAGACCCACTTGCTCGTTTGCCATCCAATCGAATATAAAAAATTTGTGATGTCATGGATTATTTATTAGGCCCTAAATAAATTTTAACGAAAACATTGATCTTGATTTTGAGATCTCGAAGGCATTTCCAACGTATACGATGAAGTGTACTATTTTACGTTGGGCTAAATAACTACATAGGTATTAATAATAGAAATTATACGTTAAGCGCCATAATAAAGTATTTTGACAAACGTTGAACTACTTAGGTATTTAAAAAAAGACAAGCGTTAACATAATGTCCTAAAAATCTAAATAAATCTAGTATAAAACTAACATAATCTATTTCGGCGGTAGGTCCGTCTATCGGTAGGCGGGGGACAGCGGCCGGGCGGGTCGGTGGAGCTGCGCGTGGAGGGCGCGCCCACGGCGCACGCGGCCGTGCTGGCCGTGGACGCGCGCGCCGCCGCCGCCGGGCTCGCCGGCAGCGACGGGCAGGGCAGCGGGCTCGACAGACACACGGTGAGGAAGACAAGCTTATCAACGTTAGAAAAGCGGCCACGAGAATTAAACTGAATGATTAATTAGGTATAAGAGTGGTTTATTGGAATTTTCTTGTATTTTTTATTTCAATTCCAAATTTTTACTTTTACGGTCATCCCGTTAAACCTAAATTGAAAATACAAACTGAAATATAGATGCACAAAAAAAAACAGAAAAATAAGACCAGCACTTAGGTCTTGGGTGGTTGGGTCTGGGTCTTGGGTGGGTGGTCTTATTTTTCTGGTTTTTCTATGCATCTAAATTTCAGTTTGTATTTTCAATTTTGATTAAGTAGACCCACAATAACAAAAAGAACTGATTGCACAAAAGGAAAATGAATGAATAAATGTCAAAATCCTGCTGTCATTACACGACTTGTTCCTGTGTGCGTGACCTCAACTCTCGGGGCACTATAGCTATAATTGTGTTTGTATCAGTGACGTGTAGTGAACATTTTCGTTAGACAACTCAGAGAGTGAGAGAAACGATAAAAGCTAGTCAAACAATAATTCTACTAGGTAAGGGACACACTAGATATACTTGATTGATTACAAACGCTTTTCTAAACAGATCGAGCGCGAAGTAGAAAGTTTCAGCGGTTTGAGGCATTCGATATTCAAGAATGAAGATCATTTGCCTGGCTTAGGAGTTGATCTAGGAGGAAACGCCACGTTCGACGTGTTTACGGTAAGCATCAGCTGCTTAAACTAGGTACATATGTCATACCACTGGCCTGCTAAAATATATGAAACGTGTTACTCCCGTTACAGAATGCTGGAGTCATCATTTTAACTGATGGTTTCGTGCAAAAAAGCCAACTTTCAGGTAAGCTGTCTCAATTTACTAAGTTTTGTGTTTGTGACCTTCTGTTATACTTTCTTAAACTGTGATTAATTAACAGGTCAAATACCTTTGCCGAGTCTACCAGAAACGGGCACCCGGCCTCCGCTCGCCGGGCCGTATGCTTTCAGCAGACTTCCAACCCCGCCTACGCCCCGATATTATCTGACAGTGGAGCCGCAGCCCACGTGGACGCTAGCGAATTTCTCACTGGGGTGGGAACCGCACTACCTAATCATTACGTAATCTCTTTAAAACTAACTTACACGAGCAACATTGAACATTTTTACTTTTTGCAGTCTCGACGGAACAGGCTTTGAAAACAGAGTGTCTCCAATAACCAGTGGGGACTGGCTTGTGGGGGCGTTCGCTGTGCATCCTGAACTCGGCTTGGGCCTTGCTTCTCCAAGAAAATACGCCACAAGCGTTCCTCTGACGATTACTGCAGAACTACCGGCGACCTTGCAGCGAGGAGAGGCCATTGCAGCTGTCATCACGTTGAAAAGCACACTGACAGTGGACACAAACATTGAAGTCACTTTTCATAATTCTGAGCAGTATTTCGAGTTTGAGCCGCTGGAGAACAGCGTCGACTCTGCCAAGAGTGAGTTCACGATGATCGCTGCCTTAAATCTGTTTTTTTTTTTTTTTTGAGCGTAAGTATAAAATGGTCTTATTTTCATAGAAATCGAAGTATTCCGCCGCCTTCGAGTGACGGTGCCGGCGCGCGGGTTAGCCAGCACAGCGTTCCTGGTGAGCGCCGTGCGGCTGGGTGAAGCACCTATCATCGTCGAGGCGACTGGCGACGGAGTATCCGCTTCTCTCTACAGAACTATTGACGTTAAGGTTTGTCCTCTTACCTATTATCTGTTTCTATAGGCTGCTTTTGATTATTTATGATGTGCCTACTGCACTATTTATCGACGTGTAATTAATTAAAAGATAGGATAATGTTAAAAACTCAGAAATTATAAATCTGTCTTTGTCTTTTTATTCTCATTTTTTTGCTTCGTACTTTTTAGTATTCTTTAAAAAAATCCAACGCCAACGACCAATAATAAATATGGTGTAAAAGTAATCTTTAATATACAATGCCATAGAACTCACAAGCACTGGCATCGACTTGAAATTTGGTATTACAAATGTGGTTTAGGTGACAATACTTACAAGTGAAACTTACTATCGTAGGATGGTTACGAAGAGGAGCTGTCATCGTGGAGTCTGGTAGACGCGCGGCGCGGCGTGGGGCGCGCCAACGTGTCGCTGTGGGTGGCGCCGGGCACGCGCGCGGGCGCGGCGGCGCTGCTGGCGGCGGGCGCGCTGCTGGCGCCGGCGCTGCGGGCCGCGCGCGCCGCGCCCGCCGCCGCCGCCGACCCCGTTAGCGCGCTGAGACCGCTCGCCGTCGCTTGCGTGCTGCTCGACTACTTGCAAGTAAGTGAAACTACATGAAGCCACAGTATATATATAAGCTAAAGTAGTATGGAAGCTACGAACAAATCGATCGAAACGAACACACTCACAGACGCGCGCTCTACAGTACCGGTACTGCAGTACCAAAGACTACAGTTGCTCAGAGGCCATGTAGAGCTCGCGTGTTCGTTTCAATCGTAGCTTCGCAGCTTCCATACTGCTTTAGCTTATTTATATACTGTGATGAAGCTGAGGCCCTGGTTTCTCTTACCACCCGCCGCCGGTAACCGGTGATCGACGCGTGTGCAACGTACGAATGTTTTGTTCGGGAATGCTTGAAGGTGGTTACTCTGAAACATTTCCGAACAAAACATTCGAACGTCGTCGGGCGCGGACACGCGTCGGTGGTCGCCGGTCAGAGAAACCAGGGCCTAACCGCGCTGTATTAGCGCGCCATAATAATGTCTTTCTCAAGCGATACCTACTTTATAGATGGAAAGACAGACTGCGCGCTAAAGCCGCATATTGCCTTCATGCATCAAAACTCATATAACGTAGCCATATAATTACAGCAATTCAATAACTTTTCTCCGAGGTCTATTCTTTTTCCGCTCTGTATGGTTAGAAATTCGTCTTTCAACTTTGAGTCATCCATTACAATCGCGATCAAGTCAGCAATTTTTTTGAGTGCAGTTCCGCTCAAGTTTATTTTACTTACTCCCATAATCTCTATTTGCAAGGCGATCGAAGAGGACGATTCTGTGATAACGAGTGAGGCGCGCGCGCACGCCGCCGCCGGCTACCAGCGGCTCATGGCGTACCGCCGCCCTGACGGCTCTTTTGCACCTGACACGGACGACGAGTCTACAGGAGACGTGTGGTAAAGTTTTGAATTTGTACCTATTTTACGTATTTTACCATGTTTCTTTCACGTTCACCACCAACATAAGACTTCGTAGTTATTAATAATGCCTTGCAATCTTTTGTCTTAGTACTGGAAGTCAATTAGGTACCATTAGCCAAATAAGTGGTCTATCAATTTTTAAAAAAGTTCAGGAAAAAATAGAACTATCAAATTAATATGTCGCTAAAGTCGAACTTTCAAGTTGACAGACACGTCTATTGGTATTATTGTTTCGTGACATGCAAACGATTATCAACTTTAGGGTGGTAGACTACATATTTGGCTGATGATACCTACTTATAATGTCATTAAAGTGTATTAAATTACGATTGTGTATCGATCGATATGGCGCCCCATATTGGGCGCCACTTTTTTTCTTGTAACCAACCTTCACGTGGGCGCTAATATTCCCACGGAATAGGGATAAAATCCTTAAATCTCAACCCCTAGGTTCTAGATTATGTTTGTAACGTTAATGGAGACCGTGTTGAAATTTTTGGGAATTCGCAAAGGACTTTTTCAAAACAATGGTTGATAAAGCAAAGCCACGGGTAAATGCTGGGTGTATGACATGGTGATGGAGTACGAGGGTGCGTTGTGCGTTGCAGGATGACGGCGGTGGCGGCGCGGTGGCTGTCCCGCTGCGCGCGGCACGTGGCGGCGCCGCCGGCGGCGGGCGCGGCGCTGCGCTGGCTGGCGCGCCGGCAGCAGCCCGCCGGCAGCTGGCCGCCGCCGCCGCCCGCCGCGCGCGCTGACCCGCACGCGCAGCGCCCGCTCCCCACCGCTGCGTATGCGCTCATGGCGCTCTCGCAGTCACAGGTACGGCTCTCTAAAGTTTTTTAAGGGTCAATCAACTTTTTCTTGTCACTCGTTGCTATAGTTATGGTCTCCTGAGTCATTCTTTAAGCCGTAAGTTTATATGATTAAAATATGCCAAACATACATTTTTGTGGTAGTTTTAAGCCCTTTTTATGATTGGTCAACTAATAAGCATGTTAGTAGGTATAATGTGACACAACATTTCTTCTAACAAACTGTACTACTTTTTGCCCCCTCGGGATGGGACAGGATCTTCTTCTTCTTCTTCTTTTCAGCATATATTCGTCCACTGCTGGACATATGCCTCTTCCATGGATTTCCATGTTGACCTAGATGCGGCAGATCTGGTCCAAGTTGGTCCTGCTGGGACAGGATAACGACAAGAAATAGTTGATCCACCCATATCTCTACAATACAGTACCAGGGTACCGAGCTTCGCTCATCTGCGCTCGAGCTAAAACTCGGAAACGGGTTATTCGTCCCCGAAAACCATCATGCACCAAATTTCATCGAAATCGTTGGTTTCCGAAATCCGCAAAATAAATACCTATACCAGAACTGCTCTATAGAAACAGATGTACATGATACCTATAATAAATACCTAGGTACGCCAAGGGCAAAAATATGTATACACTTTAGTACCTTGTCACTTTAACCACTGTGACAGTTCATATATGGCAGTTCAAATATGACGAAAATAGACAAGGTACTAAAGTGTATATTTTTACTTTTTGTGTATATTTTTGCCCTTGACTGTACCTACTAAATATTTTCTTACTGTCCAGATTGTTGAAAGGTAGTACCAATATGAAACATAAATTTTCAGAGCAACGACGCTAACCTAAAACAAGCTGCCCTGCTAGCCAGCAACTTCGTGGCGGGCTCGCTGTCCCCCGAAGAAGACCCGTACTCCCTGGCCGTGGCGGCGGGCGCGCTGGCCGCCGCGCGCCACCCCCAGGCCGCCACCGCGCTCCAGATGATGGACCGCTACACCAACGCCTCAGGTAATAAAAACTGGCTAACTGAGTACCTACCCAGAAAGGCCAAGAGATCTCTCTCTTCTTTGAAATCCTCATCCATGAGTTAGCCAAGAACCTTTTGAGTCTATAATTTAAAGTGACCTTTCGAACCTTAACTTCTAGTCAACTGTTGTTTTATTAGCTATTATTCTTCCCAGGTTCAATGAAATTCTGGTCACGCAAGCTACAAGGGAACGAATGGCGAAACCCGTGGTTGAAGACCAACAGTTTGGAAGCTTCCACGGCAGCTTGGGGGCTCCGCGCCATGTTGTCGGAGAGACTGCTCGACGAGGCTGTTCCGGTCGCGAGATATCTTCTGCAAGCCCAGAGCGATCTGGATCCTGATGTGGTAAAGCTCTATCAATCAATACATCTTGATTATTTGATAGAATATAGAAATATGAATCTAATCTTGCTAATTCTTTCAGCTGGATTCACTCGCAATGTTTGCTAAAGCGGTACGATCTCCAACAAATCTTCGGCTATCGGTTAACGTCACAGGATCCGAAGAGGCGAGACAGTTCAACATTGACAGCCACAATGCTCTCGTCGTTCAAACGCAACTGGTAAATAAATTACCGAATTAAACGGAAATTGTTCTCTTTCCGTAGCCAATGGATTTTTACTGTGTCTTCAATCTTTTGAAGGTACGCGCTGCTCGTTCAGCCAGCGCAATAACCGAAGGTCGGGGCTTAGCCGTCGTGGGCCTCGCAGCCAAGGGCAGCACTAACGTGACAGCGGCCTGGCCGAGGTTCAACCTCGATCCTCGCGTCGACCAAGTGTCCACTAAGGACCGCTTGCAACTCTCCATTTGCATAGGGTTAGTATTGCCAAAAAACTAGACCACTGGACCATACCATTCTCTACTGTTCTATTTTGTAGAGTTTGAGAGAAATCATACTGTTCATATCAAAAACAACTGACACTTACCTACACCCTACTTCAGTTGCTGGCTGTAATTTTTATCTTTAAGAAGTTACCTAGTCAGTCAGATAGAGATTATCTCGCACAGAGAAGCTATTCATTATATATAACTTGACAGGTTCGTGGCACTCGGCAACGAAACGGAAAGCGGACTATCACTGTTGACAGTGCAGCTGCCGTCGGGATTCCTTGCCGACATACACACGCTCACCGAGCTTACGGTGAGTAGGGCGCTATGTCTATACCCTAGATCAGGTCCTACCAAGGGTTCGTTGACGACATCATTCGGATAAAATGTGTAGTATCAGTGTATAGTAGTAGAGTAACTAGTACAGTGTCGTTTACAGGCGGCCGAGCACGTGTGGGGCGCGCGCCTGGGGGCGGGCGGCGCGCGCGTGCTGGCGTGGGTGCGCGCGGGCCGCGCCGAGCGCTGCGCCACGCTGGGCGCGCCGCGCGCGCTGCCCGTGGCCCGCCAGCGCGCCGGCGTCGCCACGCTCACCGACCTCGCCGACTCTAGTCAGTATTGTAGCAGAGTGGCATGCGTTGTGCAGATGAGCGGGGAGCGTCAGCAGGCGAGAAATAATACGGCCAGGATATCACGATATTGCTTTATGTATTAGGTGGACACTGAAGCTGGACAATACTGAGTTGATTACACTTGATATGAGGCGATGGAGTTTTACATAACAGTTATTAGACAAAGGACAAATCGGTTTACATGCTTATATCACGGACGGAGGAAATGAACAAGTTCAAAGTCATTTGACATTTGTGACAGTATTGCCATAGCCTAAATTCATCAAAATTAAGACCATAACATACTCATGTATTGCCATATTTATTTGCAATGCTATAAGGCTTAACATTCATTAACACTACCCCTTAAGCTCTTATAACATTGATAGAGTCAACCAACTAGTTTGACAAAGTAATGACAGAAGACACAACATGACATGCCCAAACACTTAACTAATTTTGACACAAAAACACATCATAACAATACATCTATAATATTCATGCCATCCAAAAATTTATGGTGCCTCATAGAACTTAAAGGTTTGGTCAATATATCTGCAACCATATTGTTAGTTGGCATGTATTTAATTTTAACAAAACCTTTCTGAATTAAATCTTTTACATAGTGGTACCTAAGGTCAATGTGCTTGGTTTTCTTGTGACAATATTCTTTTATTTCTAAGAGCTTGTGTGCACTCTGGTTATCATTATATAATAATATATCAATATTATTAGCTAGAAATTCAGAGACAAAATTCTTAATAAAACACAACTCTTTACATATGTCACTGATAGCTATATACTCAGCCTCAGTGCTAGAGAGAGCCACACAGCGCTGTTTACGTGACTCCCAGCTGATGTTGTTCCTACCTAGCTTCACTATGTAGCCAGTGTATGACTTACGGTCCACACTGTCATTTGCCCAATCTGCATCTGCATAAGCGGTTATGTTAAAATCACGCGTTCTATAAAAACATAGACCATAATTCAACGTTCCCGCCAAGTATCGTAAAATGCGTTTAGCTGCTAACCAATGCGTATTATCAAAGTCATGATTAAATTGGCTTAACTGACTACATGCATATGCAATGTCGGGCCGAGTACAGATGGACAGGTACATTAAACAACCTAATAATTCTCTATACTTGTAAGTCTCATCATCCAAACAATCCAACTCTGGTTTATGCAATTTAGAATTAACTACCATGGGCGTAGAGACACTTTTACAGTTCTCCATGCCAAAACGCTTTAACAATCTCTTTGTATATTCAACTTGGTCCAACTTCAGAATACCTTTAACTCTATCACGAGTCACATTAATTCCTAAACAATTTCTTAAGGCTCCTAGATTTTTAATTTCAAAATTACATTCTAATATCTTAATTAGTTCATTCTTAGTCTTCATGTCATTACTAAATATATAATGGTCATCAACATATAGAGCAATTATTGTCAATAAATTATTATTTTTCTTAACATACACACAGGGTTCACATTTGTTTTGCATATAGCCATTATTTGTCAATAATTGATGTACTGTCTCATTCCACATCCTACTGGCTTGTTTAAGGCCGTAAATGCTTTTGTGCAACAAACATACCTTACTGTCATTATTTACAAAACCTACAGGCTGTTCCATATAAATAATTTCATTTAATTTACTGTTAAGAAATGCTGTTGCAACATCCACATGATCAATATCCATATTCAAGTCATTAGCTAGGGAAAACAAAATACGCATAGTGCTGTGGCGAACTACCGGAGAAAAAGTCTCATTGTAATCAATTCCTCTCTTTTGTGAGAAACCACGAGCAACTAATCGCGCCTTAAATTTATCCTTACCTGACGTATCTTGTTTTACCTTGAAAACCCACTTACACTTGACGATGTTAGCGTCCTTAGGACGATCTACCAAAGACCACACTCCATTTTTAATGAGCGCGTCATACTCTTTTTGCATAGCACTATGCCATTCCTCACTACATGGAGATGACATAGCTTCATCATATGTAAGTGGTTCAGTCTCACACTGAGCTAACAAAGACATATCATAACTGTCATACCTTGAAGGGGCCTTGCAGCGAGTACTGCGGACGGGTCGTGAAGTGACGGCACCAGAAACATCTGGACGAGTCACAGGAACCATCACAGGAACATCTTGCCCTGGATGAGTCTTCACCGGATATGACATGTCGGTCACAGGAACGTCTTGCCCTTGACGAGACAACACCGGATGTGACATGTCGGTCACAGGAACATCTTGCCCTGGACGAGACTCCGTCGGGTGTGACATGTCGGCCACAGGAACATCTTGCCCTTGACGAGACACCACCTCTTCCCCTTCACGAGACGCCACGTCCGCATCCGAGGCACTGCTACACTCACGAGCATCATGCCGGGAACTCGTGCTAACATCCTCTTCATCACCTGTGCAGTACTCAGGATCTGATGATGCTGAAACCACAGACAAATCATTACAATTTGACTCTATATGCTCACTTATCCTAGGAGCCCTACTACTATTTAAATAATTCCTATTAGTAGTATCACAGTTATCTATAAAATCATTTGTAAAAATAAAATTTGGTGTATAAGGTGTATAAGTATAATTAAAATTGTATAAAATATTTTTACTAAATTGTCCATTCATATCCTTTAAAAAGGTTTCCTCCAAAAATATTACATTCCGTGAATAAATAATTTTTCTAGGTTCAGAAGGGTCTAGAAGCCTATATCCTTTAGAAGTGTCACTGTATCCTACAAAAATACACATTTTAGATCTGGCATCCAACTTACAAATACGCCTCTGTTTTGGAATAAGTGTGTATGCAACACATCCAAACACACGAAGATTACTGAGATCTACAGGAGATCCAGTCCACACCTCCTCTGGAATAGATCCTGTCAAAGCTCTTGTGGGGGATCTGTTTTTAAGATAAATAGCTGTCATTACCGCTTCCCCCCAGAATTCCTTGGCAAGACCAGATTCTAACAGGATACATCGTGCTTTATCAAATAAAATTCTATTTAAACGTTCCGAGAGGCCATTTTGTTGTGGACAGTAGGGTACTGTCGTTTGGTGAATAATACCTTGACTTTTTAAATAAGTACTAAATTTCTTATTACAATATTCACCACCGCCATCAGATCTTAGACACTTTATAGGCAAACCAGTTTGTTTTTCTACTAAAGCTTTAAAGTTAACAAAACAAGACATTACCTCAGATTTGAATTTCAGCAGGTAACCAAACGTTTTCCTCGAAAAGTCATCGGTGAATGTTACAAGGTATTTTGCTCCTCCCATACTGCTAGTAGACATGGGCCCACAAACATCTGAGTGTATGAGCTCCAGCGGTCGTGAAGCACGCTTTGCCTGCCGCTCGGGAAAAGCAGCCGCGGTTTGCTTCCCCTCCAGGCAGCGCACACACGCCGGCCCTTTCTTCAGATCATCCATCTGCAACAAAAGACCCCTATCCCGCAGAGCACACATACCTCCATAACTCAAATGCCCAAGTCTCTTGTGCCAAACACCTGCTGGCACCACAGTAACCATTGCACTCTGATCCCTCTGCACTTCATCCTGCAGAGTGGCTGAAGAATGCTCCAAATGGACCTGCAAAACCTTATTACACACAACACCACCATTTAACTTATACACATTATTGACTTTTCTAGCAGAACCAATTATTTTACTTTTAAAGCTTATATTGCAACAATTTTTATTAAACAAAACTGTGAACCCTTCACTAGTAAGCTTGCTAACTGATAATAAGTTGGTTGAGAGATTAGGTACATACATGACATCAGACAACATATGGCATTTACTATTCAACACAATATTTATGTTACCTATACCTAGACAAGATAGTCTGTCACCATTTGCTATGGACACATCACTTAAACAAGATTTAAAGTTTATGAAAAAGTCTTTGTTATTGCACATATGAGAGGTACATCCAGAGTCGACGATCCATTCATTCTGTTGCGCAGAGAAAACCTCGGCCGAAGGCTCCCGAGCAACAAAAACACCATCACGTCGCTCCGGCTGCTTCTTTTTCTTCATGGCAAAACAGTTTATTTTCTTATGTCCTGGTTTCTTGCAAAAATTACAGATGACAGGTTTTCTTCTTGTAACATATGCCATATTCGAAGCGTCAACACAATCATTTTGGAGCTTCCTGTGTTCTTCTTGTAATAGGCGAGAGCGTACCACCTCACTCGATAATGTTGTATTGATGCATGCAGTTTCAATATTGGACACCAGCACATCATAGTCCTGCGGCAAACCACTCAACAAAATTTCGGCAACCTCAGTATCTTCTATTACTTTTCCTATGTCAGTAAGTTGCTGGACAAGGAGCATAATCTGATTAATGTATTCAGTCATGCCAGAAAATTTTGAAAAATCTATTCTGTGTAGTTGCCGCATTAGTAGCACTCTTCTGTATAGCCCTTTATCTTCAAAAATAGCTGAGAGACTACTCCAGGCATCTTTAGGCGTTGAAGCATTGCGCACATATTGATATAAAGAAGAGTGCAAGGAAAGGCATATGCGCGCGAGCGCCCTTTGACCACGTGCGGCGTCCGTGTCCGTTCCCTCAACACAACTCCACAAGCCTTCCAATGTCAAAATCATCCGCATACCAAATTTCCACGCGTTGTAATTTTGAACGCCAGTAAGCTTCTCAATCGTATTAGTGCCACCATTAAGCGCAGGCGGCATGCTTGACACATGCACATCTTGTAGGTTATCCGGCATCGTGTCACAAAAAACCAAACTGAGCACTCACCCGCTAATATTTCTTGAGCCGCTTCTTTAGCTGTTCTTCAGTGACTTGAGATTATTATGCCTGAGCCCGTAACCTGTAGCAGAGTGGCATGCGTTGTGCAGATGAGCGGGGAGCGTCAGCAGGCGAGAAATAATACGGCCAGGATATCACGATATTGCTTTATGTATTAGGTGGACACTGAAGCTGGACAATACTGAGTTGATTACACTTGATATGAGGCGATGGAGTTTTACATAACAGTTATTAGACAAAGGACAAATCGGTTTACATGCTTATATCACGGACGGAGGAAATGAACAAGTTCAAAGTCATTTGACATTTGTGACAGTATTGCCATAGCCTAAATTCATCAAAATTAAGACCATAACATACTCATGTATTGCCATATTTATTTGCAATGCTATAAGGCTTAACATTCATTAACAAGTATCACTGCCTTTATTTCTCACTCACGTGTCGATGCCGCGGTATTGATGAGCAACTTAACACTGTTCGCAATTTAGCCGTATAATGCTACTCTGGTTTTTTGATGATAATATTTACTTCAAGCATATATAACTCGGCCAAATTATAACCGTAACGAGTGGCTCAACAATCCCAATGAAACTCGTGCCAATTTACTAAAAGGTGTACTGAACGTTGGTGCATATTTTACGAGGTGATCGGAGACGTCGGATAATATTAAGAAAATAAATATCACGTAAGGTTATGGCGCCTTATGGGTAAACTTACCTTAGCCCAACAAAATATTCATTTTAGAGAAAGGTAATCTTGACTTTAAACTATTATCACACTATTAAAAACAGTAATAAACTTTGAGATATTCACAACCGACAATTTATAAACTTTTGGACTAAGGACTAAAAATTCCCTTAATCAAACTTACTGACTTCTTTAATCATTTTGTAAAATATCGGCATCGAAGTTTATAAGTAAATAACCATTAGGTGCCATACTTTCATAGAAGAATTGAATTGCTTATCACGTCTTGTAAATGATATGTTGGCATTCCATAACCTGCCAAAAATATATCGTGAAATCGATAAAGAAGTTTCCACCCTGTTACCCAATTCAATTTCCCCGACTGTAGGTACCCAACATTATCAGGGTCTTGTGTTGCAGGTCACCGCGCCCGCGTGTTCTTCCAGCCCGTGTCGAGTCACGCGTGCGACGTGTGCCGCGCGTGGGAGTCGTGCGCGGCCGCGTGCGGCTCCACGGCGCCGCAGCGCGCGCCTGCGCCGGTCGGGCCCCGCTCCGCGCCCGGCGCCGCCGCCGCTACCGCCTTAGCACCCGCTTTACTCACACTAGCCTTATTACTAACGCTTTTATAAAGCCGTGGTGTATCATTAGACTGCTTTTAGAACGGGATTGTAAGATACATCATTTTATATAAGGGGTTCCCCTAAGTCGCGCGGGTGCACGGCGCGAGCACTTGCGCGGCGTATTTGTTTGATATCATCTAATGGAGTGGCGCTGCGTGAGACGCTGGGTGCTACGAGTATATTAGATGAGATATAGCAACACGCCGCGTGGGCGCGCGCGCCGTGCACCCGCGTGAGATAGCGGAGCTAAGTACCCATATTATTTGATGTAAATAATATAGAGTAACTGCCAGTTCTATTCCTTATAAGTAGTCACAGTGTGGTCTAATCCTACTATTATAAATGCGAAGTTTTGTGTATCTGTTATTCTTTCATGCTAAAACAGCTGAACGGATTTGGATTAAATTTTATATGTACTTATAGGTAGCTGAATCTCGGGAATCTTGACTTGAATTGAATCTCGGGGCTGACCGAACATCCACTGAATAGACAAATTGCATTCAAGTCTAAAAATACTAATGACTAGGTAGGTAGTAATCTTACTTAAATGGCGACAAAAGTATACGTACCAGCTGGCTGGCATTTTAAATTCGTTTGTTTCATAAAAATTAAATCATAGCATAGCTAGCACTTATGTTTTCTTTTTTAAAGAAAAATGTATGAAGGTACATTTCTATTGAACTTACCTCTCTTCTCTTTGTCGGTCCCTCACTATGCTCCTCTCATCAAAGGTTGTCTGGTAGAGATCCCTTAAAGGGATATGTTCGCCTTTGTATAAGCATCTCAATGATTATCAATTGTATTTCTTTATTTACATACATACTTATGAGAATCTTTCCGCAATGCAATTTACGGGCATTGCGGAAAGATTGCTGAGTAAACAACAGTGTGGCGATGATTTCAGCTAGAACTTACCTTCTACAGCAGCTGGTTAGAGAAACCGGATATTTACCTGATATTTGTATATATTGTAGACAACGACGTGTCATAAGCGTAGTATTCTCTCTTAGAAATTTAATCGACTAATGTGATATGAAATATGATTAACGACTAATAGGTATTAAATACGTTTAAAACTACAGGTACAGATAGGTTTTTAGTCTGAGTTATAGAATAATGTATAGTTTTAACGATAAATTATTTTAAAATGTATTAAACACTATAAAGAGTATGACTGTGAAGTTCATAATGAACTGAAAACTGAATAACGAAAAACAATAAAATAAAGTAACATATACTTTTTGGTTTTTTATTTAGACAAATATAATCTACTATTTAGGATTAAAGCTTCACATTTTATAACTGGTAATAATAATTTCTATGTTGCCAATAAATTTCTCTAAGGTATGTACGTATAGATAGAAAATGCAAATGAACATACTAACAATATTTTATCATCATATCTCCATTTTCCTCATCATCCAGTGGAAGAATCCCAGAATGGAGAAAGACATCGTCAGAGGAACTGCCGTTGCCTTGATCCACGCCCAAAGACTGCAATAAAAAATTACATTTTGAATTATATTTCTGCAGTTATAAAGTCACGAAAAAAAAATTTGGACCCCCTCCCTCTCCCCTACCAGCTAATCATACAGGCTACTGATGATAATAATAATAATAAATTGACGAGTACTAAGTGAAAAACCTCACAAGGCTACCATGTTACATCATGACGTAAGACCTAGCAAAAAAAAGCCAAAAGCGCTTGCTTTTCGTGTGGCTCACTGTCAGTGCACGGCTAATGAGATGTGGAGGAGGCACTATTAATGCAATGTCAGTTAACAATCTCTCACAGCCAATCGAGGGTTGTGTGATCAACTCAATCTAACAATTCGTAAAAACGAAAGTGTTTTAAATAAAATAAATAAATAAATATCATGGGACACTTGACACCAATTGACCTAGTCCCAAACTAAGCAAAGCTTGTACTATGGTTACAAGGCAACGGATAAACATACTTATATAGATAAATAAATACTTAAATACATATTAAACATCCAAGACCCGAGAACAAGCATTCGTATTATTCATACAAATATCTGCCCCGGCCGGGATTCGAAACCGGGACCTCAAGCTTCGTAGTCAGGTTCTCTAACCACTTAGCCATCCGTTTTATTTATTAGGACACGTCGACTAATTCCTAAGATTAAAGAGCTTACTCGTAAGGGTCGTCGGAGACGTAGAAAGGCTGCGGCGTGGGCAGCAGCCCGCTGTCGGCGATGAACACGCGACGTGTCGGCCGGTCGTCCACGTCCGTCGGAGTGTGCTCCAACAAATGGATGACATTCTGTCCCTCGATCACCTGCGCATTACATAATCATTTTAAGGACTTAAGTTTGCGCTGCACTCTTTTCAGACCAAATTCATGGTGCCATTTTTACTAAAAAATACTTATTCTGCACTGAGCCTACATAGTGACAACTCAGTTTGTCATTAGCATAAGCAGTTGAACCTTTATAGGCTAGGGATGATGATTAGTTCGATTTTTTTTACTGCTCAAAGGCATAGCAGATCTATGTACTTAATAGATATTAATTTCAGCAATTAAGACAGACAGGCAACAAAGTGATCCTATAAGGGTTCCGTTTTTACCAACTGAGGTATGGAACCCTAAAAATTAATCAGTACATTGCAGAGTTAGTTAGGACCTAGTTTAAGAAAAATAAAAATTTCCTGATGACACTATTAAATTTTCAAATTTCTTACCCTCCCTACAACAGTGTGTAAGTTATCCAGCCATGGTGTCCCTGTCGTCGTGATTATAAATTGACATCCATTCGTGTCCTTTCCTAAAACAAAAAACATAATTATTATCCTTGCTAATACCCAAACTTTTTTGTACTGTGACGCTCTTGGGACTTAGCCAATTTTTTACCAATTTTGGTTCTAACCTGTATAGTAGCAGGTTATCAATTTGAAAGTTGCCACTCTCATTTCTTTTTCTACGTCTATTTTTGACCTGTACATGTTCCTTATTACTTACACTCATTTCGACTCGGTTGCATCGACACGCGACGCCCCTAACACAATGTCGCGACGCCCTGTTACAAATGCAAAAGAATATCTGTTTGTCTGTCACCTCGTCACACTTAAACCATTGAACCAAAAAGAAGCTGACCAAATGACTGAACATCTATCAAGGCACAGCTCAAACTACTGGGACTAAATGCTTGAAATTTTACAGTGGACTTCCTTTTATTATATATATATAAGCATTAAGGACCATTTTCCCAAGAATCTTACAGGACAGAGTATAATTTAAAGGGGTGAAGCCATGGGTATAAACCAACAGTTAACAAAATAATTGATATATTTAGCTGAAAATTAAGTCTAAAGCTAAAAAATTACCTTTGTTGGCCATTGAGACAAATCCAGCCATACTATGTTGAGTGTCTAAGTTTTCATCTTTAAAAGTCTCTCCATATATACTTATTGATCCTGAACCATCATCAGAAACCACATCACCGCCTTAAAAAAAAAAAATCTTTTCATAATCATCACAGCTTTTAAATTAATTAGTACTTTGAATTATCATAGAAACAACACTCACCTTGGACCATAAACCTTTTAATAATACGATTGAATGAAGTCCCTTTGTATGATTTCCCTTTGATCCCTTTAGTAGCGAGAACTTTGAAGTTTCTGACAGCTTTTGGAGCCAAATCACCAAATAAACCAATCACCACCCTCCCTAAGAGTCTATTCTCATCTTGGATGTCCAGGTATACTTGGTCAGTCACTCGAAATTGACGTGCCTAGAAAGTAATTAGATGTGAGTTTCAAAAACCAATGTTGGCTAAGAAAAGCAAGTGCTTTTTCAAGCCAGACACGTTTAAAATAACTTACATCAACATGGTTAAAAACCTTTGATACTAATATTAAACACAATATTTTTTCATGAAAATACATTTTAAATAATATTGTAATGACACATATGCAAGCCCAAAACGATCAGCCACTACTGGAGTGTAGTAAAAGAATAGTAGCTAATTGGATTAAAGCTCACCTGCCATACCTACTTTGAAGCCTTACACTAAGCTGTTATACTGAAATCATTGTGCAATTAACATGAAAAATGTATCAACTTTACTACAACCTTAATTAGTTGCAATATTAGCATCCAAGGGCACAATACATATTTCGACTGTGCCAGCACTGTCATAAGATTTGTGGGAGCTAGACCCAGCGAGCATCCTCTTAGTGTGACACTTGACATGTGACTTCAGTTTGTCACTACGGCTGAACTCCTTTCTGCAGTCCAAGGTATCTTGGAAAGGACATTTGAATGTCTTTTTCGTCTGATGTGACTTCATATGCCTCTGAAGAAGGTCCTTCCTCTTAAATTTAAATTTACAGATGGAACAAGTAAAGTGCTTATCACCGTGTTTCAACATATGTGAGGATAGATACTTTTTCATGTGAAAACTTCTATTACAAATGTTACAATGAAAAGGTTTGTTTTTCCTGTGTATCTGCAGGTGCAATCTGAGTCTTTTGTCACTAGCAAACATTTTATTACAATGTATGCATGTCTTCTTGTGGTTCTCAGTGAGCAAATGTAAGGAAAGTTTTTCTGGCTTCTTAAAGGTTGCATCACACTGGGAACACTTAAAATGGCCAGTGGCAGTACCCTGTACAACTTTGCCAGATTCATTATGAGTTTGCTGATGGGATGCTATATCTTCTAACGAAGGAAAAGATTGACTGCAGATGTGGCATCCATAAACAGTTGTGTTATGAGCAGTAGAGATATGTTGTAACAGAGTGTCAATACTGGGATATAGTTCTCTACAATCATCCTGAATGCATTTAAATTTCTTCAAGGGTAAATGTTTCTTTAAATGAACTCTAAACTGACTGTAATTAGGTAGCACTGTGTCACAGTATGAACAAGAGTAGCCTAGTAGTTCAGCCTCTGGTGACTTTGGTGTTGTTTTAGTGAGACCATCAGGCCATACTTTGTGGGATATTATGTGTCTTTGCAAATGTGAATTTTGCACAAAACATCGTCCACAGACAGGACACTGATATGGCCTTTCACTATGTGTTCTCAGATGAGCCAAAAGAGATTTCACTTTTTTGAAAGGCTTTCTACACAAGTTGCATGATACTTCATTTGTCCAGGTTTCAGCAGGTTTTACTGTATTACATGGAGGTATGTTCTGAACTTTCTCATTATTCTCTAATACTGTCAAAACATTTTCACATGTTGATGTCACAGTAGTTAGAAGCCCTGGAGATTGATTCGCAGTTTCTATATTAGGTATATTAAATTCGTTTCTACATTGCTGTCTTTTATGATCTAAGAAAATTTGTAAGGAGTTAAACACTGATTTACAAACACCGCAGACAAATATGTCTTCATTGATTGAGTCCAATACTACGACATGAGCCATTATCTCTATATTAATTCGATTAATTATTTTTAAAGTTCCATTTAGAACTAATTAAATAGAATTTAGAAGAATAAAAATTCCTTTTTTTTTACTCCTGTCATGCTCCTGTCAGACAACTTGCTTACTTTCTCTCTCTCTCTCGGACAAAAGCCAAGGGAAGTAAAACCTTTCAGTATAATACTAGACTCGCAATTTTTTTATCTCTATATATATATGGCCGTATGGCCATATGGCCAGGCCAGGCGCATTACATCCAATGTAAACAAAACCTTTTGGGGGGCTCAACCCGAAACTGGTTCAGTATCGGGTTGAGCCCCCCCCCCCCCCCCCCCCACACTATTGTACAATTTTGCTGCATGACGTTAACTTTCTTTTTCTTTAATAGAAGAAAGGAAAAAATATCAAAATGTCATTTTTGACAAATGACAATCATATGATGGTTGGTTGTTTGTTACCGGCCCGGATAACACCGATATCGAAATACCGGCCCTGTTTTTCGTGTACACGTCTATATAAGTTCCTGTCAGTTTCTATAGCGTGTACACAAAAAACAGTTCCGGTATTTCCATGTCTGTGTTATCCGGGCCGGTAAAGACTATCACCCCACTACATACATTTACTGAACTGACACTTGACAGTTCGTTGCTGTTGTATAAACGTAAAAATGCTCTTTGGTTGTTTATTCAACATTTAATTTAATCATTTTCATCAACTAACATTGAACCACAGTACCTGTCCTAAGTTACGGTGATAATTTTGATTAGTTGGTCTTGGTTATCAAAATAAAATAGTAAAAGAATAACATTGATTGTGGTAAGTACAATTTAGTTCGGCATGCAGTGTGTACTCTTTATAATTTGCCATAAAGCAAAATTGATGATATGCCGGCCACTTCCTAAGGTTAATTTTTCTCAGTGACCCTCTTTTAGCCTCCCGAGGCCTGACTTAAAATTTCTGTTTTCACAACATCAATCAAGTAAAATTAAAGTTTTTTTTATGTCTTCAAGTGCGGACCATGGGCCCAGGAGGCTATGGTGTTGTACCTCAAAAGGAACACTAGTGATCACTTTGTTGCTGTCAAGATTTTTTTTTTATCTCAAGAATGTCCTTAGGTATTGAGTTCAAATTAAAACCATATACAATCTACAATCCCTTGCTGTGAAAAAACTCAAACTTCTAAGTCAACGCAATCAAAAGATTCAGTTAAAGGTGTTTTCATATAAATTGCCTTAATGGAAAAATTTGTAGGGTACTTCTGGCTGAAACTTGAAATTTTGCATGAAGGTAGCTCTTCTAGCACAATCAATAAGAAAAATCTGATAACCATAATTTTTCATGTCTATATCAAACATACATTTTGCTTAGGGGGCTCTGGCTCTGCTAATACTGAAGTTATAACTCGCTCATGGTCAGTTTTTTTTTCAATATTTTATAACCATTAACTTATTAACAAAATGTTTCAGGTTGTAATAATGACTGTAAATAATACTATTGCCCATCAACGACTGATTCTTAGCGGAGATAGGGAAAGGTATGTTATTTTTATTTTTATTTAATCTATATAATATAAAAATGAAATCTGATGTTAGTAACCTTTCATGAAGAGTTTTTTACAAGCTATTTAATTTCAGATTCAAGGAGCTATTAAGGAGAAGGCTAATAGAATGTGGATGGAGAGATCAAGTGAGGATGTTGTGTCGAGACATGGTCAAGGAAAATGATGGTGGTAATGTTACATTTGACATGTTGGTAAACAGAGTAACTCCTCGAGCCAGAGCGCTGGTTCCGGACCCAGTCAAAAAAGAACTACTCCAGAAAATAAAGACACACCTTCTTACGCAAAAGGACCAATAACCTTCTTCAAGTAGCTTTTCGAATTTACTTTATTTTAAGCAATTATTTTGGACCTGGTCCAGATGGAGTCAAGATGGAGCATCTGGACAGGATCTTACATATAAACTAAGTCTACTTTAAGTTAGTATAATAAAACACATTTTACAACCAACAGTATATTTTTTATTAATAAACATTTATACATTTAGATTAAACAAAAATATATATTGCTTACACATAATACTGCTATTAGATCCATAAATTGTGTCATGAAAGTATTGCCACATGATAATGCTACCATGGACCTGGGCTGCACCAACTTAAGAAGGGCCTTTGCGATGTGGACGACAACACAAATAAACAAAATAGACATGACAAACAAATAATTTACAGGGTAATTGTTGATATGATGTTACATTTATTGCATAAAATACAATAATGCTATCCATATTGAGTAGTAAAAAGTAAAATAGCATGGCAGTTGAGAATCTTGTGTTGAACAAGTTTTTTAGCATCTATGCATGTGAACCTTTAGCATCCATGACACATGATATGCAAAAGAAAATAGTGGGCTCACTATCTTTCCTTGTAATCAAAATAAAAAAAAATATGTGATCATTAAGCAACCTTTTTAACACTTTAACTGCCCGTGCATTACAATGCACCGTCAAACTAGCTCTGCCACGTCTATGTGATGTCAGAAATGGATGATTCTATACATTTGTGTATTACCTGTAATTCACGGACGTACCAACCCATGGCAGTTGCGAAAGGGAGGCACAGTTAAAGTGTTAAATTGGCCTGCAGATGAAAATCATTTAAAAGTGAAGCAAGATAGAAAAGGGGAGATATGAAGATAATTGCTACAATTTTATGACACCTTACCTTAAGAACACATCGAAACAAAAAGAAGTCAAATAAAATTTTGACATATTTTTTTTAGATAAAGTATAATCCACTGAGCGAGAGATAATTTGTACAGATTATATAAAAAATATACATATTTGAGCAAGTAAATTATTAATATTATGCATTAATTTTTTTATTACAATATGACATGCAACATTCCAAATAATATCTGATGAAATGAACTGATAAAAAGACATCCAAATAAATACACATAGGATTTTTCTTAAAGTCATTATTCCCAATTTAGTGGTTTAGTTAAAGTTATGGCCTCGATATATTGACATACTATTTTACAGTTTATAATAATATAAAAATCGGATTAATAATGATTTTGTGGGATGATACATTTTTACCATTATTGCAGAATGTAAGCATAGGTAAAGTTAAAAACGTATGCCAGCCCTAGTAACCAAACTACAATAACAGATCATGCATAGCTGCACTTGATAATTAGATGAAAGCAAATAAATGCATTTGGAATCATTAATTGTCACAACAAGAGTTAATTTAAATAATGAGCACATTTTCTTACATAGAATTCTTAAAGCTCTTACATACCTGATCTTACAAGATATACATAAAATCGAAATAATAAAATGTATGTACACACATAATATAAAATGGAATGTAATTTGGACTTGATTACCTTGGGTTAGGTTTTTTTAAACTTAATAAAATAGCTGTAACATTATCAGTACTCTCTTAGTTATTTAAAAATTTAAAACTTAAATTATTACTTAACACTTTCTACTTACACATCAAATAATTGATCAATCCTTTTAAACAATACTGACAGTTCATAATGAGCAATAGGGCATTTCTGTAGAGTTAATTAATCATGCTTCATTTAGTAAATGAGATAAGAGGGCAGCAGAGGAAACTTAACATTAACACAAATTTACATGGACAAAATATAATAAAAATTATGGTTACACACCAAATACGTAACAAATTTGTATCAACTGAGTTTATTCTTTTTTAAGGAGAAATGCCGGATATAAATAATGTGAAATTCCAAAACTACTACACCTCTATTAGTTACGTTAGATTGCATCTAGGAACAAAACAAGAAATGCCATTTCACTAGTCAGTTCGCTACAGTCCAATATTTTTAGATTCTAAGTCATGCTTTGCTAGATGACCATTTGTTATAAAGTCTACGAATAGGACGAGAAGTATCACACAGTAAAGTTTTTAAACACAAAATAAAATAAGGATTCATAATTATGTAAACAAAAATGAGATTGCTTTAAAGTTGCGTACGCAGAGATTATTTCGTCATTACATAAGCCAATAGACTCGCACAAGATTGTTTATGTTTTGTTTCTTTAAACTTAACAATTTATAACATATTATAAGTCGTTCTTGTTAAATAAATGTTTGAATGAACAACAAAACACTCCTGAGATTATTGGCTATCACAACCCGCGCTCAAGCGCTTAATTTTGATTCCTTTGGCTCTTTTTTTACTTGAATCAAGTCAACACGAACAAAGATAGAATCATTAGTCATATATATGTACAATAAAACCAGTGCTTCTTTATAATCATATGTAAATAAGACATTTGACACGAACTGCATAATTGGGCAACAATTCAGCCCTCGTTAAAACTAAATATACAGAGAGTAATAACACAACAACGCCCAAAAATATATAGATAAAATCTATACGTATTAACATGGCCTATTATGGCAACAGCTGCGCGCTCAGGCGGAACAGTGTTCCACCAAACTTAGTATACCTCTAGGAAACACAGGCTATAATCATTTTGCTGTTACCAACTATACCTACTTTCCACCTGTACCTATTTAAAAAGAATTAATATCACGCATTCTTGTAAATAAATAACAAATTTAAATTACACATTATTATGTATCGTCCATACTTACTTTAGGAAATTTATTTAATGCTTAAAACTACAGGGTTAATGAATAGATTATATTTATAGCTGCTAGTTACAGTGAATTATTATTTTCACCATAAAAGAAATAGTATTCAAACGAAAAATATTGATTGTGATTCATCGACAGAGCACCCTATTGCAGCAATAATATGCAATACCAAGTGCTTAGTTAAGACTGCGTACACGCACTCATCTGGACAAGTTTAATATAATAATCTATCAACTCATTCGAAGCTATTTATTTTTGAACATGTCTTATAAATAATCATATGTATTGCCACCTTTAGACTTATGTCTGTTTAGTTTATATACATCATAATTATACGCGCATTTTTGTATGCACAAATACGTCCATAGTCGTTATCGATAATATTTTCGCCGATTTCACTTCATTGGTGGAGTATGATAAGGTCCAATATCAATTGATCGCACGTATTTTTGATACCGACCTGATGATTTGGTTTTTGGTAAACTAAGATATTGTACTATAAATATTGCCATTGGAAATACATACATACATACATTGGTTTATACGTATAGTTAAATGAGGGACAAATATTGTAAAGGCAAGCAAGGCGGTGAGACCTGTTCTCACTAGTTTTACCGCTAAACCAGCAATGCGCAGCCGGCAGCGTTGCCTAGGGCCTCGTGTGAAAAAATACTAGCGTAAACGGAGCTTGAGCTCTGGAGTCACAAGCGACATTTAGGGTCATTAGTGTAGTACCAGTGCTTGGATCTGTTAATGGGGCTCTCCCAGAATTGATAATAAGAGGACTATGAAAATCACGCGAATTTAAAGTGAGAGGTCTCTATGGCTAAAAAAGATATTCATTTTCCTGAATCAGTATAACGAATCGCCATCCGAGTTAACTAGTCAAAACATGGATTACCTACAGAAGACAGTGCCTCGTAAAGGACGAAAAAAAACTTTCTTCCTTCTACCTTTTATTTCGAGGGAGATAATCGTTGGTTAGTATCGTAACTTAGTTTGTTAAATCCGAAAACACAAAACAACGTGCGTGTATTGACAGCAGGAGAGGCGAAGAAGTGGCAAGATCAGTTCTAAATGATTTACATACATTTATCTTTAATGAGCTCCTGATATCACAACGATACTAGAGCGTCGAAATATCGGTAGCTCGTTAAAAGTAATCGTGGTCCACATCTTGTACAAAATGTGTAACTACGTAATGTTTAAACTATCACGACTTTTACTCATAATTAATCCGGGATTTATTCACAATATTATATGCCGAAACTACCGCGACGTTTCGTGCGTCGTTGCAGTGAACAATGTCACGAGTGTAATTAAAGTAATTTTTCGTCGCGATTAGTGACAGGCGTGGTACAGTAGTTCCTAAATTTCTAAGCAAAAATTTTATCAAAAATATGTGAACACGACTATTTTTAACGTCGTAGAAGCGTATTCAGATATTTTTGATCGAATTTTTGCTCACAAGTACCTATATGAACACGTCTGTAAAAATTATGTATTTTGGAAGTTAATATAAATGATGACATTTCGAGTCGTGTTACTATTAGTTATGTGTGTGTGGGGGTGGGAGCGCTAGAGCGTGGAGACATACGCGCGTGGCGGCCAGGGCTAGGTGTGGCGCGGCGGCGGGCGGCGCGCGCGGCCGCGCGGGGCCGGCGCGCGCGCCACCAGCACCAGCGACGACGCCAGCGCCAGCCGCACCGGCGCGCGAGCGCCCCCTGGCAGCCTGCACAAACATTACACTAATTTATCAATCTGACGCGAGCTATGGAGAGAGTTATGCTCGGGATTTCTCTACGGGATCGATTCAGAAATGAGGTACATAGAACGTTTTAAACTTTCGTGATTTTCACTCATAGTCAAAATACCACAAACGGGACTTATCACGGTAAAACAAACTACTATTAAGTACTGTCGGGAGGGACGATCGGACGTTGTTAGTGTTGTGTGTCGGTGTGATGGGGTGACAAATAGAAATGACCAAGTGTGGGTAGTTCGACATGCGAATGCCGGTACTTTTTATGATCAAACGCGGGTAGTTCTAAGGACTCTTGCTGCTAGGCAGACTTGACACCCCACTTCAGTCTACTCGTGACCACGGCCACTGTAATGTGGTCGAAACGTCGTCGAAACGTGGTAAATATTACTCGTGTGTCTTAGCAATGTGCTTTAGCGTGATAAATCTCGTTTGTGGTATTTAGACTACGAGGTAGGTACATAGAAGAACGAAGGTCATCGACAAGCCAAGCGAATTTGCTCGTTGAAATGGCAATGGGTGGTGAGTCACAGGAATCGGCTTAATAGATATGCGATACCGATACGTAGTAGATATGGGGAGACCATAAATAGTAAAACAAGATTGAAACTAATACATTTCAGGAAGAACAGTTACGCTGTGATCATCATGGGATCATTTCATTAGTGCCTACTGTGATTGATGTTTAAACACAAAAATAATCTATAAGGACCCTACTTTCTTTTTATCTCACTTTTGGGTTATTCCGTAAAACCGTATTACGCCACAAAATAATTCAAATGATTTCAGGAGGGTGGGGGCGAGGGAGTTTGAACCCCTTTCTTTCCTGAAACATCACATGATCACAATGTGGAAAGGCACTGTGAAAGCAGCGGTAATACCTGACAAGCACCGAGGTGACGGCGGCGCGGCCGTCGCCGGTGGGCTCGATGGCGACGGGCCGCAGGTCGGGCGCGCGCCGCCGCTTGCCCGCGCCCGCCGCGCCGCTCAGCACCACCGTCACCGCTGCGAACGGACGCTTCGCCATGTGTAGCATCTGGAGACGAAACAATCACAATGTCTACAATGAGGGCTATCGCGTATGAATTCGCCGCTAGAGGCGCTAGTGTAGCGTGAGGTCTCGTAAATGTCAAGTCTCATAGTTTTTGGGTGAGCTACGCGGGTTTATTTATAATACGAATAATTTTGTGAATATTTTGCATTACCTGGAATTTATTATGGAGTTACGGGGCAATGTCTGTGTTTTGAGACAGTTTTGTCTTTCGGAAACTTTTGTCCTTTTATTCCGAACAAAACGGGACTACGCAACCTAGTAGGAAGTAGGATGATAGAATGCTAAACACGGTTACACCATATCACGTACCTCTACAACATGTCTCCGTCTGGCGCGCCGCACGTCAGCGGCCTGCTTGGCCTTCCACGCGACCACGCACGCCGCCAGGAACAGGAAGAAGCACGAGAAAAACACCGAAAAGAACACGAACAAATCAATATGCAGCTGGTCTTGCCGGAAGAAGACCAGCCCGAAGCTCGCCGCGCCTTCCTCAGAGCTCCTCGCGCGGATGATGATATAGAACTTGGTGTGGCCGAGCTCATGGAACCGCTCAGGCAGGGTCAATACGAGGCGGTTCTGTAGGTCGCGCACTCTTAATAAGATGTTCTTCTTATCGACGGTTATGTACGTAGCCAGGTCTTTGGCTTTGTAGTCGGCGAGGGTGTACTCGGTTTTGTCGTAATGCCAAGTCATGCTGGGCGAGTCTTCGTCGTTGTCATCAAAAGTAGGCATTTTCCGATAGGGCTCGTGCTTGTAGTAGGCGGGGTCTATCTCGACCTGATGGGCGCCGCGGCTGCCGTTGGCCGCGACGACAAATGCGGAGTCGTTGGGACTGAGGTACAGGTCCACGGCGCCCTGGGTCACGTCCACGATCACGCGTATGTCCACGTTCATATAGCGCGGGTTCACCGCCACAAACACCGTCTGTCCGGGGTATAAAGGCTTCGGCTTTATCTTGCATTCATCTGAAAGAAATTTAGAACGTAAACATACTGGAAGGATAGCCTTGCATTGTACCTTTTAGGATTTATGATAAAAATACGAATTATTTATATTCTTATGTATCTTGTAGTGTATGAGATACTGGCGTAAGAGCCTCAAAGGTTAAAAAGTTTATTGTTCGCTTAACATATACACCACATATCGCTGCAAGCTCGTCAACGGTGACAGCATTATTTCGCTTTGCAGCGAAAACTGCCTAAAACCCGATAGTCGAGTTCTTGCCACCAAATGTGTTAAAATAATCAAAAAAACTATGTACCTAAATTAAAACTATAAAAATTTTCAGTGTATACCCTGACATGGCGTAACAATGCTTTAACTTTAATTACAAGTGGATTTAGTAATTCTACACATACACATATTCCGCATAGAACAGAAATCCCGCGCCACATGCGGCATTCTACACAGCGTCACTCACCGATGGACTTGCCGTCGAAGCACAGCTTGTTCTCAATATTGATGGTCTTGTAGCACTGGTGGCCGTTCCTTGGGTCGCCCATGTACAGGTCGCGGCACTTGACGCACTGGTAGCGCCAGCACTCGTGCGCGGAGTTCTTGCCGCCGCCGGCGCAGGACGCGTCGCTCTCCGTGTTGTTGCCGCAGTTGCACTTCTCGCCGGTCACCGGGTCGCAAGTGTCGCCGTGCCCGTGGCACTCGCACCTGTCGAGTACAATCACCATTTTGGAATATCATGACTTATAAAATTTGACTAACATGCGCAATGGAGGCAGAGAACTGTTAAAAAGGACATTTCTGAGACCGTCATGTAGAGGTGATCCAATTCAAATTTTTCTTGGAATTAATAGACAGAATCCTCTTAAATAAGATAGATTGATTTTTAATGGATTAGGTCTTTTTTCTTATTTGGCCTCATTAATAAAAAAAATGTAGTAGCAAAAAAGCTTATATATTTTTTTATGTTAGGACCTATTTTACTGGCAGTACTTTTTGTTGGCTTTTTTTACATACATTGGTATACGAAATTTCACGTAGATCCGACCAGTAAGAAGTGAGTCAAATTTGTATTTCAAGATTTGAACTAAACATGTACATATAAATTTAAATAAGTCGCTTTGATATTCAAACTGCCTTGTTGCTAGTGCCTTCAAAGCGGCCTCAAACTAGTAAAAAGTGCACTGACGGTCGGCAGGGGTCGCTGAGGTTCTCGGAGCCGCGGAAGAAGCCCTCTATGCAGCGCTCGCAGCGCGGCCCGTCCGTGTTGTTGGCGCAGCGCACGCAGCGCGCCTTCGCACTCTGGTAGTACTCGTCCACGTCTGGAAGACAGATACTCGTATGATTCAATTATAATCATAGAAATCATTCAAAACATTTGGTGTAATGTTACCTTTGATAATTCGATTTATGCGAGAAAACTTTCTAAGATTGTTTTATAAAATAAACCTAACCCATACCATAAGAAACATAGTCAATAATACTTTGTAAAGGCTGACCAGGAATATAAAAAATCTGACGCGAGGGCAGCTCTTCTACGTTTTATATTGCAACATTCTTTACACTTACTATACGATACCTATCAGTCATATTGACAACGGTGTTCAGAACTAGAACTAAGCAGAACTAAGGTTACCGACATAGCCCGAAGAATTGCGAAATTGAAGTGGCAGTGGGCGGGGCACATTGCTAGCAGGACTGATGGCTGATGGGATCGGAAGGTTTTCGAATGGAGTCCGCGAACCGGGAGACGAGCTGTCGGTAGGCCTCCAACAAGATAGAGCGACGACCTGGTTAAGACCGAGGGATCGCGTTGGATGCAGAAAGCAGAAGACCGGTCTGAGTGAAGAGCCTTGGGGAAGGCCTATATCCATCAGTGGACGTCTTTCGGCTGACATGATGATGAAGATGATATTAATTGTTCGTGATGATTAACTTTCTAACCGCTATAACTCAAAAAGTTACTTAGGTGACTAGACAGGTTCTTTCCGAGGACCCTTCAAATGTTACGAGTATATCTTTCGAGTCGCCCCCCCCTTTACAGCCTTTAGTCCCTCCCACAAATACTTTTACCCGGATAAAAATTTAGGGGCCATCCATAAATTACGTCACACCACTTTTGACGAAATTTCTACGAAAATCGCATGTTTTTTGTTCATGCATCACAAACCGCCTAAGCCCCCTAAATGTATGACGAAATTGTTTTATTTGAATTGAGACGTTTACCTGAGCTGACGTCGCGCGCCTCGACCGGCTCGTTGGTGCAGATGGTGGTGTGTCCGTGGCAGTACACGGAGCACGGGATGCACTGCCCGTTGTCCGTCGGGTCGCCCACAAAGTTCGGCTTACATTTCTCGCATTGGTTGCCCTACGAAACCAGATCAATCTTAGTTTAAAATTGTAATAAGTATAATCGAGAAGAATCTAATTAAGTACGTCCACTATTTTATAGAATTTAATTTTCACAGATAGAAATACCAAAACAAACGAGTGAAGTGTCTGCTTTAGACGTTCACCATCATCAGTCATCACACGTGGTAATGTGACATGAGAGAGGTGATATGAAGTAGGCTCGGGACAATGTTCATGTATACAACTGCCTAGTGGACCCACTATAGAATTGTTGTGGTACCCAATATACTGGTCAAGTTTATCGGGTTTCTAGCTGTATGCGTGTCTATTGCACTACACTGTATAGTGCAGTTAGCTACGTAGCAGAAGCCGCAGTGGGACACGGCTGTCGTGTCACGCGTTAGGTACAGACTTACTGTATCTTGAGCAACCTACCGTGTTGTTCAAGCACATAATATACTGATCAAGTTATCAAGTCCCTTGCAGTATTTACGCGTGTCTATTTTACTAGCACTGTAGTGCAGTTGGCACCGACGTAGCTGAAGTCGCAGCGACACAGATGTAACATGTCACAAGTTGCTGGCTTGAGCTTCAAGCAACCTATCGTGCTGACTCACCATAGTGTTGTTATGGCACTCGATGCACTGATCGAGTTTGTCAGGCCCCTCGCAGTGCGCGTGCCCGTTGCACTGGCACTGTATGGTGCAGTTGGCGCCGACGTAGCCGAAGTCGCAGCGACACAGATCTAACATGTCACAAGTTGCTGGCTTGAGCTTCAAGTCTACCGTGCTGTATACTCACCATAGTGTTGTTATGGCACTCGATGCACTGATCGAGTTTGTCAGGCCCCTCGCAGTGCGCGTGCCCGTTGCACTGGCACTGTATGGTGCAGTTGGCGCCGACGTAGCCGAAGTCGCAGCGACACAGATCTAACATGTCACAAGTTGCTGGCTTGAGCTTCAAGTCTACCGTGCTGTATACTCACCATAGTGTTGTTATGGCACTCGATGCACTGATCGAGTTTGTCAGGCCCCTCGCAGTGCGCGTGCCCGTTGCACTGGCACTGTATGGTGCAGTTGGCGCCGACGTAGCCGAAGTCGCAGCGACACAGATCTAACATGTCACAAGTTGCTGGCTTGAGCTTCAAGTCTACCGTGCTGTATACTCACCATAGTGTTGTTATGGCACTCGATGCACTGATCGAGTTTGTCAGGCCCCTCGCAGTGCGCGTGCCCGTTGCACTGGCACTGTATGGTGCAGTTGGCGCCGACGTAGCCGAAGTCGCAGCGACACAGATCTAACATGTCACAAGTTGCTGGCTTGAGCTTCAAGTCTACCGTGCTGTATACTCACCATAGTGTTGTTATGGCACTCGATGCACTGATCGAGTTTGTCAGGCCCCTCGCAGTGCGCGTGCCCGTTGCACTGGCACTGTATGGTGCAGTTGGCGCCGACGTAGCCGAAGTCGCAGCGACACAGATCTAACATGTCACAAGTTGCTGGCTTGAGCTTCAAGTCTACCGTGCTGTATACTCACCATAGTGTTGTTATGGCACTCGATGCACTGATCGAGTTTGTCAGGCCCCTCGCAGTGCGCGTGCCCGTTGCACTGGCACTGTATGGTGCAGTTGGCGCCGACGTAGCCGAAGTCGCAGCGACACAGATCTAACATGTCACAAGTTGCTGGCTTGAGCTTCAAGTCTACCGTGCTGTATACTCACCATAGTGTTGTTATGGCACTCGATGCACTGATCGAGTTTGTCAGGCCCCTCGCAGTGCGCGTGCCCGTTGCACTGGCACTGTATGGTGCAGTTGGCGCCGACGTAGCCGAAGTCGCAGCGACACAGATCTAACATGTCACAAGTTGCTGGCTTGAGCTTCAAGTCTACCGTGCTGTATACTCACCATAGTGTTGTTATGGCACTCGATGCACTGATCGAGTTTGTCAGGCCCCTCGCAGTGCGCGTGCCCGTTGCACTGGCACTGTATGGTGCAGTTGGCGCCGACGTAGCCGAAGTCGCAGCGACACAGATCTAACATGTCACAAGTTGCTGGCTTGAGCTTCAAGTCTACCGTGCTGTATACTCACCATAGTGTTGTTATGGCACTCGATGCACTGATCGAGTTTGTCAGGCCCCTCGCAGTGCGCGTGCCCGTTGCACTGGCACTGTATGGTGCAGTTGGCGCCGACGTAGCCGAAGTCGCAGCGGCACACGTCGGGCTGCACGCAGGCGCCGCGCACGCAGCCCTGCGCGCACACGGCCGCGCAGCCGCCGCCCGGCCCGCGCTTGTGCCCCGCGCCGCACTCGCACACGTAGCCGTTCACTAGATCACGGCACACCTGGACACACAAGTGTTTATTTTTATTACTTATACTTGCTTAGCACGACTAAAAATAAATCATTTGCACAAATGAAAGAAAGTGTGGAAAATTCACAATGTATTCTGACTTTATAGTAACACTTCAACCCTCACGAATGGTCGTGTTTCGAAGACTAATGGTCATGGAAATATGTATCTACCGATGCTTATTTTTCTTCATTACTAAACTATTAAACTGAAATAGGTACAACAGGCGTAGAGTAAACATTTTCATAGATAACTCGGAGAGTGACACAAGCGTAAAATAGTTAGGTATGTTTTAGGATAGAACTCCTTAGAGCACACAAGTTTTGCAATACTTGTCATGTAAAGAATTGAGACGATTCGGTTGGAATCGATTATTTACGACGCCACGCCATTGATAGCACAAGCCACAACTATAGCTTATGTAATTGAATCAAAAAACTATTTACCTCTGAATCCGCTTTACATTGATGGTGATTATTCTCGCACTCGTTCTCCGGCGGACACCGAGTGTAGTGCCACGAGAACGTGTCATTTGTTCCGTTCAGTTGATTCGCGGTCGTGTACACAGCCGCGCAACTAGTGCGGGTGGAATAATCCAGCGGCGAGTCTATAGAGCCTTCCGTGCACACACCTTCCCCGTTGGCGCCTTCTATCGCGCACCACCCGCAATGCGAATGATGCAAGCACTCTGTACACTGCTCGAAGGTGCCGCAAGGCGCTGGGCATTTGTTCTTATCAGCTTTAGTGAGCACTAATCCGCATACGCCTCCAGCGCAGTACACAGGTTGGTAAGCAGGCGAAATGCATTTCCCGAGGTAAGTGGCCCAGTGGCATTCGGCGAAGCCACCCTCGGCCCCGTCCGAGCTCAGGCACGACTGGCAGTCGGTATAGGTGTAGCATCGATTTGGACAGTCTTCTCTTGTTTTTGGGCGGAGACTCGTCCGACCTTGCTCTTCTATGAGCGCGCAAGTCCAGTTATACTGCTCTAGGGGATCTTCGGAGATTCTTGTCATTTGTCCTGTGGGAATTTGTTTGATTAATTCTACAGTCGAATTTAAAAGTAACACACTGTCACTAATTAATTATTCACTAGCATTGTTTGAATACATGTTCAGATTCAAAATTACAAAATGTTTACTAACATTATGAATGTTGTTGAATAAATAAATATCTCAGCATTTCGGCCACATTTCAGCGACCGACTGAGGGTACAAGGTAGTCTATTGGTGACTATGAGTGAAATACGCGAAATTTTTAATTTAAAACATTGTAAATATAATTAAATACTAGCTGTTGCCCGCGACACTGTCCGCATAGAAGTATGAAAAATAGTTTACGTCTTATTCTTAGACCTACGGAATAAACAAAAAATTTCATGAAAATTGGTCAAGCCGTTTCGGAAGAGTTTGGTCACAAACATTGTGACACGAGAATTTTATATATTAGATTATTCTTTTGCAAGTACAAGAGAGTCAGACATTTTTTCTAGCTACCAGTGCAAACTTCATTTACAGGTGATGTATCTGACGTAAACGTAGGTAAACACTACAACACACAAAGTACCAGGTTTAACTAGCTTTGAAGTTGACTGTACATACAATAGTAGATTGTACAACAAGAGCATAAAACGTGCCATTTTACCCAAGGCGTTCATATAGCCACCCGAACCGGTACGGCAAGGGTGGATAGACACGTCGAGGGGAAAATGGGTTTAATGCTCGAGTTTTACACTCTGCTTTTCACTTTGATGGCGAGGAAACGAAATAGCAACAGTGAAAACAATTGTTCACTTACTATGTACATTTTATTTTTCATGCATTACTGTATAAGTATATATTTTTTTAGTTTTATTGATTTATTTTGATTGATGTGACTGATTTTTAATTTTATAGAAATTAAAAATTATGAAAAAGGAATATATAAACTTCTTTGTTTTGTGGCTGTGGACACCTTCTTAGACCAAGATTTTATTTTATGCACTAGTGCACAAAGTCATTTTATGTCGCCTAGATCCAGCATAAACACCAACTTTACGAGCATGAGAAGTGAAAAAAATATTTAACTTCAAAACGACGCGACATCGTTTCGACGAATTCGTTTAAAGTTTATTGACTGCAGCTGTGTGCTGACCTAGATAATATGCGAGAGGTCATCCAGCAGTCGTTCGGATTACGTTGTGTAACATACCTTCTCGGCTGGCGGCTCTGGTCCACGTGCACTGGTTGCTGACGCACTTGTCACAGTCGGAGGCGACGCAGCGGTGCTCGGGGCATTGACCCGCGTCGCTCAGGTACGTCGTGCCCGCGTTGCACTTTATGCTTGTGCACGATTCGTCCGTGGGCACGCATTCTCCTGGTAATTAAGCCAAGGTAAGGCGTGATTCAGAAGTAAACATGAAAATGATCAAAAAACATATATGTACACGTCTTGACACAATTGACAACGACCGGAGGTAGACAGTATTTTATTTAAGACTAGCCGTTACCCGCGACTTCGTTCGCGTAGAATTTGGTTTTCACTATCCCGCAGAAACTATGCAATTTCTCGGGATAAAAACTATCCTATGTCCTTTCTCGGGACACAAACTATCTGTATACCAAATTTCATCTAAATCGGTTCAGCGGTTTAGACATTATGAAGTAACAAACTAAGAAATAAGCAAACAAACAGACTTACAAACTTTCGCATTTATAATATTAGTGGGATTTATCGATTACCCAAAATAAAGGTGGTAGTGAAATACGGCCTTTTGAAAAGACAGTCCGCATTTGTAGTTAACATAAAAGGCTCTTTTCGCAAAGTAAAGTTAACATACCGACAGCAGCTGCACACGTCTCGCACCAGCGGCACGCCGGCTTCTCTTCAGTGTACAGCGGCCACGCCGCGAGGCACGTCGCACATGTAGTGAAGTTTTCGCACATCCGCCGCGACACTAGATCCATGTTACACGCCTCGCCAGAGTTCGTCGACACTCTGTCCGTACTGTCGCACCCTGGCTTGTCCACGGAGTAACATTTTGTGTAGTTCCCGGCGCTGCAATAACTGCAACCCATGTGGCTGCGGCACTCCAGTTTGCTGGTACTCCAAAGGGAGCAGAGATCTTCCGGGAGAGATATACGCGTGACTTGGCAGTGCGCGCTGCCGGTCCAGCCGCCTATGATGTAAATATAGCCGTCGTTTTCGGATTCAACGTCGATGGCCATCGCATGCGCTATAGTCGGGGGCGGAGGGTGGCCAACTATACTCACACCTATAACAAAAAAAACATATAAGCACTAAAAACGTTAACACTAGTAAAAAGTGGATGAGTGACCGTTTACTGACCTTTGACGAGCCTGACCCATTGGTTGCAGCTGTAGATGTAAGCAATAAGGGTGTCGGATCTCTGGTCGGGGTCGCTGCGGCCGCCGAACACGATCATGTAGTCATTGGTCGTGACCGCAGAGTGCAGGTACGCGGCCTGCGGCAGGTTGTCGTAGTAATGGTTGCGTCGCGGGAAGTTCGGCAGCTCGCTCCATTTCTTCGTGGGATAGTGCAGCGCGAACAGTTTGTTCGACAACATGGTCCCGTTGTACGAATACAGTATCCCTCCATAAACGTACAAACTCTGCGACGGAGCGTGGTACACAGTGCTGTGTCCTATAATGCCCGCCGGTTTCGCACCCTCACAATTTAATCTTATCCACTTATCATTGTCGAGATCGAACTCCCATGTATCAGCCATCATACCTTCTTCTAGGGAAAAACCTCCGATCAGGACCAAACTTTCATAGTCTTGGTATTTCTGCAGCGTCAGTGTGTGCCCGGCCAACGCCGGCGGCTGCTTCTCCTTATTGTTTATGATATTCCATCTTTGGTCTTTCAAACTGAATTGCCAGAAATCACCGAGAGTTTTATTCTGTCCATTCTTCTCTTGTAAACTGAGTCCGCCGTAGATATAAATGTTCTGTTTAGAGTGATAGATTTCAGCCGCATGGAAGTACCGGCCCTCGGGCATCTTCGCGTCGGGTGTAGCCTCGACGGTTACTTGCATCCACGTGTTATTCTTCGTGTCGAAAAATCTGATATCGTTCAACGGTCCATGAGACAGCGAGTAACCGCCGAACATCCAGAGGCCGCGTCTATCGGCTACTAAACTGTGGCCAAATCTAGGAAGAGTCTTTCTAAGGTGATCCAGTCCATCGGAAAGGTATTCGGAGTTGAAGAGCTCCGTGAAAACGAGTTGCGTTTTGTCAAGTCTGATCGAGCAATCGTCGCCGCCGAAGCCGTCGACGCAGAGGCAGCGGCCGTAGCTGGTGTCGCAGGCGCCGGCGCCGCTCGCCACGCTGCAGTTGTTGCGGCAGATCTCCACCTCGCAGTCGGGCCCGCCGAAGCCCTCGCGGCAGAGGCAGTGGCCCTTGGAGCAGACGCGCGGCCAGGGGCAGTAGGAGCCGCAGGCCAGCGCGCGGTAGACGCCCTCGAAGCCCTGCTCCAGCTGGCCCTGCTTGTAGTGCACGGTGAGGTTGCCGCTGCGCGCCTCCACGGCGCCCGACGACGCGCCGTCGCAGAACACGCCCAGCAGCTGGCTCTGCTGGCTGCCGCCCACGTCGGGCGCGCCGCCCAGCCCGTCGTACACGTACACCGCGTTCTCGTCGCACGGCACGTTCAGGGTCGACGAGTTTATGGTGAACTGGATTATAGCGTCCTTGACGTCCCCGGCCGATATGATCCAGAGGCACTCTTTCGAAGGGCCGACGATCTTGATGTCCGGGTCGCTCTTGTACGAGCCGATGCCCTCGGTCTGCGAGGCGTTGAGCATCCCCCGGGGCTCGCACTGGTAGTAGCACCTGCCGCCGTGCCGCGGGTCCCCGTAGAACTTGTGCTTGCAGCGCTCGCAGTTCTGCCCCTCGGTGTTGTCCTTGCAGATGCACTCGCCGGTGGCGACGTCGCAGAAGCCGCGCGTCTCGTCGCCGTGGTCGTTGCAGTCGCAGCGGCGGCAGCCCTGGCCGGCGGTGGCGTTGCCGTGGCTGCCGGGCTTGCACGCCTCGCAGAACTCGCCCTCGGTCCAGTCCTGGCACTCGTCGCAGCGGCCGACGCCCTTGCGGCACGTGGAGTGGTTGTGGCAGCCGCAGTTGATGGAGCAGTCGGCGCCCGTCCAGCCGAGGTCGCAGTGGCACTTGTACTGCGGCGAGCCGACGCAGTAGCCGTGCACGCACGTGTTGTAGCACGTCTGCATGCAGCTCTTGCGGCCGTCGCCGATGTAGCCCTGCTTGCACTTGCACGTGTAGGAGCCGTGCGTGTTGTTGCAGACGGCGTGCTCGTGGCAGTCGTGCAGCCGCAGGCCGCACTCGTCCACGTCGGGGCACTGCGCGTAGGCCCAGCCCGCGTCGCCGGCCGGCACGCCCAGCAGCGCCGCGCACGAGCCGCGCGCGCGCGTCCAGTCGCCCGCCGTGCACGCGCCCACGATCGGGTTGGAGTGCGAGTGGCACCAGCCGCAGCCCATGCTGCGCAGGCACGAGGAGCACTGCGCGTGCGCCGCGCACGACTTGCACTGGCCCGCCTTGCGCTCGTCGGCCGGCGCCGCCGCCACCGCGCCCGCCGCCGACGCGCGGTCCAGCCACTCGCGGCACAGCCCGAACTGGTACTCGCTGGTGTACACGCTGAAGCTGAAGCACTGGCGCGTGGCCTCGCACCAGACGCAGCGGCCGCGCTCGTCCAGGCAGTGCTCGCAGTCGAGGCGCGTGCGGCAGGGCGCCGGGCACTCGGCCGCGTCCACGACGGCGCCGCCGGCGCGGCCGCGGCGGGCGCAGCGCGCCTCGTCGGCCCACCACTCGCAGTAGTTGCCGGCCACGCAGCGCTCGCAGCTGATGTAGTTGGAGCAGTTGGGGCAGGCGGCGGGCTGCAGCGTGAGGTAGCGCCAGGCGCCGCCCTCCGCCGCGCACACGGCGCGCTCGTCCGTGTTGCGCGACTCGCACTTGTCCGTCAGCTCGCACCAGCCGCACGCCGCGTCCGACAGGCACAGCAGGCAGTTGTCGTAGTTGTAGCATTGCCCGTCCGAATACGGCTCCAAAAATTCAAAAGTGAACACCTAAAAGCAAAACTACGCATTATCATCATAATCTTTTGTATGTTTCACGATGTAAAATAAGGCAGGCCACAGACTTACCATTCTAAGCTTGTAGAACAGATCACTATCGTTAAGTCTGTGGCCAGCCTCACCATGTTATACCTTAGCGCTCTCGGACGTCTTGTTATGAAGCAGCTCCATTTTGGCATGATGATGCGAAGGGTAGAGCCCCGTGTGCAGCGAGTCGTTGGCGCGCATGTCGACGGCGAGGCGGCCCGGCAGCAGCGCCGGCCAGTCCACGGGCGCGCAGGCGGACGGCTGCGCGGTCAGGTTGGCCACGGACTCGGGGTTGGTCCCCAGCGCGAGCGACGTGTTGGAGTACCCTGCGCACGCGTGCAGCGTCTCCCCCGTACCGTTCCAGTACTGCGGGATGCGCAGCCAGCCCCGCAGCCGCGCCTCGCTCGGCCCGCTGAAGATGTGGTTGCTGCCGCCGCCCGTCACCCAGTCCACGGTAGTCGCGTTGACCACGGAGACCCCGTCGGGATGGTTCCAGTCCGCCGGCTGCTGGTATCTCAGGAACGTGAGGCCGGGCCGTTTATCTAAATTCTTGCATTCCTCCGGGGTCGTCACCTCGGTACCGGTGGTGCCCCACCATCCTGGATTTTGGGAGGGCGTGTCTTCTCCACAAACACCATAGCTGTCTGTAAAAACAACCATAAGCATTTCATTCAATTTTGGATGAATAATTAAACGAGCTAAAAAAAAAGTTATACCTAGTTATTTCGTAAACGTACCGTCTTTGTGATGACAGCGTGCGTTCTGCACGCACCAGCTGCACTGGTGCAGACCGAGCTTGGTGCTGACGGAGGGCAGCGGCGCGCGCTCGGGCCCGGGCGGCGGCCCGTGGATGAGGCACGCGTGGCACTCGCCCAGCGCTGGGCAGATGCCGCCGCAGCGGATCGACTGTAGGTTGGTCGTGCAATTCGAGCCTATCGTTCTTCCATAGCATGTCTAAAATATACAAAAGACGTCAAAAATTTCAGAAAGATATTAAAATTTTCAAAATTGCTTTGCGTTAGGGTGAGCCCTAATAGTACATTACTGTAGAGTCCGCGAAATAGGGGATTGCCGGTCGAGTAGTAATAGATGGCCGAGTGTTAACGAGGCTGTATACAATTGTTTACAGTTCATGAACTGTTTGTGTTGTCTCTGGGCGTGTGTGGTGTAGCTGGTGGTGTTTTGTATCATACTTTGGTCACCCCCGATAACTACGTCTATGATACAGAGTTCTCTCAAGTAGTGATAGTTGGATTTGTGTGTTCTTTTCTTACAGTGTGTAGGTGGAGGTGCTGCATTAACACAAATTTATTACATGAACATATTTGTCATAATGTCGCAGGCGAGCTAAGTAATTGTTTATAGTTCATTTGATATACATACTCCTCGGCAAAGTAACGCCAGTCAATAAATGACTTACATCGTCAGCCGAGCACCAGCCGCACTCGGGGTCGGCGAGGCACTCGGGCTGCGTGCCGTGCCGCGGGCAGGCCGACTCGGGGTCGCTGTTCCTGATGCCCGCCTGCCAGCTCGGCACCACGTACGCCAGGAGATCGCCTGCCCCAAACAAACACCGGTTTATTACGAAAGAGCTGATGGAGGCTGGAGAAATAACACGAAAACGAACCTACTAGTAGCTATTAAATAACTTTAATGACTATGATTAAACATATGGAACTCAGAGTGAACGCTACATAATATCGATTGCTTAGAAATTCAATGTTGGATATGATTTTTTCTACATTCGCAGTACATTACCAAAAAAATCACGTGTATAAATATTAATATTAATTTTTACAACTTATTTATTTATTCATGATGTAAAAATAAAATATGATTTATTTTTTAAGAGGTATTATTTTAAGTCCCTTGTTCTTCTACGTATCTCCTCATTTCTGATTCGATCCCGTAGAGAAACCCCAAGCATAGCTCTCTCCATAGCTCGCTGAGCAACTCTGAGCCTATTCATAAGGTCTACAGTAAAGCACCATGTCTCGGATCCATATGTCATCACTGTCACCGACAAGGCCAAGGGAATTAGCTCGTTGAAGTGGCAATGGGCAGGCCATATAGCACGGAGAGCAGATGGCCGTTGGGGCCGAAAAGTTCTCGAGTGGAGGCCGCGGATCGGCAAGCGCAGCGTGGGACGTCCACCAACGAGATGGACGGATAACCTGGTTAAAGCCGCGGGTTCACGGTGGATGCAGGCCGCTGCCAACCGAAGCAACTGGAGGTCTATGGGGGAGGCCTATGTCCAACAGTGGACGTCCTACGGCTGAGATGATGATGATGATGATTATTTTAAGTCATCTATTTTTTTTTTATAACAAAGAAACAAAGAAAAATATTTACGGTCAAGTACCACCACCAAACAGAAGAAAACAATAAGAAATAATACAGCTAATACAATTTATAAATTCCTACATCGTAAAGGTGGTGATGACCTCTGTTGTCACTGAAAATGTGACTCCACTCAGCATGTATTGCTACACGTTGAGTGCAGCAACGCTTATTTTCTGAAGAGCCCTGAGCTACACGACAGCTCCACTTGTTACACGATAGTCAGAACTGTTTAGTCAAGACAATCACCGTTAACATTCCCGTGGTATCCGCCGGCGATGAGCAGGGTGGACGGTGGTTTCAACGCGGCCGCGTGCGCGAACACGCCTTGCTTTTTGGGATAGAACTCGCGCGGAGTACCCAGCACCTCCAGGGAAATCCATGAGTGGCAGCCCAAGTGATACAAATACATCTGCCCGTCGTAACATATTTCCTCCTTGTTGTGGCGATGAGAGTAACCACCAAACACGACCAAATAATTTCCTGCAAGCAACATTTTGTTTAACTTGAAATGACTACGCACAATCCAATTTCTGTTTCCATTTTTCACTTGTCCTACCTATTATTGTTGAGGTATGAAAAGCCCTTTCTCTCGGTACGTATGTTTCTCGTAAATGCATTCTCGGGTAATGTATTTCACTCCAATGGCGGTTCTCGATGTCAAATGCAAACATTCTGTCAGAGAGCTTTGAAAACCTGCAAAAAAACCATTCAACAGGACATTTAGGCACGTGGCAAACAAGAATATTGAGCTTTGGTTGTTTTGCGCCTGGTCCGATTTTGAAATCGAGCCATTTGACTACAAATATACGTGTATATCTATTTCTGATACGTGATTTTTTTTTAAGTGTTTTTAAGAAATAATGTTTCTGTTTAGTGCTCGCCCACTATTTATTTTTAAACGCAGCTAAAAATTGCACAAGCTTGAATATGGACTGCGTATTCAAAGTGCTTTTGGTTTTAAGCAATTACCTCGCGACGCTGGCTACAACGCCTCCGTATACCAAAATGGAATTAGAGTAGGAATGGTAGACCGACGTGTGTGCTACTACACGCACATCCAATTCTTTGCCTCCTCGCACTTGCACCTTTTCCCAGCTCTCCACGGTCGGATCACTCAGTTTTATTTTATACATACTGTAACAAATATCATTTACGTGAAGCACCAAACAAAAAGTTTATGTTTAAGCAATCGCAACTCAATGTGTAAGATTACCCTACCTTGACGAAAATTCCCCATCTACTGTGCTGCCACCAAACAAGTAGAGGTCGTCTTTAACGGCAGTTAGTGTATGCCTAGTCAGGCCAGGTGGCAAGAAAGTAGAATTTGTTGCTCTCAGCGTCCATCGATCGGTTTCAGCGTCAAAGAACCATAGTTCTGTAGACAAACTTCCGTCTGCCAGTTTACCTCCATAAAGGACAAAACCTGCGCCAAAAGCACAAGCCGAGTGTCCATACCGAGGCTCAGGTTTCGTGTCATTCGATTTCATATACGTATTAGAAAAGTCAGGTTTGTCAGTTAAATGCAAGTAGTTTTCGGAATAAGGTGTAGGCGATTGAGAATACATGAGAGGTAATGTGGTTTTGTCATGGTGGGACACAGAAGATATGAGCAAGTTAAATAATGAGCTACTGTTCCCTATCTGCCAACCGCCGTCAATGTTGCCCTGTAATGCGAAAGACAGTGCGTCATTCAGTTATTCAATGCCGATGCAAATAGTTTTTTCTGCAGTTGTTGTCACAATGAGAACATCAATAATTAACTATGATGTTACTGAATTTTTAATGAGCCATCTCTTTGTTATGGTAATATTAGATTCAGAGCGTCACAGCGTTATTCAAGGCAAAAATAAATAAATTCTTTATTACCAGTTATCTCAGTTTAAACTTGCCTTTGCCAGCGACATGATTCGTGGAAAGAGATATTTGTTTGCATTAAGACAATACAAAATTAAAATAAATAAGTACCTTCGTAAAAAGAGTCAAAAATGACTGATCAATTTCCTCATTTGTAGGATATCTACGAACCACTTTTCCATTTTCATCATACCATTGACTAGTTGAAAACCTGAAAACAGAAAGAAAAAATTTCGTGATTTCACATAAATTCACAAAGAATTTCCCAAAAATTACATTGTGGCCTTCATTAACATTAATTAAAAAAACATCTTAATTTCAAGGACATATGCACTCACAAGCTTTCACATTTATAACACATATTAGTAACAGATTAAAACTTTCATTTACAGTGGGATCACAATGCAAGGACATCCAAATTAAATAATGTCTTCTATATATTTGTAAAATGTAAATCCTAAATTTCAATAAATAATACTTACTTATAAACTTCTAATAATCCTAAGACGTTATTCAGATCATATCCTCCAAACACATATAGAGAGTCTGTGTGGTTTACATAGACCGCCGAGTGGGCAGCCCTCCGAGTCATGCCACTCTCAGTGCGCGACAGCCAGTGCCAACTGTTGCCGACCTTGTCATTCTTCTTCAAGGAACAAGACTCACCAGAATAACTAGAATTCAAATAACAAGTAAATGTTTGATTTTAGTTGCTTAAAAATTCATTTGCTAATAGCCAGCTCATGAGCAGTTAATTTGTGGTTAGTATAATTTGTGGGCAACTAAAACAAAAATAGATGTGGTTTTATGTAGTTTTGTAGAATTCAGTTTCTTAAAACAGTTTTAAGAAGAAAAAGGCAATAAAAACTGCAGATTGTATAATGTCACTGTTTGACCTTACTTCAATAACATTGACTACAGAATGAGAACAGGGTGTCATTGGCCTAAATGCTGTGAAAGAAAACAATCTATAATTGTTTGAGGCATGTGAACAACTTCATAGAAATACATTTTAAAAATATTAATGAGCATCCTGCAGGAACTTTTCACATTCCCAGAATATTAGTATGCTATGTTGATGTGGAATAATGTAGTTTCCTGTTAGTAAACAATTTTTTCGAACCAGTTTAGCAGTTACTTTTAAGTTCTAGTGTAAACACTGCGGGTAAACACTAGAACTTAAAAGTAACTGCTAAACTGGTTCGAAAAAATTGTTTACTAACAGGAAACTACATTATTCCACATCAACATAGCATACTTCTACTTACATAGCTACTTAGCTAAAATAAAATTTCGGATGTTTTTTAAATTCTCATGAGAATTTCTGAAAATTAAATCATCGTTTTCATTGACATTACATTAAAAATAAACATGTCAAATTTCATGACTCTAAGCCCAGTTGTTGTTTCGAGATTTTATCCCTATCTTGTGGGATTATCATAATAAAAAGTAGGCTATGTTTTATTACAGATGTCCAGCTATCTACATATTTCATCCAAATCTATCCAGCCGTTTCAGCATAAAGGAGTAACAAACATACTCACTCACTCACTAACTTTCCCATTTATAATATTAGTGGGATAAGAATAAAGTAAAAGTACAGAATAGAAACTGACAGTAAAAAAATAGTTTTTACCCTTTCTTGCATAAGCATTTGTCTCCCTTGCACTGTCCATTATTTGAGCAATGATTTGGACACAGTTGTAAGCTGCAGTCGGGTCCACCCCGTGTACCAAAACAGAAACATTTATTCGCAACACACAAGCCATTGCCTGTGCAGTTGTTGGGGCAATCGTGTATGGCATATGTTGCTCGGAAACCGTCCAGGACATAGTTAGTATCACTATATAGCAGTATTAACATCTGTAAAAATTACATTTATCACTTGAGGAGACTTTGTTATTACAGTTCATTAAATAACAGTTATCACTTTGTGCTAATATTGTACAAATATAAACAATCAATATCGTTAACTGTACTTTATTCTGATTTTTTGTATTTCATTTTAGATTTAGAATATTCCTTTTAAGAATTATTTTTGACTATTTGAGGCTTTACCATAAAGACAAGCACTTTCACACAGATGGCACTTGGCAACAAATAATTAACAAATTAAATATAGTTAACTTTCTTAAGAACAAATCCGGAGTTGCTATGAAATTAGAACTCAAGAGGTGGGGTCGAAGTACAGCATTTATCCTGGATTGACAAAGACCCAGCATTATTTTTCAGGTTTTATCAATGTGTTCTAGTAACAGTATAATTAAGTAAAATAGCTCATACATTAAGATAAGAATCTATGTGGAAGATTTTTGTAATTCTGTGAAATAAACAGATTTTTTTTAGATGTGAAATTTTTTACCATAAATGATATTGATATGCACAATAACATACAATATTAGGATACTGTTCAGGAAAATATTTACCTGTTACAGCAAATGATTTCAAATTTAAAACAAGGAAAACTAGATGCTTGATTTTATTCATAGTATTTCCTTTTCCTTGTTTTAAATTTATATTGAGCAATTATCAAATTCTCATAAACTTTCATCAAATTAGATAAGTACCCTCAAATCACAGTAATATAATAAAATTTACGAAAAATTAAGGAAAACAGTACTTACAAATCCACTAGAAGCAGTTACGTTCTGAGGTTCCGTTTTCCCACTAAAACTTCCCAACAATGGAGCGTCAAACGAGTCTCCATCATATACAAACACATAGTCATAAGAACACTCTGTGCCCATGCGCAGGAAACTCAATGTTATGAACTGACTTTTATTAGCTGCCTTGATAAGCCATTCACAATGAGAATCCTAAAAGAAAGAAGTCTGATTAGCAGGTGTATAGTAGGTCTAGCAAATTATTTACAGCGGATGTTAGGCCAACTGACTTGTGTGTAGTTAGAGTTGGTGGGTCCATCGGTGATGACGCCGCTGCGCTCCGTAAACACGCGGCGCGTCTTGTCGCAGGGCGCCGTCGATGCAGCGCACACCACCACCAAGCAAGTCACAGTCACAACTACTAAGCCTACCCCCTTCTCCCGATTGCGTGGGTAAAACATGCCTCTTCCGATTTGTCGAAAAACATAAGTCAAACATCAAAGCCATATAATCGTGAATTCGCAACTAATATTACTAAATGTAAAATAAACAAGCACTCATTTAACGTAATAGATGACATCTACTTCAAGGCTAACCACTTTAGAGACGAATGCCACAGCGACTCTTGAGATCTTTCCTTAGATTTGATTAGGCTACTACTTCTAGTTTATATTAAAAAGGAATTACAAACGTAAAGTATTTGCTAGTACTTTCTAATGTATTTTTCGTAAAAACAAACAATTCACGAATCCCACAGTCAGTTTTGACATTTCTTTGACGTTTATAGATTGACCGTGGTTTTTTAAATTTTACTTTGATAAACGAACTTGGAACAAACAGCCTCTGCATGCAATAATAAACAAAATAGGTATAGTATTGTTCAATAAAGGAAAATCAAAAATATATGACTATTGTCAAGAGGGCGCTATTATTCTTATTTAGTTATGTGGCAATAGTTCAGTATAGTCGAAACAATGCGAATTGGTCACTCCTTTTGACATACTTTCATTCACCGTAGTCAAAATCTTACTTCCAGCATATGTGTATCTCGCTGACATATGTATGTGTTATTTATATTATTTATGTTGACTTGACGTAAATAGATACCTCAAAACTATACACAGTGTCACAGTCAAAATCGTCTAATTGTATCTTCTTTTTAGAGTTCCGTAGCCAAAATATCAAAAACGGAACCCTTATAAATATATCCTTGGCGTCCTAAAACCTGAGAGCTCCGATATACCTAGAAAGTTTATTAGTAACTATAATTACTGCTTATTTTTTACTACGGGTCAAAACCAGAACCGATTTATGACAACCAGACTACACTAACGTGTCGCTAACTAGCGACCAGTCTTGACTTTGACTACAACGTTTATCTGTTAACTCTGATGTTAATTTGGAAAAGTTTTATAGCGTTATAGTTTCATTCCCCAAGCTTTTTTTTTCAGTAGTTTATTATTTATAAACATAATTTTCAATGATCCGTTGTTGACTACGAATCGTTTTGGTCATTTTTTGTTATCCCTACTAATCCCTACTATCCCTACTTAATATTATAAATGCGAAAGTAACTCTGTCCGTCTGTCTATCTGTATGTTTGTCTGTTACGCTTTCACGTCGAAACCACTGAACCGATTTTGATGAAATTTGGTATATAGGTAGTTTGAGCCCCAAGAATCAACATAGGATACCTTTTAATCCGGTAGAGGGCGCCACCGCACGATAACCTTGATCCGCGCAGACGAAGTCAGGGCATAAGCTATAAGTAATAAATTAGGTCGTAGCAGCAAAGCTAGAAAGCTACTACGAAACTCGAAACTCGAAGTTTTATAGCGTTATAGTTTCATTCCCCAAGCTTTTTTTTTCAGTAGTTTATCGAATCGTTTTGGGCATTTCTTGTTATCCCTACTAATCCCTACTATCCCTACTAATAATATTATAAATGCGAAAGTAACTCTGTCTTTCTGTCTGTCTGTCTGTTACGCTTTCACGTCGAAACCACTGAACCGATTTTGATGAAATTTGGTATATAGGTAGTTTGAGCCTCAAGAATCAACATAGGATACCTTTTAATCCGGTAGAGGGCGCCACCGCACGATAACCTAGATCCGCGCAGACGAAGTCAGGGCATAAGCTATAAGTAATAAATTAGGTCGTAGCAGCAAAGCTACTACGAAACTCGAAACTCGAATTTCGTGTCGTGCGGTCCCTCTGACACTCTACTATTTAATACGAGAGCGAAAGGGACGGTACGATACGAACTTCGATTTTCGAACTTCGGAGTAGGCCTTCAGAGATGCGTATCGATCGTACGTGTGGCTGCCTCAGCAGTGGCGAAGTCGGACCGAGATCGCGGCCTCCGCTGGAGCCCCCTGAGAGCAGGGATTATTTTTAATCGACTTCAAAAATGGAGGAGGCTATCAACTCAGTTTTTTTTTTCACTATTTTTGTTTTAGGGCTCCGCAGCCCAACAAGAAACTCTTAGTAGATGTGTGTTAACATTGACTACGAGTAAAGAGGGGATGTTATTTTTCACCTCAGCAGCTCAAACGGGCAGGTTTTGTTATTAAAAATCAGTGAGCAAAATCGCATTTTGCTCACTCCGTGAGACAAAGTAACTTTTTAGGGTTCCGGAGCCAAAATGGCAAAAACGGAATCCTTATAATTTCGCCATGTATGTCTGTCTGTCTGCCTGTCCGTCCGTCCGCGGCTTTGCTCAGGGACTATCAATGCTAGAAAGCTGTAATTTTTCACGAATGTTTATGTAAACTATGCCAACAAAAATAAAAAAATCTAAAAAAAATTTTTTTTGGTGTACCTACCTGCCATTAACATAAAGTGGGGTGATTTTTTTTCTCATCCAATCTTGTAGTGTGGGGTATCGTTGGATAGGTCTCTTAAGACTATTAGGAGGTTGCTTAAACAATTTTTCGATTTAGTGATTTGCTTGCGAAATATTCAACTTTAAAGTGTAAATTTTCATTAAAATCGAGCATCCCCCCCTCTAAAACCTAAACCGGTGGGTGGAAAAATTTGAAAAAATTCAGGATGACAGTAAGTATATCAAACTTTCAAGGAAGACTATAATGGCCAAGTTTAATAGTAAATAGCAGCCTAAGGTATAAAATATACCTAAACATGGAAGTTTCCGTATAAAATAAGAAATCCTTATAGTCCGTGAGCCCAGCCCCTAGGTACCTACGTAACATGACATCACCATAAGATGCCTGGCACACGGTGGGGAAAGTTGTGCTGAGCTAGAATGAAAAAACTAACGCACTTAAAATTAGCCGGAAGTTTGAGAAAATCCTTCACTTCCGGTCAAAATTTTAGGGTCAATTTACGTCACGTGACATCATTACGAAACACGTGGCATCATGAAGCCCTTTATCCGTAGAGAGGGGCAACATAAGTCTGTCAGTTCTGAAATAGCCGGAATTGCCTGACAGACTGCGACAAAGGTGACCCCCAAAAACGATTTCCTACGTCATATGACATCGTGACCAAAATTATTACAAAAGTTTCGTAATATTAGTTTCTTTAATAATATATAAGTCTGCCAAGCGTTTTTTAGCCGGAAGTCCTTTAAAAGTGTAATGTCAACTACAAGGAAAATGTAACCGTATCATGTTAAATGAGAATAATTTAACGAATTATGATCGATTAACAAGGATTATCGACTAAATCGTCGTGGTCGGTATATTTAGTATGTAAGAAAATAAAAAAATACAATCTTTTATGTTATTTCACCTGTCCCGTTGTCTGTAATCAAATCTCGCAAGTATAGTTATTTGGATCTAAGTACTTTCAGTGGTTGGATTGAGTTGAAATTTGGCATTGTAATATAAAATTGGTGGCAAAGAATCTGGTCGTGAAATTCCGGTGATCATCACCAGGTCAGAATTGTCTCCACAGGAGAGAACTGTTTAACGGTGAATGGAATAGACTTAAAATTACACGAATGGATTTCCGATAGCAATACAAGTAGGTACAGTCAGCAAAAAAACTTCTACTAAATTATTTTTTTACGGGAACTAATAGTTTCAGTGAGTTTCAGTAGTGTCAGTTCCGAAATTGCTGGAAGTGCCTGATAGACGGTGGCAAAATAATAAATATAAATAATTTAGTCTGCAATAAAACTTCTACTAAATATTTTAAGGTCAATTTACGTCACGTGACAACATTACGAAACACGTGGCATCATGAAGCCCTTTATCCGTAGAGAGGGGCAACATAAGTCTGTCAGCTCTGAAATAGCCGGAAGTGCCTGACAGACTGAGGCAAAGATGACACCCAAAAACGATTTCTTACGTCATATGACATCGCGACCAAAATTAATACAAAAGTTTCGTAACATAAGTGTCTTTAATAATAAATAAGACTGCCGAGCGTTTTTTAGCTGGAAGTCCTTTAAAAGTATCTATCTGTCTGTCTGTCCGTCCGTTCGCGGCTTTGCTCAGAGACTATCAATGCTAGAAAGCTGTAAATTTGCATGAATATGAATATATATGTAAACTATGCCAACAAAACAGCACAATAAAAATTAAATAAAAAAATTTTTAAACTACAAAAAAAATTTTTTTTTAATTTTTATTGTACTGTTTTGGTGGCATAGTTTATAATGAAATTGTACCAAAAGTAGAGCTTTCTAACATTGATAGTCTCTGAGCAAAGGCGCGGACGGACGGACAGAAAGACAGACATGGCGAAATGAGTCGATAATCCTTATTAATCGATCATAATTTGTTAAATTATTCTCATTTAACATGATACGATAACGCTTTCCTTGCAGTTAAAATAACACTTTTAAAGGACTTCCGGCTAAAAAACGCTTGGCAGACTTATTTATTATCAAAGACACTAATATTATGAAACTTTTGTATTAATTTTGGTCGCGATGTCATATGACGTAAGAAATCGTTTTTGGGTGTCATCTTTGCCTCAGTCTGTCAGGCACTTCCGGCTATTTCAGAGCTGACAGACTTATGTTGCCCCTCTCTACGGATAAAGGGCTTCATGATGCCACGTGTTTCGTAATGTTGTCACGTGATGTAAATTGACCTTAAAATATTTAGTAGAAGTTTTATTGCAGACTAAATTATTTATATTTATTATTTTGCCACCGTCTATCAGGCACTTCCAGCAATTTCAGAACTGATACTCTACTGAAACTCACTGAAACTATTAGTTCCCGTGAAAAAATAATTTAGTAGAAGTTTTTTTGCTGGCTGTACTTACTTGTATTGCCTTCGAAAATCCATTCGTGTAATTTTAAGTCTATACCATTCACCGTTAAACAGTTCTCTCCCGTGGAGTCAATTCTGACCTGGTGATGATCACCGGAATTTCACGACCAGATTATTCTTTGCCACCAGTTTTATATTACAATGCCAAATTTTAACTCAATTCAACCACTGAAAGTACTTAGATCCAAATAACTATACTGCGAGATTTGATTACAGACAACGGGGCAAATAACATAAAAGATTGTATTTTTTTTTATTTTGTTACATACTAAATATACCGACCACGACGATTTAGTCGATAATCCTTGTTAATCGATCATAATTCGTTAAATTATTCTCATTTAACATGATACGGTTACATTTTCCTTGTAGTTGAAATTACACTTTTAAAGGACTTCCGGCTAAAAAACGCTTGGCAGACTTATATATTATTAAAGACACTAATATTACGAAATTTTGTAATAATTTTGGTCACGATGTCATATGACGTAGGAAATCGTTTTTGGGGGTCACCTTTGTCGCAGTCTGTCAGGCACTTCCGGCTATTTCAGAACTGACAGACTTATGTTGCCCCTCTCTACGGATAAAGGGCTTCATGATGCCACGTGTTTCGTAATGATGTCACGTGACGTAAATTGACCTTAAAATATTTAGTAGAAGTTTTATTGCAGTCTCAATTATTTATATTTATTATTTTGCCACCGTCTATCAGGCACTTTCAGCAATTTCGGAACTGACACTACTGAAACTCACTGAAACTATTAGTTCCCGTAAAAAAATAATTTAGTAGAAGTTTTTTTGCTGACTGTACCTACTTGTATTGCTATCGGAAATCCATTCGTGTAATTTTAAGTCTATGCCATTCACCGTTAAACAGTTCTCTCCTGTGGAGACAATTCTGACCTGGTGATGATCACCGGAATTTCACGACCACATTCTTTGCCACCAATTTTATATTAAAATGCCAAATTTCAACTCAATCCAACAACTGAAAGTACTTAGATCCAAATAACTATACTTGCGAGATTTGATTACAGACAACGGGGCAAATAAAGTAAAAGATTGTAATTTTTTTATTTTCTTACATACTAAATATACCGACCACGACGATTTAGTCGGTAATCCTTGTTAATCGATCATAATTCGTTAAATTATTCTCATTTAACATGATACGGTTACATTTTCCTTGTAGTTAAAATTACACTTTTAAAGGACTTCCGGCTAAAAAACGCTTGGCAGACTTATATATTATTAAAGACACTAATATTACGAAACTTTTGTAATAATTTTGGTCACGATGTCATATGACGTAGGAAATCGTTTTTGGGGGTCACCTTTGTCGCAGTCTGTCAGGCACTTCCGGCTATTTCAGAACTGACAGACTTATGTTGCCCCTCTCTACGGATAAAGGGCTTCATGATGCCACGTGTTTCGTAATGATGTCACGTGACGTAAATTGACCTTAAAATTTTGACCGGAAGTGAAGGATTTTCTCAAACTTCCGGCTAATTTTAAGTGCGTTAGTTTTTTGATTCTAGCTCAGCACAACTTTCCCCACCGTGTGTGCCAGGCATCTTATGGTGATGTCATGTTACGTAGGTACCTAGGGGCTGGGCTCACGGACTATTAGAAAAATATTAGTTATTTTCTTCGTAATGGCTACGGAATCCTATTTTGGGCATGTCTGACACGCTCTTGGTCGGTTTTTCTTTCTTAACCTACTGGAAGGCAAAATAGAAGGAAAACGAAGAGGTAGAAGAAGACCAAGATTGACCTATTTTAACCAGGTGAAGGAAAAGGCGGGTGTCTTGTCGTATCAAGAAGTCAAACAGCTGGCCAAAGACCGTGCGAAGTGGCGATTACTCCATCCACAAGAGCATAGGGGGCTGTTTCACCATCCATTGATTAGTGTTAACTGACAGTTAAATGTGATGCTGACTCCGTCTATTCGAACAAGATAAATAGAGACGGCATCACATTTAACCGTCAGTTAATACTAATCAATGGATGGTGAAACAGCTCCTAGCTCTTAAATTTAAAAAGAAGGAAAGTGTTTTTGCTAGGTTCAAGTCCGTATCTGCACTGGGCCCGCGTGGGAAGTACAATGCAGGTCCCCTCATTCTGCGCAGCAATTCAAGACTCTACCAAGCATCGTCTAAAGTTAAATATTCGCCAAATTACGTTCACGAAACTTATCGAAACTAAAACAAGCCTTGCAGCGTAATCCTTCCTAAGTCAGCCCCATGATTACCATAGCTAGTTATATTTACTTTGATTTATTATGTAACCATATTTATGGAGGTGAAATTAATAAATCTCTAGCGCACGTGAGAGCCACGGAGGGTTGTTGAAGTTTTTTCATCCGGAATGAAGTGATAACCGCTAATGACGCTCTTGAGCCGCCGAGTCATCCGCCACACTCGAGGTTTGATCAGATTATACCTATCGCATTTTAATTATAGGTACCAACTTGCAGCTCTAGGTATGGTTACTCGAAAACGAAAACGGTATCTCTGTCGTTTCTCTGATATTATTTACTTTATCGCCCTTAGTGTCATAGTTGGTGCGGAAAACTTAAAATAAAATGAACGCCTAATGTTATTAAAATGCAATCCACGTTGTGTCACTACGAGTAGGTACATTTACCCGATTCAACAGCACAGGAGTAATACCTAATAACGTATATCTAAACACTAAGGAACTACTTAGGTACTCGTACTAATCGTGTTTGTTTGTTCCTTTAAAAATATTCAATTGTCATCATCATAATCATCTGGAAGGCGTGTACAGTCAGCATCAAAAGTAGCGGATAACTTTTTACGGTTCCGTAGCCAAAATGATAAAAATGGGACCCTTAAAATTTCGCCATGTTTGTCTGTTTGTCTGTCTGTCCGTCCGCGGCTTTGCTCAGGGACTATCAATGCTAGAAAGCTGTAATTTGCACGAATATATAATATACTAGCTTTTGCCGGCGGCTCCGCCCGCGTGGTATTCGGTTATGTGAAAAAATAATTTCCCGCTTTTCTTTTTAAATTTTTCCTGAATTTTCTTTGCAACGAATGCAAAACCTTTGAAATCTTTTCTTGCGTTCTGGAGTTATAGCGTCAGGAAGGAAAACCCGACTTATTTATATATAGTAAAAAAAAGGAGATATTCGTGCAAAATTATAAACTATGCCGACCAAATGGTAGATAGGATGGTGGATAGGATTTAGGTATCTACCTATATTCGTGTGAATCGGCGGCTGGCAGTTGTACAGTCACTTGCATTAATATCTGTCACAGTGGAGCGCGCAAAAATATCTGCACATCCTACCAGCCCTAGAAATAGAGTCATATCCACAATATGCACGCTTTGTTATACCAAATGTTGGTGTTGTGACTGTACATAAATATAATTAAGGCTATTTTTCATAGTTGGAGATTCCAGCCATATTACAAACACTGCTTTTCTGTAATGTCAAAGTTCACGAATGGCGTCCTTGATACACACCTGTCCAGTCTTCAGCGCGCGTGACGGCACATTCTAAGCGCACGTTTACCATGTAAATTAGGTTTGACCGTTGCCGTTCATTTTTTAAAACACACAGCAAATATTGCCAGTGTTTGCTCTGCCCTGTTTTTACTCACGCTCGTGCTGCCAAATTCATTTTAGGGTTCCCTGTACCTTGAAAAGAAAATACGGAACACGTGTAGGATTATTTGCGGTCCATATCTGTCTGTCAAAGCGCTTTTTATTTTAGCAAATTTTTCAAGTTAAAATTTAGACTGTAAATATTTAGATAGGTACTTTACTTTAGTATAGGTAGAGTCATTCACGATGACGCGTGCCGTGGTTCTTATTACAATGTCATTAATGGTTAATTTTGACAAATTCACGCGTCTTCGTGGATGGCACTAGGTGTACAGCTGTAATCTTTTAAAGTTCCCAACTTAGTCGGAATCGCTCATTGTAGCTTTATATTGAAATACTTTGCAGGTAAGGTACCAGTGGCGGACTAACAGGGGGGGCAGAAGGGGCGGCCCGCCCCGGGCCTCCGGTCTTGGGGGGCCCCCAAATGCCTCCGCGTTCCCCTGATCAAAACCTACAAGACTAAAAATGTGCTTAGTACCTACATTTTTTTAAACTGCATTTTTTTTTAAACTTGGGTCCTCATTCAGCTTTGCCGCCCCGGGCCTCTGACGGGCTTAGTCCGCCACTGGTAGGTACGTTGAAATCTATTAAAGGTAGGTAAGGTTAAGGACTTTAAACATGGAACCACTTCATAGTAAACTTCAAAGTGTCATCGCATTAATTAACAAAGAAAAACGTAATGACTCTTCCGGGTTGCTCATGAATTAAAGTTCTTGACCATACTTCCCGTTGGTCTAGAATCATGAATTTTGCATTTTGCAGGTGGTAGAACCTTGTGCAAGATCCGCCCGGATTGCTACCACCATTTTGCTCGCTAACCCTGCCGTGAAGCAGCAGTGCTTGCACTGTTGTGTTTCGGCGTGGAGAGTAAGACAGCCAGTGAAATTACTGGTACTTGAGGTATCCCATATTAGGCCTCTAGGTTGGCAACGCATCTGCAATACCCCTGGTGTTGCAGATATTTATGGGCGGTGGTGATCTCTTACCATCAGAAAAGCCACTTGCTCGTTTACCGTCCAGTTGAATAAAAAAAATTTTTGGCAAAGTGTCCTCCGACACTCGCAGTACAACCAAAGAAAAATTGCATTACAATTAGGGTAAATTATAGTAATTAAGTACGGAACCCTCTGTGCGCCAGACCGTTATTTTAATTTTGGCCGTGCTTGTGACACTGGGGTTCATTGACTTCTATTCCAGAGTTTTTATATTAATTAATGTTGTATTACTCTCAAATTATATATAGGTATTATTTGTTTTATAAAGCGATCTGACCTACATACAAGTATTAGGTATGTATAAAGAAATTTAAAAAAATATATTCTGTTAACTATGCTATTGTAACTACATATTTTGATAAGTGAGATAGGTAAACGCAGTTAAGGTCACCTCTTATCAAATAGTGTAATAATTTACCTAAGTTCTATGTCAACGTCAAAAGTTCTAAAAGTCTTCCAATAACGTTTGGTTAAGAGAAGCAAACCTCAATCCACATGCACTTAAATCGTCAATTTATGTTCAAGAGCATCTATCTTGTCACCGGCAGCAGCGCGCCCGTTACTCCCATGTGGACACGGCGCAGGCGGCAGCGCGGCCCGGGCATCATCATACAAATGGCGCATTAGCAGCGCCGCCGGACCCTGCCGGACGTACCTTATCTGCTCTCAACTATATTTGTTCACCCCGGATTACACGAGATTTACCACGCCGCAGCCCGTTAACAGCCGATTAACCGTCCTCTACAAAGAGGACTTGAATTTAATGCCTGTGCTCCATGCGAGCGTTTACATTTTTAAACGCCCGTCAAAATTTTAATACCTTCGCTTTTTACCTTATTAACATTTTGGTCGGTGCAAATAGTGAAGGTTTAACACTGCGAAGCTTAGGTTCATTTGATTAATTCAGCTGCACGTAGCTTAGAAAATTAAAAGGTCCGCATAAATAAAGATGACCCCTCGCTAGTTTAAATGTGAACGAAAGAATAGGGTGTAGCGCAACAATTGGAAGGAAAATAGTTATTCGTTACGGAGACGGTAGCGGCGCGATAACGCGGCCTAGTTAGCTATAAATCAGAGGGCTGTCGATGCGGGGCCGGCCTGTCCTCCCATTGCAGCTCGCGGGTTGATTTGTTGCGTCCACTGCCTCCGACTGCGAAATATGACCAGCAGTGACACTGAGCCACTCGCACATAAACTAAACTAAACACGATGCACTAAAAGTCGACTCTATGTAATGCAAAACTAAACATCCTCATTGCCGAACCTAACCGCATATCATGCCGTTACCTAACAACCACCTAATTAACATAATTAGATATCGATACCTAAAACATGACTTACATTAAGTAGGCACTCTTATTACCGCAATAATCCGCTTTGTCAGCAAGACATTATCCTTCTTCAGACAACGTACCTACTACTATTGATAAATTGATGTCAATGGAGCATGGAGGCGCTCGACGGCGCATAGACGAGCACTGACCCTTGCTCAATAGCACGGTGTTAACTGTGACCTAATTTCAGATTAATACGCTTACGGAAACCTCACTAAGCAGGTTCAAATAGCTGGGGGTCGATCGTCTTACGGTTCAGTGCTAGTGAGCGTACAAACTGGCTAATGGCTCACAATGTTTATTTTACTTTCCACATTAGGCAAGTTTCGCGACTAAGTAGATTTATAGTTTCCGCCCCGTTCATTACCCGTATTGAGGAGTCCGGAACGCGCCGGACGAGGCATAAATCTGAATGGAACGCAGTAAATAGCCGCTCGCCCCGGGAACTTTGCGACTTTGACACAAGTTTGGAAAGTTTTTCCAGAGCAACTTATCAATGAGCGTCTGATACGGATAGCTAATCTTTAGCAGATTCGTAAACTCTATCGATATGTCTCTTGTCTCTTTCATTACGACAACTATCTAATAGAAGTAAAACAAACAAAATACTAGCTGGTATGAAAATTTATTGTTAACGATACCCTACTATTAACGTTCAATGTAGAAGGCATTCATAATTTATTGATTTCTTTATTTCGTTACGGATCTAACTCGTCCACGGTCCATATCCACTCAGTATAAAGATGTCTACAGCGGAAACCATAACCAGTGTCGTGACCAACTCCCACTGTAAATATTCAGTTTATCCCTTCGGCGTATACTCCCGCGTAGTTAAGAAAAACAACAGCGTCATAACTCTCGCGCCGGTTGATCAGATACCAGCGTAATGGCAGTAATGGATCCTGGTATTCCTGGTCAGCGGCCCGCATGCAAATAAATCTGCGGCCCGATGCAATGATGTGTGGAAAATGGCGCTCACCCCTTGCCCGCACTGCCCTGACCGTCACACCGGTACGCAATAAAATAAATTAAATTATCCCTTCTTGACAAAACCAACGCTCATGGGCTAGTTATTTTTATAGTAGCAATAACGATATTGACAAATGACCCAATGAATTTGAAAACTGTTGTTGCTAAAAACTGTGCCCCCTTTCAGTTGGTACATTGTTAAGCAATATTTATTTGCAAAATTTAAAAGAATACAACAAATCCGGTAATTTTATTCTTATTTAAAATTAAGACTACTTTCTTACTAAACCGCTGAACCGACTAATATGAACTGTGGTATCGAGATAGTCTAGACCTTGGGCAGGATTTCATCATCTCAGCCTATATACGTCCCACTGCTGGGCACAGGCCTCCTCTCGGAATGAGAGGGCTTGGGCCATAGTTCCCACGCAGGCCCAGTGCGGATTGGGAACTTCACACGCACCATTGAATTGCTTCGCAGGTTTGTGCAGGTTTCCTCACGATGTTTTCCTCCACCGCAACGCTCGTGCTTGGGCAGGATTTAACTTCTATTTTCTACCGAAAAAGTTCGTAATTTCTGCGGGATAGTAATAAACATGTTTTTATCAGACGGACCGCATGGGAACTATGGCCCAATAGCCCTTTCACTCTGAGAGGAGGCCTGTGGGACATATGTAGGCTGGGATGATGATGTTATCAGACGAAGTCGCAGTCAAAAGCTGGTCATTAATAAGAAACTCAGGAATTAAATTACGAGTATGACGTCTAGTCAATTCGGCTCCACATTTTTAACAGTAAATAGGTACCTTAAATTATTTAGATTTTATACTTTTTTTAGCAAACAACTTTTAGTTAAAAATAAATATACATTTCAACCAATTTAGTTATTTCATTTATCAACTAATGGACCATTACTTACTACTACTTTAAGTCTAATTATCACTCACTAAAATATCAATGAACTATTGGAACTATAACATTAGAGACTGATTATACCATAATATAAATGACCTACATTAAGAAACTTCTCTGTGGTTGCATTTTAATGTTTACATTATGGTGCCGGTAAGCGATACCTGAATTATATTCAAATTTCGAACACCATAAAAAAAACAAAAATCATGTTTGGTTGCGATAATCGATTTAGAATAACCACTAACACTAAAATGCAGGTATATTTGAACATATTGTAGAAAACTTATGATATGCATATAGATAAATTATATATGCGACTCTACATAATTAGGCATCTATATACTCGTGAGATATTATTATACAACTCTCTATCGCTCGTTGTATAAAAGCTCACTCGTATTTTAATGCCTTTCATTATGTATCAGTCATATAAATAACTATTACGTGCTACGAAAGGTGGTAGCGCTTTTTTAATACGAGTTATAACAGCAAGTCAATTGATTATGTGCAGGACTTTATTCGAATGATAATGACAACTGCAATGTTTGCGTGGAACCCAAAACAAAGTACTTAGGTTTTATAAGCGCAAGCCATGAGACACGAGTGGACAATATTTACCTGCTGTTGTTTTATCCAGGAAGTGGATAGCGATAAAAGTCAGAGCAAATGGCAGTCAATAAAATAAATAGCAATGGCAGGGTGTTCTGTAAATAAGTCGGTGCCCTGGCTTGAGCTCGGGGCGACGATCGCCTTTTTTATTGGCGCCTCGATTGCTCTCGAAACAAGGAGCGCGGGCGCGGGCGGCGCATATTGCAGCACTACGCTGACGCGGCAGATCGTACGCGAGATTACGAACGGAATTCACGGCATTGTCTGCTAAAACACTCGAGTTCGACTGTCCCAAATATTAAATTCAACTCAAAACGAATATCTCAATCTTTGTAGTGCACTCGGAGCGTCGGCGTCGCTTCTGTTTACTTGACACGTCTTCGCCGCGGCAGATAGTCGATTGTTTCATTTATATGTATGACGGTGTAACCCTCTCGAACGCACTTACTTACTGTCAATACTTATAAAGATTCGGGCAAGAATAATAAAGTATTCAGTGCGTATCGCAGCGGCCGCGGAGCTCGATGTATTAATTTGTAAGAATTTGTCGCAGGACGCTCCCCCTCCCTGGCTGTGTGCATTCCAATCACGCACTACAAGTTCCGTAATTGCACCTAATAATGCTTTAAATAGCCGCCAGAGAAACCAAGACGCAATATTGAGGATTTCCTTTTGAAGAGATTCCCATTTATGTATGTGTTAGGAAACAAATTTGCACAATTAGGCAGGTAGGGGGTAGGTAGGTTAGGTAGTTGAAATTACATTATTAAAGTTTAGTGCATGAAAATGAAAGACATTGTTAGTACAATACAATAACTACCTCTATTCTTTATTGAACGTAGATTGAACACCTCAAATCCATACATTGGGGATAATAAAATTCAGAATAGATAAATAGGTTACAGTTACAGCTATACGTATATATCGTGTCATAAAAGTAATCCTGAATAATTCAGCGGATGTTTGGGCAAGTTAGACCACAGTTAGGTTTTTCTTCGGAACTTTTGGTTCAGAATTATAGTCACATCTTTAATGCGGTAGGTACACTTTGAGCATTTATCAACGTTTGGAAACATTTTTCAATCACAATAAAATAATTATGAACAATAATTTCAAACTAACCACCTAGCCTAACCACCGGTTGAAATATTCCGAATGGATTTTAATACACCTTGTATATCTCGTAGACGGCTATTCTAAAATGTTATCTCTTTAGTTTCAAGCTCTTACAAGTTTCGTATTGAAAGGATAGATATAATAAAACTATAACCTATAATTATCTGAACTGTAACCTATATATATGGGAATAATGATGTATGTGATTCACTCACACTTCACATCACGGCCTATATGAGTCCCACTGCTGGGTACAGGCCCTTAGGATGAAAGAGCTTAAACCGTTCGAAAAACTCAAAGGTTTTGATTTTAAACCCACAATCCTCTGCTTGAGAGGTCAAAAAAACCACAAGATTACAACGGCTAACTCGGCTAATGTATACCTTACGTTATGATGATTACTGGTTGATAATTACCTACGTGTATTTTTATACTTACGCGTCGCAAATGTGGCTAGAGCCAGTGTAGTAAGTATTGGTCATAGCAGTAGTTTTTATCATATCCTGTGATGTTATTAGCCGGGGTACATCGCCGTGGGCGTCCCGCGGGGCTCGTCAGCGCGGACAGACCTAATCCAATCATGGACACTGACGACTGCACACGCCTTCGCATTACGAGCACACTCTTTATGGCCCACGTAAAATCATAGTAAAGAAGGACTTTATTGATGGCTTTCCTGTTTTATAAAATGCACGCTGGGATTATTTTCTGAAGGGTCGCTGCGATAGAACCAGAGCGGCCCGCAGATGAGTAATCCGACCAATCTCATTAGTGGAAGTCCACTCTTTTCTAATGGCATAATATGACGTAGATTCCAACTGATATCATTGTTGATTCGGGATAAATATTTAGTTATTGCCCACGATTTAGTCTGCGAAGAATTCGTATAAGTATAACGGAATTATGAAATTGTCCCAGATAAAAAGTCCCTATAACTAAATATAATATCCATGACAAATTTCATCTAAATCAGTTCACCAGCTTAAGCGTAGAGAATAAAAGACAGATAAACAAACGGACACACAGACAGACAGGCAGAATTAATTTCGCGTTATAAAAATAGCATGGAAATGGATGGATATCAAATTCAACAATTATTGTGACTTTATTCTGTGCACTAATATTAACTGTATCTTTTAAAGGCAAAACTAAGTGCTTTTAAAATTTCTGTAATTGAGGCGAGATTGTTGTATTTTATCGTTATTTAAGTACGCGTAGCAATATTACGCGGTCACGCAGCTACGCGCTACGCCGTAGCTATTTCGTAGCGCACTCGTAGAAGGAGCATTAACTAATTTACCTAAGCACCTTACCGCTATCAGCGGTGCGCCCGCGCCTAGATTATGCTAATGAAGTATTGTAATACTCTTATCATGTCTTACCTACAGACGGATACAATGCAATGAAAATGAAAATATTTTCAAGAGACCAAATAATTTTAATAAACAGGAGCTATAACAAAATGCGAATCGTGAAACTATCAGATTAAGAGGCTGTTTCACCATCCATTGATTAGTGTTAACTGACGGTTAAATGTGATGCCGTCTCCTCTTTATTCGAAAAAAACAAATAGAGACGGCATTACATTTAACTGTACTTTCACTAATTAATGGATGGTGAAAAAGCCCCTAAATATTTACGTCCTCTTAACCTTAAAAACGTAAACTACTGCTACACTGTCACATAGTGACAAATTTGTAGCAGTAAGAATGGAACTGTGTCCAATTAGTCACAACCGCAAATAGCCCGTTAAGTGACCCGGAAGGAATGAGGTGTTAGAGGTCTGCCGGCCAGGGACGAGTAGAGGTGAGACCCCCGGGTGCTCCGGTGACGGGTGACCAGCGGGCTAACGGGCGGCGAGGGGACCGCCATAAGTCAACTCGCCATCCGATAGCGCGAATCAATGACCTCCCTGCTATGATACATGGGATTAACCACCGTTTATAGTTTCGGCTGCGGCCAACGAATTAATATTGCGGAAATATCGCCTATAAATTTTTATGACCCACCAGTATCCTGTTACATTAGTAAATTAATGGAAGCAAATGTTATTCTTATTTTCTAATAAGCTGGTATACGATCGAATTTTATATATGTATAATATAATAATAATAATATTATAAATGCGAAAGTGTGTGTTCGTATGTATATGTATTTGTTTGTATGTTTGTGCGTCTTGCGTGCCAAAAACCACGTCGATCCGTCGCTCCGTTTCGCCGTGATTTTTGGCATAGAGATAGTTTATGGGCCAGAGAGTTATATAGGATACTTTTTATCCCGAAAAAATACACAGTTCTCGAGGGAACAGCGGGCGACCACAGGATTCCACGCCGGCAAAAGCTAGTACGTATAATAAATATCTTTTGAAATGAAAGGACCTTAAGAAATAACAATTATAGGTTTACAAAATAAACGAAATATACTTTTTGTTACAACTAGAGCACAATCGAAGTTTCATCGGACAGCTGTCAGGAGCATTGTTCGTTCAGGCTGAGCTAAGGGCCCGCGTCACCCGGGTCCCGCTCGCGCGGCTTGTTAGCGCGAACGTGCCGCGGCGCCGCCGGTAAACACGTGGGTAGATAACAATCTATTTGGATTGCCTCTATATTTCATTTTTCCCCGAGCTCCCGCGCTAACTAGATAGAGGAGCTTCACACGGTGAACGCAAAGGAAATACGGGCCGTTTCTTTTGTGAATTGATCCAATGTTTGCCGTTAAGAAACATACAATACGGCACTGCGCGAATTTTGAAAATAAATCTGTTAAAATATACTGTTTTACAGATTAGTTAACTAGACAATGGCTCCAAACACTAGGATTAAATTGTGTGAGCTTTGTGAGTAGTGTGATAACGGTTAGTTAGGTAATATTTGCAGTGGCACGACGCTGGTCAGCGATGGGTTGTGCACACAGCGCGTGTAATGCAATCACGGCGACACCCGGCGTCTACGCAGCCTGCATACGGTGAGAGGGAAGAGAAAAATTTGCGGGGATAATTCAACTTGCAATAAAAGCTTGTTAGCTGTTTTACGAAGGCGTACACTTGAAGACCGAGAATTGATTTAGTGCAATTCGAATAATGCCTACTATAGAAATAAAAATAAAATCTGTACTAATAATTATTCGAAATTGAAATTTCATTATTCGGATTGTTAACTTTTTCCTTGCAATGTAACGAAGCATCGCATACGACTTAATTTTTTAAATTATTTCAGACAGAGCCATTTGACGCATCAGAAATAAGCTACGAGCATCTAATAATTGGGAGTGCTAGTTTACTATCGTGTCTTACACACTTATCATTTCATATATGTACTTTTGTTTTGAAATGTATCGATTGGCGTAGTGCCTAATAGCCGGAAACTGAACTTAACAAGAGTACTTGTGATTTTACATGCAGTGTGTAAGCATATACTCGTAGCACTGGGTGGAACAAGGCGAAGGGCGGCTGCGCGCCACCGATACCCGTTCAAGCGGTTTTATTATTTTTAAAGTGCGCGCTCGTTTGCACGTGAATGGGCCACTTAACCGACGAACGCGATGCGCTACTCCACAAAATGCATTCAGTATCTAAAGGGAAACAGTTCTGCCACGCTCCTTTCTTGTTTTCAGGACAAAATGACAGTAAAGAGACGGAGACAATAAAGTTGTAATAGCTTAACAACGAAACCGATTGTGTCGTTAACGATTTCATAAAACGGACACGGGTTTACGGCGGTGATGATGCGTTGGCGGCCAATCGGCAGCTTGGCAGCGAGGGTCGGGCGGTGGCGGCCGGGCGTCGGGTGCAATAGGCCGGGAGCGACGTGACTGGAGCGCGAGATGTGCAGTGAGCTCGACTCCATTTCCTTACTCGACGACACAGCCTAGGAACAAAAAAAAAGGTTTGTCCTACCCTCTCTATAAAATAAATAAAATAAATAAATAAATGTCATGGGACACTTGACACCAATTGACCCAGTCCCAAACTAAGCAAAGCTTGTACTATGGGTACTAGGCAACGGATAAACATACTTATATAGATAAATAAATACTTAAATACATATTAAACATCCAAGACCCGAGAACAAACATTCGTATTATTCATACAAATATCTGCCCCGTATCTATAGATAAAAATTGGCCGTAAAAAACATCGCAGATAAGATTAATTTCTGCTCTCCATGAAATTCATTGTACGAAGCATATATCGACATAGTCTTCCGGCTAAACTTGTCTCTTCAATGTTAAAGTAATTTTTCGATATGTAATTTTTTTTTTCTCAAAAACAAAAAAGCCAAAATATGAAAAAGTATCTATAGTTAACTTTGAGAAAGGATAGCGCAGTTCAATGCAAACGCAGCCTCCCTATAAACTAACCTCAAAAACGCTGCCACTATGAATATCGTGCTTGTCAAATTTACTACACCCTTATCTGCTCTATCAATGGGTTATTCTAGAACCCTTGTCTATCCTTCAACGTTTATTGTTATGGAGGTAAATTACGATTTGAAACATTTTCCACTTTTATGTTACAATCACAAACATTTTCAAGCATTAACTTTAATTAATAGTCCCTAGAAATCATAATCCCAAGGAGACACTTTTCTATTACGGTTTAATTTGTATTTATTAACCGTTCTAATGCGAGGTTGTGGCGGAACCAGTAATTTGCAACCCCCGGGCGCGGTGTGTGAACGCATTTGATTCTTATTCATGGCGGGGGCGCGACCGCGGCCTAACGATTTGATAATGTATTCACTTGATAAAGCGGAAGGTACTTCGCGGGTCCCGCATTAAAAAACCAATTACAGCGCGACTAAATCGCGCCGCCGCTCCCGGCTATTTGTCAGACTCCAAAGGGATAAAAGTATATTCTAAATTTAATTTCACGCAATTTAAAAAGTTGGGGGACAGTCGGAAATATTATTTTCATTGAGCGCCGGTTATGAAGTTTATTAATCGCCTGATTACGTGGTGAACTCCGAATAGAGTAGGGGAATGCTGGCCCTCGGTGTTTTCATAGATGTGGCGTTGCACTTGTTGAGATCAGTATTTATTTCCAAATTCAAAATTTGTGTAACGGTTTTAAAGAACCACGGTCATACATAAATACGCATGGAGATTTTTCTCTGAAGTATTATTTTAATTCGTATCACGAAGCATTTCGTAAACCAAATAACAATTTGTTGGCGCAAACAATTACTGGTATAAATAGAGCATAGTTAAAAATAAAGTTAAGGCAAGGTAAATTCAGGCCATGAGTGGAAAGCAGTTTTGAAAAGTTAGAAAGAAATATTTCACGGCAAGGGCGGTTCCCGGTGTAAGTCGCCCTAATACAATAACGGTACAAACTGCGCTATAAAATATCACCAGTAAATAAATCTTAGTGATGCGCCCGCGACCCCTCGCAGATTTATGCTCATGGAATATCATGTTACAAATAAAATATTAATTGATACAAATATTATTATAGAAGTTTTTGTTTTACTTTTACGAAAGTGCCAATATTTTTGAAAATTTAATGTGTTTTGAAGTTATTTAAAAGTTGATGCTATTTTAAACCACAATCAAATCCAAAAATTATCTATTTATTCGAACCTTTTAGAAATACATATGTATCAACTGTACATATATACCGTGTTTTGTTGGTTTCCGTTAAACTTGGATAGGCGGCTCAGTTGATTAGAAACTACCAACTAACTTTATGGGCAAAAAAAATCCTGTACATAACGTCCACAGTTAAGTAATTTTTAACGGTTAAATTGTAAAAACGAATAAAAAGACATAAAAAATATTTCCTAACCTTTTTTGTTAAAAACATGTGTAAATTAAATACACTTAACTTAGTTTCAGATTTAAAGCTTGTAGGAATACAGAACCCTGAAAAACTCGATGTGCAGCGGGTTTTATTTAGTCGTGATCGGGCTGTAAGACTGCACCAACACATGCAGCGATTTTAAGTATATTAATAGGATTACAAGTACAAGGGGGCGTTAACGAAGAAAGTCACGCGCTGGTAATCGGGCGAGCGAGGTGTGAGGCATGAATGGGCGCAGCATCCAGTATTCGAGGCGGAGAGCGTAACGGGCAAGGCTAGCGCTACACCGGCAGCGAAAGAACGCTTTCCGCCACGCTCGGAGATAGTTACGTCTCATAGACATAGTGAAGTCAAGATCTATGAGTAGTGCCTAGGGAATTCGAGGAAACTATTTAAATACTGTAGGGATACTAATGGTGATTTGGCTTTACTCATATTTAGGTACCTAACTCGTGCATTTGCTCTTGAAAATCACATTTGGTGAAGTGGAACAAGAGTGGAACTGATGAAAAAGATCACAGTTGGCCACCGGAGCTATTGAATAATAAGTTTTTCACAATTTGAGATTCGATTACTTTAGCGAAATTGCTAAGCGATTTATGTTCGTCGCAATGCATATGGTGAAGTGAAATGGATGGTGAAGCATCAGGGCTCCTCAACAAATTAACGTCTCTGCATGGGAAAGAGCTAATTTAAAAAAAAAAGTTAGGTATTAACAGTTTACAATTATGTGTTGTATGTCAGTTGGATTACTTATTTATATTGTTATACTAAAAATCGAAAAATAAAATGATTACAAAAATTATACCAACTCAAAGAAAACATGAAAATATCTTTAACCGGTTTGAAGTCGATGTCTCAGCTCTAATTTTTCATGTTTTTTTGTCTTGTCAAATTTATTGTTATAAGTATAAAAAATATATTCACCTTTTCTTTTCTTTATCATACTTAAGCTTCCCGCTGCCACCATGGCCTTATCCACGTGATCCACCCTCGCACTGATTGAGCCGCGACAAGTTAAACGATTTGAAACAATTTAATAGAGATCAAAAATTCACGAGCCCGCGCCGCCCGCACTACGTTTGAAGTTTTTCCTCTCTAAAGGGATTATCGGCGAGCGGAAACTTGGGGTGGGACATTTTATGGCTTTTGTGGATTTCCTTAATATTTTTTTCATTTTTCCGATACAAATTGGACTAATAGATTTAACACTTAATTAAATGCAGCGCGTTGCTCTTCTAATTTCATTGAATTGAGGAAGAAACTTCTCCGTATAGTTTTATTAAAACGTTATCATCATCATCATCATCACCAACCAGCATCAGTCCACTGCTGGACAAATGCTTCTCCTATGGCACGTTACAGAGCTCGATCTTCAGCTCTCCCTCTCCAACCCCTTACCCCACCTATATAAACGATCTCCATTTAAGTGCAAGTGTGGCCATCATTTTCACAGTGTATGTGGCTTGCTGACCGCCATTTTAGCTAACTAATACACTTAGTTAAGTCGGAAACCTAAGCTTGGTTTTCTGACGAATAACTTCGTGCTTCAATTCCTAAGAAAAACTCCGAGCATAGCACTCCTCCCAAATATTCCTAATTTCAATGCAGACAGCTAGGAACTAAAATTAAAATTTTCGTTTAGCTGCCTATTAAAACTTAATTTAATCTTATGTTATCTGAATCTTTTACATTTAAATTTTGAATTTCCCCTGATATACGCAACACAAGGCCACATACCCGATTCTAAATGTTAACTCCATAAAAAGCGAAAATTATTTTACTTCTTATAACTTAACTTCAATTTGACAAATCTCCTACAATATGTGGGTTCATACATTACATTTATCGACGGAATAAGGTGAGCTTTACATTATTGCAGTCCCCGATCGAGTTCACGTCTACTCTACTTCTTCGCTGCGAGGCTATCAACGTAAATATCTGTAGATTTCAAGCAGCTCCCTGGCACACGGCGGCGACCTACCCTCGCATCTCAACTGAACCTTATAACCTCAACCTTAAGGTTCATGATTTCATAGGACTATTAATATAGGACTTTGTCGTAGCAGGAAATCGGGAGATATGCGATAGCGTTATGATAGGATCAGGGTTCATCGGAGCGTGCCCCGGCGAGGCTTCGGCATCCCGTCTCTGTATGACGTTAATGTCGCTTTCAACGCGGCGAGCACTTCTTTACAACCAACTTCAGTTTAAAAGAACTAAAACAATTGCATTATTGGAAAAAGGCCATAGCTACAATATTGTAAAGTCGCCAAGTTCCGCATGCCTTGAAGTTAGATGATCAATATTGTTGAGCAGTAGGTAAGTTTTTATGGACTTGTAGTCAGTTATCACTAGAGATATGCCGACTAGTCGGTAAAGCCGACTATCCGGCCACTATCGTAGTCGGCGACTAGTCGGCGAATAGTCGGCCAAAAGCGCCGACTATCCGGCTTCTTACTTTGTATGTATTTTTCAATAAAACATACATTTTCATGTATATGCAGAGCCCATATTATTTATTAATATTTGTATTTTATAATCATTCTTATTCATTTTGAAATGTGAAGCAAAGCAGCTTTCACGTGACCATTGTACAGCATTTTTTTTTTCATTGTACATAAAATTTTTTTTGGCATTTGATTATATGGGAATCATTGTTTTTGAAATAAAAAAAGTTATTAAAGTCACTTTAATGAATAACTTGCAAGCGCTAACTTGCGCGCGAATCAGCTGGTTAAAGAAGCGTCATAGAAATCCCGGAAACCGTGATCGGCTTGGTCGACTAGTCGGCCGATTAGTCGGCTTCTTTACAACCGACTAATCGGCTAGTCGGCTAGTCGGCCAAAGTCACGATCGGCACATCTTTAGTTATCACTTTATAAACCAACACGGTACTTTTTAGTAAATCAATCTAGACTACAATGATATAATCGCTAGAAATATTTAACGACAATATAACATCCGCAACGCCTGTAATTTACGTAACTTTTTCTTCCAATTTAACGCATTACTTGATCTCATCGCTTTCTCCGTAGTAGGTTAAGGAATCATTCCGTCATAAGCCCACCTGCACTCCCACGCATGGGCCGGGCTGAGGATTACATCGGTATAATGGAGCAGAACGCATCTTCCCCAATCGGCTCATCCGATAAGCACAACCGACCGGAACGCCGTCCCCCTTGCACATCAATCGCACTATCGATTCTCAAAAGTTATAGCAGCCATTTCAATCTAAAATCAAAACATTTTTTCCCCGACGAATGTGACAGTGACTACCTACGTGATATAGAAAAGTAGAACTTTGTTTTTATCTCCCATAGAGTCCCGTCGTAGAGCTTCTACTACTAATTAGTTACTTCTACGAATATTAAAATTTGAATACTTCTCAACAAGCTTAGCAACATAATTCAAAGAAAAAATATTTGAAAATCGATTCAAAGATAATTTCAATGTCGTTTAAACCAACCGGATGCCTGCACCAGAAACTAAACTTTGTAATTTCAATGCTTGTAAATCATTAAGAGAACTCAACAAGTTATTATAATAAGGAATAACACTCATAAAGGAATCTTGTTGTTAAAAAATTAAGTACTTAATATTTTTCAAGAGAATTTCGTATTTTGTACGGAATATTATAAGTGTTAGGTATATTTTATACTTTAGGCTACTATTTACTCCTAAACTACTAATAATTCTCAAGAAAACTTAACCGTTATAGTTTTCATTATAAGTTTGATATATTGACTAACATCCTAATTATTTTTTTTAATTTTCGACCCACCTTTTTAGATTTTAGAGGGGGGGGGGGACGCTCGATTTTAATGAAAATTTCCACTTTAAAGTTGAATATTTTGCAAACAAATAACTGAATCGGTAATTGTTTTAGCAACCTCCTAATGGTTTTAAAAGACCTATCGAACAATAGCCCACACTACAAGATTGCATGAGAAAAAAAAATCCCCACGTTACGTCTATAGGAGATAATTAATGTAAAAAAATTTTTTTTGTCTTTTTTTATTGTACCATTTTGTCGGCACAGTTTACATATATATTCATGCAAAATTACAGCTTTCTAGCCCCTCAGCAAAGCCATGGACGGACAGACAGACAGACATACATGGCGAAAATATAAGGGTTTCGTTTTTGCCACTTTGGCTATGGAACCCTAATAGATAGTGTAGCTTTCTATAAGTGTTGTTTTAATTGGTTCAATTATTTTTAGAGTTTTACACACAAACAAACAACTTAACAGTTAGTTTACATATCTCTATATTGAGAATATTACTTTAGAATCTGAAGTTTAGATGGTAGGTACAAAATTGAAGTTCGTAGTAGGTAGTTTGTAATAGGCTTGTTTTTATTCAGACTTTCGGTAATCTTAAGCCCATACACAAGGAGCTGAATGTAGTTAGCAACATTGTTGCAACTACAGGATGTAAGATAAAGTGACAGTATAGAATTACAGTATTATAATTACAACAGCAAGTATGCGAGGCAAAACAATACTAATACCTTGAATTGGTATCGCCGGCCGGGGAAGGTACCTACCGGCAAGTGTCGCGCGGCTAGGGCTGCCCAATACTTATCCAAGTTAACAACTTTTACAACAAACAAACTTTACCTATAAAATTATTTAATAGATGACTTTTTATTAGGGTTCCGGAGCCAAAATGGCAAAAACGGAACCCGTATAGTTTCGCCATGCCTGTCTGTCTGTCTGTCTGTCTGTCCGTCCGCGGCTTTTCTCAGGGACTATCAATGCTAGAAAGCTGTAATTTTGCACGGATATAAAGGTAAACTATGCCGACAAAATAGTACAATTAAAAATTCAAAAACAATTTTTTTTTAGGGTACCTCCCATAGACGTAAAGTGGCGGTGATTTTTTTTTATCCAACCCTATAGTGTGGGGTATGGTTGGATAGGTATTTTAAAACCATTAGGGGTTTGCTAAAACGATTTTTCAATTCAGTTATTTGTTTACGAAATATTCAACTTTAAAGTGCAAATTTTCATTAAAATCGAGCGCCCCCCCCTCTCTAAAATCTAAACCGGCGGGTGGAAAAATATGAAAAAATTCAGGATGGTAGGCAGTATATCAAACTTCCAAGGAAAACTATAACGGCTAAGTTTGCTTGAGAATTATTAGTAGTTTATGAGTAAATAGCAGCGTAAGGTATAAAATATACCTAACTAAACTTGGAATATTCCGTATAAAATACGAAATCCTTTGAAAAATATTACTTAATTTTTTCGTAATGGCTACGGAACCCTATTTTGGGCGTGTCCGACACGCTCTTGGCCGGATTTTTAAAATTATCCTTGGCGTAGTTTAGCGTTTGTTACAAGCAGAGCCCGGAATTCTCGTAGCACGTATCGACTTCCGACATACATATTTTATCGATATATTATAGAACACAATACAACATATCAAAGAAGATTAAAAGTAGACGTAAACAACAGGCGGTCTTATCGCTAAAGAGCGATCTCGATCTTTTTTAGATAGCTTTTGAGATGCTGAAAGTGTTAAATAGAGATTTGCAATGAAAACAACGAATAGTTAACAATTTTACATTTAATCGGTTCAGTTCAGTGTTTTAACATTTGGGCGTTTTCAAAAAAAGTGTACCCTTTCTTTTTCTGAACTTTTGGATAAGATATGGTTTTTCCTACTCAAAATCAAGAGCACAATCGATTCCGATAGTTTAAAATAAGTCCCCAAGAAAACAGTCAGTTTTGCGACGTTTCTTTCATACTGCACTCAGTATGGGCGTGACGAAACTGACTCATAAAATTTTGTATGAGAAACTGGGGACATTTTTTTAAACGATCGAAATCGATTGTGCTCTTGATTCTGAGTAGGTTAAACCATATTTTTTTCCAAAATTTTAAAGAAATGCAAAGGGTACACTTTTTTTTTAAAAACGCCCGTTTTTAAAGAAACAGTAAAATATTATTATTTTTATTTCTATTTATAATTTCCTAAAAGTTGGTATCCAAGGGTTATCTCAAAGACTACTTCTACTCGTAACCATATTTCACATATTGTATTCTGTATTTATCGATATAAGTACATAAGTATATTGGAAGTCGATAAACGAGAAGTCCCTATGACAACTCAAAAGTGCTACGAGAATTCCGGGCTCTGGAACTAACAAGTAGGTACTTATTGATCCAAAAAGACTAGAGCATACTAAAGTCGTCGTACTCGATATCATTAAGGAAAAAAATATCTCAATTATGGTATGTACTTACCTTCGTTAAAATATACTCTGTAATAACCTTTCCTGAAAGACCTTTGTAACCGCATCTAACAGTATTTATCCGTCGTCGTCGTTGTCGTGGTGTTGTCTTTTATTTACAGGATATACAGAAAAAGCTGAGAAAATAAAGATATTAACAAAGTTAATATTAAATCAAAGTTATATATTGATCTATGCTAGTTGACTAGATAGACAGTGGTATTATTTTACAAAAGAGAATCGGCAACCCTGATCGAAACGCTGCCGAATCAGCATTCAACGTGGTTTCCTGTTGCACACTGCGATGTAGCTGCTTGGACTGTTTTATAGTTAAGATTTAATTGATTAATTAAAATATTATGTGTATGATTAATCTATCAACTTTCATTTATTTTATTAATTGTTTTTTTTTTTACGGAGTCATTGCTTTTACCAAGTCACATTAACACAGAAATAAATTATTTTGACTTGTCAAATACCACCGAAGTCCTATCTGAACGCATGCAATTTAATTTCCATCAAAGTTTTGCGATGTATAGTATAACTACACGAAGTGAAGTATTGTACTGTTTATGTATAATTTTACAAAGTCAAACTCAAAATATGTTTATTCAATTTAGGCACATAACAAGCACTTATGGATGACAATAATAATAGTAATAACCAACATATAAATGTATAAATCTGATCCTTATTCATAGTCATCGAAGTAAAATAATCCTCCAGATTAATTTACAAATCCTACCCATTCTGATTAAATTTCAAGAAAATCCGTCAAAGTCTGCATCGATGCGACATTAGTAACGGCCGGCCGTCTTTGAGATCGTTTCCCAATCCTTTCAACCTATTCACAAGACGGCGGCCATCGCAGAGGGATTATATTTTTACAGCACAACACAAACACAATCATGACTAATCGGATCCCGGCAAATGGGCGGTCATTTGGAGAACGATCGGACTCGGGAAATGTCCCGGTGACTATCTAAAGTATTGAGATAATAGGTGCGGGGGCAGCCGCTAGGGGTCGCTCGTGAGGAATAATGTAAGTATCCTGGCGACATTTGCGCCGAACTGCCGAGACGACCTCCGCCTCTTACTTATGCGGTTTTTAATATTTTTATTGTAATGGCGCTGGTCACTTGAGGTTAAAAATCCGTAGAGCGGAAAGTAGGTATAAAGAATGATTTTGTTTTTTTTTTTGCCACATGTTGCAAGTAAAAATAACTTATCAGTGCAATGGGTTAAATTACCTATTGCTTGTTTAGTAATTTAAAATTCGCCACTACTTAGTTATTTTTTTAAATCAAATTCGGAATAATTATGCAGGTGGTCGGATTAATTTGACTGAACGCTCTTCCACCTACCTACCTACCAATTTAATCTCACCTTTGACGTATGGCAATACGTTTTAATTGGGTGCGTCTTGAAATGTCCACAAACTATTTATCGCATTTCATTTAATCGAAAACAATTCATAGAATATTTAATACTAACAAATAAATCATTATTGAATAATTCTAATTAATTATTACTCGGATGCGCCTCGTTTCTTAAAACCAAACAGTTGCATAAACTACTATTATAAGTGTCACAAATTAGGTACTTCGGTTCGGATCTAGACCTTAATTAGACCTATCATTCGTATAATACTGTTCCTGCCCTCAAAAAAAATTAGGTAAGTACCTACCTACTTAAATAAATAATAAAGGTCTCCATAGTTTTCCGCTGTTTTCTAATGTCCAAGGTAAAGGTTGTAGAAAAGCGTGTAAAAAACAGCTGCGGCGCGCCCGACACCCTCGCGGCCACCATTATTGTTGGCGGCAGCCGCCGTAAAACTGCCCATAAAGTCCAAAAGTCGCGCGGACGCGCCGATACACATCTCCGCACTTATTGAAACTTTCTGCTTCCGCTACCAAATAAATAATTTCACTTTTAAGAAGACAATCCCGTGGTTTGCAGGAAGCGATACGGCATGAATGATAGTAGTTTTTACAATTTGGAAAAGAACGATACGATCTGACTCAGCGAATTAATTTTTTAAAGTAAATTTTTATGGTACAATAAAACCTATTTTGTTGTAGGCATATTAAATCAAAAAGAAGATCCAAAAAGAGATATAACGCTAAGTGTTTTTTTTCTTTATGTAAGAGGGGGAAAACGAGCATGCGGTCACCTGATGGAAAGCAATCACCACCACCCATGTACACCTTTCAACACGAGGGGTATCACAGGTGCGTTGCCGAACCTTTAAGAGACTGATGGGCTCGTTTTTTAAAGATCCCTAAGCTGTATCGCTCCGGAAACACTGTTCCAGGAAGCTGGTTCCATAAGTGTAGTAAAATATCTGGACGGCTGCATCAAAATTCGCCCAAAACAGTACCTACCTTACTTAGCTATTAAAACCGTACCTACATGTTCCAATATTTTCTTTGCACTCTCTTGTCGTATGGTGATAGAAGATTATGAAAATTGCGCCTTGGAAACTGCAATTCTTGAATGAAATAAAAGTAGCTTTATCATTTAGTTGTTATTGATGTTTAAGTAGTTTTCAAGTTGATGTCTGTCTATAAGTAGGTACCTATACTTAGACATAAATTCACAATGTTTGCGTCGCATAGAAATCAATAATAAAACTCCACGTGCATATCTGACTGGTCAAACGTAATATACGAGCTGAAATAAAATCTGTCAGTGACCATTTATGGCGGAGGAGTCTGGTTATTAAAATGTAGCGGAGCGGGGGCGGCGCGCCGGCTGCGGCTGGGCTGCTGATTTATGCCCCGGCCAGCAGTATTTTATTCCACGGGCGCCTCAACGAAACTATAAGTTTCCGTTCGGCGGACCGGGGAGTAGCCTGTAAATATTGTCTCCGCTCACTGCATCACTGCCGATACATCTATATTTATTACGCTCCTTTGTAAGATAATTTGGTAATGGATCGGGCTCATTAGATCCTTATTCGATCGGCGGGTTCGCCAACGCTAACAGAAGATTAAACATTTCAAATATTCCACTGGAATCGTTAGATACTCAGCCAGTCCAGTCCCGGGGTCTCTTGTGCGTGCTTTTTGAAGCAATTGAAAAATTATTGAAACAAAGGGCTGCAGTCTTTGTCATTTAAATATTAAGGGGCTGTTTCACCATCCAATGATTAGTGTTAACTGACGGTCAAATGTGATGCCGTCTCTATTTGTTTTGTTCGAATAGACGGAGACGGCATCACATTTAACCGTCAGTTGACACTAATCAATGGATGGTGAAACAGCCCCTAAATGTATTATTATGTAAACACATTGCGAGCACAATGTTTTTGTTTCCAAGTGTCTATTGTTTAATGTATTTTGTCAATTAAGTATTTATACACACTTATGTATAAATTTGCATCAGAAAAAGGGACTAGCACAATGCTTTTCCTAACTATCCTATATTCGGTGCACTAGAAAAATACGACAAGTCAAAAGTGGAATAATGCGATTTCCACGGGCATTACACCTTTCGTATTTGAAAAAAAAAGAACTATCTCGAATTTTCTGTAAAACTTATTCATAATGCAGCATCAAAAGCGACGCAGAGCAGAACGAAGGCAATTTGTCCGTCACCAGATTATACCGGAGGCGACAAGCAGAACGAAGGGTATTTTCAAGCAATACTTACCTTTGTGCAAAGGTTTATTCGTACAAAAATAGGACAGTTTATATACCTACTTTTTACTTCGCCCGTGTGTGATTCGGCTATCGCGCGCTGTTCCTTCGGGAACTGTGCATTTTTCCGAGATAAAAAGTAGCCTATGTCACTCTCTGCGCACAACGAAGCTCAGCACAGCGATTAGTTAATAGGTATACAGGTAAATAAAAATATAACTACAGTAGTTAACTACTCGTGTAAATATTTGTTTCAAACATAAAACTCTTATTTTTTCCTTTAAATATACAAACATATTTTACTTACTGATGAAATTCGGCACACATTTTTAGGAACTGGAGTAGACTAATTTACTTATGCAAAAACTGTGCAATTTTGACAAACATACAGATCGAATTAAAAATTGAAGAAATTCGAAGATCGAATTAAAAAAGAGAAATAAAAATTAAAAATAATAGAAATACTGTATGACAATCTGTTAGTTCTATAGGGCCTTGGCTTGGTCTACAGATGAACATGCCGGTTATTTATTGTGTGCCCGAAAGCTATGTATGTATACTATAATTTAATTTGCCCGAATTTCATATGCGCCGAAATTACATTTGCCCAAATGTTTCGATTACCTACTACAAAAATTATTTGATATATTCTTAGTTTCCCGAAAATTAGATGCCATAATGATGCGAATGCAATACCTACGTATTGTTTTCCAAATTAGGAAGTGCAATAATATTAGGTATTTAATAGAATATTCAAACGCCATTCTAAATAGTGTTTCTTTCTGAATCATCTAAGTCTGATAGGAACCTGAACGACTGTAATTAATGTCGACGGAGCTTCGCTGCGCGAAGCTCCTTTTCTGCGTAATTGAGGCTCTTCGCGCTTTGTCGCAATTCTAACCTAACCTAACCTAACCTATGTGGGTAAAATTTACCAAACTCAAAGGCTTGTTGGACGTATGGGATTTATCAGTATCATTTATAATATGGATTACAAACATTATGAAAAATTAAATTATTGGCATTTATATTAGCCCATCTTAGGCCTCTAGGTTGGTAACGCATCTGCAATACCTCTGGTGTTTGTTGCTGATATTTGAATGTTATGGCATATGAAATTCGAGCAAGTGTGTTTATACATTGTGTATAAGTATAAACATTTGATTTCGTCTAATATCGCATCAGTTAGCGCCTTCTAGCCCCATTTTTACTCGTAACTACTCTAGCTATCAGCGGTCCCTGAGCGGCCGTAGATATAGGTGGCAGTAATGGCCCTCTAATGAGTCGTCAGCGTCACTGCGCCCCGCCCCCGACCGGTGATGCGGCGGCACGGCGCTTACGCAGCCTTGACTGACAACCGGCCCTGGTAATGTTTAATTTGTCCAATTTCTTTTATGAGACAATGTTATAATTTAAGATGCAAGGGTGTTGCTTTTTCAAATAAAAAACAAACTAAATTCGAACTGTACCTACACACATTTAAGGAAAGACTTTTAGGTGGATTGATTCATATCATAATTACGGAATCAATTAAAAGTATAAACCTATCTATGTATTTTTATAACATTTTTATTTTGCCATTCAGTAAGTAGTAGTAACTTTAAAATATTTTCTTTCCTTTTGTTTTTTTGGTTCTGTACCTCAGTTGTTAACAAATACAGGACCATTATAGCATCCGTCCGTCAGTCAAGCAAGACCCATTGTTTCAGGAACACTTGGACACCTCCTCTACCTACCTACCTACCTACCTCAATAGGTAATCGTCTAAAATGACCAGCACTACGAACATTTTGCTTAGAAGAGGGGCTAGGTCTGCTAACATTCAATATTTACAAATTTGTACAAAATCCTCGATGCGCGAGTTCGACGCTCACTTGACAGGTTTTTTCTGCCTTTTGCTGATTCCTAGAAATTGTTCGTTCATAGACGAAATCGCGAGGTACCTGCGTAAGGTTCGCGTCACACACACGAAACATTACGAAGTTAGTGATGTCAAAATGAGCTTAGATCACCATATTTTGTCATCCTCGACAATTATAAAATGTCCACTGCTATTAGGGTAAGCGTAGAAGCCGTTCGCGAGTCATTACCCGGTCAATGAATTACGCTAAGTCCAATTACGTGATTGGATTAGCACCGCCCGCGTCGGCTCAACGCCTGCAATACGTAACCTATCCCAGTTGCTTCCGGATATCTATTGACACCGCTATTAGTCTAAATATAGCAGGAATAGTGCTAGTCTGTTTCTAGAGCAAGTGTAGGACGGACTAAATGATCTCATTGCACGCGCGCGTGCCGTCACAGTATTATAACAAAAAAAATTTTTTTTCTTGAGTGACCACATAAGTAGGTACCTACCTGAATACAACTCTCATATGAAACGTGGTATTTTATGAAAGTGTACAAAGTTTAACATGGATATCGGAATTAACATATAGGGTAGTTTTAATCTGGATAATCTCACGGGATCAGAATTCAATCATATTAAAATAACAAAATGTCAACAGCTAGGTGTGGTGACATCAAGTTTTGCACGAGTGTTTTTTGTAACACGTAAACGAAACAAGGATGTTTTCTTTTGAGAATTTCTTCCTATAGGAATTTAGAAAAATTTCAATTCAATTGCGCAAAGTGAAGCGAAGGTTCACGCGAGCGAAGCCGCGGGTAAATGCTTGTAAATTAATACATTCTTGTCAAATATACTGAGAATTATTAAAAGTAAAGGTGAATAACCGAAGAGGCACATTTACCTACATAAGACAATCATATTTTGCAATTTTGTTTAAATATTGCAAAATTCCATTGCAAGCAAAGCAAATATTGCTTGTTACCATTTGAAAAATGCGAATTACGCTATTTTAAATGAGTATTGAATTTATTACGCGTAATTCACGTATCAATAATAATATGGAATGTTGATTATAATTTTAAAATAGGTAGGTATTTTATTTATATACATATTACTAGCTTGAGCTAGTTATGATTATTGAAAACTTTTGATTAAGCGTTAGTTAGGCAAAAAACTTACGAGTAGGTACGTATTTTGTCAAGACTTCCGCAACTGACGAAAGTATTTCGATATATTTTTTATTTATTATATAATTAAGGGAAAATAAACAAAAGCTTTATTGCGGGTTGTACGTATGTATTGTCAACTATGTATATTAAATCGATCTACAATTTACAAATATACCAAATTTATCAAATTTCCAGTCACTTCCGACCGATGCTTCCAGACTAATATACAAACTTACAAACAAATTTAAATTGCAAGTTAAATGAAAACCTGTAAGGGTGGGTCCGAATTTGGAGCATTTTAGCGAATCGTAGTCATATCTTTATCATGTAACACCATGACCAATATTATGATTTATGAATACATACTCACCATTAGTTTGATTCAAATCAGAAATGGTGTGTTGCATGGTCGCATAATTTTTTCACAGCCAACCTAGCGATATCTATCGAATCGTTTGTACTACGCGAAACGAAATACGATACGCTAACATTATACACTCGTAATGTGGGCCCGCCATAAAAATCTTCAATGCATGTATGTGAGATTAATCTCTGCTACCACAATGATGTGGAAACCTTAAAATAAACTATAGGCAGTAGGCTTTAATTGCACGTCTACTTTTATGTAGGTATATATTTTCTTACATCTACCTACGCTGATCTTTTACATTTTAGGCGTGGGTTTTTTTTTTCAAATTACATACCATACTGCAAATTCGATCAGAGCAAATCTCCTAAGGGGGCCCATACGTGCATAGTTTGGGAAATAGGGAGTCTATTACATGGAATCATTAGCGTCCGATTGTTTTGTGCTAGCATCGAACCCTGCCCTGCGATTAGTCATACATTTTGTACTTCGACTTTTATCCCCTTTGCTTTACGGATGAAGTTCAAATGGCTTATGCTTATTCAGGAACTAGAACCATACCCTCTGACCACACGCTGATTGAACCCTTGTTTCATTAATTCGTGGACGCTTAACCTTGATTCCTCTTAATCGTTTTCGTATTGTGTTGACAATGCCAAGTGAATTATCGTCTAGGTCTGGATCCTCTGTATATCATATGTTAATACTAGTGTTTACCCGCGGCTTCGCACACGTAAATCGTAAAAATACCTGCTTTTAACTAATAAAGAAAACAGCATCCAAATTGATTCCCCCATTTTAGAGCTACGGTCCTATGGACAGATACTCAGAGGGGTCAAAATAACACCCATTTTTTTGGGTTAGGCGAGGGTTAAAAACATTTAATTGGTAATTATTTATTTTTTATTTATTTATTTAATTAAATAATCTCACAGCATTATAATTATGCATGTTAATATATTTTTTAAATAGTTATGACTTAGTCCGTTGGTCATTTTGACATCTATTATGAAAAGGTAAATCAGTCCCAGAGGAAGAATGACGTAGATACAGCGCTACCGCTTCACAGTACTGGGATTTAAGGGTATAATCACACGGCGTATATCTGTTCTAGGCTCAGACAACGCGCGTTTAAGACACCGAAAGCGAAAATTCTCAATGACTTCAGTCACCTCGTTGGAAGCGCGTTAACGTGCGTCAATAGCGCATCGTCTGCGCCTCAAAAAAAAAGATGATGTGCAAAGACCCTTAAATCGAATCGTTCCTTCCACTTCCTTTTTAATAAAGTATTTGGTTTGTGTGACCGGGCTTAGTTACATTAAAGTATAAAAGGATTCCATTGGCATTAGACCCGTTACCTTCAGCCTTGCATTTGTGCAACCCGAGCCGCCGACGTTTTGTTTTGCGAACACGATCGCGCCGGCTTCTAACGAAGCGATTGTTATTGCGGTTACGACACGTGGTTACAATGTATTTATTAAGTACTTAATGTGCTCGGATGTTTTCGTAATAATTGTCCATTAAATTTAAATATGGCCGGATACAATCACGTGTTGTACTAACTGAACTCACACTATTCAAGTTACTGCAACATTCTTAATATACTTACTCTTACTATATTAGCTTACTTACTCGTATACTAGCTCAAAATTTGTTCAAAATGTACAATTTGACCATCAATTTCCCGCAACTTTCTCCGCCATGGATATGTTTATCGCTATCCCGCGGGAACTTTTTCAAAGATAAAAACTATCCTATGTCCTTTCCAGGTTAAACTACCATCATATTAAATTTCATCGAAATCAGTTCAACTGTTTAAGCATGAAGAACTCTTCATACAGACAGACAGATAGAGTTACTTTCGCATTTATAATATGTATCACAAGTAAGGATTCCACTACCAGGAAACTATCTTTGGGTCATCAAGTCATCATCCTCCATGAGAATATCTAAGTCGGCACGCCATCTCTGACAGTGTCTGCTTGCCGTCGGTTACCATTCTATGTATAGAGTAGAACACATCAAGAAATTACATAATTTACCTTGAAAATTCGTGTAAAATGGAAATTGTAACTTAGTAAACTATTTGCATGAATTTTTTTTTATATCACACTAGCTTTTGCCCGCGGCTCCGCCCGCGTGGTATTCGGTTATCGCGCGCTGTTCCCTTGGGAACTGTGCATTTTTACGGTATAAAAAGTAGCCTATGTCACTCCCGGGCCCATAAACTATCCCTATGCCAAAAATCATGTCGATCCGTCGCTCCGTTACGGCGTGAAAGAGGGACAAACATACAAACACACAAACACACAAACACACTTTCGCATTTATAATATTATAGTATATAGTATATAGTATATATAGTATAGTATAAGAATATAGTATATAGTATAGTATAGTATGGATGGATGTGTACCTGAACAAAAAACAGTCTTAATACTAGTAGTATCAAAATAACAATCACTATGTACTTATACTATAACAATAACAAAGTTCGGAGTGGATTGCAATGTTTTCGTTCTATTTAACGTTCAACTACCTACCTTGTCGGTCCAATAGCTCTTATTTTTTTAGTTTAATCAAATCAACTTACCATTAAATCGTGACTAATCTAGGGGACTTAAATTAAAACTAACCTACCATTTATACTAGCTGGAACTCGGGGGTGGCTTGTCACGCCCGCCCAACTCTTCCAGGTAACGCAGCTACAGGATATTGCCTGCAATACGATACTGAGCTAGGAACATTGCTGAGTAACTTTTAATAAATGTATTTTATCTACGTTTAACAGATTACAAAATTAATTTTGAGCTGTAGCTTTCTAGAGTAGGTATGTTCATCTCTGCAACTTAGCTCAGAAACTTTTAGTATCTACTAGAAAGCCGTCACTAATTGCCATGGGTATAGATCATAAACGCCGACAAAATTGTTAAATGAAATCTTAAAAAAAAAGTTTTTCGGGATACTCTTTTAAATGTGAAGTGGCAATGTTTTTTTCCTCGGCTATCCCTTTGTGGTGTTAGATAGTTAGTAAAAGTTTTTGGCAAGTCACCAGAATGCTGATTGTGTATAAAGAGAAAATTAAAAAGTATTTTCAAGCACAGCGCTTCTTTTTCGGTAGAGCCTATTTAATTGCAGTAAATACTTAACCAGCTCAATTTTTATCTTCTTCTATACTGGTAAGTATTGGTTTTGAATATTTCGAGTAGACAAAAAGCTTTCATCTACTATTCGAGGCAGGTGGCGCGCTAACAGCATGCGACGGTTCGTTTGCCCACAATTGCGTTTGGCTCCCGCGGGGCGCCAACGCCGCTCACTTGCATACCCGTCGGGACATCAAATATGGAAAGAGCGTCACGTTCTTACCCCTATTGGTTTAGCAATATCCACTTTTTGTTAATTATTCACATTTTTATGGAGCTTTGAGTTTGATTCGCCGTGACGTATTTTTTTGATAAATCAGTATGTAGAAAATAGGTAGAGCCGCTTCCATAGAATTTTCCAATCTCGAAGCCTTTGATGTGGATCCCGCGACGCGTTAAACAAGAGTCGAAAGAGCGCGGCGCCGCACGAGGAGGCTCGAGGGCGACATAATTCACTTAAATCATGCTTAAAGCACGCATCCGGGAGTTTTGCAGAGCTCTACCGCTTTATCTCGACGTCCGAGACGACTGCTTCGGTAAATGATTTATTAATTATCGGATTGCTCCTTTATTTTGCATTGAATTTAAGTTGTAACGTAATCGAATGGAATTCGTTTGCAGTGTAACGCACGAGTATACTTAAGAAAACTCCGATCCTTTTCGAATGAAAGGCTGTAACAATGGGCCCATACTTATAGAATTGGGAGCAGAATAATCCTAAAAAATCCCGCAAATAAATTTCCAATTACATGGGAAATAAATGACATATTCGGTTTGCACAAATCCTTAAAACGTCATCCAGATATCCATTACATGTCTATTAAATCTTACGACATATATTTGTGGGGCTCAGTCAGCAGCGTTCCCCTCGCAAACACGGCGGCGATTACGAGCTCGACCGACCGAAGTAAACGAATATGAAACACATGCGGGAAGACGAATGCAAAATGTACTCGTCAAGATTTTGCATAGGTAAACAGTAGGACACCCCTTCCGCGAATACTCGACGCGGCGCGGCGACGCGGCGGCACGCGTGGCTGGGCGCACGCATTATCTCGTGGAAAAATGATCAAGTGGAATACAAATTTGGCGCGTTCCATCAAGAATTGATTTGGGGTATTGTGCGGGAAAAAATGGAACACAAATTGCAGTATTTTGCGATTGTCACTAAAAATTATGGGTCATGTACCTAACTTAAAAATGCTTTAGGTATGTTAAACTCGGGATTACCTACGGTGTCTTCCAGCACGCAGCTTCATTTATATTTTTAATGTATACTTCTCCCTATCAGAAACATTTATATGTACTCCATACCAAAATCTATTTGTCTGTTTGTTTGTCCTTTTCACGAATAAACTGCTAATCTGATTTAGGTGAAATTGGTATGGAGTTAATTTAAGACTCTAGGAAACATGGGATTCTTGTGATGGAATTTTTCCCACACGAAGTCACGGGTATCAGCTAATCACGCCGTTTTGTCATTTAAAAAGTCTTAATCATTTTTATTGTTACATTTTAGACTGTAGTGTTTGTTCTATGCAGTACCTACTATCAAACAAAACATTAATAGAACTTGTTGCAATAAAATTCATGGCACTCGTCAATCCTTATCATCGCGCTGACACGCTCGCCGGGCAGTGAAAGTCAGCTAACAACAAGTCCGCTACTTTGTTGACGACGCACAGATTTCCCTTGAACTGCGATAAGGACTGGCACTGTTTACAAGAGTAGGTGGTTCACCTTTATTCAGTGGGAAAATCACAGATATAAGATTTATCTGTACACGTGTTACATAGTGGCGGACATCTCTACATTTTCACTTCGCAGGATTAGATTGGTTAGAGAATAGAAAACTTCACGAACTACACACAGTTTGATGCACAGTGTATAACAGTAACAGGAATACAATTGTTTCTGATGTTTATAATAAATCCCATCCGAAAATTACTATCTGGTCTATTTAGTATAAAGAGCAGAGTAATTTTCCGAAAATAATATGATTTCATCCTACTTGTAATCGTAAGATATAGGTAGTCCTTTTATATCACATTCATATTCCACTCAGATTCAGTTCTTGTAACGACAGATTAACAGCAAGAAAAAAAAATGTTGCTTAATTCCTTTACCTAATACCTGCTTCTAGATATTATATTTTCTATTACCGTGCGACTATTATTATGAGAAATACGCCTACGTTGCGACAGGCCGGCCTAATTAGATCTAAGGTATCCTCAGATCACGGTAACTCCTCAGTTGTCCCAAAATCAAAGATCATAGTGCGCCAAATAAGAGTCGAGTGTTGTTTTCGAAAGGAAAACGTATCATTTCAAGCGCAGGTGTCTTACAGACAGGATGTCTTATCATCCATAGTATTTCGAAGCAGGTGGTTCGGTAATTTGACTGAACATCCTGGTATGCAAATATTTTTATGGTTTTGTTTGATCGATATTCAAAGTATAAATGCATCAAAGGAATGACAAAGGCATATTTTCAATCAATAATTCGGATAAAAAACCTTTACTTTCATGTTCAAGCAAACTAACCCAACTATGCGTTGATACATTCCCGATACATTTTAAAATAAATAACTTAATTTTGTTGTTGCCGTAAAGACGCTTTCAGAGTACCCGTAAGGTATCGTAGCTACTTAAATTAGTAAACACTTAGCGCCCCTATTGTCACAATACTGTTGGATTGTGTGGTAGTGGTATTGAAGAGGAATCACGCAGGTGGCCGCAACCAACGACCGGCAGCCAGCAACGAGGTCCCAAGCGTGACTGTGTCAACAACACCACGTGGAGTTCAAATCTAGCGAAAACCTGACCTACAAAGCTAATTTGAAGGACACCGAGAAAAGGAGAGTGACCTGACGTAGCAGCATCTAAAGTGATGAGTCGCGTGGCCGCGCGGGCTCGCTCAGCTCAAGTAACGACCTATCGATTGGCAATAGTGCCTAGTTAGCGATCCGGGCGCCGCCCGCGCCCCGCGCCCGCTGCCGGCTCCGACAATGGCCACGTTTTACGCTCTGCGTACTGAAATGTATCTTTCATAAAAATGTTCTTCCTATAACGATATTGGATAAAATTTCACAGGTCGCAGTCTCAAGTATATTACTAAAACACCTGAGATACCTACCTACTTATTGACGAAAAATTAACTAAACCTGCAAATTCTCTGAAAATATGAAATGTGTACTTAAACGTTAGGGTATTAAGCTAGGTAGTATGCTACTCGTTTTTTTAACACTTTTCAGCAATAGAGTACTTTTGTTTTTTTGATACCAGCAGTGAATTAAAATACTTCTGTTTAATTGTTTCTGTTCTTTTATACATAAAATCCTTGTATAACCGACTTCAAAAGAAGGAGGAGTTTATCTATTCGGTTGTATTTTTTTATGTTTGTTACCTCAGTACTCCGTCATTTATGAACCGACTTGAAATTTTTTTTTGCGTTCGTCTAGAAATTCTTTCAATTAGGTTCCCTAGGCACCAAATCAGGAACTGATGATTGGATCCTAAGGAAATCGAGGGAACTCTTCAAATGTTGTAGGGATACCTAAGGTAATTTTGACATATTTAGTAGTAACTCGTGCATTTGCTCGTAAAAATCATTATTTTATTTATTTATTTATTTATCAACTTTGGCACACAAAACAAATTGTAAACATGCGGTACAGTAGTGATAATACTTAAGGTAAGAGATCATTAAGGTAAGAGATTATTTGGTGAAGTGGAACTGATGATGAAGACCATCGGAGTTGCTACCCAATAACAAGTATTTCATGCTTTGAGTTTCAATTACTTTTTTGTTGCTAAGCAATTTATGCTCCTCGTAATGCATATAATGGTGAAATGGTATGGGTGGTGAAGCACCAGGACTCCTCTATAAAGAAAGACTCTGCATCGGAAAAAGTAACTTTCGTAAAAGGTGACGAGTAGTTGACATTAAACTATTGTATCTTAGATCTTTTACACTAAAAAGCGTGAAAAAAAATATATATACACAAAAACCCATGAAATATTTTTGTACCAGTCTGAAGTCGGTGCCTCATCACGAGCCACCAGGAGTGATTGAAACCATTTACTTATATTGAAATTGTAAGTGAGGTAGACGATTATAAGTCCACTCCTGCTAGCTCGTGCTGAGGCATCGACTTCAGACTGGTAGGAAATTATTTTCATTGTTTTTTGTAGTCGGTTCTATTTTTTGTTATTTTTTTTTGTATGTCAATTGTTATCTATTAAACGGATAGATAAAAATTGACATACAAAAAATTCAATTGACTATTTGCTTCAAAGCAAATAAAAATGTAGTTTTTCAGTTAACTGCAAATTAATAAAATTAAAACTACTGTATTTAATTAAATATGACAGTTTTATTTGCTAGGACTGCTTCCTGACACTAACTGCATAAAAAAGGGAATTTTATGAAAAAAGTAAAGTTTAATACTGACATATTGAAAATGAAATGAAAATGAAAATATTTATTTCAGATACGAATTACAACAATTAAATATCCATATATTATGTTAGTAACAATGAGACTTAAAATTATGTTAGTGAAAAACGAAATGCTCATTGGAACCTCATGCTATTTATGACATGTAGGTAGGTCAGTCAGGTTTAGACGGACAGTGGTCCATTTAACTATAGGGTTAATGATGAGAAGAATAATACGGAGATGCTTAAAACGAGAATACCTACACTTTTCTACTGTCTTGACCGCGTATTACGCGTTAACAATAAACAATAACATCACGACAATCCTACATCCAAAACAACAATTATGTAGGTAAACTTTACTGACATCTATTCAAATGAACAATCGTCACGTTCAAAACACGTGTCGGTGTTGTGTTGGGCAGAGGCAGCAAAAAGGGCTGGTGCGGAGTGCTTACGAAGCGGGCGGGCGCTGCCTCAGCAGAGAGCAGGGTCGCCCGGTCGATACTCCCGCTCACTGGGTCGTCGCTATAAAGAACTTACCTTGCTCACTTTTACTATTCACATTCTTATACTTTCAGCTTTTTGGAACAAAGATGAAACTCATTTCGATTGAGTGTATGAATACATAAAAAGTTTATTGAACTACTTCTATACTACACCTATTTTAGTTTGCTACTATGAGACCTCAGCTACATCTGTGCAACACATATACCTACCATACATGTCTTCAAGCAAAAACGCCCTCCTCTATTTCCTCATAACGACTTGTATAAATCGAGAGAGGTGAGCAGGAACACCCTAAACCTTCAGTAATTGATAATGAGTAGTTCACCGTCATATTTAAGTAAAACTCCCACACTTTTAATTTCAGAGTGACCATGCACTTAGGAGGAAAGGTAGGTACCAGGAACGGTCCAACTCCGATTTGTTTTATTTTTGTATATGTTAGAGAGTAGTCTAAAATAACGGACACGTATTTTTCTTCACTGCTCAAACTCTACCTATACTGAGAAATGTCCTCAAAGTACTAAAAAGTGAGCAATACCTCTAACTTCTCTGAAAGTTGCATTACATTGCGGCACTCAGTTAACCACTACAAACTCGTTCGCTTTACGGCCTCACAATGAAATGCAAGTTGCACGATTTTTTTGCAGATTTAGATGCAGGCTTGAAGATGCAGGGAGCTGTCTACATGTTTAGGTACTATATTATACTAGCTTTTGCCCGCGACTTCGTCCGCGTATTCTTTAGTTTTCAGGGCATATGTTTCAACTAACCCCCGTTATAATTGTGACATCTGTATATCTGTGTGTATAGCGAAGTACTGCCGTAAACGATAGGTGACAGTTTACTATAGTACTTACTTCGCTATAAACAATATTTTTTACCAGTTTTGAAGCTAGTTTATGAAAAGTTCTATGCAAAGCGCGAGAGTAAATTAATTATTTCGTATGCTTCCGGCGAGAACCGAATCTTACTGTAGAACCCGAAGTATATATTCGAAATTGCACTTTACATAATATTTAGTAAATTAGGTAATAGATAAATAAGAACGGATAATAAGACATAAATTACGCTTCCTTAATATTGTTGATTTTATAATGCATAACCCGATGAGATTTTTTTAAGTTAGGTACTGCATAATTATTTGCAAATTTATTGAACACATCATTTTAAATATCAATTTAATTTTCACATTTTAGATGTACATTTTGCATAAAAAACTCCCTCCTGTACTGAAGTCGCCAACACCATAGGGATCATTTTAAATTGTGACCAGCCATATTTTAAGTGCAGAAGTAAGAAGTCTCATGGAAACTCCCCCCTAATAAATCGAACACAGATCATTTTTATTTGTTATCGTCCTGATAACATGTCAGTATACCAATTTTCATACTGCTAAGTCAGAAACTATACAAACTTTACCCCCCCCCCCCCATTTTACCTTTTTAGGGGGGGGGTTATCTATTTCACCTATACAGATAATTTTTGATTGTAATCAAGAACTTGTATACCTATTTTCATACTTCTAAGTCCAGAAATGAGAAAATTTCCATACAATCTTTACCCCCCCATTTTACCCCATTAGGGGGGAATTTTATCCATTTCATATACGCAGATAATTTTTGATCGTAATCGAAAACTTATATACCTATTTTCATAGTGCTAAAGAAATAAGAAAATTTCCATACAAACTTTACCCCCCATTTTACTCTTTTAGGGGGAAATTTTATCCGTTTCACTTACACAGATAATTTTTAATTGTAATCGAGAACTTATACACTTATTTTCATACTTCTAAGTTCAAAAATAAGAGAATTTACATACAAACTTTACCCCCCCATTTTACCCCTTTAGGGGGTAATTTTATCCATTTCGCTTACAAAGATAATTTTTAATTGTGATCAAGAATTTTTACACCTATTTTCATACTGTATGTCTTCAGTAATATTTTTTGGTTGATATATAACCCAGTGAGTCAGGTTTGCCTTTTTAACCGACTTCAAAAAAAGGAGGAGGTTATCAATTCGGTTGTCTTTTTTTTTTATGTTTGTTACCTCGGAACTCCGTCATTTATGAACCGATTTGAAAATTTTTTTTTGCGTTCGTCTAGGAATGCTTTTAATTAGGTCCCATAAGCACCAAATCAGGATCTGATGATTGGATCTTAAGGAAATCGAGGGAACTCTTCAAATGTTGTAGGGACACCTATGGTAATTTTGATATATTTAGTAGTAACTCGAGCATTTGCTCTTGAAAATCATCATTTGGTGAAGTGGAACTGATGATGAAGACCATAGTTGACCATCTGAGTTACTACTCAATAATAAGTATTTCATGGGTTGAATTTCAATTGCTTTAACACAGTTGCTAAGCAATTTATGCTCCTCGGAATGGATATGGTGAAATGGAATGGGTGGTGAAGCACCAGGACTCCTCAATAATGAACGTCTCTGCATCGGAAAAAGCAATTTTTCGTAAAAGGTCACGAGCAGTTGACATTAAACTATTGTATCTTAGATGTTTTACACTAAAAAACGTGAAAAAAAAATTTTATAACAAAAAATAGAACCGACTACAAAAAAACCATGAAAATAATTTTCTACCAGCCTGAAGTCGGTGCCTCAGCACGAGCCAGCAGGAGTGATTGAAGCCATTTACTCGTATTGTTGTAGGTGAGGTAGACGATTATAGGTCCACTCCTGCTGGCTCGTGCTGAGGCACCGACTTCAGGCTGGTAGAAAATTATTTTCATGGTTTTTTTGTAGTCGGTTCTATTTTTTGTTATAATTTTTTTTATATATATAGAAAACATATTCACCGGCACATTTGGCCCGCTCTACATCCAAAGTTACCTATTATTTCATACATTTGAGGGCCTGATTTCTCCGCACAGTAGGCTACATTTCAAAACCGCCTTACAGTTTCAAGATACCGTCGTAACTTCTGTCAGATTACACGTAAAGGTTTGTATATTTTCAATCTGTAAACGCAAGCCAGATATGATAATACAAAAACAATTTTAGCCTTTGTAATTTTTCTTGTAAATTTAATATACTCGTACTTACCTACTACCATCCTGAATTTTTTTAATTTTTTCCATCCTACAGCTTAGATTTTAGAAGGGGGGGGGCGACGCTTGATTTTGAAAATTTGGACTTTAAAGTTGAATATTTCGCAAACAGACACTGAACTGAAAAATCGTTTTGGCAAAAAAAAATGGTTTAAAAGACGTATCCAACGATACCTCACATTATAGGGTTAGTCGAGAGAAAAAAGTCATCCCCACTTTATGTGTATAAGGGGTGTGTAAGGGAGGTACGCTAATAATTATTTTTTTATTTTACCACTTTGTCGGCGTGACTGATATGTATATTCATGCCAAATTACAGCTTTCTAGTACCTACTAACGGTCTCTGAGCTTAGCCGCGGTCAGACATGGCGAAACTATAAGGGTTCGTAGTTGACTACGGAACCCTAAAAAGTCACCTCGAATAGAAAGTTCCTGGAAGATAAAAGAGTTTCGAAGAAGGTATATTTAAATGAAAAAATTTGTTAAAAATAGGTATACTTATGTAAAATCTTTATTGTACAAAATAAGTCATCATCATCAGCCGGAAGACGTCCAGTGCTGGAAAAAGGCCTCCAGAACGCCATAATGAACGACAACTCGCCACTTGCATCCACCGGTTTCCCGCAACTCTCACGATATCGTCAGAAAATAAGTAAACAAACACAATTGACAAATATTGAGATATATATACCAAGGCGAACTTATCCCTTTAAGGGATAGGAAGTACACATAAACAAGGAATATCTTCGCAACAGCTGAATTGTGGGTGCTGACGCGGGCTGACGCGGGCTGACGCGACCTGCCGCTGACGCCGCGCGGCAAACCGCCGCCGCTGCAGGGTCGCGCCGGTCGATATCTCAGGACTTGTTTTGTCTATGACGACTCTCAATGACTTGCATTTTTGGATACAAATATTTCTTTGCATCACAGTCTTCATTGGAGCTACTGACGAGCAAAGCTAACGAACAAAGTTACTTGTAGGTATGAGAAGTGACCAGCTCAATAATATTACAGTCAAATGTGACCCAATATTTTTGCACGTCAGTGTGCAAAGTTGACATTAGGTTAGATTCCTAAAAATATGTATACACTGTGCTATTTTTTGATTTCAGTTAACTTCGAAGGTGACTCAGCCCACTACAGATAGAAACTATCTAGTAGGTACCCACCTGGTATGGCCCAATAAAAAAATTTTTTTTCGGTGTTATTTTTATTTTTTATGATTTAAATTCTGGTTTTGTTCCACGTACCTTGATTTTAGAGAAGTTCGATATTTGGGCACAGTTGCATGCGCTATGATCTTGAGACGATTGGAGAATTGCGGGTATTTAAATATGCTGGCAAGTTGTTAAGAAGAGGGTAGATTAGTTTCGTCCGATTTATTTTTTTGACTGATAATTATACCAGCATACCCGCAATTTTCTAGTCATCTCGTGATCATGGCGCGTTGAAGTATGATATTGCCGCAGAACTGCCTAATAATAAAAGGAATAAATTAAAACTTCATCGTCATCATCATCATCATCATCCCAGCCCCCTTATACGTCTCACTGTAGGCCACAGACCTCCTCTCAGAATGAGAAGGCTTGGTCAGTAATTCCCGCGCGGGCCTATTGCGTATTGGGAACTTGACATACACCATCGAATTACTTCGCAAGTTTGTGCAGGTTTCTTCTTGAAGTATGTTTTCCTTAAACTCGTAAACTCGTAAATCTTATAAACTCGTGGTTAATTTCAAACATGTCTTTCGAAAAAATCACAAGTTTCTCTACTTGAAATACCATAGATCACAATCGCCGTTAGGTGGGCTACCATGATGCCTCCTCTACATATCAACGGATGCGTCGGCAGATGGATCCGCAACCATATCTTCGGATAAATTGCGATCCGTCCACACATCGGCAAACGTGTGGACAGGCGCAATACGTTCGCGCTGTCACCCTTTGATCCGTGTCGAAAAACCGACACCAAACGGATGAGTGGCAGATGCATCGGCCGACGATAAATACCTACCACAGACAAGCAAAAACCACCCTCTACACCTCGGCGGACGCATCCGCAGATACAATCTGCCGATGCATCCGTCGATATGTAGAGGAGGCATGACACGCACTTGGTCAGAATTTTCATTTGTGTAGACAACAGGTTCTCAAAGTGGTCCGGGTAGACCCCAGGGTTCCACAGTAGGTACACGAAACGGAGGTCCACGTTAGCCTGAAAAACAATGGGGATTATAGGAAATATGGTAGAACCTAATGTAGCAGCAGGGAGTCTACCAAAAACAGTAACAATTTTAAAGTGGTCTACGAAAGTTTGGGAATTTTTGTTGTAGACGATACATACAGAACTCTGACTAAATAAATTTAACAGGCCTTATTTCAATGTTACTGAACACTGGTACGGAAATGGAAAGTACTGTGGGAGTGACGTCAGCACTGGCAACCGACCTTGCCACTAGAAAAATGTGCCGAGTCGCCGCGCGCCGTGCTGCCTCATCACTGCGCCAGTCGCCACCACCGGCCATCGCACCCTATAGCACCCTAAGGGTCTATGCATACGGTTTTATACGCAGTCGATGCGCGTATAACGCACCGTAGATTTTCCAATAAAGCTGCAAAGGTAAAATTTGTTTATTTATTTATTATTTTTCCCAACAGATACAACACTACAAAATTTACAATATGAGACGCGTTATCTAGGTGTCGCTTGTGCATAAAAATACGCATAACAAACCATACAGAAATCAAGCCTCTATTAATTTTAAGAAATAATTAAGTGTATGTGGAAAATTTTGTACTGCAATAGAAACGAAACACATTATAAGAAATTAAATTTTAGGTTAATTTGAGATTAAATTGATGTTTCACGACACTGGTAAAAGCTATATGGTAGTACGCTACCTACCTACCCGTAATCAGAGAATTTTCAGCACATTTAACAAGAAACGTACAAAAAATGGTATAAGTGCGAGTCGGCCTTGCGCATGCTTCTGCTCGTTTGCTCTTATATAAAAAAAAGTACTCGTATCTAAGTACCTACGAATATCTAGTGTTAGCAGAGCCTCTAGGCAGTGCAGTGTGGTCATTTTAGATGCTACTGGCATGACAGGCATAAAAAATATAAGTTAATCAGACTTTCCCTATTGGTCAGGACAACTAAAAGTACGTAACTTTAACGTACGTAACGTAACTAATTTAATCATGGCCCAAGGTGGAACCTTCTAATAATAAATTTCACTAATATTGCCTTGACAAAAGTATGAGATGTCAACATGACATTTGATTAGCACAAAGGTTCCACCCTGGGACATGATTCAATTTGTTCGACTGTAACCTAAAATGACCCTACAGGTTTTGATTCCTCGCCAATTTGTGTGGTAACATATTTTTTATTTCAATGACAGAAACTTGATTTTTTCTAGTGAATCAAAGGGTAGCAGACCTGAATTGCTTTGATATTACACCTAATTTAAACTTATTGCCGCCACACGTTCCTGAAAAAGTGTCGTGACAGACGGGCGTGCAGCAGACGTACAACAAAGTGATCCTGTAAGAGTTCCGATGCAACCAACTTAGGTGTGGAACCCTAAAATGCCCAAGATTAGTAATAATTACCATAAAGAGTGGATTAGTTAGGTACTGTTATCACCTTTTCTATAAAAAGCAATTGGAAAAGATATTTATATATAAAATAGATAATATGTAGGTAATATTTAAGCTCCTATCATGAACGAATACTTTGAGCTCTAGTTCGTGACCGACTGGTTTATAACTAACGACGGCTCTTTTTACTTACGGTCGCATAGAATTACCATAGATCTCTGGTCAGTAACGCAGTGCAATGTCGATGTAATTGTGCCATATATTATTATGATATACGCCTACAAATGGCCCATTCGAATGCGGCCCGCAGTAACAATGGCCATAATTCTCCTCGGCTTCATTAACAGCCCTCCATTTGCATGACAGCTCAGACCTATGTACAGCCATAGTTCATATTAAATTCTGACTGAAACAGGACGAGAATGGATCTGGCTGCAGCGCTACAAAGATAGAATATGCAGCTGAACCGCATTAGTCCAAGCAATATCAAACTTTAAACCTAAGAGGCATAGTGATATGAAGAGCAAAGTAAGGAAAAGGTTAAGTTGGTGGAGGCTGCGGCGTGGGTAGGCGGCGCTATCTGCGTCTCGCTCTGAAGGGCGTGTCTAACTTCGCCACGCCCCTCTCCCGCCGTACCGCTCTGTATTCCATCGCGACCGTCTAAGACCCTCAATAGTTAGTACTTATAGCGGACACTACTAAAAACACATTGCTTTGGAGTACAGAGAACGGAACAGAATTTGAAGATAATTAAATCTGACTTCGTGCCTCATTCATTTTTATTATTGAGAACAAATTAAACTTTTGGTCAATTACCCATAAAGTTATTCTTTTTTTTTATTCGACTGGAAGGCAAACGAGCAAGTGGGTCTCCAGTTGGTAAGAGATCACCACCGCCCATAAACATCTGCAACACCAGGGGTATTCAAGATGCGTTGCCAACTTAGAGGCCTAAGTTAGATTACCTCAAATGCCAGTAATTTCACCGGCTGTATTCGTACAGATATTCGTACTTATTAATTTTTTAACCGACTTCAAAAAATTGAGGAGGTTGTCAATGCGGTTGTATTCTTTCTTTTATCATATTTATTTTTTATTTTTGTTATCTCAAAACTTCGTCAAATATGTAACGATTTGAAAAAAATATTTCGTTTATATAAAAATACCTCCAATTAGGTCCCATAATCACCAGATCAGGATCTGATTATTGGATTTGATTGGAAATCGAGGGAACTCTTCAAATATTGTAGGGACACCTTATGGTGATTTGGATATATTTAGTAGTAACTCGTGCATTTGCTCATAAAAATTACCATTTGGTGAAGTGTTTGGTGATGATGAAGACCAAATTCACCACCGATTCAATATTTAGTAAGCATAGGTATGGTGAAGGAGAACAGCACGGGGAGGACTCCATTAGTAGATTGATAACCAAGAGTGGAAAGTGACCCATTTCACCCGAGATATTTCTGGCGCTCGAACGAAGTGAGAGCGCCAATAGTTCGAGGGGAAATGGGTTATTTCACCCGAGTTAGACACTCTACTTTTCATTTCGACTGTGAGGAAACTAAAATACTACAAAAAAACGAGAATAATAATAAATTGAATTTACTTATACCTATCCAACCTCCAACGGTACCTTTTTGACTGGCCACTTGCCATGGCCGACTATAAAAGAAAATCGAGTTGGTCACGACGTGCATCTAGATGGCCATGCCGAAACGTGAAAAAAAATGTCATTGACGTAACTCAATTATCTTCGATGTCGCGGCTAGCTGAAAAATTAAAAAAAAATTACTTTCCACCCTAGAGGAGAAAACACAATTTTCCACCCGGCTATCTACCCATGAAAATTAAACTTTCCGAACAGGAGAGATGAAAAATAATAAACGTTTCTGAATCGGAGAAAGTAATCTTTTGTAAAAGGTGACGGGCAATTGACATGAAACTATTGCATCTAAGATTATTTACACTAAAAAGAGTGAAAAAAAAAATATTACAAAAAAGTAAAGCGAGTACAAAAACCACAAAAATATTTTCCACCCGTTTGAAGTCGGTGTCTCAGCACGATCCAGCAGGAGTGATAAAATCCCAGTATATAGTTACTAGCTTTTACCCGCGGCTCCGCCTGCGTGGTATTCGGTTATCGCGCGCTGTTCCCTCGGAACTGTGCATTTTTCCGGAATAAAAAGTAGCCTATGTCGCTCTCGGGCCCATAAACTATCTCTATGCCAAAAATCACGTCGATCCGTCGCTCCGTTACGGCGTGAAAGACGAACAAACACACAAACACACTTTCGCGTTTATAATATTAGTAAGTAAATAAGGATGTAGGTGAGGTAGACGACTATAGGTCCATTCCTGCTGGCTCATCCTGAGGCACCGACTTCAAACTGCTAGAAAAATATTTTCATGTTTTAGTAGTCAGTTAAAATTATTGGACCTATATTTTTTTTCTAATGACATCCAACTATTACCTACCCAAAAGTTAAATTCCATACCATTATGTTTCCAAACGCAGAAAATTTTATGAGTTGAAATTTTTTTTTAAATATCCGAAATGTTTATAGTCACGTCTTAAAATATGTAAACGGTAAAAATATCTATTAATATCTAAGAGCATAAATTTAGATACTTACATGAAGAGTTGGTCGTCGTTTGAAGATTGGTTGCAAACCTTCATGACAACTTTCTTCAAGAGAGAAAAATCATTTACCTACTGGTTTCCCTTAGAATTCCAACCCGCGGTGCGGCGTCGAAGTTTGTAGTCGGCTATTGCACACGATTACTACTAATGTTGCTGCACACTCTCAAGTCAGATGTCTTAGTCTCATTTTGCGATACCCACGGGAAGAGATGTTCCGTCATAGTAAAACAGGAAACGACACAGCACTATAGCCCTACATCCCAACGCCACCATTGCGCAAATACTTACTCAGTAAACACGACTAAAACGCTAGTCAAAGTTATAAACTTGAAGTATGTAGGTACAGTCAAACGATTTGATTTCTAGGCCACTATAGAACCATGCCATAGTAAGTAATTTTGGTTTGTCTATAGCAAGATTATGCTTATTGGATGACGTAAAATGTCACAATGACAAGGTTCTGTGGTGGCCTAGGAATCAAATTGGTTGACTGTACATAATTATTAACTCGGAGCTCACTCGCCAAAAATATTTATTAAATGACCTCGATGTTAATCAAATTTAATTATGAGTGGTGAAACTCAGGACTAATAAACACAAATATTTATTCTTATTCATCTCTCCTGTTCGGAAAGTTTAATTTTCATGGGTAGATAGCCGGGTGGAAAATTGCGTTTTCTCCTCTAGGGTGGAAAGTAATTTTTTTTTAATTTTTCAGCTAGCCGCGACATCGAAGATAATTGAGTTACGTCAATGACATTTTTTTTCACGTTTCGGCATGGCCATCTAGATGCACGTCGTGACCAACTCGATTTTCTTTTATAGTCGGCCATGGCAAGTGGCCAGTCAAAAAGGTACCGTTGGAGGTTGGATAGGTATAAGTAAATTCAATTTATTATTATTCTCGTTTTTTTGTAGTATTTTAGTTTCCTCACAGTCGAAATGAAAAGTAGAGTGTCTAACTCGGGTGAAATAACCCATTTCTCCTCGAACTATTGGCGCTCTCACTTCGTTCGAGCGCCAGAAATATCTCGGGTGAAATGGGTCACTTTCCACCCTTGGTTATCAATCTACTATTTGAACAGCGAAAATCAATAGGTACAGTGTGTAAACAAAATTAGAAAACATACCTACTTTGTCAGGTATACATTAACTTCAGATACATAAAAAAAATGCTTTAGAGTTTAGTTGAGAACCAATAGTATAAATCGTATCATATAAGATATTGAATTACGACGCATTCCTTCCGTTAGACAGTTCTTCACCGTTAGGCTGTAGGTATACTGAGGCCGTCTTTAAATTTATTACACTTACAAGTAAATTTAAGCAGCTGTACAAAAGACCTGGATTTTTTGTTACAGAGATCTAAACTGACTTAATTTTCTGTTAATTCGATCATTTTTACAGTATTACCTCTCACTCTCTCTCTCTCTCTCTCTCTCTACTCAGCTGAAAGTAGCTTTACGTTTTTATTATACGTTAACTGTTTCCAAAGAGGGGCTGCCTTGGAAAATAAGTGAATTATCTATTTTATTTGTAAGTTCTTTTTTCCAATTCTATTTTTGTTGTACACTAATCAAATTAGGTAGTTAGTTTATAGTTAAGTTTTATGTGGTTATTTTTTTCTTATTTCAAATATCATACAAAATATCTCCAATATACAACTAAATCTTTTAAAAACAGCAAGTTTTCGTTAAATTTGTAGAAGCAGCGTAATGGACAGTAGAGACTAGTTAAATTGTTTTCAGTTAAAAGTTCACTCTGCTCTATTTTAAAGAAAGCATAAAGTGTAGATTAAATGGTGATCGTTAAATGGTGGGAATTTAAAAAAGTAATTAATAACAAAAAAAAACGGCCAAGAGCGTGTCGGACACGCCCAAAATAGGGTTCCGTAGCCATTAGGAAAAAATTAAGTAATATTTTTCTAAGGACTTCGTATTATAAATGGAATCTTCCAAGTTTAGGTATATTTTATACATTACGCTGCTATTTACTCATAAACTACTAATAATTCTCAAGCAAACTTAGCCGTTATAGTTTTCCTTGGAAGTTTGATATACTGACTACCATCTTGAATTTTTTCAAATTTTTCCACCCACCGGTTTAGATTTCAGAGGGGGGGGGGGGACGCTCGATTTTAATGAAAATTTACACTTTATAGTTGAATATTTTGCAAACAAATGACTGAATCGAAAAATCGTTTTAGCAAACCCTAATGGTTTTAAAATACCTATCCAACGATACCCCACACTATAGGGTTGGATGAGAAAAAAAAAATCACCGCCACTTTACGTCTATGGGAGGTACCCTAAAAAAAATTGTTTTTGAATTTTTAATTATACTGTTTTGTCGGCATAGTTTACCTATATATCCGTGCAAAATTACAGCTTTCTAGCATTGATAGTCCCTGAGCAAAGCCGCGGACGGACAGACAGACAGACAGACAGACGGACAGACAGACAGACAGACATGGCGAAACTATAAGGGTTCCGTTTTTGCCATTTTGGCTCGGGAACCCTAAAAATATAAATATATAAAGTTAATAAATATAAAGATAATAGATATAAAGCTTAGTTGATATATTGCATTGTAAATAAATAAATAAATAAAAATAAAATAAAAAATGATTTATTGTACAATCAACATGAGGCAAAAAACAATCAATGAGTATGGATAGTTTGTACAGAGAAGTCGCGGGAATGGTCAAAAATAATAATAGTCTGCTTGTATGAATAAATCATAAAAGTTATTTGATTTTATACGAATAGTATAAATATGTCCGTGGGGTGGCCGGACAAGAATAGCTCCCCCCCGTCTCATCCCGTTGGGTGTCGTAGAAGGCGACTAAGGGAGAAATTCAGAGGACGGGCAGCAGCGTCTTCTGCGTACACCATCAGCATAATACTGCGATCCCCAAGCCGCCTGCCAAGCGTGGGGATTATGGCAACCCCCCCCCCCAAATGATAGGTACAAATAGGCCGCGGCCCCCAGTCCCCGGCAGCTCCTTTATCCCTGGCCTTGGTAGCGGGCCAGGTTACGGAGGAGCAGGGGGTGCGAAGAATCTCCGGGTAACTCCCCGCTACCATCCCCACCGGACATTGGCCCTGGCCACGCACAACATTCGCACGCTGAGGACGGACGAGAAAATTATTGAGCTGGAGGAGGAATTAAGTAGGTTGCGTTGGGACATCATGGGATTATCGGAAGTCCGACGAGAGGGGCAGGATACGATAATCCTGGAGTCTGGTAACATGCTCTTCTTCCGGGAAGGAGACCGAAAGTCTCAGGGTGGTGTCGGGTTTCTCGTCCGCAAGTCCCTCATTAATAGCGTGGTAAAAGTCGATAGTGTGTCGAGCAGGGTAGCATACCTGATACTCAGAATCACCGACAGGTATTCGTTGAAGGTTATCCAGGTATATGCGCCAACCTCAACACACCCTGACGATGAAGTAGAGGCTATGTATGAAGAAATCTCTCAAGCCATACATTCCTCCGAGACATATTTCACCGTTGTTATGGGGGACTTCAATGCTAAGGTGGGCACTCAGAATGGCGATGAGTTGAGAGTGGGGCCGTATGGTTATGGGCAGCGGAACCAAAGGGGCCAGCGGCTGGTCGACTTCTTGGAGAAGGAGGAGCTCTACGTGATGAACTCCTTTTTCCAGAAGCGACCATCCAGGAAGTGGACGTGGATCGGCCCCGATGGTTCAGTCAAAAATGAGATTGACTTCATTATGACGACCAAGAAGCGTATATTCAGTGATGTCTCTGTGATCAACGGGGTGAAAACCGGAAGCGATCATCGTATTGTCAGAGGCACACTGAATATTAATGTGAAGCTAGAACGGTCACGTCTGATGAAGTCCACACTCCGTCCTTGTCCTGCCCAAATCCAGAACCCCGAAAGCTTTCAACTCGTATTGCATAATCGCTTTCAGTGCCTAGCTGAATGCAAAACAGCGGACGAGATCAACAACGGGCTGGTGGAAACTGTTCAGGCCGTAGGGTCTCAATTCTTTAAGACTCCGCGCCGTAAAAGACCTCAGAAGCTCTCCAATGAAACCATTAAATTAATGGAACTTCGGGACGATATGAGGCTGCAATCTTCAACTGACATGTCGGAATATGGCAGACTTAATAGACGAATATCAAAATCCATGCGACACGATGTGCGTGCCTTTAATACTGCACGTATTAAGGAAGCAATTGAGCGGAATCAGGGCTCTAAAGTGTTTGCAAAGAATTCGTCTATTGGGAAAAGCCAAATGACTAAGTTGAAGATCGACGATGGCAGTATCATCTCATCGAAACCGGAGTTGTTGAGAGAGCTCGAAAGGTTTTACGAACAGTTATATGCCTCGACACAGAAGCCCGTTGTGGATGCAGCTCAAGATACCAGAGCTAAACTAACCCGTCATTACACTGAAGACATCCCAGACATCAGCCTGTACGAGATTAGAGTGGCTCTCAAACAACTTAAAAACAACAAGGCTCCGGGGGATGACGGAATCACGACAGAACTTCTGAGAGCGGGTGGTAAACCGGTACTTGTAGTCCTCCAGAGGTTATTTAATTCCGTCATACCCGAGGGTACTACGCCGGAAGCATGGCACAGGAGTGTGGTGGTGCTCTTCTTCAAAAAAGGCGACAATACCTTATTGAAGAACTATAGACCCATCTCACTCCTGAGTCATGTATACAAGTTGTTTTCGAGGGTCATTACGAATCGTCTCGAGCGAAGGTTCGATGATTTCCAGCCTCCCGAGCAAGCTGGATTCCGCAAAGGCTTTAGCACCATAGACCACATTCACACCCTCCGCCAGATTATACAGAAGACCGAGGAGTATAATCGGCCACTATGTTTAGCGTTTGTGGACTATGAGAAAGCCTTCGATTCAATCGAGACCTGGGCTGTATTGCAGTCCCTTCAGCGATGCCATATTGACTATAGATACATCGAGGTGTTAAAGAGTTTGTACAGCAGCGCCACCATGTCGATCCGGTTGCAGGACGAGAGTACACAACCAATCCAACTGCAGCGAGGTGTGAGACAGGGAGACGTTATTTCTCCGAAACTGTTCACAAATGCGTTGGAGGACGTTTTCAAGCTCTTGGACTGGAACAGGTTCGGCATCAATATCAACGGCGAGTACATCACCCATCTTCGTTTTGCCGATGATATAGTTATAATGGCAGAGTCGCTGGAGGAGCTCAATACTATGCTCAGTGACCTCAGTATCGTCTCCCAACAGGTGGGTCTTAAGATGAACATGGACAAGACTAAAATCATGTCAAATGTCCATGTCACACCCGTGCCGGTTATCGTTGGGAACGATGCACTCGAAGTTGTTGACCACTATGTTTACCTTGGACAAGTTGTCCAATTGGGTAGGTCCAACTTCGAAAAAGAGGTCGCCCGAAGAATCCAACTCGGATGGGCTGCGTTCGGGAAACTTCGTGATGTCTTCTCGTCCAATATTCCGCAATGCCTGAAGACTAAAGTCTTCGACCAGTGTGTGTTGCCAGTGATGACTTATGGCGCTGAGACGTGGTCCTTGACTGTTGGCCTCTTAGAGAGGCTCAGAGTCACGCAACGAGCTATGGAGAGAGCTATGCTTGGAGTTTCTTTGCGCGATAGAATCCGGAATACGGAAATTCGTCGAAGAACTAAAGTCACTGACATAGCTGGAAAAATTTGCAAATTGAAGTGGCAATGGGCGGGCCACATCGCTCGAAGAACAGATAACCGTTGGGGGAGAAAAGTTCTCGAGTGGCGACCACGAACCGGAAGACGAAGCGTTGGCAGGCCTCCCACCAGGTGGACTGACGACATCGTGAGAGTTGCGGGAAACCGGTGGATGCAAGTGGCGAGTTGTCGTTCATTATGGCGTTCTAAGGGGGAGGCCTTTGTCCAGCAGTGGACGTCTTCCGGCTGATGATGATGATGATGATACGAATAGTACAGTAATAGTTTACTACACTAAACATTTTTCTTCTACATGTTTCCTTGTGACAGATAATTCGCTCACCTGTTTCTAGTGTTACAGATAATTATCACAGAATCTGCTGGACCAGTTAAGTTGAAATTTGGTAAGTACATACTTATATACATTATTTGAAATAGTATATTTTTTATCGAGAGACTAAAATAAGCCAATACACACCCGAGGCTGTTAGCCACCCGAGCTTTAGCGAGGGTGGCTATTTATCCGAGGGTTTGTATTGACTTTTAGTCTCGTGGTGAAAACTCTATTTTTCACTTCGATTGCGAGAAAAAAACAGTCAGTTTGGTATAAAAAGATCAAATCAAAAAATAAAAATAAATCTTTCTAGATTTCGGCGACAGAAAATTATCAATTATGTCTTTTGCTCTTATTATTATTTCCCTTTATTGCTCGACATCATAATTTTCGCTATCACTTGACGACATTGTGAGAATAATCAATTTATTTTAATCGTTTACGATTTACGCTCTACAACAATGTCAAAGTTTTCACGGTAAGTATTTTTTTCCAAGACACAGACATAGCAAAATTGCATCGATGAAATGGTCCATACACAAACGGAAAAATAGAATGGCGCCACCTTCTATGCGGAATAAGCAAGAACTAAGACCACGTAGACTAAGAACGTAACATTTTCGTCATTAAAATGGTCCACACACAAATTTATTTTTTGCAAGTAACTGGCTGTTTGACTTTATCTAAGTCACTCGAAGTAAATTAAAAAAATAAATTACTTTTACTCCCTAGGGAGTAAAGTGCTCACTTTACTCCCGTCTCGTAAGGCTATATTGACCCACTTTTAGAGCATGAGAAGTGAAAAACTACTTTTGAGCAGTTAAAATCAACAACATTTATTTCACTTACCTCTACATCTAATCTTATACAAAACTAATTCATATATAGTTACATTGTAGCAACTTGTTTACTTATAAAATTTGTGTGCGTTTATTTTATCAAACGTGTGCGTAATATAGAACAGTTATATTCCTACCTTTAAGACTTAATATTAAATTTCCAAGTTCATCTTTAAATGAAATAAATGTTGGTACTCTGCTGCTGTAACTTTTTTAAGTTCCTTAGTTAAAATGGTTTAAGAAGGGTAATTTCGATTCATTCGATTCGTCGAATGAAAGGTCATTCGAGCGTTTCAACCGCTTCAATTTTCGTGATCACATTTTGTTATGAATGGACTATAGAATTTGATGACATTTTTGATTTTTTAGACGTCCTTCTACTACTACTACTACCGTGCTTCTACTAGATAACCTGGAAACTGCAACAGAATCTTCTACATGTCAACAAAAATGTGCCCACATACCTAAATCAAATAAAGCAAACGCTCGAATAGAAAACCTTTAAATACTTAAAACCCTTGAACGCCCTTATAATTATTTCCACCTATCGATGGCCCAATCGAATAAACGTGCAAAGGCCTTTACACGAAAAATATTTTTTTGCGTTTTTAGCTTACATATGGCCCAAAGTATGTCGTCAATTTTTTTTACACCGATCCGATTAACCGTTTTTGAGATAAAATGTTTTAATTGTTTATTTGTTGGTAATTATTCCATACAAAGTTAAAGTTGGTTTTATTTTTCCTGTAAAATTGCTGTTTTACGATTACACGTTTATTCGTTTGGGCCATCGCTATGTCCAGCACTATCCTATCCGTCTGTTCGTTTATGCGCGACTTAGCTTAAAAAAAGTTGACAATTTGGCATGGGTGTGATTAATTGTGTGTCGACGCACAATCATACCTAGATAGTTAACTTTTTTCGTCTATCCCTTACGTCAGGCGCGATGTCGGGTGTCTTTGGATAAGGTTCTTAAAAAATATAAAAAACTTGCAAATGTATCAAAAAAAATTAATGTAGAAAAAAATACTGTGGGCTTGCCTTCCTCACTTACTCTGTAAAGTGCTTTACCAATTTTAATGATAGGTCCTACTTCAGACAGAAATGAAATAATGAGGCCGATTGTCTATTGACTTGTGAGTAAAAATGTGCTTTTCTCACCTCTCATTAAGAAAAGTAACTTTTCCTCCCTGACGAGAGGGATCAAAGTGCAACTTTTCTGTTAAAGGCTTTTCTAAGTGTTTTTTTTTGCAAATGCAATTTTTTTAAATTGATTATTGTAAAACCACGTCATTTTTTATGCTGGTTGGTCTTTAATTATATTAAGAATTAAATTTTCGCCATACTCGGTGTGAAAATTTGTATGAGTCACTCGGGAGCAAAATTATTTTTATCTTGGGCGCTAACTCTTGAATCCCTCATAAAATTCAGGATTCTACTTTAGAATCCCTCACTACATTTAGGATTCTATTGTTGAATCCTTCGCTATATTCTGGATTCAATGTACCGGCCTCGCCATAAATACATAATTTTGCTCCCTTGTGACACAAATAACTATTGGTGTTTTAAGCACTACCAATGACATTAAACCAATTTCTTGGTCGACTATACATACACTGTAGGTATATTCTACGATTTAATCAAATGTGTCAGCAATGGAAGCTATGAAATTTGCATTGTTACACTTCTGACTTTGTTTTATTGAGTAACAAACGAGAGTAGGTATAAACACAAATAAAAAAAATTGCCTCGATGATGGGTATAATAAGTATAATAACTCACATACATAATAGACTTAATTGTTCGTGTAGATACTTACCTATCTCCCAATCCTTGTCTAGGTGATAACAGTGATAAAAAGTAATGAAAATTATTAAAACCCTAAGTTGAATAGGTAAGTTATTATACGTCAAAGGCTAGATATTTTATTCTACAGTCAAAATCGACATGACAATATAAACATTATATTTTATCTAGTTTTGCAATCTGACCTCAATTTAAAGCACCACGTTTCAACAATGTTGCTGATGAAGGAGATTTACCTTTTGCTGATTTGATTAGTTAGTTTCCCAAAGCAACTTTAAATAACATATTAGGTTAATGTACTAACTAAATGGGAAACAACATTTGAAACTAGATGTCTCCGTTAAAAAATGAGCATTAGGAACCTCAAACAATCAACCTCATCAGGAACCTGCCTGTTTTTTTTTAAATGATAAATAAGAATATGATCGTGATGTGTCCGTCGATTACTGTATGGAAGTACCTGCTAAGTTATAAAACTTCTGAAATAGTTATAAAGAAATAGTGGGTAAGTACCTATTTTAAGTGATTGAATTGCACTGTTGTTTTAGACTACAAAGTTACTGAGTAAGCAAGTACAATGAAGGTTTGAGGTTATAAACTAACAAGTTATTTGAATAAAATATTTCCAAGCTAGTAAGGTACTTATGATAAACACGAAAGGATATACCCAGGAGGAAATCATATTAAAATAAAACAGAACGTATTTTACACGAATATTTTATTAGGAAAACACAAATCCTATAATTAATATTCGTCATTTACAATTACATATATCTATGTACAATTATTCGATTAATCAGTTTTTGAGTCGTTTTAACCTATGTATAATTAGTAATACATAATTCATAAATCGTTAACGAAGCTATGCATATCTTACGACACAACCATACATTTAACACGGTGTTTGGATAGCCGCGACACGAACTCGCGGCTACAATGTTCCACCTTAATAAAAAAACTATAGAAAACTGGAACCGATGTTAATTAAATTTCAAAACTTAACAAAAGCACGAGGGTAGTGGTGGGCTCCTTGTGTGAGGGCGCGCGCGGGCCGGTCGCGAGGCAGGCTCGCCGGGAGCCCCGGGGCCGCGGGGCGCGGGCCCTCAGTAGCGCTGCCAGGCGCAGGCGGAGGAGGCGGCGGCGGAGGCGCCGGCCCGCGGCGCCGCGCCCTGCCGTCACAGCTCCGAGAAGAACTCGGGCGAGGAGTGCGGCGTGGGCGGCGCGTGGTGCGCCAGCGAGTGGTCGCGCGTGGCCATGGCGAGGCGCTGCTTGAGCACGTCGCGCTCGTGCGTGACGCGCGCCACCTGCAGCTGCAGCACGTGCAGCTCGTCCTGCAGCGAGCGGTTGGTCAGCTCCAGCTCCTGGCGCTGCTGCAGCCGCTTGCTGCGGCAGTTCTGCGCGTAGCCGCGGTTCTTCAGCGTGCGCCGCTTCTGCTTCATGCGCGTCACGTCCTCGCGCGGGAACCCGTGCAGCCTCTTGTTCAGCTCGCGCACGCTCAGGCTCATCAGCATGTCGTCGCTGAGCAGGTCCTCGCCGCAGGACGAGGCCTGGTACGAGGTGTGCTGGCTGGCGCGCGGCGACATCGCCGAGCAGGAGCTGGCGGGGCGCAGCGCGACCTGCTGCAGGTGGTGCTCCTGCTCGCGCCACTCGCGCCGGTCCCACTCCTCGAAGCTGCCGCACGGCACGGTGCGCATGTCGAGCGGCTCCCGCATGTGCGGCAGCCAGAGCACATCGTCGACGAGGGCGGCGCGGCACGGGCTGCGGCCGACGGGCGCCGGCGGCGTCTCGGGCGGCGTGCTGGGGTCCACCGCGATGGCCACGTGCGGCTGCGGGTAGGGTCCCGCGTCGGGCCACGGGCGGCAGGCGCGCGCGCACGCGGGCGGCGTCTCGACGAGCTCGTGCCACCCGGTGCGCAACGGTTCTCGTTTGACGAGGTGGTGGTCCTCGAGGTGGTCCAGCTCGAAATTCTGAACGTATTCGTCGGCGAGGTGCTCGTCGTTGGGGTCGCGCGACGCCTGCGGCGGCGGCGGGAGGGTCTGCATGGCGCTCGCTTGGGAGCAGTCGACGAGCGCGTGCTCCACCATGAGCAGTGCGGGGCGCGCGCCGGCCGGGATCAGACTGCCGCGCGACGGCGACAGGGCGGCCGGCGGCGCGAGACTCCGCCCTCCGGCCCAATGACGTTTAGCGACGCGCGCATTACTTGCAGCCTCTATACGTGAACATAAGTTCACCAACACCGACATAATATAAACAACATGACACACATTTTGTGAAGCACAATACAGTAGTCGTATATCGTACATAAAGAGTAACATTCACTCGAAGAATAACATAGAAATACCTAAACCTACTACTTATAAATTCAGTTGTGGTAATGTTTGGTAAATTCCTATAATTTGTTTTTACTTTTACTTCGAAAATAAATAAAACTAACCAAAATTCTGACATCGTTTAAGAAGTTTATTGTTTAAAAGTACTTACCTAATATTAATGAATAATTGGTACCTTCTAATCTACTATGTACAAATGTAGGTTACTTATACCTAACTAGATTACTATGGAGTCTTATAATACTTAATATGCTTTGATATCATTTCGATTCCAAATGTTTTTGAAAAAATGAAAAAAATCGTAGAGCTTCGTAGCACTGCTACGAACAACATGCTACGGCATGCATGCTATGCTCTTGCGGGGACGCACAAATTTTTATTTTCTAGCATTTCTTTTTTGTTTTATTTGTGTTTGTTGTTTATTGTTTTTTTTTTAGGGTTCCAGAGCCAAAATGGCAAAAACGGAACCCTTATAGTTTCGTCAAGTTGATGAATGGCAGTCTTCGACGGTGCGTTTTAAGCGGTCTTTTTTGCCACGAACTTGCAAAATCTGGAAAGCGCTTCCCGCTGGGGTCTTCCCATCGAGTTACGACCTGGGTGCCTTTAAGAGGCGTGTGTATAAATTTCTGCAGGGCCGACAACGCACTGGCATCGCTTAAAGCGTTGCGGGTGTCTATGGACAGTGGTGATCACTGAACATCAGGTGACCCACTAGTTCGTTTGTCTGGCCTCTAAAACATAAAAAAAAAAGTCCGTCTGTCTGTCTATCCGTCCGTCCGTGCGTGTGTCATAGGCATTTTACTCGAAAACTACAAGAAGTATATCAATGAAATTTGGAGTACAGATGTCTTGTCAAAGCCGCTATTTAGTTTTGTAGTTAAATTATAAAAATAAATATTTATTGGGGGGCACTCCATACACATAACAGAAATTAAAAAAAAAATTGTCCGCATCAACTTGTGGCCTTGAAGTCGACGACTGGAAAGAGGCTGCGCACGATCGGGGCAGATGGCATGCTCTCGTTTCGGAGGCCAAGACCCTTTTTGGGTCGCTGTGCCAATTTAGTTAGTTAGTTAGTTATCAACTTGTGGCACATAGTTCGACAGCTCTTTTGAAAAGATAGTAAAGTTTCTCAAAAACTTTTTTGATTAAGTGAAGATAATCGCTCCCAACGTAGCAAAAATTGTGCCCCCCCCCTCTATCTTGTAAACCTTTTGTTTAAAAAATATGCAAAAAATATGGAAAGGTTAACGCTTAATAAATATTGGTTTCAACATGATCGGATATACCGTTTTTGCGTTATTGCCGAAAAATTGCGCTTCTCAAAAAAAGGACTTAAGTACCGTCAAGATACGCTCTTTTTTTGGTTACCATATACCACCTTAAAACGACTGATAAGCCGTAGTGGCCTAGTGGTTTGACCTATCGCCTCTCAAGCAGAGGGTCGTGGGTTCAAACCCCGGCTCGCACCTCTGAGTTCTTCGAAATTCATGCGCGGAATTACATTTGATATTTACCACGAGCTTTGCGGTGGGAAAACATCGTAAGAAAACCTGCACAAACCTGCGAAGCAATTCAATGGTGCGTGTGAAGTTCCCAATCCGCAGTGGGCCCGCGTGGGAACTATGGCCCGAGCCCTCTCATTCTGAAAGGAGGCCTGTGCCCAGCAGTGGGACGTATACAGGCTGGGATGATGATGATGAGGAATAAAATCTCGAAATAACAACCACTAAGCTTAGAGTAATTAAATTTGGGATGGTCGTTTTTAATGCAACGTCAATGAAAACCACGATAATTTCACTCACTCACTCACAAAGTCACTCACTCACTCACAAATTTTCGCATTTATAATATTAAGTAGGATTAATTCATTACCTACCTACATTTATAAGTCACTATTCAGTAACCAGTGCTCATTTAATTTTCTCAAAATGATAAATAGCGGTTGCGGCAGCGAGGAGGCCAAGTTCGGAACAAAACGATTTCACGCGCCGGCGGCCGCCGAGGGGTTAACATTCAGATTATTCCCGAATTACATTTAATTACCGACCCCTTAACCCTTCCCTGCTGTAAGTGAAGCGGCGCGCGTGATATTGTTTCAACAATCAGCAATACCTTTTTAGGGTTCCGTCTGTCTGTCCGTCCGTCTGTCAATAACCTATTTCTCAGGAACGCATGGAGGTATCAGAAATTACAATCAAATACGCAGACCCCTAGAAGCAGTGAAGAAGTCAAACTTCTTGTTATCTCATCAGCATCACAATGTAAAGATACAGTCAGTCAAAAAAGTGTTCCATACTATTTAAATACCGAAAAAGAAAACAAAAGTATAGGGTACTTAAAGAAAGATGTCCTAGAAACTTGAAATAGGGTGTTAAGGTAAGTACATAGCTCTATTATAGCATATCTAACAAGAAAATATTTCTAAATAAATTAAATTAATTAAAAAAAAACAGTCGGAACTTCTTATTTTTTTATGTCTATTTGTCTATGGCAATAACCATCTTAAATCACCCCACACGTCGCACATTTTACTAAGAAAAGAAGCTCAGCTAACATCGGATAGTCATACATAAATACGTACAAATGTACGGAACCTTCGATGTGCGAGTTCGACTTACACTTGACGACATCTTTTATTTTTACTTCCGCTTACTGAAGTAAAAAAGGGCTATTATTTATTACCAGTTGATAAATAAGGTAACCTTAAATGCAATGTAATTTCAGAGAAAGATCTATCGTGATCAAAACGAAGTTCTTAAATATATGTACCTATACTTAACACAGGATAAGCGTAACAACGATAAAACCAGTTCATAATATCATCGTCATATCAGCCTGAAGACGTTTACTGCTGGACGTAAGATTCCCCCGTAGACCTCCAGTTGCTTCGGTTGGAAGCGGCCTGCATCCACCGTGAACAAACGGGCTTAACCCAGCCATCCGTCCATCTCGTTGGTGGACGTCCTATGCTGCGCTTGCCGGTCCGCGGTCTCCATTCGGGAACTTTTCAGACACAACAGCCAACGAGTTAATCGCTTGGCTGCGTCTCGGTCGATCGATAAATTCTGATATTGATGGATGGGTGAAAGCTGTCTGTAATAATCTAAAATTTAACTCTGTTATGTAACTATAAAGTTTAACAATTTAATTGGGACGCATTCTAAATCGCGATTGACTGAAAAATTCCCTGTAATAGATGAGACTGTTGAACTCACTATACTTACTACATCAGTACCTACCTAGATGACGACAAAATTGTTCTGGCTGATTAATTAAAAATATAGTTTTCCAACAAGCCTTAGCTACTTAGCTAACTACTAACCCAAAGACTTGTAAGTATCTTCTTACCCGAGACAATTTCAAACTATTGTTATTGCCTGGATATCATTTTTACTTTAGGTACTTTTGATGTCATTGGCGACATTTCACGTGGTTTTCAAGACATCTTGGATTTTATAATATTTGTTCTATTTTGCAAAAAAATCCGAAACTTCTACCTAATAATACCAATGGCCTTTGAAAAACTAGTACCAGAACACTTTGTTCTGCAACATACGAGTAATCTATTGCCACGTAACACCTCTGCAGAACAGTTTCATAGATATACAGTGGAACAAACTGATTCATCTGGGGAACCTTTTATAACCAACTAGCTTATGCCCGCGACTTCGTCTGCGCGGATCTAGGTTATCGCTTGGTGGCGGCCTCTACCGGAATAAAAGGTTTCCTATGTTGATCCTTGGGGTTCAAACTACCTATATACCAAATTTCATCAAAATCGGTACAGTGGTTTCGACGTGAAAGCGTAACAGACAGACAGGGTTACTTTCGCATTTATAATATTAGTAGGGATTTCACTATGATTCCCTTAACAAAAATATGGTATGTCACCATGACATTTGTATCACGAAGGTTCCCTGGTTTATGATGAAGTTGGTTCGACTGTACGGAGTATCAGCGTATGCAAATGATTCAATCAGTTTGGAGTGGTAACCAACCTATACAGCTACGTAGGCAGAGACGGCTGACGCAGCCGGCACTGTTTGCGCCCCACAGTCAACATTGTTAGCGATCCTGCGGCTCCCAGCAAATGTTATTACATGATTAACCCTCTCCCGACACGTAACTTCTGTTTGACCTCGCTTTGTTAATTGCCCAGTTTGCGGAGCAGAGCTTGAGCAAACTGCGTGGGTTCGTCGATTGTTTTATATACCTCGACATTCGTTTATAAGTTAAAATCTTAAGATGTCTTTGGCACCATCTAGGTATAAACAGTTTGATCGTTAAATCGTGGTAATTAATAATAAAAAACTGACCAAGTACTTATGTGTGGGGGAAATATACAATATTAAATTATGATCGACCATAAGGCCTGCTAAGCCTGTGCTGTGATAGTATTTCTTTTAAATTCACTATATTGCTACTGCCATGATTTTTTTTAAACTTTAGAAAAATCTGTAATAATCTGTATATTTATATACATGTGTTTTCTGTATAAGTACGGTTTATTTTTTTTTAATTGAATGGTAATTGAATTTTTTATTGAATTAATTTAGTCTGTCTGTCATATTCAGGTGAAACTGTCACTTAATTTTTTTTCGTTCGAGTATTACTTTTTTATTCCTTTGACTTTTATGGTGTAGCTTCGAGATTTTTTTTAATATACCTATTGCTAGACCAAAAACACGTTTTCGTCTCTATACCTGCATATATGAAAAACTACTGAACTGATTTTTATGAAACTTGTAAGACTTTTTAGTTACAGTTTTGAAGTATATTTAATTTTTTTAGCACAGGCACAGCCTTGTTTTCGCTCTATAGGTAAACAATACCGGGGCCGTCACCGTCGCGTTCCCAAGGCGGGACACGTTCGCGCGCTATCGCCGGCCCTTCATCAATTGATTCAGTCCTTTCGCGGGCATCGCTCCGAATATCGAACATCCCTTGCATGATAGAGATAAATATAAACTGTACTATATATAGTACTATGTATATATACATAATTGACACGCAGAATATTAGAGTAAAGGTAAAGTGACTTCTAGCGCCATCTAGTGATCAAATATAAAACTCACAATAAAAACAATCTTTTTGCAGGCCGATGTTCTTTCTGAGCTGCAAAATCCGAAGAAAGAGAGTCGGAAGTTGTACTCGTAGGTATAAATGCATCAGAGGTGAACTTTAATACCGCGATGCAGGATTTTAGAGTCTCTAATTTAATGACTAGATGGCGCTAGGAGTTGCTACATTAGATTAGGTAACTCACATACCCTTTTACCCAGCCGAGTATGAAAAAACTTTGTCCAAAGTCGCGAGGCATATTAGGACACCCAAGGATGTCGTTCCCTTCCAAACACCGGGTGTTTATAGGGTTGATTGTAGTTGTGGTAGTTCCTATATCGGACAGGCGAAAAGAACAGTAGCTGAGAGGGTCAAGGGACACATTGCAACTGTTAAAAATCGCCAGGTAAACAAGTCAGCCATAGCCGAGCATTTATTGGAGTCAGGACCAAACCACTGGATTGAGCTTCACAATCCCAAAATTCTGTCCACCGAACGTCATTTCTACTCAAGAATGGTACGTGAAGCAGTTGAAATAAAGCATAAGTATTTCAACCGGGACGATGGGTATAAGCTTTCATCTTCGTGGAATCCTGTTATTAATAAGTGTCGGCGTCGGGATGAATGTTCGGAGGGACGATCGGACGTTGTTAGTGTTGTGTGTCGGTGTGATAGGGTGACTAATAAAAATGACCAAGTGCGGGTAGTTCGTCATACGAGTGCCGGTACTATTAGTGCTCAAGTGCGGGTAGTTCGAAGAACTCGCGCTGCTAGGCAGACTTGACACCCCACACTTCAGTCTACTCGTGACCACGGCAACTGAAACGTTGCCGAAACGTCGAGGTAAATATTACTCGTGTAAAATAGCGTGATAAGTTCCGTAAATGGTATTTTGATTATGAGTTGAAATATTAATGACATCCGAGAATAAATTTCCTTTTCATTTTAGTCCACTAGTACAACTTTGTCACGCAGTGCAAGTACTTAGGTAATGTAACAATTAGGTATAAATGGCCTTGACTTCAATCAGATAATATGCGTTCATCGATCTTTAATCTAACGCATGCCGCAGCCAAGTCAGAGGTTGCACTTGCACGCTCTCAATAGGCTATTGATAGTTCATAACGGCGTAGAAATACTACGCTCAATACATTATAATGATATTTGTATGGTTAATTTTTGCGTCACAACGGAACTTTTTCTAGTCAATCGTTAACCATATTTTACCATATACCATATGTAGGTACAGTCGCGAACCGGGATTATTGAACCGCTTTTGTTTGTAATTTGGCCGTGTAGGTGATGTTAACGATGATTTTGTACTAACTATTCGAAATAAAACGGGTAACTGGCGGGGAAGAAGCCCATTTTGTGTTATCTAAAAAAAAGAAAAAACAAGTTGTAAAAATAAATTCAAAATTCAGTCGTTATATTGCGGATTATAATATTATGAAATAAAACAGGTATGGAAAAAACTAAACATTTATTTCACAAATTCATAAAATACCGCTGTACTTGATGTGTGTAAAAAAAGACAGTTCCAAAACAATATAAAAATACAAAACAAGCTCTGTTAAATAACTCTCATTAATTAAATTTAAATTTTATACTTATTATAGAAGTGTTAGTTACTCTTTAGGCTGTAAATACTCACATAAAAACTACAATTATTTTAGTACGAATATAAATAGTACATTCAAGACCTGAAAATATGTATCACGGCCTTTATAAGACCATTCTGTGTATACTTTTGAGGTGCTTATGTTTCCACATTTCTACAATAAATAAATGCATTTAAATGTATATCTGGAAACCCATTATCAAATATAAAAACAATAAATTTTACTATTTAAAATTTACTAATTATGATTTAATACCTTGATCGAGCACGTTTTATTAGGCTTACATGCTAAATCTTTAACAAAGAAAATCTCTAAAAAATTATTGTTGATATTATCATAATAATAATTCAATAGGACTTATCTATAACAAAAACCTCATTGCATACATACATATTTTTACATCAAATATATTGTCATGACATTTATAAAATATTACATGATCATATAAACATGAATCATAATTCATAAGGCACAAAGCGCATTTTGTAAATTCAGTCTTAGTAACACCGAAAGGCCTGAATAGGTATATTAATATAGACATTATAAAAAATAGGGTTAGGTTCTGAAGGCCTTACTTGCATTTGGCCTTGGCTTGGCGAGCAGATCACCTTAGTTGTATTAATTGTCCGGGTAGCCATAGTAGACTGAATGAAATGGTCTGGTCTGGTCTGGTCTTGTAAATCTATTTAATACAATCAAGACCTTACACTATTGAGTCATTCTGCCTACTTGTGCATTTCACGACCTAGACGTTTTGCTAAGTAAGTATTCCTGAAACTTAGATAATTTTGTAATCATGGCATTAGATAAACAAGACATTTTGCATTGATCAGTGTACTGCTGAGACGTATTGAATGCCAAGGCTAAATCCAAGTAAGGCCTTCAGGACCCAACCCAAAAAATATAATTAGGTACTATCCAAAATCCCGACACCAAAACCCATACCCATTTTGTACTAGTATATATATAAGACACATGTAAGAGTACAAAAATAAACAATAAACGAGGAATAAAAAATGACATAAGTAAAATTGTTGCCATATTCAAATACCAGCCTATGTCACAAAAAAATATGACATTTCGGGAAAAAGTGGCAGCCTCATTTATTTCTAGCTTTTATTTTCGTACTCTTCAATATTATTTTAATTTGATCAATAAATGGCACTTTAATCGATTAATAAGTTTAGTATCTATATGGGCATTTCTAGACTAACCACATCAAAGTTCTGAACAAAACATTAATTTACATTAAAAAAAACCTTAACTTTGGTATATAAATATTTTAGTAACTTTTTTCGTTTAAAAATCTCCAAAATATTAATAAATTGCTTTGTTTCTATTTGTAAATAATTATACTGTAAAAGTAACTTAATACAGTTTTACTGTAGAGCAGCAACGTTTCAACATAATTCATACAATAAGTATCATTACATCAAGTTAGGATTAAACTTTGGAATGTTCCTTGTCTGATTAAGTTGTGATCGAGCGTTTTAACTGTTATTAACACAAGTAATTATTGACAATGACAACTGACTTCAACTTATACTATAACCCGTTCATGCCTCAGGTACGATTGTTTTCTTGGCCGGTAACTAACGTGAATTTGGAGTACGTAGCAGGTGAAACCCTCTAGAAGCATAATGTCTTAGACTATCTAAGTGTCCATTCTTCATTCAAAGATATTGATAAACAGAAAAATTCACGCAAAGGCCGTTTATCGTTCGGTAACGATAAACACAAAGAAATTACATATCGAAAGAAAGAAAGAAATATTGGGAGCTCATTAAGGGTAATCGATGTTTTGATCCCGTAAAAGATAGGTATATCTAACACAAAGAAAAGTTTAACACCGGACACGTAGAATTGATTAAAGATAGAATTGACAGTTAACTTCTTATAATGAAAGCAGCATCGGACTCTCTTAAGCTCTATTCTACGGTATTACGTAATCCCTCGGATATTTAACCAATGGCATGGCAGCACAGGATAAATCAATGATAATTATCCAGATAATTATCAATGGTAATAACATTCATATCTGCGTGTAATATTATACGCAAAGTATTTGAAGTAGGTATATCTTAACGCGGATAATATTTTGCGTATTTTTTTTGAGGTTACGTTGATTACGTTTATCAAACACTATAAATGTAACAATTAAAGTTACTTTTTTTTAACACTTGGATAAAATACTATACTAACCGGTAAGTATCGTATGACTATACAATAATTATCTTGATAATTTTCAACACTGGCCATTGGTGATATTCACGGTTTAAATACAATGCTGGACGACTTCGGTTATAGATTAAATAATAGCTACTACGGAACAGAATCGACACTCTTATTTCATAGCCGTTATTTTCACCTTCCAATGTCAGTAACAGCCATTGAATCAAAATGCCGTGCCAAAGAAAGCGGTGAGGAAGTACTCTGTGAGTAGCTTGAAGTGGTTAGACCAGGGCCGGCCTTAAAAATCTAGGCGCTGCGAGCGAGGCATATGCCTTTGACACCCTTTTAGATACGACAAGCGACAAAAGTCGTGTTTGTTAGATATAGAATACTCATACTGACTCTTACGATATAAGTCTATAAAACTTAATACGCTGAGTATAGTTTAAAATAAGTAAGTATTCAAATTAAGTGGTTAAGTTGAACTGGCGCGTGCGGTGCCCTGTAGTACTTGGCGCCCAGGGCAGCGACCACAAAAAAGCCGGCACTGGGTTAGACTACTCATACTCATAAGTATACTTAAATGTTTAATGTTCCGGCTTGAAATGTTGTAGAGCGTAGTCGTGATAGTACATCATTATAGCGAGGGGTTGACCAAGGATTATGGAGCTCCACACGATAATGTTGCCCCAACGGGAGCCGAACCTGACCTCGGCGAAGCGGGAGATGACGGACAGCGGCGGTTGAGCCATCATTCCCAGGAAAGCCCACACCCTGAACATCTGAAGCGGGACGCTCACCTGTAATCAATTAAAAAAGAAATTAATCGTTATACTTGGAAACAATACCATTTTGTATAGTTGGTTGTTTGTTTGGTTGTTTGGTAGTGGTTGGATTTGTGAAATCACAAAGCTCCAGAATCACAAATCCAATTCTCATTATCATCATCATTAGCCGTAGGACGTCCACTATTGGACATAAGCCTCCCCCATACACCTCCAGTTGCTTCAGATGGAATCGGCCTGCACTCACCGTAGACCTGCGCTTTTAAATCAGGTCATCCGTCCTGGTGTAGGTCTCGAGTTAGTGGACGTCCAATTTTATTTATATTACTTCAATGAGTCTGAAATGTGTAAACCAGACCCACTAACCCAACAAACAAGACACAATATATTCATAGAACTGAATCATGTTGCGGTTATAATTTAACCAAATGTATTCGTCGATTTTTATCAATCATTGGACCTTACACCTTATTCATAAGTGCAAAGTAAAACTAGTCCAAGAACTAATACTCACTAACTATCACTTATTATTACCTTAATCTAATTTCATAATTGTTGTCAATGTAGATATAGTTATCTGTACCTATAAATAAAACAGTTCCGTGACTGACTGGTAGACAACGCATAGCCAAAACCACCAAAGCAAAAGGCTGGCAGACATATACCGTTAGTAGAGGTGCAATAATAAGAGATTATTGAAATTCCAACGAAAAGGGAACGGGCATAAGTTAGTAATGCTATTTACCACACAACCATAGTAATAAAAAATCATCATCATCATCATCATCATCATCAGCCTATGTTCGTCCACTGCTGGACATAGGCCTCTCCCATGGCACGCCACTGAGCACGATCCTCGGCCACTCTCATCCAGCTCTTGCCAGCCACCCTGCGAAGATCATTGCACCACCGAGTCTGAGGGCGTCCTACGCTACGTTTGCCGATCCGTGGTCTCCACTCAAGAACTCGTCTACCCCAACGGTTATCGGTTCTACAACGGTTATCGGTTAATAAAAAATAAAACTTACCAAATATTCATGGAATAACGCCGATATAAGGAAGACTGCAGCGCTAGCAATGGTCTTGCTATAACCCAACTCAGTGATAGGTATGTAGACGTGTCGCACCGCCCACTTGTGGACGGGCAGGTTCCAGGTCCTCCAGAACACGCCGATGTTGTTGGCGTTCCACCAGTCCGCGTAGAAGTGGCGGTCCGCGAAGTGCAACAGCTCGCCCATCAGATTAAGGAACGAATGGAAGCCCAGGTAGAAGAAACACAGCCACAATAAATGGTTTGGCACCTGAAATTGTTTTAAATATTACACTATGTATCTGTTAAATTAAGATAAGGCAATAAATCAAGGAAATTGAGTCAGTTTTCATACTATAAATAATTATAAATGAATAAGTTTTAAGGTGAGAATTTAATTTTTAATACAAGTTTTTTTTTGATGACTGTACTTTTTGTTGCTGCCTGCTTTTATTGTCACCCAAACTACATTTGAGTACCAGATTTCAAGTCGATGCCATTAACCGTTCTGTGGAGATGACCCTGGCCGGACTACCAAGATGTCACTATCAGATTATTGTATTGTCACCAGATTTACATATGTTTACCTAATTTCAAGTCGATCGGACTACTGGAAGTGATTCAAATTTAACTTGCAAGATTTGACCCAAATAAATAAACGAGAAGTAACCCTTCATGGCCAAAGTGCCCTGACCTTACGGTAATTAAACTTAATATGACTTTAAAAATACGCGAAATACTTACAGCAAGTTTCAATAATCTCTCTAAGATTTTGACATATTCCATTTGAGAAAATGTGACAATCGAATTTGTTACAGAAGGTATCATCCATTGCTGGAATAAGGCCAAGACTAGGTTAACGCCAAACACTACTTCCAATAATCGCTTGATCAAGAACCTTTTCCTGATTCTGAAATACAAAACAAAGAAACAGCGCTTTAGGTAGTTATCATCTTTGATTTTGCATAACTAATTATCTTAATTCTTGATAATCTTTTAAACAGTTAGAGTTAGACCACTAGTATCTTGAAAAAATTAACTTCTTTTGACCTCTTGAATGTTCCCTTGAAGTTAACGGAAATCAAAAAGAGCACGCTGCATAAGAGAGCCATTTCCTTTGAGATATAATAAATCATCATCTTACACTGCAGAAACTTCGTAGATTAGAATCCACAAATATTTCCACATGTTCTAGTCGCGGCTACAACCAGTCGACTTACTGATCGCGATCGCCGTTTGATATTTCATTCGAATGGAAACCGTATTAATCACAAAAACCGACATTCAATCATTAGGTAACTTAATGATGAATGACGAAAACGGTCAGAACTTGCAGAAGTATTCGTGTTTCATTACAACCGGATGGTCACGTTGTTAGAGAAGCTGACTACGAAGCTTGAGGTCCCGGGTTCGATTCCCGGATAATACGAATATTTGCTCTCGGGTCTTGGATGTTTAATGTGTATTTATTTAAGTATGTATTTATCTATGTAAGTATGGTTATCCGTTGCCTAGTATCCACAGTACAAGCTTTACGTTTACTTAGTTTGGGACTACGTCAATTGGTGTCAAGTGTCCTATGATATTTATTTATTTATTATTCATTTTACCTGAATTAATATCTGCCATAACTGAATGCGCAAAGATATCTAACATGTCCTACCGGCCCTAGAAATAGAGTCCTATCAGATATTTATGCTAGTGACTGCACGCATGTGTATAAATTTCTTTCATGCGGTATTATTAACATCATGCATTACTAACCGTGTAGTGCGGGGGAAATTCAACTCATAACACAAGGTGGGGGCGAGCAGGAAGTAAAACAGGTCTTTCAGGTTCAAGTTATCAGGGTATCTGACGAGGCCAGCGGCCAGGAAGGCGTTGCCTTTCTCCTCCTCGATGGTCTCTGCACAAAACGTAAAACACGTGATAGCATGCGGTTATACTTAAAGTATGTTGTACTGTGAAGCCACCAAACACCAAAATTTAATTTGCAAACACATAAAGGTGCTGATAGACTTGAGCAGTCACTATAGAACGTCGAGCATTCGCCGTTTTTAAATTTGTTGAACGGAACAACAAACACGGGTAAACATAAATAGAGCCAAACATTAACTACGAATATTTACATTACACGATCATTCTACGGAACGCTGTAGTATGTAAATGCTCCTCAAAATGTGATTATCCACGATGATGTGATATCGGACGGATGCTCGGCAAAAAGCTCGAAGAAAATTTGCCATCTTTTCGCTTGAATGCTCGCTGAAAGGCTCGCCAGAATTGTCTCATGTTTATTTTCTGAGATTTTGCCTGTCATGTAACATTCGCCAGAATGCTCATTACAAGTGAATTGCTCAAGTTCAATCAGCACTTTAAGAGGAAAAATAAAAACTACACAATGCGACGAATTTCTGACATAAGCATTTGTTTATACATTCATACATCATCAATAGTACCCGGGCGACCGAGCTTTGCCCGGGCTAAAACTCGTTAATAAGCGTTTTCCCAAGAGATAAGACCAAGCTAGATCGATTTGTCATTCCCGAAAACCTCTACATACTTACCAAATTTCATCGAAATCGTTGGAGCCGTTTCCGAGATTCTGATTATATATATTCAAGAATTTCTCGTTTAAAGATATTAGATAGATAGATTAAGAAAGTGCCGATTTACGGTGTTCAATAAAGTATGTTTTTGGACTCAGGTGATGCCGGTGTGCTACTTCCCAGCACTCAGCAAAGTTACCAGTTACAATGATTTTATCTTGTCTTTTATCTACTCAATACGCTCTAACAGAATAAGATGCTTAGGTATAGGTACTGTGAAAATTCATCTTCATTTATTGCGATCTAGTACATAAAATTTGTACAAAAATAATAAACAAATAAATAATTTAAATTTGGATTCTGTAGCTCCAACCGCTGTAGTTTACTCCTTCCGGTACGGAACTATAAAAACCTTTAAACTTAATATCGTCAAGGCAGACTTGTTCCTGTTGCTGTGTAGGTAATTACTTATCATAAATGATCCCAAAATAAAATACTCTTATTTCCGTTTTTAAATATTGTACGTGGTCAAAAGTAAGAATTAGTGCAAAGTGTTACAACTACAACAAGAAGCAAAAAGAAGACAAGAGAAGTACCAAAAGAACAGTGCACAAACAGTCAGTTATTTTATCTTGACTTACGCTCTTGCTCGGCGCTCATAAGTTCATCTGTAAATATAATTATTTAATCATAAAACTAACTTTAAGTGCGATATCACACTTAACTACGTACAATCTAAGAATAAAGAATAAGACTTAAACTTATTTTTCAAAATTTGGCACAACAAAAAAGTAAAAAGAAAGAAAAGGAACATGTCGAAAAAAAGCCAAAAGTGACATACTGAGCGTATCATGCCGCAGCGCTGGCTTCCAGTACGAGTATGACCCTTTGACTTCAATGCATGCAACTTCAATTTAATGCGTAGAGCGCATAAAAATCAGATGTACATTTATAACTTTTATCTTGGCACTAGAAATGAGGATCTGCCGTGTCCTACCATAGACGTCCTACGCTCTCCCACGGATTAATATTTTGGAAGATAGGTATGTAGCGTTTTGTAGAAAAAAAGGTATATGTAAGGGTATGCTTTCATTCGATTCAGTCCAAAATCTAAATAGCAAATGACTCCTCACCCGCCTACTGTGTAAAATTTGCATTTTTTTTTTATTTACACTTTTTAAACGTTGGCCCTTGCCCATACCCCCTGCGAGAGGGTAATACGTCTAAATTTTGCTAGGACGCAGCAGATCCTCATTTCTAGTGCCAAGTTTTATTGATGTACATATTTTGCTGCCAAACTGTGTTATATAGTAACTGTGTTATAGTAACTGTGTGTAACTGTGTTATATTTTACCTGTGCTTATATGGATCTACAGTCACCAGCATTAATATCTGCCACAGCGGAGCGTGCAAAAATATCTGACACGTCTTTCCGGCTCTAGAAATAGAGTCGTATCAGATATTTGGGCCAATCAACTTTTTTACCGACACTAATCTGTCCGCGACATTTTTCAAACAATTGTAGATTTTTGTAAGTAAACATGTTTTTTCTGTAATTTAATAGATGTTGTACATGAATACATAGCATCCTACGTAAGTTCAACCTATTAAACCGTGAAATATCTTGTTGGAAGTACGATTTTTTGGTAACACTGGAGACAATTTTGGTAACGCAGGAGACGCCCAAAGTGTCGGTAAAATAGTTGATTGGCCCATTTATGCACGCTTGTTGTGTCAGATATTGGTGCTGGTAACTGTACATATATATGGATATGGCACGTAAGTTTTTTTTATGTTAGGGGCCAGACAAACGAACTAGTGGGTCCAAAAAGACCTAAAAGTGACACACCTTAACGCAGGTAGTTAAACTTACTATTATTTTTTGCATTGTGACACGAAAATTATCCATACATATGTTGCTGTGAACCCTTGAATTACATTCTCCAACTATATACTTTACTACACTCTTATAATACACTGCACTAAAACTTACTGTAATTAGGTGCCGACAGACTCTGTCGCCTCAGTGTGTTTTTAGAAAACTTTCCTTTCGCCGCAGTTCGGACCCAATGGTTAGTTTGGGTGTAGCTCCATAGTTTCAAAAACAATATCAGATATAGGAAGCACACTGTAGATGTACCCACTGCAATATATAAAAAAATATATTTATGTTATGATACCAATACTAAATTTACCTATTACTAAATTTCAATATGCAAATATTTACCGAAACTGAATTCTTCACCCTTGAAATGTATAACGGCCACAGGCATAGTAATTAATATGATTAAATTGCATACTTGCATACTAACACCCAATTTTCCAGAAATTATATCCTGAAAAAGGAAAGCATGACATATTACCACCCTTGTAGACTTTAGGACTGTGGCATCCCTATGACGACCGAATGGCCAAGTGGTTATTGAACCTGACTTTGAAGCTTGAGGTCCCGGGTTTGATTCCCGGCCGGGGCAGATTTTTGTATGAATAATACGATACAAATGTTTGTTCTCGGTTCTTGGATGATTAATAAGTATTTAAGTACATAATTATGTATATATGTATATTTATCCATTGCCTAGTATCCATAGTACAAGCTTTGCTTAGTTTGGGACTAGGCCAATTGGTGTCAAGTGTCCCATGATTATTTATTTATTTTATGATTAATTATTTATGAGAAGAGTGGCAGTACTTTTCATCATTTATATTTACGATTTTATTGCTTGATTAATGATATAAATACCGTAAATTCAAGTTAAATTATTTAAGTATACCTACAGATAATTTAAATTCACATATCAACTTACACTCTTTAATTGCTCACACCCCTAAAGTTCCCTAAGTCTTCACTAATATTAAAAATGCGAAAGTGAGTTCTTACGGTGGTTGCGCTTTCACGCTAGTATCCAACCGATCGTGATAAAATTTGAGACCTTGAGAAAGACAGGACAGTTTTTATCGCGGAAATTGTATTGTAATTCTCATGGGCGAGCGATAATGAATTCTTCACAAATGGAGTCGCGGACAACAGCTTGTCCAAAATAATTTGAAAACATGGTGCAGTTAAAAGAATAAAGTATGAATGTTTATCAACATGTAAATGTTTAAATATGTATTATTTCACCTACCACAGCTATTGCCTTCTCTATCAGCAAACTTCCAACAACAAGCACTACTGAAACTGTTAAAAAAGAAAATCTTACATTAATTAATTTATAATTAAAGTAAAACACATAAATAAAGCAAATAAACGCTCCTATTTTATCACCTTTAGGTGTGGAATTAATACAAACACAAATGAAAAATGTTAAGATACATGTACAAAGGCGAACTTATCTCTTTAAAGGACCTCTACCCGTCAACCTTTGAGTGGATGCGAGGATCAATCAGTTAGGGAGCAACAAAAAGTTATAGTATTTTTACTTTTTGTTTTAATGGGACCAAATAGAAAGTATACCCTCTGACAAAAAAAAAAGAAGTTTTAGTTAAGACTTACATTGAATGGTTATTATTAGCCAGACAGATATAAAGTTTTTTTGACTATCCTATTTCTGAACACTGAGTATATAAACTTACATATAATTAACACTACTGAAGGGTACTCATTCCGGACCCCCTCATTGTGGCCGGTGAGAAGAATAATCCATTCAATTGGATTCACACGGAAACCATATCTGAAATATAAATATTTGTACAATCATAGCACATTTATTTACAAGAAACGAGTTTAGTCAAAAATATAATTTTTAATAATATGCTTTTTGTCCAGTGTACTTTTTGTTGAAATTGAAATTAAAATAATTTATTTTGCTTTAGACATGGTAATAAGACATGGTTTTATAAATGTGTTAAGGTGCAGTGACATGTCTAACCAAAACATTGGCATGCAAATATCAACTTATTAAATAAATTCACTAAAAAGACAATTAATTTTGTAATATAAACAAATAATCTAAATTAAGATACATTTACAAAGACTGTACCACAGCTGACTGTACCAGTCCAGAGGCCGTATTGCCTAACGTTTCTGACACTTGCGATCACAATCAAATGACAGATTTCGCATACAAAAACTGTCATTTGATTGCGATCGCGAGCGTCAGAAACGTTAGGCAATACGGCCTCTGGATTTGTCAATAAGCCGTATAGGCCGCGGCCTAGGGGCGGTAGGGTTTTAGGGGCAGCAGATTTCAGAGCAGAGCAGAGGTGTTGTAAAAGTCTCACCTATTTCGAGAAATTTCGATTTTTATTTTTTGAAAAATGTGTACTTGTACTATAATCTCAAATTGTGATCATCATCCCAGCCTATATACGTCCCACTGCTGGGCACAGGCCTCCTCTCAGACCGAGAGGGCTTGGGCCATAGTTCCCACGCGGGCCCAGTGCGGATTGGGAACTCAAATTGTGATATTAGGAATTTATCATTTATTTTTATTTTTATTGAAAAATAGTCTTGAATAGTTGTTATCAGATGCAAAAAGCATTAAAAAAAAAAACTATTGCACTTTTTTTATTTCAATTTAAGTTTTGCCTCTTCTTGAATTATTCTAACTGTCTTTATCAATATATGACACGTCATTGAAACATTAGATGTAAGAAGTGATCGAAATTTGTGCATCTGACATTGCATCATGCAAGCCAACCAATCCTTGTATTTTTTCTGAATTTGAAGTAATCAATAAGCATGTCTATTAGCAACCTCGAAATTGATTAGTATTTGAATCATAAGTCGTTTTGGTTCTAGGAATTTATTTTATTTATTTAAAGGTATGGCCACTTTTTGTGTGGAATTTGTTTTGAAACTTCCTAACTTATTATTTATTCATAGCTGGAGGTGGATCAAAATGAACTTGCAAGATTTGACCTTATTCATTTAGAGCTTTGAATTAAAAATAATGACAATTAATTGCAGGGTTAGATATCCTTCAGAATTTATTCACTAAAGAAACGAAAAACAAGGAAAAGATTGATGTCTCACAATTTATCCCTATTTCAGCTCATTAGAGGTAACAAATCATTTTTGTATTTGATAATAACAACATTATTTAGTTTTCATAATATAAATCAGTCGCTTTCTACCATCGGACCCCCTGTATGCATGGCATGCTATAATAAATAGCTTTTTCTTTTTAAAAATTACACCCATCTGAAGATGGGCGAGGCAAAAAAGATATATAATTGGTTGCATTCCAATTCCAAGTTGCTCAAATATTGAAAACATCATTAAATTAATTAAGTTGCATTATTTTAATATTCATTTTCATGTAAATTTTACATGACTTACCAATTAAACAGTTCTTTTTATAGAAATAAGTCCAATATGAACAGAGTCACTCACTTGAGGAAGTTTTCAAGGCATAATCTCAGCCCTCCAATAGTCAGCATGAGAAACCCCCAGTTCACCAAGCCCGTGAAGTTTTTGAATCCAGAGCTCCATGAAAATAAGGAATCTCTTGGTTTGTGAATTCTGGAAAAATAAACAATAAGTTGAATCAGGATATTATGCACCAAATGTTTTTTCCATGACATCATTTTCCATTCAGATTTAATTTATGAAGTATTTTTTAAAGCATGGACTCGCTCTAATATAATCCTGGGTTTGCATGATATAAATATATCTTGCACCACACACAAACTTCTGAATATGCTATGCTGAGCAGCTGTAGTTTAGTTGATAGAACTATTAAAATGGAAAAAGCAAGAATAAATATAAAACATAAATAAAAAGAAAAACTCTCAGGCTGTTCTGTCTGGCACAGGAAATTTATTAATGAATATTTCTTACGGTTTATCAAACTGTGACTTCCTCACTTTGTTTTCTTTTTCAGTAATTTCTTCAGCTCGTGTCACGCTCTGAGCTCTTCTATAGCGCAAAGCTTTTTCTTCAGCTTCTGTAGTCATTATGTCCCTTATAATGACAGTAGAACTTTGAACAAATCCAAGTGAACACTATACCGGATTAAAAAAGTGACTGAACTCACTTTTAATACAAAGATCCGGTTTGAACGATAAGGCGGGTATCTAGATAAAAACAAGCGACTTCTCTTTACACCCAAAGAACACAGTTAAAAGTAGTAGCATAATTGTATTCTAACATTAAACAAATTGACAATGACCGGGCATGTAACAGGAGACTAATACCACGGACATTAGCTTTATCAAAGGTCAGACATTTGGGTCAAACAGTGTGCAAGCAGTAAGGTAGGTAAATGATAAGAAGCGACTACTAACCAAAGACTACAGCTACTAACTAACCAATCCAACCAATATGACAATGACACTGACGACTTGACGAGTGACAACTGACAGTGACAGTGACAGCCAAGGGTAATAGATGTACTCCATAGACTTATAATCATCGAAATAGTAAGTACCTGGAATGAACACTCCAAAAACAGACGAGCGAAAACCGACCCAAAGCCATTGACATAAGAACTAAGGGCCTCCGGTCCGGGTGAAATAGCAAGCACGGAGTCAGTGTGTCCCTCTCTAACTATTGCCAGGAAATAAATAATAAATAATTAGTAAATTTTAGTTTCGTGAGCGTTGTCTTTTAAAAACATTGAATAAAATGTATACATTTATAATAATCAATAATAATAATAATTATTATTATTTACAAGCCTTATATAATTTTTTTTAATGAAATAAGCTTTATATCTTTTTATATCAGCTAATTTTAACTTGATGGTAGGTTTTATTAATTTCTCAATGGCCACACCAAACAGTAAGATGGCGCCTTCGTTATTGAGACTAGGGTGACAATCTTTTCACGATGTATTGAAATGGCTAATATGTAATATTTATTATAAAATAATATTTTATACGCATCATACGTATTGTCTAATACGAATGATACATTCATGCATTAAATAATAGTCCTACTACATTATATTATATTTTTATTATAAATTTTGAAAATTTCCAAGGGAATTCGGAAACATCCTGAAAATTTCAATTAAAACCCGCTGGTAAAAGCTAGTAAATAATGAATAAGTATATAATTAAGTGACAACAGTGAGTGAGTGATTTTAATTGTTTGATTTAATTTAGTTTTCTTTAATATAAATTTCTTAATTTTTATTTCATTGTTGTAATTTGTAATCATCATCATCATCATCATTCCAGCCTATATTATATACGTCCCACTGCTGGGCACAGGCCTCCTCTCAGAATGTGATTGTGGTTTAATTTAATAAATTATTTTTTCTGTAGTGACAACTTAGTCTTCATTCATTTATTAAACTAAATTAACTGACTTATGTATCCACTTTTTCATACTAGTTGTACCTATAGAAAAGTGAATACTTCTGTTACTAGCACCGACGTACGTACCTAAAATGTATTTACTCTAATCTCTACCAGCCGTATCATAAGGACTTGGTATACAAGTAATAAAGAATCTGGTTATTGCTCCTTAGTATATTTTTCTGACAAAGAAGTACTAGGAGGAAGGAATGTCTCATTAATCGCATAAAATTATGGCCATACTAATAGAGTGAGATAAAATAACCCTGTGGTAGCTATCTCTATCGCCAAGAAATCGGCTCGCTATTCCTGCACAGTGCACCTTCCAGGTACTTACTATTTCGATGCTTATAATACACTACGTTTATAGACTGCGGCCCAGCGTGCCGCTGAAAGGGACAGGAGACAAGAGTACATGCATAATTAGGGTTACCCTCTCAAAAGTAATTTACCCCACGTCACATGCGATCTTTGTCTAAGTTTTCAATTTTTATAGACAACTAATACACGAAGGTACATATTTATAATTCAAGCTAAAGTTAACTAGGTAGATAAAAAAAAATGATGAAATAACAGGCCTTTTATGATTTAATATGTACATTTAAGAAAAAGTACCGTTTTTGGCACTGTACCGTTTCATCTCAGCCTATATACGTCCCACTGCTGGGCACAGGCCTCTTCTCGGAATGAGAGGGCTTGGGCCATAGTTCCCACGCGGGCCCAGTGCGTATTGGGAACTTCACACTCACCATTGAATTGCTTCGCAGGTTTCGTCACGATGTTTTCCTTCACCGCAAAGCTCGTGGTAAATTGCGCACATGAATTTCGAAAAACTCAAAAATGCGAGCCAGGATTTGACCCCACGACCCTCAGCTTGAGAGGCGATAGGTCAAACCACTAGGCCACCACGGCTTTTGATTTGTTCGGTGTCAACTATTAACTCTGGTTTCCCTTCAAAACGAATAAATCTTTCGCCTTTTACTGCATCGTTTATGGCCATTTATTGTTTATAGTTATAATAAATGTATAGTTATAAATAACTACAAACTTAATTCGTTTCAGAATTAACTTTTGAAAACTCACTAAAAATATTATTTTTATATGACTCCAAATGTCAACTGGCTAAAAACGGGCTTAAGGTGGCCAAAACCGGTACTTTTGCCTATCTAAGAAACGGATTCATTCATAAATCGAAATTTCACAGACTGAATTCTATAACGGATACCGATAAATGAATTCTTGGCACACGCGGGCAAAGGCTAGTAAACGATAAAAATTAAACATGCATATAAACCATAACATATTTTATTATATAAAAAAAGCGCCACAGTGGTCGGTCCTGCGTCCCCCGCATCCAACGGATACTGTTATCGTTAAAGTCGGAGTGACGTAGTGGCTCTTATGTTCAAACACCCCCTTTCCCCTGACTGCAATCCACTTCTGGTGTAAATTAGGATTTTCCGGGAAACTGTAATGGAATTAAAATGTTACTTAATACTTAAAAATATTTAATGACTAGCTGTTGCCCGCGGCTTCGCCCCCGTTGTATTTTTTTTCTTTCATAAAAACCTCCTGACAGTAGGGAACACAACAAAAAAATAATTAGCGAAATCGGACCAGTCATTCCCGAGTTATGCGCTTACCAACACATTTTGCGATTCTTTATTATATTATAGATATTTATTAGATGCACAACAGAAAATAATACCCATAAATTGTGGGAAAACAAATATTGAAAATTTGGCAACACCGGACAAAATTTACTCTTAGGTTAAGGTCTAGCAACCAGGCCATAAAATTCCAAAAAAAAAAAAAAATACTCTTAGGTTATGATTATTAATATTTTGTTTTTGATTATTTTATTGATCGAATTATGTACTTAATTTACTTTATTTTAATTGACATTCTTTAGAATACTATCTAGCACATAATAAAAAGGCCTAATAACTGTTAAAAACGTGTTATACTTACGAATGAAAAGATATGTCGGGCAGTTTCATTTCACTATCACTTTTACACTCTAAAATACTACACCGCACCATATTTTCTTCAATATTGTTTAGAATATTGAACCACAAACTTTTTAAAGCAATATTGTGAATATTTTATCACGTTTATGAGTATTTTCCTAGCTTTTATCTAAGAGCGCGAACAAAATCAGCTGAGCATCTGTCAAGTTTGTTTAGCAAACTACTTTGCTAAACAAACCTGACCTTGAAAAAACCGGCACGCGTGGCGAAACAAAAAATCGAATCATTGTATCTCATTTCTTTACACACATTTGGCATAAGTTACTCTTTTTCTTGTGCGAATGCGACGGAAGCTATCAATTCGTCTAGGGATTCTCTGTCTACGATGTAACTCATCGAAATAGTAAGTACCTGGAATGTGCACTGTGCAGGAATCACGGTCCGTCATTTTGCCGATAGAGATAGCTACCACAGGGTTATTTTATCTCACTCTATTAGTATGACCATAATTTTATGCAATTAATGAGACATTCCTTCCTCCTAGTACTTCTTTGTCAGAAAAATATACTAAGTAGCAATAACCAGAATTTTTATTACTTGTATACCAAAGTCCTTATGATACGGCTGGTATAGACTAGAGCAAATAAATTTTAGGTATGTACATACGTCGGTGCTAGTAACATAAGTATTCACTTTTATATAGGTACAACTAGTATGAAAAAGTGGATACATAAGATCGTACATTTAACTAACGCCATGTACCTAACATAAAATTTATAAGTAATATTAACAACTGATGGATCCTAGTTACAGTGGCGTGCCTAGGGTATCAGACTATGGCAAGCCGAGAGATAAGTAGGTATGTTTTAGTATTTTTTATCATTTAATGTAGGTAAATCCATCTTGCTGCCGCTTTAGTCTTCAATCTTTACTAGTCTGTGAAATACACAAGTCAGAAGTCGGCTTTTGGGATGGAATTATATATTTCTTTTCAATAAAACTTAATGTATTTACAAACCCTCCCACCGATTATTAATTCTTTTATACACTTGTAGTCACACAAGGGATAATTTGGTCCGTTTCCGAACTCATTCTCTCTTACAGGCACCGCACTTTACACCGCATTAAAACCACAGAATATATAATAGTACTGACGTACTGCTAAAACCAGAATACCTAAGTACCTACTTATTTATTTTTTGAAATGATTGCATCAAATCACAACTACGCTACGGCCGACGGTTCGAAATAAACATGAAGTTAAATAGAAGTTATTCATTTCGCGCCCGCGCACTCGCTTTCCAAACCAAACGCAACAAACTTCACACCGTAAGCCAGCTTCAAAATTGCAAAGAAAGTTCTATACATGCAGCTATACATAGATATTTGCAACACTAACGTTTCCCTAAGTGGGAAGAGAGCAAACGCTTCCAAACGTAAGCCCCGTAAAAGCCCACGAGAGCGAGCGAGATGTCATGCTATTTACAACGTACGCCAGTATCGCCGCGTTGTATGGACTCGCCGCGCAGCCATTTGGCGCCACTTGCCATGCACCGGATTACTTTTATTATTTTACGTAAAATAAAGCGCGCTAAATCATTAAAGTGATTTTATTAGAACTTTTTTTTTCGTTTGGACATTGTTCGATTTATAAGGCAAGCCCGGCTTTTGGGCTTCTATGTAAGGATCGCCACTGCCTAGTTATCTGAATAAATACATTTTATTATTTTTTATTATAAGTCAGTTAGTGGAGCATGAATACCGGTATTCAATAATACAGAAAAACTGGAATATCGGAGCAAAATTCCGATATAGGCAAAACCGGTATTGACATTATAAAATACCGGTATTTCGATATTGATCTCTAAATATCAATTATTTTGTTAATAAATAGACCATTACAGTCGCAATACTCAAAAGTTGCAAGTCACAAATACATTAATATATTTATTTATTTATTTATGTATTTGGGCACAAACGGTACAATAAAACTAATACTTATTTAATTAATATAATCTTAGACATTTATGAAATAATCTTAGCTAACTACTCGTTCTTAAGATTGTCGGAATCGGAAAGGTTTTGGAAGTGCGAAACTTATTCATTTTACTTTAATAATACGAATATCGAAAAAATATCGAAATACCGGTATTTGAATTTTCGGTATCGAATATATATCGGTATTGCAAAAAAACGTCCGATATTAGATGCTCTATCATTTAGGTTAATAAATAAATGAAGACTAAGTGACAATATGTATTACACTATTATTTACTAGCTTTTACCTTTGTGGCTTCCCACGCATAAACTGAATCGGTCTGGTAGATTTAATTGAAATTTTCGGGATTTTTCCAAATTCCCCTAGAAATTTATTTTCAGAATTCATAATAATAATATAATATAATATAATGTAGTACGATTATTATTTTAAGCATGTATGTATCATTCGTATTAGACAATACGTATGATGGGTATAAAATATTATGTTGTGATAAATATTACATATTAGCCATTTGAATACATCGTGAAAAGATTGTCACCCTAGTCTCAAAAATGAAGGCACCATCTTACTGTTTGGTGTGGCCATTGAAATTTTCGGGATTTTTCCAAATTCCCCTAGAAATTTATTTTCAGAATTCATAATAATAATATAATATAATATAATGTAGTACGATTATTATTTTAAGCATGTATGTATCATTCGTATTAGACAATACGTATGATGGGTATAAAATATTATGTTGTGATAAATATTACATATTAGCCATTTGAATACATCGTGAAAAGATTGTCACCCTAGTCTCAATAATGAAGGCACCATCTTACTGTTTGGTGTGGCCATTGAGAAATTAATAAAAACTACCATCAAGTTAAAATTAGCTCGTGTAAAAAGATCTAAAGCTTATTTCATTAAAAAAAGATTAAATCGTGTAATTATTGCTTATTATAAACGTATACATTTTATTCAATATTTTTAAAAGACAACGCTCACGAAACTAAAATTTACTAATTATTTATTATTTATTTCCTGGCAATAGTTAGAGAGGGACACACTGACTCCGTGCTTGCTATTTCACCCGGACCGGAGGCCCTTAGTTCTTATGTCAATGGGTTCGGGTCGGTTTTCGCTCGTCATTTTTTGGAGTGTTCATTCCAGAGTACTTACTATTTCGATGGATGTACTGGATGGTGCAAAATTCACAGGCCTGTGAGACATCGCGTGTTTTTCTTCTCTTTCTTTAAGGTGTCCATGAGTAAGTATAATTTTGGATTACCCTACAGAATTTAACTCACGTCGCAAAATGTATCTACCGGTTTAAGGTATTTTTATAACAAGAGATCAGAGTTGTGTTTATAGTGCACATGTTGAGCTTATTACATTTATTATTATTACCTGACTGCCCGAAAGAAGGAAGTCTCAAGGTAATATTTTCTGACTACAATTCAATGTTCAAGATTGCACTTTCCAGTGTACTTACATAATTTTAATATGTATCTCTAACATCGAAATAGTAAGTACTCTGGAATGAACACTCCAAAAACAGACAAGCAAAAACCGACCTAAAAGACATTAACATAAGAACTAATATGCTCCGGTCCGGGTGAAATAGCAAGCACGGAGTCAGTGTGTCCCTCTAACTATTGCCAGGGTATAAATAATAAATAATTAGTAAATTTTAGTTTCGTGAGCGTTGTCTTTTAAAAATATTAAATAAAATGTATACATTTATAATAAGCAATAATTACACGATTTAATATTTTTTTAATGAAATAAGCTTTAGATCTTTTTACACGAGCTAATTTTAACGTGATGGTAGGTTTTATTAATTTCTCAATGGTCACACCAAACAGTAAGATAGCGCCTTCGTTATTGATACTAGGGTGACCATCTTTTCATGATGTATTCAAATGGCTAATATGTAATATTTCTTACAATATAATTTTTTATACCCATCATACGTATTGTCTAATACGAATGATACATAGATACACAAAATAATAATCCTACTACATTATATTATATTATATTATTATTATAAATTTTGAAAATTTCCAGGGGAATTTGGAAAAATCCCGAAAATTTCAATTATAACTACCAGATCGATTCAGTTTACGCGTGCGAAGACGCTGGTAAAAGTTAATAAATAATGAATAAGTAAATAATAGTGTAATATATATATTGTCACTTAGTCTTCATTCATTTATTAACCTAAATGATAGAGCATCTAATATCGGACGTTTTTTGCAATATCGGTATTTTTTCAATACCGAAAATTCAAATATCGATATTCCGGTATTTTGGTATTTTTTCGATATTCGTATTACTAAAGTAAAATGAATGAGTTTCGCACTTCCAAAACCCTTCCGGTTCCGACAATCTTAAGTACGAGTAGGTAGCTAAGATTATTTCAAAATGTCTAAGATTATATTAATGAAACAAGTATTAATGCATTTGTGACTTGCAACTTTTGAGTGTTGCGACTCTATTTAATAACAAACTAATTGGTATTTAGAGATCAGTATCGAAATACCGGTATTATACAATGTCAATACCGGTTTTGCCAATATCATAAGTTTTACCTATAGAAAAGTGAATACTTATGTTACTAGCACCGACGTACAAACCTAAAATTTATTTGCTCTAGTCTCTACCAGCCGTATCATTAGGACTTGGTATACAAGTAATAAAAATTCTGGTTATTGCTACTTAGTATATTTTTCTGACAAAGAAGTACTAGGAGGAAGGAATGTCTCATTAATTGCATAAAATTATGGTCATACTAATAGAGTGAGATAAAATAACCCTGTGGTAGCTATCTCTATCGGCAAAATGACGGACCGTGATTCCTGCACAGTGCACATTCCAGGTACTTACTATTTCGATGTCCGAAACACAACGTTGGGGCATGTACATAAAAAACAGAGTCGGTGTTATCCGGGTCGGGAAAGCTAGCTACTATTCTTGTAATCTGTGACTGTCTGTCACTCTGTCACCCTGTCACCCCAAAGTAGCCCTGCTGCTTTTATAAACCAATACGTATTCATTCAAGAAATCTGCTTTCTTCTTTCTTACGAGAATTACGAATTAAAGTTAGAATTACGAAATTAAAGAAGTTTAATATGGCTGGTCCAATGGAAAGAATTCAAGTTCTTGATGACATAGAAAAAGACATAATTACTTGTCTTCAATGTGCAGGTATGCACTATGTTTACTATATCTGTATTTGGTTTAACACAACTAATTTAAATGCTTAATTTCCCTAAGACATTATAGAGCTCATATTGATACTATATCAATGTTATTCTATATTTATCTGCTTAGTCTTAAAATAAATCCCGCAGATTTCCGCACAAAAGAGTAGAAAACATGAAACTGAAACTAAATATTTTTGTACAAAATTGCTACGATCTTCAAGCGTTTTACTTCAAAGATGACAATATGCTGGTTACATACAAGGGCGTAGCTAGGATTCTGTTAGTCGATAATAACCAAGAATATACCTAAGGAATGAGATGCGCGAGAGGAGGTATAATATATTATATGAGCGTTCCTTCTAATCAGCTTCATTCTCTAGAGAGGCAGCGTCTTCCCTCCTGCCAATACCTGGCTACACCTTTGGTTGTGCCCTCATATAATTTTTATGTTTTTACTATAGGAACTTATCTCAAAGTTAATTTGTCATTATCATAATACTGTATTTCTCATTTTTGTAGCACAAGCTCTTTTGGAGCTAGGTAAAGAAAAATCAAGCCAAAAACAAGCAGAAACAAACACATCACAGTTTTTGAGAACACTTAGCCAAGTGGAATCGAAATTGAGTGACCAAATAAATTATTTGACACAAGTGTCCACTGGTCAACCTCACGAGGGATCGGGATATGCATCACAGAAGGTGCTTCAAATGGCTTGGCACAGACTAGAGCATGTGCGTTCATGGGTGAACGAGCTGGACCGTCTCAAAGCCTCACACTTAGCAGCTACAAATGGTAGAAGTGTGACTAGCAGTGTTCCTAATGGAAACATGACCAATTCCGGAACTAGTACATAATCACAAAGCAATTTGTAAAATTCATGAATATAATATAGGTGAACAGTTTATCATTTATCTATATATCTAATTACTAACAGATAATCAACAACCCACACCACTGGAGATATAGACAGGAACTTAATGGCTGATCTAGTAGAGCTATACCTTGAGAATTTGCCTATAGCCCGCTATACAAAATAGGAAGACATAGAAGCAGTTGCAGAGAACAGCATGCTTATACCTTGAGAATTGTACAGATGCAGTAAAGACGGATTTTCCGAAATTCCCACAGAACAGGAAAGTAACTGGCTTGTTTGAAATTCTTCTATCAGGGCAAACCCATATGCACAAGCCAGTAACATGTCATGTGACATTTTATACAATAATTTTACCAATTAGTTTACAAAACCACACACACACACACACACACACACACACACACACACACACACAAACATCACGCCTGTATTCCCAAATGGGGTAGGCAGAGCACACGAAACGTTACCGCTTCGGAGCCACTTTTAGCAATTTTAGGTTTAAAGTTTGATAAAAACGGTGCCTGCCGCCTACAGTATACCTTAACCCATATCCTCAGTCGCCTCTACAAAGCCATTGATTTTATAATATAATACCTAGTGCTTATCTCACTATCAGTTTGTTTTGAGCAGGTGAAAGACAAAAGTTAGGACAGCAAATGTCAATGTTATCATATCAGTTAATCAGTGTTGAATATTTCTTTCTATCTTTCTTTATTTTAATATTTTGATCCCAGTAGATTGTAACAAACCATTTATAAATGTTTTTGTAAGAAAAAAAATTCTTTTTGCCCTCAGAATTGCCTTTGACAAACCTAACATATATGTTAAAGCCTATGAACAAATACTTAAATTAATATTATTTGTTCATAGGTTTAAAGCATAACAGAATTTTATTGTATTATGATATATCTGGTTTCATGAATGAGGAAGTAAATTGAATATAGAAAATAAAAGTTTTTTTTTTAAATGTGAATTAATTTTATTTTAACCAAATAACGTATCTATAATCTGTTTATCTTTGCATTTTCATCCCGTCAGTAAAAAAACATTTGTGTAAACACTTCTAGCAAATATCCATTTGTTAAATAAATTATTTACAGCCAACATACAGCTTTACATTAATTCATTTTTGCTATCAAGCCCCTTCCCTTATCAAGATAATGGAATTACCCAGTAAGTAGTACCTAGTGACATGGAATAAAAGAATAATATCTACAACAGGAATACAATGGTGAATACATACAGATAGGCATACTGATAATTAACACACATTTGAGCACACAGATTATCATACAATTTACATTACTTGTGTAACAATTCCAGAAAACAATTCTTTATAATTGCATCAGACAAAAACAATCACAATGAAATGCAATGTTGAGTCAGTGTGTTAAAGACAAGTATTTATGCCAACTTTACATTTTGCTTGTAGATAATGCTGTATGCCATAATAGCAAATTAGCTATGAAATTAAAGCTACTGTATGCATCATTAAATAAATTATACATATATTTTAGGCAATGCTCATAAGTTATTACTAATTTAATTTATTATTAGTTTAATGAAAAGCATTTGCAGATTGTCTCTAGATTTGAACCAAAAGTTGCACCCTTCACTCCTCTTTTCAGCTTCGCTGGTTGGCATTTGCCTTGGTGAACTTTTCGATATCATCAAGAGATCTTTTCGCTTTGGATGATATGTCATCCATAGATCTTCTTGCCGTGGATGTTATGTCATCAAGTGATTTTTTAGTGTGGGATAAAAGCTCATCAGTGCTTTTACAAGCTGTGCTAGCAAGCTCTTTTATTTCTGAGTCAAGTTTGCTAATGACCCACTCAATGGCTTGGCGGCCTTTTCCAGCATTCAATGATATTTTATTTGCTAGCAAATCTTCCATGTAGCTACTGAGTGGAACACCCTAAAACAAAATAGTATTGGTATTAGTTAAAAAATTTTACTTCATTTTATATAATACATAATAGCCAACACTGCAGACGAATCATTATGTAGGGTCATATAAAGTTGATTAACATATTTAGGGGCTGTTTCACCATCCATTCATTAGTATTAATTGACAGTTCAATGTGATGCCATATCCATCTATTCGAACAAAACAAATAGAGACGGCATCACATTTAGCTGTCAGTTAACACAAATCAATGGATGGTGAAACAGCCCCTTAGGGCCTGTTGTTTGATCATTAGTTAAACTAACTAATAGTTAACATGTATGGCAAAAATAACAATAGTTAACACATTTCAATGGAAATTTAACTATAGTAACTTTAACCACTGATCAAACAAAGGGCCCTAAGTGTCAAAAACCCAAAAGTTGAACAAAATGGAAAAATACTGCTACCACTTATGAGTGCAAGATAGCAGCAAATGTATTATGCAAGACAAGATTTTTCTAATTTTATAACACTCACTTGGCACAATTACGAAATTCTACTTGGAATGTCCTGTTTATAAACCTATGTAAAACATATAGCATGATTTGTAGTATTTGGCTAAGAGCATTGCATTGTCTATGTGTAAGTTTAGATTTGAGACTTGAGTGCTGGGTTGCATAGAAGTAGCTACCATGGATTGCAGTAATTACTAATTACACAATCCTATCAACCACTCATTCATACTGACTTAGTAGGGGCTTAACAAATTGATACAGGTAGTAACATTGCCATACTGTTAATGTTAATGTCTGGTTGCCAATATAGAATCAAAAAGAAGCAAGAATTCAAAGAGATTCTGCAGTTACAATTTTCTTCCAATCTACCCTCAAAATAAATTTCTACTTACTTGGACTGTTACCACTGCTTCTTGGGTTAGGAGAGTTTTAGAAGCATCAGATGGGTGTGGTGTGTACCGCACTGTTTCATCAACAGCTATATAATGGCAGAAAGTTAAGTTTCTAGTTTTCAACATCATTTGTCTCTGGTTAGGGTTAACCTCAGATTGTTCGCTTGCATAGCATATTTTAGCTGTTCCAATGAGCTAAAACAAAATAAGAGTAAAGTATATTAGTCTTCAACTTACAAAAATCATGAATTCTATTTAAAACATTGCTAATGCAGTCATCACACAAATATTTCATTAAAGTGGCAGCTGATCCCTATCAGCTGATCTTTAGCTTGAATAATAAATATAGATTACCGCTTGCGCCCATCGGGGAAAAAACCACTTGGAGCTGACAAGTCTACGAGTGTGTAGTACTCCATTCACTACTCTTCTTTCAACGACATCTGTTCCTATGACAGCCGGATTCATAGGGTTGGGATATTTGCGCCATGCTGCTTGAGCAACAGTTTCCCATGGATGGCTACAACAGAATTAAACAGTTAAAAATAATGTAGAAATAAGATAACAAAATATGACATATATAGATTGCGTCATAGTTACTTGAAAGTGTGTTCAGATGTCCAAATCTTCATTATGATCCGCGCTTTTATTTCTTACTTATACAATTCTGAGCTGACGTTGTTCTCATTTGATTTCTAGTTATTTCCCATTTCTTATCTTCTCTTACTACACTACTACACACTGACTTGAAAGCTCTCTTCGAGCCAAAGTCAAAATGGCATTTACAAAGGTCTTTCTTTTTCGTTTCGTGTTAGATTTTTCAAGTTGGTACAGCAAGCTGGTTGTCAGTTCATTCAACACAGATAGTCTCCCTATATACAATGTACTCTATGGTCTCCCTATATGTACTGTAGTCTTTGCAGATAGTATAATATATATTTGTGCAGTGTTATTAAAATTTATTATTATGTTACAGTCGTATTAAAAGATTGTAATTGTAACGACGCGGCCGTAGACAGAGACAGAGAATATGTATTATAAGTCTATGGACGCGGCTATCTTGAAAGTTTACTTTTCTAGTTCGCCGTAAATTTCGCTGTTGCTGTTTGAATTTTTTGTTAGTGGTTTTTATAGTCTACCACACAGACTACTTAGATCTATGTGCACACAAATAACAGGGCCGGTATTTACATGTCGGTAAAGACTGTCAACCGATATTCCTATACTATACCTATACTCTTTGCATTTGACATTTAAGTGAAGTTGTCACTGTCAGTAGGTCGTGGTCGGTCAGTCAGTAGAATTATAAGTAAAACCCACGAACGAAGTCCTTCCCCTGCATCTTTGTCTTTCGTTCTTGCAGTGTTATCCTTGACTTGATTTGGTTCTTTTCTCTGTCTCTGTTCTAACCACTAAAACGTAGTGGTTATATTCCCTTTGATTCTAACCTAAAATAGGTACCATGTTTTGTTTACAATCGAAAAGGTACATCTGCTAAAGTACTTTAACTTCTTACATACATAGAGAACTGCCAGTGTAGGCACGTAATCGTAATACCAAACATTATGCAGGTGCCATTTCAACATTCATTTCATAATCGAGGTATTCAGCCACCAAACAACTGCCAATGGCGCCTCAATTTTATGCCACGAGGGCCTCATCTGAGGGCGCCACGACAAAATTGGAGACCACCGCCCCAGAACTGCTCTAATGAAAATGAATATTGGTGTGAGACATGTGATAGAGGTTTCCGGACAGCAGACATCCTCGAAAAACACATCCAACAGCATCAGGTATATTATTATTTAGTACAGTAAGAAAAGTAAGCCTGAAAAGTAAGTCTTCTATCCTAGTCTTCATTATGTAGAAGGTCTACCTTTTTTGGGTGGGATTAAATATTTTATAATATTTCACACATCTTTTTAGAATGAAACCAACACAGTCCTAAAATATTCACATTAATAAAATAAACTTTGTATTAAACAAAACATGATTGAGTTTTGAAATTAGAACAATTTGGATTGTGTCTGTTTCTTTCTAAATGTGTGATATATTTCTATTTATTAAATACAACCGAATAATATCTGTCAGTTAAAAATTGGAATTGATGTTTACTACGTTTTTTATAAAACAACCATGACAAGAGTCGGATCTACAATTATTATGCCAAAGTGTGTGTGTGTTTTATAATATAGTCAATATTATTGATTTTTACATAATAATCATAAAATGGCCAAATTGTAGATCCGACTCTGTTAATTGTCACGCTCAAAAACATTTATCATTACAGAAATGCAATATAGATGGATGCCAGTTCATTGCACATCCTAAGGTTATCACAAAGCACATTCAAATGCAACATGCATCTGGCCTTTACAAAAAAATTGCCAAACTACAAGATCCGGAAGAAATAAAGAAATGGAGAGAGGAAAGAAAGAAAAAGTACCCCACAAAAGAAAATGTTGCAAAAGCTGCTGCAGCTATGAAAGAGAAAATTGAAAGAGGCGAAAAAATGGGACTGAAAAATTTCAGGCATGAAAGAAACCCCAAACCAGGTAAATTTGTATTCTTTATTACACTTAAACTGAGAGATACTGACAACAGTTGTGTAGCTTGTGATGAATGTGATAATAAAATGTGTACCAATTAAATTTTACAGATACTGCCAATAAAAGAAAATCTTTTGATAACCAAAGAAACCACACACCTCGCTTCAATCATAATGCTGCTAATAAGAGGAGAAAAGTTATACCAAAACCCAATGAGAAAAAATTGCCTGCTGTGGAAGACACCAGGAAGCTTAAACCTTTTGGAGGCATTCAAGAATTAAATCTAGATGTGGATGAAGAACAAGAAGACCTAGAATGTGATTTTACAATTGAGGATGAAGATGATGTACCTGAAGCCACCACATCTGTTAAAGACACAGTTGTTGCAAGTTCTGTTTGTCTTGCTTTGTCTTCCTTGCAGTGTGATTATGGCTCTTCTGATGAAGAAGAATATGCAAAGGACCAAAACGCAGAGCCAGGACAAAAAACTGAGAAAAGTATCACTTCAATTATAAAAGAGACTACTCCTTATTTGACTCCGCCAAAAAAGCATGAGAGTGATGATGACAGCGGACCTGAAGAAGTGAAAGTGATCAAAGAAATAAATGATGAGCCTAACAATCTAGAGTCAAAACCAACAAATAAAAGAAAACCAAAAGATGATATCCTTAAGAGACCAGTTTTTAAGAGGCCTAAACCCAAGTTGCCGTCTACTTTGTTACATAAATTGTTATTTAAGGAAGTGAGACATGAACGTAATGTTGTACTACAATGTGTAAGACATATTGTTAAGAATAATTTCTTTGATAAAACGAATTAAACTACGATAATTATTGATTTATTAATGTCGTATTTTATTTAATCTGCAATGTATCATACCCATGAATATAAAATAGTGATGACAACTTCAGTACCTACAAATTTTGTTGACATGAAATGTATGCCTCATAGTACATTGTGTCTTACGGGCGGTAAATAAGGATTTACGAACGAGTCTATTAGAAGCCCGACGTCGAAGAATGAGGGCTTTGATGAGTCGATGTTCGTAATTCTTGTACCGCCCATGCGACATACAATATTTTTCACCACACTTGCACTTGCAGCAGGGGCGTAGCTACCGCCGTATCTGCCGTATCAATTATACGGGGCCCCCGGGTGACGGGGGCCCCCGACGTGCGTAAAAATTGTGGAAAAAGTAACAGATAGACCATTATGATGAATAAATATTTCTTTTAATTTTATGCGAACCTTTTTTTTTCTATTTGTGTTAAATTTTTACCCTTAATAAGGGTCCCCAAACAAAATTTTATACGGGGCCCCTCCAAGGCACGCTACGCCACTGACTTGCAGTTGCAGTATCAAAAACATACCAGTGCCCTGTTTATCAAAACTCAAAAGCCTTGTATTACAAGCAATGATGTTCCTGTAAAAAAAACATTCCTATTTATTACAAATGTGTTCATCAAAATAGGTAATGAGCGTGTGGAAAACAAGGTCACTTGGGATACTGAATACTGCTGAGCTGGCAACGTTGCATTTTTGTTAGAAGTCAAAGGCTAAAACGATTTTTTGATTTAATGGTTCATTTGCAAAATATTCAACTTTTCATTAAAATCGAGTGTCCCCCTACTCTAAAATCTTAGCCGAAGGGTGGAAAAATTTCAAAAAAATTCAAAAATCGCGTATTCCCCGCATGCTGCCTCGACCCAATGACAATTCATATATTTTGCTTGCGGGCCATGACAATGATTATATCCCTACTAATATTATAAATGCGAAAGTAACTGTCTGTCTGTCTGTTACGCTTTCACGTCGAAACCACTGAACCGATTTTGATGAAATTTGGTATATAGGTAGTTTGAACTAGGGATGCATCCGATACCGATATATCGGCGATACTTCGGGTTAGCCGATATATCGGTATCGACGATATTTTTATGACCGATTCAACGATACTTATATATTACGTACGATACCCAAACTTGAAAAAAATTGCGCAGAAGTACTTTAGTTTCCAAATGAGTTCTGTTGCATTTGAGAGACTATTTTCCAGCGTAGGTCTTATTCAAACAGACTTGCGAAATCGCCTTTCTCCGCAAAACTTAAGATTACTTTGTTTTTTAAACAAAAATCTTATCAGTGTTAATTTTAATTACTAAAATTTTTAATTGCCTAATTATTAACCTATGTCTCTACTTTTTATATTAATAAAAGAAAAATCTGATTTGTGATTTATTTATTCTACCTTCATTTTTGAATTCACAGTAAGCGTATCGGTATCGGTATCGGTATCGCCGATATTTTTATAAGAGTATCGGTATCGGTATCGTATCGGCGAAAAGGCGTATCGATGCATCCCTAGTTTGAACCCCAAGGATCAACATAGGATACTTTTTATTCCGGTAGAGGGCGCCACCGCGCGATAACCTAGGTCCGCGCAGACGAAGTCGCGGGCATAAGCTAGTTTTAAATAAGCAAAAGTTGCAAAACCTCAAGATTTTCAAAGTTTAATATCTCAAAAAGCCTGAACCTATTTTGATGAAACGTCTAAAACCATCGTCAGAAAACCTGATTTCAAATCGGTCCACCCGTTAAAGAGCTACGGGGCCACAGACAAACACACATCAGGTAAACTTATAACACCACTGCCTAAAATGAGCCTCAAGCTAGTCACGCGGTTAGACCCGTGAATCAAGTAAACTAAAGCCGCCAGTGCGAGGCCACTAGTATCAACTCTATTCAAAGTTTTCAAGCTATTTTTTGGAAGTGCGTGTACGGTTAGGCGTTATCTTCGAGCATTGACACGCAGGTATACGCGCTTTATTCAATCAGGCGTATGCCAATAACGTCCTTATACGCGCAGAAAACAAGCTCAAACCGCCTTAAGTGATTTTTCACCGGCGGCGGAGAAGAGAACTGAAATTTCTATGCATTTTCGCGCGTCCGCCGCCATAAAAATTTCAATTCTCGTCTCGTGTCGCCAGTGGAAAATCAGCTAACGTTTATCAAAATACGTCCAACAACAAAAAAAAAACAGTAACTAGTTTGTCATTATTTTATTATAAATGCCCAATCTAGGATTGTGCTGGGGCAGCAGCCGGGGTGGTGGTTGCGGCGGCCTCCTCCCTAATGCGGTCTTTCTTGAGGGTGCCCATGAAGGCGGCCTTGTCAGCCGGCGTCTGGAAGCGACCGTGACCAAACTTGGACGAGGTGTCGATGAACTTCAGGTTGATCTTTTCAAGGGCAGCCCTCTTCGTGTGCACGCGCAGAGACTGCAATCGAGAAATTATGCGAAAATTTAAAATTTTAACATTTTTAAACTTCAAAAAAATAGGTTTGTCATTATCGCGCGGCGTAAACCGAATTCAACTTAATAGGGATTGACTCAAGGTATAGTAGGTATTGTTTAAAATAATTATAATAATTATTATAATCTGACCTATAAACGTCAATCGCGCGCACTCGATTGTCGTGACATAAGGTTGCATGTAACGTAAATTGAAAGGTTCTCAAGTACACTATATTTTTTTGATTTGCCTTAGTAGACACGCGCACTTGTAAGTTAGCGATGTAACATTTTTGCGCCTTGAGTTTGTAGGTTATCACTTATTTGTTATTGTAGGGTGTACCTATGGTATTCTAAATTGATAGGCTCTAATCTGAGTATAAACATACCTTTCTCAAAGTGATGACACGCTTCTTAGGCCCCATGCAGCAACCCTTGATCATGATGAAGTCATTGTTGACCTCTCCATAATGAGGGAAGCCACCCATGGGAGTGATGGACTTCTCAGACAGATCATACTCTGTGCTGGCATTATTTTTGATGACCTTGCCATCCTTGGTGTGGATTCCTAAGAAAATAAAAATGTAATTGAATATTATTGCAGGCAATTTTTTTCCAAGTTTTAAATAGAAGTACCAAAATCATCAGTCCGCCCTAGTATAATCTTCACTTTAAATTCAGGTTCTAACCGTATTTAAAAGCGTAAGTGTTGGATCATCATTTGAATTGATTAATGGCACATTAAGTTCAGCAGGTAAATTAGGAGCTTCATTTATTAATTACTAGGAGCTTTATTGATTATTACCTTGTCCAATGCGGTAGATTTTCTTGTTCATTTCGGTACGGTGGTGGTATCCCTTCTGACCGGCGCGAGCGACGGTGAAGGAAACTCTTGAAGGATGCCATGCTCCAATACAGGCAACCTTGCGCAGACCCTTGTGCGTCTTGCGGGGCAGCTTCTTTGTATGCCAACGGGAGGTGACACCTGTGAACATGAAGTTAGGCATGGTATACTAAAAATATCTAATTAACAAGGATGTTAAAATTTACCAGTAGCGCTTCGCTTCTCCAATAAGTTGTGTGAACACATTTATATGACTGGCAGAGATTTCTTGACTAGCCAAATATGCTAGACAGCATTAGTATCACGAGGTTAGTAAGTTGTGCTTGGAATTGGGTCATATGCGGGGTCCATACATTTGGCAAGTGCAGACAAACACACATGGATGCAGCAATAGACTTACTCAACCAATCAATAAATGTAACACAAATTTTCATGTTGTTCACAGATCTCCCGATACAGGTTGACACAGAAAACCTCATTAAAAATAAACAGGATCAAGCTGGGATTTGAAACTTACCCTTGTATCCCTTGCCCTTGGTAACACCAATGCAGTCAATCATCTCGTCCTTAGCAAACACAGAGTCTATAGGGATAGGCTTTTCTAAATGCTCTCTGGCCCACTTGACTTTGTCTTCAATGGTGCCTCCGTTGATCTGGATTTCCATGATGTGGGCCTTCTTTTGACGCTGCTTGAGCAGCTTCATCTGGGTGTGGGCAATGAGTCGCACCACAGTGCAGTAGCGAATCATTTTCTTGAAGTCCTTCTCAATGGACTTGCGCCCAAGCTCATCCTGCCATCTCTTGCTGGACTTGGTGAAAGCCTTCTTCTTGCACTTATACCTGATTGAAGCACATAGTAAAGCAGCTGCTGTAAGAGAAACCAAGCGGCCTCATCGTTGAGCGGAGACCACTTGGCAGTAATATGCAACATGGCATATTTTAAGTATACTCTCATCCAGCGATAGGAGAGCTATTTTGGTTTGATTAGAAATTGTGTATATTATGATAATCAAGGCTATTGTATACATGTGATTTAGACAGTATAAGCAAGGTGTCAGGTTTAAATGTAGAATGTACTTCATAAAATATTTAATTAATCTTAGTAATTAAGTATGCAGGCAATGAGAATATAGAGATCCAATCTTTGACATTTTAATTGGGTATTATATGAGAGATTTATTTATACTTCAACTTCTGTTAATACACACCAGTTCTTGTAGAAGCGGCGGCGGCAGTCCTCAGACATATGCTCGGCCCACACAGTAAGGAGAGCGCGGAGACCATGGGGGGTTTCAATGTAACCCACAGCACCGACAGCCACCATGGGAGGAGTCTCGATGATGGTGACAGCCTCAACAATCTCCTTCTTGTTGATTTCTGAAAGATTACCACACATCATGTTTAACATACAAGAAAATATTGAGCATGGGATTTTTGATAGAGTAATGCATCGAATTTGGAACCACTTTCTAAATAAACAATACACATTGAAGAAGATTTTAAGAAGCTAAGGTTATTAATAATTTTAAAGAACACTTACTTGATCCAGGACGGTCAGGTTCACGGACCACATGGGTCATACCGGCCTTGTAGCCGATGAAGGCAGTCAGATGCACTGGCTTGCTGGGGTCATCCTTGGGGAAAGCCTTCACCTTTCCGCGATGACGGCGGGACCTCTTCTTGGGGTAGAACCCCATGGACCCATGACGGGGAGCCGAAAACTTCCTGTGCGACTGAAAATTAGCAGCATTATAACCAAAGCTTCCGAGTTTATACGTTGTTGGTGTATTGATGTTTGAGCATCAGTCCGCCCTAGTATAATCTTCACGACAGATTCAGGTTCCAACCGTATTTTAAAATCTAGTGTTTGATCATCATTTGCTAAAACACATGTATGTATAAAAATCGATTATATCCAAAATAAATACACTAAATAAGAGTCTTTCTCATTTTAAACAACAAAATTAACAGTAAACTATGTTTAATTATAGATCACATTGATATTTTCGGATACAAATCGTGGACACTCACCATATCGAAAGACAGTCGCAATGAAAATGGCCGATTGAAATTTGTCGGCTTTGACTTTTCGATTTAAATTTGACGTTAGTGACAGACCTGAACACAACACTGTTCAAGACATAATTAAAAGCGCGGTTACGTATGATTGATAGATAGATTTTCTACCGTGCGTTTGAAAGAAAAATACAACTGTCCGAATTGCATCAAGGTGAATAATATTTAAAAACAATATTTTAATTGTCTAAGTTGTCAAACGAAGATGCAGATGCAGGACAAACAAATTCTTCACCGGCAAATATTTTTTTGCAAAAATCTTATTTAAGTCCGGTTCGGTTACAGCTACAGATAGATACACTGAAGTTAAACTTATAATACCACCTTTATTGCATTATGAAAGGTTAATAGAATTTCTAACTGACATTGTAATATTAAAAATAAGCAACGTAAATCACATCACATGACTCCATGTTCTCTATAATAATACTCAATTGATATGATTCGGACTTTTTTAGAGAAGATGTATTTTTCTTCTATTTTCTGTCTTGACACTGACACATGACATGACACAGGGAAGGGATGTGCGTGGATCTGTCTCACTCTCTCACTCAAATCTGTCTGTATATCTATCAGCTTTTAAAACAAGAAAGAATTTTCATTGAAATTTTATTATTTGTTTTTCATAATAAAAATAATAATTAACATGATATTGGAGATTGGGCCTATGTATGCATTTTCTTAGCTGTTCCAAACAAAGGCAGAGAGAGCATTGAAACTTGTAGCACTTACTGCAGAACTTTTAACTTCTGTAAAGAAGCTAAATCCTAAAATCGCTCCTTACAATGAATAACTCTGCTGCTAAGGTATAGTTTAACTAGTTAATTAATTACTATATTCAGTTATTTTATAGCTGCCCAATAATAAAATTATACATGTATTTTTTCAGGTAGGTGAAATATTCACAGAGGCTGGAGCAGCTTTTAATAAATTGGCAGAAATGACAATGATGCTGCACCCCATGGCAGAGAATACATCTAGGTTAGTGCTATACATACTAATATTAAAAAATGCCCAGTAAATGTACACTGACACTGAAGACTATATTTTATTGTAATATTACAGTGGGCAAGCTAAGACTCCAGTGAAAAGGAAAGCAGCTGAAGAGCGACCAGCTATGGTGGGAAACACACTACAAACTACACACAATGTCCACACAGCACCTATTTCACAACAGGTGATTTTATACATGAAATCCTTTGGCAAATGTTACTTTATTGTCATTCACAATATTTGAGTAGTATTTGTAATGTAATTTTTTTGCATGTTGAGTAGTATTTACATGTTTTAGGGTTCTGTACCTCAAAAGGAAAAAACAGAACCCTTATAGGATCACTTTTTGTCCATCTGTCTGTCAAGACCCTTGTTCTCGGGAACGCGTGGAGGTATCAAGCTGAAATTTATATCAAATACTGAGGTCTATTGTCCCTTGAAGCTGTGAAAAAAATCAAACTTCTAAGCAAACACAATCAAAAGATGCAGCCATTTATGCTGCAAATTTCTGTAAATATTCCAAACTCGCAAGGGAATCAAAACCTACAGGGTACTTCCGGTGAAGATAGAATCTTGAAATTTGGTATGAAGGTAGCTATTATAACACATCTAATTACATACATACATTAAAGTCTCTGCTAGCCATTTTTAAAGGTCACTTCAAAATTTTCCAAATTTATACTGGCTTTTTTATTTTCTTAATTGCCTTGACATAGATTTAATTATCTTTTTTTTTTTCAGGTAACACTTAACATGTTAAATGCGCAAGAATCTGAGATGGATGGTGAGGGCCTCAACAATCAAGTCAAGTTGGAGTTTGAATCTAGTACAGAAGAAGTTACAACATAAGAGATAGCAAAACTTAAACTAATTGTGAATGGGGCCTCATCTATGCCTAACAGTTTAAAATTATTTATTTTATTTAAAATGCAAGGAAAAGTAATATATAATGTTTGCATTTTGATAATTTGATTTTAGTCATAATTGGCCATTTATGTCTTTAGGCAAAGGTGAGGATTATTCACAGGGTCTTGTTTTGAAAATTACTAACCATTGTATATTATGTATATTGCTATGTTTATTGTGTTTGTATAGACAAGCAGTTAGAACTGATAACAGGCAAGCAGATTTACATCTGCCAATTACTGTGTTCGTTATAGAATACCACTCAAAGGCAAATTGCAATTGCAATAAGTTTTATATTTCCAAGATATACATATAATTTTGTCTTTAATTTTTTTTCTTGTGCTTCTTGTTCTGTTCCAAATTAAGACTTGTGATTTGATTTGACTTGTGATAATGTGTTTTGTTTGTGATTGGCCAGTACATTTTACTAGATTCAACTTACCTAAACAAAATGACCTAAAAATTTGTTGGTTGTGATATGGGTTAAAAGTGGTTTAGGCTTGCGTACTCTCTTTGTTATTGTGCTACATTTCATATAGTTATTCCTCACATATTAGTCTTCAAGAATTATATTGATCCTAAATTATGAATGAAAGTCCACAACAGTGATGAAAAATTGATTACTGTTGGTAGGTACTTCGCTGAATATGTTGGCATAATGATACTCTGTGTAACAAACAAATAATTTATTATAGTTACTTGGCTGAATATGTTGGCATAATGATACTTTGTGTAACAAACAAATAAATTTATTAAAATAAAACAAAAAAGTAATTACTATTCCACTGTTAGGTAATTTCATTATTTTTGTGAAAACTGATAATTTTCCTGTTCCAAGAACCATTCATAGAATCACAAACTTTAATGTGTGTGTCTTCAATGACCTTTTTTTCTATTACAAATTCCACATCACTCCTGATTTTCAATGTCTCATAAAGAGAGAAAGTGCTGCCAGATTTCTTTAATCTTCTTTGAGCATTTCTGTAACATCTCCAAGGCTGTGGTTCAATGATGATACACCTAGAGATATTTTTAATATAACTAATAAAGTCCAGCAAACCGTCATCTCCATTATTTAAATGTATCCACATTGTTACAGAAAAGCAAAAGGTAACATCAAAATTTTTCTTCTGATGTAGATCTAAATACTCTTGAATAGATTTACGATTTGCCTCAGACATGATATTGGCGGTTAGAAATGTAATATCTAAGATTTCATTGGATTCTTGTGCTCTTTGGATCAGTGTGGGGTCTATGTCGATTGCCAGCATTTGTATGTGAGATTCAGGGTAAGTTGTATTTAGATACTGGTACAGTTCTTTAGAGAGCTCTCCTGTGTTGCATCCAATGTCTAAGCAAAGGAATGGCTGATTTTCAATGGGGGTGGGGAACATGAGTTTCTCGAGGTTGTTGGTCCTGTGTTCTGGGCTATGGAATGAGTAGTAGTTCATAAAGTTGCCAAATTTCACTGCACCTGGGTCACTGCCCAAATGACTTAGTTCTTCGGTTGTTGTCATTATTATTTTATTGCTGAAACCAAAACCAAACCATTATTTTATTTTCAAAAGTTTATCTTAATATTAGTTAAATTAGCGCAAAATTCTTACCTGATTTAATCTACTCAGATGCCAGCAGCAACAGCAGTAGTGCGCAAGAATTAATTATAAACTTTAAGGTTTTTGTTTCTTGTGTTAAAGTTTTAGTACACAGTAGCTGAATGGTTTATCGGGAGTGTTAGATAGCTTTTGTTTTTTATATACGTCCTCTTTTCAGTGATGGTATACGGTCGTCCGTCAGCCAAGAAAGGTATTGTTTATTACTTTGCTTTGCTTTGCTTGCATGGCAGGTGGCTTAATGGTAGGTAATGGTTGTTTGGTTAATGATGTGTCAAGTGACACTGTGACATTGACAGATTTGTTTGACAGAAGCCACTGAACGTCAGAAAACATGCGCGTTCAATTTATCACAATATGGTACACTCCGTGAGATCTTAAAAAAAACCTTCGTATTTTAGAAGCATACTTCGGATACAAGTAGCGGCACGAGAGTTTAGCGCTGACGGTTATTGCGCAGAAGTCAAAAGTAAGGTATCACACGGGGAAGGGCGGGCGTGCGTAGCGCCGATTGGCTTTCCAGTCGCATTACGTCCCCCGCGCCCATGCCCCCATGCGCAGCTATCCCTTCCACGGTTCACTCAGCGCTAAACTCTCGTGCCGCTACTTGTATTGACGATGACACGCGATCGTGATACGCGGTTCTGTTCTGTTATCAACTTGCAAAACTTTTTGAAGTTACCGTAAAAAGTTATGTAAAGAATAACAACCAGTACAAAATATACCTTATTTTGATTGCATTAAGCTTGTTTATGTTTTTCTAACATTAATACAATATGACTTTTTGTCATGATACAAAGAAAACAAAATCAGCATTTTCGAATTCTTCCATCGTTAATTTAAATAGAGAACACCCCGACTTATCACAGTGATTTTGTTTGGAAGTATATAGGTAGAGTTATTATACCGTGTTTACTTCTTGGGTATGTCAAATGAATTTTTTTGGTCTGTTTTGTTAAATATGTTTTAATGTACTTTTCAAAATCCCCGTTGCTTGTGTGACTCGGTCTCGAACCTTATTAAAATATTTACAATCAACTCTTTTCTTGAATCATTCAGTTTCTTTAAATAGTAGATTGTACAACAAGAGCATAAAACGAGCCATTTTACCCGAGGCATTCATATAGCCACCCGAGCCGGCACGGCGAGGTTTTACACTGCTTTTCACTTCGATGGCGAGGAAATGAAATAGCATCAGTGGAAACAATGATTCACTTTCTATGTACCTACCTTTTATTTTTATGCATTATTATAATAATTCATTTATTTTAATTTTACTGATTTATTATGATTGATTAGACTGATTTTCAGTTTTATATAAATTAAAAATTATTTAAAAAATATATGGAAACTTTTTTGTTTGTGGCTGTTGACACCTGATTACCGTTATTACCTGATTATTTATTTGGTCTTTAGTTGGTATTAGACGAAGATTTTATTTTATGCACTAGAGCATAAAAAGTCATTTTATGTCGCCTAGATACAACATAAACACGAACTTTACGAGCATGAGAAGTGAAAAAAATATTTATATTACATTACTAGCTTTTGCCCGCGACTTCGTCTACGTAGATTTCGATGTTTAGAAAGTACTCCATAGTACAGTGGAACCTTTAGTCGAACCATTTGAGTTCCGGGTACTGCCTTTTCGCAACTTTTCATTTCGCAACTCTAAAACTGTAAATATTTCAGGACTTATTTCAGGGCCATCGTGTAGATTAGTTTTATAAAACCGGCCAAGAGCGTGTCGGACACGCCAAAATAGAGTTCCGTAGCCATTACGAAAAAATTAAGTAATATTTTTCTAAGGATTTCGTATTTTGTAGGGAATCTTCCAAGTTTAGGTATATTTTTTACCTTACGCTGCTATTTACTCGTAAAATACTAATAATTCTCAAGCAAACTTAGCCGTTATAGTTTTCCTTGGAAGTTTGATATACTGAATACCATCCTGAATTTTTTCAAATTTTTCCACCCACCGGTTTAGATTTTAGAGGGGGGGGACGCTCGATTTTAATGAAAATTTGCACTTTCACAAACAAATAACTGAATCGAAAAATCGTTTTAGCAAACCCGTAATGGTTTTAAAATACCTATCCAACGATAGCCCACACTATAGGATTGGATGAGAAAAAAAAATCACCACCACTTTAGGTACGTCTATGGGAGGTACAGGTACCCTAAAAAAATTGTTTTTAGGGTTCCGGATCCAAAATGGCAAAAACGGAACCCTTATAGTTTCGCCATGTCTGTCTGTCCGTCTGTCTGTCTGTCTGTCTGTCTGTCTGTCTGTCTGTCCATCCGCGGCTTTGTTCAGGGACTATCAATGCTAGAAAGCTGCAATTTTGCACGGATATATAGGTAAACTATGCCGACAAAATAATACAATTAAAAATTCAAAAACAATTTTTTTAGGGTTCCTCCCATAGACATAAAGTGGCGGTGTTTTTTTTTTCTCATCCTACCCTATATCGTGGGGTATCGTTGGATAGGTATTTTAAAACCATTAGGGGTTTGCTTTTTCGATTCAGTAAAGCGTTTGCGAAATATTCAACTTTAAAGTGCAAATTTTCATTAAAATCGAGCGTACCCCCCTCTAAAATCTAAACCGGTAGGTGGAAAATTTTTAAAAAATTCAGGATGGTAGTCAGTATATCAAACTTTCAAGGAAAACTATAACGGCTATGTTTGCTTGAGAATTATTAGTAGTTTATAAGTAAATAGCAGCGTAAGGTATAAAATATACCTAAAGTTGGTAGATTCCGTATAAAATACGAAATCTTAGAAAAATATTATTTAATTTTTTCGTAATGGCTACGGAACCCTATTTTGGGCGTGTCCGACACGCTCTTGGCCGGTTTTTTCTTTCTTTCATACACACATGCAATCACGCACGCACACACAGTCACAAACTTTCCTATTTATAATATTAGTAGGTAGACGTAATAACATTGCTTCTCTCTTCTTCCACTTCCACTAAACGGCTCGCATCGGATCGGATCCGAACGAATTTTACAAACACAAAACAAAAATATAAGTAAACATATACCTATACGTCATATTAACAAATAACTGATTTAGATAAAAGCCGTCCATAGAAAATCAACTTTAAAAATGTATAGACACCAATTAGGAATACATTATAATATTTAAAACTACTTTGTCGGGAATCAGCGATCTAACCAGCCAGTGGTAAATTCAGAGCACGTAAGTACCAGCATTTGGGACTATAATCTACGTGGTTCAATGATACTGGCCACTAGTGTTCATAAGAAATTGTGTTCCGATATTTTGAATTTCGAAGTTCTGCATCGCGCCAACGAAATTTTTAACCGAGGCTATATATACCCCAAGTATTTTGCAGGGAGGTTGGTCGGGGAGGTGGGGGAACGGCAACAGTGCAGCTTTAGCTAGATCTAGGAGCAGAGATAGGGCGGCGCAGCCGCCTTTACTTACCTAATGGCCCCTAGTCATTTAAAATCTTATGGCAGCTGTGACGAGATACTAATTCAAAGCGGCGTAGCCGCTTTGAACAATGGGTACCTGATGTGCCCTCGAAATAGCACGGGACTGTCATAGTAATATAAAGCGGCGCAGCCGCTTTCAAATATTGGGCGCCTGCGGCGCCCATGTGTAAAGCCTAACTATCAAAGTAATATAAAGCGGCGCAGCCGCTTTCAATATTGGGCGCCTGCGGCGCCCATGTGTAAAGCCTAACTATCAAAGTAATATAAAGCGGCGCAGCCGCTTTCAATATTGGGCGCCTGCGGCGCCCATGTGTAAAGCCTAACTATCAAAGTAATATAAAGCGGCTGCGCCGCTTTCAATATTGGGCGCCTGCGGCGCCCATGTGTAAAGACTAACTATCAAAGTAATATAAAGCGGCGCAGCCGCTTCCAATATTGGGCGCCTGCGGCGCCCATGTGTAAAGCCTAACTATCAAAGTAATATAAAGCGGCGCAGCCGCTTTCAATATTGGGCGCCTGCGGCGCCCATGTGTAAAGCCTAACTATCAAAGTAATATAAAGCGGCACAGCCGCTTTCAAAATTGGGCGCCTGCAGGCGCCCATGTGTAAAGCCTAACTATCAAAGTAATATAAAGCGGCGCAGCCGCTTTCAATATTGGGCGCCTGCGGCGCCCATGTGTAAAGCCTAACTATCAAAGTAATATAAAGCGGCACAGCCGCTTTCAAAATTGGGCGCCTGCGGCGCCCATGTGTAAAGCCTAACTATCAAAGTAATATAAAGCGGCGCAGCCGCTTTCAATATTGGGCGCCTGCGGCGCCCATGTGTAAAGCCTAACTATCAAAGTAATATAAAGCGGCGCAGCCGCTTTCATTATTGAGCGCCTGCGGCGCCCATATTAGAGTCTTTGGGAGGATATAATTCACAGCAGCGTAGCCACTTTGACTATTGGGCGCCTGCGGCGCCCATGTGTAAAGCCTAACTATCAAAATAACATAAAGCGGCACAGCCGCTTTCATTTTTTCAGGATTTAAAACTATTAAGGGTTTGCTAAAACGATTTTTCGGTTCAGTAATGTGTTTGCGAAATATTCAACTTTAAAGTGCAAATTTTCATTAAAATCGAGCGTCCCCCCCCCTCCAAAATCTAAACCGGTGGGTGGAAAAATTTGAAAAAATTCAGGATAGGTAGGTAGGATAGGTAGTCAGTATATCAAACTTCCATGAAAAACTATAACGGCTAAGTTTGCTTGAGAATTATTAGTAGTTTATGAGTAAATAGCAGCGTAAGGTATAAAATATACCTAAACTTGGAAGATTCCGTATAAAATACGAAATCCTTAGAAAAATATTACTTAATTTTTTCGTAATGGCTACGGAACCCTATTTTGGGCGTGTCCAACACGCTCTTGGCCAGTTTTTAATTATATATATCCGTGCAAAATTACAGCTTTCTAACATTGACAGTCCCTGAGAAAAGCCGCGGACGGACAGACAGACAGACAGACAGACAGACATGGCGAAACTATAAGGGTTCCGTTTTTGCCATTTTGGCTCTGGAACCCTAAAAATCATGAAATATTTACAGTTTCAGAAATATTAAACAGTTGGGAAATGAAAAGTGGCGAAATGAATCAGGTTGCCAAACGTTTTTCCCCGAAACATTAGTAAACAACAAAGTTGTGTAGTTTCTGGTGTACAATAAAGAGTATTTGTATTGTATTGTATTGTAAACCTTTGAGTCCTGACGCACAGTTGAATTTTATGTGTCATAATAAATTCCCTTGTAAAGCAATGCGATGTCACTATGACTTTTTCTACGAAAAGGCTTCACAGTGGGTTACGATCAGTGAGCTTCTACATACGTTACGATAGTAACATATAAAATATCATTGGTTACGATACAGTTGGTTCGAGAGTACCTAATCAGATTTTCTCACAAACTTCAGTGTCCCACATTTTCCGATTCCATGGGATTTTCGATTTTTTTTTTCAAACTGCGGATAAATATCAACTGAAAAACCTGTTCACTAAGTTTCTCATCTATGGGCATTTCTCTCTATCTGGAGACTCTGTTTTACAGCTCAGAATCATGGACTGAGTCTACCTCCAAAAATTTGTTGAAATCGGAGAGATACAGGGTACAGCGGTAGATTGAAATGCCTATAGGTATGTATCATACTCAAAGAATAAAATTTTACACACAGAAAGGCAAAGTAACGCGTATAAAAGGCGAGCCCCAAATCGTTTGACATTTACTCCGCAAATGATTTTTTTTTTCTAAGTACCCTCCATAGCCATTATTAAGTAAAACTACAATCACCTTACAACGTTGCCTCTCAATGAGAATACTTAAAGACTCTGGCAAATTCGTCCTATTAATTAGGACAGAAAAGCCATATTTTAAAAGAGAAGTGCTTAAAATATATAACTAATTATATGAATGCGATATAATTACGATTAGGCATAATTCATGACAGAGTGAATTCGGTTTACTAATGTTTTGGCGAAAATTATTTAGCAAATTATTAGCTCCCAAACTATTTATCCCATATTTTTATTTAGGCGAAATGTTATTTCCCAACTCAACATTTCGCACTGATATCATTACCCAACTAATCATCCGATAAATTATTATTATGCATATTTTATTTTATTTTTATTTAATTACCTGGGATTTTTTTGAAGATGTCATTTATGTTTTGGTCAAAATGTATTGATTGGCATACCTTAACTTAGCAACATGTCGAATGGCATCCAACCTACTTTCCTAGTGGCAGGTTATACTGGCTGCTATAAAAAAAAACTAACATCGAAGGCTAAGGCGGGAGCGAAGCGGAGCGTAGCTTCTGAACCTAAACTATCCAAGTCGGAGCGTCTTGCTCGCTCGCTTCGCTCGCTCGCACAAATTTTGAAGTAAATCTTTGTAACATATAAATTGGTCAAATGTTATTTGACAATTTGTTATTTGTCTAAGCCAATCATTTGCTACATAATTATTTGCCACGTAAAAGTGTGACGAAGTAAAATTTTGCAATATTAAAATGTTGCGAAATAAGAAAAATGCGAAGTAAAGTTATGCCAACGATTGGTTTGCCAAATGAAACTTCGGCGAAAGATTGGTTGCTTAGTGAAATTTGGAGAAACATATTTCGCCGAAAAGGCAGTACACCGTGAATTCATAATTTTGTATTATATCGTAATAAAATTATATCAAATAATTATGCAATTATATGTGTGTCGATATTACATTATGTAACTATGTAAACCCATTTATTTTTCATTAATAAAATGTATTTGTGTGATCGGTCATTAAATTAAGGTTTGAAATTCATTTAATGTAGAACGGTTGCTCTCAATTGAATATATTTGTTTTTTGTAAAGAAAATTTTACCTAGTAATTGATATCATATTTTTTTTTTTAGTAATTTTGTACATCTATAGAACTACTTATATTAAACTTATATACCCAAACAAACAGCAGTAGAACTAATTAATTCATTAATTAATATTTACTCAGGTCTCCAAAAAATGGCACTGCAATGTGTGGCAATTAATTTACTATCTTTTATGTATGTATGTATGTAAACTCTTTATTGTACAAAATAGGTAAAATACATCTATATATATATATATATATCTATATATATATATATATATCTATATATATATCTATATATATATATATATCTTTTAATTTTGTTCATTACCTATCATTTAAAATATTCAATAAAATTTGTTGATATCCGTACCCCCTCTTCTAAATTTCTTAATTTGGCAAAATCCTTACTCAGCGACTTAATCATGTCACAACGTTATTAATTTCAGCGCCATCTGTTAGTATAGCGGGGTACTCGATAGTCATAGCACGTATTTGAAAACTTGAAGGTGCAAACTCAATCGAGTGTAGTGGCTACCTCCTCTTTTAAGGATTGAATTTTTATAGTCTAAGGGTTGAATTTTGATAGCCTATAATTTGGCCGGGAATTTTCTCGACAGATTAGTAAAGTTTGCACCAAAATCCGTTCAGCCGTTCTCACGTGATGCGCGTACAAAAAAACGACAAACAGATAAACAGATAAACAGACAAAAATTCTAAAAACTATTGGAACGTGTTCTGTTATCGATTCTAAATATCCCCAGCTAACTTTTCTTCAAATATCTTCCATGTACAGACTTTCGACCCTCTTCAGCTTTATTATATGTATAGAAGATGTATAGATCAACAATTTCCGTGATTGGCTATTTACAGAAATACCCTGTTTAAGTTGACTCCCCATACAAATCAATTTTCGAAAAATAACTAACTGATTAATTGAGTTAGTGGTGGTTTTAACTGCTCTATATAAATCACTGAAAAAACAACGAGTGCACTCTCCGCGTGCTTGATTGCTACTAAGTCAAAAAGACAATTGTCATTTTCTATTAACGAATCCTCCCGATTTCTCCCGAAACCCGAAGGTTTTTCTAAAAGCTCACGGATTGTATTACGTTTGCGCCGCTTGTTTTACAGACAAATCCAATATCTATCATTCCATCGACAACGATTCGTCGATTGTTCCGTTCAAAACTTTTAGTTTTTCAGGTTTTTCATTTAAAGTAATTTTATTTTATCTACATAATGGGTGTGGCCGGTAATATGAGCAAATACTTAATTAAAATAGATGATACTCCTCAAACTGAACAACAACTAGCTTAGTTTACTTAGTTTTCTAAAGCTAATTGAGAAAGTTAAATACGAACTTTTTTACTTATAATACGATAGAGCAAAACGAGCAGGCGGATCACCTGATGAAAAGCAATCACCGCCGCCCATGGACATCCGTGACATAAGATGAGCTACGGATGCGTTACCGGCCCTTTGAGAAAAGAGTAGATTAGTATTTGAATTTTCTCAAGTTGTATCAGGTTACTTAATCGGCGCAAAAGAATTCAATAGATCTGTAGGTACTGCAATGTACACCTACCTACTTGATCGACGAATCATTTCTTTAGAATTTCTATGTAGTGGACTATAGGTAGGTACTATACTAATCACCTAAATTCGTTTGTTCGACGGATTAAGATGAGGCATTTGAAATTTTTGCATTTTATTTTACGATATTGTAAGCAAAGTACAGGACGGGACAGGATGTGCCTAGATTGCCTAGATTTGTCTATTTCGCTAACCTCCTGAGTGCTGACGTTTTTTAACAAACTTGTGTTTCGTGTGTGTTGTGTTTCGGCGTGGAGAGTAAGACAGCCGGTGAAATTACTGGCACTTGAGGCATTCCATCTTAGGCTTCTAGGTTGGCAACGCATCTGCAATACCCCTGGTGTTGCAGATGTTTATGGGCGGTGGTGATCTCTTACCACCAGGAGACCCACTTGCTCGTTTGCCTTCCAGTAGAATAAAAAAAAAAAAAAAAAAAAAACAGTGCTTAAGACCTAGACGTGGTTGACCTGCTTTGTTATTTAGGATGTACTTTATTTCAAAATGTTATACAATGAAAAATTTGTACTTTATAAAGTACCTACGCGACGACCCAGGAGGCTAAGGCAGGTAGGTCCTAAATGATGCTTCTGTCAGAGCGGAATTAGTTTTACTCTGGAATTTCTAAAATATTGGTAATTGCAATTTTGAACATAAAACTACCGTGAGACTCACTCATATTAAATATATTGACCCGGATGAGTCGCGTTGCTCCGAGGAGGAAGGGCTACGGATCAGCCCGAAACATGTCGAGCTAAACTCGATTTAAGACGTGAGTTATCCGGGTCAATATATCTAATATATTGGTAATTGCCTTGTCAGGGTAAGCAATTGATGCTTAGTGTTAATTAATTGTTTCTGATGAGCACGTAAATATTCTATGTAGGTACCTAATGTAAGTCGCATGCGCACAATCGCTAGTCGTGCAAAACGTCATTATTAGTTTCGCATGCATGATTAATTGGCGTTCCGTTTTTATAATTCCGCCTTAAGTTTTACCTGAAGCCGAATGGTAGCTACTGTCAAAAAATCAATTAAATGAGATCAAACAAACAGACCAAGGTACAATACCATAAATCCCACCAAAAGTGTGTTAGGTATTTGTCGAAATTAAGTTTCAATTTATTTTTACAAATAAATTAAATGAGATTGACAGGGTTAGGGTTTTAGATCAAATGCTGCCTAGAAATGAAAATGCGTGTAACGAGTTCCTTGAGTTAACTAACTGTCTACTTAAATATATATTTTTTCATTATTATCGATGATTGTAACGATACAATAAATATAAAAAACTGAATTCAATTTTAGAGCTGATTTATAAAAAAATCTTACGTATTATGTGATATGACTATCCCCAAATGTCAAAGGCAACTTTTTCTTCGGGAAATTACTAAATTCCCATGGGATAGAAAAAACTGAATTCAACTTCGGCTCTGATTTAAAAAATTCTTTCACCAATAAAAAGCTGCACTATTACTCATTAGTATAGACATAGACTACTTTTCTTCGGGAAAATGCAAAATTCCCGCTGGATAGAAATTAGTGAATTAAACTTCGGGTCTGGCGTTAGCGAGATAAAGGGTCTTGACAGACAGACGGACGGACGGACAGCAAAGTAATCCTATAAGGGTTCCATTTATTCCTTTTGAGGTACGGAACCCTAAAAAACATTTGTTCCGGCGCTTTTCAAATTTCGACCTATTTACTTGAAAATATGGGGAAGAAAGTTCTTAAGGAATTCCAAACTTTACTGTAAGTATATTTATCGGAAATATTTGTTACGGGCTGTATCTCGATTCCTATTGCCGTCACAGCATGTTAAATTTATTAATTTAACGATTCACACAAGCAGTGCCATCTAGTTCAACCTGATGGTACTGTTTTCCCTTAAGATCAACGAGATCTACGAAATTATTGTTTTTTATCAAAATAGCCCAAAGAGGGCGCTGTAAAACTTATAAGCATTGTCTCAGGGAAATAAAAGCCCTTTTTTCACCGCCACCGACTGCATCGGTCGGCACCAAATTTTTTAATCTGTTTTCTTTATTCTTCCCAGAATTCCCTAAATTTAACACAGCAACAAACATAAAAAAGTAAATTAAATTAAAGGAGAGTACCTACCTACATCACATACAGCTACAGCTGCTGATGTGTTTTTTTTATTCGACTGGATGGAAAACAAGCAAGTGGGTCTCCTGATGGTAAGAGGTCACCACCGTCCATAGACACCTGCAACACTAGGGGGATTGCAGTTGCGTTGCCAACCTAGAGGCCTAAAATGGGATACCTAAGTGCCAGTAGGTAGTTTCACCAGCTGTCTTACTCTCCACGCCGAAACACAACAGTGCAAGCACTGCTGCTTCACGGCAGGATTAGCGAATGTGTAAATGTCGTTCTAAAAATAGTACTTAGGTACTATATTGATAATGTAGATCAGAGGTATATATTTAACTGCATACCGCCATTACAGGGGGGTATCCTTTTTCTGCAGCTGACTGTACCATAAGTTTCAAGCCGAACCCATTTTTTTAGAGATTAATAATAATTTATTATTTTTAAACCGACTACTAAAAAGGAGGAGGTTATCAATTCGGTTGTATATTTTACTTTTTATGTTTGTTACTTCAGAACACCGTCATTTGTGAACCGATTAGATTTTTTTTGGGTTCGTCTAGGAATGTCTTCAATCAGGTTTAGGTCCCATAAGCACCAAATCAGGATCTGATGTTTGGATTTAAGGAAATCGAGGGAACTCTTCATATGTTGTAGGGACACCTACTTATAGTAAATTGGATATATTTGCTCTTGAAAATCATCATTCGGTGAAGTGGAACGCATAATGAAGACCATAGTTGATCATCGGAGTTACTACTCAATAACAGGAATGTTAATTACTTTGACACAGTTCCTAAGCAATTTATGCTCCCTGCGATGCACACGAGTATGGTAAAACGGGTGGTGAAAGCACCAGGACTCCTCAATAATGAACGTCTCTGTATCGAAAAAAGCAATCTTTCGTAAAAGGTGATGAGCAGTTGATATTAAAGTGCTTATTGTATCTTAGATTATAAATTTACACTAAATAACGTGAAAAAAAAAACTTATAATAAAAAATTGAGCCTCAGCACGAGCCAGCAGGAGTGATTGAAGTCTAATATAAAGTGCATAGGTGAGATGGATGACTATATAGGTCCACTTCTGCTGGCTCGTGCTGAGGCACCGACCGACTTCAGACTGGTAGAATAATTATTTTCATGGTTTTTTGTAGTCAGCTCAATTTTTTGTTATAAAATGTTTATTTAATTTTTTTATTTATTTACTATGATTTCATTCACATCTAAATACCTTGCTCACAATACTTACTAACAATTTACTAATTAATTATCCTGTAGTCGGATAATCGACGTCTATCTGGTGAATCCCTAGCCGACTTGCTTGGATTTTAGGACTGTGATATTTTTGTATCATGATTTCGTGGTTAGGTGCTTAATAATATTTACTTACTCTTTAGTACTGATTACGAATTCACTATGTAATAATTTATCATCATTAATTCCCTACACCCTTCCCACTAGGGCTAGGGCTAGGGGCTTCCTCTCAGCTCGAAAGGGCTTGGTTAGTTTGAGGTTTCCAAGCAGGCCCAAAACGGATTGGGAATTCTTAAATACATACACACACAAATCATATCAAACATCTAAAAAATAATAGTGGATATTAAGTATAACCGCTATAGCAATGTCCTGTTCTGGTACTTAGCTGATACTTCTGGCGGCAAACCATGTGGGTAAGCAGGCGTGCACAGCTTAACGACACCGCGTTAGTATTAATGGGTACAAACTGATCGACACGGTTCGATACGCTATAACTTTTACTTTCTTTCAGCCGATAACAGACATATTTCCTATACGCAAGTATGATTTTTACGGTTTCTGACATCCTGAGCGGCGGCGCAACCGATCGTAGCTGCCGGCGGAAACACTTTTTGCACCTTGCGCGTGCGCACTACGCACGTTAGAGACCGAAATGCTATTCACCGATATCGGCAAACTCGCAAATAAAACGCTAAAATCGGTCGTCCGTGAGTGAAACGAGGGATTGAATGGTCCTGGTAGTGCACGCAAACCCATCCGTTATAATGCTCTACGCACACACTCAAACGCTAACCACCACACGCAACATAATCGGTAATACACACAAGTCTTGCTTTTTGCCAAGCATTTTATTGGAGAAATTCACTTGGAAAATATTTCTCGATCATTTTCAAGTTCAGTTACGTAAGTACGCGTGCGGGAGAATTGGTGCGGAATGGCGGATGTTTGGTGGTGCCCGACGGCCAAGTGGCGCACGGTTATAAGCTCGCGCCCGCTCCTCCGAACGTCAGTTACGAGTAGACCACCCTCGTCTACGTTGATTTAGTTGTTAGTGCAGTGTGTGAAAAATAAGTAAAAAAAACAAAATGTGTACCGCTTTCCGGATAACCGTCGTGTCTGTTATTTGTGTGGTCGTCGCATCCGGCCATGTTCACGGCCCCCGCAGATCCCGCAGGATGGAAGTGGAAGATTACAAACAAAACGAAATAGACAGTGGACGAGCTGAGGAGAGCTCATGGTGGCCTTCAGCGGAATTCGCAGTTCTGCAGAAAGTTTACGACGACTGCAGTTCACAAAAACACTTGACGGTGTGCTTAAAGGGCAAAGCCCTTAGCGCTCTCACACGGGCCGTAGAACAGGTGAAGCCAGTGAAATGTTGTGCTCGAAATATCTGTGATGTGTATCATGAATAGTGTAAAGTAATGTTATGTTGATTGTACCTACAGGAAAGCGTACAGCTCGCCGACGGGCTCTCCCTGGTGAAGCAGGCTGACGCTCCCGCCGCAGTCGCTGAGCCGCGCTTCTTCCCTGGCATGTCCACGGAAGACAAGCTCGACATGGCTCTACGCACTAAATTCGAGCAATTGATGAACTCGTACACCATCTCAATGGATTTGGCGTCGGAAGGCAGAGGCAGAGGTCAGTAATTTATTTCGTAACTGTTAACAACGTAGTTAAATTTTATATTTCAAAATAAATGATAATTTCTAAATATATTTTCGTTATTTCAATTTAGGCAAGAAAGTGCTCCCTTACCTGCTGCTGGGTATCTTCACCACTGTGAGCGTGGTGGGAGGCATCGCCCTGAAGACCCTGGCCGCGATCGCGGGCAAGGCTCTGATCGCCAGTAAGGTCGCGCTGACCATCGCCGGCATCATCGCGCTGAAGAAACTGTTCAGCCACGACGGTGCCCCTGGCGAAACCACCTTCCAGGTCCATGCTGATGGACACCATAGGTGAGGCGATAATAAATATACTCGTAATTAGTATTATTTAACAACATTATAAAATGAGATTCAAAAGAAGCATGAAGGTGATGAAGCTGTGCCAATTAATTATAGTTTTTTTTTATCAAAGGCAAATTGATTAGAACTTTTGTTAAATTGTATATTTTTTTCTTATTTACACGCAATTGCGTCTCTATTCAAATTATGATTTTTTCGAATATAGGTATTACGTTTAGGATTAAAATTCCGTTGTTATGTTGCATTAAATCGAATACAGTTATTTTTGTAACACTTTTTAATTCTCAACATTTCAATTCTAGTCTTTAATTCGAAGGCGCAATCTGTATGTGGTGAGGCCAGCGCCTGCTAGCGCGGTGGACCCGTACCGGTACTACGCGGAACAGACGACCCCCACGGCCGTCGCCAGCGCGTAGGCGCCGCCGCTGCGCCCTGCGCCCGCGCCGCCTCGCCCTGCGTCCTCCGCCCGCCCGCCCGCCGTGCCTTCACGCACAAACAACCTCAAACCAAAGTACCGTCCATGTAATGGACATCCTACTTGTAGAGTCGCTCGTTAGCTCTTGTTGTCAAATCTATGTCAATAAATTATTTAATGTAATTTATTTATTTGTGACTACGGTTGTATGTTTAAATTACAGAAGTGATGTAAGAGATAATAAAAAAGAAACATGACACTGAATATGGTTTCATTTTCCAGTAAATATTACATAAGATTGTTTGCCAACAAAAACTTCAAAATGAGACTTAACTAAGTCATTTATAATAATAAACAAGAACATTGCCTGACCGTTATTGCCTTAACCGTAGAAAGGTATGACTAGTGGAAGCTAATAACATAATTGTGCAAATATGGCACGCTCCGTTGTTGACAATTATAACGTTCGCCATCATAAAAGCAAATAAAAAAATTACAAAATTTACATTTTCGATTATTTATATCGAACTAGTAATTGAAATAAAAGGTGGTTAATTAGCTTCATAGCCTGTTTATCACCTGTTACCAAAGTTCCCGGATGACGGGCCGATGCTTAAATACTCAGTGCTTTAATTAGTTGCAATAACCCGCTTTCTTTATTCGGTCTAGTGGAGAGGAGTCCGAGAAATGTGTCGAGATTTTCCGTTAATGTGGGTGCACTGGGTACGAACGTGGAAAGTAGAAAGTTTTAATCGATCCACTGCACATGCACGCATGCTGTTGAAGCACGTAGCTTGTTATGATCTTTTATGCCTTATTGCATATCGAGGTAGAGCAATTTATTGCTTTACACGCTAGGTTGGCTTTTGAATTCGCTTACATGTTCAATGCGAAGGTTAGGATCATTTATTGGCCGCAGTATCCTGTTTCCAGCGAGAATGTAGTATGGGTGAACTGAACTACCTAATTACAAATGAGCAGATGAGTCGAGCTAGCGAGGTGGATGTTTTCCAGGGAAGAGATCTGCAGCGGAGTGTGCGCCGTTGTTCGGCTGCGGAAGGTCAGCTCGTTGATTAGTCTAGCGCCGGTAAAGGCCGACCACAGAGCGCGTTTGTGCGCCCGGACTGCTGTTTATAATGCAGATATGTGTTTGCCCAATCGCTGCACGCTACGCTGGCTATATGGCATCGTTAATGTGGCTGGCGTCTCTTTGCATACGCAAATATAGGGCGGGCGGTCCAGCGCTGATTAAGCGGTGCGCTAGCGGCCTGTGTCAGAGCAGGCCAATGAAAGTTTATTTCGCCATTGGATAGATTAGAAATTAGAATTAAAAGCTGATGCACGTTGGTTAGTAATTCAGGATAGAATACGAAATTGTTTATTGTAAAGTTATGCATATATTTAGTAAGATGTTATTAAAATATTAGGAAGTCTATGACACTCATAGCGTAATTATTATAATTTGTGTCTGAACGACATTTTGCTCTTCTATTCTGACGAAAAGTGTTAAGTACCAATGCTTTAAGAGATGTTATCTTACCTACACTAAAACAATAATAATTATTTTTAAATAGTAACCAAGAAAACCATTACATGATTTTTCCTTTTAATTTTCTTAACAAAATAAATCAACAAAAATTATTTTCAAACATAATCATTCTGTGCATTTCAACTGTTTAATACTTTCAGTCAAATGTAGATCTTTTTTTTTATCGTAAGTACATAAATGTCAAACGATCTTCGAATTTTATTTTTATTTTTATTATAAATAAAGATATCCTGAAGAGACCAGTTAAGGAGTTCCTGCTAATTTAATGTACTTAGCAATCTTTTTCCCAAATGGAATAATTGTTTTTTTTACGTAGTTTTTTTACTTAAATAAATGTAGGTAAGTACTCTAAAAATCGAGTACCTACTTGTTATCTACATATTAAAAAGTTGCACCTTCTTCGTTACCATCTATATAAGATGATATTTGATACTATCTGGTGCTCGCGCCTTTGCCTGGTTTCTACTGCTTTATTATACGTACTGATTTATGAGTGCTTTTATTGCGCACTACTTTTACGGCACTGTGTTAGATAACGATAAACATCTATATATGGATAAACGTTTACACATTTATAACGTCAATGACATGTGTACAAACATTCAAATGTTTAGTTTACCCTCCCGGGATTCGAATCCAGAAGCTCAGGTTTCATAGTCGAGGTCTCTAACTACAAGACAATATTACTGTGACAATATGGTCTTTAAATTAATTAACAATGTTAATTTACGTCTCTGGGATTGAAATTAAAGTTTGTGGTTCTTTTATATTATAACTAAGTGTATTTATAAATACCATTGCATCAATTAAGCTGCTATGTAAGATTAGTTTGTTAATAGTTTAAGTTTTATAAACCTCAGAGTTTAACGTCGAGCGTCGAACGTACTAATGGGTGGACTATAAGTGGACCCAATATAGGTAACATTAATAATTAGTTGTCGTAGAGATACCTATATCCAGCGACAGCATGCGCCTGGTGACAGTTGCGAGTCCCGGGAGGAAACTGGACCCGTCTGGCGCGGATGTCAACTAATATAACCTTCTGCCAACTCAGGTCCTCCAGCATATTACCGTTTATCACACACATAATATATCTGTCCTTTTCCAACTATAAGAGCCTGAAGGAGACGGATGCTTCATGTCGCAGTGCAAGAAGGGCAGGGTCGCCACTCTGCTTCAATACTTGATGGCCATCTGCGCCTCAATTTAGGACAGACGCCGCCTGAGTGGCTATAGATTACTAATTTAGTGCTGTTAATATCGGCTGAGTAATTAATTAATTATTTGTAGATATCGAACTGTGTCAAACATCATCATCGTTGTATAAAATTTATCCAGTCACAGAAGAATGAAAACTCGTATGCATGTACGTACCACGTAAAGTTGGAAAACTCCTGACATAGTCACGTCAAAGTTCAATATGTCAAAAAGGCTGAAGCGATTTTAATAAAACTTATCTAAGAACCATCGCTAGAAAACCTGCTTTCAAATAAAAAAACCGCATTCAAGTTAGTTCATTCGTTTAAGAGCTACGGTGCCACAGACTGACACACACATAGCGGTCAAACTTATAACATTTCCGATCATTGATTCACTTTATATTAGGCAAGGTTAGCTGAAAACAACTATTAAATATTCTTCTTTTTGAAGTCGTAACAAAGAGTTCTAGATTATTTAGTGGTTGACTAATATTAAACTTCAGTATCACTATTGCTTCGCAGCTTTGTGCAGGTTTCCTCACGATGTGTTCCTTCAATGTTTAACGGTTGCTTTTCTAGAATCTTAAAAAAATTTCTTTTAAATTCCATGTTTTTTCGCAAAATATCAATTACTCTCTCTCCTATCAATTTGCTGAGAAGAGAATTATTTCTGAGTCCGAATAGCATTGGAACTTACTCGTATAGTCAAGTTTTTAAACTTCTGAGCTAAAATATCTGAACACGCTTCTACGCCGTTAACAATAGCGCCGTGTTCACATATTTGATCAAATTTTTGCTCAGAAGCTTAAGAACTCGAGCATGTTCGTTCCCTATATTATAATTAAATCAAAATTAGTTTCAGCCTGTAAATAAAAGTACTTACCTATTTTTGTAAGCATCATCATTTGGTTCATGTCATGTGTACATACGGAGGAATCCGCGCACGTGAGGCGGATATGAGGCTGCGGGCGTCACTCGCAGCGAGCGAAGTTACTTTACGGGCGAATGGTCAAAGTATCCGACATAAACCTATTTTGTTCTCTTCTTATATTGGATGTGCGCTCCCTTCTTCGCCCGCCTCCGCCGGCCGCTGTCCTTTGGATCAGGGCTGAAGCTTTTATATTAAGCATTTTTTGGATACACAAATGTGATTTATGCAAAGAGATTTTTAATTAGGTAATTGTTGATATATTGTACATAAATTATTAACTGTGCCTTTGTTCCGGTTCGCGACCGCATCGGTTAGGAAGAGGTGGTCAGGCGTTTGTTGTCGGTAGACTCTGGGGTATGATGAACTTATTCCTATGACTTACGTACTTAATCCAATAATAATATACTTAGTATTTCAGTACTTTTTCAATAATTAAATTGACCTGTAACTAATTTTTTTAACTACATTTTAAAACACTATCACGTAGTACGACTAATTCTTCTTCTAAGCCGTCACATTCTTGACAGGGCCGCTGCGGTTATGGTATCATTAAACATTTTAAACCTTTATGATGATTCTATTGGGATGATAGTGTATTGTTTTCGCCTTGATTTCCTAAGCCCAGGGCTGGAGTCAGAGTTCCTAGTTGACATAGAGAGCGCCGTTGCCGCTCTCACAATAAGCCTCTTAGTATTATTTTACGACAACTATGAGAAGCAGAGATGGATCTGTTCTATTGTAAAAGCGGGTATGGTAAGCAAACAGTAAGTGAAACAAAATTAAAATATTTGATTTATTCGGTCGTTACAAGTTAAAAATACGTAGGTCACACATTAAAATTCATGATTCGTCATTTTAAACGGCATAGTCAACAGCTATCACAGAAAGAGACTGTAGAGTCTGAAGTTCCTGAAATTTGCTCCCCCACTTACTAATGTAGTTTTAAAATAAAATTAGCGGAGTAATGCGAGCGTACCAACCCTGTAACTGCGGGGCGGATCTGTGAGGAAGTTTTGCCGGGAATTATGTTGGTACGTGCCAAAGCCATTATTGCTCGAGAAAAGTTCATCAATTTCATTTCTAGCCCGGCACACGTCCGCCCGGCCCGCGCCCACCTCCACACATGACGGATACACACACCCTTAATTCAACAGATATTTATGAGATAACTATCTATTAATTTGGCTATAAATGCGAAAGTTTGCGAGTTTGGATGTTTGTTATTTTATCATGCATAAAAGTTTAAATCTACATAGGTATTCTTTTTAGAACAGCTTATGTATTGTGATTTTATACGAAACGGGTTGATGGCAATGTGAATCCAGAATGTAAACTCGGGCCAGCAAATTGAAGAATGCTCATGTTAAAGTCTTTTTAAAAATGACTTAACAGTAGTTTATACCTAGATGAAATTAATCAATCAAATCTGCTCACATCCACCACTGCTGGGTAAATAAAGGCCTCTTCATTTTTTAGTCGCATCCAACGTTTACCAAAAAATACCAAATATCAAAATACCAAATATTTATCTACGTGATAATCAATACCAAATTACATTTTGTTTGTTTTGGGACCTTTTCACGCGCCATTGATTTTTTTCCTAGATAACATGTGTAGATTTCCCTAAACTATATTCTCTTCACTGAAAAACGAAAAGTAAATTTGATCTTTGTTTCATTAGATTATGTTAATTAATTCATTACACGTTAGACAAGATGTTCAGCTGAGCTAATTAGTAATTGCTATAGACAGCGATTCTCTCGTAGACACAGGCGTGCAAGTCAAATGGCACGAGCACGAGAACATTATAAATCCCATGTGCAGTGAATGGCGTGCAGCGCGTGAAATATTGAATGCCTGGTCAATTGGAAATAACTAGTCTTCATTGCAATCAAGAGAAAACTAAATTCCTGAAGAACTGTATTAGTGAAAAGAAAACTAACTGCGTGACAATATGTTGGTTTGGTAATTTTTTTTTAATTTGCCCTGTTATGGGTCAAATCTTGCAGGTTCTTTTTGACCCATTTCTAGCGGTTGGACTGACTTGAAATTTGGTATACATTGTGTAAGTTGCATGATAGTGCTAGCACAGTCAGCAAAATGTGCAGTAAGAAAAACCTTGTATGATTTTAACCGAAACGTATCCGTAAATTAAATCAAGACAATTTTAATAACGAAAAAATTATGTTATAGGTCTTCAATTTTATTATATGTAACAGAGCTCTGAAACTGCCAGGTCACACTTTAAAACCAAGGTATAGGGTTAGTAAAGCCAGGGATAAGGGACTTGACTTTTCCTTGGATCTGATAACTTTTAACAGCGAAAGCGTTATTAGATTGAAAGTTGGCCGCCATTTTTACATGAAATGATTTTGGTGGGATAGAAACATGAGAGTTACAAGTTCATGGTTTTTTAGTCAGATATTTCATTTTCCGATTTAGTCCGTGTAACAAGCGATAGTAGAGGTTTCCTCGTTGTATGGCAATGCCAATTCGTTAACCGAGGAAAGATCCAATCCTATGTTGACCTGTGGAACGGACAAATATTATTTTTTACCAATTAAATACGAGTAGGTACAATGTTTAGATAACGTGTATTCTTAACCACTGCAGATAGAGACTTGAAAATTTGGCAGAAAAATTCCTTAAAGACATTGCCAGGGGCTACAAAGCTAGCCAATTATTAATTCTTCCACGGGAGCAAAGCTAAAGGATAAAGATAGTACCTAGTTCAATATAGTAGCTGTACTTAAGTAACGGCATGTAGAAAAGTGCAACCAAGTGAAAGCCGGCGCACGCGACGTCTGCTGTAATGAAATTATTGCAATCATTTGTGCATTTCAAATCAATAACAGCAAATTTCACTTTCCAATGTGCATTTTTGTAAGAATTATTACATTAACTGTATTCAATAGAAATCGTATACGAGTAACCTAGCTGGATTTGTTATAACAATCTAATTTTCATTTTACGGTCGGTGGTATTTGGTATCGGTGGTGGTTGATTACGTACATCATTAAAATCATAATTATCTATTATCTTTATAATGTAAAACTTTTTTCAAGAGAATCACACCATGGTAAATGTGGAAAAATCTGCTTGTAAGATTAAATTCAAATATAGAGTTTTATTAAAAAAAAAGGTCACGACTGTATAGTCAACTAATTAATAGATATAAGATCTTGACATTTTAGGTAGATCTAGCAAATAAAATTGTATTGTATTAATGTGATCCTCCTTAATGTATTGTATCTACATAAAACATAAAATTAACAGTTAATAGGAGAAAGACATGTATAAAGGTGCGATTGATTATTATTTCCATGGTTCCATGGTGGTCTAGGATTCAGATTAGTTGATTGTACAGTCGGGGAAATTAAATCATGTACTAGGGTGGCATCTTTTTGTGTTATCGATTTATTTTTTGAAAGAAAGAAAGAAAGAAAGAAATCATTTATTCGTGACAAAGTAGCATAGCGTAACAAAAAATATATATTGAAAAGTGCGAAATTATTATGTCACGAAATGGTCCCAAATCAGCAAAAATTGCCGGTCTTGCGAGCGGCTTGTGTATTTGGCAGATGTTCCTTACCTATGCGATGCCAACATAAAATTAGTAGGACAAAACTTCCACCCTGATACGTGACTCAGTTTCCTCGACTGTTGCCCATAACTTGTACAAACAACCAAGCAGAACTACTATATGATACGTACCTACCCACAACCTATATTAGTTAATTAGAAATCGATATGAAAGTAAAGCAGTAAGATAATGATGTTCAATGGCTCGTCGATCTGCTGGCAATTTTCTCAGCGCGTAATCAGAGCAGGGGGCGGGTGCGCCGGCGCACGTGCGCAGGAACCGCGCTGGATAACGGACGGCGGAACGAGCTATTTAATGGTCCAGATTATGAAGACGGAACGGATTTTGTGTAAAATTTTTGGAAACTCACGCGAATGTCTTGAAATGCTACTTAGTTTGTTAAGTGAGGTACATCTTCGGCCTCTTCTGCACTTAACATTTGGTGAAATAGAGTCGATCGATGACAATTTTGAATAGACAAAATTCAATTGTTTCCTTACGGTTTACGTAGAGCTTACGTATCATCCACCAAGATTTATTTATTTATTTATTTCATACACACGACTGTCATTACAGGTTTATGTATCCTAATTCAACAGTGTGGATTTTTACTAATTATATACTTACTTACTAAATAATAAGATACTAGATAACTTACTTACTAGATAATTAAGTATGTGTAAATTGTTTGATAAGTGCTAGTTGAATTTTTTACATTGACATATATTTTTTAATTGTAAACATTCAAATGACATAAAAACTAAATGTAATTCAAGAAAACTAAAATTATATAAGTGCTAACAAACGCACATACAAACAAGCAATATCGGTTCTATCGCGCTAATAAATTTCCCTAACAATAGTTTTTCTTAAATGTGATCAATGCACCGACATCGACAGGTTACAGTTTTACTCGTATTATCCACTCACGTGCTTTGAGCAACTACGGTTGCCAAATACTACTGATAAAAGACAATCCAATTACTAGAAGTGGTCTGAATTCAGTATCCAAGTTTCTTTTTAATCTAGTATATAAAATTCTCGTGTCACAGTGTTTATGACCAAACTCCTATAAAACGGTTTGACAGATTTTTATGATTTTTTTGTTTATATTCGGTAGGTCTGAAAATAGGACGTTAACTATTTTTCATACTTCTACGCGGACGGAGTCGCGGGCAACAGCTAGGTATAATTTATTTGTTCTAACATAATTCAAATGACACATAATGATATGTAACTTTATGAGGCGGTAACTATTTTTTTTTATTTTTTCCGACACGGATATACTACCTAATGCTTGAAAAAATGAAATCACATTAAAACTGCTGATCGTTCAAATATTTGAACTCAAATTTGCTAACAATTTGTTAAGTTACTACGTGGCCATTGTGTATTTCCTTAATGAACACTCTTACAATGTTGTTTCAATAAGCCGCAATTGCTAGAGGTGAGGGTTATCAATAAAAATGAAAGCGTTAAATAAACGAACTTACTATTAATTTGCAAGATTGTTCGTGAGTGACACTCCAAGTGTTGAATTAATTATATTTCAAAATTCAAATAAGACTTTTAGTTCAATAGCGTAACGTATAAACCAACAAATAATGCTATTGCCAATTTTAGCACTAAGTACATGCAAAAGTATCGATAGTTTGCGTAACAGTAGGAGGGACTCTACTCGTAGTTCCGTCAGTTTAGCATCTGTCATTTGAATCATGTTAAAAAAAATAGAATATAGTAGTTTAGAAAAAACAATTACAAATGTCAATGTGAATCTAATAACATCTCATATTGTGCCGAGGGAGAGGCAATTAGCCGGACTCTGGTCAGGTGCCGCGCTGCAGCGACCGGCAAGACCCCCTCGCAGCCAACAAACCTTGACTGATGTTCCTGCGCACCACCTGACCCCTAACACCTGACCTTAGAGTCTCAGTTACACAAACTTAGCTACGGCGAAACACTGGGCAAGCTACACCCCCGACCGTTAGCCCGGCCGTCATTATGTGTCATTAGTTTTGCGACACTGACCAAATGACTGGTCTGCGATATCGAATGACTCATTCTGTTCGTGATTAGTCTCCGTGGTTTTCTCAATGCTCATGTATAAAAGTAATTTGTGCTATCTAGTTACGTTAATGCAAACGTCGGCTAATGTGGAAGAATGGCGTGACTGAAAGTAAAGTTTTTCACTGCTTTCCATTATTTCCTTTACTGGTTTGCGAACTACTAATGTTGCGGCGGCGTAATTACAATTACACGGGGAAAGAGGAAGACGGTTTGTTATTGGTCAAAATAATACTGTTTTTGGCGTTGTACTCGTATTACTTTTCATTCATTAATTTGTAGTACCTACATTTGTAGGGTCCGTACCTCTACAGGAAAAAACGAAACCCTTATAGGATCATTTTTAAGAAATACTGTGGAAAACCAGCAAGTGTATGTATGACAGGTAAGGCGTTGTGTATATGTCGGCAGCCGATCGTAAAATTCCCCAAATTACGAAATTCCTAGGCATATCATAAAACACCGACATTTCATGATTTGACCAGTTAAGACAAATCATGACATTCCTAGGCATATAATTAAACGCCGCCATGTATGTATCGGTTCGTTTCGGTGGTCATAATTAGGTAATACTAACCACTCCTCGCTTCGCTCGTCGTACCTAAATTTTTCTTTTTTTTTCGACATATCACGATGTGCCCGGTATAGAGCTAGGAATATCGACGAATGCGTTGCTCTTATCGATCTGCCGTATTGTTTCTCAGGCACATCGTGATATGCTTGGCCAATTTTTAGGCATATCATGAGATGGCGCCATTTTATGATATGCCTAGGAATTTCGTGATCTGTCGGATATCACGATCGGCCACCGACATATACATATTTCATTAATCTATACACATAGACCAAAGAGCATACAAGACACCTATTAATAGTGAGTAATCTCCGCTGCTCATGCACATCCGCCGTGGCAGTAATTGGAGCGTTGCCGACTTTTTTAAAGAAAAGAATATTTACGTTAATATTTTATACGATAATGCCGGCAGTGGTTATCTATTAGATGTAGGTACGAAAATACCGGCCAAGAGCGAGTCGGAAGTTTGATGTATTTACTACCATCATGATTTTTTTCACATTTTTCCACCCATCGGTTTAGATTTTAGAGGGTGGAGGGGACGTTCGAATTTAATGAAAATTTTCCCCCGCTTTATGTATATGGGAGGTACTCCAAAAATATATTTTTTTAAAATTTTTATTATACCATTTTGTCGGCATGGTTTACATATATATTCGTGCAAAATTCGTACAGCTTTCTAGCATTGATAATCCCTGAGCAAAGCCGCCGACGGACAGACAGACAGACATGGCGAAACTATAAGGGTTCCGTTTTTTCGATTTTGGTTATGGAACCATAAAAAACAACGTACTTATGTACTTATGGCCTATGATGTTATTATTTATTAATGATATATCTTTAATCCACATAGGATATTACCGCAGTCGATAATATGAAATTGTACGGTTGTTTTTTTTTTTATAATCTTATAATAATAATATGCGCATGACACTCTCTTGACCGGTTTTTACATTCAGCTTAAGGCACCTGCACTCATTTGGAAATTTCATTTCACACAACTTATACAATAGCGAAATTGCCAATGGAAACTCGTCAAAGTGATCTGTCGGTTTGTTCCGCTTGCACCCAGTTCGAAGTCCCCTATATGTAGTCCCCTAACATTACTAGTGCAGTTTAGTCAAGTTTAGTTTAAGTTGCCAAGAGCTTCACTAAGAAACTGTTTGATTGAGACATTGTGAGAGCTCGAATCAAGTTGACGAATTACAATGGCTTTCAATATTAATTTAAAGATCAGTAACTAACTCTTGATAATTGAAACGTATTATCGTAAACACATTATTTAAGATTATGTAGTAGAGCGTAAATTATAAGAAATCATATGTGAGATCACTGCTAACAACCGGTGGATTCAAGTGGCGAATTGTCATTAATTGTGACGTTCTAAGGGGAAGAGCCGTGTTCAGCTGCGGACGTTTTCCGATGATGATGATGAAAAATATGGTTTCAGAGAAAATCGTGAGTTGGGAAATGATACATTTTGGAAAAATATTTCGGCGAAAAACAGAAACGTGTTCTAAATGTGGATTCCAGTCAAGAATATCTTAGAGACCATAATATCCTCTTCGGTCCTGACGTTTTTTAACAAACTTAGTGCTTAAGACCTAGACGTGGTTGACCTTCTTTGTTGTTTTGGATATTATTACAAAATTCTTAGAATTACTTATTCAATTAATAATTTTTTACTTTATAAAGTACATTCCGCCGTTGTTCTTAGTGTTAATTATCCCTTTGTAAAGTACGCGGGGACCCAGGAGGATATTGTACAATTTAACATAACCTCGCAGTTTTTTTAAGGGTCAATTCAAAGCTCTCGTATAGAACAAACCTCCTGCGCCTGCCAAGGGGTACCGACTTTATGTGCTCAGCGAGCGATTCACCGCCCTAATTATACCATAAATTTCACTTACTACGATCAATGAGATGTTATTGGAAATTTCCCATTAGCTCTTCCATTGCTACAGGGGCTACATATTACGACTTGGCCTTAATGAAATTAGTTTACGGCGATTTGAGAATATTTCATGATGTCGCGAAATAAATTTTCGTTGTATTTTTTTCGATTTCCACTGTTATCAAAGCTAAATTAAACATAATGTCAACAATATGGTGGCTAAACTGGGCTTTAGACAACTTGTAAAAAAATACTCGACACGTTACAATACAGAACTAAACTTAGAAGGAGGAACTTAGCAAAGCGTTATTTCCTCAACTATTTAACTATTACACGTTGTAATAATTAAATACAATATGACTAAATTAACTAACTATATTGAGATCCCTGAACCGAAAAATGATTTTTACAACCCATCGATATATCGTATCATGAGAAAGACGAACAAAAAATCCTAACTCTACGTGAAGGAGAGACAATTTATTTTACCATTTTGTTGGCCAGTTATATTCATGCCAAATTACAGCTTTCCAATGCTGAGAACCTCTGAGGTAAGCCGCGGACAGACAGGTAAAGACAAACCGATGGACATGGCGCAACCATCAGGACTCCATGTTGATCATTAGAACTCTAAAAATAGAGAAATTATTTAATACTGGGTGTACTAGTAACATTCATATCGGTCAGTATGGAACGTCTGAAACTATAAGACATACGAAAATCTGTTCTTAGGAACCATGTCATCGATTTTAGTAAAAAGAAAAACTGCATTCATAAATGTACAAAAAAAAAACTTTTTCTCGGTTCGGGAATCGAACCCGGTTGTTTTGATTGTTGTTTTTTTCTATTTCGATATCGGTAGTGAAGGTCATAAGCAATAAATGTTACTATGAGACACGATATCTAGAATGAATAAAATGCATTGTATTTCATATTCTTTAATAATGTAAATTTTATTTTTAAAATATCTGGGTTCGATTCCCGAGCTGAGTACAAGGTTTTGAAAATGTATGGTTACAGTTTTTCTTGTTATTAAAATCAATGACATGGTTCCTAAGAACGTATCTTCGTATGTATTATAGTTTCAGACTTTCCCATACTAACCGATATGAATCTTTATCGAAGCCTGTATATCGAAGTCTCTCAAGAAACCTTACAGAATGTTTGGCAAGGTGGCGAATCATTTCAAGATTTTGACCGAATAATCAAGTTTAATTCTTGGTTTCGTGATACTTAAGAATAATTGAGACCAGTGGTCCTATTGCGTAAAGTATCTGGCACTCGTGATCGCAATCAAATGACAGTTTTTGTATGAGAAATCTGTCATTGATTGCGATCGCGTTCATTTTTAATTCGTTCTATATACTGGGTTTACATTTACTACCGTTTAGCTGGGAGGGGGGAAACCTTGACTTTGCACAACGGATGTTGAAAAAGCGCTTATAATTAGTTGGGAAATAAATATCGCAGTCTCGTAGTAAGGCCTTAGCGCTCCGCAATGTAAAGTGTATCTGAAAGAAAACGTTTCATTCCCGCCGGAATATAATCGTCCGCTCGTAATTTATATTGTCTGCTGCAGAGGCGAGTCCCGCTGCACATTCATTTATTTTATGTGCCATTTACAATTGTCGGTCGATGGTCAAGGGAGCGGGCGACCGAGGGCCGCGCGGCGCGGAGGCTGCGTCGCGGGCGGGGGCGCCGGTGCCTTCGCATTATAAAACGGTGCGGTCATCTGCGAACGCCGTAATGGTATTTGTAATAGGAGCGGGCCGCATGAATTGTGACGGGCGGCGAGCACATGGGTCTGATGATTTATTTATAAGATTAATTTAGACCGCACCAACACCGGACGCCCGGACCGGAACGCTCCAGTAAACTGTTTCCTTGACGTAAATAAATTGAATAATTTTGGTAAGAATTTTCCTAGATTAATCACCAGGGAATCATTTTAGTATACGAGTTGATGGTATGTCCATCATCATGGTGCGTGTTTGCGTCTCATGTGTCATGTGTTGCGTTGTGTGTGTCTGTGTACTTTTCTGCTTTAGTTTTAGTAGTTTTTACGAACATGTTGGTAGTACTTAGTAGGTAGGATTAGCGAAAGTATCGAACAGCAAAGTCGACATTGTAAATAAATATTTTCAGTTGGGCTACGCCTTAGATAATATAGACGGCTACGCTATGCTATGATACTTTGGAAAAGCAGTTAGGTACATTGTAGAAAGCAATAAATAAGTCGCCTAGTGAATGTTTTATTTCCGACCAGGGCCGCTGTCAGTAGTTGCATTTTTCGCATAAAAGTCGAAGCGGCGGCGGCCAAGAGGCTGAGTGGCTCTGTATTCTTTTGTTTTTTAATTAGATATAACGGCGTCCGTGGGGTGGCGGCGCCCCCTGCCAAGTTCTGATGGAGGTGCTTTCTTGTTAGAGGCGACCGGCGCTCGCCTCCTACGTGCCTCGGCCATTCATTTCGTAGAAACTTATAACCTGACCCGCGTACTTATGAGCGTCGCCAATAAATATAGCAATGACCGAAGGCGAGCGCGGGCATCCCTGTCGGGTGAGCGGGATCGGCGGGCGCGGGAGCGGGACGGCGAGGCATTGTTAGCTAAATATCTAGGTGGTCAGTTGGGCGGCGTGGGGTCGGGGCAGCTAGAAGACGGGCCGGCGGGCGGGGCGGCGGACGTGCCGGGCCCGGCGCCGGCCGATGTATTGAGCGCGTATTGCAGACGCGGTCACGCGCTGCAATATTGCGTTCGCTCTACGATATTGCCCCCCAGTAACTCAATTTGATAAATTGTGCAAACTTCTCTTGCGCTCCCAGAGCTATGAGCTCGTCGGATATTATGTTGTAGGTTTACGAGTACAGCACTCTATACGAGCACATGGGACCCTGTCAACAGTTAAAGCGATCGCAGCACGAGACGTTTTACAAATGAAAATTATGTATACTTGCACTTTAGGGCGGTGTTTAATCGATTACGAACCTCGATTAAGTAGGTAGGTAGAAATGTTAAATAAAAGCCATAAAAAATATTACTCGAAGGGTTTTTAATTTATTTTATTTTTTATTTCAGTGATTCGAGACGAAAGTTTACAATCCTAAAATCTTTCGCTAACTAGCAGTGACAGACGCAACATCAAATTTTGACATAATGATCTTGCTTATCTTCCCACCTGTGATGTTTATCGTGACACCTATTTACTCCATTTTACACTAAAATCATTCTATTAACTTGCTCCTAGTTTAATAACTGATACCATTTATGTTAAAATCACTATAAATTCGCACGAAGCGGATTTAAATGAAACCGGTAGTAAGTGCTACGGTGGAGAGCTCCTAAAACAGCGGAAATCACAACAGTCTTCTGTGGCACTTAATAGTACCAAAGGGTTATTGACCTGGCCAAGATTGCCACTTTAGTGGCCTTAATAAATGAACTAAGATACTGACGATATATCCTGCTTACATAAAAAGGAGATAACATTGTAGTTCCTAAATGTCGCAGCCAATAGAAATGTTTAACCGATTCAAAGGATCGTTAATGAGTTTAAAAAAGAATTATAATGGTAGTATTTACGATGCAACAATACATACATACTAACCTATAATAATCCTGTCTAATTAACAATTTTATAATTAACTACTGACTTTAGTCAGGACTAAAAAGAATTTTAAAGTTTTTTTTAAATAGCCACTTTTATCACAATTACAAGTAAAGGTATAGTTTTCACTTTAAAGACGTCAAAAACAAAGGAATTGTCATATACTCTTGATTTAATGCATTTTAAGAAACAAAAAAATAAACTCAAAACTAAATCAAAATGTAAGGCTCTCTTTATTTCCGTATTCCGTATATTATGTATAAGTAATCCACGGGGATGTTCAGACCGCAGGGCCTCGGCCGGCGCCGCCGCTGCGCTCGCGGCTTCCGCTGGGAAAATGATTTATATTGTTTGTGTAACGGCGGCGGGCGGGGGCGCGTCTCAAGCAGATCCAGTCCACTGCAGATATGGCCGAGTATTATATTGATCCGGGCGGCGGTCGGCATTTCCTACCGCTCATACTCGGCCGGCGGGGAGACCGAGACGCCCGACATATTTATCGAGCCTCCAGACCACCATGCGGGAACTCACGGACATAAAACTTATTATAACGACGGTGCACAAACCTTTATTACGGGCGCGGGGCGCGCGGCGCGTCGCAATGCCTCGCCCAATCCTGGCTCGATATGATATTATAACAACTCATATCGGCCAATAGCAGCGCGTTATGATATTGTAGGCGGGCGGATAAGTGCAAGCGGCAGTTTTTCCTCGTTGGGCGGGCGGCTTATGATATTTTGTTATGATTATATTATTAGGGTGCTTGGGATCGCTCCTCCAATCCAGAGCGTTTCCTGACAATATGTTTGTGTAAGGTTATAAAATTGATTACAAGTTGGTACCTTGGTTTATATTAATTTGAAAAAAAGTTTAGTTGGATGGGTTTAAGGGGTTTGAGCATATATAATTCCAATATGACATCGCCTGGAAGCGTGTAATATCACATTTTCCATTTCCACGAGCTGAGCGAGGCGCGTTTGATTTTATTTTCGCCGATTTTGCAGAATCGTGACCTGAAACGAAGATAAGGATTTGTTGCGCAGTTTTCATCTCAGCAGCCTTCAGCTGTGCGGGAGGTGGTTTAACAGTTATCTACCACCTTTAAGTACTCGCCTGTCATCAAATTATCATCAAGTCTTAGCTTAAGAATAATTTGTTATTTTAACGATTAAATTCAGGCACGACTTTGCAGATTCAGGTAAAAATATTTCTATCTGAATCTGCAAAGTTCCGAGTTAGATATGAAATGTGGCAGCATTTGCTGAGCGCCAAGCTCACTCGCAGATGTATTTTGCTGGGACGAGACGCGAACTCATTTAATTTCACCGAACGATATTGATGACATAAAAACGTATTGAATTAAACGGCGTCCTTGTTCAGCAAATGAGTTGCTAATAAAAGGATAATAAACAAGCGCCTTTGTAACAAACTATAACAGATCGGTAATTGCTTCCACGATGCCTCCTCGCGTTATTACGCCTTTTACGACGCCGTATGGGGTGAATAAAACATTTTTACGACCGGCCATGGGTGTTATAATATATACCTACACGCACATACATATACTGCAAATGGCCGCAGGTAATAAAGTATCTATACGGAATTTATTTATATGTAACACACATGTACGTTCCGTCTTGCATTAATTATGGGATTGGCTTCTATGGGTAACTACCTCCATGATTTAATTTATTAAATTGATACCCAAGCATAGATAGCTACGAGTGTGTATTTGGGTGAATATTCCAGGCTCGATTTTGACGCGGCGGATAGGATAATGCCACTGATAACTTGTTTTTAAGCATTGTTATATTTTTTATACTATAGTTTATATAATTCTCCATTTGTATCACCTAATAATTTATTGATATTCCTCTTCCTCTGGCAGAAGCAAAATTTTAAAACTCGTTTTCCAATACTTGGTGGGCTGTCCGGAATCCGTTTTTACTTTGAAATCCTCAAATTGTAAAAAAACCATTTGGTAACTCTGGTTAATTTTAGTCAAGGCATGTTCTTGATTAGTTAATGCGTGCAAAAACCAAATATCATCGTTGTAAGTACAATTATTGTGCCCCGAATCATCCCATAAACAAACGTCCGAGCGCGCAACCAAACTTTGGTGGTCAAAGTTTAGTTCGATCTTACTCGTTACTAAACGATACATAAAGTATCAGATAGCGCCTCCGCGTATCTGCCGGTTACGCTGCTGCAGCCAATGGTAACGTTGGTGTTATTCGTTGCTTCGTTTCCCGCCAATCACGTAAATACCCAATTTTGGTGCAAAGGGCGTCAAAAAAAATCTAATAATGGTGGCTTTTCAAAAAATAGTAAGGAGTATGATTATAACATGTCTTTTAAAAGCATTTTGAGTGTTTTGAGTTTCTTTTTAACCGAATTGATCGTATTTGGTTATAAATGTAACCGCATTTTTTTTAAGGATTTATTTTCTTCCTCGTTTCGGTTTTGGTGGTCAAATTTTGGTGTTTTTGGTGGTTGTGTTTGGCATTTTGCAGCCCTTTTCTCGCTCATTTAGGGATCGCTTTTAACGGAATTTTGTGTGAAGACGTATACTTGTTACCCGCATACACAAATGTAGTAAAATAATAAAAAAAAATTTTTTTGCAACCCCTCCCATACCAGGAAATATAAAGATTTTATTTTTGCCATATTCTATTGAATGAGGTATCATTTGATAGAGCTATTAAAATGCAGTAAAAAATGTCATATAAACTATATACCTTCAGAGCCCCAGCCGCTAGATATTAACTGTCAAAGTCATTTTTGAAAAGCCCAGTGCCCACCCCCTTAACTTTTAAACTATCACTGTTAAAAATTCGAAACAGATCTACAATATACGTGTTAACGAATAATTTTAATAAAAAATATAACGGCCTCAGTAGGTCAATTAATTTTGAATTGTTTTAATGGTTACAAAACCCTACCGTGTGGTTATGTCTGGCACACACAAGGATGTTTTTTTTTGTTAGTTTGAATTTCCAACGTTTGACAAATATTACTATAAACAGTCCTCCTTTTTTATCTAGCGAACAAATAAAATAATGTCTCAAAAAGAAAGTCTAGAAAAAAAGAACAGATAGCTGAAAGGGAAAGAAAAAATAAAATTAAAGCAATCTAATTTAAGGCGAAGAATTGAAAAAGCCGAAGGATAAGTAAAAACCTCTCAATAAGCAAAAAAAAACATATACATATGTTATGATAAACCAAAAAGATGATGAAATTGTATTGAAGGGCTAATTCCTTCATTGTGAACTTTAATTTTAATACCAGGTATTGAAGTACGTACCTACTATTTAATTGGCGCTTTTATTTGAATCAGATTTTTGTAATAATCATTTTTTATACATATTTTTACCCTTATCTTGTTATTTTCAATTTAAAATGCCATTAGTCACACTGTTTCTTAATTATGGTGGCTAGTACCTAATTTCGGTGACGCTTTTTCAAATTATGGTGGACATTTGCAAATTTTGGTGTACTGTAAAAATTTTAAATTTAAATTTCTCCTAAATTACTTGGTGTAGGTAATACTGGACCATTTAGTAAACTTGTTTAATATATCTATTAGTTTCATTTGAGAACTTAACTTTATTCAAAAGTCTTAATTTCAAAATTACCACCAAAATTGGCAAAAAAGTAAGCTTGTTGCGATTCACCCATTTAGGTGATTTATATTTTCCATTTCCGGCACCTTATATACTCCAAAACTGATAAATAATAGTATCACTTAACCATTTAATTGTCTTTTAAATTTTTCGCTTTATTTGTCAGGAAGAATGCTTTTGACACAACATTAAATTTTTTGTTTATTAGTCTTTTTTGTACCTCTAGATCCGAGCTGTAAAATCATAAATACATATCATAATCACTGCGCTGGCATGAAATAACAATTAAGTTGACTGAAATGGTTCGTCAATGTCATAACAAGTGTGTTCTGCAAAGTATCCTTAATTGAAGTGATTGGAGACACGAACTAGAATTTAGGCTCCCCCGTCACAGCCGGCGACACACGGCTCGGTCACTCAACAGATTGCGTCATAGTGTAATGCCGTCCCAGAGCGCAAAACAATTATAGAGACAAAATGAATAAAATATCAACGGTCCTCCTCGCAGCGCGCCCGTTTCATCTGAGGCGACTTTTTCTTTGTCATTCACCGTACATGTGTAACATTCGGTAACGATACAATACATACGTAGACATATATTTTTATTTTTTACTCTAGGGACACTTTTTCGACCCTCGTCCGAGCGGCCTCTTTGAAAAGTGGACATCGGAACGCGAGGGAAGGCGCCCCCGAGGACACGACAGAAAATGCGTTGTAAACATTGCGACTACATTCAATTTCCCGTCATTTTTCAAACTGATAAATAATTCTGTCATCGAACGCTCGGACAGGGGTCGCTATGAAGTGATTGTCGACGGAAGGACGCAGTAAAAAATAGCGGGCGATGAGAGTCGGCCAGCTCCGCGCCTCGACGCGTTTCGGCGTGTGCGATAAATTTCTTTTTTATTATCAGATATCGAGGGACTTCGGAATCGAATAAAGCGCTCATATTTAATTCATAAGGTACCGGCCATATAGCACTACGTACAACTTTGTTATTTAAGGAGATACCTTTGGAATGATCGCTGACCCTTTGTACGTGCGGCCGATATTTAAATACACGCGAGGTTTGCCAAATTGTTACTACTATCGTAAGGTAAGAAGAGTTACCCCCAGGAAAAGATAGACTAATCGTAGATAACATGAAAGTACCAACAATATTTTAGTCTTAGTGTAGTCAAAATAGCGTGAAATGCTACTGAAATAACGTAAGTTATAATAATTCGTGTAATATAACAAAATTAAATATTTAATTTCTGTGAGAGCCTACCTATAGTGATGGACGTTGCAAAGACGAACCGTTTTAAAAGACCGTTTTGTGTTCCGCGACGATAGGACCGTTTTACGTTTCGTTCTAAAGCAGTCTTCGTCGCGCAACTAGTTCTCGCATTGTTTGACGCGAATTTGTACTTAAAGTCTATATCCATAGAGCCTAGAACGTAATGAGATCATTGCGACGTCGTCGCTCGTTCGTTTCGTTTTGGTCTTTGATTTAATAAAATAATCTTTATTTTTACTACAATATAGTCGAATATCGTGTAAGACAACTTATTTTTTGGTGTTTCGTTCGTCTCGCAACCGTTTCTTCCGCAACCATTCCACTTCACTCGTCTTCGAGACGAACGTCGACGAGATGAGTTTACGTTCCTCTCGTTCGATCGTCCTGTGCGTCGTCTTCCGTTGCCCGTCCCCATACAATGAAACCAGTTGCGAACGAGGACCGTTTCGAGGACTAGTTTTCATTCTAGAGAAAACGGTTGCGTTTCGTTGTCAAATAATTCGACAACGACTCACGACTACCTACCTAAAAGTCCGGCAAATGTGCAATGCATTTCCAACGTCCACTTTAGGCCTGGGCAAGACACAAGCGGGGGTCACTCGCGGTATTAAATAACTCTCCGACAGCTAAATGAGGAGGGGACGCGAATAACATCCCGGATTTGTAGCCAACGCCGCCCGCGCCAGCTTCCGAACAATAAAGAAAATTACGATACCGACTACCGACCCATTGCACCCATGTACCTTTTGTTTATTGAGGTTGGCTTTGTAATGAACGAAGTTGAAACTGGACATCAAAAGTTGCAGCGTATGAATAAATAGTGCGTAAGGACGGTTCGCATCGAGGAATGACTGACACATTTTGGCCCATACGACCATACAAAATAAGGGTGACTGCTTCATAAAGGTCTATAGGATAACGGTTTTATCAATTTATCGTCATTTATAAAGAAAACAGAACCTCAAGCTATACATACTATACAGGTACTTTTAGACAGAATTTCAAGTGAATAATAAAGTAAATCACATGTTGTATTGGAAACCTTTTGTTGTCATAACAAAAGATTTCTCCAAAACACGGCACGCGGCGATCGCAGCGTTCGCAGAGAACACGGCTGATAGAGCTCAGTTTATATTTTATTCATACATTGTATTGTTGGAATATCAATTGGCTCGCCCGGCGGTAGGTAAAGGGTACACTTCCAATCCGCACGGGATTCACTTAGATTTGAAGGAAAATAGATTTCGATTTCCAAAGCTGCGACAAAGCAATCCGATATATTTTTCAGACAGATATTGCCAGCGATTTCTTTTGAGCTTCGAAATATAAGGGAGGGGATTTAAAAAGCAGCTGCGTGTTCCTTTTATGTTTTGGCAATGGTATTATATTTTTTGATGCTTGGAAAAACTATTCGGCTCTAGTTACAACAGCGTACACCTAGCTACTGTGTGCTTTTGTATAAAATAAATAGAAGTCGATTTTTTAACGATCAGATTTATAATCGTATACCGATAAAATCGTATCACTTTTAGATTAGAAATAACCTAGGTGTGCAACTGGACGCAGAATTTAATTATATTTAATTTGAATTTGAGATCTCGAAGTTATCATATATCAGCAATCACAAAAAGAAAAATATGCAGCAAGTAGTCATACTATGGGTTTAGAAGACAAAAAAAACTTTCTCACTCACGTGTACTATTTTTTTTTTCTTTTACCGCTTTTCCCGTGTGGTTAAATTATAGGTTTATCCATGCCTAGGAGTCCGTACCTCAGTTCGTAAAAACGGAACCCTAAAGAGAGGACTTTTTTGTCCGTCGGTTTGTCTGTTCATTTGTATATTTGCCCGCGCCCTCATGATAGCTACGATTATGCAAGATATGCGTGATCATGCTCCTCCACTTCCATACTGTAAGAACACATTAAATCACACACACCCATCTATCACCACCACCACACTACACTGTCGCGTTTCAAACTCCACCAGAGCTTATCTTCAGAGCAACACAACCGTACACCTACGCCGAGTTACCACATGTTAGACTAACAAATCTAATGTTTTAATTTGTCACTGTAACTCACTAAGTACCCACCCAATCAAAACTACCTACAGAAAAACCCACCCGCAAAGTTTTGATTTGAGAAAAAAATTACAGGTAGTGGGGGTACAGAGACAAATAAAATTAAAACGTTTGTTTTGACTTGTTAGTCTTACCTGGGTGCAAAGTGTACGGTTGTGTTGCTCTGAAGATGAGCTCTGGTTGAGTCCAAAACCACCAAACCACCCAAATTACTTTGATTTTTAATAAGGATACATCCGTAGGTGTACAGAAAAGGATTATGCGCGCGTCACCGAACACGAGTTGAAGCCAATACCTTCATAGTCCCCAGAGGTCGTTGTCATTTGAGAAGGTAGACGGGTCATTTCCTCTTTTTAATTTTGGCAGGCAGACAATGCACTAAAGGAAAACATTAAAGGGGAGACCAACCCCTTTTGAAAGTGATTAATTTATTACGTCCTTTGTTTCTGTTTTGATTTTGGTACGGAAACGCAATAACAAGGGTCACCTTGAGAACTTGTAAGAGATACGTTTTTTAGAAACAGAATTAAGCTTCATGAAAAAAAAGTTAAATAAAAAAAACTAGGCGTATCAGTCTTTATTTAGTTTTGGAACTGATTAACTTATCAAAAATTAATACAGACCAGCAATTATTTACATTTGGTATGTTTCTTACGTAATATAGGGATCTCATAAAATGTAGGTAATTATCATAAATATGTCTTTAAAATTTCATCAATATCGGTTCAGCCTTTGTCAAGGAAGATAGTTTTCTAAGTTTTCTAAGATAATTTTCCTTTGAAAATTTTTTTCAGGTTCTTAATTTCAGCTTTAGAAGGCAAAATTTTAGTGACATCATTACTTTGATGACACGATACTTTTCGAAGTTAAGTTTGAAACTAATTTGTGTTTAATGGAAGGGGTTTAAAGCTTCGCCATAAGTTATGTATCAAACCCGTAAAAGTATCACTCGTGCAATATAAAAGTTAACGACACAAGAAAACGCGTTTTCCACAACATTAAAGATAACAACAATACGGGGGCGAGCGAGTATAGAGCCTCCCGCGAGGGTGGCGGGCGGGGGTCGAGAAAAATTCAATATTAATATGAAGGAGGTGTGAGAGAGAGCCCAGCAGCGTCTCGCTCGCGCGGCCAATGGCGAGCGCCGCCGCCGTTGGGATATGATGAATTTATGGATGTAATAAAAGCGAGGTGCGCGATTGGAGGAGCGGTCAGGGAGAGCTTATTTTCTTTATTTTCATATTTGGAATGTCGATCTTAAGACACCGTTGGTGCTTCAGACATTCTTATTGTAGAGTTATGAAGGGGCCCCTTTTATGTGCTAACGCTCAGGTAAATTGGGATGCACGTATATGGAAATACACAATCAAGTCCTAGTGGAATTTGAGGTTGGCAGTGGCGAAGCAAGGAGGCACTTGCGGCACAAAGGCTCGTCGCTGGCAGTTGATTGAGGCGTGAGCCGCGCTCGACCGGTCGGGGTTTCTTTCTTGATTTGTTACTCGAGTGGCCGAAAGCGATGCTTCAATTTGCATGAGCCTTTAGAGATGCTTGACGTTTCTTGCTGCTCACTTGATGAGGAACGAGGTAGGAATGCTTGAGTAGTTAGTTAAGTTGAGCTTTAGTCTTCTGTTACGTTTGTGACCATCTGTTTGTGACATGCATCGTTCTCAAACTTTGGAAAAAAAATTGCTTATGTAGCAGGTATACTTAAGAGTTACTTTTTCTTTACGCATACTTAGGACCTTTTGTTTAGAAATTTTATCTTGCAAGTTAATTTTCATCAACTTCCAGTGGTCGATTGACTTGAAATTTGGTGTACCCATTTATGTAGCTTATATCATCTTCAACTGGAAAACGTCCACTGCTAACAAAAGCCTCCCCTTAGCACGACCGGTTGCTCACAACTCTCACGATGTTGTCAACTCAGTCCATTTAGTGAAAGCATAAACTTGCATTTTAACAAAAACTTATTAAGCCAGTCCTCATCTCTAAGATGAAGGTGTGTTTTATATAGCTAGTTACATATGTTAAAGTAGAAATCATTCCCAGAATACAGACGCAAAACACTATTAGCAATTCGATATAAAGTAAGCAGATAAATATTCAGGAATCAAAATACTATCCCGTCGCATGTTGAGAAACGACACGTAAGGCGCTTACTCAACGACTCGCTTTATCTGAAGGGAATTGATACCGTCAATATAATGCGTCGGATAGAAGTAGCGTTCAAAAGGCAGAATCCTGACAGCGGCAAAGACAACGCAGACAAAATAAATAGGGGGGCGGCAGTGTGCGGCGAGCCAGCGAGGCGTAAGTATTGGGGATCTGCCGTGAGCGCGCAGTTTTGAAGTCCAATTATATCGCAGTATATCCCGACAGGTGTCACTGCCGGAGGCGGATCCGGCGCCGTACACTGCCGCTGCTGTCGCCGGCAGCTGGCAGCCGGCAGCGTCGCGCCACCTCGAGTCTGCTGGGACCGTAACGAAGCTTTTTGTTTGATGAATCTGGCGTGTTCGCTTCAGCGATAATTCGAGCATGTTTCAGTTGATCAAAAAGGGATGTCACGAGACGGGATTAAATTTTTCATCTAGTTACACAAAGCAAGACTTGAAGAATATAAGTAGTATTTATTTTATAAAACAGTCGGTTCGTTGCAATAAGTTAAAAGGAAAACATTTATTAAATAAAGCCGCACATATACTTTCTTAAACAAGATTCGCATTATTCCCGAGCACATTGTATAGACGGTCCACGTAAACACAAACACTTCACTGTAGCAGTGTACTAGCGTACAAAAGCAGAAGTTTTCTCCGCAGCGAGATTCCTTTTTCTTTGTTTGGTGTATTTATTGTAAATCCACTCATACCAGCCGCCGCCCGCCCGTTAAAAGTATTTCAACATAACTTTTGGCTCGAGCACCTTTGTACGCGCGCTACGTTCAACATTCTCTTCGAATTCATGTTATGTCTCGGTAATTTGCTTTTCAGTTACGTACTATATAAAGTAACTTTGGTAATTTGGAAGCTTACTGGGTACTTGGTACCTACTGACGAGATTCACGTGTGCAAGTTTTATGCCTAGGTGCTTTTTGGTGCTTAGGTATCAGACATAATTGATCAGGAAAGGTTTTAAATCCTTTAAACTTTTGAATTGAATATTAGAACTGTTACGAAAACGGTTGCCTTACCAATTTTACCGCATATAATAATATGATGTACAACTGAAGAAAAAAGACACTGAGGAGTACAGTGTCTTTTCTAAAGTATATTACGTGACCCCGTTACTACCTATATATTTCTTCTATTCTTAACCTTTAAAAAAACCTAAAAAATAACATATATTATATGTAACATTACTAAAGATAACCAAAAATTATAATGGTGGGTGATAAATTTAATTAAAATAAATAAATAAATATCATGGGACACTTCACACCAATATTGACCTAGTCCCAAACTAAGCAAAGTTTGTACTATGGATACTATGCAACGGATAAACATACTTATATAGGTAAATACATACTTAAATACATATTGAACATCCAAGACCCGAGAACAAACATTGGTACCTATTATTCGTACAAATATCTGCCTCGGCCGGGAATCGAACCCGAAACCTCAAGCTTCGTGGTCAGGTTCTCTAACCACTTGGCCATCCCAAATCCTAAAACATGTTCTTTTTAACGATAGCGAAACTCATGTCAAATTTTGGAAGGTGAAATCATTCACGGCAATAAAACTATGTACTTATTGTTGTCTTTTAACGCAGTTTAAAGCGGATGCGGCGGGGTAAAGGCCTCACTGCAATTTAGTTCCATTTCGGATGCGGTCCGGTTTAGCAAGTGTAATAGCTGCAGCCTGCGACATGCTCGGTAATATGATTTGCTCCGGCTTCGAACCGGCGATCCGACGTTCCGGTCCACTTAATAAACCGGAACTTCACTCGTTTTCGTTTTGGCTTCCAAGATGGTGAGAACAGCGCTATGACTTTGTGTAGTTACTTTTAACTGAATTATGACACAGCATAAGAAATCAATTTGGGTATGTTAACACATTCGCTGCCGCAGTCGCTACGCGGCTACGCTCGTAGCAGCATTTTTCCGCTTTGCAGCGAAAACTGCCTGCGAACAGTGAACGTAGCGTGTTCTTGGCACTGAAAGTGTTAAATGACTAAAATATAATGAAGTAAATACAATGGATGCCCATTTTCAATAAACGAATTTCAATAAATGCAGTAATAACTCTGTCTGTTCATATCTGTCTTCCTGACTAGGCATCTGATGTATGTCAATAATATCAATCCGGAATATTTCAGTAAGTAGATAAGTTGGGTTGGTCCTGAAAAACTGAAGATATTTCGATTTATTTTAAAGCACGCTTTACATACTTGCTCGTTTACCGTCCAGCCAATTAAAAGTAAATAAATAAATAAAATGTATCGAATGTTACCCGGGCCATAATGACGAGAAGTCATACATAGACTGCTCAATTCATATTCCTTTTTTTGGGCCATATTATAGTGAGGGTAAAAAAAATCCGAAACAAAAACAACCGTCTAAGGAAAACTTTTGGCTACTAAGAAAGACCAAGAAGGATCCTTCTTATGAATACTCATCTAGTATCTAAAGCTCCAATACAATTTTCAAACTAAGATTTAATTAAGAAGGTACCTGTAAGAGGTCGCTGTTATCTTGACAGCTCCCGTGGATATCTGGTCAAGCTTTACATTACTATTATGATATCGTTTCCTTACACAATAACATAAAGGCCCATTAGAGTTGGATGCGGCCGCGGGAAGTGCTACAGAAGACGTGTAGTGGGCAGGGGGCGGGGAGGTCCAGTCTTGGAGATACTTATGAGGGTGTCGCCTCCCTCCCCTCCCCCTGCGGACGACTTGCTTATTCTATCAAGCGTGGTCACACATGCAGCGTACGGACACGGCGCACACGAGCGCGCGGCATTATACGGCCGGCCACCACTCCACTATGTCAATACAATACTCTTCGGCTGGACTTAGATTATTTAGAAAGCACTTGTAACGCTCATATAAGAAGCGCCACGGAAGACGGATTCCACGTCACAATGGCCGGTACGTGTTGGAGCGGACTAAGGCGGGATACGCAAGGAGATTACGATCCTAAAAAAACATAGGCAAGGCGCGGATATAATATTCCCGCCGCAATTGACTTACGTGCGGAGAGCTTTGGTTTCATCCCATTATTATGGCTGGTTGAGTCAACAGCATAACCGAGAACTGAACAAACTTAATTTGACGCAGAGAGGAAAGAAAATACTGAAATCTAATATAGGAAACACCATTACTTCACTGGGGTTTAATCGGGAATATGGCCAGCTAAGCAACGTAATCAGCTGTTGGTGGATATTTGAATGCCTTTGAAGTTTCAGCGTAGCGCAGCCACGTCCATTTTGTGGGCCGACACACACTGAAGTAGACACGAAGGCAATGAATGCATTAGTACGCGGAACTCACTACAAATGCGTTATAGTTCGCTGCTAATCCGTTTGTGACGAGAATTAGCTTTGTGTTAAATGTGCATTTTAGTTCTATAGTGTAGATAAATATAAGCCCGTGAATACACTACACCTATGTAGCTAATATTTACATACTTACATAAAATAAATAAATATAATGGGACACTTGACACTAAGTGACCTAGTCCTAAACTAAGGAAAGCTTGTACTATGGATACACGGCAACGGATAAACATACTTTTATAGATAAATACATACTGAAATAGGTAGATATTAAACACTCTAGACCCGAGAGCAAACATTCGTACTATGCATACAAATATCTGCTCGCCCGGGAATCGAACCTGGGACCTCAAGCTTCGTAATCAAGTTCTCTAACCATTTGGCGATCCGGTCGTCAAATTTATCATTAATTTGTCCATTTGATAACATAGTTCACGATGCACTATTTTCACTTGAAGAATGCTTGAAAAGATGTTAAATCAAAATGTATTTTTTTAAGAAAACAAATAAAAACTTATGTAAAAATATTATTGTATTAACTTAATTTTGACTTGCGCATGTAACTAACTGAATACAACCTCCTAATCGAAATTGGTTGTTAATAAATTGTCCACCCAGGCTATGTACTATCGTAAAGAGTAGTAAAACAAATTTTCCTTCATTCATTTATATAGTCACCCTATATTTAGGTATGAAGTATTGTCAGAATGAGATGCATTAAACATGACAAGGAAAGGGCATCACGGTCATATCAAGCGCTACGGCGGGCGTGAGACTACGCCGCTGGACGCAGATTATCCTCTACGCGGCTACGCCGTAGCCCCACTGAGCTACGCACGTAGCATTAGCACGCCCAAAGATTGCCATCTGTTTATATTGACCGAGGGAATATTTATTATTGTTTACAAGAAGTTTAGAGTGAGTGAGTGGCTTAAGAATGAATAAATAGTTTTTGAAAAACTTATGTTTTTGCTGGTCAACAGAGAGCGCAACTAGCGAGACTTTCAAAGTGTAACGAGTTTATACGGCTAACTAAGCTTGCCTGATCAGTAGTCTTGAATTAATGAGCCCTTAAATCCATAAGTGTCAAAGTTTGTCGAAGACACCCGCGCTGGTGCGAGTGGCCGTGCATGTGCGGGCCGCTGTGTGCGTGCGGAGACAGCGTCCCATGTGTGGGTACTTTCATAAATCTGTTCGGAGATATATGAGAGCGCAATTTCCGGTATCCGGCCATTAGCGCCGAGCTTTTATAAGCTTAAAGCTTAGGTTAAAGATTTTCTGGGTAGTTTAATGCGAATCTTGTAATAGGTAACATAAATTTTGTATAAAGTATGTGATTGCATATTAGGAGTCGATTCGGGAACTTTTAATGTGTGTAAGTTGCCCTAATGAGTTTTTCTATTACGTACCTTGGATGGTACCATTATGTCGAGTGTGAATGTATGGTTGGTCTTTGGGTGGCGTGAAGATTGACTTATAAATATTAGTAAAAAAAACGTGATTCGATAAATAAACCTTAAACGGATTATTTTGCGTCTATTTGTAATTCACTTAACAATATGTACCTACTCTAAGTAAGCATGTAATAATCAGAACGAGCGTGCCCGAGCGTAGGCCGCGTGGGTCAGTGGGGGCCGGGGGGGGGGGGGGACGACTTATTATTTTTATCGACCGTAAAAAGGTGCCGGACCTCTGCAGACCCTTCCAGAAGGCTCTCGAGTGATTCCAATTATTTACGGATATTTTGTTCTGAATCCTGAAAAATACCGGCCGAAAGGGTACGCTCGGTACTTAGCTTTCGCTTGATTAGTACTTGCTTGCGTTCGAGTCTTTTTAATGGTTTTCTTTTAATCGTTTATCTTCGAAGGTATACTGGTGAGTTAAATGGCTGTGCCGTTGTCGATTTGTTTTTAAGACGGAATTGTTTACGTCCTTACTTACGTACTTACTCTGTTGTGTCGATCTATTAATTCACTATTACAACAAAGTCAATAGCTAAATCTGTGATTATACGTAAAGCGAATGTACACTAATAGTTAATTAAAATGGCGTGGTTTGAACATTCTCGAAGGGAACTTGTGGAGAGGTTGACGCGCAAATAAGGGATGTCTTCGGTTGCAACTCCTTGGAGTGTACGCAATCTTTGCCAAACTTACTTGTCATTACAGATGCCATGTAAAAAACTTAAGTATATTGTTACGACGGCACGCCACCGGTAATTAGTAATTACTAGTTCATTACGCAACATTATAAGTTCTAAATCCAGCTTGCACAAAAAAAAACTAAGCAAGTACTTACTTAGTTTTAAAAGCCGCTTGCTTAATATTAATTTAGATTTAGTCGTGAAACCTATATAAAACTTGACAGTTCTATACATTTTGAAACTATTACTGATTTTAACATTAAATTTAATTTAATTTTTTCTCTAATTGTGGCCAATATCAGATGAAATTTTCTGATCTCATCTAATAAAGCTAGTCTATTTGACGATTGGAGGTCACCTACCAACCAGGTCCAACCTAAAACGTTTTAAGTTTATAAGATACACTAGCTTTTGCCCGCGGCTCTGCCCGCGTAGTATTCGGTTATCGCGCGTTGTTCCATCGGGAACTGTGCATTTTTCCGGGATAAAAAGTAGCCTATGTCACTCCCGGGCCCATAAACTATCTCTATGCCAAAAATCATGTCGATCCGTCGCTCCGAGACGGACTGAAAGACGGACAAACATACAAACACACACACTTTCGCATTATTAGTATGAATGGATACATATAGCTAGTTAGCTACATATATGTATCCATCCATGATCATGCTCAGTTGAGCATAAAATGCAAACGCATTGCCCACTTTCTCTTTTTTTAGCGAAGCTTATAATTTATAAATTGAACATTTCTATAAATGTTAACATTTGTTAGTCGTGTTCTTTGACAGGTTGTGACAACCCTGACGCAGGGCTGTCACAACGGCAGCTGCAACCTGCACGCGCACGGGCTGTTCAATAATGCAGTGATCATATGCACACCCTTTGTACTACGCTAATGTATAATTGAATACACTGATAAGACGGAGGGGAATACTTTTTAAATGTCATATCTCGAATGCAGTAAGTAGTTAACCTTACCTATGTTGTTCAAAGGAAAACACCGAATTACTCATCAAAGTCTTTCAGATTAAAATCTTGTCAATTAAAGCGACAATCTTCATAAATCAATTTCCCCCAAATCGAATGTCAATAAGTAGGGGCGGTTGTTAAACGACGTCTGTAAAATAAAACTTTTCGTGGGGCGGAAAGTTCCGAACAAAAAGAATATTTACATTAATTCTCTTCATTATGTTTTGAAGAATAATCATGGCCACCGTTTCCCATTCCACTCTCCCGATGGAGTTTTTATTTGAATTTTTTTCGTCGCTCCCCGAGTTAGCTGGCGCTACAAAAGGAAGTTTTTATTAGCATCTTAATGATTTTACGGCGAGTCCCCAGTTACAACAGCCTTTATGTTGTCAGATTTTCTTAAGTATTTTTAGCTACTTTTTTGCATCTTACATTATTAAAGTTTCATTCCGTCGCTTAATGAAGCTCATTTCTTCTGTTCGTCCGGGCCTTGATTGCCTTTGTTTTGCATAAAATGCAAGATTTCTATAGATTTCTTTTTACTGGATCGAGTAAGTTCGAGACGACTCCAAATTTGTTCTCGGAAAAGAGAATTAATTGGTTTTTCTTCGCAACTTTAGAATAATTTACATGAAATCGATAAAACAGTGTGTTCATCATACCTTGGAGTACTTAAAAGAAATTTTATGATCCAAGTAAGTTTTCAACTAATCATAATATGTAACGTAAAACACTACAAATTGCGCTTGATTGGTAACTAAATAATTTCCCAGGTTTCAAGTAGTTCAAGTAGGCAAACGACATTTTTTTTTTATAAATCACTGACAATGTGGCTGTTATTAAGTATAAACATTCATACCTAATTAGGGTACGAGTAGTTTATGTGAGCTTGTAAGTATGCACAGTATTGCACAGCCATGGCGCGGCGTCTCGGCCGCGGATATTGCGCCCGTCTCTGCTGCGACTGATTTACGCCGCGACTCGTGTGCCTTCAACCTCCACTTTTCCGGTTCCGTCTTACGCACCACAAAATAATAATTGTCCGGAAAATCGTCGGAGGCTGTATGTAATGTTATGAGAGGAAGGCCGCTCGTTTTCCTCGGGCCGCAATCGAGTCCGAGATCTTGCTTTCTTTTTAATTTCCCTGCGGCCTCCTAATGAGGTCCCTTCGGCGGCGGCGGCGGCGGCTGCCGTTATCTATGATATTCTTGAGGTTGATGCTTATTGTGCGTGTCACTGATGGCTTCCCTTTTTATTATCCTCTCGAACACAATTCAGCGGCCGCCCAAATGAGTTCTTCTCATTTGCTTTGCTTTCTTTATTTCTCTAGGCGGCAGTTTGTCTCGTGTCACGGGTTCTTTTAATTTCAAATGGCCACAAATTGTGGCCGGCTTACAATTTGTTCGTAATGGAGTAATTCTGCGTAACAACAACAGTTTAAGGGCGACTATTGTGTATTTTGTTTTATCTATTCGTAATGGTAGTAAAATGTAAATAAATAACACTGCACCACCCGCACTTATCTATTAAAATGAGAGATTATTGCCGAGTCGAGCGATACGCCCAATATAACGGTGTTGTTTTCACTGGATTGTCCAATATTGTCACAATCTGTGTGGAAGGGCAATTAGAGACGTGTCGCACGTGGCGGCGCGTGGCGCGGCTCCGGCGCGCGCGCCGCTCGTAAGCCATGCTTGTTTACTCGCACGCACGCCGTGGTGACGCCACCCGCCATGATATCTTATACAAAAATCATTTCGATACACTCTAAGACAACATTAGCTGTTTACCCTGGCACAAATGAGGGGTAAATTGATTCTTAAATTGCGACGAGAATTGAAATTAAAGACCGTGGATGTCCCAGTTGCCGCTACACGATTCTCAAACAACTTGCTGAATTAATAAAGTGAATTGCTACCTACTGAAAATTTGTGGGTATCAGCTTAATCCCCCTTCTGGAATTTAAAAATCGCATTTTTGCCAGAAGATTATACCGTACGACAACCATAAAAGAAAACAGGGCCCCTCGATAATGCGCTGGCTCTGAGGAATTTTTATTCCGTTCAAATCTCTCTTGACATACCTATATTTTGCGAGATCGCTTGGAGATTTTAATACCCGATTTTATTTAAATTCGTTTAGGCGGTGCGGGTGACTGCGCCCCCAGACATTTATCGCGAGGGCGTGATTGTGTTTATAAGCAAAAAGAATCTCACACTCCCTGCGACGGTTTACACGAACTCTTCAACTTTTGTATGAAAGGGATTCAATTTTTATTTTGGCCACAGATTCTGTAGGAAACAAAAATGCTGAAAAATCTAAAAAAAAATCAATTAAATAGTTTTAAAACTCAAGCTTGTATTTTTCATCCACTGTTTCTTCTAAAATACTTATATTACAAACTTTGTATTATCTTTTATTACATTTTGTTAAATTTTATTCTCATAAATCTAATTTGGTGACTAAAAAAAGATAATAAGTCTTTCGTTGGACAGATTCGATTATGATGTATTAGTACGGTAGTGATAGTAGGTAGTTTGTTTTTTATTCGGCTCATCAATCTTTTACTTTGGTAGACGTGTATCCAACATTTGTTGGACCTCAGAGACAATACATACATATAGAGCGTCTATGCTATAGACGTTTCATTTTAATATTATATTTCACAGATATTTATTAAAATTACTATTATTATTTATTATTATTAGTTATATTATTAATTCGAATAAAATGTTCTAACGGAGTAATATCGAGCAAGTCAACAAGTAGCGGGTTAGCAATTAAACAATATACTTACAGAATGGAAAGTTGAGATGGGGCAGCAATATAACTTTAGTTAAAATGTTCAGGTTTTAGCTGTCGACATACTGTTCAATTTTTTTTAAGTATAAAGGATTAATATTCGTAAAAAAACAACATGCGAAAGTTTCACTTTGCAAATAGTACCCTAAGAACTGTATGGAAAAAGTTTTCTTTGATTTGTGGGAGTTCTAGTACTCTAACCATAGTTGGACTGAAAGAGTGTTTTTAATCCTTGATAGAAATGGGACCAATTGGCATTAAAAAAAAAGTTAAATCTGTCGATTTTCCCGCTGACTGTACATTTAAACAAAAATCTGTGAATGTCGATTGTCATCATTCAAAAAGTTAGTAAAAGCCTCCTAATAGTATTTTCGCGTAGCAGCAAGAGATCTAGTAGCTGCCCTTGCTGCCCCATCTCAACTTTCCACCCGTTAAATAACAAATGGAAAGTTAAATTAATATTGAAATAAATTTTTGGTAGTAAATGATCATATTAACATAAAAAAATATTGATGCTAAAAATTCCACTAGTTCATTAGGTGTTCCTAATATTAGTCTGAATATAAGACGGTGAAAATTTCAAAGCAAGCCGTTATGACAATAAATAAATATATCTTACCTGCTTATATTCATGTGCGTAAAACTGTTTAATTTCAGGTTGGCATCCATTTCATAATTCCATCTTAGGCCACTAGGTTGGCAACGCATCTGCAATCCCCCTAGTGTTGCAGGTGTCTATGGGCGGTGGTCATCTCTCACCATCAGGAGACCCACTTGCTCGTTTGCCATCCAGTCAAATAAAAAATTGAAAAATTAAAATTAAATTAATTTCATTATTTATATCATAGAACGGAAATCAATGGGAAATTATTTGATAAATGTTTGTCCTCTAAAACAAAACATAATAAGTAATAGAACAAAATAAAAACGGCAACTATACGGTAGTACGGAACCCTTGGTATGTATGTAATCCACGTCGCACTTTTGGCTGCCTATTTTATTACCATAAAAAATAGGTAGTTTGCTTCAGCAAACTTTGTCTGGTTTTAACATTTTCTTGATAGTGTTGCCGCAGTGCCATCATTCACTTAGTGCGACGTGTCATACCTACCGAGTGCAGCGTCACCCCTCCCCCGCCTCCTGGCTTCCAGGACTCCCCGCTGCACCCAGGGTGATCATTCTTCATTTGCCGCCTCCTGTCTCGATCATCCACTTGACCGCAGATGCGATTTCTTATCCGAGATATATAAATTAATGTAGGGAGTAGCTGAAGGTTATTTTAAGTCTGGAACATAAAGTAAAAGATAGTTTTAGAATATGAACATAAATATTTTCAAATGCATTAGGTTGCTACTGTTAAATTATTCGATTTGAAGTACGTTAAAGCATCGTCGGCACTAATGAATATCAATCAATCTCTGAATAACGTTGATTTTCTAAGATATTAATTCAGATTTCTTTAATATTTATTGTAATGACATGTTCATGTCCTTCAGAAAAATGACGGTCATTTTTCGCCTTGTTTTTCCATCACAATGAATTCCTCCGCCAAAATTTTCCCCGCCATTTGTTCCCATCGCGCAAGATCTTTTCGTATGAGGCGAGTTCTCTTTTAATATATGTGCCCGGAATACCGTGGCCATAATTTACGCCGACCTCTGGCGGACCGGACATAACAATCCTCGATTTGCTATAATATCGGTCGTGCGTCCCTGTCGGGCGCGGGGGCGGGCGCCGCGCGCGAGCGGGCGGGCGGCTACGTGCCGCGTATAATAAGCATTTCATGCACGGGGCGCGGGCGCGGGCGCGGGGTCCTGAGGTTACGTACCTATTTCCCGTAAGTCGTGTACCTAACCGGACCGTACATTATGAGTCGAGGGTCAGCGTCCGCCGCTCTGTCCCGCTCCGGCACAGGAACGCAGCCCGAGCATAATTTCGTGTGATATATCGCAGACGCTTGGGCCGCCTCCATGAAAATTGTCCTATTTTCATGTTAGCCGGGTGGCATTTAGTTGGAAAATAAGAGCGTCCTCCATGACCTGACTGTCGCTGTTTACTTACGTACGACGTATATGTGTGGAGGTACGGGAAAGTATTACCGATAGCGGTCGTTCTAGCGTTGAATTCATCTTCTATCTGTACGATTTATACACGAGGAGGCCGTAAAACGGAACAATAAAAACCCAAAACAGCAATAAATTTCGTGCAATAGACGCAAAGGTTCGAGCGTGCCTTATCAATTCCTTCCACGCATGGGACTCGATCGCCCAATAAACTTATGACGAAACTCACACAAAACAAAATAGGTATTTACCTTATTCTGTACAATTCTTGTAGAAGGGTGTGGGTCTCAAGTAATGAATTTGTGGGAAGTAAACAGTTAAAGAGGTGGCACTGTTTACAAGCATTCAACACTTAGACAGTGGACAATCGTACGAGGGTCGCAGGTAGGCAGAACAAATAGTGGACAAGTCCTCTGTGCCTCCACGGGGAGGGTCATCTTAAAGGACCAGAGAACGCGGCTTTCAGGTAGACCGCAAGGTGTTCTTTATGCATTAGTAATGTCAACTAATTGAAACCGAACTATGATGTTGACCACTTTCACTTATAATCAATTCAAAGCGTCTTACAAGCGTCTTTACACTACCATTGTAGATTTTACTGCCTAGGTAGGTAAGTATGTACAGTCAAGGGCAAAAATACCTATGTATAACACGTTACTTTAGTATTACTTTAAATGCTGCCAATCCCGTGATTTATGTCAAGATCTGGTAGCAGCAAGTTGATTTGATTGATCATTTACAATCATAATCGATCGATGTCGACTGTCGAGGTAAATAATAAACAAATATCTTTGCAAATAAATTATATCCATTTTGAGTAAAAATATAGATTGTCTTTTAATTTATGTGAAATATTTCGGCAGATGATTGTCACGTTAGGAAACTCTCCCGTATACGTTTTACAGCATTGTTTAAATTGTGCTTAAGAAATTGTGACAGGTATATTGTGAAACAAAAAATACGACAAAAAAACAAAGGTGTCGTCAAGCTAAATAACTCAACAAAACTATCTGCTGAAATATTTTGCATTATCTAATTCAATGGGAATGACACTTTATATACATAAAGCCGTTATTAAATTCCATTACATTCAACTACACTAGTAGTAGTCGGACTGGTCAGCATAAGAAAGTTGGGCGCACATAGTACGGTGTCCGGGCATAGAGCTGTTAATAATTGGAGAGTGCGGTCCGGCGCACTTACGGCTGCGATTCATTATCGTTACGGTCTGGGCCCGACGGAGATCTACGATATAGCTCCCTGATTGACCCCGCATTAAAAATTACATACAAACAGAGGAAACGGACGCTAATAACGGAGTTGTTGGTAGGTACTTTCTTTGTTCAATTCCTTTCCCTAACCGATCAAAAATTTATACGGTGCCCGATCGATGGGATTGCGGCGATTCATAACGTAATCGGAGTAAATTGTACGCAAGACTGTCTCGCTAGTATTAAATGGCTCCTTTGATTCGTTAGGTTAATTTCGAAGGGGCCGAGGCCGGCGAGCGTCGGTGGTCGCCGGAGGGTCGAATAAATATGTCCCAAAGAGTTAAGTGGGAGAGAAGTGCGGAGCGGAGACCGCGTCCGACGTTTGCTCTTCCACTCGTGTTGTTGCACCACTTATTACACACAAAGTTCTGTTAAAGTTTTCTCCGACACTCGAGCGTGAGTTTAATTTACTCGATAGTGTAAATAAAGCGGGCGGTGCGGGAAGTTTCGCGGCGGCGGCCCCGGCGTCGGCGACACCCGCTGCGGTCGAGTGATAATAACGTCCCGCCGCCTGGGACTTCCTTATTAATCGAGAACGACAAATTTTAACGACAAGAATTAATGAATCTCGTTACACGGGTTAATCCCTCGCTCGTAAAGCGTGCGCTAGCGGCAGTTAAGGTGTGCGCGAGTGAAGGGCTGCCTCCAAGACCGCACACACAGACTCATTCTTACGCAGCCACTATACGAGTATATGACAAACCATCCAAAAACTAATCAAAACGACAGTTAAAAAAACTTTTCAATCTTGCTTTATATTTTAAGTAGACTTACATGTATTGGCTACGTGATGTACCTACAAGAAAAACACTGTTTCAAGCTTGCCGTTTCATTTAGCTATTAAATGTTAAATTGTCGACTCAAATCGAGTATTAAAGCGGTGAGATGAAACGAGTGCGAACGACGACTTGACTGAGGGAATCCGAGATATATCGCCCAGTTAACGAGCATGTGCGAATGGAACTTTATTGTAATTGCCTTTTGTAAGATCGGGACAGGGTCATTACAGACCGTCCTCCCAGACCGACCTCCCGTTTTGCAAAACTTTCTTGTGTACACTTCTGCTTGTGGGTATTTAACTAGTTACTTAGGGAACAGTTATTTATTACTTTTTGAAAATCTGCTAATTGATGCATTGTAGGTACCTTAGTAACTAACGGTTGCTTAACCATTTCAAAAATTACATCTTATAACACAAAAAAACTTGAGCTTTGTTAAAATAATTAGAACTGTTTAAAATGATATTGTAACAAACGACAGGTTGATATCGGATCGCGGCGTGTGCGGCGAGCAATACGCGTGCTCGTATTCATCAGGTGAGAGGCGCGGCACATTAGGGCGCTCAGGCGGCCTCAAAGCCAGAAGACTGATTATGTCTATCCGCAATTTCTCTCCGGCCCTATTCTCGCGAGCGAAAACTAGCGAGTTTTCCACCGCGCTATTAAGCGGTCGCTTTTGCATTTATCCTTATAATGGAAAATGTGCTACTAATTAATTTAAAGCGAAACTCATTTATGTTGAAATGCGTGTCTATTAAGCGATGATGGGATGAGCGCTTCTTGGGTCTACTCTTACACGCTGTGAATCGTTTAATTGTTTCTGGATAAGTAGATTTAACCAGTAACGCTTTGTGCTTTTGCTATTTCTACGTTTGAATTTGTAGCTCTAACATAGTTGTAGTGAAAATTATACGTAGTCCGGTTACAAGCCCTCACCCCATTAAGTAGAGGCGAGCTCATTCTCGGTAAGACTAATCAAATAACAGTCTCCCCATCGGCCCCTGCCCCCCGCCGCCTCGCGGCCAGCGGTCATCTCTCTTATCGATTGTGGTGGAATTCGTGCACCGAATGCGATATTTCCCAGCAAACGCTACACATTCTAAGATACAATCGGAGGAGGAAATAATACTGGATTGTATTTGAAAATGTATTTGTGGCATTTTAGAAGTGCTTTGTGCTTCCGACTGGTTTATATGTACGAGGAGATTTACTTGCATCGATATTTTTTTCGAGAGCGGATTTTTTAACGCCTGTTGTTGTGCGTTTGATTTGCGTTTCCATCGATGAGTTGTATACTCTTACATTTACCACCAGGCGCTAGGTGCATCCTACAACCAATTGTTGTTGCAAACTCCTTGCATTTTATACTTTTTTACCATTACCTATTTAAAGTTCTTTTTTGTATATAATATATTTTTTGTATATATCGTGTTAGTTGTTTCTTTTGCTTTGGTTGTGTGTTGTGTTACAGTCTTACAGTCCATCCCACACGTTTCAATTATTGTTCCGAATCATAAATGCAATGGTGAGTACTTATGGTAACGAAAGAGTATATAGGTATGGAAGTAAAAAAATTGGTATGAGATTCGTAGTATTACTTCCTAAAACTGATGAACAACTGAATGAAAAATGAGAATAATTTGGTTAAATTATGTTTTAATTAGCTCTTCTTGTTTTTTTTTTAGATGTTCTTATTATAAACTGATTTATTCATATTAAATTACTATGAGCGGATTGCTTGCAACTGTTATCCAAGTGGGAGCCAGTTTTATGTGCACCAATCGGCCCAGTATGCAGGATACTGCAGTACATGCATTTGAGAAACACATAAATGGAGAGTAGGTAAATGCGAGTACAGATGCCGGCACTGCGCTGCTGACCGTACGTCGCTTCACTGGACTGTGAAAATGATTTTGATTTGACCCTTTGAAGGGAGTCTCTACCGCAAAATTACATTTCTATCTGCGAATTTGCCTCCACATGTATATGCCGCTGGTAATTGGGAGGAGAGGTTCCGTAATATTTTTATACCTGCGTATGTATATGCATATACATATACCTATATTGTGTTTCCTTTATGAATAAAACTGAGGTCAATGTTTCACGTTTAAAGCGCTACGGTGGCGCGGCGCTTTATCTGAAAATGTGGCGACACAGAAGAAAATTTTATTCTGAGAGATCTCGTCTTACTGCTGATGTATTCAGCAGAATATTCCCATATGTGCGTAATTCTGCGGAATGGCAAAAAAGGTCTGTTTGAGGGGTGAAATATGTAAATTTATTGTCTTGGGCGCCTCCCGCGCGCGGCGCCCCCGTCATACGCCGACACGTAGGATAAAGGAAATGTTAATGCCTGCCAATTTATGTGCTTTTCTATGATTTTGCTGAATCGGGCCGCCGTTTTCCCCTTTATAGCTTAGCGGAGAACGCATTTTGTTTATAAATTGAAGTGTTTCCAATGTAGCTGTTTAAAATTACAGTTCTGAAAGTAAGATAACGTGGATTTGCAAGAGATACTTTGTTTTGTAATATTGCAACGTGTTTACCAGCTTACCTAGGTACTAAAGTTTCACATGTACTTATTACTTGAATAGTTCTTGCTTATCATATTAGACCCTCATGACGCATTGATACAGGAAGTATAAACGTAAAATGAATAAATAACAATGAATAAATCATCAAGCAGGAAAATAAATCAAATAAAAGACAGCATCTCTACATCGACACGTCACGGTCGGTTAACAACGGCGACAAACATCCAATATGATTCCCCCAGCGATATGCACTGACTAATACACAAAGGCCAAATGTGCCATAATACCAGCATAATTTAATGTTTTGCTCACCATATTGTATTTTATTTATGAGTTATGCCCGGTTGGCCGTATTTTTTCCTTGTTTAGCAACTTGTCCAGGCATATCGCCGTCCTTTTCGCACAGAGGGTGCTCATCGCGGCAGTATGAACGGATGGTTAAATAGTACGAGTTAACTTACACCGCATCCGCTACGCGTCATTTAGGGGTGCTGTGGATGGCTATATGCAATGGTGGTCCAATTAAAAATAGATAGAAAAAGTGAAACGCAAATTACAATTTGAAATGAATATATTGTGACTTCATGTACAGTCGCAGAAATTGAATACGTATCAGGGTGGAACCTTTCCATTATCTATTTCGCTATAATTTGTGTGGCATGTGTGAGATGTAAACATGACACCTGTTACGTGATTCAGTTTCTTGGACTGTACTTAGTTAATAACTGTTATACAGGGGTGATTTATGCTGTCTAGGGTTTTTTTACCCTTTCTTCTTACAAATAATACAAAAGAGAATATATTTGTTTCATTGTTTGTCACTCTTATACGATAAAAGTATTCAACCGATCGTGATGAAATACACCAACCGAACGAGTTGTTTCCTGCGATTTCATCGGCAAAGAATTCGTTTATCGTGCCTCTGCATAAACTATCTGGGATAAAAACCATCCTATGTCCAGAGTTTCAAACTATCTCTGCATCAAATTACATCACGATTCGTTGAGTACATTCAGGTAAAAAGCTCTGACAATTGGGCCTTCTTAGTAATTTTTCGTGTAGATTTATTTCGCACCCTACTTTTCAGTTATGAAGAAAAATTCTTAGGCAATTAAAAATGAATATGCCCAAATTATCTGCAAAACTCAAAAGTATTTCCTGTATCAGAATCATTACAATATTTTGACATTTCGTTAGGTATTAAAACAGTGTATACAAAATAATAGATAAAAAAAATTGTGAACATAATAAGGCAGCAACAACGGTGTTGGTATAGCGGACGTCTTTATGGGATTAGGTACTGTAATGCCAAATTAAAAGATCGCGCTTCAAGTACATATTTACCTTTATTTTAGGGTACATAAAATATATCTTAGCAATTTGTTTTACTTTTGCATTTATCTTTTGTAATTGGACGTACAGGCACAATACAAGTAATAGATTACTTCTATTGTGGTACAGGTAAACGTCCAATAATCTGTGGTCATTAAATGAAAACGCACTTTGACTTCTAAATTTATTCATTACGTGTTGCATAACATCATCCCACAAAAAGATAGCCAAATCACAAAAGGGCACAAGTGGTACCGGGTCGTCACGAAAGAAGTCCATTTTGACAACGGGTTGGACGAACAATTTTTCAGATGCTCGGTCGTTTAATTTAGGAGGGGCCGGTCTGTCGATATTTAAATTTTTTAAGCATCGCCCAGACAGGGACATGGGAGGCACAAACAATTTGTCTGTAGGTGCACATTTATCAGGCAAAACTGTGAATTGCTATTGTTTTATTGCACTTCACAAGTCTTGTTATATTTATTTAACTGCTAGTACTGTAAGTGATATAAGTTTAAGCCACAGTACTAATGATAAGTAGAAATCTTATCGTAGAAATACATCTATCTAGAATCCATGTTATTAATAACACTAAATTATGCCACTTATATGTAATATTTTTTTAACCATAATTTTTTTTTATTCGACTGGATGGCAAACGAGATAGTGGGTCTCCTGATATCTGTCATAACGCAGTTTTAAACATTAATTCAAGTCGCGCTTCGTTTCGTTACAGTAGACTTATTTGTAAAACTACCTAAATGGCTTTTTAACCATTAAGGCGCCTCGCGCTTTTAGCTCGTTCGACATATATTTTCTTTTCATTATCAGTTTTTTGGTAGCAATATAATAAATGCCTTAACCTCTTGTTTCGAAAATAAAATACAGTACCTAATGGTAAAAATGTATTACAAACTTGAGCATGACGCATTTAGAGTTTGAACGAATAGTAATTCATTTATTAAAAAAAAAAACATTTATTCTTGATATGTTTAAAAAAATCATAAATATAGGTGCCCACTTACAACAATTTATGTGAAGAAAAATGTAGCGTATTAAAGCATGTGCAATAAAACCACTAAATGACCAACTTGTCACCCTACTCATTCATTATCAAATATTAACACGAACGCCAGATGACGTATAACAGCGGACTGTCTGTTTGTTTGCCAACATTTACATAATAAAATTCATAAAAGTGACAAAACGGTACGATTAGCGGCGCGTGCGCTCCGCGGGGGTGTGCAAACGGCGGTCGGTAGGGATTTTTGGGGTACCGCTACTACACATAATACTTATGGTTCAAATGTAACATATCAAAAATCTGTTACGATTTGGTATCAGTTTATAAAGGCTAAGTAGAATAATTATTATTTATTACAAGCTAAATATAAGATACCAGTAAAAGGATACCTTTTGTACCTACCTACTCGTACACGTGAAAAAAGGTAAACTTATTCTTATACGCTAAATATGGATCTTGGTTGGCAGATTTTTTTTAAGTAGGCGAAAGGATTTTTCTGGATAATATAGTTAGGCAACTTAAAAAGGCGACCTGGCAGACCTAGACGGCGATGGCGGGATGAACTAGACTTCTTCTTGAAGGACTGGCCCTTGTATGCAGGGGACAGAGAGCAGTGGAAGTATTGGGGGGAGGCCTTTGCTCAGCAGTGGGACAAAATGGGCTAACAATAATAATAATATAGTTAGGGAGTGATATAAGCAGAGTTTGTAACTATCAAGTAATCTGTGGTTTGTAATTACAATCCCTGAAAGTATCCTTGGGCGACCGAGTTTCACTCTAACCTAAAACTGAAAACGTGAGTTTCCTCATAAGCAAGACGGTATTACCATCCCCGAGAACCCCCACATAGCAAATTTCATGGACATTGCTACAGCCGTTCTGAAGATCCCCGATATAAATAAATACATAGCTCTTTTACGGGTTAGATTATAAGAGATTCACAAACAAAGTAATACCTACTGTACGACCCCTGTATGTGAAATATAGGTATTCTTTAAACATTGCGCCATGTTTTACTATAAAAACAATTGCCTATCTCACTCCTGAAAATCTTTTACGGTCTAATTTCATACAGTTAAAGTTACCAATAAATTGCTGAAACATGCTGGAATAAATGACAGGAAGCAATTGCATATCATACAATAGCTATGTATATCATTTATGAATAGTGTTCTTTTGGATTTGACTGGCTTCACGCATAAACACTACGGGGCTGTTTCACCAACCATTGATTATTGTTAACTGACGGTTAAATGTGCTGCCGTCTCTATTTGTTTTGTTCGAATAGACGGAGACGGCATCACATTTTATCGTCAGTTAACACTAATCAATAGATGCTGAAACAGCCCCTAAAACTTTATTTCAATTATTTATCTCTACCCACGGAACCCTAAATCGCAGCATCAACGCAGTGATCCCCGCGCGAGGTGTGGAGCCAGCGGGGGTGTGTTAATGCAAATTGTGGCATTAGCGTTATGGCGATTACTATCTGCTGGCATGCGCGCGCGGATTTATACACAATGATTTACTGCGTCATATAAGTGGATCCTGTAATCCCTGCCACGGGCACAAAGCTACCTCCTTAAAGAACGCCTTCCACAAATATGCCAACTCTCTGGTCGCACACCACCACGCCATCTCTAACTCAATTTATGTTACAAATATCAACAATGTTTCCGCATAAATAAATAATTAAGGAACTTGGTAAATAAGCGTGGCGGCCTCATTTATTATTCTTTATAAGGAAACAAAGGCGAGGGTTAGTCGTAATAAGGCTCCGCCACCTCGCCGGCTTATCTTTATTGCCTCCAACCCACGTAGAATAATAAATCGTTTTCATCAAAAACAAATACTCGACAGTTTTTGCTGGAGTCGAGCGAGCGGGTGGCAGGGTGGCAATTTTCCACCCCTATAATACAATATTTTCCGACATTTTCCACGGGAATACAGCTCTGAATCGCTCGCTCACAGCAGGTTCCTTTAATGTGTATTTTTCGTCCAATCAGAGAGCGGCGAGAGTCTCGATATTACCTCAACTGTCACACATAAAGTGGAAAATATGGTCTGCCGATGTGGGGGCGCGGGCGCGCCGAGCGCGGCGGCGGGAGCGGGCGCGGGCGCTGCTTGGCAGGCCGCGCGCGTGCCGCCGCGCCGACCTTCCAACAGCTTTATGGCTTTTCTTTCAGCTCCTCTCAGGTACGGGCCGTATCATAACACGGAATAGCGGTGCGTGATGTGAACCCGTGATAAAATAAATGTCGAGATAGGCTTATGTATTGTACTGTTTATCTTAATAATGGCCGCCCGGAGAAAACTCTGGATTAAATTTTCGTTTTTTATTTAAGTCGAAGTGTTTGAGATAAGAGTGCGCAGGAAGCAATCTGTTTAGCACCCTATTACTGCAGATGTTCGGTGGTCACTAAAGGGGAAATGAATTTTTGGTCAACATTGTGGGGTTATTTTGGAATTGTGAATACTGTCTTAGATTCAAAAGCAAGTAGGTAGTTAGAAATGAAAAAATAATTCAATATTTAAATGAAACAAATTCAAGTATCTATAAAATTGAAGCAAACAAGAAGTCAATGAATGTAGGTATCGATGTCAAAGTAAATAGGAAGCCCCTGGCTGAAAAATATGATAACCGGCGTGGGTGCGGTCGCGCCGCCTCCGCCGCCGGCGCAATTGCCAGCCTCGGATATAAATCGCGATTCATTTCTCATCGTAACTTTTTGTCGGTTCTTATCTGTTAGACTTCACTTTTCATCATCCGAGGGGATTTATGTAATGCCTAGTCATTTCTCGGCGTCGGGCGAGGCTTATCGGCGGAGCGAGCTCGCTTGATTGATGAGCGTGCAAAAATAAATGTTCAGTTAAATTATTCGATAAGTTGGAAACGGAAGTTAAACGGGAATTATCTATGTCTTGCCCCTGAAGATTTCACGGTTGTAACTTTTATGTCGGCGGAGTGATTGATTGATCGAAGTGGTTAGGTAGGCTTGCAAGGGGGTGGAAGATGATTTTTTGAATCCTAAGCAATCGTTCGAACCTTTCGATATTAAAGATTTTTCATTGATCTATGTAAATAACAACGTTTTCATGAAAGAAGACAAGTAAAGAAAATGCCCGATTCAAATCTTGCAAGTGAACTTTGATACCAGTGATCGAAATGACTTGAAATTTGGTCCATGTCTAGGTGTTTGCACCTTTCTGCAATATTTATGATTTTTTCTTATTAACTAGGTACCTACTACAGCCACAACTAGACGTCCCGCTATTAACCACTTGACCACACCGAGGCTAATAAAGTACCTACACGGAGGGGAATCAGCAGTGTAAAATTAAGCATGAAGCTAATGCCATAATTGCAGGCAATCGGCGCCCCTCGATGATTGACGACGTCGCCTGCGCCGCATTTACATCTTTCCTACATTTCTGCGATTGCTGCAAGCTCGACGCCATTTAGAGGTCCGTTAAGGTCATCTTTTATTTCGTGACATGCTGCTGTATTTGAGTTGGTCCTAGAGAGATTTATTCATTGACAATTTAGTACAGACCTAAGTTATATAATCTTGTATTATTTTGTATTGGAAATATTTTGTCTACATATTCATGATGATGATGATGATAACTAACTAACTAACTAAACTAATTTCATTTTCTAATTTCACTAATTCAATTTTCATTTTAATTTCATCCACGACCGAAAATTTACCAAACAGCCAGCCAATTGTCCAAAAGTCACTTACAAAATCCGAAATATAAAAAAAAAAACTATGTTTTCTGTGTTTAGCTTATGCCAATAATGAAATGATTGTGTCCAAATCATAATAAGGTGTATTTACTGAGACTTAATTATCTTCTCGGACTGCTAAATGTTTTGTAACAAAGGTATGTTTTTAATGTTGTGTTTAGGAATGACCGCTTTAACTAAAAGTAAAAATTTATAGTATTTATATTTACTAATCCTACCTATAAGTTTTCTTTTAATTTATTTTGATAACTATATTGTATGTGGAACCAAATACACGATTCAAACCCAAATCTTTAATATCGAAATTGAGGCGGGAACGTGAATTTCATTTATTTTGTTTACGATTTTCTGACGTGTTATTTTTATGAAAATAAAATGAGTTCTACAAGACTGGGCATTTTAACAATCGGATATTAGGTTCTTGACATTTTGACACCTGGACATTGTGACAATTGGCCCAACATACTCCGGGGTCATTTTTATTATTATTAAAGTGTTAATTTTGTTTAGATTGTAGGTAGATTGTTATATAAACGTATTGTGTTTTTATAATATTTTCGTTTTATTTCCTTCCATATTTGGAGAAAAGCAGTATACAGGCCTCGGCAGGAATATAATTTCGTGGATTCGTATCTATTGTAGGACTCAGCTCCGCCTCGTCCTTCAAAAGTATACTCATCCACGAAATGACTTTTCAGGCCTCTGCAGTAATATACTATTTTAACTCAAGCTATTTTTGCTGAATGTATTTTTAGTTGACTTTACTCGTATTATTAACCATTGAGGAGTTCCGTCCTGTGGTAACGGTTTTGACCGGAAACCCAGAATTTCATGACCACAATTTTTCACTAATTTCAGCTCAATCCGTTCCAAAAAGCGGTCGAAAAATTGTTTGCGAATTTCCAGGATGTATTTACAGATAACATACATACCTACACGTAAATTTTAATCCTAACGAAAATCAAAATTTGAAATCAAATATTGTGCCTATTAAGATTTCTAAAAGCTGGACTTATATACTTTTTACATTATATATGGTTATAGAGGGATTTACTCGTAACTAAGCCAGTTACAAATAGCCTAAGTTTATTTCCTCCGTTTGCTGTTAAATTCAACAGTTGCAACTTCGGTACTAGTAGTAATTCCCTTGTGTAAAACCTACATGGGCAATAGCCGAACTTGTGCTCTAGATTCTTAAATTGCATACGAACGGCAGTCAGACCACTTAAAAAGAGCATTGTGGCTAATCTCTAGCGACACATATACAAACAAAGTTTAATTGTGAGCGGCGCCGGCCCCGAGCAAAACAGATTACAGTCTTACCACGCTCACCTTCGATTCCTGCGCCTTCCCGCCTGCACACTCGTTTCCAATCAATCCAACCACACATATTTGTATGTAGACGTCGTGCTCATGTTTTTATTGCCGACTGCATCGAATGACGGCCGCAAACATTGCATCCGCCCGCCTCCCCGTGCGGGTGTCGGAAAAACCTTTTATTTTTAATTTCGATTTTGATTTTTTCCGAGCTCACCGAGCCGTTCTATTTTTTTGTTTCATTTCATAGCGCAGGGTGGGTGCGCGACAGATCGGAATTTCAGATATGTACAATTTAAAATCGTGTAAGTACGGTCAGCGTGCGGGCTGGGGCGGTGTTGGAAGTGCTCGCTCCCGCTAGACTGACGCCTGTCGACTTGTTTTCTTTGCTTTTTTGCGGATTCTATTTTCATTTGATTGCATTTGAATTTCCGCCGCCAATATCCGCTAACTAAACACGATTAATGCGGAGCGGAGATGGACAGCCGGGCGGAGCGGGGCCGTGATGCTGTCGGTTTTTGTCGTTTTATATTAGAAGCCAGCTAATTTATTGCAAACTGCGCTACGGGACTCTTACAATGTTGAAGGTGCTACGAGAATTACCTACCAATACGGAATACTAAATGTCTTCGCATTTTTTTATTTAAACAGAGGATTTGTTTGGTTCTTTCTTATGCATCTCGACATGAGTAAGACGTAGCGACATTTATTTAGTTTTATCGGTGATATGATATAATCCCTATCCCTACTTATCCCTACTTCCCTTAGTAAATGTGAAAGTAACTCTGTCTGTTACGCTTTCACGTCGAAACCGCTGAACCGATATAGATGAAATTTGGTATAGAGATAGTTTAAGCCCCAAAGATCAACATAAGATACTTTTTATTCCGGTAGAGGGCGCCACCGCGCGATAACCTAGGTCCGCGCAGACGAAGTCGCGGGCATAAGCTAGTAATATTATAAATGCGAAAGTAACTCTGTCTGTCTGCCTGTCTGTTACGCTTTCACGTCGAAACCACTGAACCCATTTTGATGAAATTTGGTATATAGGTAGTTTGAACCCCAAGGATCAACATAGGATACCTTTTATTCCGGTAGAGGGCGCCATCGCGCGATAAACGAGATCCGTGCAGACGAAGTCGCGGGCATAAGCTAGTATGACATAAAATTTTGTGTGGAGTTTCATAGCCACTAAAGTATTGTGAGTTTTAGTTACTTAAAGTTTACCAGGTCAGGGAACAGGCTATGTCCACAAATAAATAAGTTATAAGTCACGGCACCTAAACATTTCGTTTTAGCGATACTAGGGCCTCAGAAACAATGAATAGTAATGGCACGGCCTGCCCCACGTCCGCGCGATACGCCGAAGCACAACAAACAGCATTTATAATGGGGACAAGTCGGCATGAGATCGATCACGGCCGTTATTGGCAAACTTCTCCGCGACACGGTCCTTGATTAAAAGTATGCAAATTTTATTACATCCTGCGGGGGACTCGCACTCCGGCGTTTACGTACGCCCTGTCAAATTCTATTATAATGGTACTTCCAGTAAATTTTCATGCACTGGACTTTAAATAAAATTAATATTGTTAATCTTGTGAAGTCTCCATAGGTGAATTTCTGCTAGATTTGCTAACTATTGTCACAGCTATTGTTTACTGACTGTAGCTAAATTATAGATGTAAATGTTATAACTACATTAAAATAGTACCTAGTCATTTTTTTTCTTCAGGTTCAATGTTTTGGTTTGCGATGTTTAATTATTAAAACCTGTATTGTATGTATGTACAGAAAACTTCTAAGATATGTTTAAGAACTTCTACAGTGTCAAATAACATATCTATTATCATGAAAGTTACATTTTTCACAAAAACTCCAAGAATTGTGAAAGTGAGTTAATTATTCAATGTATTTTGCGTAATTCAAAAGTCCTTAACATACCATTTACGAGTTTATATAAAAAATATATGCAGACAAAAGGAGTACTTTAAATTATCTTAATCTAAACAATCATTAGGCACGATACACAGGTCGATCGATGCAGAGTCGTTTTTGCAATAAATAATTCGTAGCAACGTGTACTAAGAGTGGGGTTTTGTTTATGTCAAATTGTAATTTATTGGTTACTCGGCTCGACTTGGATATTACAGCGGGAGGCCGCCCCCTCCCCCCGGCCCGTTCGATGAAAATTTTATATTGCCGTGTCGTCGTTACGTCATTCTGTTTTTTTCTTGTCCATGACCAGCTAAAGCGATCTTTTGATTAAATTAAGGGGATGAACAGGGTATTTTTATACTGATTGATAGGTTGACACAGCGTTTCGAGGAACATTGTCGGAATTTATATTAGGTGCAGCGATTGGAAGTATATTTAATGGTATAATTTATACAGTTAATAAAAATTAGCTTGAGGCTATCAATCAGCCAGAAGCCCCAATAACCAGCTATGTCACGCTGTTGATTGAATTTGTATCAATGGATCGCGTAGTTTGGTGTATAAGGTACGGATATGCTATTTATAATGATTAAAAACTGTAATGTCTAATACTAAAATGTAGGTAGATATTGTCCTGTTATGGCGGAAGTCAGACAAATATTTATTGAATGCCCATTTTTCACTTTAGGCAACATAAAAGTTTAAATTTGACGATCAGTGGACACTACTAAAGAACTCATAATTGCACTATGAAAAGAAAAGTGTAGTGACAAATATAATGGGCATACGCATACCAGTGAATGACATCTGCTTTTATGCCTATAATTTAAGTAAGCAATATAATAGACGGCCGGCAGCATTGATACCCAAATATTTGACCCGGGGTGGTGACCCCGACACCCCTGCTTTTGTTGCGAGTGTAAAAATGCATCCCTAACGCTCTACCCTAATCATTGCAAATCTGCCGCCAATTTCATGCAGCGATAAATCGTGGATGCATGCGGATGAGATCAAACGTTCTTTTTGGTTATATTATTATAGAATTAATTTCCTTTAGTAGAATGGTTCGAAAACGGATAAGAAGGATGGGACGTCAAACTTGAAAAAAAAACACAGCTACATATGTATATATAAAGTTAGCATTGGTACGACAAGTTTCGGTCTTTACGGATGACCTATTTCAGGCAAGGGTGAGTGTGTTCACAACGGTGGAGGCCTAAAACAGAGGGGAGAAGGCCAGGAAGTTAGTTGATCAGTTTAATTTTAAGTTATATAAATCTAGCCTCACAAGAGCTTCAGTAGGTAATAATATGTATGTCGGCGGCTGATCATAAAATCCGCCAGATCACGAAATTCCTAGGCATTTATCGTGAAATGGCGCCATTTCATGAATTGGTTAAGGGACATCCGCCATATCGTTCGAAACTCACCGTTTGACGATTTGCCTAGTGAGGTTTAGGCAGATCATGAAATTCCTAGGCATATCATGAAACGCCGCCATATCGTTTCTGGCACTTCGCCAGCCGCTGCGGCGGCACGCTCGCTTCGCTCGCTCGGGTCGTGCGTAGTGGTCACAATTCATACCAACCACTCCTCGCTTCGCTCGTCGTACCTAATTTTTTCTTTTTTTCAGCTTATCACGATATGCCCGATATAAAGCTAGGAATATCGAGGAATGCGTTGCTTTAATCGATCTGCCGTATTGTTTCTCAAGCACATCGTGATATGCCTGGCTAACTTTTAGGCATATCATGAAGGGCGCCATTTCATGATGTGCCTAGGAATTTCGTGATCTGGCGGATTTTACGATCAGCCGCCGATATACGATATAGTAGCGACCTACGAGTATACATATAAATTTTACAACAAATAAACAGAAGGCTGTATTTTTAACCGACTTCAGAAAAAGGAGGAGGTTGCGTTTTTAGGGTTCCGTAGCCAAAATGGCAAAAACGGAACCCTTATAGTTTTGCCATGTCTGTCAGTCTGTCTGTCTGTCTGTCCGTCCACGGCTTTGCTCAGGGACTATCAATGCTAGAAAGCTGTAATTTTGCCCGGATATATAGGTAAACTATGCCGACAAAATAGTACAATAAAAATTCAAAAAAAATTTTTGGGGTACCTCCCATAGACGTAAAGTGGCGGTGATTTTTTTTTTCTCGTCCAACCCTATAGTATGGGGTATTGTTGGATAGGTATTTTAAAATCATTAGGGGTTTGCTACAACGATTTTTCGATTCAGTAATTCTTTTGCCAAATATTCAACTTTAAAGTGCAAATTTTCATTAAAATCGAGCATCCCCCCCCTCTAAAATCTAAACCGGTGGGTGGAAAAATTTGAAAAAATTCAGGATGGTAGTCAGTATATCAAACTTCTAAGGACACATAACGGCTATGTGTGACTGAGAATTATTAGTAATTATGAGTAAATAGCAGCGTAAGGTATAAAATAAACCTAAACTTGGAATAAAATACGAAATCCTTAGAAAAATATTACTTATTTTTTTCGTAATGGCTACGGAACCCTATTTTGGGCGTGTCCGATACGCTCTTGGCCGGTTTTTTCCTCATAATGTGTGTATTAATATGTGTAAATAAATATTTATCTCTCCCTCTCTCTCTCATCGGTCTTAAACGGAGCTCGAGATCCTAACTGTGATTCTCTTTAATATATAGCTGAAATTAACAAAATAATGTGTATTTCTATTGGCGCTACAACAAAAGGTAATAAAATAAAATTAAATTAAAGGAAACAGAAAGAAGACATTTATTCACTAACATAGACCCATATAAAAAAATAACACAATTATACACAAGAAAACAAAAAATACAGGAAAACAAAAAATATTTTATAAATGATAAAATATGAAAATAATATGAATGATAACATATTTATTTATGTATAAAACAAAGAAAAAATTACACAAAATATTATATGAAACAAAAATAGAAGAAACCAAATAATTAAATTAAAAATAAAATAAAAACTAGCTTTAAAATCAACACAAGAAGAATTAAGTAAAATAAAACCAAAAATAAAACAAAGAAATACCTGATACAAATGAAAAATAAATATGTAACTAAGTACTTAGAAAACAGTAGGTAGTAAAAAACTGAACTAATGGAGTAAGGATTCCTAAAAGACATACGGCTTTTGGATTGGTGACCAAAGAGCCAACTCCGTGTTATAGGTAGAGTCTTTCACGATGACGCGTGCCGTGGTTCTTATTACAATGTCATTAATGTCTAATTTTGACAAAATCGCGCGTCTTCGTTGATAATTATGATAGCACTAGGTAATTATAATAGTTTGGAATAAAAATTTTAAGCGACAAATGGAACTATTAAAGATTCAACATAAACGTAAACAATAAATAAAGAAATCTTACATTTTGATTTACCATGAAAAACTAAAAACAACAAACAAATAGGTGCCAAATAACGCCAAAAGGGCCAAATTTGGTTGGATTCCGCGGCAAACCGCAGCGTTGGTTTTCAGTGTGACCACTGTGTAATAATAATAAAATAAACTGAACTAGAACTAAATCATCGGCGCGATAACATGAATGCCAGAAGTAGCATAATTGAAAGAAATTGTTTATTTGCAAATGGAAAAAAGTAAAGGAGCAATTATATATAATTAGGAATATTTTGTACGGCAACACTTGCGTGGTATAATCATTTAAATACAATTAAACCCCACAAGCCGGCCAATTGCTGATTTGGTTATTCGCATTATGAATTCCAATCATTAAAACTATTACAATGACAAATAACCTGGGTTTTTACACTATACTACCTATATAGTATATCTATTAACAAAATGGTAGCAAATGAAAATGAAACTATATCAAAGTAAAATTTTACCATACATTTGTTTTCATTTATTAATTACATTTATCACAATTTGATTTATAATTTGGAGATATTTTAGGAGAATATTTTAATATATTTTTTGTTTTTTTTTGGTCCGTTATTTTTTTTTTCTTCTATTGCTTTTTTATGTGACATCCATTATTAGTCTGTAACTTAATTGTAATAGGTACGTCTCTGACTTAACATTTAATCTAACTCAATATTTACAACACAAGAAAACAAACAAAACAAAAATAATATATAAAAATTAATTTGAAAACCTCCAACTAACTTACTCTACAACTAACTAATTACACTTAAATAAAATTTACATTCAAATTTTGAAAGCGCCCCTCGTCCTCTGATTCAGAGTCAGTCTCGAAATCGTCACTGAGAACTTCGTAGGCACGCGGATTTTCCACCTCTTCCCCGTAATTGTACATTTCCTCTGGTGGAGGTGCAAACATACGAGTGCAGGGAGGGTCCATCCTAGAGTCGTCGTTCTCAGTCATCTCTGACCCTGATTCTGTGTCATCATCCTAAAAAAAAAGGAGATTTAATTAGTTGTTGCCATGAGATTGGATAATTTAAACAATATTTGACTGTAGTTAAAAAAACGCATTTACTTTATATTGTAAGTAACCAAATTGTAAGTTAACAATGAGTTTAGGCAGATTGATGATAGAAAACTTACAGATACGGAAACGGAGTCGCTTCTCTCCTCCGCCAGCATAGATTGCGAGGTTTCCGCAGATACTTCTGGCCGGATTACCGATGTCTGATAAAACAGAAGAACGACCAGTTAATATACATATTATTAATACTATTTATAAAGGTATAGCTAATGAATACCTAGAGTAGATCTGGTGAAAAAAAAGTTGAACTTACATAGAATTCCATCAGTTTAAAATGTTCCTCCCCGACCGGTTCGCGGAGAGGGCGTGCCAGGGCCCCGGAGGAGAGCAGGGACCGCAGTCTCCTCAAGAGCTGCTTCCGCTCTCTCAACACTCGCGTCGATGACTGGCCACGACCTGAGCATATTACTGTTTTAATTGTTGGGTTATATTTTAATTAAACTTGTATTATTTTTGTAGTACTCGAACATTCCGTGGCCGTAGACGTGGTGGTCTAGTGGTTTGATCTATCGTCTCTCAAGCAGAGGGTCGTGGGTTCAAACCACGGCTCGCACCTCTGACTTTTTCGAAATTCATGTGCGGAATTACATTCGAAATTAACCACGTGCTTTGCGGTGAAGGAAAATATCGTGAAGAAACCTGCACAAACCTTCCAAGCAATTCAATGGTGCGTGTGAAGTTCCCAATCCGCACTCTGCCCGCGTGGGAACTATGGCCCAAGCCCTCTTGTTCTGAGAGGAGGCCTGTGCCCAGCAGTGACACGTATATAGGCCGGGATGATGATGATGACTCGAACATTCAAACTGGAATGTAGGAATATGCAAATACCCACAGAATAGATAAAAGTAAAGTGACATACCTAAGGCCATGATAGAGCGGTAAATATCGCGCCCTTGCTTCTCAATCACACGAGCCTGGACAGCCGCTGCCTCAGTTCGAGCGACCTGTGAAAACATACATATTATGTTATACTTAATTACTCAAAAATTAAATTTTAAAATTTATCTAGTAGATAGGTAAGATTAAGGTTTTAAGATTGTTTTTTGCGATCTTTTTGTATTTTTTATTTCAACTCCATATTTTTATTTTTAGAGTCATCCAGTTTTTTAAATATTTTTTTCTAATAATAAATATATTCTGGAAGTATTTTTGATTTTCTGTCGAAAACTTTAATAAGCTTCATAAAAATGGGAACGAAAACTCACTTCGGCCTCTAATACTTCCAAGTCCACCATTTCCGAGTCCAGATCGCTGTCGCTATCAACAGAGTAGCCGAATCGTGACATTTTTAAACTTTTCACAGCACGACAATTGACGACAAGCACGGCAGAAATTTCAACCGAAACTGACATTATTTTTAAAATTTCCAGTCTCCTACCACCCGCCCCGTCAAGTAGATACGGGATTAATTGCAAACCATTTTTGGTGCAACTAGAAAAACAGGTTTTTAACAATGGATTTAATGAGGTTTCACTTAGGACCGTGGCTGACGTCAGTGGATGAGTCATCAGGAACAACTTAACAGGTATAATTGCAATCGAAATTACAAATTAATAAAAACTAATTACCTAAGTAATATAACGTAACCAACAAAAAGTTGGAAAACCCAAGACTTTGACATTTCAAAGTTCAATATCTCAAAAACATGTCTAAGAACCATGTTATAATTTTTTTTGTTTGCATGTATATTAGCCGTGCGGATAGTGATAAAAAAAAGATACTTCTCTTAACGTGTGACATGTTTTCTCTTGCAGGCTTTACCATCGTCTCAACTTGGCATCTTGTTGGACAATGATTCCTTGAGGATAGCCGTAGCACTGAGGTTGGGGTGCAAGGTGTGCGCGCGGCATCGTTGTGTGTGTGGGGTAATGGTGGAGGAGGATGGCCACCATAGCCTCAGTTGTCAGCGGTGTGCTGGCCTGGTCCGCGGATGAGAATGTCGCGCGGTCGAAGCACCTCAAATACTCAGCTTTGTAGCCTTTTGCGGTTCAAACGGCTGGTCCTTGGCGTGCTTTCAGCGCGCCAAATCTTTGGTGTGGGAGCTGGGCCGCTAGCTGCGGGACAGGGGTTGGGACTCCCGTTGCGGGTTGTACCTGGTTCAGCAGATAGCGCTGGCCACACAGCGGGGAAATGCTGCCGGAGTTATGGGCACTTTTGAGCCAGGTATGAATGGTACGATATATAGCTAGCTCGCTCTTTTATCTCGAGTGATATTTCAACACCCTTTGTTTGCTGTGTGTGTTTGTATTGGATTGATAGAATAACGTGCAATATCTTTTTTTACCAAAAAGTTATATTATTTACGGCAGGCTCTCGCAGATGTCATGGAAAACTGTCTCAGAGAAGTTAGCGAAGCGTTGTCGTCGAACTACGTCGGAATTTGTCGACTTAAACCAATTTCACTTTAACTCCTCTAACAAACAACTTATAATAGAGTAACTTTGCAGATTACGTAATCTATTTTTGGCCAAATAACACCTGGAACTAGAGGTAGGAATTTGGGGAGAGAAATTTGTTACGTGCGATTTTCTGCATGAAGGAAATATAAAGGCTATGACTCAAGCCATTCTTGTTTGTCAACATGTATTAAGTATGTTTTTTATTTATAATCATCAGTATATTTTTACTTATAATAATCAATAGACAGGTAATTACATTGCATTACGAGCACAGTGTAATTAAAGCTTACGTTTGGATACACTTTTAAGCTAGATAAGTTTTTTAAGTAAGTATGTTTTGTGCACAAACAAGTAAGTAAAATTTTAAAAACTTTCACTACATTATTGTGCCGTCGAGTTGATTTGAGTTTATTAAAAAAAAACATCCTCATAGAACCTGTCATTAAATCCACTTTTCTGACATAAGTCAATAATAATGACGCATGAAAGCGGAAATAAAAAAAAAAACTTAGAACTTATTATTGTTTGTATGAACTGTACTCGTATTTGTTGTATGTGTAGCTTTCTTTTGTTTACAAATAAAGATTTTTACTTTTTTTTTTACTTACCGCAGCTAATGTTTGACTGGCTAACTTACTCTTGATACGAAGTGTCCTGTAGGTCGGTGCTCCGGCTGATAAACAGTAAATTGCTTTTCTTTCCATTTCTTAAATAACCTCCCGCCCCGCTGCCGTGTCCGCCCGCCCCCGCCCGCGCCAGGCTACTCCAGCGGAACCCGGGACGGAGGGACTTCGCGACGACACCATATTCTTTACGGTTCCTAAAACAAAAGTTTAATTAACTTTGCTTCCCTTTAAAAAGAAAGTAGCATTATGATCTAATTATTGTACAGACAATAAAAATACGCAAACGAGTGTATTATACAATTAGACACTTCTCCCCTGATCGTTAAAAGGGAAATTTAAATGGAATTTTTATGTCCAGCAATTAAGGATAACGTCGGCGTACTAGACATTTTTGTAATTACAAAAATAAGATTCTTGAAATGTAGCGTGAAAAAGAATTAGGGCGAATTTAGTGGAAAATACTTTGAATGTTAAGGAAACATTGAATATAAAAACAAAATGTTTTGCAATGAATTCCTAGAGTACAAGGAGTCTAGAAATCAGACTTTCGGAATACTGTCTTTTCTTTGTTATGTAGCGTATCTGACGAAGCATAAACACTGCGTTGTGCTATTAAATTAAGTAATTCTTATACTAAACAAATATTTTAGCCCCTGCACTATCACTAGGTACAATCAAATCAAATCTCCAAGTATCTATTCTTATTCCACAGGAAAAGACACATTTGATGATTCTATCGAACTTTACCGAAACTCTCATGAAAGATGTATGCGCCTTTGATTTTCCACAAACACAGGTTTAGTGGGCAGCAGACAGGCCGGGCCGCAGCGGTAGCGGCGAGCGTGTCGAGATGGTGTGTGTACATGAAGACGGAGAACGGTTAAGAAGCCCTAGGGAGCCGCGGATTTATCGCCGCGGCCGCCGCCCGCGCCGCTCCGGCCCGCCTCGCTGATTTATACCGCGCAATCTCACAAAACTTACTTCACATTTAAATTTTCAAACTGTCTAAGCTACTCTTAACGTCGACCATGTTATCTCATTCGATCGCCTATAAATTTTATGAGTTTCCGCGCCTGACGCTTCCTATGCCTTACTTAATAATGGCCCTTATTTTTAACTAGCGTTGTCTGCGACTTCGTCTGCAAAGAATTCGTTTATCACGCGCCCTTGGGAACTAGTTATTTTTTTGGGATAAGAGATATCCATATTTATCCTGGTCCTTTAATAAGATGCAAAATTGCATGGCAATCGGTTCAGTAGTTAAGATGAGAAATCGGAACAGCAAACAAACAAATCTCACTTACGCATTTATAATATTAGAAGGATTCCATGAGTTCCCATTTTTTGAGCTAATGAGTTGGAGATGGAGTATGCTAATGAGCGAATTTCAGTGGAGACTAATTAATTACATAGTACCCACTAAATATGCACAGTCGAACAAATTAAATCATGACCCAGGGTGGAACCTTTTGATAATCAATTTCACCATTTCCTTGACAAAAGTATGAGATGTCAACATGACATTAGTAGCACAAAGGTTCCACTCTGGGTCATGATTTAATTTGTTCGACTGTACGGATTAGCCAAAGAAAAATAAGTGGATTCTTTTCCCGAAGCATTTTAATTAAAAGCTATTAGAAACTAATTTTAATAAAACTGTACTCGATTTTGTTATTGAATTTAAAAAAAAAACTTATCTCACAGCTTTTAGCTACAACACAAGCCTTGCGGTAGTTAGCGGTATAAGTGAGTAACGAACGGTTATTCCGCTGGGATTCCCGAAATGAGCAAATCCCCAGCGCCTGTTATGAATATGTAATCTAAATTTGGAATTCTCCGAGTGTGAGGCCGATGTTTGTCGCCGCAACTGTCTCGAACAAACATTCGCCACGGTACCACGGCACCGCGCCGCGCCGCGCTCGCGCCATCTCAGCCTCCGCGCGGGAACATTCCACGCGACAGTTCAGCCCAGATTAAATCTTCGCGACAATCATGGTACAGAGTCCATCGGCGCAACCCCTCTCATAATTTAGTTTGAAACTTTTTAATTAGCTTTATATTTGTGTTTGCAGATTGAGACTTCTCTCAGTTTGTCATTCGGGTGGCGGCGGTTGAAAAGTTATATTATTAATAATGCCGTCTTTTGAAGGGTGTAATGTACTTTTATAAAAGTCACAAGGTTGCTGAATTATTTAATGCAGCAATTTGGTTCAACTTATTAACATTTTATTGTTGTTGGGTAAATATCTGTTTATGTACAGTCGGCATCGGATATTTCGGAGCGGCCAAGGTGGTCAAAAATATCGGCACATGCATTATATTATAATATAACGTATTACAGTTCATGTATCGATATTTTTGATCACCTTGGCCGCTCCGAAATATCTGATGGCGACTGTACTGCCTTAGATCTTTCAGAATAGAAAATTTATCAAAATAAGTACCTACCTAAATGCTGTAAATGCTGTAAAGGCCGAATAATGATTGATCTGTGGCTCAATTTTCTGTGTCATCGAGAACTTTCGATGATAAGTATTTGATTAGGAAATTCCTTAAATTACCACAAGCATTGATCGTTCATCCACCATTATCCAGCTTTAAGCGGTAAATAGCAGCTCGAAATTACTCCAGATTAGCGCTAAAGTGGCAAGAGTGTCTGAAATAATTTAGTAAATAAGTATTATCCTAAATAAACTGATGTGGGAAAACGCGGATGACAGTTATTTAATCATCGTGTTTTATTAAAAACATGATTGAGTAATTTTTCTGCGTTTATCGTTGTAATTTTAGTTGCAGCTTCCTTAAAATTGACCTCCTTGCAACCTCCTTGCCACTGTTGTGCTGCCTATTTAACGCTTTTCGACGGACACTTTTGCATACACAGTTTATGCGCCTTCACTCTTCACTCCATATATTGTTACCAGACCAGCGTTTGAAATGGGTTCCAATTTCAGGACATGGCTGCACCTCAGATACCTAAGGCTTTGTAGATTTAATTACTAAGCCGCGAATAATTTTGTGCATTTGTTTTCTTCTTTCACGCTAAGGCAACGCGCACATTTGCGAAACCCTTAGTAACTTTCAATGATAATTCCAGCAGAGTACAACACAAAACAGTAATAGCCTAACCAACAAAAAGTTGGAAAACCCCCGACTTTGTCACTTTAAAGTTCAATATCTCAAAAACGGCTAAACCGATTTTGATGAAACGTATCTAAGAACCATCGCTAAAAAACCTGCTATCAAATAAAAAAAACCGCATTCAAATCGGTCCACCCGTTTAAGAGCCACAGACCCACCAAGGTGCCACAGACAGACACACAGACAGACACACAGACACATATAGCGGTCAAACTTATAACACCCCTCTTTTTGCGTCGGGGGTTAAAAATGGATGACAAAGGAATTAAAATTTTACATACTAAATTGTTAGACTACCACGCACAGGTAAAATTTACCTCGACGTTTCGGCAACATTACACTGGCCGTGGTCACGAGTAGACTGTCGAGGTAAATATTACTCGTGTGCATTAGTGTGATAAGTTCTGTGCGTGCTATTTTGACTATTAGTGAAAATCACGAAAGTTTAAAACGTTATATAAATTAATAAATTGTTACGAGTATTTAGATACGTCAAAATTGCGGCAGTTGTAAGGAAAGTCACATACCTACCCTTATTTAATTTCTACTTTTTTCATTCCACCCACTACATATTATTATTATATTAATTGCTTCTAACTTTTTTTTAATAACTGTATTTCTTTTGATATTAAAAGCTAACAAATTCAATAGTTCAAACTCTCACAAAAGTACAGCTAACTATTCGTTCTCCTCGGTTGACAATTGTGTATACATACAGTTGTTCGTAGTTGAGTTTACATGACTTGAATTCTGCCAAAGCCATGCAAACTAAATGTTGCCTACAAGTAGGACTACCTGTCTGTTTGTTACACGTAACTAAATGTGATTTAAGACGGCCAACACAAATATTGGAATGCGTCTTCTTGGTCTGGTTGGTCCAATTAGACTAGGCTCGGACTATGTTCAAACTGAATAGTAATGAACCCTAGTTGGATTTACGCAGCGCTAAATAAATAGGTGTATCTAATTGTAAGTTTTGGGAGTGTGGGGTGCGTTGCTTAATTACATTTTGACCATTTTGTTGTCGCCATCTAAATCGTGTGGTAAGGTTTGATACAAAGACATTATCTACATGGAAGTACAATAGTACTTATTATGGCATTGCAAAAATATGCAATATATTTTAAATAAAAATTTAAGGGTTAGTAAATATGCATTACCTGTGCTAACTCGGGGCACGTTCTAGGGATTTAATATCGAAAAAAAAGATGTCGATATCCCACTAATATTATAACCGCGAAAGTTTGTAGAGATGGATGGATGGATATTTAGATGTTAGTTACTCTTTCACGCCAAAAGTACCTACTGAATGGATTTAAATGAAACTACAATAATATAGCTCCTACATCAGATTCAGAATAACACATAAACTACATATAATTTACAAAGATATTATGCAAATTGTCCAAAACTAATAACATTAATTATCACGTAAATGGAAAAAAATCTTTCATCTGCGAGTTATTTTGGTGTACACTGCAAAAACAATGAGTTAATCTATACCTACGAATAAATGAATATTTTACGGAATCTGTTAAATAATTCTACAAAAAAATGCGCGAATAAAGTGTGATGCTTATCTTTAAAATATACTTTTTGTAGTAACCAATTAATGATATATTTAGTTACTAGCTTATGCCCGCGACTTCGTCTGCGCGGATCTAGGTATCGCGCGGTGGCGCGCTCGACCGGAATAAAAGGTATCCTATGTATGTTGATCCTTGAGGTTCAAACTAAGTACCTATATGCCAAATTTCGTTAAAATCGGTTCAGTGGTTTCGACGTGAAAACGTAACAGACAGACAGAGTTACTTTCTCATTTATAATATTAGTAGAGATGATACTTATTTATGTCGTCATTATCATCATCAACCAGAAGACGTCCACTGCTGAACAAATTTCCTCCCCTTAGAACGCCACAATGAACGACCACTCGCGACTTGCATCCACCGGTATCCCGCAACTCTCACGATTGATTCATGTAAATAAATATTTATATCGTTTTTGACATTTACAGTAGATAATTTTTCTAGGCGTGGGTGATGAAATCTATCGCAGCGCTAATAGTGGCCAAAAGTAAAAATAATGTAGGTTCTGTCATCTGTCATACTCATATGAATCTGTCATCAACAAGCATTGTTTTTAGTAATAGATGTTTGTCTTCTTGAATTATATATGTTTAATATTATTTAAAGAAACCATTAAAGTAGCTTTATCTTTTTGTTTTACAATAAAAGTACGACTAAACATGAAGTAAACAAAAACCCGGCATAACCAAAATAAAACACCCTTTTTGAATGAATTTTAGTTACTTCATTTAATGTTAATGACCAAAAATGAATTCACAGCCCTTTGTCCACCCAAATCACGGTATCACAGTAATTTTGTAGTATAAATTAATACATGATAGGTTTGATTTTTGTCACAATGTCGCAATGAACAATGCAGAATCGTCTACTTGTCAATTCTATCTGTCAGCAGTTGTCAGCTCAAGGCAGGCAGGCAAACACACAAGCGAGATTAGTTTTTTTTTTTTTTTTATTCGACTGGAAGGAAACGAGTAAGGGGGTCTCCTGGTGGTAAGAGATCACCACCGCCCACAAAAATCTGCAACACCAGGGGTATTGCAGATGCGTTGCTAACCTAGAGGCCTAAGTTAGAATACCTCAAGTGCCAGTAATTTCACCGGTTAGGGTTTTTTCTGTAACCTTAAAAAAAGTCCTACACTACCTCTACACCTACTATGTATTTGTCGAAGTAACTAGATAGTGTTACAGACATGGATATAATAAGCCAAATGATGACAAATAGTGACAGTTGTGTGTAAATGATTCGTTGGGGGTTGTTAGTCGCGGGTATCATTCGCTGGCGCACGAATGAGCACTGTTTGCACACGCGCAACGCATGCCACCCTTTTGGCTCATTTTTCGGTGGGTAGTCCATACAATCCATACTTGGAGATACTGATCTGAAGTATAGAGTAAACATATTCTTTAAGCAACCCGGAGAGCGAGAAATGTGTGAGTTACGCTTGTATTAGTACTCAGTTAAGACAAGTAGGTACAGAATGTTAGTACCTAAATAAATTACTTTAAAAAATTAGGCAGCCTGGTGGGAATCGAGTTTTCACGGCATCACGCCACTGATACAGATTAATGTCGATGACACTGAGAACTTGTGCTTCTGCAGCGTAGTAGATACGTGTATACTTGGATACGAAATACAGTTAGCAATCTGTAGGTGGTTAAGGTAAACATTACAAGGAAGAGAAGAAGTATCTACCAATTCGGAGATTGCATTAAGCACCCACATAGCAATAATACTCGGCACGAGCAAGTATTGGATGAAATTAATCGAAGTTCGGATTACGGCAGCCACGGGGCTTTAATCTGCTCCGACGGTATCAGGGCGCGGACTTGTTATCTGTTTAATGTCTGGTAAACAACGGGATCAAGGGATAAGGAGCGTCCTTTCATACGGAGCTGGCCCTGCGGCGTCGGATTAGTGCGCCTTCCATCCGCGCAGATTGCTTCATGCCCTAGAATTAGTCTGACTGTTCATTTATAAAACAATTTTTTGACTTCAACAAAATCAATGACTCTTTTCTGAGGCTCGAAAAGTTTACTTGCGGTGACTTTCTTACTTTCCTTATATTATAAAATAAAATACCTATTTGTCAGAACTGCGCATCTACGCCGAGTGTCAAATGGAACTTTACTTAACAGTTAGTGGCTTGTAATTGTCCGCTGAATAACAATGCCGGCACGCAGCCGACTCTATCAGCACCGACTTAAGACTCCATGCAAATTCAATTTCGTGCTCAAGCAATCCCACACGTAAGGCCAACCGAACATATTATTGCTGGATTTATCTTTATTGCAGCCGTAGAACACTCGAACTAACTTCGACTGTCGAACTTGCGCCATTAGTGAAGACACCGAGATACAGGATTGTTTTGGTAGGGGCGGAGTTGTAAGTCTTATAGCTTTTAGTACCGGCGTAGGGCTGGATTGCTTAATCTAAGGTAATACTTTTAGAATTATTGTCCGAAATACCTATTAAGCTGGTACAGCTCCGCATCACGATTGATTGCCGCTCTCGCTATTCTAATGACTCGAACTACTCTCGACCGATGTCTGACCATTTGTACAGTTTAGATGCAATCCGTTAGAATCCATTCAAGATGAGTAACTGTCTACCTAGTTTGGGTAAAAACCATTGAAGTCGCCGGAGCTTTCAATCGACTTCCTACTTATTAAATGATGTTTGTATAAAAAGCAGCATGTATACAACGATGATATTGTCAACGTGGAATTCAATTTGGAATAAAATGGTAGGACAAAAAGTTCACGAGCCAGTGCGTCTGTCGAGTGCTTCTCTGTTATGACATAATGCGCGCAATACCAAACCATAATGCCGGTCGCACAAAAAGACGTCGCCGCCGGCCGTTTACCAAGCTCGACGTCACGGGCTAATCCACCCGTAAAATGTCCCAAATCGCTACAAAAAAGTAGCCGACAAAAGTGTTGTTGTATAAACGTAAAATGAAATTTAATAAACATCGAACAATGGGGTTGGAGATGTTTTTGGATGATCGAGATAGTCAATGGGAGATAAGCTCGCAAAAGGTTCGCAGGCTGCGCGTATGTTTGATGTCACCTCTCGTCGACCGAGCGTGAATGTTGTAAGAGCAAAATTGCACGAACGCTAGTGGCATCTGCTAATGTGCGCTGCACAAATAGATACTTTTAATTTCGCAGATGGAATGTCATTGAACAATGTTTCTCTGCGCAAAACTGTAATTTAGTAAAGTAACTAAAGCTTTTTCCAATGTGGGTGTGCGTAAGGCGTACACGCCTACGAGCTATAGTATGTATTCACTCCTATAATAATAACTGTGTTGCAAACGTTTCTACATCATACCTAACTAAATAAGGTAAATCGATCACTATCGGTAGGTACAATAATTAAATCCTTGAAAATCGCGCAATCATCCCAGAAGTGTATTAGGAGATAAGTATCAAACGTTTCTATTTAACTTCTCTCCGGGGCGGAAATTCCCGGAGCGCCATATTGAAATGTTTATAATTAAATTACATAAAGACGAAGAAAATTAATTTCACTGTGCGAAGTGGCGAGCGCTGGGTTCCCGCGTCGCGCACAAAAGCGCGCGCTCAAAGGAGGCGCTGCCGTCGCTCGGCGAATTTAATTTCCAAGATGTTTTTGGAAATTACCGTGGAGTTGAATAATCACGTTATAACTTAACGGTATTAAATTTTATACGTTGAAGTGTTAATATTTCATTTTCAAGTTAAATTTAATTAATTCCAAAGTTGGAGTACATTGGAATGAATGAGTATTTGGAGCCGCGACAAGTCTTGTGATATCGATATAATTTTGATAAATGAAGAAGGAACCCGAATGATACACAATTGATGGTTTGCAGGAGGACGGTTTGAGGTCTTGTGTAATTGAAACTCTATTACATACATAACACACAGTGTTTGTCCCAGGTATTCAATAAACAGTTAGGTACTTTTAATGTGATGTTACTAATGAAAAAACGTGATTAAGTTTCCATAATAGACTGCCGAGAAAAAATTGCAGATCACTCATACCACACTTTATATGGAAGGGGATCCGTTATTTTTGTTTGTCAGTGTACTTTATCTCAATCTGCTTGCGTCGTACTTATTTTCCGGTACCATGCAATTGTTTTCATTGTCTAGTTCCCCAAATTACTGGACATTATTGTTTGTTGTTTCTATTATAGTAGATTGCTTTTCCGAGAAACGTATCGATTTCTAAAATAAGCAGTGTTCTACAGTTCTCATTATTAGAGAAAAATGTTACTGATTGGTTACCATTGGCCTTTTTCGTAGTTTTTGAAAGCTTGTTTTATAAAAATAGCACGTCTATTCGGGAAAATGTTACTTTTACCCGGTGAACTTTCAAGCATCAATATTTATTGACCTAATAAGGTAATAAGTGCAGCGATATAAATAATTAAACAAACTGGATTAAAAACTTATTTATTAATTAAGATTCAAAGATGGCGCGGGATATCTCAGGAACTGTTCGCGCTTCCGGCACCCACTGCGCCACGGATCTCAGCCGAAGCGCCGCGCGACGAAACAAATTGATGTACCCAAATAATTATTAATGCCTCATGAAATTTAATTGGAAAAGTTGAATTTGTATCGCGCTCACGGCGTAGGTGAGCGATTCGAGCGAGCGCCCTGCGACTGTTTACGAGATAATTAATCTCAAAGTATTTACGGCTTTAATCGAGGCACTCTGCCCTGATGGGGAGCGAATAACTCTCGTATGTAATAACGTCGACTGCTGTGTCAATATGCGTGGTTTAGGTGGTATGTACGCGTTTTGTAACTTTATGAGAGTAGCGAATAAAGTTGTAGGTGGTTTAAGGAAAAACACTTTTGTTATTATTTGGCTCCTTATTCTGTAATGATGTTAATCTCTTCAAAACATTCTTCTACTTACAGATTTACAAACAATTTAATTATTGTCCAGACAGATAAAACGTTAGTACGTTAAACTTTAAAAAGTACTTAAAAAAAAATACTCGACTAATTTTTATACAACAAACTTTCAATTCAATTAAAAAATATTAAAACTTACTATTATCTACTAAACCATAGCACTAAAACAGAAAATTTCTCAGCTTGTTACGATTTATCTCCTGAAAAGTTAACTGTAGTTCATCTACCCGATAACAGATGGCGCTACAAGTATGTTCGGTTGAAATTGTGCACACTTAGTTCGTGGATTCGCCACCTATAAGCAGCGCCATCACTGTACTATTATTTTGTTTGTAACTTGTCTTTTGTAACTGTGGCTTTTTATTTTACATGAAAAATAATGCTTTCCTTGAGAATTACTGTATTGTACAAGTACATGTAATTATCGTGGTCGTTCATCGGGGTGGCTGGCGTGGCATAGCGCATGGGCCGTTTAAGCTAATTAACAATAGATCGAATCCGACTGCAGCAACAATGAAAAACGAAGAATAAATGTCAATTTCACAAACGACGAGGAGGGTTCGGCTTTAAATCGAATTCCGTTTAATAATAGTGCCGCGTTAGAGTTGAATGCACTCTTGATAGTGCGATAGTTTATTTATTGTACCTATCCAAGACATTGTAGATAGCTTTCGTTTAATAGTTTACATTGTTTCTACTACGCCAGTGTGTGGTTTCTGGTTAAAATTTCTCATGAACACTGGGTTTAGTTGACAGCAAATTTCTACAGACACTGGTTCGTTTTTAGGGTTTCGTAGCCAAAATGGTTAAAATGCAATGTAAGATAAGTAGTGCAACGGTTTATCCAACAAAGTGGTAAAATAAAACTGAAACACTTTAGGCTAAGTAGACACCGTACATTTTTTCAACAATTCATAGTGGTATTGTAGGTTTGTGAAAAGAATTTTTGATTCAGGGATCCGTTTGTGCAATTTAAAAAATAATAAAGATTACCTTTTAAAAGAGAAGTTTTGTTAAGTGTCCTTAATCGTGAATAATTATTTCCTATTAACCTTTTTATGTGTAGCCCGAGACACACTTCGCCGGCTCTTTCCATCAGGATAAGCTTAAAAAATAATTTTGAGTATAAAAGCGACCTGTTAAGAATCTAAGTAACGACTGTTCCCTCATGGTCAAAAAAAATTTCATCCATATGAAACAGTTTCCTCACACCTGAAAGATGGATTTTAACACATATCGCAATCTCTGTCGAGTGAAAAACTGGCGGACGGTTGTCTCCCATTTTTAAAGCTTCTGGCCACAAAATAAACCCTGGCTATTTAGCTCCGGAACAGTCGAATGAGGCCCCTTGGCCGATTAAGATCTGCTCAGTGAATTCGTTCATTTAAAGCACAAAATGAGCTGGAATAGGCGAAATGTGGAAAAAAACGACGGCTACGACACGTGAGCTTTTACCATCTTAACTGGCTTTAAGCTTTAAAAGTAATTGATTTTGAATGATGCTGGGGATTCCACTAAATGAGAAATTTGCTCCAGTATGGCTTCAGATAATCAACGATTTATCTCCTTCTTCACCTCACTTCACATAGCCATAGTAGTCTATATAGTAGTTTGCCCCATGGCTTTTCAAGCAAAGGGTAGTGGGTGCGAACTCAGGCAGTGTGTGAAGTTACCAATCAGCATTGGATACGCGTGGGATTTTCTTGTAATTATTGTGAGATAAGAGGCTGAGATTAATTTTGACTAATCAAACAGATAAAAAACAGTTGCGCACAATTGACATGTCCTCAACGGACAAGGGTCTGCCGAAAACTTAATTATCCACAAATTGTAGTCTCGAATTCAACAAAGACTAAGTACTGAAATAGCGCGCCAGCTCAGACGTATTAAGATAAAGTAACATTAAAGTTAACAGGGTCTAGTACAAGGAGAATAATTATCAGGGACCGGAGGGTGTCCGCATGTCCGAGTATGAGGAGGCCCCCGCTGACCACTGCCCCCGTCACTAGGCAACGCCACCTCCTTCATCATAACCAGATGAACCTCATTGATAACACCACATGGTATTATGAAATAAGAAACGCATATTGTTTAAAACCGCGTACAACTTTGTTAACCTTTATGCTTGAGAAGTTTCGACAGTTTGCTCATTTTGGATGTATAACTAATTATTTATACATTCATAGGACATTACCTACTTGATTTTTTTTCACAAAAATATTCTTTTAATTTATTGAAGATTTTGCGTTTGTTTGATTTTTTTTTTTATCATTTAAGATTGTTGGTAGCGACCGCGATGTGACATCTATAGACGACCTAAAAAGCTAAAATTTAGCGAGTGTACGTTAAGGTGAATGTTTATTCATAATGGTGGTTACGATGAAATAGGGTTAATCATTGGTCGGGAAAAAAACTGGGGCTAATTTAATCAGTTAAGAAATCCGTGGCATGGTATGCTTTGAGTTATGGCCTCTCTATAGAGACTTCATCAGAAGGTCGTGAGTTCGAACCTGGACCTGCATCCTCTTACCATGAGGAATAGCATGGCCCTGCAAATCAATTTAGTGGTGCGTGTGTGTGTACTTTTCCATCTGCGCTGGTCCTGCGTCGGAACGCAGGCAAAACCCTTTTAATCTGAGAAAAGGCATGTGCCTTGCAAAGTGGGACGTTTATACTATAAGCTTCATAAGCCGAGTTTAGACTTGCAAGAAAAATTGTGCAAGTTTCATTACATTGCGGGGCTCAATTGACCACTACAAGCTCGTTGGCTTTACGGCCTCGCAATGTGGGTAATGCAAATTGGCACAATTTTTCTTGCAAGTCTAAACTCAGCTATAGGCCGGAGGTGAAACTAATTATTTCATTTCATGCAGTCAAAAGTGAAAAAAATGTTTTCTCGTAAGAAGCAACAACAAATTCTTTAGCCCATGCGTTGAATTCGTAGAATTCGAAACGCAAATACATAAATCCAACCGGATAAAACCAACATTCTGGATATGAGGTAATCCTTTCACTTGAGCGTTTAACCCTCCATTTAAAGTTAAAGCCGTCTGAATTTTTAATAAATTTCAAAGAGATGTCAATCGTGTGTTTTATTTTGCATAGGGCTTATCGTGCGGAGGGCTGCGGAGTAGATTTCGGTGTTCGTCATTTGTTTGTATCGCGAGCGCCCTACCGCGCCCTGCACCTTATGCACTTATGCTTGACAGAATATCAAATGATATCTCGGTTGTGTACATTATTATAGCTAATGCCCGAGTGTCTATTAAAATGTAATGTTAGCACTGGAGATACTTTTTTAAAACGTTTTTGTTATGTAGCTTCATTTGTAACTTTGTATCAATGAATATAACGGAATCCTTCAACTTGATTTTTCACCCAGTTATTGTTGTATTGATACGAAACGGTGCAATTGTGCGCAGTTCTGACGAAAATACGATAATATGGTACTATCAAGATGATGAAGTCCGGAGCTTGACACAGAAACTCCAAGACACAATAATGTGACCTAGCCGTGTTTGGGCTTGTTACTACAGTCTTATGGTGTAATTTTGACTCAGAATTGTATTCAGGGTCTAATGAGGAACAGTCAGGCGGGCACTGGAACTCCAAGACAAGACAACATAAGCTAGCCGTCTTTAAGTTTGTTAGAAGGTCTTGGTGTGGATGTGTGTATTCTGAGCAAAGGTAGTTTTCATGGTCTGAGGATGGGGCACTTAGGAAGTTAATGATCTACTTATAGATTGGTTTAAAAGAAAATAGTTAAAATTAAGGGCTACTGGCATGGTTCAGAATTAAGAAAAATCTACTGTTAAACCTAGGTTCTACATATAGGGTACATTTTGACGTCACTTAACCCTGGATCTGCAATTAACTTAGAGTTAAAAGTTCATCCTATTTCACGAAAACCCGCCCAAGTATATATTCCACACTAAAATAAAAGTGTCAAAGAAAATTTAGCAAATAACATATTTTTTTAATGTAATGTTTTCTTGATTGTTAAAAACTGATTTTTATTCTTGTTAAGTAGTTTATTTTGCTTTCGAATAAAGCCGCATCTAATGGTATTAATTGCTATCTAATACCTGGAAAGATTGTCTGTCATTGTCTTGACAATTATGTACAAAACACGATAAAGCACAACACAAGTACTGGCCGTATCATCGATTATCGACCACCATTCAAAGGGCACCAGTCAGCTGCGACCTTAAAAAGGGTAATAGATGCATGACTTGTCTGCTATTGTCTATGGCAGGGTAAACTTCCGTGAGACCCGCGACCAGTCTGATCCGTCGGGCTGACAGCCCCGATTTGTATGCCAACCACCGTCCCATGGCCACCCTGGTCGTTCTCACGCCATCTTTGTTTTACCTAATTATTACTTTTAACTTTTTACTTGTTTTTAACGATTTGGACGCATAGTTATGTCAACAGCCAGAAAACATGATTGATATTAACTCGATTGCATATGTTTATTGAAAATTTTTGAAGTAATATAATTAAAAGATATTCCAGCTTGGAAACATGACGAGATGAATTTTATGTATGTATGTATGTAAACTCTTTATTGTACAAAATAAGTAAAACACAATTGACAAAAAAAAAACAAATATGTACAAAGGCGAACTTACCTATCCCTTTAAGGGAGTTGTAATCTCAATGTCTGAATGTGTATCTTTAAGGGAATTGTTATGTAAGACTACAGGAAAATTCACAACAGCTGGCACGAATAGATTGAATGAGTATATGTGTGTTACCTATTAGATATATTCATTCGTGCCAGCTCTTTTGAATCGATCTATACCAAATTTCTTATTTTACATATTTTATTGAGATCGAGAATGTAAAAAATGTATACTGATCTACTTAGTAGATACTCGTACCATGCCCTCTGAAAGTAAAAAAAAATGATGAGAAAAATGAAAAGAACGCATTTATTTTTTATTTTTAGCAATACAACCTTAACGTCTCAAAAGAAAGTGATAGATAGATAGCCACGTTTAAAGCATATAAGGAAAATAGAGTGAGCCAAGCGTGTCAGGTCATTATCGCTATCATCACCTATCGAGGTGCAATTTCCAACTCGCTATCTGCTGCGCGCTCCATGTCGACACGTAAGCCGGTTCCTTTTGAGGAGTCCACCGAAAAAATCCGTCTGATAAAATTCCGCACATGAATGAACAAAAATTGTATTGACTGAGTCAGACGCGCACGCGCAGCGACAAGGAGCGGGCACGCTTCACCACCTACCTATTCAGGATGTGTCGATTATGGTATATGGTATGGATCTAATGATCGTATCCCGTTTTGGAACTACTTTGAAGTGCGGGTTTTTGCAGGTGTTCTTGCGCCCGCGCCGCGGACGGTCCGCGAACGGGACGTGATATAACGGCGACAACGGGTAATTAATGTTCTTTTAATTTATACACCGAGACGCAGAAATTATAATCATAAATTTTTGTAGATTTTTTTGACTTAACGACATCAAGTTACGTTTTGAATTTATTAAATATTAACTCTACATGAGCACATAATCAGTAATTTTCATAAATTAATAACCTATTCCTGCTCGTAACTGGTCACTAATGTAAGCGTGGTCCGTAGATAGAATTTGCAGGTTCTCCGCCGTTACATCAATCATCTTGTCACCAATTATAATAATTGAGTTGATCAATTTTGCACATTGCTCAAATAATTTTATACCGGTCCAAAATATTTAGAACAAATATCATGTTTTTCCTTTAGCTTCGAGTTTGCATAATACGTAAATATTCCAGCCGCTTATGCAAGTATTAGTGCGATACATAAATGTATTGCGAGAATCACATTAGCGGCATAAAATCCTCCTTGCATTCGTTAACTGCAACTACGTATGGCAAAATATGTGCACCGACTCGATTTTGCTATGCGCTCCGTATGATTTTCAGAAATGGTCCGAGCTTATATGCAGTAAGGATACAATATTTTTATGCGCTACGTTTTTCCCTTGCGGCGGTTTTTACGGCCATTACCGTATCTAAAGTAGGAAAATCGCTCGAGATGCTACATTCTAATGATGGCTCGCAACGGCGCGTGCGCCGGTACTCGCGGCAGTCGCCCAGGGCTGTCTCTCCGCTAATCTGTTCGTATTAAGCCCAAAGATGTATTGATGTGCTTTTTACAAGCTTTTATTTAACCTGCAATGATTGTTTGTTTCTTTGTTTGGATCAAAGCTGTGGCCGGATTTACTTGAAATATCATGTACTTAGGTATCTTAATGTAGATTGGATCGCTATTTGAATGTCAATAAAAGACGCAGTGCAAAATCTATTGATTCACAATTACTATACCTACAGTACGTAAATGTAAGTTGTTTAGTTATGTTTGTTAAGATAAACGAAACTAACTAGGATTTCACATGTGATTTACCAACAGTTATTAGCTTTGCTTCGATTGGAAACATTTGTAACCGTTTCTAATTTCACCATATTTTTTTAAATGTTTAGAAATAATTTTATAAGTAAATACTTAACTTTACTAATACTAATAAATATCTGAATAAAAATACTAATTTTTCAATAGTGTTTCAGGAATGTCACGTTGACATAACTATGACAGATATGCAACTAAAAAAGGTCAAGTGTTAAATCACAAAAATATCCGCTTTAGTTAGTCATCACCTTAGGTATTCGGCTTCATTGAATCTTGTTCTATTTCCATACTTATCTGTATTTACGATGACCTGTCCGAGCTATGATGATGATGGTAATGATGATGCGACGCAAATTGACATGACCCTAAAACCAGTGCCACTCCTCAGATACATAAGCGACACGTACATAGTACAAATGACGGTATGTCGCGGTGTCAATCAATATTAATGCAACGTGGTGACCATACTTTACGCCTTCGGTAGATCACAAGAACTCGTTTTGGCGAGGTGTGATTGAACTCTCGTATTCGTCTTGCAACATGTGATACCTAGTAATCTTATTAAAAACAGGACTTGTAATAATAAGAAATAGCTCTATATTTTATATACCTCCTTCTTTTATTATTTTGCACTTCGGCATTTAATGTTCATGGAAACTTATCGTATTTAAGTACCTATTCGAAATGAGGATGAACAAGTATTTCTATTTAAATATCATCTTTAAAATATATTTTAATCTGGTAAATAACATATTTTCTCACTGTTGATCACAGATTTCCTCTAAGATTGAGAGTGGGCTGTAATTCTTACGTAGGCTCCGTGTGGCTGGATTATTTAGATATTCCTTCACCAACAGGCTCACGGAAAATTTAAAGTGTTATTTCGTACTTCCGAAACACTCCGAAAAACAGTTCCGAAATGTTCAGTTGCAATTTGCAAGTTCGGATTCGAAACCATGACCTTGTGCTTGAGAAGCCATAATTTAACCACTAATCTTCTTACTAAATCATTTAAAAATAAGAGTCAAAACATACAACATACATAAATTCACCGACAATCTACCAGTGCAGGTAAGTTGTAGAAGCGTTAGCGTGCTAATTTGAAAAAGTCGAGTAGTGTTGCGGTGCGATGGCATCTTCACGGCTTACAATACCGAACAAATGTGTCGCTCGGGTGTAATTACGCCGGGCGGCGCGGGCGCAGCGTCACGCCGCCGTCGGCGCCGGCGAATCGCGCGCACATCACGCTCCTCCGGACTTATGCTAATAGCCCCCGCGCAGCGTAAATTGGAGTGGCGCTCGCTGCAAAACAAAATGCGTCCGTCTCTTTATCTTATTACTACACTATGGACTAGCAACTATAAGACAAAACCAGGTAAAATAACTCCTATCCTAGCTGCGACATGGCATATTTTCATCCGCCTCAACCTCGAGGAGTTCCGGTCAGTACTAAGCACACAGATTGGCAGTCTGAGTGAAATTCGAATACAAAAAGTAGCGCGGGAACGAACGTGAAACCGATTAAAAGGCTACATCACGATTTTGTATGCACTTTGCACTCACTGATGCTAAGTGGCAGAGGAAGGTGGTATCGACCATTGTACTAATATCTATTTACTGCAATTGGAAGTTATTTTCACACGTCTACTTAATAGCATAGCCAAAAATATTCGCGGTAGCGTGTCAAGCCAAGTTCAAACTAACAGAACTGGCGAGCAGCACCGTGTGTAATTTTACCCGAACCATTTGACCCCTTTATGAGGGGTCAAATGGGCTTAAAAACTGTTTCACCTAGATATGTCAAATTTGGCTCATTTATTGAAACTTGTGATCTACGTAAATGCTCCAAATTTCATAAGCACACTTCAAACCGTTATTTACATATTAACATCCAAAAATCTTCATTTTTATAACTTACTCACCTATAGATCAAAATTCTAACCCAGTTCCAGATGACCTAGAAAGATTGATTCGGCATCCAGATAGGTAGTTGGGTTAACAAAGGAATAAACCAGAAACTATAATATATTATAGCCTTCGTAAGTTTTAAAGCTGTAATTTCTTATTTTATTCTTCCGAAAATTTGGCTTTTTTGGTAGAAACTAGCCATCCAACATAGTGCTCTTCCATGACGGTTTTAGTAGGTACGTAATAATAATACGTATATGAGAAATAGCCAAGTTAGACTTCAGGCTTCAATATATTATCCCCTGAATTGAAACTCCGGGATTTTATTACTTGCGGACTCTCAAAATTTACATCGTGGTCTTCGTTCACGTTCTATGCGCACGTCCTGGTGGGCAGCTCCGTGTCTTTAGACTTGATGGTTGCGATTTCGGAATATTACGATTCCGATCCCGTTAGTGCATTAGATGGGAAATGTGGCCTATTTTCATCCAAAATTAGCCAAATTTCATCCAAATTCATGGAGCTGTTTTAGGGCGAAGGAATTATAAACACACACATACCTACTCACAAACTTTCGCATTTGAGAGATTAATTAGCTGGATATTATTATTATACGTATATATCCTTACATATTTTGTGCTTGTGACCTATTAAAAAACACGAAATTATCCAGGATGGAAATTTTTAAAACCGGAAAAGAGAGAAAGAGGGAAAGTAGGTACTCTCAATGCCGAAAATAGGCAAAATTACTTACCTACAGAAAACGTTCCTTTATTAAAAAAAAGAAAACTGCTTTAAAATATTATTTGTGCGAGGGATTTGATCTTTACGGTTAAGCTGATGCTGTTTTGTTTCTTTTAAAATAGGTACTAAAATCTTTTAGTATTATTTTCTATTTTCAGTATTTAGCTACTTTAACTCCAGTTGTCATCAAAAATTTCCACAGTGTAAATCTCAAGCGATAAGGCAAGCTCATAAAAGGCTTGATTGTATAAAAAAGCGTGTCAAAGTGTAGGTATCGAATCCAAATGTATCCAGTTAATAAACTGTTAACACTAAGTAGTGGAACCAACCGAACGTATTTTATAATCACACGGAACCCATCACGCCTTAGTATCTCCATGATTGAATATTCATCCGTGGATCAACAATAATAGATCCCATCAGTAGCCGGTATGTGGCATCACATTTCATATAATAAGAGTTCAATACATCGCCGTGAAATGTATCGATATAAAAACTCAACTGACTATAACTGCTAACGTGTGAATCGTATTAAAAAGATGTTTAGTCATTCGGCTTCATAAATAGGTGGCATTCGATTTGTCGTGATTAAATTTCGTCCATTAGGACACCGTTACTAGCGGAGACGTTTAATAATCCGGCAAATAGAATTTCGGTGGCGATATCACTCGCTGTTATCTGCTTTGAGGCTATTATTATAGCATCGTGAACTTTTTAGGACGTCGTAACGGCTTCTTATTGCACTATTTAATGTTACACTGAAATAACTTCATCTTAATATGTACAAAATACAATTAGTATTATTCCATAGAAGATTTGCCAATATTGTGACTGATAAGCGAAGGTACAACAATAAATAAGCATATGCAAACACTACCTAAACAAAAACGGTTTAAAGAAAGTCTGACTAATAGTGGTATTGCTAATGGATATTTGTTCCCGTTCAACAATGAAATATGTAAGTAAGTACAGTTCCGTTCAACTAAGTAATTTTGTTCAATTGTCTTGCAAAGTGGAGTCCAGCCTATAAACAATCGGTCATATTGAATGAACGGAAATGTCCGTCTCGAAATTAGCTCGGAAACAGGGGAAAACTTTTAAAAGAACGCTTTATTATAGACACGTTTTAAATTAAAAAGTACACAAAGCAAGTGCGACTTGTATTGAAGTTTAGGGTTCCGTTAAGACTAAAATATATTTAGGAATACGTAGCTTTTTTTGCTGGCGGTGATAATAATTTTATCACAGTTAAGGTATGGTTAGGCAGGGAAGGTAAAATGAAATGTGCACATATAATAATGTCTAAACCTTTGAATAAATACGAAAATCCTTAGACAGTTTGGTCCTTAAATACTTAGTGGTTTGTCACAATTAATGATTTTAGGTCACCACCTAAAAATATGATAGTACCTAGTATTAAGATGAATTTAAAAGAAAAACTATCACATTATGATTGGTTTTTTTTTTTTTGGAATCTTTTTGTATTTTTTATTTCAATTCCAAATTTTTACTTTTACGGTCATCCCGTGAAACCTAAATTGAAAATACAAACCGAAACAAAGATGCACAGAAAAACCAGAAAAATAAGACCAACACTGGGAATCGAACCCAGGTCCTCGGCATTCCGTGCCGCGTGCTATACCGCTACACCACTGCTGGTCAACGGCACAAACACGAATTTTCCCTATGCATCACATATCTCAGCTTGTTTTATACTTTACTTTGTAACTTAAGCAGCTGCTTAAGTATATATTGTATTTTCAATTTAGGTTTCACGGGATGACCGTAAAAGTAAAAATTTGGAATTGAAATAAAAAATACAAAAAGATTCCAAAAAAAAAAAAACCAATCATAATTTGATTGCTTAGTAGCGACATCTCGTGTGCGGGTGAACGGTTAGTTCCGAAGCAGATATTGAAGGCTTCTCGTTGAGAGTTAAAACAATATAGATGGCGCTAGGTAACTGCTTAAGTTACAAAGTAAAGTATAAAAAAAAAAACTATCACAGTTTAATAAAATTTACAAGTTTAAGCGTAATTAGTCGAGCAAAGCTTAATATTGAATGCTTGCTGCATATTAGTACGGAATCCTACGCGTGGCCCGGTACGCTCTTGGCTGATTTTTAATGTCAGTCTACATTCTTCAAACGTTCCAACAGTAGGGATATGATAGCGAAGGTTTAAAATGCCGAATAAAAGGCTCTACCAGGCAATGTCTTTAACTTGTTTTAGCAGCCACAGTTTTTACTTTGATACCCTTACAGACAGCTTCGTTTAATTACTTCATACGTAAATACCAATGTGTGTAATTTTCAGCTCAATTACATTGCTAAAATTTGACCAGTAAAAATTATCACTAAAACCTGTCGACGGGAACAGAATAACAAATCCAATTCCCGACACTCGCGGAATCTGCGCACGCAAGAAATAAAACTCGACAGGGAATTCTATTTCAAAACGCATTTTCCATACAAATACTTAATTTCGAAGTAAAGTACGACCATTATGCTGGCGGGTTCGCATTTAAATTATACCGGCGGATCGTTTATAGGCCATAACCGAATTTGGGAATTAGCTATAAAACAACATTTGATACGGGCAGCGGGTGCGGGTTGGCAATTTGAATTTGGCTCGTACCTTCATTGGCTTGCATGGCGCGTGCGGCGCGTTATCTTCTGCCATATTGCCACCTCGCCTCCGCTCTCGCCGCGCACAGGTGGCTGCCAATCATACCTCCCACCGAATACTCCCAAATACTCCTTAACATGGGTTCTTTGTTTAGAATATTTAACGTTGTTGCATTCGTTTGCGGAATGCCTTCGTTTCCCATAATTTATTTTGTAGGTTATTTACATAGTAGTCACATTACCTTAATTTGCCATAATTCTAGTTCTTGCATTCGCGTAATATTATGCAAAAGCAAGAACTAGAGTTATGGCAAATGAAGGATATTTTAATAATAATTGAAAACGTACTGATCTAAAAATAAATAACAAATTTTTGGTTGGCAGTGAGCAAGGAAAACGAACAAGCAAGACTTGTCGGGGGAAATTATTTTCTACTCAGAATTGCCTACTTCTTATAACGTAGATTTAAAGAGTCAGTAATTTAAAAAATATTCAATATTTGTATATTTATGTACCTTTTTTTTTATTCGACTGGAATGCAAACGAGCAAGTGGGTCTCCTGGTGGTAAGAGATCACCACTGCCCATAAACATTTGCAACACCAGGGGTATTGCAGATGCGTTGCCAATCTAGAGGCCTAAGTTGGAATACCTCAAGTGCCAGTAATTTCACCGGTTGTCTTACTCTCCGCGCCGAAACACAACAGTGCAAGCACTGCTGCTTCACGGCAGGATTACCTATTTGTGACTTAAATTTTTATGTGAAAATAGCTCTTATAGCACAATCAACAAGAAAAGTCTGAAAAATTTATTTTTTGTCTATCTGTCTATATTATCATAACCATCTAAAATTACCCTACACAATGAAACTAACACTGCATAATTAAAGACCCTAAAATTTGTATGAAACCCTCGTGCGCGAGTCCGACTCGTACTTGGCCGGTTTTTTTACTAATCAACAACATAACTTATATGTAATTGAAATGCATTTTCATTGGTCGAACGATAAAATATATGAACTGTAATTGCTAGAGGCCAGCAGCTGTATAGTGGCCTAATGTATCCAGTAAACAGACGCGAATTATAGCTCTCTCTCTATTTGATATTAGGTACGAGTACTGGCGTCGTGTGTCGTGACTGGAAGGATAGCCAGAAACGCCAATAGAAGCTTGCTCATTCGAACTATACTAATGAGCATTAAAATTTAAAATAGACATTTAATTTATTTAATAAATAACACACAATATATAAAAACTAAAACATTAAAATTTAAGACAGTTTAATAAACCATTGTAGCTACGTCCCATAACTTGATTAACTACTTTAAAAATGTTGAAATAAAACTTAATAATAATAATATCTTTATTGCATGATTATGGTACTTACCGATCCTTCTACTATAAACTAGAATACTGCCCTCATAAGCCTAAAGGCGCTATCTTAAAAAAACACTTTTGAGCTATTAATAAATATTGTGTGTATTTTTCTTGAGATAGCGTCTTTCGACTTAGGAGGGCAGCATGGCACTTATAGTCTATCTTATCCCCATCTTTCTATAGGATGGCTTCAGGCCATATTTTCGCGTCAGACCCGAGTTCTGCAACATAAACGAGTGACTAAACAATTACGTTAGAAGTGGGGCTTGTCATTCAAAGAAGCGTTGTTAAGTACACGCCAATGGGCACGGAGCCGTGTGAATGGCGAACCCTAGCATTAAGCCGAGCGCGCAATTCCGCAAATACGTAAAACAATAATGATAGTGGTCACTACGAATATTGTGTCTGTAATTTAAGCCTGCGGATCGTGCCAAACGATACACCTTGCATCGTTTAGAGATCAGATGTTTTTTCCGACTTTCGAATAATAATTTAAGCGCATCTGGTTGTTACATTCGCATTGTTTACTTTAAAATTACCAATGTCACTTTCGACCATGCGAAGTTCCTATGATTACTATCTACAAATTTTAGTCCACTTTAAGGGGCTATTTCACCACCCATTGATTAATTTTATTTGACGGATAAATGTGATGCCGTCTCCGTCTATTCGAATAAACGAATTAATGTTTATTAACGGTTTTTAAAGAAAATAAAACTATATAGTGAATTATTATTACAGTAGATACATTAACTTATATATTAAGAAGAGTTCTATCAGACCACATTTTTAAGTTTCATTAGTTATTTATGGAATAATCGAGAAAAACTAACAAAAACGCAACGTTGTCAGCTCAGCAGGTATAAACTGCTCTTAACTTTGAGTTTGACATTCGTACGCAGTCAATTGCGATCTGATCGAATTGCATAATAAAACAGACCTTATCTTGTAGATAGTTCGTACTTCGAATCGGCGAATTTGATGCCTAAAGTTTACGACTCGAATTTATCAAATTGATCATGATTGGTTGAACTAATTTTAACTTAACGTTTATTTATATCCAAGAAAATTACACATTTGTTCGGAAGTTATTCCTCAGTTTTGCTGATCTTTATCAAATTGTAAGCAGTAAACTAGTTGGAAATTGGTTATGTCGCTGGCAGTTAGCGGAACTCATTACAGAAGTCGTTTGTATAACACAGTTCCGCACTCAGGACGCCTAGCACAACTTGCTATTTCACATTTGTCAGTATGTGCGTCTCTATTATACGAGGGTAGTTAGAATGGGACGCAAGCAGCGAGTCACAACAGCTTGTGCGCACCATGCAGGACTCGTCCGGCCTTCGCGTCAGGTAACCGAAAAAATAACTGAGCGGAAAATAAATTAATTTTGAAACACGCGATGGAACTAACTGTTATAAGTGAAATAACTCTGCTTTCATGATTACCTTTGTGGTTTTAAGTCCCATTTGATCAGGTAAGCTATTTAGATCTCAATCACGAAAATATGCCCAATTTTTATTTTCAACTCAATCAAATTACACCCGCAAGGTATCTTGAAATGCCGTGCAAGTTTATTTTTAGTAGTGTTTCATTAAAACGGGGTAGCGCAACAACATTGTCTATTTATAGGTTTATTTTCTATTCTATTGCTTCAATTATTTTCGCAGGCACTTATTTCATTAGCAGCCAGTGCTCTACGGAGGCGAAGCTCTACATAGATTCATCTAGACGAGGAAAGGCAAATTTACAGAGTTTAGTGAAGTTATATGTTTACTCCGTGACTGGTTTACCTCTGGCCATTTCATTTTAATAGGCTAACCGAGGATCCAATGAAAACGTATCAGCTTTCGAATGAATTAAATTTTATGCTCATTGCAGTTTTAATTTGTTCAGAAATAGTATAGGTAGTTGAAAATGCCGTTAAGTAGATATGATTCCGAAATATGTATTAAGTAATTTCTAGGCCCCCTGCTGCGATAAGTGAAGGCATCGCGCACAGGAAGTGGGCCCGTCCGGCGCCATGCATCGCTTCCTCCGCCGCCCGGCTTCGCTTCCGTTTCCGCAAGATCATGTCTCAATACACGACAGAGCCCGCCCCTTGCGACGCGACATTTTTCTAACTGAGCTTTGATATCGCAATTTATTTGCTTGTCAATTTCAGGAAGAGGCCACGCGACTTATGGCGCTAAGGTCGCTGCGAAGCAGTAAATAAAGCCAATGTCAATGTAAAGATTATTAATAGATCAGTTACTGCGACGTTTCCTTGATAAAATGCCATTAGTATGATAAGTATCTCGGATGACTCTAGTTCTTGAAAGATTTATGTTTTTAATAAATGTAATATTGTATCTTTATGAATGTACAGTCCACTCCATTTATGACATATTATAAGGATCGTCAGTTTAGTCGTTATTCGCGATAGTAGGTACGTGCTTAAAACCAAGTATTTAGATATTTTTTTTAACTTTACTACTTTTTAACGCTACTTTGTCACGAATAAACGGTTTTTATTTCTATTTCTTACAATTGGGTGTTAGATATATTCGGCACTGCATTTTTATCTTACTCGTGAATTTATTTTGATTATATCTATGCGGTTCGCTAAAGTCAGATAGAAGGAGTTTATATTTAATCAATTTCAGGAGGAAAGGGTTTGGCAGGCTAAGGAAGGACATGTGGCTCCTGCCAGGAAAAGTTGAATTGGTAAATCTGAATTGTTTTTTTCCAAACTCCTTTTTCTCCTAATCCATAGCAGCTAACGCATCGAAACAAAATCACAATCTTACAAATTTGTTTATATTTCATAGGTGAAAAAAAAATTCAATTTATTTTTGACAGCTTTTTTAACAAGTTTTTTTTTTTAAGTAACTACACCTATGAAAAAAATCATATAAATTGCAAATAGTATTAGTTACTACCATACGAAAAATTAATTGATTATAATTGGTGCAACATACTGAAGAAAAAAAAACTACTGAAAGTATTTAAATATCAAGAGTGTAGGTTCGCTTTTAAAGTTTCATGTTCGTTGAGCAACAAGAAGTGCATTATTTTGAATTTGACGTATGGCTGTCACAAAAGGTTACTGAACTGCTGCTGTGTTTGTAAGTATAAAATATTAATAAAATTGTTGGGTGTAATCCCACAGAAACTACGTAACTGTGATTTTGTTTCAATGCTTTAGCTGCTATGGATTAGGAGAAAAACGAGTTTGAAAAAAAAAATGTTAAGAAAATACATTTTTGACATTATCTCTGCGACAGTTCAAGATAGAGGGCTGAAAGTTGGAGTGATTACTAGTAATGAGGCGACAAACAATTGACATTTACCAATTCAACTATTTCTCACACGGGCCACATGTCCTTCCTAAGCCTGCTAAACCCTTTTTCTTAACTTTTGTGAAGTCGTATTGCTAGCTATTGTCTTATCTATATATATAAAATTCAAAGTCCTGACTGACTGACTGACTGATATATCAACGCACAGCCCAAACCACTGGACCTAGAGACTTGAAATTTTGCACATAGATAGCTTATACAATGCAGGCATCCACTAAGGAAGGATTTTTGGAAATTCCCACGGGATCGGGAAAAATCAGGATTTATATATTCGATTCGGAATGACCCTATCTCAGTAACTATAATAACTAGACGCTTCAAATTTGATACACAAGTAGATTATTACATTACTTAAAACATTAATTTCAGGATTTTTGGAAATTCCGACGGGATAAGGAAAAAACAGGATTTATATATTCAGTTCAACGGAATTCCATGAACAATTAATTACTAGATTCTTCAAATTTGACATAGAAGTAGGTGATTATAATAGTAAAAAATCATTTTAAGGATTTTTGGAAATTCCCACGGGAAAAGGAAAAAACGGGGATTTATATTCAGTTCAATGGGATGGATTTTTCGTTTTACTGGTCGTAGAAAACTGAAATTTAGCATTTAGGTTCCCTTGGGGGTTGTAGGGGATCACTACAAAAGAGTTTCCCGAAATTCTGATGGGAGAGGTGTAAGGGAATTTCCCAATATTCTGAAGGGAACGAGAAAAAACGGGATTTTTCGTTTTATTGGACGCAGAAAGCTGAAAATCGGTATGCAAATTGCTTGGGAAGTGTAGAGGAGCATTGAGAGAGGACTTAAAAACGACAACGGGAAAAACGGGATTTTTCGTTTTATTGGTCGTAGAAAGCTGAAATTTGGGAAGTGGATTCCTTAGGGAGTGTAGGGCAGCGTTGAGAGAGAATTTCCCAAAAATTATTACGGGAACTGGAAAATCGGGATTTTTCTTGTTCCTTCTTATTTATTTAAAAAAATGTTTTTTTATTTGAATGAGTATGCTCCCGAAGTGGTCCATTGTCACCAAATCAGAATCTAGTGACGGGATCATGGGGAAATCGAGGGCAACCCTCAAATTTTGTAGTCACGCATTACGTTTAATTTCATATATTTTCTTCAGGAGTTGAGGATTTTTTAAAATATGATTATAGGTATGTATAGACCGATAGTTATATTCTTTCAGGTTATTCAGGTGAGGTGATGATGGAAGGTTAAACTCCTTAACGGATAGGACACATTAGTACCTGCGCAAAAACAATTAACTTGTTACTTAACAAAATGTATCCACACCTATAAAACAGTTTGCCTTGCTACGAAAAAACACCGTGACATGCTGACTGACTGACAGACAGCGCATAGCTTAAGCTACGGATTTTACAGACCTGGATTTTGTACACATGCAAGTAAGTGGATAAAGGATCATAGAAGTGCACATGGTAAGGATTTTTGTCTTTTTAAACATTGTCTGTTTCTTTGTTTATTGGGTGTAATCTCTGAAATAACTGAGCTGATCTAAAAAAAATCTATTAGTGAATGCTTTTTAAAAATCGATACCCTAAATAATTCAAATAATAGAGGCCTGTTTAAATTCAATCGCGGACAGTGTGGTTTTATATTGAATTCACTTATTCCTATCCCACGGGAATTCTAAGCAAGGTTTTCTAAAATTACACCCCTGACCTGAAGATGTGAAACATGGCTTCAAAATGATTTTTGAATTCGAAAATTTGCAAATATAATCCTCCGAAAAATCAATTAAAACACGAAAATAAAGATCGTAGAAAGTAAATCTGTGTACCCCAAATTTAACGCGAGCGAAGCCGCGGGCAAAAGCTAGTGTTGAATAAAAATAACTACTTAGTATATTTAAAGGCGTGTATCTGACTTGCAATATTCGTATGTGCTAATTTAGCAGAAGAAAAGAAAAAAATTACAATGTTTTCGGGTTGAGTGAAAACCGTTTATTGAATGTGCTTGATTCAAGTCATTTTAAGCATTTTAAGCCATTTTAGTAAACCTGCAATGACAGAGCGCGCCTGCTTACACAGGGAAACATGGGATAAATCTAACTTCATCACTAACAAAGTGAAGCGTGAAAACGTGATATATTTTAGTGAGCAGAGGAAATGACAGGCGATGATTAATTTGATGCACCGTACAGATAAGCTGCTCAGTGCGATCGGTGCGCGACAAGATAGGAACGCGGCTGATTGTGCTGGGGTGTCCGGCAGAACATGTAGACAATCTTTCACGCTCATGTGTGAGCTCACCCTTTTATTGGTCGGAGGGTGGAGCGCGAGGATAGTATGGATCGCTCAGACAGACGGACACTTGACCTAGTTGAAAGTGCTTCTAAAAATAATCTTATCGGCTCTTAGTCTAGACTTGTAAATTAAGAATCAGAGGCTTTATTGTTTAACACACTTATAATCACAATCGTTTTCACCACTTTTCCTGTCGCCACGGTGTAAAATGATGGCGGAAAGAAATGGTTTATGTGATCGCGAACGGCTCGTGTGAAAATATACGTATATTTTTTGCATATTCTGTAAGTCCAGAGAAAAACTTAAGTTAAGCTTCGACCAGGCTACAGTCCTGCAAGGTCCCCCTACTGACCCAATGGAGGCGAGGCGGAAGCGTGAGTATTGACGTCTGCCAAACAGCCGTGCATCACGCGAGCTCCGTCGAGCATTTGTTTCAAAAATAATACTTAATCGTACGTGAAAGGGTCTAAGTGCTTGATACAATCGAAAGCAAACTCTATACGCTCATTGTACACTGTCGTGCGATAGATGCGTTACCATTATAATGGTACCTAACTTTTTTCAAAAAAGACCTATGAACCTTTTCGGCTAGGTTCATTTCGCAACTAACGTTTGGTAACCTGTCGTAAACTCATAAACTGTAAATATTTCAGGGCCATCTTGTACCCTTTATTCATAAAAAATCTGAAATATTTAAAGTACATCAGAGATATTAAACATTTGCGAAATGAATCAGGTTGCCAATCATTAGTTGCGAAACATTAGTACCTAGTGAATCCTTCGGCTGATATCTTCTAGAGTAGGTTCTCTAAAACAATATATTACCTGGATGCATTATTAGATTAACTTCGTTATATCTATGTAGACATTATGCGGGCACTGAAGAACTTGACAGAACTATTGCATGATATGTTATTGCAGACCAGTTATTAAATTTTTTAGCGGCAACGAGACAGCTAAAGCATAAATTTTGACCGAGATCTAAGAGTTTGTAGAGTCTAGTGAGGAGTTTGGTTTTTCATGGTTTTTAAACAGTACCTAATAAGCTTTTTACTCGTAGTATAGCTTAAGCTCTAGTGAGATATATTTGGAAAATAAAATACAAAATTATACTAAAATAATTGAGATAAATTAATTTTCTACTTTTTTTTAACAATAAGCTTGTGGCTACTTGGCTAACGTAAAATATTTTTTTCGTGGGATTATTATAACCGTCGTATCTTACTAGCACTGGACGATACTGATAAATATATGATAGAGATCCACCATAATCCCAGCCTCCTCGTTGATTAGAGTCCGCGGAGGGTGCGGGGAAGAGAGCGTGAAATTGTCTGCTCACTTCTGTAAATATAATTTCGGCAACAAAAGGACTATAAATGGTACGGGTCGCAGTGCAAGTGTCCCATTCTTGTTATACGCATTTTAAAAATTATACCCCCACGTATTAGGGTGATCATGTGTTTCATAATGTCATCAATATTATTAAGTTTTATAAGATTAGTTTGAAATCGAATTGGCAGGTGCGCTACCAATCACTACATAATAAACGATCTTTATGAATTCAAGTGTTTATTACTTCATAATACCTAGACACATGTATGTAAATTTGCATACGCAGCGGAGCGGAGGAAACTGAATCGCGTACCATTTCAGGAAAAAGTAATTATTAAAATAAGATACACGGATCACTCACGTGTTAACAGAAAAGGTATGCCCTACTGTTTCGAACTAATCCGTGGTTCTTTGTAAAGGAGGGCTCGAACGGAAGGCCTTCCGTGAACTGCGTGCCAGAATTCTGCTCCGCACAGTTCACGACTGGCTTTTCATTCTAGCATTCCTTAGCAATAAACCACGGATTAGTTCATCCATACCTGATTTACAGTTTCTCAACACATTAGGATTTACCATTTAGCATTTAGTGTTATGTACTTAACTTTACATAAATATAAATTATAAGCCTATTTCCAATGTATATCATACGATTGAATAAATAAACGCATTAGGCAGAGAGAGTTACTAAGAATTTATATGCTACCGAATAACAAATTTACTTTTAATGTGTGTGTTTTAATACTTTTAAAAAATATGTTGACTTCCAGTTGTTGAACAATTAGCGAATTGAGGTCCAAACGTGTTTAGCATACCTCAGTTTTAACTACGTGTATCTTATTTTTATACCTAAGTAGGTACATATATCAGTGTCTCAAAGTAGTTTTAAAAACTTTTTATTAACTTCATCTCGTAGGTATATTATTTATTTGTATAAAATCCATTAAGTGTCAAACCACAATATTCATTTTCTTTACAATTCGTCTGATTAATTACAGCAAGCCTCCATTCGGGCTCGCGCGGAGATACGGATTCACTTTATGGCTTATTTTATTGAATTAATGCATTAGCCCGTGACTAATGGAATCACAAAACAAATAAAATTAAAATATAAATAGTGTAACGACAAAATGCTAATAATAAATTTCTCCATTTTAATAACTGTAACTGTGCGAAGGGGAGCTTCTGGCCTGTTAAGTCAATATAACACTTCCATTACTCCAAATTAAATTCCTCGGGGAGAGAGATGAAGTTTTTATTCTGCGCAGACAAAGGCCCGGAAGAAAACTGGCCGAGTAATAAGGGATATTTACTCGCTACTTATATCACCGGCTACCTAGCCAGGTACTACAAATAATGCCCTACGTGAGATTAAGTCAGTTTTCAAATTGCCATGTTCAGCCGGCCAAACGCAATACCGGATAGTTTAAGTGCAAATGGCATAGGTATTTGCTGTATTTTTAAATACACGCATATGCGCGTTATTAATTGGGAATGTTTAAATGAGTTGACGAGAAATTGACAAATCGTTGCAAAAAGCACTTGTTGCCGTATAAGCTTTGCGAAGGTCGCAAGTGTGCAGCCGCGTGTGCATCGTATTAATATTTTACGGAATTAATCATTATAATCCTTCTGGCAAACAAGTCGCCCTCGGGGGCGAGAACAATATAATGAAGTTGTCATTTTTTAGACTGCACGGGGGAGGCTGGAGGAAATCCAAATTGAATCATGCGGCGAGGGAATTGTGCTATTATGTTATTAAATACAGGAGGGCGCGACCCTGTGAGTTATTTTTTTGTGCGAAGGGCGTCGAGAAGACAGTTAACAGTTTTCACAATAGAATTATGATATAATTTGACACAACAATGGTGTCTAGGCTGCGAGATATGCAGTTAGTAAATCTGATTATGGCTCTAGTTAAGCACTGAACCGTGTGCACATTATGGGTTAAAATTAATTTGTTTTGTACAAGATTATTTAGTTCCACCTGTCCCGTTGTCTGTCTGTCTGTCTTTAATCAAACCTTGAAAGTTAAATTTGACGAACTTCTAGTAGTCAGATAAACTAAAAATTCGGAATATTTATGTAAATCAAGTGTCAATACAATAATCTTTTTTTTTATTCGACTGGATGGCAAACGAGCAAGTGGGTCTCCTGATGATAAGAAATCAACCACCGCCCATAAACATCTGCAACACCAGGGGTATTGCAGATGCGTTGCCAACCTATATAGAGGCCTAAGATGGGATACCTCGAGTGCCAGTAATTTCACCGGCTGTCTTACTCTCCACGCCGAAACACAATAGTGCAAGCACTGCTGCTTCACGGCAGGATTAGTGAGTAAGACGGTAGTGGCAATCCGGGTGGACCTTGCACAAGGTCCTTCCATCTGCAAACTAGTAGTGACATCCTGCTAGTCTAGCCAGGATCGTCTCCGCAGGACGGAACTCTTCAACGGTTAATAGCATCGACTTGAAATTTGGGATGAAATTGAAGTTTGCCTGACAATGAAAGCACAGTCAACCAAAAGTAGAGTCAGCAAAAAGCTTGTAAGTATTAAAAATGTAATTTTTATGGTTAGGTTAGGTTAGGTTACCTGTCATTTAACACATACCTAATGATTTATTTTGTTGAAATTGTTAGGTAGCATGAAAAATATTATGAGTAATCATTATCTAGAACCTAGGTATTGGATGTGCTACGTTCAGTTAAGATAGTAGGTATACACATGTATCTATGTAATATAGGTACCTATTCGTCGAATTAATTTAAACGTGTTAAATATTTACATTTTCCTAATGTAAATGTAACCCTATGTTTACTAACACACTCATAAGTATATACACTCATCTTACTTCTATATCACACTCAAAAGAGCTAAGAGCGAAATGAAAGCTTTTATCCATATGTCAGAGAGAGTACTTACAGCGGCTTATTGTCACCCCCGCTAGAGAATTTGATAAAGCGTGTGCGAATATTAACAAAAGGAATATCTTGTTAAATTGATATTGCCGTATGTTTTAAACGAATGTCGCCCTTAGCCACGCGTCCCGCTCAGCCAGAGGGACCATTATCGATTGCACGCCGCGCGGAAGATACGGCGTTTCGATGAACCGGGCGTGAAATTGTCTCCACTGGAAAATGTATATTTCAAAGGGGAAGATTAAAATATTATCCATGTTAAGTAAATATTCAAATGAATATTTGCCGTGTTAGACAACAATGGGCGCTCACAAAGGGGAAGGTGCCGTAATTTGATAGATACCTATCTACAAAACGGTCTCTTCGTTAAGGGACGTCCCTGTTATTATAAATTATAAGCGCGATTTGGGAATTCTCGTGAATTAAACGGTTCTCAGAGAAATGGGCGGACATAATTGCCTATTGTTTAGATTTTTAAATGGCTACTTTAAAATCACGCGCCTGGTTGTTTTTAATTGCTTTAGCGTTTGTTATCAGCTTTGCTTTCACGAACCTATAAAGACGTCATTTTCTTTTCAGTGCTTGGCAAAAAAAAAATGTTGTGAGGAATCTCCTAGATAATAGTAAATTAAAAAGGCACTGGTTGGATAAAACTTACGATGCTTTGTAAGGAAAAGTATACTCTTAACTCCTTATTCAAAAAGGGTGAAAAATAGGTTATAGCAATTGAAAGCTAAGGTCAAAATGACAGATAAAGATAAACAATAAAGCAAATGTTTAATAGCGTTTATGAATAAGCGGAATATTACGTTTTCCCTCCTCCTTAAGGGAGGAGGAGTAGAGTTTGGGTTAGTCTAACCTGGACAACAACGTTTAACTAAACAAAACAAAACCTCGACATTGTCGAAATCATCGATTATGTATATTGATGGAGCTATGTTTTAAAATTTCAATTGAATTTAAACGTAGTAGTAGTCTCAAGCACTAAGACATGTTACAACGAGTTATTTATACGAAAGTTTTGCTGAAAAAATAATCAATCTCCATCCTAGCAAATTGAATCAGTGTCATAATTAAAGTATTAAGTCATAGTAGAATGAATCTGTTCGTCAGTAGAGTGATTGCACTCGCACAATGTGTCATGTAAATGACTACACTTGCTCTGCCTCCGCTGGGACTAAAGCTATTGTTATAATAAAATGCCATCTAGCTGTATGAAGTACAGGCGCAGGGCGTATTGGCATTTATGACTAGGGGAAATGCGTTTGATTCGTATAAGTACATTTCTTGTTCAGGTAAGTAAAGTTGTTCTTTTTTTCAAGCGATTTTAACCAATGCGTAAATAATATATTTAGTTATTAACTAGAATTCAGACTCTTAATTTTTTATTACGGTGAATTTGGTTGGGTTAGGTTATAACTTAAATTGTGATACAACAGTGACTGTATCTATGATTTTTAATAACTCTAGAAGTATATGAAATTTCAAGTTGAATTCGAGTAATTAATTATAAAGTATTTCCTGTTGCAATAAATACATGACTACAAAAATAGGTATCCTACTCTCAGCTGCTTGAGATAAAAAGCAAGACAGAGGCATTAGTTTACACAAAGTAAAATAAATTGAGAAGAAAAAGATTAAAATAACATTAAATACCTATCCTCCTAACGCCCAGAGTCCTTAATAACAGACTTATTGTAATTTAAATTAAACTCGACATAAAGTTAGATGTTCAGAAATCAAAAAATTGATTTGATCGTTAGGAGGTCAATATAAATCGAGCCCCAATCAGCATAATATTTAGTATATTATATTAATTTCTAATTTAAAGACAGTGGTAAAAATGGATCAAGGTAAAGATCCATCCCCATGCGTGTGTGCAACGGGAGGGTGTAACATGTTTATATGTTTATTTTAATACGCGTGTCGTGCGTATAATACGGAATTTATTACGGCGCGACCCTCCGCCGGATTAATGCGATACGGAAGATTTGAATTCGGAGCATTAACTTGGATTGGTACATTCTGCCAGCCGGGGGGAGGTGTCTCCCGTGTGTATAGCTTCAACTTGTCGCTTACTGATTAATGAATCATAATTAAGACGTTTCAGCAAAATATATCAAAGGAGATTGACAGGGTTTGATCCAAATGCTGCCCGGAAATGAATACCTCTAACGACTTCCTTGCCTTACTTTCTATTGAAAAAACCATTTAGTTTGAAAATTGTCGATTAGCACTAGTACTGAATTAAGTTAATGATGATTATTATTGTACTGCTGATACTTTAAACGTTACAAATTAATGAATTAATTTCCATTAAAACGTTTTTTTTTCATTACTCCTGGGCTATCTCAAAGCGTTTTTGTAGATATACAGGTGGTAAGACCTTGTGCAAGGTCCGCCCAGATTGCTACCACCATCTTGCTCATACCGTGAATCAGCAGTGCTTGCACTGTTGTATTTCGGCGTGGAGAGTAAGACAGCCGGTGAAATTACTGGCTCTTGAGGTATCCAATCTTAGTCTTCTAGGTTGGCAATGCATCTGCAATAGCCCTAGTGTTGTAGATGTTTAGGGCGGTGGTGATTTCTTACCATCAGGAGACCCACTTGCTCGTTTTCCATACAGTCGAATAAAAAAAATACGTTCTAGTGTTAGCCTAAGGAGCATAGCAATGCACTGTATGTTTAGTATGGGCAGCTATTGATCCCACTCTCTAAAAGTGGCTACTATAAGTTACTTACTGTTCCAAAATATCGAATCTTAAAATGGTAAATCTTTTACTTTCGTGCCGCCATGAGCTAGAGATTCACAAGTAAATTGACGACCCCTGTCTCTTCAGATCTTATTTTAAGGAGCAGACGTTACAGATGCACCATGATTTACAGCTTCTAATAACGGGAAAAACTGGCTATAATCTATTTTCAATTGTACACAAATCGGTCGAACAGAAAACCATAAAATACCCCACACAAAGAATCTTTATGTAAACATAACAAACGTTAAATCGTTATATCTGTTGTTTTAAGTCATTTCCAAAGTCATTTGCTAGAAGCGGTGTATTTAGAACATCAGTAGCTGAATTATTACCAATATCCATTCAGTTCGAAAGTTGCCGACGTCCTGAAGGAAAAATAAAACAAAAGAGAAATAATTAAAAAGGCAGTTGGCGACTTTGTTTTCTACTAACAAATTTAATTAACATGGGCTTATTTCCCGCTTGATCCGAGAGAGACAAATTGGCTAAGTAAAATTTATGTATCGGAATCAAATTCAATTTCGTCTTTGCATTTTTTACACGATTTTATAGGACTGTGCTCCTTTAACGGCCAAATCAATACGATAGTATGGACATACCTCAATGGTATCACCATTTTATTATATGGAAAGAAAAATTTAAAAGTTAAAATTAGATAAAATTAACTTACCTGAAATGATAACCAATGTAGCAAAATGGTAGAATTATTTTTGAAGTGGTACGAAAATGATAGTAAACAAACTAAAAATTGAATATAATAATAGTCATACAGGCAAAAAATTTTAGCAAAATATATAATAATGAAATATTAATACCTGTGCACTAATGCTAACAAAGCATTATTTACTAAAATATATTTGTGTTTACAAAAAATTGCTGTGCGAACAAAACCTCCAGGTAATCTACACTACACTTCCACACCTTCTTTCGATCTTGTGAAATTTGTTTTCTTACCGGATTTTTCTAATCTTCTTTAGCATCGTTTATATTGATTATAGCGTTCCTCCTGCCTAATTTATATTCAGCTAGTGTTTTTTCATCACGCCCTGTGCTCAATATCGCAATTCGTACCGTAGTTGGCGTAAGCCGAGGGGACTTGTCACCTTTACCTACTCTCGGACTGTCTCTCGTGAATGCCTATTTTATTACACGCTTTCACATAAATAACTACGGTTTACGATCGTTTTTGTATCCAAAAACGAGTCGCCGAACGCAATAAACTAATTATTAAATGAAGCTACGAGACAGTCGGTAAATTATGAATCGTCGTTCGATTCTCATTTCTGATTTAAAGCCTTGGTGGCGGTTCGATGACAAAATTATGTTCCAATCTTGTTTACGGTCTCATTGGATGCTACCTACAATGGTCAGTTTTTGTGCCTGACTATAGATCAGATGCCTTGCCATGTTATGAGAACGACAGCGGACCTAGTTAACTTTCATATGAGTTAATACTGACATAAGAGACTTATTAAGACAAGAAATCTCCTTTAGCGACAACACACGTATTAAATGATATTGTAACGGATAACTCATGTCTTAAATCGAGTTTAGCTCGACATGTTCCGGGCTATTTCGTAGCCCTTCTTCAAAGGAGCATGTGACTCGGCGGCTGTCGCAACACGCGCACTACGCGCCACCGCTCTGCTCGCGCGACTCAACCCAACACAAACAACAAACAAACATGTGCAGCTAAACTCGATTTAAGACATGAGTTATCCGTTACAATATCATTTATTTAATATGAGTGAGTCTCACGGCAGTTTCATGTTCAAAAAGACAACACACGTACTTACGCATGTATATAGAATTTTTAGAAACACCAAGTGATTTGTTTATTTTCATATATTCTCTAACTCACATACATTATTTACACAACTATTAAAATATTACACTATGGCAATGTCATTATTACCTATTTTAGACTTTTTTAATGAAAAAGATTTTCGGAGCTATACGCACTAGAGGCGTCATATCAACTTGATCACTGGGAGAGTCCAGTTTTTGCCTCAGTGAATTTAGATACTAGAAATTAGATATTAATCATAATATTTGTTTTGTCTTTTAACCCGCAATAAAAACCTACATCTCAATTTCATTTACTACATTTCTGAATAAGATTTGGCGGCGCTTAAAAACTATGGCGCCGCGGATTAATTAGTTCCAAGTAATAAACAAAGCAAACATGCCCGCTATGACAAGAATTTGGCTACTGGTTTTCTTTTGCTGCATCAATCAAAATCATACTGATAATGAAATCATCATTTGGGTGGCCATAGAGAGGTTCGTTCCGAGAACTGCGGTTCATCGCCGGCGCGCGGCCGACTCCGCTTTGCACGGCAGTCATTATCACATTCCTGATTTAGTTATTAGACGCTGTATCTAAGTGAATTGCTTAGCTTTTGAACAATTATTGCTGCTTTGCTTAATTTTCGTTCGGAGCCTTCAAGTTAAAGTTCTTGCAGGGTAGACAACACGTGTGGGACAACCTACCTACCTTGCAATACCAGATGCAAGCGGACATGAGCGACGGCAATTAGCGTGTCGCAAAGCTTGTTTTAAACAGTCATGATATAAATAGACTTCAAAAATTAGGCTACGCACGCAGTTAAAAAAGGTTAAAAAATAATAATTACATGCAGTAGTGTATGAGTTTGAACGTGTTAAATAAGTATCAAAAAATATTACCTATAATTTTCTTATCAGTATAATTTTATCGTAATTTACTAGAAAGCGTGTTTATTGGGTACCTACCTAATTTATGTCTCTAGAACTTGTCGTAGAAACGATGTAATAATCATTCTTTCTGCGCTTACATTTGTATTCTTCAATTTTATTCATTATTAAGTATTTGAATGTGTTGTTTTACAATGAATATATTACTTTTTATTATATTTTGTACCGTTGTAAACAGTTTGGACGGTTTGTTACAGTTTGCTTTAATATTTTTTACCACTACTTTAATGAAGTTTTATTAATTTATATATTTTTGGTTATAGATACAGCGCACACAACAGATACAATACCCACGGCGAATACAACGTCATCTAGTAATGATACTGATTCAAGAAAACATTACGGATTAAGCTTTGATGGACCTTGTAAGCGATACAACCGAGTATTCAAATGCATGAACCAATGTAAAAGCATAGGATATCAATTATACAGACTCGACCGAAATTGTAACTGTTCGTGCTACCAAATGAAAACCTCAACTATATTACCATTCTTTCGATGGAAGACCAATGGTACAACAAAGAAGGTGCCGAAAACTCATAGTCCAAGATTGTACGATATTGTTGGGACTTTATCTCCGTTTCCAACAAAAACCGAAATTCCAACTACTGTATTCACTTGTCCTACTTTACCTACTGCGCAATCAGCTGATGTTACACCTAATTCGACATCGGACTCAAACTCTACATCTATTTCCACTGGGAATGGAACAGATGTATCATCTGATTCATCGGGCGGATCTGAAGCAGCCCCAACAGGTAATTCTGGGGCAACTGAAATAACAGGTGGTGCAGAATCCGGTGCTACTGGAGATACTACAGCAGCGGCTTAAATCATAATACAGCGTGTATTTTCGATACTACCTCAAACTGTAACCAGACGAAGATTTAAATGCTGTGAACCGATACCAAAACAAATTTTTAATTTAGAATTAACTGCCGGAGCGTAATTAATTTTTGAATCATTTTGGAGCCGCAATGTAATGCGTACAATAATTTGATACGAGAGAGAAGCGTTCTGTGGCAGCTGTCACGTCAACAATAGACGTTATGAATAAATACAAAGTAGAGATACATTGCGTGCTAATTAATTTTGTAAGGAAAATAATAAGTCTAATTTTTTTTACTAAAACATAATAAAATGTGATTATTCGGGCCTTCACTAACTGCCCTTAAAGTTTGAGGTAGTATCAAAAATACACGCTCTAAATTGATACCGAAATTATTTTTTCTAAGCTACATTTATAATACCTCAATGAATACAAAAATAAAAATATTTTTTGTAATTGTTGACTTATTGTAGGATATTTTTAACCTTTACGAGAACATATGTTTTAACCGATTTCAAAAAAAGGAGGAGGTTATCACGGTTGTATTTTTTTATGTTTGTTACCTCAGAACGCCGTAATTTATGAAACGACTTAAATTTTTTTTTTCGTTCGTATAGATAAGAATACCTTCCATTAGGTCCTATGAGCACCTGATCAGCATCTGATGATTGGATCCTAAGGAAAGTGAGGGAACAGTAATTTTCATATACTTATTTAGTAGTAACTCGTGCAGTTGCTCTTGAAAACCATCATTTGGTGAAGTGGAACTGATGATGAAGACCACAGTTGACCACCGGAGCTACCACTTAGTAACAAGTATTTCACGGGTTAAATTTCAATTACTTTAACACAGTTGCCAAGCAATTTATGCTCGTCGTAAAGCATATGGTGAAACACCAGGACTCCCTGATATTTAACATCTCTACATCCGAAAAAGCTATTTGTCGTAAAAGGTGGTGAGCAGTTGACATTAAACTATTGTATCTTAAATTGAGAAAGAAAAAATGAACCGACTACATATAACCATGAAAATATTTTTGTACTTATGGGCATTTAATTAAAATGATCTTAGCAAATTAATTAGTCTAATACTGAACTAAAATAATTTCTTTGCTCACCCGCGACCTTAAGATAGCTAAGTCTATGCAAATTATGCGTGTTCATGCAGTTCCTCCACCTCCACACTGCAAGAACACACACAAATTACACAAACCCATCTATCACCACCACCACAACCCACTGACGCGTTTCGAACTCAACCAGAGCTCACAACTCACAACTAACAACTAGTCTAACAACTAGTAGCATAGTGTACGGTTGTGTCACTCTGAAGATGAGCTCTGGTTGAGTTCGAAACGCGTCAGTGGGTTGTGGTGGTGGTGATAGATGGGTTTGTGTAATTTGTGTGTGTTCTTACAGTGTGGAGGTGGAGGAACTGCATGAACACGCATAATTTGCATAGACTTAGCTATCTTAAGGTCGAGGGTGAGCAAAGAAATTCTTTTAGTTCATTGATATGGACCTCCGCAAAGTAACGCCTGATTCAATAAATCATTAGTCTAATACCTTTAAACGCGATATTTTTGTATATTTATTTATTTCGAGGATCTTGGAAACGGCTTTAACGATTTCGAAGTAACTCCTACGTTACGCGGGGGTTTTGGGGATGAACAATCAAGCTAGCTTGATCTCTGAAAAAACTCGTACCTATTTTCGAGTTTCAGACCAAGCGAAGCGAAGTCCAATCGCCAAAATACTGTAGTATAATTTTGCCAATGTATCTATAATTTTGTCGGTGAAAAAACTTTACCAGTATTATTAGACTCATGTTAATAAATTTTTCTACTTCAATACTGTTATCTGTGACTTACTTAATCACCAACGCTAATATAAGAATATAATTAACAAGACTCTGGAAAAATCTATAGTCTATTCCCCATAACAGCACTGTATCGTAATGTTGCTAAAACGATACTGCGGCCACTTACTTTTTTTTTAATTCGTCCGTTTTGACAAGCTGAAGTGCAGCCACTTACTTGGTTTTAATATACAACAAAAACTTTCCGAACATAATTCATAGCTGCCAACATAAGTAAGACATATTTTTTTCAAAATAGTCGCTAGCAAGTTACGTCAATTAAAAACAAAGTTCACCATAGACAACTTTTGACATTTAAAAATTTTCCCGCCATTATTGTTTGCCTTAATATTTTAGTATGAGTAAAGTTTTAAAAGATAGAAACTAGTGATTTTTAGCAAGTTTACGTGAAACTTATTAAGCTTGGATGCAGATGAAAATATTATTTCTACGCTCGAAGAAATATCCGCAGCAGCCCAAGTAGTGACTGAAAGTTTGTTGCCTTCTAAATCACGGCACCTATATGCCAAATCCTACAAAAATTTCATGTCGTGGAGATTAGAACACCAGACCTCGTCATTTTCGGAGAACGTATTACTAGCGTATTTCCAAAATTTTATTGGAAAATTTAAGCCATCTTCACTATGTGGGTGGAATGTTCCAAATTAAAGTCGACGATTAGTATATACTACCAAACTAACATATCAAAATATTATTGAAACGAAGATCTGAAGGTTTTAATGCAAAGAAAGCGAAAACTTTTTCTCCGGACGACTTAAGGAAATTCATCGATGAAGCACCAGATCAAATCTATCTTTTCAACAAGGTACGTAATTGTTTCAAAAATATTTTTGAGCGAGAGATGTATTTACTATTTATTTAATAAATATTGCAGTTTTTCCTGTGTAAGCAAAGTTTGTATTTAATTTGATTACAATAATCTTCCAATTTCTCTTTTTGTTACAGGTTGCGGTAATATTTGGGATCATGGGTGCTTGTCGCAGACAAGAGCTGCATAATTTAAAAATAGATGCCCATGATACGCTGGTAGTACATGTGATGAACACGAAAAACAGAATCGATCGGACTCTTTTATTATATTAAATTTTTCTTTCTCTAATTTTATGTTTTATTTATTAAGTAGGTAGTCGTAGAAAAAGTATTGTATGCAACGTTGTATAAATAAGTCAAAAAAAGCTCGTGGCGTTTTTTCTTACGATGTTCGCTTCGCTCACATCGTAACTTACGCCACTCACATTTTTTGACCCCTATTATACAACTGTTGCATAAAATACTATAAACACTGTACTCAATTTGATGCTTTGATATTTAGTCTTTGTTTTAGTTTATTATCTTTCTTAATTATTTTTAATATTTTATGTAATAAAATATAGGATTTAATTATAATTTGAAACCGATTTGCAAAGTCATAAACCTAAACTTACCTAGCTAATTAAAATATTTAATTGAAAATGTATCGTGTTTACAGGCATATTAACACACAAACTATAAAATGTTCTGATAAGCGCTTTGCTAATAGGTAACACTAGTTCTTGGGCATCGAAAATGCATACACTTGCAATTTTTCTTTCAGTCATTTTGTCTTCATTATACTCTGTGTCTGGTCATCCTACTACAAGTAAGTCGAAATCATATTTATTTATTCGAATAAACAGCTGTTGGTGATAAAACTTGTTGTTTTAGACTATTCCGAGAAGGAAGCACTACGCTACGGCTTTCAACAAACACATGAGTGCAAAAGTTTCGAAAAATCTTTTCTTTGCGTAAGAAAATGTTTAGATAAAAATTACGACATTGCTGTTTCCGATAAGAATTGTAAATGTACATGTTATTTGAAAAAAGACAAAGCAAAATATAAAAACAAGAATATTAATGCTTCCACGTGGGTTGGTGGCGCTCCGAGTACCCATCTACCACGGTGGTATCAAACTACAGGAACTAATGACGGTCAAGAAGAAAGCGGAGAAACTACAGAAAATATTGTTACAAATTATGAAAATGATACTGACAGAAAAACTGAACCAAGAGGAGCAGGTGAGACAGGAGAACCGGTGACAGGAGTACCTATGGGAGGAGAGACAGGACAGGCGAATGAGGCTGCACAAACGGGAGAGACTGAGGCACCGCACGAAGAAGAGACACATCAGGCGGAAGACGGAGGAACAGGGACAGCGGCAGAGGGGGAAACTGGGGCTCCATCGGAAGGTGAAACGGAGGCAGCACAGCACGACCAGACCCCAGCGCCAGAAACCGAGGCACCTCCATCGCAATAAACCGGGGCACAATAGTAATAATACCATAGTCGCACTATTAGCAATTACATTTTATATTGTGCTTAATTAAATGAATTTGTTTCTGCTGTTCAATTTTTTTTTCATTATTTTAATTTATTTTATCAACATAATGATGAAATTATAATATCTTATATCCTAATAATTTTTTTTAGGAAAATCATAACAACTTATCTATTGGATTAGATCATCAATTCATCATCCAATCTTAGTTTTTAAAACAAAAAAATTATAAAATACATTATTAAACAGAATGTAAATTTTACATAAATATAAACTAAACAATTTCAGAATACATTTATTAATTTTATCTTTATTGTATATATTATTATTGAACAATGGTATTCTTTTATTTTTTTCTGGGTATTTACTACTTCCGGTACTTTTTTAACCTCAAGTGTTAATATCGTATTTATTGGTACTTAATGTTGAATTTTTAAAGGAAATTGAATTAAAAAAATGTCTTGATTTCTCTAGATATCAGTCCTGAGTGTAGTCTAATAGGGACCTTAATATTTTCTTATCAGATCCATGGGATAAGCGCGAGTGGAATATTTACGAACGCTGACTGAAATAATTATCAATATATTTTGCTTAACGGCCACATTAGGGAAATGCCTTCCACCCTCTCATAAAATATGTATTCTGATACATGTTTTGGTGTATCTGACAAACTGATGTTTAATATAGGAATAGTAATAAATTAGCTTACGATTTAACACAGTTGTTGTTGTTTCTTTAAAAAAATTTGGCTCTGTCGATTGGAGGACAATTTTGCCAGTGTCTACTTTTTAACCGACTTCAAAAAAAGGAGGAGGTTCTATGTTCCAATGTTTGTATTTTTTTTTTTTTTTTTTTTTTTTTTTTATGTATGTTCACCGATTACTCCGGCAATTGTGGACCGATTTTCAAAATTCTTTTTTTATTCGAAAGGGTATTCTTCTGAGGTGGTCCCATTGTCACCAAATCAAGATCTGATGATGGGATCTTAGAGAAATCGAGGGCAAACCTCAAATTTTATAGGCACACCTATGGCGATTTTGGCATTTTTAGTGTTAAGGTAAGCATTTACATTCAGAAAGTATCATTTGGTAACCTGGACCTGATGAAGAAGACCATAGGTGACCAATGGAACTCGTCGAAGCTAAGTAATACTCGCTCGTCTATAAACGATCATGATTAACATATCTAGATAAGCGAGTAAGAAGAAGCTTTAAGTTCATGATTCTCTCGAACTGATCTGATGCTGAAGCCAGAAGGTAGGCAACGGAACTCTGTTATAAAACAACGTAAGTTAGTCGTGTTTGGGTTTAATGGAATCGTTGTGAGACGTACTTTGGCTACGAATCACTAAAAAGTGAGAAATAAAAATTTTTTAACAAAAAAGTAAAACCGACTCCAAAAAAATGAAAAAAATAACAAAAAATGGAACCGACTACAAAACCCTTGAAAATATTTTTATAGGTACCTACTAACTCGAAGTCGGTGACTCAGCACGACCCAGCAGGAGTGATTGGAACCCATTGTATGTAGGTGAATTAGACGCCTATTGCTCCACTCCTGCTGGGTCGTGCTGAGGCACCGACTTCGAGTTAGTAGGTACCTATAAAAATATTTTCAAGGGTTTTGTAGTCGGTTCCATTTTTTGTTATTTTTTTCATTTTTTTGGAGTCGGTTTTACTTTTGCTATATAATGTTACACTACAAATAATGAATCCTTGATGTTATATATGCCGAAGTATAAAAGAAAAGTTCTGACTGACTGACTCATCTACGTCGAGCACAAGCTCCTGTCCTAAGAAAGGTCTCTTCATTTGTTGACTGGGAAAAAGGGCGGATTTTACAAAATTCTCACGAGAGGTTGATAGTTCTGCAAAAAGGGCAAAGCCGCGAGCACAAGCTAGTTAAATATATTTATATATAGTTTTATCTTGTCATCTCTTGACAGGGATATTTTTGCACACTTATCAGTTTTTGCACATTGTTACCATGGTATCGTAGATTTACTACTTACTTAATAGTCATTTTAATCATAGTGGCTTATCAAAATTACATTACAGAAAATTTATTTCTTTATACTTTGGCGAAAACCATACGTATTTAAATGATTAATATGTAAACTTGTGTCCTAAATGGCATTAAATTTTTGTACCTATAGAAGGTTTCTCCAAAACACCTATGTGAGATGAAAATGTAGAATACAAATCCATACTAATTTTATAAATACGAAAGTTTGCGTGTTTGTATGTTTGGCCGTCTTTCACATTGAATCGGAGCGATGGATCGACGTGATTTTTGACATAGAGATAGTTTATGGGCCAGAGAGTGTCGTACGCTACTTAACAGTACCCGAGGTAACAGCGTGCGATAACCGAATTAAACGCGGGCGAAGTCGCGGGTAAAAGCGAGTTTTGAATATAAAGGGAAGATGTGGTAAAGATCAGGGTCCGTCGCGCGGCCCCCGAGACCCGCCGATGTGAACTGTCGATATTCATATTTGTGTGTCAAGCTTCGTCTTGTGATCGAATACTGACCATGTACACACATAGAGTCTTACTCCCTTCAAGGTGCACACTTTCCACAGACATAATTTTACAGTACTCGTGCATGTTCATACTGTGAAAGCAATGGCCACCTTATTAAGACAGTATTTTAGTTGTATTATGACAGGTTTTCTCACGATGTGTTTATTGTTTAAATATGTAAAAAAAATGAAAGTCACAAATTTTACTTTATTTACAAAAAGTTTTTAATATAAGCTTCTTTGATAACTGTACTTTTACTTGGGCCAATAATCAATTCAACCTGTAGATGTGGTGATCCAGATTACAGACTGACAAATACCGGGACTGATTAAACTAAATAAGCTTGTAAAAGTAGTGACAATACTTATATTTCTTTGACTGTTTCCTTCCCTACAAAAAAAAAGTATCGTGGATTATTATTATTATTAGAGTTAATACAGGTAACGTCATATATCTAAGATGCTATAGGGCCGCCTATAATTATTGCTTACCCTAAAATTTCTATAATTATATTAGTGTTTTCTGTATTGCTTACTATGTGTTAGTGTTCAATAAAGAGTTATTGTTTTGTAGTGTTACATATAAATAAAAATTGTATGCCTACCTACTCAGAGTAAAATATTAAAATTATAACTATTGTATCTATTCATTCCAAATAATCAAGTAATATAATAAACAAAGACTGCAACAATCCTAATAATTAAGGATTAGTAGTTAATTAATGAAATGTTACGTGTATTTTTATATTGAAATAAACAGCTTTTATTTTTTTATATTTAAATTAATACTTACTTCCACGTTTTATCGTGATACTTATAGTGTGTAAGGGTCTAAAAAGTAGTACGGTCTCGAGGGACACTTCGAGCCTGTCGGCTATGACGTATCGCTTAGATTTTTTACCAATACACTGTGAACATATTTTTGCTTTTATGTTAATATATCAATTTTGTTTGTCCTGCTCTTGACACTTTTTCCCGAAAAAATGTATATCGTTGACACTTTCATGATACGGGTCCGACATTAAGTTACGCCAGTCCAATGAATAGATTTTATGAAGTAGGTCTATTTGAATAGGTGTATACCAGATTTAGTGTGACATGATGACTTGATGCATATTCAGAATAACACCATGTCGTGTTTGAGCCAATTGGAAATATTCTAAATTCAAAATGATCAGTTGTACCTACTCGTATCTTTTGTTGGTAATTTTAATGGAAAAACGATCGTTTGTTAACAAGTTTGCACTTAAATCAAAATCTCTTAATCACAATAGCTACCTACTTCATGGACGTGAAGCATATTCAGTGGCAACGAGAAGACCTATTGAAAATTACAATATCGCTACTTGATATATGTATTTTTTCCTACAATAAAGTGAGAGCATAAGACGACGGCGAATGTAAAAACATCTGGGATGAGACGCACCGTCGCACCGCATAGTTCAGGCGGTTTGTCACAGGGGGCACCACTTATAAATCTCGCGATGACCCTCCTTTATGGCAAACTTGACAAACATGATACTAGTGGGTCAGCTGGGAATGGACACAATAAAAATTCGATTCTGTCGATATTTATTAAAGATTGACCCTTGCAAGTGGCATGGGGTAAATAATAAGGTACCTATGAATGCGAATTTTTGCAAATATTATGTTTCTTTCGTGTATTTAGTTTTTTCTACGCAATTTTTTTTTGTGCATGACTTTTGCAGTGCTTTAACTCACAGAGTATCGTGGACTTGTTTATACATATCAGCTTCCGGCTTTCTTTGCTTTTGGGAATCGGTACGACAAAATGTGTTATTCTAGGGTGACATAGGTAGTACTAAGTATTGAGATGCTAATGTAATTATGAGCTATGGAAACTAAAATAAATAGGCTGCCGCTGAAAAGGTTAATCTTAAGATTAATTAATATCTAATAAAACGCCTTTGTTCCCTCTTTTATCTGTCCTCGCACAATCGAGAGCGAAAATAAGAAAAGAGAGCTAACAATAAATCCTCCTACATAAAAATTGCAACAACTTTGTTCATAATGCCGATGGAGGCATCATCAAAAGTTGGTTCGCACCCTCGCGCCCATTCGTGCAGAGATTACCAATAAATCCAATACGGGATAATTGGCCGGCTTAATTCTGTTCTATCTTTCTACTTAGTTCAGTCGTCAGAATGTGCCAGCTCAGGCCCCTTGGGAGTGTCCAGCCGAAAGTACAAACACCGTGCTATCGCCAATCCAAAATCATACCTGAATCTTGCCCTTACGATCTATTTTCTTGTGACGTAATAAGAAACAAAACAGAATCTACTTCAACTAAAGAAAGTACTGCCATTAATGAGTTATTTTTAGTATGCTGTTATTCACAGGCCTATAATAATACTTAGAAACTACTTTTGCTTCGTTTAAATAAAAGCAACAGCCTAGATCTAGCTATTGCTAGGTTATCTATTTGTTCCTGACCATTTATATCAGAACTGTAAGTGGAGGTAAGCAGGGGTCGCCAAATATTGTTCAAACCTAGGGGGCCGCATCCTGAAAAAGTTTGAAAAACAGTGGTTTATGTATGATGAAATGCTTTAAACTTTCGTGATTCTCAATCATATCTAACTATTACCACTTTCCACTTTCTTTGTTTACCGTAGTAACCACGGCCACTGTATTGTGGCCGAAACGACGAGGTAATTTTTACTTGTTTGCTAACAAACATAATAAAAATAAATATATGTGCTTAACTCTTTATTGTACAAGAAAATAAATAAAATACATTTTAAAAACTTTCATATACATACTTGTACAAAGGCGGACTTATCCCTTTAAGGGATATCTACCAATCAACCTTTGAGTTGATGAGAGAAGCAATCAGTTAGGGACCGACAAAGAGTCAGTTAAAAGAGTCAAAAATAGTGGAAGCTACAATAATGCGTTTATATGATCTTGTCTCTATATTTATACTACATACATATATGTTTAAATTTATAACAGATATAATGCGAATATGACTACGGTACGGTATAAATAGGATTTTTCCGAAGTCTAGCATTAACTTATTAGTTTTGACAGGTAGTAAGTGACGTGACGGATATAGCAGAAGGTGTCGCTTTTTCATGTAGCCTAATGGATGGGAATTATGGAGTCAAGGGGTGGCAGCGATTTGATATTCGCATCAGCTGGCCCCCGGGACCTCCGTGACGGGACTCAATAGCTACCCCACGATCGACGTTTTATAAGCATTCAGATATGGGAAATGCACTCAGATAAATCGATTATGTGTCTGATTTTTTGTGAATGCCCGAACGATGGGTCCATTCAGATAAGTAAACTTAACTGGATCTATGTAGGTAAGGAAAACGTTACTGTTTTTTTACTTTTGCTCATTCTACTCAGTCGATGAATTTATGGTAAGTACCTATTTGATTAGTCATGAGGACTTGAAAGCAAAATATTGCAGCAACGCAATATATACCTATGGCGCTGACACACTACAGCAATATTTATTCGACTACTGTCACACTCAACGGCTGACTAGAATGCGTAAGTAATATGAGAACGGAGGTTTTCTGATTCGATACTAATAAACAATTTTACAACAAAGTTTGCTCGTCCGTGTAAGGGCAAATTCCGCTTTTCATTTCAAACTTCACCCCTGCGACGAGTCCGAATTAAAACGTCAGTCAATGCGGAAAAATCCCATTCCGAAAAATTAGCCAGCGGAATTCGAACAAATAATTAATCTGGAATAATCATACAAAACGATGCGAGCGGGCCTTCGCCATTATTACCATTCATTTCAAATCAGCCGTGCGGGCGGAGGCAGGGAGGGATCCTCGCTCGACCTGAATAACCATACATTTTCCAATCAGGGCACGTATCATTTAACTCGCTATTAAATTCGACTTCTTCCCTTCCAATTATTATCATGTCAAGGAAAAACTCGAGAGCAGTACGAGTATCCCAGCGGGATCTGTGTAAATCAAATGACTGTACCTAATATGAAGTCAATAAATAATTGTTTCTTATGATTTTGCAACATAAATATTATGAGATAAAGAAGAAGCTCGTGTATAAATCGCTAGGCAATCGCTTATGTACGAGCATGTGCTTGATTGGGTAACGTTGTCGCTTCGTCGTAGAGTTAATTGGTACAATGTGAATAAGCGATTTTGGGAGAGAATAGTAGAAATAATCCGTGGTGGTTTGAATTATGGCCTCTCAAGCAAAACGATCATGGGTACAAATCCAGGCTCGCACCTCGGAGTTTTTCAAAATTCACGTGTGAAATTACATTTGAAATTTACCACGAGCTTTATGGTGAAGGAAACATCGTGAGTACCTGCACAAATTTGCTAAGCAATTGAAAGGTGTGTGTGAAGTTTCCAATCTGCACTACACCCGCGTGGGAACTACGGCCCAAGCCCTCTCATTCTGAGAAGGCACAGTGCCCAACAGTGGGACTTATATAGGCTGGGATGATCGAGGATGGACGTTCGAGTAGATCATGTAATACGTTTTTATTTAACCTACTCGAGTATTGCAAACCATTGAAGCTGATTAAAAAGGATGTCTAAATTATATTTACTTACTTTCACAGCGTGTTTTGAATCACGCTTTTTACTTACGATATTTTTGCCGCTACCGCTCTTCAAAAATTAAAGGTTTTTTTTCGATCTTATATTTATTTTGTGGTAAGCATTCATCTGGGAGCGCAATGTTACACGGAATACTTTTCATAAGCACCGTCATAACATTCATGCTCAAGACCTTTTACCGTAATTACTTGCTTCTGAACGTGGGTGTTCACGCGGGGCGAATTAGAGAATTAAAATTTTATGAAAGAAGACTTGCTTTTTTCTTGGGCTGCATATTAAGGTCGATTTTGGGCTGTGACGGAACTTGTTAAGTTAATGAGTCTCAAAATATAAGCTGCCAATACAAAGATCTCGTATCTGAGAGAAAAGTGTTATGTTCACTTTTTTACACGATTTTATAAATTTATAGGTTGGTTGCGCCGCATTGCCTTGTGCAAGGAGATGGACAAGCCTAAATAACGCTGGCCGAAAATCTCTGATGCCACGCGGTGTTCATTCATTGTCATCTGTCATACATATTAAAATTATTGCTCCGATCGACATGTAGAAAACTGTGTTAAATAAATAATATTTATTCCTCGCAAGTGTGTGCTTCAATAAAATTACCAGTGACGTGCATTCATCAATATCATTATCAAAACCCGTGGCCAGTCTGAAGGTCAGCCACGAACTTGGGTAAGTCCACCTTCCTTCGACATGTCGGCACGGCCGCACCATAGGTATTGATTAAATTTAATATGTTTTATGTTTTTTTATTTATTTATGTGTATTTAAGCAGTACTTGCCTATATTCATAGTCCATTGAAAAAAAACTAGCTTTCTATGGTATCTCCTTCTTCCTTCTTCTTTCCGTAAAAAAGTTTGCCTGGAAGAGATCGCTCTTAAGCGATAAGGCCGCCTATTGCTTACCGTGTAATTTTTTTCTCTGTGTATTTATTTTCTGTATCGCTTACTATTTCTGGTGTACAATAAAGAGTCTTTGTATTGTATTGTATTGTATCTACGAGTAGGTATATGGAAATTTCAAAAATCTCTTTTTAGTGCATGTTTTTGACCTCAAGGATCACGTCTTGTTGCAGTGGTTTATTTATGCTGTGCGTTTTCTGTTTGTCAGTCAATCAGTAATTTTATAGGTAGGTATGTAGATATAGATTAGATAGCAAACAAAATAATTCAACTGACGATCGAGGTTATACATGAAAGCGATTATGCAGTCTCCGTAAAATTGTTATAAGTACCATAAACATATTATCGTAAACCTGCTAGCGACAAAGTACTCGCGAGCACGGACGCGTGCAGCGTCACCTGACACCGCCACCCGACCTCCCCCACTTATTAAATTAATAACTCTGAGCACCGTCATTATCCGTCTAATTGGAGGGGCGATGAGCCTGTTTTAACACGTTACCTAAACGTTTAACTCGAGTTTTATGAACTGCGTAATTAATATTTCCACGCGCCTCGTGTGTCGTAAAGACCATGCTGTAATTCTCGAGTGTGGATTTTTATGCTCACTTAAAGATGGCTCAGTGTACATCGGTAACACCTCCGATAAGAGGATTAAGGAGCTAAGTATCGTGTTTCTAGTCTTTAACATTTTTGTCCGTAAGCTACGATGGTAGACTAGGCAGTGAATCAAAATTAACATCTCTTTGTTTAATTATGTCACTTACATAAGTATTTATGCTTATTGGGATCAGAACTGAAATATAACGTATCAGTTTTGAGAGGAATAAATCTACAACTTTGGCGACTTATACCTACGGGCATCGTAAGTGCCCCCTTCGAGTCGAGTTACCATATTTAGGATGCTAGATAAATTACACAAAAGGCCATTTAACCCTTTATAAGTATTACTAGAGCTATTTCCAAGATTTGGCTGTTTAAGAGATTTCACTACTTTTTATAAGCAAATATGTCAAGCCGTAGTCTTGAAGACTGAAGTGTATCATTTCGAACAAAGATGACATAATTTGTGATTCTGAATTTTCCTGAGGCAAAATAATAACATTTCACCCTAACAGAGACTCCGAATTAGACCTGTATCCAAGCCAATCATACGCTATTAGCTATTTGATATTGGACATGACTATAATCTTGTGTTAGGTAATAAATCCTTCACAGCCAACTAACTCTGCTACCGATCCCTGTTAATTAAATTACTATATCTTTGTCCACGTAGGTACCTGACGTCTATATTTGCCGACACCCTCTAACAATAATAAGCAATAATCATATATGTATTTTTGTTCCGAATCCTGAGTAGCTATTAAATTAACAACATAATAGTGTATATTTGTAAGATTATTATAAAATGCTCCGAATCAAAGTCAAAGGTAGAAATTAAATCGACTGTGAAATTTTTGTTGTTTACAAACATATCATTTTGCTCCCTTGTCAGACCCGTTGGGCTAAATTTTACTTAGAAATTTAAGATATATAATTAAGAATTTTGCAGAGGCAATAATTTGGGGATCTGCTAATGAACGATATCGGGTTCTAAGTAATTAACGCCAAAGGCAAATTGATAATTTTGTTATGAAATATAAGTCAATGTTTTTAGTAAGTTACCTAATCCTTGTTTAAATAATGCCGCCATTTTGTAAATTTTGTTGTTTTATAATGATTATTGCTTATCTATTTTTGGTTTAATTAAGGTAAACCATGCATGAGGTGCATGTTTGTATGACAAGTGCAGAGCCCACCTTATAGCGGCCGGGGCCTCCCCCTTCCCCCCTTTGGTAAGAGTAGCCGTCGAGGCCCTACAATCGCGAGCGTGATACAAATATACACATAATTTTAATGCCAGGGGTGAAGCATTAAAAGTCAGGGATCAAATGCCTTTAATACTGTGTACGGAACAAAGAAAACTGTCGAGTAAGTTACGTTCACAAGTGAAAAATCTTTTTTATCGTTCGTTAATTTTAATACGTAGTTGTAATATTTTTATGTAACTTTGTAACTATACAAAATAAACGGGACTTATCACGCTATATTTACACGTTTTCGACGTTTTGGCAACGTTACAAACTAAGTCCCGTTTATGGTATTTTGACTATGAGTGAGAATCACGAAAGTTTATAACGTTATATAAAAAATAAAACGTTAAGTGTAAAAAAAGACAAATATACGTCATGATCATTTTTTTCATAAAAATGTAGGTATAATAAAAAAATATGTATCTACATAATATTACGTCTGCTTGGCGGTTCGGTCAAATTTGATCTTATTGGACTTCAATTAACTTAGTCGAATATGATAAAAAGCATTCACGATGACGCGTGCCTTGGTTCTTATTACAATGTCATTAATAGCTAATTTTGACAAAATCACGAGTCTTCGTGGATGGAACTAGGTATATATCCTTACTACATTTACAATTGCACAAGAAAAGTGCTGAAACTAAAAAAGTAAAAAAAATCTACTAGGTACCTACCTATTACTCGTAACTACAACTAAAATAAGTACGTTATTTCATTTAATTATTTTTTTAGCAACATTTTGCCGAAGCCAGAGACGAGTGGAGGAAGAAAGGGGAGGCCTTTGCCCAGCAGTGGGACACTACATAGGCTACCTAAAAAAAATTTTTTTTTTTTAGTACAGTGGAATCTTTGTCCGGGACCAGGGCGCACGCGACGGCTTACCTACTATTGTTACGCGGCCCGACTTACTTTAATCTCTACTCATATTCGCTAATTACGCTTGTACAGTTACAGACGTGAAATACTAGCTGGACTTTAGCGGCATGGTTAGGCATTAACACCTTATGTGGCTCGGTTTATAACTTATATGCACATATATTGAGGAACGCGTGGAAAACGGGGTATCATGCTGAAATTAATACAAATACTTGGGTCAGCTACCCCTTGAAGTACTGAAAAAGAACAAATTCTAAGTCAATGCAATCAAAAAACACATCCTAAGTTTGTGAGTGAGTGATTATGTTTGTTACTTCTTTACGCTGAAACGGTTGGACGGATTTGGATGAAATTTGGCAAAAAGTTAGTTTACAACCTGGATTAAAATATAGGCTACTTTTTATCCCGATGTTCCTATGGGATAGGGATAAAATGTCGAACTAATCAAATCAACGTTTTAAACTTTCGTGATTCTCACTCATAGTCAAAATACCACAAACGGGACTTATCACCCTATTTTTACACAAGTAATATTTACCTCGACTTTTTGGTCTTTTTTATTAGTCTTTACATAATTTTATTGTTTACATTATAATTGTGCCGCCATGAATTGGTTTCATAGCAACGGACTACCAGGATGCTTTGAGATAAAGTTGTACTTATGTTTTGTTCAGTTTAATATTTTTTGAATCCAGGACTCACCAATCCGAGTGTATTGAGTACTTACATTGAATCTATATATTATACATCTTCAGCTTTTATCATCGCATATCCAGTTCGATCCGCACACATTACACATTCGTCAATAGGGTTTGAGCCGTCACCCTTTTAATTTAGAGTTGGACGAAGGGTCATTAAACAATAAGTGTTGATTAAAAGCCCCCATGCGCGCAAATAACTGCGCTTCCTGCAGTGGAGCTATTAGGTATTTTATCGGCGATGATTGGCACAAGTCCCGACTCCACTCCAGCCACTACCCACAGTCGCACTTGACTAATACCCAGAAGGTCGAACTGATAACTCTTGTGACGTTACAATAGCGTTGTATTTTCGTACAGAAAATACTCGCTTTTTTACTTGGTTTAACAAAGTTGAAGCATGAAATATTTAGATATACATACTAATATAATTAGACATTACAAATAAGAATGAAAAAACCTTCCGTTGTCGTTACATGATTATACAGCTTTTTAATAAGCGCCTATGAGACCTGAAACTGTACAAATTAGGTACCTACATAAGTACATTGTGATTATTCTAACTGGCCTGGTGTAGGGAAGCCAGAAAGTAGTTTTTTGAAGGCAAGAAAGTTTGTAATGTTTTGTTTTGTTTTGTTTAAAAACTGACTGCAGCTTCTAAGTGTTCAACGATTTTCCATACTGGCCTCTTTACTTTAATTATTAAATTGAACAGAAAGTGAAGTACAGTCAACGGGAAATATATATATATATACCTTGTCTATTTCGTCATATTTTAACTGCCATATATGAACTGTCACAGTGGTTAAAGTGACAAGGTACTAAAGTGTGTACATATTTTTGCCCTTGACTGTACCTACAATTACGGTCGAGGCCAAAGTAATATTTATATTTTAGTACTTTGTCACTGTATGCCTTATAATAGTTTTATACACAACATCAAACACAAAGTGACAGCGACAAGGTAATGAAAAGTAAACATATCTTCGATCTCAACTGAACAAAGTTTCCTTCTGTACCTTGAAAGTATAAAAAGAGGTATTAAGTCAAAACAAATGCTGGCGAATTACAGTACCTATCTTGTGTAACTCTACGTATGCGCGTTTATACATTAATCGATATCTTGATAAACTGCCGTGCTCGACTCGTACGGGACTAGGAGATAATTACTCCAGATTGAGATATGGGGAGCAATGAACCAGGACCTCATTACGATGGGGATTTCAGTTTCATTCTTACTTCCATTATCCTTTCATGGCATTGCTCTTACACTGTTGATATTAGGGATCATACAAATTAAAAAAAGCTACCGTAACATAACAAGTTCCTTGTTATGCTAAATGTGCTTTCTCAAAGACAATCTGGGAAAGCCCTTTATGGAAATTGTATACCAATCGTTAAAAAGAGAACCGTCCTGTTAACAGATTTTAAATCATTGCCGTCGTTGGCCACCATTGTAACGTCAAGTTAGTTTAAAAGCGGTCGATCCAGTCGAACAAAATGATCTTCGTCGGATCGAATCGCGCGTTCCACACCTCTCGGATCAATAGATCTCATTCACATAATAATAAGGAGTTATAGATCAGGTGTGCGAGGCTGTCAGCGAGGCGAGCGGGTGTTGACGCGGCGACTGACGCTGGCCAGCTCCCGCGCTGCTTTGTGCTCGCATTTGAGTATGGAAATGGATATTTATTTCACGTGTCCGCCGCCGCCGTCTACGGTGATCGCCGAAGATGATAACGCTTCGATTTATATTTCACTCGATGATCGGTAGCTGCTACTCCGCTCACCATACAACTGCCAGAGACGGGCGTGTTCGCTTATACAGGGCGTTAGGAGCGTCATCCGAGTGCCATTAACGTAGATCCTGCTCCGAGCTTTACACTTAAATACGCCAACTGGCCCCTCCTGATGCTTACCTGTCAGATCCTGATATTCCCTATGCCTTAAATTTACAATCTTACCTAGATTATTTTAGATTTAGATTATTACAACGACATGAATTAAATTGGAATAAACATCATTCTAATTCTCTTATATAATAAATGCGAAAGTACCTAACGCTGTCTGTTTGTTCCTCTTCACACTTAACCGCTAAACTGATTTCTTAGATGAAATTTGATATTGCGATAGGAATCCTGGAAAAGACTTAGAATAGTTTTTGTCAATTGTGTTTGTTTTTTTTTTTACAATAAACAGTTTACATAAATCATAGCATAGTTTCCGTGGATAAACGAATTCTTGGCAGAAATCACGGGGAAAGCTATAAGTAGTTAGCGAAAATAAATTATTAAAATATAAAGAATGACACCACCATAATGAAGGTATCTAAACTTTCCTAGCACGGCTAAGATCGCATTCTCAACGTTCAAACTTTGCAACGTTCGGTTCTGATGACATACATTTCTGTTTATTGAGTAATATTTAAACATCTATTCAATGCTGAATTTTTCATAGGTACTAAAACGACGAAAATATTTTTATAATTAAATCAAACCCATCAATTTATTGCATAAAATAATTCATTCAATAAGAAAAACGTGATAATTACATGTGTTAGCATAAAATAATAAGCTATCTAAAAAGACAAAAAGTACTTTTTTTATAAAAAATAAATAAATTCGTTTACACGATTAAATTTCCGGAAAATATAATTTATTGTTAATTAATTGGATATGTAACAAGTTTATGGGATTTATTAAATCTAAAGTTTTATTTAAGCAATGGGAATCGTAACGCAAATCAATAATAAACGTTGCTTATTGTTCAGATCTTTTTCAGATGTTGCAAATTAAATTTGTTCGGATGTGTTTTAATCAACCTGTAAGTAGGATGCAAAACCGAGTCGATTGCCATAAACTGCGTGATTCGTCGCTCCGCCTTGTCACACTTGGAAGGAGCTGCTCTTGCTTGTCATACTCTAAAAGGCGCATCGCTCAACATAATATTACCATAAAAAAATTTGGCCCCGTATAATCATAACCGATCACACCAGTACTGACGTAGCTAAATTTGTATAAAGAATAATAATAAATATGAAAAATATTTTTAAGGTACGTAGTAATTACAAAAATCTTGTTTAGGTAATTGTTTATTGAAACAAAAATACTATCGTATTTTGTTCCTGCGCAATCGGCCTTTATTCCCCGTCAAAGATTTGCGGAATTTCATTTTATTTATCTGTTTCTTTTCCACTTATTTCATTGGCTTTATTTTTATTTAAAAACGTGGCTCCAGCTACAGATTTAAAATTTATAACGTGGCTATGTCACGTCTCAGGTTAATTAGGTGTGGCGCGGGAGCACGGGAGCTGACTCAAACCTCGGCGTCGGAATCCACTGCCAGACTGTGTGAAGTTTCGCGGTTAAATCAGCCTGTCTCACTTGCACGTATACAGAAGAAAAAGAAACAGAAATACATTAACCAACGAGGCACATTTTCAAGTGATATAAAATCCAGAGAGTCCACTGCAAAGCATGCGCGGGCGCAACCTATTTATTATTAACCTATACTATTCTGAATACCTAAACGAACCTCTTCGCAATGTTTCGAGAAACATTTTGCACTATTAAGGACGGTAATATTTTACTGAACTGTTGTTAATGCTTTTAAATAAGTTCCGAACAATTCAGTCCCTTTGGAATAACGTATAAAATTATTGCTACTTGTTCAACATGACCTATTAAATATGCGATAGTTTTCAAGTTAACTTATCGTATGTTTATATTATGAATATGCATCTCACACACAATGGTGCAAATTAAAGCGTGAATTTTAACAAACTTTAAATTAAAGGAAGTTTCGTTTAAAGAAAAGTAGAGTCCTGTCAATAAATTTTAACTAATAACTACCTGAGATAAAAACTGAGCGATAACCAGCGTACATTATGAAGGGTCAATAAAACACGCGGCGTCGAGGGCAGACGCATATTTTCAACATTAATTGGAATATTGCGATAAGTACCGGTAAGGCGGTTCCTCATCATTAAGATAATATGCAAATATTTGAAGGAAAAGCCGCAATAAATTGTCCAGTTAAGACACTTCGGATCCGACTTGATTGATTAAAGATGATAACGCTTATAAAATGTGCTTCAATGAGTATAATCTATACTTGCTCAGCTCCTCTGCTAAGATTACCTTCGTTAAATTGCTACAGTTCTATTTACTAATTTGCAATAATGTTTTTTCATACATTGTAAGCTAGGTGTGTGTGCTCGAATATTGTAGGGTTGCGCATAACCACAATCACGTCTGGTGATAAAGAAAGATGTGGTTTAAGATGTTGCATCATGTTGATACAGAATGTCTTAGCCAGAAATGCGTTAATCAACACTCAAGTTGTCATTTTTGTAGGTTTTCGGAAGGAGGTTTTTCGGAACTCCCATGGGATAGAAAATTTTCCTAAGGGGCGAAGCAGCGAACGCAAGCTTCTTAAGTAATATACACAGATCACTGCCATTCCTAAATTTGGTAATGTCGCAACTGCAATAAAAATCAGGCGTGCGATAAGACACCAGAAATAATGAAGATTAATAATAAGGCTAATAAAAAACAAATACAATGGTAATTTTTGCAAAGCCTTGCGAATAGAAGAAAAATGTGAAAAGGGATTTGGGTAAAGTGATGTATTTTTGATTTTTCTAGTTCATAAATGTTGTAATATTTGCAAACAAATTTTACAGTTTTTTTTTTTTGGTAGCTTTATAATGTGTCCCACTGCAGGGCAAAAGCCTCCCTTTTCTTACTCCACTCGTCTCTACTTTTGGCCAGCTCTTGCCAATCTAACTGGAATCGGTCCAAGTCGTCCCGCCATCTCCTTTTTTATATCTGTTTAAATTTGTTATGTAGTAAATTATTATTAAAAAAAATAACAAAGAAAGAAGACATTTATTCACTGATATGTACAGAAGACACACAGATAAGTATAACAACATTTAAATACACACAAATAAACAAAAGAAATTCATGAAACCAAACAGAAATAGTACATATTACACAGTATCAACAAGGGTGTGCTATTTCAAGTTACCTACAATATATTTTTGAAAATCATAATGTACTCAACCGATTTCCTTATATTAGCCTTGTAAGTACTAACCAAGTATAATTTAAGATTTACGTACGAGTAACAACATAAATAAATATTAAGATGTGTTTACTATTGTTCACTATTGAATATTTCAATAGTGAGAATATTTTTTATAGATCTCGGCTTCCATTTGTTGCACGTTTCGCAGCACAATGCGGCAGAAGCACGCGGCGACCTGCGCCCGCGCAGTCCGCGCACTATGGATATTTACATTATTTACATCTCACTCGGGCTAACTAGCCTTCACGCACAGCTTATTCGTGCCAACAGTTTTCACTCGTTGTGATGTGATGTGTTAATCATGAAAACATTTAGGGGCTGTTTCACCATCCATTGATTAGTGTTAGTTAACTGACGGTTAATTTGTGATGCCGTCTCCGTCTATTCGAACAAAACAAATAGAGACGGCATCACATTTAACCGTCAGTTAACACTAATCAATGGATGGTGAAACAGCCCCTTAATGTCATCTCCTGTCAGATCCGTTGTTTTGAATTTGGAACACGATTTTACTTTTCTTAATTCTTTCTTAAATCCTACTACTAAGGTACTGGGCGGTATAAGGAAAATGAAACTACAAAGAATGTGAAACCTATAAATCAAAATCTGTAGTCGGCAGCTCTATGATTGTCTACTTGGAACAGAGGCCTTATTGCCTAACGTTTCTGACACTCGCGATCGCAATAAAATGACAGCTTTTGTATGCGAAATATGTCATTTGATTGCGATCACGAGTGTCAAAAACATTAGGCAATACGGCCTCAGTTATATTAATTAAACTATGGTTACATGAAGTACTTAACTTCCTCCGTAGTTCCTCTTTATTTAACACTTTAACCATAGTCTCACTAACTAAACGCATCTTACTTTATTTTATTTTGAAATTCATGAAGAAACGGAATTCATCTTGTCTCGGCCTAAGTATAGACTTCACAGGCACAGGCCTCCACTCAGAATGAGGGGGTGTGAGCTGTAGCTCCCATGCAGGTCTAGTGTAAATTGGGAATTTCGCACACACCATTGAATTTCTACGCAGGTATGTGAAGGATTTCCCACGACGTTTTCCTTCACAGTTCACTTAATAAATGGACTCGTATCTAATTAGTGTCTTTATTAAATTTTAAAGTCGGTAGCCTACACACTGGCTGAAAAATACACTATGGTTTTACCCAATCTATTGTACGGAAATGTCGAACGTTGCACGAAACAATTCTACCATTTACCGTAATATCTGCATACAAATGTTGGAGCCCTACGAATTGTCCCCCGTGACCATATGTTTATACTTTATTTGGGCAGGTAACACCAAGTGCCATTAGGAATGTTGCTATTGTTACACCTAGACGTAGTATAATATGGGGTTTATTGTAGTATTGTTAAGGTATTGCATTACTAATAGGTGGACATAAAAAGTTTGATTGTGTTAATCGGTATTTAAACTTACAAAACAACGCGGCGAAAAAAACATACCTACTATTTTTAAATATCGATGGTAAGGTGTACAACTTTTTATTTTTTTATAATTCACGGTTAATGCTGTTAGATATATTTGTTACGTGATGTAGACCGTCATTAGCTACTTTTTTTTTCATGGGATAATGCTAGCCCCATCGAGCTCTCGATAATTTTGACTTAACTCGACGCAAATGACGCAAAGATGGCTACCGTTTTCCGCTCAACAGTTGGTGCTACTGACAAAGGTCCTGCCTGAAGTAGGTATAGTGGTTACCTAATGATTCATAGTTAGTTAATAGTTAGTTATTACGGGCGTGAACATATATTAGAATGTTTGAAATATATAATATCATATTTAATACCTTACAACCGTATCATTAAAACGTCGAGCATGCCACAGTGTTCATAGTCCCGTTTTTATCGGAAAAAAGGGAGGTCAAATTTTTCCGAAAGGCAAAACTGTCTTAAAACACAGACATCCATTGCCCCGTAACACATATTTCCCATAATTAATTTCAGGTATCGCAAAATATTCACAAAATTATTCTAATCTATAATATAAAAATGAATCGCAAAATGTGTTGGTAAGCGCGTAACTCGGGAACGACTGGTCCGATTTCGCTAATTCTTTTTTTATTGTGTTTGTTACTGTCAGGAGAAGGTTTTTATGGAAGAAAATACATAAAAAATACAACGCGGGCGAAGCCGCGGGCAACAGCTAGTTATGAATAAACCCGCGTAGCTCACCCAAAAACAATGAGATTTGACATTTCGGAGACCTCACGCTACACTAGCGCCTCTTGCGGCGAATTCACACGCGATAGCCCTCAATGCGTGATGATCTTAGATCACTGAGACTGAAGAATTTGCGGGTAGTCTGTTTGTGATTATCATACATGCACCTGCGTGGAAATATTGGGAGTTCATTACAGGTAATCAGGATTTATATCCTTCAAGAAATATATCCACCCTAATTCTACTGTCAAAACAAAAAATAACTATTTTAAAAATAAAGGTGCTTGGTTTGGTGCGACATTTATGAAATGGGTATACACATTAATATTTACGAAAGTAAATTTCCAGACAAGTTTTTATGAATTATAAATCGTGTAATGTAGTGGATTGATTGCATGGTTTGGTACCATCAGCCAAATAAATGCTCTATCAATTTTTAAACAAGTTCCTATCAAATTAATATGTCACTAAAGTCCAACTTTCAAGTTGACAGACACGTCTATTGGCATTATTGTTTTGTGACATGCAAACGATTATCAACTTTAGGGTGGTAGACCACAGTTTGGCTGATGGTACATCTAATGTTAATCAAACTTTGAGACACTTGTACAAAGGCAAACTTATCCCTTTAAGGGATCTCTGGCAGTCAACTTTGCGGTGAATGAGAATAGCAAACACTTAGGGACCGACAAAAAGTGAGTTTAAGAGTCAAAAATACTTTTTAATATACATATTTATAATAATTATATTTTATGTATTTACCTTAGTCTGTAAGGCATTGTATAAGCTCAGTTGCACGAAATAAAACTTTTTATTTTTATTTTAATAATATTTCCCAGTTAATTAACATACTGCTTGTTCAAAACGCTTATTAGGTATGCTTATTTGCCTTTGCTAGACATAGGCAAAACAAAACTTAACTATATTTACCTACTTTACATGAATAAGAGGAAAGTCCCGAAATCTAAAAATAATATGTCATGATAAACAAAAGTACAAAGATATAATTAAACTTACGAAATTGGCGAGACGCTTTAAACACAATCATCAATATTTTCACAGCGTCGCAGCAAACAAGAATCCGTTATGTCAAATGTAGGTATATTTAGAGAGCAGGGAGGGCGTGTACAGAATTGTGCATGTTAAGTCAATGTCGCTCTCCTGACAATAACAGGCGAACGGCAAAATTTGTCATTGGGAAGCACGTAATGTAAATTCTATTATTACGGCCTTTTATTTTTCAATTACGAACCCCCGGCTCCGGGCGCCTCGGGGTTAACTTTGCGAAGACCCCGTGATATTTTATTTTTTCATTTTCTTGCTCTGTACTTTTGTTTTGTTGGCAAGTGATTATGTTGTGCCATGTTGCGTTGAGCTGCCTCACATACAGGCTAAGAATTTACATTCTTAGGGAGCTAGGTTTAAAGATTCCACGATGCTACAGTTTGATTTTACGTTTTTCTTGATTTTAGCTCGTTTTATTAATTATAGAACTACATAATATCCATGTCATGTATAATTCATTTGTGTAGGTTCATGAAATTTAATAATAAATTAAATAAAGTGATGATGGAAGTGCGGGTAGTTGAGCCCAGGTATTAGTTTTGTTGGATAGTCGCGCGAACAGAGTGGTGGCGTGCAGTGCGCGTGTTGCAGCCACCGCGGAGTCGCGTTGCTCCTAAGGACTACGGATGAGCCCGAAACATGTCGAGCTAAACTCAGTTTCAGACTTGAGTTATCCGATCATGTGTACTTAAATTATAATTTTTTTTTTTATGTTAAGTGATGGGCTGATGGGTAATATAAAGATTGAAGTATGTTCTAAAATGGATATAAAATGCTACTTAATAATAAAGATGTAGCAGGTATACTCGTGGATACCTATCGAAATAAAATGTCTCAATAAAACTTAAATATCAATGCCCAAAAAAACTGTTACTAAACCACTAGCTAGATAATCACAACAATGATTAAAGGCAATTTCAGGCACAATGTAAACAAAATTATTAGGTGCATTTATTGTGATAGTACTCTCGTCAACAAGACACGCCTATCAGGTTCACACAACCTGCGTGCTTTACTGTTAGGTATTAGCCATGTTGCCAAGTCACGACTTGTATATTTAAGCTCAGTCTTAAACATCAGTATCAGCATGGATGACGTGCACCATGATTAATCGTAGTATCAATGTTTTTGATTTGTTGACTAGCACTTCATTAAGTCGACACCAACAGTCGTGGTCACGCGATGCGCTCGCTGACAAACGACTAATACCGAAACCATACCGCACCGTAACCGGTCGTAACCGGTAACCAGAACCCTCGAACTCTAAGGCCAAATTAAATCATTTCTATTTCATCCATGCTTGCCATCACGCGATGCTATTTGTTGGCATAATGAGGATATATTCATGAAAAGCAATAAACTTAATAATAATATTTTTTCTAAAATACAGACTACCTACGAGTAATCAACTAACGCACTGGGCCCGCGTGGGAACTACGGCCCAATCCCTCTCATTGTGAGAAGAGACCTGTGTCCTGCAGTGTGACGTACCTGTAGGCCACGATGATGATGATGATAATGTTTTAATCAAGTTCAACTAAAGTAATTTGCATAAAAATGGCGTTGCATTATGCCAGCGGTGTACCTGACTTAAAACATTTTAAACATGTCAATAACATGTGATAATCAGCTTTATTCACAGTTATTAAGATATATAAAAGTCATGCTTAAAAAAACTAATTTTATTGTATGACACTTGGAACATAGCCAGAACGTCATAGAGAACTAATAAAACCAACAGCTTATCCATATTCTCCTTACTACGTTGCATGTCAATATTTGTATCGCAAGTAATCCAAGTATCTAACACGTTGGAAAATACTATTATGATTTTACAAATAAGTAAGTACCGCAAAGGGGGTGCCGTATCGTGATCATGTTTAATCAAAGTTGTTATAGGCAATTCTGCATTAATAACATTTATAAGTGGTAGGCAACTAGGTACTTGTTAAAAGTAGTCTGTTTAAATAACTATATAGCAGTAGCTTTATTATGAATTGTAATTTTTGTAGCGAATACCGTTGTTTTTATAATTATTACATACAACTGTAAAAATTACGAGTTGTTAGGATACAGCCTAATAATAAATTATGTCCCAGCAGTGGGACGTACATATATAGGCTGGGATGGACTATCATGGAGCCTTACAATAGATCAGTGATCTAAAGAATATCATGTATAAATCTAAACACACCTAACACATAAAATTTTATTCGAAACGACCAGTTAACCTATGTTATCCGTGTGTGGTGCAATTTCACAACGGCTCGCCTCACGCCGGATCACGTATCTACTCTGAAATCCACGTCCAAAACATAAACTATTTACAAACCATTCAATATTCAATACGCGATTGCAAAATACGCCAAATTATTGCATTAGTAGGTAGCGAACAGGGATTCCCGATATTGCGGCGAGCGATCGCCAGTCGCCGCGCCGCGATATGCGGCTTAAATAATTTAATAATTCGCGATACGGAATTTACCATACAGAGTGTCGTACCGTTCGTCCGATTCGTATTCAATATGAGTATTCGATTCTCATACTACTGTCGCATTGAGCAACATTCAAATAGGAGGTTTTCTCTAACCGAAATGATAGCTTGCGTGGTACGGGTAAGGTTTGTTTTGAGTGCAGACTGGCCGCTTGGCTGGGATCTTTTCAAATTGCATGTGTTGATATGTAGGTGAATAAAGCACGTCTCTGTACATTTCAATATCGGGAACATCCGTGTTATACGCGTGACCTTGCAAATCACAGCCTGCTTTCCAAACGACTTCGCAGAATCGGCGGCCGTCTGTGCGACCGTCGCGTCGCGGCCGCCGCAATGTTACCTACATTAGAATACGGTATTGTCGTTAACAATCACCGATATTATTATACAAATAAAATAAGAAAATAATGAATAAGCAAATATATACAATACAATACAATACAATTATCGTTAAGTTCTGCTGCAGGCAATAAGAAGGCGATGACAAAGCGTATCGTAACCAGCGAGGCTACTGTGCCAGCGGATACAGATAACACACCTCTGAAACGTTATTTTTATCCGTGCAAAGATTGCATACAATACAATGACTCTTTATTGTACACCAGAAATAGTAAGCGATACAGTAACAGATACAAAGAGAAAAAAAATTACAAGGCAGTAAGCAATTTCTGAATATGTATTTTTGTTGCGTTTTAATATTCTGATCTGCTGTTCTGCTGCACAACCTGCTTTAAACTAGTCCGTCCTTCTTTCTGTAAAAAAGGTTGCCTGGAAGAGACCGCTCTTAAGCCATAAGGCCGTCTATTGCTTACCTTGTAATTTTCTCGTTGTATACCTGTTTTCTGTATCTCTTACTATTTCTGGTGGACAATAAAGAGTCATGGTACCTATTGTATTGTAATAAGCAGAATTAAATATGATATCATATTATTATAATTTTAACTTCAAAGGACTACTTTTGCATATTTCCTGTTGCTACATGACGAGCTTACGATTACGACACTACACCAGTCTGTAGATTAGAATTTCAAACAAATTCTTATGAGTAAACAATTGACCAACTCATTACCATTCAAAAATCATTAAACCGTCGAAGCATGACGTTGTTATCCTTTAGATGCATGTCCCCAATCAGCTTTCCCACAGACGTCGAATTGTTGTAATATGGTAAACGTGAGTTTGATTTCAAGAGACCGCCCCGGATAATTCATCCTTACTTGTAAATTCCATCTAAATGTTTTAGCGAATTTTAGTAACGTTAATTCTGGAAACTTTTAAGGGCCCTTTTAATTATTTTAATCGAAAAAGAAAATACATTGTAAATCGGTGAAATCCGTTATCCGCATTGGAAGGGAGGACTCAGGCAGTCCCGGACTCGCTTCGACTAAAAAAACGATTTGTACGTCTACTTTTCTCTTCTCAGCTTCACAATATATCCCAGTATTCACAATATGTCCCAGATGTCTAGTTTTATATGTAACTCTTTTTTTTAAATATTAATTGCACATGAAATAAATAATTACCTATCAATTTATTCACGCCATTTATATAATATTGTGCTGTGCATCAATTAAATTATTTCACTTCAAATAAAATGTTTGCAAAACTAGTACTGCAGGTAATTTGAAATATACATCAGTACGAGATTACTTTTTTTCTCTAATGCGAGACTAATAACTTCTTTTAGCTGCAAAAATATTGACTGCACAGCGAATTAACAAGAGCGTGAGTAGATGATACTCATTCTCATAGTAAAATAACTCCGTGTAGCATATATCCTAATTTGGCACTAGAAAATTAGGTACGACGACGAGCGGAGCGAGGAGGAGCGTTAGGTACCTACTCAATTGCAACCACAACGTGCGAGCTGAGCGAGCGAAGCGAGCGCGCCGCGGCAGCGGCCGGCAAAGCGCCAGAACCTAATTTATTTAGGAAATAATTTGGCCCTTACTAGTGCTGGTTATGTAATTTATCTGATGTAAAAAGTATATTTTCAATGCTGAAAATAAATTGATAGATAATAATGTATTTGATGTGCAATTGTACAATGATATCCCCTCTATTATTAAGGTATTATAGTTCATGTTTCGATATTTTTGATCACCTTGGCTGTTTGGAATATCGGATGGCGACTGAACAAGGGATTTTTTAATTATACTTTATTGCAGATCTCATTATTTTGTACTTAATAAATAATAAGATGGATGTCAAATAAAATGCTGTTTCATACAGGTAAACTTCTGTATGTTATATGAAAATAGAAGGTATATTTAAAAAAAAAAGAGTTACAAGGTTTGATGTGCGTTAGACATTATTAGCTGTGTAATAATAAAAATGCTTTACTTTAAGATAAATAGCGGGTCCACGAATATAAGTTGCAGTTTATAATGTAATATTTTGATTGAAGTATTTTGCTGTGCAATCAATAACTTTTATGTGAATTCGGATTTTTTGGATATAAAAAGGACGTTTTTTAGGGTTCCGGAGCCAAAATGGCAAAAACGGAACCCTTATAGTTTCGCCATGTCTGTCTGTCTGTCTGTCTGTCCGTCTGTCTGTCTGTCTGTCGGTCCGTCCGCGGCTTTGCTCAGAGACTATCAATGCTAGAAAGCTGTAATTTTGCACGGATATATAGGTAAACTATGCCGACAAAACAGTACAATTAAAAATTCAAAAACATTTTTTTTAGGGTACCTCCCATAGACGTAAAGTGGCGGTGATTTTTTTTTTCTCATCCAACCCTATATTGTGGGGTATCGTTGGATAGGTATTTTAAAACCATTAGGGGTTTGCTAAAACGATTTTTCGATTCAGTCATTTGTTTGCGAAATATTCAACTTTAAAGTGCAAATTTTCATTAAAATCGAGCGTCCCCCCCCCCTCTAAAATCTAAACCGGTGAGTAGAAAAATTTCAAAAAATTCAGGATGGTAGTCAGTATATCAAACTTCCAAGGAAAACTATAGCGGCTAAGTTTGCTTGAGAATTATTAGTAGTTTATGAGTAAATAGCAGCGTAAGGTATAAAATATACCTAAACTTGGAAGATTCCGTATAAAATACGAAATCCTTAGAAAAATATTACTTATTTTTTTCGTAATGGCTACGGAACCCTATTTTGGGCGTGTCCGACACGCTCTTGGCTGGTTTTTTGTATTTTATCTTTGGGTTTTATCAGTCACTCAAAAAAGAAAACATAAATGAATTTGAAAGATTCAGATAAGGTTGTATCTTTTGTTGATAATTTTTGCAAGAGGCCAGCAATTTCAACTCTATGTCTCTACTCGTTCTTGAAAAATTTAAGGGAGACAGACAGTCAGTCGCTCTCACGCATGCACCAGACGGACGTTACAAGGGTTCCTTTTTTTCTATTGTGGTACATAATCCTAAAAACAAAATTAAAATGGATACTACCTACCAAGAAAATATGGACATAATTACAATATCGATAAAAGTATACTCGTAGGAGCAATAACCTGTCCTAAAAGCTCGAAAATAACTCCATAATCTTAATTACTGCAATAAAGGTCTGGCTACTCTAAAAACCTCATAACTTTTAGGTATTGAAAAATGGGCTAACAAAAAATGTTAATAAAGGATAATAGAGGAGACTTCGGTCGACAAATTGTCGGCCGGGTATACACGGGCGATAGCGGCGGACCCAGCGAGCGACGCGACGGTGCTGTCGCCACCGGTTCGGTTCGCATACCCTCATACCTCATGATACCGTATCGTTTATAAATCATGCATTTCCATAGATTGAGGAGAGAACCTTTTCATTATCACCAGACGATGCGAGCATACTGAAGATAAATTCAATTACGACGGATTTCGAATACACCGCCTCGGTTCGTGCTCGCACTCTAACCCCAAATAGAAGAAGAAATAAAATGATCAGGATTCCCAGGAGAGCCCGGCAATTATGTGGAAATTTCCTGACAAATACACGTTATGTGTGAGGAGTGCGATACGGTAGCAGCGCCTGCGCCGGCGTGCTGCCGCCTAATGAGGGCGCTTGCTTCTTTTATTTATGTGACAAATGCAAATTGTTGGATCTCCGTTTGAAGCGAATCTTTCACGAATATTTAGTGCGAGGAGCTAACACGCTGCGTGAATGTACAATGGCGCACTTTTCTAGTATGGAAACAGTTGCGAATACCCAATAAACATGTCATAGAATGTGGCTTAGTATAAGTACACCTTGAGAATAAATGTTCAAACTGTACCGATGCGTAGTAGGTACATGCGCGTGAGATGTATAACTTTTTATGTTTTACATAATTTTGTGCTCTAAAGCTGAATTTTCGAAAGCTAAGGTTTTTTTAAACTAAGCAAATATACCAATCGTCTCGGAATGTCCAATATTTTTTACGCGACTTTCCGAAGGTAAATTTAAATACGATGCGTGTTTAACTATGCAACTTAATAATAATATCTTTATAAAAAACTTTACTTTATTTGTTAACCGACTTCAAAAAGAAGAGGAGGTTATCTATTCGGTTGTATTTTTTATGCTTAACAGCAGGTACCTACGGCACACTAATTGAACTTTTCCTTTAAACGTGCATTGTATCATTTACAGACGCGATTTCATATAAAGTATGTATAGGTACACAGCCAGGCAAATATAGAACTTCTATGGCCAGCTATTCGCGGGAAATATTTATCGTTTATATTCCTTGTAGGTACATGCAGGTACATAAACCGTGAATAGAGTTTACAAGTTTTGAGCGTGTACGCTAAAATTTATGCTTCGGAGATTTGTTCGCCACAAATAAGGTTGTCAGCGCCGCTTATCTATAGGATCGTTAATTAATTAGAGAAATTGAGCGGCCGCGGCCGCGCGCGGGGACCAATAACTCGCAACCCGCCTCGTATCATAGCTCCACTGCCTTTATTTATTTTTACCACTCACGTAAGCAAACTAGAGTCCCAATCCAATAGCCAGAGAATGGCATTATGCAACCTCTGCCTCTTAACATCCTGTCAACATTCTTGACGCAAGTTATAAAGTTACGTACCTACATTTTATTGAAATCCTGTGTCAGATTTAAGTGCTTAATATTTATATGGTCAGAATAATTTACAATAAAAGCTTTACGTCCTTTTATTTGCAACCACTAATTGATAACTGTCCGTGTTCGATCCGACTTTTTGTTAAAATGGTTATAGCTAAAGTTCATGATGAAATTCGGAATTAATTATTGATGTCACTCTTTTCATGATCAACTTTTATTTGTGTGAACGTTTCATATCGTTTGAATGGTCCTTCCATATAGCTGAATACACTTTTTAGTGGTATACCTACATACTCTACATATTCGCCTGACAAGGCGTGACAGGCTGTTAACTAGCCCTTATCGTTACAATCGACTGCGATGAAAATGGTAATTATGTGGTTTTTATACTAAATTTATTTTGTTTGTAACAGAAATAATGATTACTACCGTTTCAACACCCTCTCTTCTTGGGGTACGGACATAGTTTTTGAGGTAGTTGTTAGTCGTTTTAATTTTGGACAATCGAATAATTTGACGTAGACGTAAACACGAACAAACATGCCGTCACAGAGACAACAAAACGAGCCAATAAAATAGCGGAGCATAGACAAAACGCTACAATAACATCAGAACGGAAACGAATCGCCAGTTTACGACATGAGCGCAACGACCGACTGCTCTACAAATGAATAAGCCATCTGCCCTAATGGCTACAATTAAACATGGTCGTCCGAGCATCGGTCCAGGGCTCTTTGCTCCACGTTCTCCTTTAAGAATCGATACGTCCATACACTTCAATGTTTCAAAAATCCATCTCTTTCCGTACCCTGGTCAAGCGACATGCTTCCATCCTTCAACAAATAGATAAAAATTACAGTACAAAGTCATAATTATATTTTTCTTGGTCCAATACCTAGATCTAGCTCTACAACTACTCCTTAAAGGTAACTAAGTATTCACTTGACGCATTATTCAAAGCAATGCAAGTATCCGTTTCAAATCAAGAACACGACATTATCGCAAAAAAGTTAAATACATGGGTAATTTCTCATCTTGTTATCATATGCCGTTAGCATCGCGGTACCTGTATCTAAGATAAAGTTCCATAAAGGTTTTTTGTAAGCCGTCAAGTTGCTCCGTATAGTCTCGCGCAGAACGGATGCTGGTTTTTTCGAGACCGCTGACCGCAGACGACCATGTAAAGCATTCGTATATGGGCAGCTGTCATAATTAAAGATAATAATGAAGCTCCTTCCATACTTCATCGGGATACCAAGAAATATCATAACTTATCTTGATTTGACGTCATGTCAAAAATGATTTCTGGCCGGCTTATTTCCATACAAAGGCCTAAATATTAATCGTAACGAAAAGTTTTCATTTCAATAATGCATTTGATTCAATGTTCAGTTATTGTTTGTTGAGTCCAAAATTATTTTATATTTCAAATCCGCTATTAAACGTATCATACCTACCTAATGTTTTTAGATTTCAAATATATTTAATCACGAATTTAACTTAGCGGCTAATTCATGAAGCAATGTTTCATTAGTTGAGTAACAATAAAGCATTTGAATTTAATGTACACAACATTTTAGTGTACACTTAGTTCAAATTAAGGTTTAAACCGTGAAATTAAGTTCACGCATCACATGATTAAATAATATAAAGCTAAACGTAAAAACATCGAACATGGAGTAGTTACTCTTAAATGTGGATTGGTATATTGTCATCGATGTCGTCAGTCTAAGCCTCCGCTTCTTGACCCGTAATTGCCAAGTATTTTATTGCACTATCTCAGAAGTTTTATGTCATTCAATCGACGACTCTTAATTGAATAAGCGGCACAAAATTTACAACCATCATACGTTTAACTCGTCCTAGTTAAAGATTCTTTGACATTATCTCGAATGTACTTTTGTTACATTATTTATACTCATGTTTGAACACTCCGATGGCAAGAACGTTCTAAATCATGCTAGACGGAAAGTTCACGCTAGTTGACTATTTCCCAGTGCCTTGTAACACCTTGTACTCGTAACTAACGTAACTTCAAATATAGACAAACTACGATTTATTGGGTGCATTCTCACTACTCGTTAAAATCAGCTGATGGCTTTTTTTAAAATTTTAAGATTTTCTTAATCAATATTAAATTAAAGAGTTCTTTGATTAAGCAGATGTTAATTTAAGTTTTATTGGTTTATATCTGTCACTTTAGCATTTGTCTTTGCCATGCATATTACGAACATTCCGTAACATCCATACTAATATTGTAAATGCGAAAGGGTGTTTGTGTGTTTGTATGTTTGTGTGTTTGTATGTTTGTCCCTCTTTCACGCCGTAACGGAGCGACGGATCAACGTTATTTTTGGCATAGAGATAGTTTATAGGCCCGAGAGTGACATAGGCTACTTTTTATCCCGGAAAATGCACAGTTCCCAAGGGAACAGCGCGTGATAACCGAATACCGCGCGGGCGGAGCCGCGGGCAAAAGCTAGTAGCTATATAGGTATTTTGCAATACTCGTAGCAGCTTTGAAACTTTTTAAACCCGAGGGAGTTAGTCTTTGCTCCACCCTATAGTCATTATCATACGTGTCTTTAAACGAATTCACGAAGTGAAAATGAAACAAATTGACGTGATCAATATGCGAATAAGAGACTGGTCGCACCCGATTTGGAGTAATTCTTTTCAAGTATTTATCCTGAGACAGTAGCAGTAGCGCACCGCATTTCTGGATGCTTCAGAGAATCGACCTTTAAGTATGTTAATCGATAATTTACTGGGCATCACAGTCGTTAAACATGTATTTACAACTAATTAAGCAGCTTTTTTGGGGCATAAAGTTTGCTTTGTTTAAAATTTATTTCATCCTACTCTGACTTATCTTACATTGAACGCTTGGTTTAGTAAAAAGTTTAAGCGAAATTGCTTGTTGTTGTTTGTTTGGGCGTAAAGAAAATTATAATGAAAGAGGTGCAGATGAACGGTACACATCAGTAGATTTCGTAGTTTTACTTAGTGAAATAAATAGTTGCATAGATGGTATCTAGGTCGTGTTTCGTAACATAAGTCATGACAAATAGTGAAGGAGTGCCACGGCACATTACCAAGAAAAATGTCTGACGTCTCTTATTAACGTCAGCTTATAAACCCATAAATATAGTTTTTTAATTAAGGGACGTACCGATTGCGATGACAGTCTGCGTAAATGGTCATGATTTGACACGAATCAACCGCATCCATCTTGTCTACTCTGTCTATCTGTACCGTGAAGCGAATATGGCGCTAAACGAAACACGTGACTGTAATATTATGATTTTGTGATGAATGAAGAAAAGTTACCCAAGACTTACTGTACTGTACAAAAAAAAACTAAAGTACCATAGAAAATACAAAACATTACATAGAAAAGTCCAATAGCTTTCGTTGAACTCGACATAATACATTCTTATAGAGAACATGACAATAATTTCACACTTTTCAATAACTTTTTTTTTTTGTTATGCTATGCTACTTTGTCACGAATAAATGATTTCTATTTCTATTTTCTATTTTAAAAAGTCACGTAGAGAAAATATAACTAATTTACTATAAGGTAAGTATTACCTAAATTTACTCAGGCTATTCAGTATTCAAAAAAGTGGCTTATTTTCTTTTATTTTATAAACAACATTCAGATTTTAGGTGGCCTTCTAATAAAGGGCCACATCCAAAAGAAGTAAATGGGCTTGGTTCACCCAATTAAAGATGAATCTCTGCGCGGATCATGTGACAACAAGCCCCTGATGAAATATAACCTACTGCCACCGAGTGAAGCGAAAAGTCTTGATACTAGCTTGTTTATACTTGAAAAAATTTTCACTAACTAATCAAAAAGTTTTAACGAATAATAATAAAGTTCATTTACTTATTAAGAAATATAACCGTAATATTTTTACTAGGTAGGTAGGAAATATAAAGATACTTGAAATGCACCTTATTAAAGGTAACGTTGCCAATACGATTTAGATTAGTATTAATTCAATCGAATAAATATCAAGAAGGAGGTTACACTTTAAGGGCTTGCTAACTGCCAAAATGGGACTGCCACACAAAGGTATGTTTATGTTTCTGTATGAACTATCGCATTTTTATTATAATGAGCATTGCGAGTTGCTCCTGCATCCCAAACGGGCTGAATATTTGATGGGCCGGCTCATATTTTACTCTGCACAGGCAGACAAATAAATCAAAGACACCTTAGCGCGGCGACGGTCGCTCTGCACGTCGCAATAATTGCCGCAAAAACATAGCATGTGCGATTTTTGAGGACATTGGCAAATTTCAGAACAACTTTTGTGGCGAACAGATGCAACAATTTGAATTTGAAGTGTTTTGGGATTTTGAATATCGAATAAGATATTTTTGTTTTCATACTTTTCTAACTCTACATTTAACTCTCACTTCTACTCATCTCATCATACTAATCTGTCATTAAAATTGGCCCATTTCTTTTAAAGTAGGTAATTGTTTAGATTAACAAAAAAATGAATAACTGGCTCAGCTATACATAGTTACTTAAAGCCAAATGTTAATAGCACGTTTTGCTGCGAATAAGAAAAATTCTTCCAAAATATTCTCAAATAACATAGTTTGCACTATTGTAGAGCTATTAAAGGTCGGATAAATTTTATCAGATAGAGTAAAAGTGAAGAATAATCTGATACCGGTAGTTCTCTGGTCGCGATCGCGTTTCCCCGCTGATTAGCGAACGATCTCTCAATGGCTCGGCTCGCTCGTGGATGCGTTATAAATTTCCATTGATTGGATTAATCTGATTTGGATGACAATTTTGTAAACAAAGTACATGCTCTTTATAAGAAAATACAATCGTGTTCCCGTTGAGTCCTTATATATTCTGATCAGGATGAATATATTATAAATCCGAGCGCATATCCTTCTGTCTGTGCTCGATGCAAAATACTAACTTTTTCGTTTTCTGAGCTGATACAATCGTTAACGAAACAAAGAAGATTTATTTGTTCATCATTTTGTCTTATTAAAAATGATGGCTATGCATCTCATACGGTCTCATGAATGGAATGCAAATTTTGGGTGTTTTTATAAAAGTTCGGTAAGGAACTCTGGTGTATGTACTGTAGTTCAAGCGCATGGATGGTAATTCTTAAAAACCTAAAGGTAGATTATGGTCTGGGGATACATTTTAGTGTCAGCAGTTCCTGTGGATGCGCTAAATGTAGGCAATGGGAGCGGAGAGGGGGTGTTCACCGTTGATTATTCAACGTGTGGTCAGTAGATATAAGAACTTCACAAGAAGCAAGAATTCAAAGGAAGTCGACTCGCAGCTCCTATCGCAAGTAGCGTACCGGATACTAGTCTACATGCGTGACGTCAGTAGGCATTATTTAAGGAATACAAACAAAGATTTCGTAATAAAAACGCCTTAAAAATTAAGTACTTACTTAAATCATTATAATTGTAGTAGGATAAATGATTCATTTAAAGGTGGTTCGACGTAAGCCCGACTTATTTGCTTCTATGGTGCATGCACTGCGAATAATATGATTGAATTATGCAACGTCTATGCCAGTGGACCAGTTCTATAATTCATTGTAAAATTTATAGACACTAGCTGCCCTCAGTCACAAACGAGCATATTTCCCACGTCAATTTTGATTGTGAAATAACAGCGTAACGATGACATTTGAGTAGGTCTGTTACCGCTTCAAGTTTCTTGAGTCCTCGTTAATTTACGATATGTCACTTGCTCGATTGTACCAACATATCAGTAATTACTAACCTTTGCAATAAAATTGCCATGATGAAATAAATTTATATATTTATGTACTTCTTGCTTGAAACACACGTAATCGCATTTTTATTTATCACAATATGTTGAATCCCTTTTATTGTTCTATCTCCAACAAAATTGTGCCAATCAAAAGTCTGAAGATTTAAAGTTCTCACGCCGGTGACTAATAACTTTGGTCACAAGCGCTATAAATATTCAGCCATCATATAGCCGGTCATCTTTCTTTGTTATAATATTATAGGGCAGGATGCCACTGGCGTAATTATGCAAAAAGCTGGTCAACCTCGGCGGCTGTCCTTTGACGACCGCATCATTATGTGCAACGTGAACTAGGATTTATGATATCAAACTATTCAAAATATTTGTATTTATCATTTTCAATAACGCTATCAGTAGAAGCGACCAACTAACGTTTAACCATAATAATGAAAACACGTCACACATGTAGTGGATGTGTCTCGGTTTTCGCTTTTCTTTGATCAATTTTTTTTGCTTTCAGTTGCAATGTCAGAAATAAGTAGATGTTTTTCTTTATTTCTATTATAGGGTTCAATCGGAATACATTTCATATCCATTAACATGAAACTTTGTTGATTAGTGTCAAATACCAAAATAAATAATGTACGGCTGTACGATGGGTACTAAAACAAATTTGTAGAGCACGATACATACGATTTTTTTCGGATGAAACTCGACGGAAAACCATTCTGTACATGTTCACTACATCTGTACATGTATAAGATTGAAATCAAATTTATTGTTTGTTGTTTCGAATTATTTAAGTCATATAAAACCAATGTTTAATAGTTTTATTTTTTTATTTATTTATCTACTCTCATATCGTAATATTCGAATTATAAAATTCAAAACCAGTTTATTATTTATGCATTCAATTTAGGCTTCAAAACAACGCAATATCCGCATCAGGCTTCGTCAACAGAACAAATTGTAGATCCGCAACAGGCTGGGTCAACAAAACAAATTGTAAATCCGCAACATGCTTCGTCATTAGTCTAACCTAACTTAACCTAAACCCCAAATCAATCCCCAGACCGATGCAATCCAGAGCCAAAAGTACCATAAATACTTGCCGCATTGCCCCGCTGAATGCTGAATGTTTAATCGATATTTTGTTTTAATATTATTATTATTATTATTTTTTTTTTTTTTGACGTACTAACTTAAGCTTTATTTAAATAAGACTATAAAATAACCAAAGAAATTACTTACAAAACTTAAAAATTACAAATAGAAAAAGCCCTGTAGATCGCCCACTTGGGGCATTGTCCCCAGGACTGAGGCCGCATTGCCTCTTTGCACAGCCAAACTTAGGCGCTGGGCAAAGAAGCTACCGGCCCTACGGTATATTATTGGACTATATGAATATTAAATTGTAAGTAGCAAAGCAGGTACATATTTCCGCGTTTACAAAAGAGGAACGAAAAATACTTCCATCGAACATAATAAGCTAAACAAGAGCAAACGAATGCGTAATTCGGTGAACAACGGTTGAATTAGCCGGCGATGCGGGCGTCTTTATAGTGTTTAAATTGGCAAAAAATCGAGACAAGCGTCGACTGACACCGATCGCGGAGGCATCAACGAAACAGGTGTTATCATAAACATACACTTTGAGATAAAAACAAAATAATTTTCATGAGTGGCCGGCAGGCGCGAACTGCCTGCCGTGTCGCCGACACAATGGCGATTTTATAGTTTTTTTGGCTCGCCGCCGCCATAAAGGCGAGTAGGTAAGAGGTGTCCGAATCTCACGCGGACGTGCGATCCGCCACACATATTTCCATCCGCACAAAAAGCGGAACTATACCCATAAATATGTCCAAATAAACAATAGTCCAGACCGGCTGAATAACGATTCATAGGGTTATGTCGGCAACACTTATTGCCTGTAATAAAAATAAAAATTGCGACAATAAAGAGTAATTTCTAGATGTCACAATAAGTTAAGGCAGACAGAATTGGATAAAGTTATTTAACATATTTTTCGTATTGTTCAAACATTTGGCATTACTAAAGGGACTTTAGCAGTAATTTACGTCCATAATTAAACTAATGGTCTATTGTAGATTTATAGTAGGTACCTAACCCAATATCTCTAAATCCTCAGCAGCCTTTCTCTCTCAATGTCCTAAAATAGTTTTCTCAGCAATTAGGAGCCCTTGTATGTGTAAGTCCTAATTAGCTTCCCCAAAAGGGATAAGAAATCAAAACAATGTGTATTGAAGCAACTCACATTGTGCGTACTAACGACGCGGCTGTAGAGGCGCGGGCGCAGCGACGCGCTGACAGTCGCGCAGGCGATAATATGTGTACATATGTAACATTAAACTGCAAAAATAAAAGAGGCTTTCACACTACATGGGTTCAAGAACAAGTTTTTCCATAACACAAAAGACGACACTGAATAGTTATAGCTGCTTCGCGGCCTCGCCGCATAATCCAATAAAACAATCCGTGGAATGTATACTCCGCGACATATTTTGCTACATTGTCGTTTGATAATTTTTGTAGAAAAATATTCAATGAAACATAAAAACCTATGCAATATCCTGTTCTGAAGATCAATAACTCGTTCAAGATAATTATAACTATATGGTCAAATGTGTTTACATATAAATCAATATTAAAAATTCAATTAACATTCCTATATACATTCCACTGCGTGGCATAGGTCTCTGCTCAGAATGAGAGTGCTCGGGCCGTAGTTCGCACGCAGGGATTAGGAACTAACCTCACACACACCATTGAAGCTCTTCATAGATGTGTGCAGGTTTCTTCACATTGTTTTCTTTTAACGATGCTTACGATAAATGCCTTTTATATATATAGATTTCATTAATTAATTAATTTTCGTATCACCTCACTTTCAAAGTAGGACGTGAGTAAGTGTTGTAAAAATACAAAACGTGTTATAAGTTATTGATACATAGGTATGTTATCACAAATACCTACTAAATCCATCTATTTTGGTTCCATGCTGTGTTATGAAGGTTAATGTATAGTTCAAAATTGAGTATAATTAACATGTTTTAAACATAACTAAGATCCATACATTGCAACGCACTATAAAACGATAGTCTACATACTATATTTATTTCACGAACTGTACAAATGAAATTGGCGACTGAATCTCAAAATATATGAATTTGATTCAATGGAAAGGCAAGCGGCTCCTTTCTGTGTCCGAAGGGCTGCCACCGGGGCATTCGGGGACTACTTTTATTTGCAATATTATAAATGGTCGTATTATGCGAACCAAGACTAAATATTCATTCAAATAGTTTTTGTAAACAAAAGATCAGTAGCTTTACAGATTTACCTGTCATTTGGATCACGCACTCAGTTAATAGGTAAAAGTTTTTTCTAAGGCGAAGTTTCAACAAACCTTTATAGTTGCAAAAACTGTCCTTATATTATTCATATATATCAAATAGTTGATATTCTAATTTCGATACTCTTGTATGTATAACTTTACAAGCAAATATCTAATTAGCGAACACACGATAAAGTAACAATGTAAAAAATCATGTAACTTAAAATAACTAAATAATAATTGATCATTAAACGAACTTACCTGTACGTGAAGTTCAATCATATTTATACGAGGGCTTCGTCCGAAGAGATTAGCATATATATCGTCACTGGAAAGGCAAAATTACTTAACCGCCAAATTGGGCATATTGAGTTATATACATATTCGGAATCAGCGAATTTTTCTGCGTCGATCTATCTGGGTAACGTAGCTATCGAAGCACTTTTGTGGCGCTTCAGTAACGCGTAAAAAGGTGGTTATTTTGTTTCTTCTTTTACTGAAGAGCCACACTTTTTGGCCTTTTTTGCACATGTGTCGCATAAGTAATATCTCTTTGCCGTAAAAATACAAAAACAGCAATTTAAGTAAAACTGTCTTTTTATCTTGTGATAAATAAAACTCTTTCAGTATTTGTGCTTTTCTTACAATATAACAGTAGCTCTATTAAAGTAATTTTGTTTTATTTTCAATCGGATCGAGCATGGCGTATAAGAAAAGTTGCCTTCGTGCTTTTGTCGAATGAATGACGTATATGTAACTGAGCCATCCAGTTATTTTTCATTTTGGGAACTGATAGCAGCTTTTAAGAAATAATCCTATCCTTGTCAACATTATATCAGTATTATTTAAATGAATATGTTTTGGTATTAAGGTAGTTTACGCGTTATGAAAATGCGCGAGCGCAAGCAGTTTAGTCAGTCTGCTCGAATATTTAGCCTTTATTATTTAGTTTTTCACGGGAGCAAATCCTCTTAAATATGCCAGAACTAAGCCTCAAAAGAAAATTACTTGTATTAATTAAAGTATTTATCTTATAGTAGTTTTTTTAAGAAATACTGATGTCATATAAACAGATTTTTTCTGACCTTATCGTAATTCTTGACGCCTACAACAAGATGCATGTTTGTATTTACTGATATTAATGTTAACCATTTTACAGAACTGACTATGTCGGAGAACTCCAAGTGATGTGTACATATAAAAGAAGAAACTGACTGACTAGGTAACTTATAGATCAACGCACAGCCAAGACCGCTGACATGTCTTATGTAGAAACTTTAAATTTGGAATATATGTTCCTTAATAGGTGTAGACGCGTAGTAAGAAAAGATTTTTCGAAATTAATCCCCTAAGGGGGTGAAACGGGGGCCCAAAGTTTGTATGTGGAAACAAGATTAGTTAGACAATTTTATTCGAAACCTCATAGGAGTACTCATAACGATAAATGAATAAACACGTGTTTCGGGTTTTTCGAGGATTCACTATATAAGGGAAATGTGGTGACAAAGTCCGAAAATCAACATGGGTATGGTTTCTTTAGTTTATCGGGTCGATGATTACGAAAACAATAACGATTTTAAAATCCAATGTTGGGGTACGATGGGGTCGAAATGTGAATATGGATATGCGCAGTGATATCTTGGTAATATGGCCAGGATCGTCTCCTTAGGAGGGAACGCCTCAAACTTTAATGGCACATGCAAGAAACTTTGCACGATCGTTCAATTTCAATGACAATGCTTTTATATAATAGAAACCACCTGATGCTGTATTCAGTCAGGTCTTCTGCTCATAAAGGAACTCCTCAAAAGTTGATATCACAGATACCACATTGTTGCAAACGCAACTGTTTTTATTTTGTTATGTGTGTTACTTTTGAATCTGTACACAAGATTAAAACGCAATACAGAGGACATGACGTTAATTTTTTAACCAATCACAGCTTCGCACGCACTTGAATATTAAGCTTTGTAACCGTCAAATTTTTTGGCATTTTCCTCTGAAAAATAAGTACTTTCAGTCGAATCTTTATCGAAGTTTTACTGAAGCATTGCCAGAACACCCTCTACTTCAGCAGCTTGAGTTTTGATGTTACAGATAAATTAATGAAAAACTAAAATATAATACAAAAATAAACATTAAATACCTACGCCAAATTAATCAATACATTATGTAATATAATGTGTCTAAACTTTAGATTCTAAAGTATCATAAAGGTGCCCTTAGGAAGGATGTTTCGAACCATTAGGTACCAATATACCATTGGATATTGGATTTTTGGAACCGTTGGATAGGGAAATGTCTAAATTGTATCTGTTTTTTTTTTGAAACAATTGAGCTGATCAAAAAACAACTATTAGTGAAAATTTTATAAAAATCCGATTCTCGGAATAATAGAAACCTGTTTCAATTCAATCGCCGACAGTGTGGTTTTCTACCGAATTCACTCATTCCTACACGCGGAAATGTGAATGAAGATGTGAAACAGAGGTTCAAAGTTTGTACAAATTATGATTGTTTAGGTTTATTTATGAATTCTAAATTTTGCAAATATAGTCCTCCAAAAATGCAATTGAATTCCGGGGGAAAATTAATTTTATATTTCATCGAAAACTTTAATTTTTTTTTTCCCCAGAATTTGTATTTAACTGATACTAATGGATACCCACTCAACTTTATCTAGCGCCACAATTTTAGAGAGAAAGAAAGAAAGAAGACATTTATTAACATTCAGAAAGACACACAAATACAAAAAATAATAACAATAAATAGCAAATACAAATAAAACAATAAATAAATAAAAAACCAAAAATGAATAATCACGATTTTATATATCCCCACAAAAGTAAAACGGCCACTGACTCAGCATTATGCTGAGGCGTCAGACGCCTGCATCGCTGATATTCTATCCGAACCGTCTGTGACTCACGGAATGATACACAAACATACTAAACTTATCCATATCAATAAAATTAAGAAATAAAAATTGATTCAATTGTAAATAGACAAAAAATAAATAAATTACAATAAAGAATACTTAATTGGACATTATTATAAAAAATGTTCCTATTAATGGTAGTATGGAGATAATTCGTTAATATATTCCAAAAAAGTTGAAACTTTCTTTTTTCTTTTGTTGTAAAATAACTTCTTCTTCAATCATTATGACAAGTGTAAAAAATAAAACGTTCTTACTAAGTCATACTAGAAGTAGACAACTACTTTACGATGACTATCTTTTATTTAAATACCTTGTATTAAGAACTGATAATTTCAAATAAACTAACCATAGTTAAAAAACTGGAAGCATTTCATTTGTGTTGCAGTTGTTACGTAATTTTTTGTGTATGTGATGATTAGATTTTAACTACTTCAGTATAATGCATGGCCTTCATTTTGATCCAAACAAAGTTATCAGTAGTTTTATTGTACTTATAAATAGGAAAATTTATCGCTGGCGTCATTTTCTTCGTATAAATAATTTTGCCAAACTTACTTTAAATGATTTTTGGCTCACTTATTAATTTATGTGTTTGACTTTTAAGTAGTAATACCATACGTGTGAAAAAGCAACACGTTTAATTTAAGTCATTTTACTTCACCTGGACAGCAACCATACTACATTAAACGAAATTTTCACGTACTTTTATTTCTACATGTCATGTGTTCAGTACTTTCGAACTACAAAGAAAGTTTAAGCTGATGGTACTTAAGAAATTTTGACTTACTGAAAAATAAGTTATTATTACTTAAGCGCCACTTATTTCCTAAAATAGTGGACAAAATAATAGGGAGCCTACTGATAAACATAGATAAATCGAATAGATTTTCGTAAAAACTTCTTTTATAAAAATCGGATCATTAGATGAAAAGATATTATTTTTTTTCGTAAAAAAAAAACTTTGAATGGCTTTTTCTCGAAATGTCGTTTTGGCGTTTCGGTAATTTTGCCTTTCCAGTGACGATATGTACTTGTGGTATCACTGCGCGATATGTGACATCCATTGCTTGACAACGGAAACCATTATGAAACTTACGATGAGAATGCTTTACGGAGGGTTAGGAATCGACTGTTTCTATAGAACGTAATGTTGCCAAAGTAATGCTATTTAATACCAAAACAAAAGGTCTGTACAGTGCGGGACGGTAGCCCTGTGCCATCCATTATGCAAGTAGCTAACACGTGTCCACACCCGCGCCGTCCACACCTCGCCTTTTCCATAATTGTCACAATATTATACTTACTGTTTACTACGCTCTTTCCTAAATAAATCCGATCGCACCACGATTTCATGTTTTTTGTTTCTATCTGCGGACGAACAATGGACCTAGAATTGTGCTTTTGCTGAGCCTTTAGTTATGAGTACTCATTGTTAGGTGTTTGGAATCGTGCATTTTATGTTTATAGAGAACTTGCAGCCTTCAGATTTAGTTGCATGCACTCGTTGCAAGGACTTAGAAAATTTTGCACAATTTCCAAATGAAATATCAAGATTAGGAAAAATTGATTGCCGAACTCTTTATTGAATTAATAAGTAAATAGCCAATTATAACTAGCCGATTCTAAATATATATGTTCACGGGTCTTGGGTGCTTAATATGTATTTCAGTATGTATCTATCTATATAATTATATTTATTCGTTGTACCCATAACACAAGCTTTGCTAAGCTTACTTTGGGACTAGGTCAATTGGTGTGAATTATCCCGTGATATTATTATTTTTTATTTATATTATTTATTCAATCTACCATTTTCACAGAACTGTTCAAAAAGTGTGAAATAAAACAATAAATTTAAAAAATCAAAAAACTCGACTACATCAAAAAATACTAAAAAGAAGAACACAAGTCTTCTAGTGGGCTAGAACTTTGTAATTTAAGTTCAACAGTCTGGACCCATTCAAATCGTGTCGTGATACTCAAAAATTCTAACCTAATGGGTCCCGTCCCGACTGTTGAACTTTAAGTTAGCTACTTAACAAAGTTCGAGCCCACTAGAAGACTTGTTTTCTTCTTTTTAGTAATTTTAAGGCAGTTGGGTTTTTGATTTTTAATTTAATGTTTTTAGTATTTTTTAACGCAGTCGGGTTTTGATTTTTTTCAATTTATTGTTTTTTGCAGTACCTATTAATTTTTTTTTACATATTTTAAAAGTCGTTCTAAGTCCTTACTATTTTATATTATGGATTCCAAAGTATGCGTGTCTGTCTGTTACATCTACACGGTTAAATCTCTGAACCAATTTAAATGAAATTTGGTAGTTTGAGACCCTTGGACATAGGATAGTAATTTACCCTGAAAAATAAAAGTTCCCCCGGAATATGAATGAATTTTTCGCATTTAGAGCCGCGGACAACAGCTGGTCTTTTATAAGAATTGCTGCCCTGTGTTAAGTTTAGCAGCGGTTTAGTGTTTTCCTCTTTCATTTTTGTTCACAAGGGGCGACAAAGTTGCCCCTTTCCTTTTGTGAGACATAAGTTTCTATTGTACCAGCTGTCGTTGTTATGCTACCACCTCGGCGTATCACTAAATAAATATTTCTTCAAACGTTTTACAACTTTTGTTTGTGCCTTCTATCGGCAGCCTTAAAACCTTAAAACGAAAAACGTTTATTTTTATGTAAGTACTAAAGTTATACATATTTAAAAAGTGTACTAGAGTGGAGTATTTGCAGCAATATCGTATTGACATCTGTCAAATAAAATGGCCATGTTCTGGTAACTCAGTACCGCCATCAGCGGTATACGTAGGAAAGAGCGCATTTGTTAAATAATTCTTTAATAACTCTAGTGGCAGTAGGTAGGTATACCTATACTCATAATTTATGTCTAAATAGGTATCTAAATTCTCTGCAGCGAACAAAATTGTACCTAAGTATACTGTGGATAGGTAAGTTGAGTTATTGATTTAAAATAGACTTGAAGGTTAAACAAAATTAACGAATGCCCCAGTAAAAACATTCCGTCGTTTCGTAATTTCAAGAGCGTGTCTGAAAAAAAAAGATCAATTAACGAGCTCAATTAACGATTACCGTGTCGGAGTATTTTCACGGTTGTTCCTTGAATAAAGACGATGCTCCTCGGAAGCATGTGAGCGCGACGACGAGAATCCATCCGAGTAGTGGATTCGTGGCGACTGGTTAATTGCCGCGTACGCAGCGCACGTACCGCCGCTGACATGTCACAAGACGTCTGCCACCGGCAGCGGCGATCCCTCAACGAATTCCAATCGGGAAGAGCGAAAAAGACACGAGCCGAGCATGTGCGGATAAAAAGTTGTGGAGCCGGGCCTCGCCGCGGGAGGCACCGCGCTACCGGCGCCCGCGCCGCCCGCGCCCGCCGGCCGCGCGGCTAATGCGCTCGCAACTGAATCACGTGATTAAAACGTTCACTACCGCCGACCCGCTCGCTCTCTGCTTTTATCAGGCCTGCCAGTAGTCATTCATGTACACGAGAAGTATTTAACACGTTAGAAATTCCTGTATAAATAAACGATTCAGTGCCTTTTTTTTTCCAATATACCTTATATAAGTAGATACTCCGCTGCGGAAAAAGTAAAATAAGAATGGCTACTTTAGAATTCTGGTTCCGAGTATTGCATCGGTGGATTTGAGGAACTGTGGTGAAGATCAGCGGACTGTCGGCGCGCGCCGCGACTCACAAAAACGGCGCAGTCCGATGCGCGGGCGCAGCGCGTGTCGGCCGAGCCGCGACGCTGCGCGCTCGTCGCGCTGCCGCCGCCGCACTTGCAATTCGCATCGCATGCGGAATTAGGAAACAATTGCACGGTGATTCAGATACCGTAAGAATAATTAACCCGTATTAGCAATAGGGCTCCGATAAACTCTCATGTAACACCTATACAATGGGTACTGTTAAGTGAATTAAAGATAAATCTATGTCCATAGTAAGAGCACGCAGAAAGTTGAGCGGCATGGCAATGGGCCACGGTCATCGCAATGTGCGCAGACGCAGGCGTCATACGAATGATGCGATTCATGCGATATAACGGATCGACCCGATTATTTCTGTCCATTTCACGGCTGTTTAATAGCAATGTTAAAGTCGGCGAAAGCAAACATACCCGCCCTGTTTATCGAATATTTTACGATCCTCACCGGATTCATTTTAAAATGTTAAGCTTTGTGGAAGCGGCTGAAAGATTGTTTAACTCCCGCCGACGATGTTAGTTTCACTATTTCAGATATTTATATTACAGTTAGTCATTTACCATTCTGATTTACCTGCATGTATGTTTATTCAGACTCAGGTGTTTATAAAACCTACATGAATACGTTATTTGAAATTTAAGATTAATAGTGCCAGAAATCATTCGGCGCTGAAACATCTGTACGGAGTCAGCTCGTCTTTCAACCGACTGTCAATCGTCTGCTGATATAAGCTTTAGTAATACCCGATTTATATTTTCCTAAAGTAATCTGCACAAGTAGCGTCACTGTGTGTACACCTACATGTGTATCTAATAATGCATTATTTTTAACGTGTATGAAGAATGCTTAAATTATAGCGGCGAACTTCGCACGGTTTCGTTTCGGACACTTTGTGAATACAATATTCAGATTTGGAATCGGGTTCGCATTTTAAGAGAGTTATGACCAGGAAAACCGTTTAAATGATTTCAAGTTAGTCAAATAATGGTTAGGTACATTCGACTGAAGAAAATCTTAGTTTTGTGAATTTATTACTGCGAGACAGAAAAATTAGAATATTACAATTAGGCAACGTTAAACATAGTTATCAACAAATTATAATTTAGGTTATCCAACTAATGTGGGTTTTGTGTTGACTCGCGCCGCTCCGCTTCCGTTCAGGTGACGAGTGATAATATCGGCGGTAATACATCGTTTGTCACTCTCCTAATGTTATATTATAATACGGGGCCATCACCGGCATACTGTCATGTATCCATGTCTTTAAAATTAATAGGTGAATAGATAACATGTTAGTTGTGTTAAGCTTGGCAGCGCGTAGTTTTGTCGGAATTTACATAAGGTAAGCTTGTGGCGTCATTGTTTTGTATGCGTAATGAATTTGTTTCCACTTAGGATCTTATCATAAGAGATGAACTACTTTCTATTGTGAGGCAACAGCCGGTGCGTTGTGAATAAATTGAACACGAGGATGTAATTAAATTGCTCTACAATTTTGGGGTGAATCACATGTTATTATCCTAAAAACGCGTCCTGTGATAAAGTAATCAAAAATGAAAATCGTTGACACTTTTTAATTGAAACTTAGCGATTGAAAGATTTTTAATTTTAACTTTTTTATTTTATGCTAACTGGCCGCTTTTGGTTAGCAATCATACTGTGAATGATTCTAACAGCAGTAAAGTGTAGATGATTTTGGATACTTCCTCGAGTTCATTCGTCGAATTTGACACTTAAAGATACATTTTAATACCTATCGATGGAGCTATATTTTCGAAAATTTTATAGACTTGGTGTCACTTTGACAGGCAAAACAGCAGAGAGGTTTGTAAATTGTAACTTTTTATGAGCAGAACCGCGGCATAGATTAATACATATTCTGAACTATCTGAACTTGTATAGTCCATATTTAATAGGAAAAACATTGGAATAGAGAGGGACAAATTGAGTGAAAGATGCGATCATGGCAACGATGTTGGTTCAAGTTAATTATGGTATTAATTTTTAGTTAACTTTGGATCCTGTGAAAACCAACATCGTTGCCAAGGTCGCATCTTTCACTCAATCTGTCCCTCCCTATTCCAATGTTTTGCTTAAGCTTAGAGCATAATACATGTTCAGTATATTAATGTTGTTTATAAACGGACCATAATACAAACAAGGATCGCTTATGGAAATAAATCACGCAAAGCACGTCAAGCAGGTAGGTACGTCTATCATAATACGATTTCTAAAATGTCGTCGTGAATAATACAATAACAAACTCATGAAACATTGATGCACGCGGCATTGTCTCATTAAAGTTAATTAACATCGGACGTATAATTATGAGGACACTGATTATATTTTATGAATAATTTAAATATTACGCACCGGAAGTCCTAACAATTGTTCGCCGTTTTCATAAACCGCTTTTGTTATTATTGGATATAAAAAATATGCAAATCGATCGCAGCGACAGGATGTTCATTTTTGTATTGTATTTGCATGTAAATTACTTTTGTATCCGCGGATGTTACAATTACAAATTGTAATGTGCATCGTTGTTATAGCAATGCGGCCGGTGAAATTATATGGGATGGCACAGTGGCTTTATTTGATATGCATAGTGGGATATTTTCATTTCAATGAATAGTCACGATTTAAGTAGGATAACAAAGCGAGAAATACCTTATAATTCCTCATAGCTAAATTCCACTAATAGTTTATTTTACTTACACAGGATAGGTAAGTGCAAAACTTAGGCGCGTTTTACTTGGCGCATAATTTTACTCCACAATGCAAAATTTACTTTTAAAATATCTACATTTCCCTAAAAATTATAGCGAATCGTTAATATGTGGATTTATAAAATGTATTCAAATTAATAGAACGTTCATTAATACATTTAAACTCCTTGCATGATTAACATCCAGACTGTTTTTGGTTAGTTCAGCTATTCGCCGTTAGATGGCGCTGCGTGTATCATAACAAGCTTGCGGCGAGCATTGATAAGAAAACCGTGGCATTTCGTGCTGTTTCAACGAAGTAAAATTTTCGTGGTTTGTTAGTAAAAATCTTAATTTTAAACCCAATTTATTTTAAAGTTTTTGGTTAAAAAGGTAAACAATTTGTAAGCAGCAGGGGGAAATGGTGGCGGTAAAGGAGCGGTGGTCGGTCTTACAGCGAGTGCATTGCTAGGGAGAAATGCGAGAGTCTGATTCCGGGCTCCAACCGCAACAAAACTTTGATTAGCATTAAATGTGTGGCAAATCATATTAAAACAAGTTCTATAATATCTTTAACATTCTGTTATTTAAAACGAGGACTGAAGTGGGTATAGCGACAGAATACTACATGGTTTCATATAAAATAGTCACGCTCCTGCTATCAAAAGGTTTCTTCCTCTGACGTTTGGTACACTTAACTCTTTTGTTGCTGAGATCCTAACCCGGTGGGACACGCCAAATGCAAATTAAGAAAATATGATAGGTATGATAATGTGATAGCTGTTCTGGTATTAGTTTCGTGCAGTTTCAACATTTTAATACAACAATAATCATACTCTGAGATTTCAATCACCGGATAGGTACTCATTAGGTACCTAATCCATAAACATCAACAGGTTTTATTTTTTTTTATCTATATCATTTATATGACGTCTCTCAATGCTTTTGCTTATAGACAATTCACAAGCGTGTTGTTGTTTTTGTAGGGTAGTTTTATTCAAAATATTTTCGAGACATTGCCTCCATTCAAACATTGCATTGAAAATAGCAAAGAAAAGAAAAATCGCTACGAATTTCCCACATCGAAGAATTACTAGCTCACAATTGCCACCAGCTCTATGCTTATACTCAAGTTCCGTGGTCGGTTCCGGTGCATTCCCGTTGCGACTGCATCGCATGCCGGCTCAGAATTGCATCGGTGCAGCGAGGTCACGTGCAGGCTGCACGCCCCCAGCCCGCCCCCGTCCCGCCCCGCCCCGCGACACCTCCTTCCACACTTGTTTTGACGTAAGGTGTCCACTTGCAACTATGCAAAACTACACGCTGGTCCTGTTGGAAAACCAATACAGGGCGTTATATTAGCAGATGGCTTAAACGTTTTAATCGAGTGCTTATCTATGGGCCAGTTGATCACTCATTGATAAGTGTTATGTGTCAGATATATGTGATGCCGTCTTTGTTTGTTTGGTTGGAATAAATAGAGACGGCATCATATTTATCTGTCACTTAAAATTTATCCATGAGTTTTTAGAATTTATTGATTGATTTTGATTAGATGTGCAAAATTGAGAGTCCCACAAAAGTTTTTCATTTTAAGGTTGTAGGAAAACACTAACTAACCAATATATAACTTTTTTGTGTTTATTTAACTATAGATACCTATATCTTTTAAGTTGGTAAGCGTTATTATCGATTAAACCACCGTTATTATTGTTAAATACAAATACAAATAATTAACACAAAAAAATAATAATTAATTATTAAGGACCTAATAATATGGGCTTGCCAAATAAAATAGGTACCTAATAATTAAAGTCCACAAAACAAAAATTGTAACTCTTCTATAAACTTAAAATGGTACAAACCATAAAATTATTTCTAAGATTTAATCATCACGTGCTCTTGTTTAAGTGTAACGGTACCTCGCTCCATAAAGATTTTATTCTTAATCGTAGATACCGGAGCCTATCTGTTTTAATCTATTTATCTGCCCGCGCCGTCCCAAAGCAAATGAAAAGCCGATGTTTGTTGAGGTACAGAGTGACCCGGCACGCGTACGTTTTTGTTCTGGTTTCTACCATTCCAATTTTTACCAAAAACTGTGACGTTGGAAATTCAAATCGTGATTCGAGTTTTTTTGTTTTTATTTTTCGCTACTTTAACGGCTGTTTGATTGTCGCCCTTTGCCATTTTGAAAAAGTACAGTTAAGTACAAAGATATCGACACTGCCAATTCCTATTAGAATCACTTCTTTGTCCGTTTGTTTGTTTTGTCTGTTATGACCTTTTTACTCACACATTTAAACAAAAATTTGTTCGTATTTTGCGTCTCTAAAGTTAACAAAACTATTAACTAACTTACCTATATTTTGCCTTACATTTTGTCTAGCAACGGCAAACGTCAGAATTTGTTAAAATAACATCGGTAAACTTGGCAAACGTCTATTATAAGGGGATCATGCCTATTTAAATTCTATCCACTTTTAGGGTTCCGTACTTCAAAAGTAAAAAACAGAACTCTTGTAGGATCACTCACGTTTGTCTGTCTGTACATCTGTCACAGCCATAGGTACCTTAAAATTAAAGTTTTCAAATGTAATAAAAAATTCTCTTGGTAATGATATCATTGTTATGGTACCGCCATAAAATCGTCAAAGGTATCGATTCGAACCTGTTCCATACAAAAACGACTTAATTGATTTCGTTAGTTTAGTCATACTAATTTAACGATAAATAAATATTAAACAGAACCATGTACGTGCCAATGCTGCAGATGCTGATTTCTTGCACAAGGGAATAACTTAGTTTATCGGCTTTAGTTAATACTTATACAGTGTTGCATGTATACATTTTAAGTCGAAGAGATTTTAATGTGTACCGGGGTTTACTCCTGTTAAGACACAGAACTATTTTTTTGTGAAGTAAGCCAGTAAACGGGCAAGTGGGTCCTGATGGAAAGTAACTGCCGTCGCTCGTATATAACCGCAATACCAGATGATTGCAGATGCATTACCAGCTCAGAGGGTGAAAATAAAATACTTCACAGGCTGCTTTCTCTCCAAGCCGGAACACAGCACCGCAAGCAATGCTTCTTGGCTGCAGGATTAGGACAAAAGATGTGGTAACCATCCGGACGAATCTTAGATATGGTCTTAATAACCTTATAATGAGGGGAGTAGAATTGACATCGTAATATATTTCTTTGCAGAACCGCTGTAATTTCACACATTTTTTGTATTCTTATTGAAGAAATAGTACTAAATTATTTCTACACCATATCACTGGAAAACCGAGTACAATGCTACTAGCACAAGGATTGTTTGGAAATCTCGTACATTGCGTTACATGGCATATGGCATTGACATGAGAAATGTATGATCTCGCGTGACAGTTTTCTTACCACTTATAAAAATTCCAAAGCAGTGGCATCCTGCTAAGTAAGTACTGGTTATTGGAAAAAGCGCTCATGATCGCGGTGGGTGGAGGTTGCATTAGGGCAGGCAGCAGTAAATATGAACGCGAGTGCAGCGCAGGCGCTGCTGGTATGTTTTTCTGCGCGAGGGCGGCCGGCGGCGCCCCGCGGGTGGCAGGTGTCTTCCGGATAAGAATGGCACATCACAATTCAGCACATAACTTACTAAATTTGATAGTACTATATAACATCCAAAACGAAAACTATATATAAACTAAACTAATATTACAAAATAAGAATGTCATCCAAATTTTCTGCCTCAGGCATTGACCCCAAGATACTGGCAGCATTACCTCTCTGAACTGTTATTCCTAATCTTTGCGAGAGGTAAGTGCTACCCATGGGGTCTGAGCCCAAAACCAGACGAGTAGATAAGTCCTTGATAAATAATAAATAAATAAAGCACACAGAAATAATATGAGTAGAAATGTCACGCGAGAAATGGGCGAGGCATCGATATTGCTAATTTAGTTTGTTATAGTTCACATTTCTTTACTTTACTTACCAGAGACCTTACGATAGCTACGTCTGTGGAATAAATGTGTGTTCGTGAAGTTCCTCCACCTCCAGACTGTGAGAATACACACAAATACCACAAGTATTATATTTAGCTATATGTGTATATATCTATCCGTTACTAGTAAATTAATAGTGGCATATTTACTGGTCTATGTTTCGTTTAAGTCTTATTTTCTTAAGTTTTTTCTATATTGTACCGTTTTTTTTGCCCAAATAAACATTAAACATTATCTAGCACCCATAGTACCTACAAACTTTGCTTAGTTTGGGGCTAGGTCAATTGGTGTAATTTGTCCTAAGATATTACAATACAATACAATACAATAACTCTTTATTGCGCACCAAAATATAGCAAAAAATTACAGAAAACAGGTATACACACAAAGACTTTATTATCATTATTATTATTATTATTATCATCTTTATTTCTTTTTATTCTTAGGATTAGGTTTTTATAATAGTTATAAAAAGTAAAATACAGAAAAGTACATACAAAATAAAAAAAATATAAAAACCTAACCTAGTTTGCCACCGGTAACGGAGCAGGGCCCAAGTTATCGGTGGTCAGGGCTGCAGAGTGAGGAACCTCCGAACGATGCGTGCCGTGTCCAGAAGTACCGCCTTCTGTATCTGGCCCTTGATCCAGCCATCTAGCGAGAGTCTCTTGAGATGTTGGTCGAGGCTCTTCGCTATTAGACCGTTTGCCGAAACGACTATCGGGACAATGATCGTCGAGTCAACATCCCACATAGCAGTCACCTCGTGAGCCAAGTCAAGGTACTTGCTGAGTTTGTCCTTCTCGGCCTTCACGAGGTTCTCGTCATGCGGGATGGTGATGTCGATGAGCATTGTCTGGCGGTTTGATCGATCTGTCAGCACAATATCAGGCTTATTGGCTACAATAGTCCTGTCCGTGATGACAGATCGATCCCAATAGAGCGTGGCACGACCATTTTCGAGAACTGGCGCAGGGACATACCTATAATACGGCACCTCAGAGTGTACAAGGTCGTATCGAAGAGCAAGTTGCTGGTGGATAATCCTGGCTACTAAGTTATGTCTGTGCAAATACTCACCGTTAGCAAGATGAGAACAACCGGAGATAATATGCCTGAGTGACTCCCCAGGACGGCGGCATGCCCGACAAATGTCGACCGTACCGTCCTTCAGGATATACCTCCGGTAGTTGTTCGTCATGATAACTTCGTCAGCAATTGCACACACAAAACTCTCGGTTTCCCCAAAGAGGTCCCCGAAACGTAACCAGGCACCGACGCGAGAAGGTCTACATCAGGCCCTATTAGGGCCTTGTAGAACCGCCCGTGTAGCTCCTTGCTCTTCCATACGTTCTTGCGATCTTCCGTGCTCATTACCATAGGTCTGCGCCAATTTTCGTTTGCCATGGATAGCGGGGTGAGGTGTCTGTCTACTACCACAACATCGCGATGCATCCCACACTCGTTGTTAAGGAAATAATCCCTAAGTCTGCATACCTCGCGGTTGTGGAGATTTTTGGCATTAAGAAAGCCGCGACCTCCACATTTCCGTGGGATGTACAGTCTCATGACAGACGAACGTGGGTGTAGCATGCGATGGGTAGTAAGTAGTAGGCGGACCCTCCGGTCCAGGGCCTCCAGTTCAGTCTGAGTCCACCTTAGTATGCCAAAGGAGTATGTAAGCAGGGGCATCACCCAGGCGTTAAAGGCGCGCACCTTATTACCACCCGACAAAAGACTGTTAAGTACCTTTGAAAGGCGGCAAAAGAAACGCTCCTTTACCGTCTGCTTGATGTCTCTGTCAACGATACCTAAAGCCTGTGACATACCAAGGTATTTGTAGGTTTCAGCTTCGGAGAGAGATCTGAGGGTCATTGTTGCAGAAAGTTGCAAATCTGGCGAATTTACAACTTTTCCCCGTTGTACATTCATGACCGCACACTTATCTACACCAAATTCCATTCTGATGCCGTTACTGAAAGTCTCTGTCTTTTTTAGTAACACCATCATTATTATTATTATTATTATTGTAAACTTTATCCTCTATCACCGCCATACAGCGCCGTACGTTTCGAACTCAAGATTTTAGAGATACATACCTAATTTAATTAGCTAAAAATAAAAAAATCGAGCTTTAGTAGTAACTGCCTAACTGCTACTTAACAGACCATGAAAACTACTTTGGTCAAAAATCTAGCTAGCGAGATAAATATTTACACCTACATAGTGTCATGAGTTATGAACACCAGCACGAAGGCTGTGACCAGCATCATCGCACAGCGGACCCTCGCTTAGTAGGATAGAAACTTACCCGGGAAGAAACAAAATTACCAGCGCCTTTAATAATTACTAACTATGCCGTAAAAAAACTAAATGCAGTTTATTTTTTATAATTCTTTTTCATTCCTTCACAAGTTTGGAAAAATAAAAGAATAAGACATTACTGTTTCATTCGTAATCGTACGCGACAAAAGCACAATTGGTGCGATTTTGTGGGTATGGAACATGCCTTTGAGATAAATTTTCAAGATATACCTACATATCTACCTAATTTAAAAAAAATATTTAAATTGGCTCGATTCAAATTACCTTTAGCTTATCAGTACTTACGTCACAAAATATCAAATACAAATACAAATATTCTTTATTGCACACCATAAAGCAGTACAAGAAAAAACTTAAAATACAAACACAGATTATTATTATCATTATTTTGAAACAATATACTCTTTTTCTTTTGGGAAATCTATTAAATTGAATCGACCAGAACTTACAGGACCGCTAAGGACTACGCCCAGAGTGCTCTCTGTTATGAATTGTATGAATGTTTCATGCGTACTCCTCGCTACGCAGCCGACAATTAATTAACTCTTGCGCAGAGTTTACATTAATTAGCGGGCAAGTTCGTTAATCATACATTAAATCCTTCCTTCATAATTGACAAGCGACCGGTGTCTTGGAAATATTAAATATTGAGTTTACTTACTTTTGTGGTTCTGCTAAATTAAGTAATGGAACTTTATTGGATAATTCATATTATTCTCGGGTTAGCTGTCATAGTCTTGTGTGTTTTTAATGTGCAATTGACAGCATAAGATAATTCGGTACGTAATGTACGTACGTACAAGTGTGTAGACGTCCGTTGTTTCACCGGACATCTCACCGTTTTTTTTCCGGACTTGCGGTGCTGTATGGCTAAGTCGCCGGACAAGTGTCCGGTCCATTAGACATATTCATTGAAAGCCATACAACACCGCAAGTCCGGCAAAAAAAACGGTCCGTTGTTCGGTGAAAACAATGGACGTGTATAAGTGGCCTAAGAAATTGAATATACTTAGGTATATATACTTACTGAAACTCTTACTAAAAAAAAAAAACACACACATGTGTTCTCCTTCCACATGGCATTGTTGCGGTACCGGTCATTGAAAATCAATTGTTTGGGATTGTAACATAAAGTTTACTACTTTTCTTTAGAAAAGTTAATTATTTTAAAAATCATACAGCAATTAAGAGCATTTTAGACGCCAAGAAATCACCCTTAAACATTAATAGATTTGAAAAGAATCCGTTGTAAATGTATATTTTATGTTTTCATATACGAGATTTACAACGTAAAATAATGAGAACCCTTTGTTATTAAATCGAACTCACGGTTCGAATTTTTTGATTTAATAATGATGACAAATTACATGCAATTTTTTTCATACAAACGGACCACCTCAACGTTCAGTCACATATAATTTCAGTCGAATTAACACTTATGATTATTTTATTATTGTAAAGTGGCGTCTAGGTTGGATTGCCCTGTCAGAGAATCATAATTGTTCGGGTTATGACTTTATTACGTATAATTTGAGATTTATTTTCTAAGACGTTTAAAGTTAGAGGCGGTTATATTTACTTTTCGCTACTTATAACAACTTTTCTTGGCCTCCAAGTCTGTAGAATTATAAACAATTAAGTTATAAGTTATAATGAATTGTTTAAAAGTTACGTCAAGCTAATTAGGTTTTCTTTAAGGAAATGAGTAGGTATATTACGTAGTCCTTTACTCTGTTAAGCTTGCGGAAACTTATGAAAATGATTCTTATGAACAGAATCAGTTGTCTTGCTGCTCCTCTAAGCTACTGTTGTTGTTTACTCGTAAATGACTAAAGGTACACTACTAGAAGCTATGGTTAGTAGTAATTTAGCCTTTTTTCAGTGGGATTGAAGTTAATTTTAGTTTGAATTACGTTGAATCCTACAGACCACCCAACTACCCTATACTCTCAACAAGAACTATACGCTTGAAGCATCAGCATGTGACGTTTGGATGTCATTAGATAATTAAATGAGCTAATTATATGCACTTTTCAATTAACAATAACCTAAATGTAATTATTAGTTCAATCGAAAGTACGCATGTACAGTCAAAGAAAGTGAATCACGAACCAGGGTGGAACCTTTGTGCTACTAATGTCATGTCGACATACCATACATTTGCTAAAAAAATCGTAGAGAAACTGATTACGAAAAGATTTTACCCTGGTACAGTCAAGGGCAAAAATATGTATACACTTTAGTACCTTGTCTACTTTCGTCATATTTGAACTGCCATATATGAACTGTCACAATGGTTAAAGTGACAAGGTACTAAAGTGTATATATATTTTTAATTTTCCTTGACTGTACCTTTCTAATCATGACATAATAAAAGTCAAGTCTACTGAAGAACAGTTTTATCGTCACTTGTATCAATTAAGTAAGGAATAAAACAAATAATACTCGAAATTTAAGTGTACTTTTATATATTTTAGTGCAGACCAATAAATGATCCAAATTAGGTAATAATTATCAAATTGGTATAGGTATTTCATTAAGACAGTAGAGGCCAACTAAATTTTATAACTTAATAGCTCGCAAACCATAACAGGCCAAGTTTTTATGCCGTGCCACTGATGAAGGGCTCCGAAGAATCTGAGAAACCATTATTCATAATAGTATTCTTTATTTTTTGCGTCATAATTCCTCGCGATGAGAAATGGACCGCCCGTCATCTTAATAGTTTTATTTGTTTCTGACATCTCTTTGGGGCGCCGGCAAATTGAAATGAATTAGCTAATAGTCTATAAAGATGGAAGGGCACAGCACACAGAAAGACTACTTACCGACCCTACCGTTGCTTGCTATCTTGGCATTGTAAACAAATGAAACGCGATCAGACATAAATAATTGCATTTTCGCCACGTAAGTAAGTACGAATAAATGGTTTGACTTAGGCAACACCCAGAGATGATTTTTGTACGAACTTTTTATACATGTTTCCTGTTGATGCTTATGCAAGCTTGGTTTTATAATCACTATCAAAATATTGGTTGACAAATGTGATTCGGTACCTATCAATAAAATCACGAACTTATTATCATTTAGAATTTTGAATTATTCTTAAGATCTTTCGAAGCTGCAAACTTTTACATTTGCCCTGACAACATATTAAAAAATCAAAACTAACTAGCAATTCGATTGTGATTTTAGCATTTTTTAGTGTAGGTACCTACTACTCGTATATGACCGGCCTATCATAATTCGACCAGATGATTTGGCTTTATATGAAACAATGCAAAATTTAAAATGTAAAGTGTAAATATTGAAAAATAATTTATAGTTCTATTAACGATACTAAATGACATATCGAAGTTGGGACGGTGACTAATAAAATCGCCTGGTAAATAGCAGATCTAGTCGTCTTGTATCATCAGTGACACAATAATTGCTCACTATCAGGCAAGCCGCGTCTTGTTTATTACAGATTTATTAAGAGCACAATAAGAATTGAATGCAGGATCAATATCAATAGTTTATCTAAATAGTGAATGTTCGGCTATCCAACCGGTCCCAGTAACTCAAATCTATAAACCATGCTGTCTTGAACTTTAAGCAGTGCATAGAACGAATGCAAATAACGCAGACCTTTACGTCGTTTCATGGCACGTACCCACTAAACATTCTAATCACTCTTCTATAATCTTCTGTTTGTGGAGAGGTATGGAATATTGCGCATGTCGGGATATGCGCGCACACAATGGGTCGGTGATAAGACCTGCGCCTGCGGTCCGGACGCTGCGATTTCCGAACGATCTATAATTTTCCCATGATCGTGGACTCCAACCTTTGATACGCACATCTCAACATTGTTGCGAGTCGAGAGACTTCATTTTGTTTTCGATGTCACATTTGAAAGCCGTGATATTGAGCCGTGGTAGTCCAGTGGCTTGACACAAGCAGAGGTTCATGGGTTGCCATCCTTTGAGTTTTTTTGAATTTATGTGTAAAATTTTACTTTAAATGGTAAAGGAAGAACATCGCGAAGTCTGCTTCTGCAAAGCAATACAATGATGTGCGCGAGAAGTTGCCAATCTGCACTACGCTCGCGTGAGAACTACACACCAAGCCTTTCTCAATTTGAATAGACTCATGATTTATGATTTATTTAGGCATGAGTGAGATGATGATTTTCTTGTAATTACTTAAACAACTGCAATAATATTTGAAACCTCGTCATTCTATTTGTTGTAAAGTCAGTGTCGAGTTAAAGCACTAGGTATGGCTCCCAATCACATTTTTACTTTGAATCGCAGTTTCAAACAAAAGAAAAATAATTGAAGCGTCTGGCAAAGTTAGCCTTCTTCGTAGCAATTAAAAAGTTGATAATATTAAGCCCGTTGTAGCACATTCGACCTTTGTGTTCTAAATATAGAGTTCAAAATAGGAGGGCTAAGTAAATAGATTTACATCCTTCATGAAAAAAAAGCATCGAAGTTGAGAAAGCCTTCCACCTAAGTACTCATTGGAAATAAAATGTACAAAACAAACGAATGTTTTAAAGAAAATTAAAAACAAAGGAAGTTTTGCCGATCGCGCTCGGCAATCTAGTACTTCGTGTAAAGGAGAAATTAAAACAACTTTCCCGGATATTTATTACGCTACTTTTATTAGCTCTTATTTTACTTGGAGGGAAGAGTTGAAATGAAATGGAGGGAACTTTTCGCTTGGCTAAGAAAATAGCGGATCAGAATGATAATCCTCGGGAAAAATGCAAACAAGAAGTGAGGTGTGTCTGATTGATATATTATACTAAATGCCCACATTGATTGGTTTGTGTTGTCCGAGCCTTTGTCACTGTCACTTTCCTGTTTTATTCGATCAAGAAATAAAAATGAAACCTACCAAACCAACTAATATGCCATAAAAAAGGTGTAAAAACTCGTCTAAATCGATTTTATTTGAAATGAACAGTTAAGGTGTGCTTTGTTGACTGTCCAATTCATATTCTTTCTCAGGTCCTAATGGTCCAATTTATGGATAAAGCTTTCCCATAACCGACCACATTTGCATGGGAGTTCATGATATCGATCTAATGATCTATGGAAATAAAAGCTGTATAATGTCAACGTGGATGTAGAACGCTAATAAAATAGCAATTTTAAGACCCCCCACTGCAACTGCGGAGTTTATCATGACAGCAGATTGGTTTGGTAGGCTCGGCGCAGGCGCAGCTAGGAGCGCGACCCGGGACCCATCTCACGAAGCTATTATCATCTATTATTCAACTCCAAACGTGCAAAATTAGAAGTTTGTGTACTGCTTTTGCCCGTCATTTCGGGAAAAAACTATTCTGCGTTCGGTTCAGTCTCACATTAAACTTCATACAAAATTTCATCAAAAATTGTTCAGCGGTTAAAGCGTGAAGAGGTATGTGAATGTGACAGACATACAGTCAAATATTACAGACGTTGACTTTTGCATTTATAATATTAAAAATAAACCGGCTTGCCATGGCAGTTCAAGTTTTTGTGATTTCGTGACATGAGATCCCGCCATCTTGGAATCAGAATTATTCATATTAGGCTGTTACCATGTTTATGGAAGTACGAGTGTTAATAGAACAGCCCCAGTTTATGGCCCGCTTCCGCTATCTACAGTATTTCCCCGCGTAAGGTGAGCTATTGGTCACGACACGAACACACAAAATCGCGTTTAGTATTACTACTAACAATAAGCGCTGTAAGTTTCGACGTGAATATTATAAATGCGATTGTAAATCTCTCAGGGCATAGTTATGACCTTAATGTTAACGTACAGCACAATTTACAATCCATGGGCAATTCCAAAAATAGTGGCACCTTAACCTGTCATTTAGTTTTTGAATAGAAACTATGCTCAATTTATTGTTTTCAGAAAAAATAAAAATGTTCACTAGTAAAAACCAATCGAATACACAAAGGCCAGGCATTTTTATTAAATTTCAATCTATCAGTTTAATAAAAAAAAATAGATAGTGCCAGTTTTTACTGTAACCTGTCTTGTCCAAACGCGACACTCTTCGAGTTTTAGTTTTTTAGTTTATTCGTATACGATTTTATGTTAAAAAAATATAGCGCTATATGACAACAGGAATATAACTTTATCAAAAATATGTTGCACGGATTTTATATATCATTTTCAAATAACAATATCCACGCCCGAAATTTGTCCAGCGATATTTTCACTGTTACCTGTGTGTTCACAGTACAGCGTCTCACTCACACAGAAATAACATTTGTAGACCATAATTTGCGGCAAAACATTCCGTCAGTATCCATCTAATCGCCAAGCAGAGCATTCGCGGCTGAACGAACATAGTTTTGTGGTGACAAGTGATCGAAGGCAGGAATCTGGAGTTTGTAACGTGTATTGTTACTTTAACTTGTCGTGATTATTAGACGATATTGATATGGGACGTTTTTTACTTATTTAATTAAAATGTTCTATATACTCATATCTGATTGTACTGAGAGTGAGGCATTCATATTATTAACGGTTTTTAAGTAATCGTCTAGTATACCTACTTTTCACTGTAACCTGTGTCACTTTCACTTGTAATCAATATACAGGTTAAAGTGACTCTTGGCAGGTTAAAGTAATAAATAATTTTGAGTGGCATTTACGAGTTCGCTATTAGGATATCTTAGTACCTAAAGTTGTTGATATGCTAACTTGTTCACTTGGCGATTTTTAACAGCTGCAATATGTTCCTTGTCCCTCTCAGTTATTGTTCTTTTCGTTTGTCCGGTATAGGAACTTCCGCAACTACAATCCATCTTATAAACACCCGGTGTTTGGAAGGGATCGACATCCTTAGGTGTCCTAATATGCCTCGCGACTTTGGACAAAGGTGTGTACACTACCTTGATGGAATACTTGCCTACAACAGCTCCCCGTCACTCCTTTCACATACTCGTAAGACATATACGCAGTTTGTTTAGCTACATCAGGATGTTTGGTTCTACGTTTCCTTCTGGGCTGCCATTTAGTCACCACATATCCGTCACACTTTATTACCTCCTGAACATATTTCAACTCGTCCTCAGTCACAGAAATCAAATGCCCTATTTTGCAATGAACTCGCAAAGGATGAGATGTATGGGATAGTGGTGGGACGATGCATTCAGAAACCTATCTATGTGCATCGGCTTCCTATCGACGGTATATATGTCAAAGAACTATCCGCTCTCGCCATTACCTTTGCATCAAGGAAAGCTAATGTATGCCCATCTTTCAACTCATAAGTAAAATTAATCTTTGTATGAATGGAATTAAGATATGCAATAAACTGTTCCACTTCAGGTTTCCCACCTTTCATAATGCATAAAACATCATCGACGTACCGCTTCAACAATTTCACATTCCACGCTTGTCCATCCAGATATTGACTAACTTCCGCCGAATTATCTCATAGCATTCTTTAAGAGAAACACTGGTAAAAAGCGACGCCACATCAAAACTCACCACAACGTCGTCTTCTGGTTCCAACTTAATGCTGCTGAGAATTTCTACAAAATGGCGAGAATCCTTAACATAAGATGACGTTTTCCCCACAAGCGGCCACAACATCGATGCTACGTGTTTCGCAAGTTAGGAGAAGCCATTTAACTTACGATACTTAGGTCTCAAAGACACGTCCGTCTTGTGCACCTTCGGCAAACCATATAATTTTGGCAGCTGCGCGTTCTTCGGCTTATAAAGGCTCAAAATCATCACCGTCAAACACATCCTTTAGTATGACAACAGTCCTTATACGGCGCGTGATTCTGGCCGTAGGTTTGTACGACACTGGCTTATAGACCTGATCGACATCAAACAAATTGATTATTTTACTCTCGTAATCATTAGAGTCTATCACAATAGCGGCATTACCCTTGTTCGCTTAAGTACGAAAAACCTCCTGGTTCTTCCAAATATTACTTAAAGCCAAACGCTCTTCCGCAGTGACATTGTTTTACGGTAAACTGGCCTTTCTTAAAATAACCGCAACATCTTGCCTTAGGACATCGGCGTCACTCGAAGTCACTTTATTGTGCATAATTACTTATTACATGCTACAGATTACGGTTCTATAAGGAGTTCGTTTCGATGTCAAAGCATAATTCAACCCCTTCGCCTCTTGATACATACTCTTTTGCACAAAATCTGTAAAATTTAACTTTAACCTGTAATCTTTTCTCTACTAACCTGCGCAATGTAACTTTAACCTGTATCTCCAAAATTTCAACACGCCACAATTTCTGTATTTTTATGAATTTTGCGGTGCCCTTTACAAATATGCCCCAATTGAAATATTTAAAAAATATTTGTCAAACTCAATTGGTAAAACTGGCCCATTTTTTTTCGACAAAAAACTTTAACCTGCCGGTGCCACTATTTCTGGAATTGCCCCCGGATACTAATTTGTGTGTTTGTTTGTAGGTTTGTCCGTCTTTCACATCGAAACGGAGCGACGGATCAACGTGATTTTTGGCATAGAGATAGTTTATGGGTTCGAGAGTAACACAGGATACTTTTATCGCGGAAAAATGCACAGTTCCAGAGGGAACAGCGCGCGATAACCGAATTTCACGCGGGCGAAGCCGCGGGCAAAAGCTAGTGTTATTTCATACCTAGACTCTGCAAAGGCCCGCTTACTACAGAAAAAAGGAGCAAAACCACGAGTATAACTAATTTCAAACATAATCTTAAAACTTGTAGTACCTAAAGTACCTAATAGAATTATTTTTATTTCAATTAAACGCATTTGTTCAAGTAATTTATGTACAGTATTAAGCCGAGTTTAGACTTACAAGAAAAATTTTGCAAGTTGCATTTCATTGCGTCGCTCGATTGACCAAAAACAACTCGTTGGCTTCACGGCCTCGCAATGTAATGCAACTTGCACGATTTTTCTTGCAAGTCTAAGCTCGGCATTAGGCTTAAAAATTAGTGGGTAGGTACGTTATACCTACTTATGTAGGTTCGTGTGTTCAAATGTCACTAGCAAATTATTAAAATAATTCCTACATGTTGGCCTGTTTACACAGAACCACGTATTTGATTAACAAGGGAGCCCAGAAAGTCGTAAACTTAAAATACCTTTAATATCAGATCATAAAACTGGTTCCTTGTTCTCGTGTTAAAACATCGAAATGACGGTCCTTTGAAAAACCATAATGAGTATTGATTTAAATAGCTCGGATTAAAAATCTGGGAAAAATTAAATATAACGAGTCGCCGCCTCCTTTAGGACTCTTGCGATAGACTAGTATGGATGTGCTTTTATTGAAAAACTTGATACATGTGGTTTAAATCCGGTCTCACCAGAATATAGAAAAAACCGATGTGAGATTTGGAGTCGCGCACCAAGAGTACATCCTTCGTCCTTTGTCCTTCCGTACATCTTTAAAAATTAAACCACCGAGGTACCCGTTTAATTTTTTTTTTCTTAGACTTGTAGTCTTATTACTTATTACGTCTATTATCATTCCGAGATTTAAATTTGTACGTCTAAACGTTACAGAGATATACGAATATATAGAACAAAAACTATACATTTTTCGTTACTCTTTAACATTTTAATTATATTTATTTCTATTATGTAGGTAGTTGTTGTTACAGCGGCACTAGGAATATACATTAAATATGTCTGTGTAAATATCTAACATGCATATACATTTCAGCTGTCTATCTATTACAATTCTCGGGGCAAATCCCTGTGACAGGCAGACCGACGGACAGCGACAGTAATAGGATTCCGTTGGTCACCTTTTGTGTACGGAACCCTGTTATTGGATTAATTTTTTTTTACGCTAAAAGCGTTTAAAATGACTGCAAATGGATGTAGGTACCTAATGTTTATGCAATTTAGTCTGTTTCTCGAATGTATCCGGTGGCAGCTTGGTGGCACTATCAATTTCTTCTTGTCAGTTTCATGTTATGCCTGTCTATATTTTTTTAAGAATAATGAAGCTGACATTTTTATAACAAAGGTCCTTCGCCGTGCATCTTGATCTTAATGTTATCTCTAATAGGTCAATAAATAATGAACAACGTGCGAGCTTCGGCGACACATACACCAAGGGTTTATTAAAATAAATAAAAAAATAAACGAATACGATCAACAAACTCTGTTCACAAAATAAGCTTATTATTATTCTTAAGCCATTCAGTCATGGGAACAGATGGTATTATTTGATGGTAGATACAATTCCAAAGTTTGTTAATGAACAGTTCGGTTTAGGAAAAAAAGTTTTAATGAAAAATCTTCATCTTGAGGTCAATATCCAGGCTACCTATGGCCTGGAAACGAGCTAAGTTGCAGTAAAGAGGGCAAGGGTTAAGAAACAAATTTAGTTGAAGTGACGTTTTTATTCAGATTTCAGCTCAGCTCAGTCAGATCAGCTCCGAGACTTCAGCATTAGTAAAAGTGTTAGGTAAATTAACAACAATAGGTACTTACTTCAAATAATGCAATCTGTCTATAAAATGTCCATGAGAAAATATAACAATAACTCAAACGCTAGATAGTAAAAGACAATCGGGCTTATGAATGAAATGTAAACAGCCGCAATGAAGTGATATAAGTGATAGCGGCGGGCGCAGCGGCGCGCAATCGGCCGCGGCATCTAAATGCGCCATAGGACCCCGTACATTCCTCCAGCTTTATGTTATCATATCCAACTCTTCAATTCACATATTTGTACAGATCCCCTCATTTTTATTCACTCCAAACCATTATTATGCATAAATGTACGTATTCTTTTATTTTACTCCCGTCGTTAATTTAATACTGTGAGTTTCAAAGTTGACTTCGTCACCTCGCCGCTCGAGATCCGGCGACAATATTTAACTGATACTGAGATAAGATCTCTTTAAAGCGGTTTGATGTAACTCGATGCTTTACTAAACATATTTTACGGCCTAACGTATTAACATTGAATATTATTCATAAGTGAAGTGAACGCTTTGGTTGAACGCGACGCTGTCGGCCTCGGGTTAATAAAGGTTTGATTTGTTTGGGGAGATAGGCCAGGGCACTTTAATGCAGGCAATTTGTTCACGTCTAGGTAATGTAAGCAGGTCTACTAAGTTTAGTTATTAGATCTATGTAGCCAGGCAGGGAGGATGGGGTTTAACAATTCTGATCAAACACATTAAAAGCGCAGGCGCGATAAACAATCATAAGTGCACTCGTTTGTTAGGTCGGCCGTCGTGCCTTTTGCATGCGCATCTCGCATTTAGTGTTTGCAATATTGAAAAGTACTTAGGTACTTTCCTAAATTAAAGTTTCTGTTTGGTAGTACTGTACAGTAAGGTGTTTGTTTGTAGATATCATAAAATATATTGCCCACTTTTAGTGGTACGATAAAAGGGGTTTTATAAATAAAGCTGTGAACTGCGACTTTTTTTTTTTTTACCGAGAAATTTTTACAGGTACCTACTGTGTTTTTCTTAGACAAGCTTTGCAAGTGACAGCACTAAGTGTTAAAGACACGGAACTAACAAAAAACTGCTTCTCTTTAAAATGTGATAATAATTTGAGTAACTCCAGGAGATTAACACTTCCCGGGGTCGCGAGGCCGGTAGCGACCCCCGCTGGGCGCCCCGTCGCGCGGCCCTCTCCCTCCTTACACATACTAATATGGTAATATCTTAATAACCGTTTTGGGGTGTTTAGCCTATACTTTGTTTGATCAATTAATGACACCTATGTACGTGCATAGATTTAGCAGTGACAGTCTGATTTTGACGGTTTAATACTGATCTATTGGAGCTTTTATATCCACGACGGAATACAGGTTAGTAGATATGTATTTGAGGTAAGAGGTTGTGTGTTATCAGTAATATGTTAGCATTTTTCTACCAAGAAATAGCTTCATTAATAATTTGCTTAAAAAAACTCAAAAACTTTTAAACCGATTGCAATGTGGGTTTGGTTCACGTATATTATTTTTAAGAGAATTGCTCTTATTTAAATAAATAAATATCATGGGACACATGACACCAATTGACCTAGTCCCAAACTAAGCAAAGCTTGTACTACGGATAGACATACTTATATAGATAAATACATATTAAACATCCAAGACCCGAGAACAAACATTCGTATTATTCATACAAATATCTGCCCCGGCCGGGATTCGAACCCGGGACCTCAAGCTTCGTAGTCAGGTTCTCTAACCACTCGGCCATCCGGTCGTCAAATTTTGTAACCAAGTACCATGATTTTTTAACTCCCGACGCAAAAAGAGGTGTTATAAGTTTGACCGTTATTTGTGTCTGTATGTCTGTGTGTCTGTGCGTCTGTCTGTGTGTGTCTCTTAAACGGGTGGATCGATTTGAATGCGATTTTTTTATTTGAAATCAGATTTTCTCCTTCAAAATCGGTTTAGCTGTTTTTGTGATAGTAAACTTTGAAGTGACAGTGTCCGGGGTTTCCCAACATTTTGTTGGTTAGTTTAGGTATTTAGGAAGAAAATATAGCCAAGATGTTTCACGTTATAAAGTAGATGTGAACGCACATGCCTTTTCATAAAAAGGAATGGATACCTATCCCAAACAATTCGCTCGCTAGCCGCTCATTGTTCAGCGATGTTCTAGTCCAGATGTCTTTGTGCCTAGTCGATGTTGAAACAATGTTAAGTAAGTCAAGATTTCACCAGAGCAATGAGGCGAGCTCGTCTAATGACAAATGTTGGTCGTAGAGGGTCGTTAATGGCTGGAAAGTTCTGTATCGGCGCGGGCGGCAGTCGGCACACATCGGCATCGGTTATTGAGCGAGCGCGATTTGGGCAAGCCGTCTCAATACACGTTACATGCGTCTGATTTACGAGAAGAGCGTGTGCCCTTTGTGCTCTGCTTGACTAATGGACGGACGCTCACGGACATTTATGTAGATTGATTGTATAAATTTTATTCACAATGTTAATACAGTAACAGATTTAGATGTCATTTAGAAATGGCTCTCTAAAGTTGTGCAATTTAGTGCGTGAATAATGGATGACGAATGGCTAGTTTCTATACCGGGCCCGTGAGGTGGGGCCGCATTCAGCGGCGGCCCTAGCGGCGCGTGCGGCCCCGCACCGCGTTACTATATCAATTGATTTAGAATATTGCCTCAATTAAAAATCTAGGTTAGTTACTTAACTGATGCACCAGGTATAATAACTACGTTACTTTACAAGATCATCGTTGAAATCAGGCGTATAAGCGTAACGCCTAAAAGATGTCCGTGCGTAAAGTCGTACGCGGCTACCATAATTAAACTAGACGCTGTCCAGACATTCCGGAGTCAATATTTTTGATATTTGTATGGTACCAGTAAAAAATTTGGTTGGAACATTTAGTCACGGCCCAAAGGAAAAGGATAATACAAGAAGGACTTGCAGCGTCATGGCATCGATACGCATAGAACGTTGTTAATCAAAAATTTTAATGACCATAGATCGGAAAATAATAATTCTCCACCGACCAATAAGCTACAACGCCAGAAAGATTTTGGTACTTTGCGAATTTAAATGGAATTCTGTTAAAGCCAGTAATACTTATCAAAGTTTTTTCTATTTTTGATACACAAAAAATATCAAATCGTAGATTTATTGTAAGAAAATATTACCTTCCCATTTTTTTCTTATTTTTTAAATGTTCTACATCTACACTCTTTATTTCTATATTGATTTACTTTTCAGGGTTTCGTACCTCAAAAGGAAAAAACGGAACCCTTATAGGATCACTTTGTTGTCCGTCTCGTCTGTCTGTCTGTCAAGATCCTTTTTCTCAGAAACGCGTAGAGGTATCAAGTTGAAATTGATATCGAATATTTAAAGATGCAATCGCTTAAAGCTCTGAAAAAATCAAACTTCTATGTCAACGTAATGAAAAGTTATAGTCATTAAACAACGTGTTTCCATACAAATTGCTGTGCACTGAAACCTATAGGGCACTTACAGTTGTCCTAGAAACTTGAAATTTGGTATGAAGTTAGCTATTATAACAAAACCAACTAAAAAAGACTGAAAATCTTGATTTTTTTATGTCTATCTGTAAATATCAAAGACCAGTATAATTTAACCTCACTCTGCGTACATTTTGCTTAAGAGTAGGGCCTTCCATACACTGGATTTATGAAATCACTCGGAAAAAGCGAGAAATATCTTCAAGACACGATTCCCGTTTACATGGCTATAAATGTGTACGGAACCCTCGGTGTGCGAGTAGGTACGACTCGCACTTGCCTGGTTTTTCATTTCGTCGTACTTATTATGAAGCAGTACCTGGGCATTTCTATCTACCGTTGTACCCTGAGTTTATCTCTCCGATTTCATCAAAATTTGCATTTGCATGATTGCGAGCTAGAAAAACAGTGTCTCCACATGTGTCCCCAGAATATTGTATGGATGTGTCCGTTTTGTTACGAAAATTATTAAGAAAAATTCGTAACCTCCAAATCTTGTTCCAAACTCTTCCTTCCAAATTTTGTTGCCATCGGGGAGTTAAACTCAGGGTACGTCGGTAGATAAAAATGCCCACCTACTCGAACAGCAACCGGTACTACTTGTATTAAATTTAAAGTACTTCAGTAGCTATGCAGACAGCCCTCAGCCTTAGTCTAATTTTGTATTATGTACATGTAAATTCGTTTAAAATTTTATATTTAGAAATTCAACTCCGGACAAATTTTAAAGGCTTGTAAAGTATCAAGTGTTTTCGTCCCCTAGCAATGGTCACGGTCTTTGCCGGCGCGAGACAGTTCGGCATTTAGCTCATTGTGATGATGTTATTGACTCCTGTCGAACCAAACTTACGCACTTTCCGGGATGAATAAATATTCTATTTGGGACCTGTTCAAACATATGCGACTGCTATATGTACACATATATTAGTCATGTTGCAAAGGCTTACAAATAACGTATCGTTATAATGTCTATGAAGTTTCGGAGTATCTATTCAATTAAGAAATAAAGGAAATTATATGTTTAAGAAAATGCTTCAAGCGTGTCTCGAATAGAAATAAAATAAACCAGACTACTTGATTATGTTCAACGCTTGAAACCTGCTGCAATTGTAAAGACTTAGTTAGCTTACTTGATGAAATGCAACTTTTGGATCTTGTTCAACCAAAAAAATGTTTAGGAAAAAGAATAGTTTTTTTTAAACAAATTTTTCTATCCTATGGGACAATTTTGTCAGTGTCAAGGTTGAGAATAACAGATTTCGTAACGGAAAGAGCAAATAAAGTCGTAAAATTGTCATACAATAATTAAAATACCACAAATGAGACTGGGTGTATAGCATCATAAGTCCCGTTTGTGGTAATTTAATGTTGTGCATTGATATACCTTGTCAATACAACATAAATGTTTGTATACGGTATGTATACATTACACCTTAAAATACAACTACATTATACATAATATAATATGAAGGTAGACGTAGTTTCATAATTTGGTCGTAGTTATGCAAACAGGAACCAACCCACACCTCCCCCAAAGTTTAGATAAGTATGCAACAAGTTATTAAAATACACCTTCTATCAACTCGATAGAGTGCATTTTAGTAACTTGTTACATACTTATCTCAATTTTGGGGGGCAGTTGTGGGTTGGTTCCTGTTTGCATAACTACATCCAATTGTTTACTGGGTGCATGGTGCATTATACCTAGGTATAATAACTCACACTAAAAGGAACACGTGGAATCATAACTTCACACTAAAAGGAATCGTTCGTTTAAAAGCTGGTAGTTAAAGTTTAATGTTCAAATTCAACGTGTGGTCTGAATTTGAAAAATCTGAATTCTACCGTCTTGATTATTAAGTTATTATTGCCAAAGATATTGCGTGTCAAATTAAATGAAGATACCTAATAGCCATAAAACTGTTTCGAATTGCGCTGCATTTCTTGATATTAAATAATTGCTAGTATAAGTGTGTGATGCTCGATGAACATGAGTTAATATTACTTTATTACTTGCGAGGCAGGAAAATGAAGTTGATTTCAGTGCTCATAAAATCAAGCGATACATGTGATACTCTGAGAGGTGTGAGAGAGAGGAAAAATAAGGTTTAATTCAGTTTAAGATACATTATCGCGATGCCCGGTAGCGGCGTAATCGATTCGGCACGGAGATGCCGAGGTTCGGTCATATGATTGCACTCTTTATAACACCATTAATTTGAAAATTAAAACATAAACAACAGCCTCATACAGTGAAATTTTTAACGTTACTATAATATTCAGCTTGTAAATACAAATTCTTGAGAGAAAGAAAGAAAGAAAATACGTTTATTCGGAACAGTGACTTAAAATAATTACATAAAAGAAAGACAAAGAAAACAGTGTATACTCCAATTCAATAGAATCTAACAATCCTGTAGACACTTCCAGCCTTCTAATATGAACACCGGGCTGCCTAAGGCTTTGTGATGTGACTATTATTCTTTTTTGATTCCTTTTAGATGATAATTCCAACAACAGGGACATATATAATCAAGCGTGCCCACGTTAGGGTGTGTTAAATGTGTAGAAAATTGTTAGATTCTATTGAATTGTACTTTAGGTATAGGTACATATACACACACAAATAGGCATATTAGAGAAATTTAAAAATTACTCTTTTTTACGAAAAGTAATAATCTGTTCGTGATTTTATTACTACTTGTTTCAGGTACACATCCAGAATTAAACGGTCAAAGTGGTTCTAACGTTTCCTGCGACACAATGTAGCAGATAAAATGAAAAAGACCGAAATTAACGCACGAAGCGCTAATAAATGGCCCCAGGTTTCAACTCGCTCTCAATAGTGTACCTGTTTGATCGGCATATCGTTGCGCTCGGTCGCGATTTAAAAAAAATGATGGTCACGTCCCCACGAATTTTATGGACGAGCCAAACGACCACTAGAAAAATTATAAAAAGTCGCTCTTCTGGGCTAAACGAATATCTAAACGTCCAGTCGACGAGGACGTGAGATGAGTTTTTATTTTAAAACGTATTATTCAATCACTGGATGCTGGAATTAAGCACGCTCTGCGGCAATTGTTGTTAGCTAGTAAAATTGGAATATCATGACGTGGCAATATTGCCTAATGATTGTACTAATTTGCTTTGATAAAATCTGACCATTTATCGAAATAATGTCATAAGGTCGGCAATCAGAAGTCGATATAATAGTCTTAATCGACAAATTGCGTTCCATGTATCCGCTAATAAATAATAGGTGGGTGCGGCTGGCGCGCTTCAGTGCCGCGCTCATTGTGCTCTATAATAAATGGCAACAACAGGTGAACAAGTTATTTCACTCATAAATAGCTCTTCATGGGTGGAGTGCAATATGTATTTGTCGACCACCAACTTCCGTCCATTGGATATCAAATAATATTACCGTGACAGATCGCTTCACACTGTTTTGATATACACGTCATGCCGCTATTGTCGGCCATAATAAATCACATCATGAATAATTCCAATACAAAACATTTATCGACTAGTTACGTAGGTAGACTTCACGTTCAGCAATAAATTTAATAACCGTGAATTACGCAGTCGGTTAAATGTTTTGAACGTTGCTGATGTCAGTATTAAATATGCAAAACTCGAAATGAAATATTTCATGCGGTAAAAACCATTATAAAACAGGGAATTATTCATGAAGGCAGACGCTGGAAAAGCCAGCGATATTCGACAATTCATTTGTTTGCGCGACTGTTGCGGTTTTATTGACGTTTGATTGCATACGCGGGGTAAAATAATTACAAATAATAATGTTACTTGCGTTAGTCTACGAATAGGGAATAGGATCAAAAACTAGTTTTCGACTACCGTCAATTGAACTAAACAACACTATTTCTACCTTTCTTTTTTACCTAAGTATCATTTTTACTGCACATAAATGTTTGTAATAATCTAATTTTGGACTACGGTGAAACTACATTAGTACAATAATATTTCTTAATTATGTCGATTATTATTTGTAATTTCAGTCATTTCCAACAACACTTCCTCGTATGCAAAGTAGATAACCACCTAACCCGGAGCACGCCTCTCCCCACAAGTGTTCAAAGCGGGCGAAGCGACTAGTCAACCCTTTGCCGCTCACTCGCTCGTGAAATCACTCAAATACTGAATATTTTAATCTGAGCAGATAACGAGCTCGCAATTCTATTAGATGGAACATAGCAGTGTGAGGTTAAACACAGCCGGGCGGCCCCTCCTGCGCTGCAGCCGGCCGCGCCGCTCGTGTGTGCAGACACACCAATCAGACTGTTCAATACTACATCCATAGCAGTCACATAATTGATGTGCGCCACTCGGAAAATCAAAGATCTTAATTAAATTACTCCGCTTATAAATTCATAAAGCTACTCCATGTTTACGTTAGGATGCTAATAGAAAAGTGACACCGGAAAGTTTAAAATCCAAAGTCGTGAAATTAAATTAAGACAGAAATCCCGCAATAGGACAAACACCCCATGCGACAATGAATAAATCTTTCCGAGTTCACTTCATTTTAAAAGCAAGTATAAATATATCACGTCGAGCAATAAAGCTATCAAATATTTACTAATCTGAAACGGTGAGAGCGAGCGAACCCTTCTGGGGCCGACTCATAAAATAAATTGAAATAGTCGCGCCGCCCCCCAAATTAAAATATTCAAATGGGACGCACGCGCAAGAAAATTGAAAATTGTCGTCTATCGCCCGCAAATGAAACCTATAACTCCTTACGTGCACTTGCGGACACAAAAACGGGAATGCAATAATTGATTAAATTTATCGGCACCTCCTACGTATACTGATACAACTGACAATTTTGAGATTTTCGGTTTTTTGCAGATTTATTACTAAAATACTAAAATCTACCTGCCACAGAAATTTCGTAAGAATATTCCTATTAGTTTCGGAAATAAAGTAACGTATATGATTGCATCTAACACCCTTTTGTCAATCGGTACGACGTATACTGAGGCAGGTCGCTTGCACCTATATACGCGGCACAGATATTGTGGTGGGGCGGTGCTCGTGTGGTGTAGCGGACAGTTTCCTCAGTATGCATGCTCGCCATCGATGCATTTGGACGTTGTCTCAGTGAGCTTAAACGATAGTTGATGAGGCTACATGCACAATTAAGTCTATATTATGTTAACTAATAGCTATTTATGCAACTGTGTCGCAATAGGGGTCCATATAACACGAGTGTGGTTTCATGAAACGAGGCGTAGCCGAGTTTCATAAAAAGGTCACACAAGTGTTATAAGGCCTAATTGCGTACAGTTGCATACAATATTTTATCTACGTTCATATATTAAATCCTCTATCATGTGTTCAAGAACCATTACCTGCTGGTGAAGAATTACCTGCATTGCAACCAGAACTTATACTAGGACCTTCACTTTGCTAGTAAATTATGAGTCATTTCCTTCGCCGCATCTAAAATATCGGGCGGAGTCAAATCTTCTTCGCATTCACTAATATCAGACATTTCTAAGCAAAAACAAAATTTTCTCACGAAAATTCGTACAACAAAATAACAACCTATGAACGGAATGGCGGTAAAACCCAGTACATCACTGCGCATGTGCGGCATGTGCGCGCATGCGCTAAAGCGGGCACTGCCACAGACAGGTGAATATTGGAATCAAAACTTGTTGATATAAACTTTTTGGATTTGCCCTGTATCGTAATGGTTTAAAAAATTATATTATAACATTATTTCGTTAGAAGAGAAGTGTTATAAAGTGATTTTTTTTTAATATTTCGGTATTGTGTTTAAAAAGTATGTAAATATAAACTTGTTTTGAATTTTATAATTCGAATATTACGATGCGAGAGTAGATAAATGATTGTTATTGTATTTTACTTGTAATTTAATGTAAAATAAGTAATATCATTGCTAAATGAAGCAGGAGAGAGGGAGAAATACAGTTTCAATGGTTATAAATGAACCACAAGGCCGTGATTCGAGCAGTAAATAGTTTAATAAGGCTTATCATATAATTCTACACTTAAATTTACGTTTAAATTCAAAATTCTCGCTCATAAAATGTTATTTACCCGCATATACTGGTTTACGTGAATAAATCCGAACAAGAGCCGAATCTTTACGGGATGAAGTTTTGTTGAGTGTATCAATAATGTCAACTTATTGAAGTAAATTAAGGGCCAGTGCTTAATATTAGCTATTGTAATCAAATATTAAATCTTTATAGATAGCAAGGTGTAATTTATACATTTTTTTATAGTTGTTAGATACAGTCAACGTCAAAAATAAGTGATCACTTTTGTACTTCGTCGCTTTCAGTCGTTACATAATTTCGTATGGCTTTTCAAACATGACGTTAAAGTGACAAGGTACAAAAGTAAGTAATCAATAAGACTATTCTTAATATGTCATCATCATCATCATCAGCCCAAAGACGTCCACTGCTGGACAAAAGCCTCCCCCATAGAACGCCACAATGAACGACAACTCGCCACTTGCATCCACCGGTTTCCCGTAACTCTTACGATATGGTCAGTCCACCTGGTGGAAGGCCTGCCAACGCTTCGTCTTCCGGTTCGTGGTTGCCACTCAAGGACTTTTTTCCCCCAACGGTTAACTGTTCTTCGAGCGATGTGGCCTGCCCATTGCCACTTCAATTTGCATATTTTTCCAGCTATGTCAGTGACTTTAGTTCTTCGACGAATTTCCGCATTCCGGATTCTATCGCGCAAAGGAACTCCAAGCATAGCTCTCTCTATAGCTCGTTGCGTGACTCTGAGCCTCTCTAAGAGGCCAACAGCCAAGGACCACGTCTCAGCGCCATAAGTCATCACTGGCAACACACACTGGTCGAAGACTCTAGTCTTCAGGCACTGTGGATTATTGGACGAAAAGACATCACGAAGTTTCCCGAACACTGCCCATCCGGGTTGGATTCTTCGGGCGACCTCTTTTTCAAAGTTGGGTAGGTCCCAATTGGACAATTTGTCCAAGGTAAACATAGTGACATAGTGGTCAAAAACTTCGGGTGCATCGTTCCCAACGATAACCGGCACGGGTGAAACGTGGACATTTGACATAATTTTAGTCTTGTCCATGTTCATCTTAAGACAATACTGAGGTCACTAAGCATCGTACTGAGCTCCTCCTGCGACTCCGCCATTATGACTATATCATCGACAACACATCATCATTCTTAACATGTATTGTTACTTAATAACAATACGCTTATTATGTTACAAACTTGTTTTCAATTTCTTACCATAGTTTAATATTTTTTTTATTTTATTACTTGACATAAGGAAAAGCAAAGTGTGTGTTTATTATAAAACTGTATACAATTTTCTAGCAGAATTAAAGAATTGCATAAATCATTCGAATTCACACTTCTTTTTCTTAAGCATTTTTGCACAGCAAACTTAAAATATAATGAACTGTATAGTGGTACGAGTGATATTAATTCAAGTGTATATTGGTACAAGTGACATATATGTCAATAAAGTAATGATGACGGGCAAAAAAACAAGTACTTCCTTTTTATTTTCAATCCTTATGAATACGTCATGTAATTATCTATGTATAAAACAAAAATATATTACATTTTAATAATTAATTAGTTTCGCCGTATACTGGGGCAAGTGGTACTTAGCTCAGTATACCACACAACTACAACATGTCAAATACGCGTACACAAGTGTATCTGCCATTTTCTCAAAAACTACCATTAATTTCAAAGTTCCATTAATGTAGACTAAAGTAAAGCCCTTTCCTTACTACCAATCCAAAATTTTGTAAAATTATCTGTAAAGACAAGAAAGTTATGCACTAAGGAAGCTTTGTACAGCTCTCCTGTAAAATCACAATTTTGCACTTATACCAGTATACGTAGGAGGTGTCGTTATATACATCCATCTCGCAAGAATCTGATACCGTTTGTTTGGCCTGTCTACTTATAGGTACTGAGTTGAAAATTCGACAGCGAAAATTTTACAATGAGGAAAATTCTAATGATTTTTTAGGGTATGTTGGTTAAAAAGTTACCAAAAATAATAAATTAACTTTATTTATTTTTTTACTTTTTGATAAAAAGTATTGCAATTCGAAGAAAAAAAAATAAGGGATTAGAAAAGATGTGTTTTAGATTTGTTTGAAATCAGCCAGACAATTGTTCTAATTTCGTTGCACTGCAGTGTATTCTTATGGAGAGAGGAACGCCTGTTCGATATCCTGCCGAATAATGCCATAAATGGTCCTCAGTTTTATGAGTGTAATTTGGCTCGGATCCATGAAATATTTGTTTTATGCAAGAGTAGGTTTAATAGATTCAATGCAGCAGACGGTAATTTAAATTGAAATTGTAATATTATTAAAAAAAAGTACTTTAAGCATGTGAGTAGAATAGGTGTTTGACTTTGAGAGTGTGCTTTCATTAAAGTTGAGCATAGATACCAAACCACATTGTCACAATAAAAGTGGAGTATAGTAAATATTAACTAAGTTTTGGTTTAAATTCGCTCCGAGTTTGGAAGAAACGCAACTTTGGCTTAGATTTTTTGTTACTAACTATTGATCTGTCTGTACTATATTATTATAAATGTGTGTAACCCTGTCTGTTACCTCTTCACGCTAAAAGTGTTGAACTGATTTAGATGGAATTCGGTATGAAGATAGTTTGAGATCCTGGCTCACTTTCTTCCCGGAAAACTACATGGATCCCGCGCGATAGCAATAAACAAATTATTGGCAGACGAAGTCGCGGAAAAAATCTACCTACTTAGTTTTAAAAAATTTAGGCAAGCAAGGAAGAATACGTATGAACACGTTGTAACTTAAATGTAACCTGGAGTAGATACCTCTGTGTTTGTCAATAAGTTACAACCGACACACGTGAGAGAGTAGCCGACCCCCAGTAGTGGCTTCCGCTGTACTGCGGTCGCCGCTGATTTTGTGGTTTCGTTTTGCGTAACTTGATAGACAGTACTTTGCTTGCACATCCTTGTAGTTCACAGCAGCCAGTGAAGTGAGAATATCTATACTATAAATAGGCAATAGTTTACGTATTTTTGCGGTTACACTGAAAAAAAAAAAAACATTTGCTAACAGTAACAAAACAAATATTGCTTGAGTGACTACAAAGCTAAGGCCTACTAGTAGCTAAAAGTTAGGTGATGTCTTACAAAACTGTTATTGGCTAAACGTCAAGTAGCCAAACTAGTTCAACTATCCTTTTTTTCAGTGTACCTACCAAGTCGATCACGGAATCTACATAGATAAGAAATTACATGAAGTTGAAAATACTTGACTCGAAAGTGCGACAGCTAAAATAAAATTTTCAACTTGTTGTTTTTATTGCAGTGGTAATTACTTTAATAAGTGGTAGTTACTTACTTTAATCATATTTTAAATTTACCTACATAAATGTTCATCTCTTCAGAATGTTATCCCTATAGATGTGATTTCAAAATCAGCCTTCAGAGTTGCATATTTTACAGATTAAAAATACATTTATCCAACGAGCAACTTAATAAATAAGCTAGTAACGTAACATGAGTTTGTTCAAACTGTAAAAGTTTTAAATTATAGTCAAATCGCTTGAATTCGTTTGTAAAATTAGCGAGGGTGAATGTCCAGCTTCCCGCTGATTCATTAATGAAACATTTATTTATAGCCTATTTTGTTGCGAGTTATTTTTGGATTGTTGACCGAATATGATCTAAACGTAGCACACTAGCTGTTGCCCGGGACTCCGTCTGCGTAGAACTCTTTTATAACTATCCCACGGGAACTAAGAAATTTTCCTGGTTTAAACTATCTTATATGTAATTCAAACTATCTGTAGAATTTCATCACAATCGGTTCAGTAATTTAGCCGTGATGAAGTATCAAACAAACGAACAGACATACAAACTTTTCAATTTATAATGTTAGTGGTATATAGTGGGACTCGTAGAGTTGACTGTATATTTCTGGAAGGTTTAACATGGTTTTGTAAAGGTAGTGGTAGAGGTATTGGCCCGCGTCCGGTGTTTGTGCAAACGATACCCTGGGAACCGAGCGTCTTCCGCTGCCGGCTCGCACCCCTCAGTGACTTGTAAATGTAATTGTCAAGAACTTGGAGCTATGTTGTGAGAACTGGGTTAACAGTAACGGCAGTCAGTCAAGATCGAGAAAAGTACTTTTTAATTGTATTGAGCATAGTGAAATGTGACAATGCTGAAGAGACCGTTTTAATTCGAGAAGGATGTGTATGTTTTCAAACTTGAGACGTGATTTAATATCAGGTTTCACTTTGCTCTACTTGTTTTTTTTTTGCTTGTAATTTTCTTTACATTTTGCCGAAACCAGAGATGGAAAAAGAAGGGGAGGCCTTTGCCCAGCAATGGACTACTTAAAAAATTTTTGTTCTACTGTCCACCACAATAATGATTGTGTTACCTACTGCCGATTCGTTTAACGGAATAGTAATGTTATAAATAATACGTTACGAAGATAGACGTAATATTAAGATTTGGACACGAAAACAAATTACGTTTAACATCGCACAGTTTACAACGATGGCCCCAATCGTCCTTTAGCAGAATAAGTTTTATTCATTTCTTCGCATTTAAAGATTTAAAACGTTTGCTTCCATTCATAAAATTATTAATGTGATCGTAAAATCGGGTAAATTTTATTGTCTCGAAGGCATAATGGGAAACTAATGTAGCGTGTTATTATTCAGATCGGCTGTAGCCGTAAAAATACGAGTATTTGTGTGAGATCCAGCGCGCCTGCGCGGGCGCCGCGGTCCCTGGCGGAAGCCCCTCCCGCCATTTGAATATCAAACATATTTCGGTCATATTTCATTACAACAGTTATGATATTCTTCCTCTTCGTTTTTATTGTACGTGCGTCAAATAGCCAAGGGGGCAAAGTTCCCGAAATTTTGGATTCCGGCGACGCGCTTCGACTATTGAATAATAAAACAATTTTTATTTAGGTTGATACTTAGACCGTATTTGTATTGTAATCAGCCGTTGACCTCTATGATTTTATTAAGTAGATATAGAGTGAACATGGGCGCGTCGGATGTCTAATAAATAAAATAGAACATTATTTTAACGCATTAAGGACGTTTATTTTGTACATTTATAAAATATTTTTAGGTTTAGTGTCTATTACTTATTATGTCATAATATAACACGCAACTTACTCATAATGCTGGTTGCCTTCAGAAAATTATTTGTATTTAGAACTCTAACTGTTGCGATTTAAGCAAGACTTAATGATACCCTTAAAATATGTAGTTTAATATATAATCAAATGGTTAGTTCTATAAATTTAAATGAAAAAAAAAAGTTAAGATTAATGCTTAGCAAGCTGTTGAAGCAGTCAGCAGAAATATTTAGGTGATATTTTTTTGAATAGCTGTTAAATGAGTTACAGTCCACTCTTATAATTAATGACTATTGTTTGGTTCAATCAATTAATAGACGGATTATGAACAAATAAAAAAATACGTAAATGTATTGTATGTAAATGAATGTCGCTTGTCCCTAGTAGAATACAATTTTAAAATATCAATAGCGGTAAACACATTTCAACGTTATTACAGTCAAGGGCAAAGATATAAGGTATCGATACGGCCAAAGTTGCAAAAATATGTATCATCATCATCATCATCATGCCTCCTCTCAGAATGAGAGGGCTTGGGCCATAGTTCCCACGCGGGCCCAGTGCGGATTGGGAACTTCACACGCACCATTGAATTGCTTCTCAGGTTTGTGCAGGTTTCCTCACGATGTTTTCCTTCACCGCAAAGCTCGTGGTAAATTTCAAATGTAATTCCGCACATGAATTTCGAAAAACTCAGAGGTGCGAACCGGGGTTTGAACCCACGACCCTCTACTTGAGAGGCGATAGGTCAAACCACTAGGCCACCACGGCTTCAAAAAATATGTATACACGGCCTTAATGTTGAATGCATAAAGTCGTGTATACAAATTTTTGTAACTTTGGCCGTGTCGATATCTTTGCCCTTGACTGTACCCATGTAGTTTGCAGGCAGCAAATGACACTTGTTTGATTTCACTCATAAATTCATAATACACCACTTCCTCACATAACTCTGGATACTTACACAGTACGCAGAGATATACAACATAATAACAGTTATTTGTCTATTATTTCTGTGTGAGAGAAAGATTTTTGTACAGAAGATCCATTGATACCTACTCACTTAAATTATTTAACCTTGACATTGTTAAGTAAGATTTTGAAACCTTAATTGGCTTTAAATAATATATCTCATTTAATTGTGATCCCATTGCAATCAATATATAGCTGCGAAAAAAAGTTTAAGGTATTTAGGGTATCCTAAAATGCTACTAAATGTACATTTTCCTATTTATTCTTGTATTTATTATCTGGAAACTGAAATGAAATGAAGATGGAAATTAAAAGATAAGTGAGAATAAAAGAGAGTGAACATGAAGAATTAAAATTGTTTTTTTTTTGAAACGTTGCATTTTATCTCTATAATGATTTGATGATGATAATGATTTAATTCTAAAATGAATTTGAAATAATTTTAAACAAAACGTTTAGATTTCGATATCTGCCGCATAAGCAAAGTGCCCCGGGTTCAAAACCGCGGAATCACACCTATCTACGAGTAAATTTATAAATCTACAGTCTTTTAGGTATTTTATTTATAAATAATATTGTGAGTGAAAATAATTCTAATTTTAATTGTATATCTGCACTCTGTCAGCAGTGTAGCGAGTTAGAAGAGAGTGTATCTATCAATTTATAATTTCTCGATTTCTAGAAAAATACTTAGTATTGGTTTGTATCTACTTATAGCTAAAAGGATTGAAAAATAAAAAAGTGGTACTTAGTACAATAAAATATCGTGTGAACACGATGTCATATTTCAAGCAAGGTCTGCGGATTGAAGTCATTAGATGGCAATCGAAGTTTCACAGAATCGCACAGAGCACCACTTGTTTGGTAATTACGGCCAGCGCATCGCGAGGTCAGCGATATGAAATATTATCGGAAACAGATGCTGCAGACAAGAAGTCAAGAGATCCAGTGATTTTTCTGAAGATGGGATATTCTATATTTGCCAATTTCTTTCAATATTGTGAACAAGGGTGGTAAATATATATGTGAATGTAATAAATCACTCTTCCAGTAGAATAATGACATATTTACAAGAAAACAAGTTTTAAGTAGATTTTAAATTTACGGTTTGATATCTTTAAATCGCTTGGGAGTTAGAAAACAAGTGACAACTTGGGACCGGTCAGGGATCATCTCGATAATTTAACATACAATGCCTCCAAAAAATACTGTTATAGTCTTGTTTATTTTATTATCAGACTAATTAGACTTTACTTTAAGTATCTCTTCTTAGTTAAATTTAGCAAACATTCGCGTGAATAATTGAAACTCTAAAATATATGCACAAAACGACACCACTTGACCCCACCACAATTTATCTTATCGCATCATTATCAGATGTATTTATAAAGAGGCAAGATCCTTTTGAAACTTCATGGACACTGCCAGTATTTGGTATATACGAGAGGTCGCGAAAGTATTTTTGATACGAGAAGTTAATATTAATAAAACAACGCAATTGTCTTTCTTTTCCGTGAAAAATACGCGTGAGACAATATTCTTTTGTTTTTCTTTATTGTTATTGCCGTAAAACATTTAGTGAGTAGCGCTGAACGATAAAACATGTTATTTTGTGTGACAAAGCGACTGACTTCATGAGAAAATATCGACCCGCAGATAGTGGAATAAGCGAATTATTGGTGAATCGCCAAGCAGGACGGAACCAAGCTTTTGGCCATCTTATTTCATATTTCTAATGTACATCATTATTCTTAAATAATGAAATGCACAGTCTAACTTAAGAATAAGCAAAATTAGGTTACTTAAAATGAAATCTCTGGAATAATGAATTAGTTTAAATTTTTATGTAATTTTTAATCGACTACACAAATATACGTCATGTAGTCAACAGTCAAACCGAATAATCCTTTTGCAATACTACGTACTGAAATACAACAGCTATGATACTTTATTTACGATATACCATACCATTTTACCTAATAAAATATCGATTAATCTAAATTAAATCGAACAACTTTTCGGGAGCGCCGTGGTTCCCTCTAACATATCTCCATCCATATGATAATGTGACGAACGATAAATTGGCCACTAATAAGATAATTGGCCGCGCTCTATAGCCACGTAAATCAACATCTTAACAGCTGTGTCCGGACACTAACTCCCGGTCCCATTGTGCCCGAATCATAGGCAATGTGCAGGATTATTAACAAACGGTAATTTATAATAATTGTACTTGTTTTTGAATAATTTATTGATTCAGGTACTAACTACCTTCTACTAGTTACTACTAGGCGTAACTAGTTTTTGTCCGCGATTTCGTCAGCGCTATATTCGTAGCGCTAAGTTACTGTACGGGTAGAGTCTTCAATTAAATAAAACAGTTGAACTTTTATCAGAAGTGTCAATGCAGCCATAAAAAGGATTGTGATGATTTGTCATAAACAATGGTTGCCCCATTTAGTAATGATTACCCTCGGAAACTTTTCAATTTTCATGGGTTGAAAAATCTCCGGGTGATGTATAACTCAAATCTGTGTAGCTATTTATGCGTGATCGGGATAAAACCGGCAAACAATAAACTCACAAACTGTATCATTTGTTAATTATGATTAAACAGCTGTTGTCCGCGACTCCGTCTGGTAACAGAAAGACAGAGAGAGAGTTATTTTCACATTTATAATATTAGTTAGGGCAAAGGCATATAATTGTTGGTGTGTTATGTTAAACCTCACGTCATCCAAATGAAAGGCCAGTCTTTGTTTAAAATTTGATCTCAACAGCCAACCTCCATCGATTTACATATTAATTAACCAGTAAGTATACACAGAATAGGTACACACATTATACCTACCTAAGATTTAAAACAGCTGTAGGTACTTTTCCAATAGCTGTGCATGTATCACTCGGTTGTAAAGTTTAGAACGTTCGAGACAAACAATCGATTATTCTTCAGGTCGACCAGTAATGGCGGAAATTTTATTGTCTTTTTAACATTTTATAACCGTTTTATTTATTTAATTGAAATTAATGAGGCTTATTTGAAACAGTGTGGGCCGATAAATTGTCTTTGTATTGGGTTGTTTTTATTTATACTAGTGCATTAAGAACTATTTGACGCAGTAAAACTTGATACCAATATCGGACATTGGACAAATTTGATTGATAAATTAAATTCATTAATTAATTTAAATTCACTAGCGTAATTTTATATCTATGATTACAATGAATTTATACTTTAATAAATGGATGGATAGCAATGCACACCTAGATTAAATGTTGATTTCTACTTATATAGGCAGTAAAACCTCTAAAAATTTAAATCGGGTGAAGCTCGTTGATAAATCGATTTCAACATAATATTCGAGCTGTTATGCTTAATAAACTAAGCCTGCACCTAGCCCGTATGTTTTCCATGACGCTAAACGTGTCGAACATGGGTAATGAGTAGGTATGATTGCCGTATGACAATCCACCAGGCATCGATACCATCGGCATTATTTGTCAACGCTTGACTGCGTTACACAAATGCTTTTTAGGTCAACAGTCGATTGGGAAACGACGATATGTCCATGTAGTAAAATATAAATAATTTGTTTGGACTGAAATGAGGGCCATTTAGAAACATGAGGGTAATAAAACTAGTGCGTGTCGTGTAAACTCGGTCGCAGGGCTTCGAGTGGTGTAACCAGTTAATTATGAACTCCGGGTCATCATTCGTAGGCTCGGACTTGCGCGCTTTTGATGGACAGGAGAGGTCACCTTACAATTGGTGACTACATGGTTTCGTTTGTCGATATCGATGGACAAAGCATAGCGGCATTAGCATTCTAGGTCTGTGAGCGTACGTGCCCTCTATGACTGCGGGCAACGCGCATACCACGTAATATAATCCTTGTTTGCGTCATAAGTAATTGATGTGTAGTGGTAGCGCCAAGCCACAGCTAGTCAGTTGTTTCGATATAAATGATGTGACTCTGCGAAAGTAGTAAGTACAACATAATTATGTGATGCTTCTTAAGGCTTGTTGTGAATCACAGGACCTTTAACTAAACTACGAATTTTTGCCACATTTGTTCATATACTCGTAATCTAGTGTTTTCAGTGTTCCATGTTTCAAAAGCAAAAACAAAACCCTTATAGTATCGCCTCATAGCCCATCTATGCATCATTACCATTATTATTAATATCAAGTACCAAAAGTAGATTAATGCCTCTTTCAACTAAAAAAATAGCTTTTAAAGCGTTTCCGCTCGATTAAAAAATGCCAATTTTCGAAAATGTACTTTCATACAATAACTGTTAGGTATTAAAGTCCAACTCGCACTAGGCTAGATTTTTAATGAAAACTGCGCATAGTAAGAAATAGTTTAGAATAGAGTTCTACTTTGTTATTTTCATTTTTTTTTTCAAGGTCGCTCAGTGAGCTATGGAACGAGCTATGCTAGGAGTTTCTCTGAAAGATAGAATCCGCAACAAGGATATCCGACACAGAACTAAGGTCATCGACGTAGCCCAGAGAATTAGCAAGTTTAAGTGGCAGAGGGCTGTTCATATCTGTCGCAGAATCGACAACCGCGTCTTGGCAAACGTCGTGTAGAACGCCCTCCGGCCAAGTGGAGTAACGATCTGCGAAAGGCTGCTGGTAGAAGCTGGATGCGTCTAGCCGAGGACAGGGCACAGTGGCGCTCTTTGAGGGAGGCCTATATGTTCAGCAATGGACTGCTATAGGCTGATGATGATGATGATGAACAATAGTATGAAATAATACCTTACCTACTCAATATATTTTTACACAATGGCTTACCGCTTTCTTTGGAATAAGAAAAACTACGAAACGGCTTATTTTTAACCGACTTTCGACCGAAAAAAGGAGGAGTTTCGCAATTCGAGTGTATGTTTTTTAGGCGATAACTCCGCCAATTGAAATTCTTTTTTAGTTCTAAAGGACAATTCCAAGGTGGTCCGATTGACACCAAGTCAGGATCGGATGATAATATCTTAAAGAAATTGAGGGCAACCCTCGAATTTTTAAAGCACACCCATAACGATTTTGGCATTTTTATCATCAAGTCAAGTATTTACATTCAGAAGGTATAATTTGGTGAACTGGACCCTGATAAAGAAGCTGTTATAAAATAACTATGCTGTGTTTGAGCTTAATAGAATCGTTTTGAGATGCATTTTGGCTACAAATCCATTTTTTACAAAAAATGGACTTCTAATACCTTGAAAATAATTTTCTACTAGTTTGAAGTCGGTGCCTCAGCACGAACCAGCACGAGTGATTAAAAAAATTAAACTGTTTATTTCAATAAAAATTACATAATTAACTTGATTGAAGCCCAATATATAGTATGTAAGTGAGGTGGACGACTATAGTTCCACAGGCTGACTCGTGCTGAGGCACCGACTTCAAACTATGTATTAGAAATTTATTTTCAAGGTTTTTGAAGTCGGTTCCATTTTTTGTTAATTTTTTTTAAAATATTATATTCTGAACGCAATCATCTATGTTCAAACATTGCTCTTGAAATTAAAATTAAAGAAGGTTTGAGAATGACGTTCAAAACAATCTCGATATTCATGAAAGAACTGTGATAAACTTATTCATGAATGAATATGTTATGAAAGGTCTAATGAAAATGTAATAGGTGTGATATGAATATCTGAGAAGCGCAATGACACGTTATCTGCCACGTGCCCTGAGAATAGCAACTCAATCGCTAATATTAATACATCAACGTTATTGTATTATGAATCTGTAACCGCTATGATAATTCGGTCTTATCCACATAACAAGGACTAAGCCGTACTAGTCAATAATGAATTTTTAATACATCGCTTTGATTTCTGCATTATCAATGTAGGTACGTGCTTACACTTGTTTTGTTTAAAATCACTTGTAACAACAGTGTGAAGACGGATGCTATTGTGTAACAGTAACGTTATGTTTGTGTCCGCGGCTTCGTCACCTTAGAAGAATTATCTATTCCGCAAAACTCGTAATATTTGTCTTTAGTGCTCGGTTATAAAGTAAAAGGAAAATTGTGTAAAATTCCCAACTCCTAGTCCCAGTAGTTTGAATTGTGCCTTAAAGATGTTAGTCACCCAGATATTCGTTCAGCTTCTTCTTTCATGGTGAACCTAGCTGTTGTCCACTTCCCACTGCTGGGTACAAGCCTTCTCTCAAAATGAGGGTTTGGGTTGTAGTTCCCACGCGGGCGAAATGCGGAATGAGAACTTCACATATAACATATATATGATTGCTATGCAGGTGTGTAGGTTCCTCGCGATGTTTTCCATCAACGCAAAGCCCATAATTAAATTACAAACGCAATTTTGTACATAAGTTAAGAAAACTCTGACCCTTAATACCCACAATTCGCTATTGAAAGGTCCTAAGCAAAACCATCAGACTGCCAATGGCCATAGATAAGATAAGATAAGATAAGATAAGATAATGATTTATTTACCAAAATAGATGTTACAGTCATAGAGATATACAATGCAACATTAATCGCCATACTACTTATGAGCTAAAGTAGCGAAATATTAATTAAATATTTAGCTTGTAATTGTGCCAGAAGCAATACCAATGAAGCTAAATATTAAGTTACAAAACAGAATCATAAATCAGGTAATTACACAAATATTGCTTAATATACTTACAAATGAAGCAGTGCAGTAATTTATAAGATATGTATAATTAATTCTGTTGCTCGGTGGGCAGGGATAATAAATTATCCAGGGCCCGTAGATCATTCTCTATGCATTCTGGTGCTAATTAATTTAACGCTTTCTTTCTCATAGCAAACAAGGGGGGAGTGAATGAAATTCCAAAAAGTGTAAATGAACGAGTAGTGTATAAATGAACGTGTAGTGTATAAGTTATCGTGGGGCTCGTTAAACACATTCTTGGAGTGGCTTCATAAGCCCGTGCAGGGCGGGAGCTGCAGCTCGTGTTGCGCTAATAACGATAGCATACCGGCATTTAATAACCTCTAAGATGGAGTAGCGAATTTCTTGTACTACCTTCGCAAACTGGACACCCTGTATGAAGTTTGGAGCGATTCTGCAGTTTTATTGGCTTTTAGAGGACTTCTTTGAACTCGTTGCGGAAAGGTACTGACAACTTAACCATTAAGAGGTTAAGTGTAGTGAAATATAATCACTTTTGTACGAGGTATATTTTCAATTACAAATCTTACCAATATTATAAACGTGTTGGCATGTACCTACGCTTAGATCGCTGCCCTGGTTTGAATAAAATTTGGTGTGGGAATAATTTAAGACCCTAAGAAGACATATTATAATGTTTTTATCTGGGCGAATGGCATAGTTCTTGCAGGATAGCGATAAACGATTTCTTTGTGGATGAAATCGCGGGCAACAGCTAACATTCCTATAAAACATGCTTAATACACGTTACTTATTAGAAAAAACTACTGTGATGTAGATTAAACAAGTGCATTTTTTCTGAATTCGAATATCTGTATCGCGCTTAACTCGACACTTGTTCCACAAACATTTTTTTGCGCTATTATTAATATCTACTCTTTAACTGACTCTCAAAGTTCTGAGAAATATATGTCGATAAAATATTTTTCTGATTGACTGACTTAAACGAGCGCTTAAAGCGGCGGAAGAGAAAATACTTAATATTTATTAATTCAGCGCTGGTAATGGCATACGGTATGACAAAAAAATAACGTAAAAATATGTCACTCGGTACAGTAGTAGTTACACCTACTTACATTAATTTTTAAAACTTGTTATGAACTGGTAACCTACATTTAATTCTGTTTAACTTCTACTAGGTATGTTTCATTTATACGAAAATGTGATATTAAACATTTCTCAGGTATATTGTACTGTAACTGTCTGTTGTAACTAAAATATAAATAAAACAAAAACATACTATTCACAAATATTTTATTTAATGAAATACAAAATTATCTCACTTAAAATTAATTGAATTTCAATTAATTTGTCACACTTCTTACTATTGTGTCACAAATCACAGTCAAAAATGTTTGACGTAATTTATGTAAAGCCCCTGGATACAAATTTCAAGAGACTTAATGTTAGTTAGCTGTGTTATGATCACCCTGTATTTCCAATAAAATAGTCCGCGTATGATGAGTGAGCCCCGCGCTTGTAGTGCGGCACCCGTCATCTCATGATATACTCGCCACATTGTGTGGTAATTTCACTCGCTCATTTAATTGCCGTTTCACTGTGGTCTGACAGTTGTGAGATAATTTATTAAGACACCTTGATGGTTACGTTTAAACAAAATTTTCATTTATGTTGTGGGACATCGTTAGTCGGGTCAGATGGTTTTAGACTAGGCCGCTTATGAATGAAACTAAGTGCTAATTGGTTCGGTAGAATAAAATTACTGAATGGTTTTGTAAATAAAATTCAGAAGTGGACACTGTCAAACAAATTATTACATCAAAGTTCACCATCACAAAAAAGGCTAAACCCATTTTGAAGAAACATGTCTAAGAACCATCGCCAGAAAACCTGATTTCGAATTAAAAAACCTCATTGAAATCGGTCCACTCGTGGAAGACCTACGGTACCACAGACAGACACACAACACACAAAGCGGTCAAACTTATAACACCCGTCTTTTTTGCATCGGTGGTTAAAAATGGAACACGAGTAAAAACGAAACTGAAATGAGCATCTAACATCGATATCAATCCGTTGTGACTAAAAAGGGACAAATACGGACACTTGTTGGCTTGCTTACTTTCGTACAAACTTTTGAATTATGTACATAACTGACAGCTCTGTAATTATCAATAATGGTGCCATAATCGATTAAATCCCTATGCTTCGGCATTCGATTCCCGCGCAAGCGAGTGACTAATAGTTGCGATGACTCTTTTTTATTATTTCATAGAAAACATTCCTATTGGGACCGCCGGTTATAAAAATATCTGCAGGTGGAAAAGGAAATAGAAGATTACTGCCGATTATTGCGGCATTTTTTTGCAATTTTTAATTTAGTAATGTATTTAATTGTACCTAATGCAGTCTGTTAGATGCCATAATGCATGTCTAATAGCCTATTCACTGACGTAACCACATAGATAATATTGTTTATGAGTTATGACATGTTCATAATAATATATTTTTTTTACGGAATAACCTACAATATTTATTCATGTTCAAGGGAAACATTTTAAGGAATAGTATTTTACAAATGTAAGTAACTACATTTAAGTAAAAAGTTTATTTTATTAAATTTTATATAAAAATAAATTGACGCATTCGTTAGCAACTTTTTGACTTTATTTTTTATTATTTTTAGTTAAGTTCCAGACTTTGAAAAGTACCTAGTGTTACAATGGATAAGCGGTACGACACATCTTTATAAAATAAACTTATCATAAATTATGTGATAAAATTAAGTGGTGTCAGACAACAAAAGTCATGAAATGACTTAAGCCGGAGTTAACAACATAATGCGTGCTTTTAGATTTTTGTTGCCACGACACCGACACGGCATTTCCTGCTACCGTATGGCATTAAAACATATCTGAAATATGTTCTCTAATTCTAGTCATTAAGGTTTTAAGTGCATTGTGGATTGGATATAATGTTCTGCCTTTTTATTAACTGATGATTAATTTGTGTTATGAAGACTTTTATAATCTGTGTTGTCATTCTCTGCTCGCTAGATTTAATTTCGTAGAGCGGATAAAATATCACTTTCGGAAAACGTTTAATTTAGCCAAGTCGCTGCTGTCGCATGGATTTGAACGAGGAGATGGACTAAGTATGCCAATATCGGGTAGAATGCATTTTTTTTTTTTAATTAAGACACAAAGTTGCGATTCTATTCGTCACTTAGCTTGCGCCTGTGGCTTCACCTCCGTGTAGAATTCCTTATCTCGTGCAAAGTGCATGCAAATGCCTCGTCTACGACAGAAAGATAACCTCAGTACAAAATTTTTTTAGAACCAAGAATTTGTAGTGCGTTGACATGTCAGTCATGATTTTTCATATTTGTCATGCTCATAATGCTGTAGGTACTATAATATTATACTAGTAAGTACAAGCAATGATTTCACCTAAAATACATTTTGAACACCCTTGCAAAAAAGAAATGTCGATCATCAGTGGGCATACACATAATTATCGGCTGCTTATCAAAGCAGATACACATGACAAACTACAAGGAAGTGTCCAATTAGGCATTGGCCGGGTATCGCATGCGATAATTCCGCGAGTGCAATTGATTCCACGTCTGCTGATAGCAGCGGGATGTTGTCTAGTGTTATCAGATCGACGCGCGGCCGTCGCCACACGCCCGACCCACGTGGGAATCGCCATTCGTTACCAAGAAATTATAATCACAAGATCTCACCAGATATTTTTGTGTGTCTTCTTTAGGAAAAGTTTAGCACAGTGCTATAATTTCTTATTAAAATTATTTAAAATTTATTAAAAATTACTACAGTATGTATGTATCTTGTTTCTATAAACAAATAATGACTCAGTGGGATCATTAGTAAGACAACAGTATGGACGAACAAAGATTTCCGACCTGTCCAAATGACTTGTTTTTACAGCGGAAACCATTCAATTATGCTAATTTTTATGGCTCCTTACGTGGCGTATCGACTTAAAAAGTCAAACAAACGCTGCGTTCTAGCTTCATATTTTACAATCATAAAAACGTATATGGAGCAATATGTGCATAAATGTCAATATTTACCGGACTCAGGAGCGCGGCGGCGGTGCTTCGATTTATACCGGCGCGAGCGGCTCTGCGCACAGCGGTATACCCGCGTTATTACGTCCAGCATCGTAATTGTCGATTAATTATCCCGATTTCAATAAAACATACGACTTACAAGTGAAATTGTATAATTTTAGACTATAAACCAACACTAATATGGTATAACTGCCGCTGTGACCGTCGGGAATATTCTTCTACGCCGCGCCCATAAAAATGTTGAAGTATCAAACGAATTATGGTCACAAAATATGCGAATACGTGATCGCGTTTGAGATCTGGTAAACGGGTCTCAAATGAAAAATGAGAGACGTGGGTACGTGAAAGTACGATGTGGTTAAGTATTTATGTGTTCATTAATGCAGGCCTGTGTTAATAACGACGCAGCACGTCCTCGGTTCACAGGCCACCAGGATCAACGCACACATTTATATTCCGACAGCTTTGTTGTGGCGTTTAGATTTGGATTATATTTGGTCATTATCATGCAGGAGGCAGTCCCGGCTGTTTGTCTCATTTGGAAAACAATGTAAATTATTAAAATCATTACTGTCGCTGCCGAACGTTGCCATCAACAAGCGATTGAATATTCGAACTAAAACATGCACATGATTAAATCATTTAAGTACCAACCTTTTGCATTTATACGAGATGTAAATTGAAAGCTTTTACCATCTAAATAACTTGTAAGCTATTGTAGATTTTGTTCAAACAAGGTTTGAAATACGTAAAAACCCATTTTCAACGAAAAACAAGAAAAATACCTATTGTACGGCGATAAACGAGCCCTTTATGCGAGCGAGCTGTTCCTAATATAAACATTAAACGTGCCTAAGTATTTATATATAGCGATTTGATATTTATTCCAACACAATTAGTCGTCAAAAGAGAAGAATGATAGTCATTCCAATGTTAATAAGCTCCGATATGGATAAAGTGACAAAAGGACATTAAAGTGGAATGAGGACAAATGACAAATTATAATAATAGGACACACCTGCTTTTCTTTTGATCCGACATTTCTCTCATTTATGACGTTAATCGAGCGGAATGCTCCATATTAACATAGTTGTGCGCAACAAAGCCGCGCACTCAGACAATACACCAACTTTATTAATATTTTTTGTATCGCACTGAGATTCTCTTTCATCTAACTTAATTTTAGATCAGACTATAGTTCTTGCATTTGTATCACGTCATTATGATTTCATTTGATTCCAGAGGGTCCAGATTTATATTTCTGGTATGGTATTCTGATCTTTATGTGACATGTTCATTAGGTTTATACGGTTCTGTTGTTTGCCTTTACAGTTTGACAAAGATATGTTGATAAAGATAAATAATAAGCGGCTTGCTTACAAGTCGTTGCGTGTTGTCGCGTGTGCGCGTACAGTGCGGCCGTATTAGTGAATCGCTGAGGCGCAGGCGCAGGCGGTTTTGTCTAGCGGCCTCTCTCGCACATTAATCTCGCCGCCCGAGATGAAGCGGTATGCATTTGTCATCGTGTCCGCGATTAACTCGGAGAAACTCTTTCTATTGTATCGAATCAATTCAATTATGAAATGAATGGTAATATGAAGCGCTAGGGTATAGTTATTCACAAAAGAGTTAAACGTTCAAACCAATTTGATAGAGGTTAGATTACGTTTTGCTGTTGTTATACCAAACCGGAATAAAGTTTAGCATGTTCATTTAGGACTAAGTGGAATAGAAGGTTGGTGTTATCTTTCCGCTCGGATAGAATTTTAGTTAAAAAGGTTTCAGTTCAAATCAAATTCGTCAATTCAGCTGCATCCCGGGGGTCCTTTGCATTTTCCGGAGATGAAAGTAGTTTACGGTTATGAAGAATAGTCTAGCATTAGGATGTTAAAGAAATAAATTTCAAGTCAGTCTAGTAGTCCTAGATATTAATACCTCCTACATGTAAAAACACAAACAAAGTTTAGTTCTTTTAAGCGACAACGGCAAAGCCAACAGAAAGGGCTATGATTTTTTACAAGTACAGATAGCTTTTAAGACTTTCACAATCTTCGTTTGTTACCAGACGATGCAAAGATACTTACTGTTTTCTTCAGGCTTGTCCTCAATGCGCGCCCTGAGACGACTCGAATATGCGAATAAATTAGTCAGTCGTTAGGCGGTCGGCAAATAGCTATCTCAGAAATATTGCGTGCATGAATAGCGTACCGTATGACAGACAGCAGAAAGGACTTTCCTTAAACTCGCCTTGTATTATTTTGTCATTATTAAATTCCGCTGTCACCGGTCACCGGCGAGTTCTCATTTCTCCCTAAGAAAATATTGTATGCAAAATTATATGACATTTGAATGAACATAAAAAGGTCGCATTAAGATTTGTTTGCGGCTTGGTAGGTTTGTTGACTTATAAGTATTGAATCATTGTTTTATCATACATTGTAAATTTTAAATTTTTTTAAAACTGAAACTGAAACTGAAATTGCTATTGTACTAACAACTGAATTCAACAGAATAATGAACGAATTGCCTAGACTAAACAAAGCATTGCGAAATTTCATCTAAATGTGACTATCAAAGAGCTCTTACATCACCTAAACAGTTCCATTCTACGTAATTGAATCTAAAACAGGAACAATAAACCAATTGCACATCTCGTCTAGTGACACTCGAATTGCCGATCATTCGAACGTAATGATACAAAATGAATCAAATGAGCTGTAACGGAAGAGCCACAACACAATCGCACTCCACGAGGCAATCAGCCTCGCCAGTGAGCCTCGATGCGTTATCGACAACTCCTCAACAGCCCGCAAAATGAAATTTCTAGATGCCGTCCATCATTTTCCCCTCGTCCCTGAAGGGAATCTGTTGCATTGATGTCCAAGTACACAGCGGTAGCGTTTAGGTGAACGTACAATTTTATTTGCAGGTTAGTAGAGTTGTGGAGCCGTACTTCTGCACAATTAACTCTCTCATAGAGCACTGTCAGTGACGAACCTATACATAAGATGATATCATAAGATGATCCAATAAAAAAATTAAACAGTTCGACTCCCGATTATAAGTTAGGAACGATCTTTCCGAAAGATCTTTTTCAAATTTGAATGCGTTCACGGTGGTGGCGCACCCACAAATTTGTCAAATATGTCTCAAGAGAGCTTAAGTAATATTATAATTTTACCTGTTCGATCGCAAACACTGTTAGGATTCAGGTGTATTAATATTGGTTGCAGTTACGTTGATGTTACCATTGAATAATGTCAAGATGTCTGATTCGGCAGAGACAACTCCGCGGACAAGGTTCATTTAGGTAGATAATCACACTCTTACAGATCCATCCGCAGTTGCAAGAATAAGCAGTGGGTGTGTTTTTTGGTTAAAGTGATCATAACAATTATTGTTCATCGCTCGTTTAATATATCAAACAAACATTCAGTCCATTATACGCTTACCTCCCGTGACTTACAGCGACATCAGAAAGTAGGTGATCGAGACATTATTCCCTCTCCGACCCCGTTTTCGCCGCCCGTACGTAGAAACTTACTATATGACGACATCTCTCGTGGAGCACTGCAAATACGACTTGCATCGCATTTAATGGAAATTGACAGTTTACATATAGATGCCAAGGAATATGGCATAGTGTAGTCATTCATAATGTCTGTTAATGTAGCTCGGGACATAAATGTTTTCAAATGAGAATAAAAGTGAATCGGAAAAGAAGAAGATTTTGTACCATTCTAGCACTTCTAATTTATCAGTATCTGGTCGACCGAACTATGCTTTCCCAAAGCGTTTTCCCAGAGATAAGACCAAGCTAGATCAATTTTTCATCCCTGAAAACCCCTATTTAGGGGTATTTACCAACTTTATCATTGGAGTCGTTTCCGAGATCCCCAAAATATATATTATACAAGAATTGCTCGTTTAAAGGTATTAGATTACAATTATAGGTCCCGTTCTAGGTGCACTTTAGAGCTTTACTGCAGAATTAGTTAGCACACAGAGTAAGCTACCCTTACACAAGTGACTATTTAATTATAGTGAGCATCAAGAAATTTAAACTTAGTATACCATAAACGGAGAATAAAAGAAATCCCCTTCATTCGCATATTTTTTGGCCTATTTTCATTGTCGCACAGTAATACTTTGGCCACTACTTTGTTTGGCATATTACGGTTTTAGAATAATTTCAGTTGGACTAATATATATTTGACTAATTGTATATCATACTAATTATTTGTCACATTTTTCAGAGCCCATAATTTCAGTTAAAACATTTTATTACACAGGTTAGGTTGGGTGAGTATATATTCAGCGCTAAATGCCTATAAGTACCTACTACGCAGAATAGCGGACCTCTGTCGACGTCGCTTTTATTCCTAAACATAATTATGACTTTTGTAATAGCATTTTTATTTCTATATGACATTAGTACATCACAATTTTAAGGAGTAAACATATTTATGATTTTTGTAACGATGCGAATTAAATATTATGTCTTTTTGTATTTATGCTGTTTGATGTTATGCAATATTAATTTCATGCATTCCAACAGCAACAGTGAACCAGAATATTGCCTTTTAAACAATTATTTGTGCAGGCTGCTGAAATGAAAACAAACGAATATTGTTTTGAGATTGACTGCCGACCCCAACAGGTATTCAGGCCGGCATCTTTCACTCCGCGCTGCGCCTGCCCTGCTGTTATAAAGCATGCAGGTGTGCGACGTAGCAACAATTCGGAATTTCCGATAAGTAGCAGTTTAGCACCTAATATACTACCGTGAATCGTAATGACCTTAATCCTTTCCGAAATTAACGCGCGCTTCATTTAAAGTATGTGGTGAGTGCACGCGGGTTGCGTACGCGCATCGAGCGAGGTGCACAGCGCACTTAGCGCTCTACAGTGATTCTACAGAAAATAATTAGTTTCAAGACATAATCACTTAGTACATAACCATTAAAACTTTTGATTTTTAGACATATTTATTCGCTACCGGATGTATGTCATGATTACTTTTAATGGATTCCCGATATTTCAACGCATCCTGTACACTGTAATGATGCGAGTCGTATGAAAATTTGCCGGTAGATGTTAATGTTATGTAGATCGTGTCCTGTCTACCCTCAATATTTTAATTAATCGTGGATCATCAAAAACTGTAGATTACACTTGAGATTAATTTTGAATTGCTGTCATTATGAACTGTCATCTCAATTGTTTACGTTTTGTTACCTATTTTTTACAGAATGATAACGTTATACGCACTATATATAAGCAATAAATTACATAGGGTACTTAGGTAGTAAAATACCTATTTGTTAAGAATTGATGCAACAGTAAGTATGTTAGTTATATAATTTTAGGTACTTGCTGTTGCATCATATTTTCCGCATTTCATACCTTTTACATATTATAGGCAAAGTATGGCTCAATAACAAGAATTGAATGTCCGTACACTTACTCGCCGTACTGCACTGAGCCGCCGCAGACGGAAAAATATTCCAGAATTGAGATTGATGTCGCACGCATGTGCAGACGGCCTGTCTGTATGCAAAACAACCATACCTAAATTTAGAAATAATTTATGTTCATACTCTGCGATTATACTCTTAGATAAAAATAGCCACATTACCTTGCTTTCTGCCATTAATTACCGCTATAAATATAAAATGAAGCTGCAAGTCTGATTTTTTAAGAAATAAATTTGTGAACGTTAATACGTGAAATGTTAGTAGGTCTTATTTAAATGTCAGGTATTTAAATGTTAGGTACTTATTTAAATATCAGGGTTAATTTTTTTTAAACAGTATTGCGTACAGGTTTGCGTTTGGCCACAATCACGCCTAATGGAAAGCAAGGATGAGGCCTACGATGGAGCACGCTTGCCTAGTAAATGCTCATTCACCATAGCCTTGAAAGCAGCCAAATTGTAGTGTCCAGGAAACAATCGCAGGCAGGGAATTCCACTCTTTTGCTGTGCGGTTGATGAAAGAGCGAAAACGCTTTGTGCGGATTTTGGGAATACTGACAACGTAAGAGGGTGGAGACCCTGCCTACTCTGGTCGACCTGTGGAAGAATGGAGCAGGTGGAATAAGGTCGTACAGTTCCAAAGCGCATTCTCCGAAATGTAGCCTGTAGAATACCTACAGGAAAGCCACTCTCTGCGATGACGAAAGCTCCGAAGACAAAAAAAATTTGACGCACCTGTCGTTCTAGTTTTAATAGAAACAAAACTTGTACTATGCATACTAAACGACAGCTAAACATACTTCAATATTTAGATACGCACTATACTTACATCCGAAACTCGATAGAAAACAGTAATAGGTACTCTCATACGTTTATCTGCCTTGGTCGGAAATAGTACCCAGGACCTCAATGTTCGTAGTCAGGTTATATCTAACCGGTCTAAACTACCTACCAGTTAATTTTTAATAAATAATTAAAATGAATTCCCACTTAAGGGTTAGGTCCCACGCGATAAGCACGTTATTTATACACCCTCATCTCACAAAGGAACCGCTGCCGAATATCGCCCATAAATATTGGACTGAGGTGTAATTTTTCACATACCACGTCTCTTCGCGCGTCGCACCTTTAAAATAAATGCAAACAAAATTTAATAGGGAGAGATGCGCGGGATTGCGGCTTCACGTAAAAATAAACGATAGGCGACCGATCACTGGGAGATATTTCCCCGTTTCGTCCTATTGATTCATTGGTAAATATTTGTAAAACAGTGCTTCAATTATTTTAAATTATTCCCAGTATTTAGTATTGTATATTTCTCTAAACGCATAGATACATAAAATTAAGATGTCTAACTGAGAGATAAACAACGCACAGCGTAAAACACTAGAGACTAGAAATTCGTCATATTTCTTGTGAGTTAATGTGGTGTACGGTCAGCATCAAAAGTAGCAGCATACCTTTGCACTTTGTCGTTTTACAGCAACGTACTTAACACCATACAAATTTGACATTAATGTTCTAATACGACGAAGTGAAAAGTGATCCGCTACTTTTGATGCTGACTGTACCTAGTAAGAGATTTTTTGAAATATCTGCAGGATTGACAAAGGGTTACCTATTAAAGAAGTTTATATACTTTTAGTATACTACTATATTTAATAGAAAAACTGTTTTCAGAATTTTCTAAAATTCCAAAAGGATCCTTACTAATACTTATTATAAAATGATAAGTATAAAATACTTTACTCCTAACACGAATTAAAACGTAGGAACGATGGACTGTAATGGAAAACCAAAATGATATGGTTAATTAGCGTAAAAATTCATTTAAGCTCCATTTTCACTTTGACATAAGTAATCGAAAGGACAACTAAATAAAAACTTGACAAATACACAAAAAAAACAGTATAAAAATGTAAGGAGCTTGCTACACTATCTGTCTGCTATTACCTTGAGTGTCTGTTGAAACCCTTAATCCTAAAATTGGCAGCGTATCTAATAATATACATATTCGTAATTTAAGATCATCTTTTTGTATTTTACTCGTATTTTTGTTAGTTTAGGGTATTTCCATTATCATCATCATCATCTCAGCCGTAGAACGTCCACTGTTGGACATAGGCCTCCCCCATAGACCTCCAGTCACTTCAGTTGGCAGCAACCTGCATCCACCGCGAACCCGCGGCTTTAACCAGGTCATTCGTCCATCTCGTTGGTGGACGTCCTACGCTGCGCTTGCCAATCCGCGGTCTCCACTCGAGAATTTTTCGGCCCCAACGGCCATCTGTTCTCCGTGTTGTTCCGTGTTAGTTTTACCCTGAAAAATTTTATAGCTCCTGAGAGATAGCAATAAATTAAATCTTCGCGAAGAAAAAAATACCAGTAAAGAGGATTTTTCTCATAGTAACTGACCTAGCAATTCTCGAGCTGTGGGTAGGCCTCCAACAAGATGGAGCGACGACCTGGCTAAGATCGCGGGATCGCGGTGGATGCGAAAAGCACAAGACCGGTCCGAGTGGAGAGCCTTGGGGGAGGCCTATGTCCAGCAGTAGACGTCTTTCGGCTGACATGATAATGATGAACTGACCTACTTAGACGCATTCTCGAGCAATTGGCCAGACATTGTGCAGACAGGGTGAGTTGAAGGTCCAGGGGACCTCCTGGTTTGCTTGACAGTGGGACAATAAAACAGGTTAACAAAAAAAAACTGACTCAGATAACGCACAGCCTAAATTATTGGATCAAGAGACTTATAATTAGTCAAATATATTTCTAGTAGGTCGTAATAGAAGTGCACTAGGGCAGGAATTTTATAAATTCCCACGGGATAGGAAACAATGAATTTTGATAATACTAACTGGCTAAGCTTAATATATAGAGACTGTTTTGCTATTTAGCATATGTATTCATGAAGCATCATAGACGTGCACTAAGAAGAGATTTTTTGAAATTCCCGCGGGATATGGAATAAAAGGGATTATGTTAGATTTTCTTTCAAAGTAACACTGACTCAACGTGCCCTTTGACAGTTTTTTCTGGAGCTCTATCTTGTGGTTGTCGTTTAAACATAATCAATTTAATACCCGCCACTTTGCGATTAACTAAAAATGTAACCAGATGATGCGTGAATTTGAATTTAAGAGGTGCGTGTGGGGAGCTGTTGACATACAGTATCGTCAGCCATTTACGTTCTTTTACAATAACGTATTACTAACGGGGTTTTTTGGCACGTTTTATTTTCCTTATTCTTATACGACATTTTGACAATAGGAGTTTTTGTTTTTGGCAAAAACGGTCTTCCCCTCAATACTCTACTTCCTAGCAAAAACTGTACATTCAATGAACTTGTACAGTCACCAACACCAATATCTGACACAACCATGTGCCCATAAATATCTGATACGACTATAAAGTCGTCAACATAAGTCTAGGGCCGGTAGGACGTGGCAGATATTAATATAGGTAACTGTGTGTATCGGTTAGTAGTATTCCAACCTACATCGTTCACTTTTGTAATAAATAACTTTCGAAAATTCCGACTGATTGCGCAGTATTGTCATTTTAAGTAAAAAAATATTATGGTTTCGTGAAAAGGTACCGTCGACTCATTTTGGTCGTATCTGTAAGCAGTTATAGATATGCAGTCCGGAAGACAGAGCAGGGTCGTGCATTTATTTACGATTATTGGTTATGGACAGAGTTGAGCGGCGGCCGCTCCCGCGAGCCTCGTAACGCTCGGACTTCGCGCCTTCTGCGAGGGTGCCTGACGGATATATACTTCTTCGGGGAATACTACAATGCTTCCAAAATTATACATTACACACCCCGTTGTTTAATCTCAACAAGAATAGCCAAAACAAACTGAAAGGACGTGATCAAACAAACAGCTATTAGTCTAAACGCCACCTTTCCACTGTCGATTCTTACGCAACCCCCCACAAATCCACGTTAGCCTAAGAAAAACCAATAACGATATTTTATTTCTTATCCCAGAACACAAACTGTCACGAAAAATGGCCAATAAATACGCCCGTCCTATTTGTCACAAAATAATCTCAAATCCAACAAATAATACAGTATCAATAAAAAACGAATAGAGACATTGCACGCATTCGTAATAAAAATCTGACCATAAATAACGATCATGAAATATAATACACCTGCAATCTTCGGGAAATGGGAAAATCATTTTCCGAGGGCGGGCGCGGTCCGGCGTGATATTGTTATAAATGTACTTTCTGGGGGCATAAATAATAATGCTGGCCACTCGGGTGCGGGCCGCCGGCCGCACAAAGCTGCAACTCACCTTGGGACTAAAACAGAGCATTTCAACAAATAAGGTGAACGTACGAGTGCTCGTCACTGTCCCAATAGATGACATCTTTAATCTTGTGTCATTAGCAATAGAGATGACAGCAGGGTGTCGTCTATAGGCATTAGCGTGTTAAGCACTCGTACGTTTACCGTATACGAAGCAATAATGAACACTGACCGTTTTATCAGAATTTGATCTGACCCTGACCTAATTTTGGCAGATTTTACTAACAATATAGAAAAAATTGTAAATCATTATTATTTAAGCCCCCGCGAGACATGATACAATAATGGAAAATATCATAATAATATTAATTTCTTAACTTGAAAAGTTTAATTTTCTTATTTAAGATTGCAAGAATTAGGTACACAATAGTACATAACTTACAATTGGCCGCCCATGTGAATTATGTATAAGCACTCGTTTATTAAATTATGTACATATAAGTAACGTGAGTATTCTTCAGTTACAAAAATATTAACATATTTTGTAGTACCTACTTAAGTATCTACACTATCTAGGTCTAGGTGTTAAAGTAATACTCAGATGATGAGTGATGCAATGTGAGATGAGTGAGTGAGATGAGAGATGCTTTGCCGTTTAATACTATGTTTACTACATATGCTAAATTTATCAGCTGCTAACTGAAAATAGAATCCTCAGAAAGAAAAAAAACCTGAGTTGTGTAGTTTTCCCCGCGCCGGGGCCGCTGGGAGTCATTTCGCCCCGACAGCCTGTAAATTCTCCATTACGCGATATGAAATATGCCGCCGCCCTGCACACCGTTTACGATCGCTATGATTTCTGATCTATCGGCTGGTGCTCTGATGTAGAAGGGGACACACCTGGCTGAGTGATCTTTGTTTCTTTCAGGGCAATCATTGTTTTTTGGATAAACTATATTTATTATGTCTATAGAACGAGGTATTCTGGCAGAACCGGATAAGTGCACAGTATTATTGTTTTACAGTTTTGCTAGACAAATAAAGCATTAAACATTGAGTATGCCTATATATATGTAACTTAAAAAAATTGCAATTATTCTGTTTTGCCTGAATACCCTCGATTTCTGACACATCATCATAAATTGATTATTTCTCAAAACTAGATCTGAATCCAACTACTCAATAAAAAATAGGCATTTATAACGTGCCTGCTTATCGTGGGACAGTTTCACAGTTGAGCGCATTCTCACGATATTTTAATACATACGAGTATATTGAAATTCAAACACGAATATCAATAAAATAATTCACGAATCGAGTAACACAATGCACAATCGACGAGAAAAGCAACGTCCTCATTTTAGTAGAATGCTTCAAGTGTTATATGTTTTCACATCAAAAATAATTTGTCGGTAGAAACTGGCCAAGACTCAAAAAGAGGAAAAAAATTACGACGTATTATTTTCAACAAAGAACCTATTTGTTTACGCGTAAGTGCTAAAATGAAAACAATAAATAAACGTGGTAGAGACGGTTTATTTATATTGCCACAGCTAGTAAATTTCACTACCAAAAGGGAAGTAGGTAAGGTACTTAAAAAGGAACCTGCTTTTCGCGAAAAAAAATTGGTAAAAATATTAATCTTGGTAACCCCTAAGATAATTTTAACCTAATGTGAAAATAACATAAATGTACTTAACTAAGGGCATGTGAAACTAGCCGAATATGCACTTCAGTATAAAAACAAAAACATAATTTACAAAAAATATTTGAGTGCTTTTACGATCTAAGTATAGCAAAAGTACGAGTAGCTCTGTCTGTGCTCAGTCAGAGCTACTCATACAGTCCGAGTGTGTCAGAGTCTGTGTCACTTGGAGGAAAGACGCATCCCTACGGTTTCGACTTGGCTTTTGCTCTACAAAGCTTATAGCATGAAGCTCGATGTACAAACAAAATCTGCGTTACGATATTTCGTGATTTCAACACAAAATTCGGCTTTTGTTCTCAAACCGGTGTAATGACTTTCCACGGCCACTAAAACGATATTATATCAATTAAGACCCTGATTTAGCAGCGGTGGAAAAACTCAAAACAATGAAGTGTCGTAATTGTTGGGGAGATAATGCGCAATGAAGCGCCTGATTTGTACGCATTTCACATGTCACGCGACAGTTTAATTAAAACTTATACCCATACCCATCGCTCCAGTAAAAAATAAATAACCTACTATCGTTTAACGCTTTAGTAACACACGCCGCCCTGCACTCTGAGTAATGACTAATAAATTGATATCATACAAAAATGTTTTGACTAAGAATAGCGGGTGCGTCCGTGCTTTTAAGCGACACGTCCTAACAATTAAACATGTCGTCGGTTGTCTTGTAAGACATCAAAATAAAATCACTACTATTTATGTATTTGAGAGCGTATTAACGACAGGCAGCGCACTCTTATAATGTAATAAATCGTCTGGAAAATATAACCGTCAGCGCTCTGTCATACGCGCGTCGCTTGCGCCCGCGCAGCGCTCGCTGCGCCGTCGCCCGCGCCGCGCTGCGCCCTCATGCATCCATACGCCATAAATTGTAAGAACGTAAATAAAATCTGGCGTTCCATATTTTAAAACTTTATTTTAATAGCTCACTATTCGAGGAGAAATTAAGACGTGTTTATTAGCTGCACGCTCGTAATAAGTACAAGAGTTTCCTTCATGAGTTACTCCGCTCCTTGGTGTCATAAATCTGTATTCAACTCGAGTCATTATGAACTATGTATTAATGTTGTTGTACACGGTGCCTAAATGCACCTAGCAAGTTGTAGGGCATTTAAGAGTGTAGGCGTACTGACATGTGGCGAACTTGTTCTAACAAATAAACCAGAGGCCTTATTGCCTAACGTTTCTGACACTCGCGATCGCAATAAAATGACACATTGTCAATGTCATTTGATTGCGATCACGAGTGTCAAAAACATTAGGCAATACGGCCTCTGGTCATTTGAAGGTTAAGTAATAGGTACACAAGTAGTGTAAGATAAAAAAAGTAAACAAATTCAAATGAGGTGTTCTTTTTCGCAAAATATGACACTCATCTACTTGGAAACTTTACATTATTAAATTTCTTCGCAAGTGCAGGTATTCCTTCATGTTTTCCTTCACCGGAAAGCTCACATAGTACAGTCAAATGCAATAAGATATATATCTATTTGGACCACTCAAAAATATGTTGTCTACCTACTACGGCGTTGTTGCGTCGGAATAAGAGTCTGTGGTACATATTTTTGAAACATTGAATAAATACATATTTTTAAACTTGACTGTACATTAGCATGACAATATTCCGATACATTGCATGAAGCAAAACAATAAAATACGATACGTCCGGAATTGCCTACGAGTATAGCCATGCAAATACTAATCAGGGTGCGAGTTTATGTTCCGGAATGATACAATAGAAAAAGTTTTTTATTTATACTTAAGTAATGTCTTACAAAATTTGTTCGCTCGAAATTCAATGAAATAATATTTGTTTACGTATTGGGTCTGAATTTTTTCATCTTCGAAAACTGATTCACCTTAAAATAATAATAAAAAAAATATTTTTATGCAATACGTAGGGGAGGGGGGCCCAAAGTGAGCACCTTTAGAGGAACTGAGAAAAAGTATGAAGAAAATATCAGTATCACTTAGCTTTAAATGCTATTTAAAGCTGAAGTTATCGTAGTTTAATTATACATACTTAAATATTCTGCAAAGTTTAGAAAAACTAATAAAAATAACAAATTGCGAAAACTTTACTTTTGCTCGCTTTGCCCGAGGCGGAGCCCAAAGCGGGCACCGCTTTTGGGCAATGCGAGCACCCTTCATTAATGCAATAACTATAAAATATTTATTTGGAGATTGGATAAAAACTACGTCGATCACATCAATAAAACTCCAGTGATTAAATGTAGACTTTAATCAGAGTCAAAACATAACAAATTTAACAAAAAATGGTAGCCATTGCTTTTGACATTGACTCTTCATCTCTAGCATCTTGTTCAGTTTTTCTTTTATAATTATTGATCATCTAAAACAAATAAAGCAATGAAAAAAAGCAAGTTAAGCGTTTTATAAACACAAAAACAAATAAATCGCTTTAATATGCCTAACGGGCATGTAGGCACATGCTCACTTTGCCCTGCCCGCTTTGCCTTTTCGACCAAATCCACATTATACTCGAGCCTATCTTCAAATATTTCGCGCACATTCAAGAACATTTTACCAAAACAAAGCTAAATAACTGTCAATAAATATTACAATTAACGTTTTTCAACAGCGTCCTCACAAATCCGCAAAACACTCGATACATACCTTGTATTTTTCGTATCTGGACTGATCAAATCGTAATTTTTGTCACTACACGCGCACGGTCGCTGACAGCGGCGGTGGGCGCCTGCGGCAGGTGGAGCGGGGCGGGGCGGATATCGCCACGCAGTCACGCCGCCATTGTCCTTATATTTTCAAAATGAGCGCCAATGCTCGCTTTGGGCACTATGCTCGCTTTGGGCCCCCCTCCCCTACCTACTCGTATAAAAGTGTACACCATTCACGCCCGCACTACGTTTCAAATTATGAATGCGCTGTGCTCTATTTTTGCGCCACAGATTGTTTGTGTTTTTAATTAATTCTGTAGGTAGACAATGTGAAATTTCTGGAACTGTGCTAAGTGGTAAAGCCCACAGCAGCTGTCTTACTAATCAATTATGTGTCGCATATGAAAACTATAAACTTGTCGCACATTATACATTCTTCCTGTGCCAAAAGTCAGCATCACCCCGCCACCTCTACCGGAATTTTAACAACACAATATATTTCAACGTGATCTTAATCTCAATAAATTGCTTAAAATGAAAATATTTAATGTTGTGCGTTCAAAAGCGCGAACGCACGCATAGAGTTTCGTCGCACGTTCGCTTTTTTGACAATTATTTTTAAAACAATAGGCGAAATCAGACATAGTTGTAATTTGATGGAGATCTCTTTGACTCGCTGCCAGAATGACTAATTCTTGACAACACGTCGTGATTCTCATTCCGCTGCAATAATTCTGTCTCATGGTTAGAATTCGAGTGGCAATAATATAATAGATAACTGCGGTGGAAGATAATTAGACCTCCCAGAAGTTTTACTAATGTCGTAGAAATGCCATTATTTTTAATCACTTTTCACACTATGCCAAATGTATATTGAGCGCAGAGGACAATGTTAAAGCCAAAATATAACTTGTTTACGCTCATACACTAGCACTAGCTCAGTGTCTTCGTTTAGTTTTCGTATGTATTATGTATGACCACGGCTAACTTTTTACAGAGAGTAGTCTAATGGGATAGGGTATATCTTGAAGTTGGTTGAAGTCGGTGCCTCGGCACTAGCCATCAGGAGTGACCTATAGTCGTCTAGCTGATGGGCTTCTATCACTCCTCCTGGCTGGTGTTGAGGCACCGACTGCAAACTAGTATCTAGGTTAAGGTAAAATAAAAAATGACCCACGCCTCACGTTTTGATCGTCTGTGATTTACTATATAGACTGACTAGTTCGGTAACATGAAATTTTGTTGCAATTAAGATGCAATAAATGAATGAAGCTGTACAATAAATTAAAGAAATGTCACCACTACTAGCTTTTCGTTAAGTGTGTAGTCATTTAAATAGTACCTACTCATAGAGAGGAGACACACGGTGCAACACACGAAAACACGCCGAGAGTGACGCGACGCGCCGCCGTCGCGCGACACTCCTCACATTCCTGCAACACACGATAAAATTTTATAAAACTGCGGTTATCGTAAACAGAACAAATAGCAAGCTTTACGAGCAATTCGTCTCGGTTTTCCATTTGCATGATACGAGTATATACCACAGAAGACCACATACAGGGGTTATGGCGTCTCGTGACTACGTACAAAATGATTCGTCTGGCATAAATCTGTTTATTGTGAATTTATTTGCACACCAGCTAGCCCGTTGCCCGCGGCTGGCGCGTCGTAAAGATAGCTGCTGGCGATGATGTCGCTGTAAAACGCAGAAACCTGACATGACATGTACTGGAGGCTAAATAAGTCATACGCAACTGTTGCTAAAAATTAGATACTTGCTCACAAGATCACAATCAAGCAGGTTTAATTTAATAAATACCTTGTAGGTACGGCGTGGGAGACGCCACACACAATAGAGAAATTTCTTTTCTGGAAGATGTCAATGCCTAGTAGAACTCTAACTTGGAATAAATCTTGCATAATTGGATAATCAAAACAGTCAGAAATGAGGAGATACGTAGAAGAACAAGGGTCACCGACATAGCCAAGCGAATTAGCTCGTTGAAGTGGCAATGGGTAGGCCATATAGCACGGAGAACAGATGGTCGTTGGGGCCAAAAGGTTCTCGAGTGAAGACCGCGGATCGGTAAGCGCAGCGTAGGACGTCCACCAACGAGATAGACGGATGACCCGGTTAAAGTCGCGGGTTCACGGTGGATGCAAGCCGCTTCCAACCGAGGTAACTGGAGGTCTATGAGTGAGGCCTATGTCCAACAGTGGACGTCCTATGGTTGATATGATGATGATGATGAGGCAACCAATACAAAAAATACAAAAGGATGGATATTAAGATTGGTTTTTGGAATCTTTTTGTATTTTTTATTTCAACTCCAAAGTTTTTTGTTACTTTTACGGTCATCCCGTAAAACCCATATCGAAAAAACAAACTGAAATATAGTCTGTACTCTGTATTCAGTTTGTATTTTCGATAAGGATAGATATATTTTTCGAATATCAGTTAAGTTTCTAACACAAGTTACGATTAATGTAAAGTCAATAAAAAGTCACTTAAACTTACAATGTAAAAATTAACCTTTACGTAAAAACAATAAAACAAACATTCCATAAAACATCAAGGTAACGACATAACTTCAACATAATTTAATAAAGTTAAATGCTATGTGGATGTTTTATTATCTGTTTTTGTCGACGGACGCATTTAGAGTTGTTAGCGTTTTTTAAACAACAAAGGCTCATTAAAAACTGAAGTCATAACAGGAAACGTGATACAGTGGGCCAGTATTAAGGATCACTTCTTTCATCATAAAGATCGCGGTAAGCGGCAGCTGGCGCATCACTTTATGTGGTTTTCGAACGGCTCCTCTTTAATAATCTTGTTTATTTTCGTAAAATGGAACACCCATAATACTGGCATGCCTATGAAGATGTGTCACTAGCGTTAATATTCCTCAGACACCTCCTAACTCCATTTTATACAATAGTTTATCTTTATCCACAAATGCTCTAAATGGTCTATTAAGTAATTAATGGTGTTTAAGTGACTTTTTAGTCCTAAATGGATTAAATTCTACTATAATGTGGGAGTATACTCGTTATGAAACAATAAGGCCGAAGGCAGATGCGAAGTAATTAAACTTTTGAATAGCACAATGTAAAGAAATACCGAGAATTTTACGGTTTCATTCACCGCAGGTGTATTTGAAGTTTGAACAGTGTAAGTTCAAGCTTAGTAAAAAAAGAATTTAAACGGAAGCTTGCTGTCATTCAGTACGGTGTAAGAATTTGAAATCAATCGCAAGAACGTTGACAATCCTGTTAATGCAGTAGTAGTTTAATATAGGGCAGACAAGACAGTACGTATCAAATAGAGGCGTGTTCTGTGACTAGAGGAGCTAGCGTTAGGCAAGCAATAAAGCTCCTCGTCAGCTAATAACAACAGTGGCATCAGCGATATCTCAATATCCTAGGTGCGAGCAGTTAATTAACACATGACGTTGTAGTGGAAATAGAAATCCTGTAAGCGGGAGCGGGTGCGCGCGCGCCCGGGGCGAGTCGCACCTCCTTGCATAGCGCACACAGCGCTACAGTAGGCCAGTTTGATTGAAGCAATTCATTATTATTATGTTTTTACCAACCATCGTGCAGTCAATCAAGTAAACAGCACTAAAATACGATTCTCTAAAAGTAGGCACTTAATTGATGCCATTGATTATTAAATGTAAAGCAAATTCCAATTCCGTATCGTGATTGAATTAGGGGTGAACTCCTGAGGCAGGGCGACTCATTCAAATAAACAGAAAATATTTGTAGCTGAAAGAGCTTTGATATATTATAAACTTTAATATATATTTTAAACCATCTATTATACGCAAAATTAAATTAAATATATTATGTGTTTATAATATTAATATTAAATTGAGCAAAGTAATAAAAGAAAGTAACCTTTGATAGATGTATTTATTATTCTGCTAAATTTTTGGTCGAATTTTAATAGGGTAAAAAAGCAACAGTGATATATGGTAATTACTCAATATTGTATCAGTTAGGGACCTGACGTACCTACTGTAGGCTGGCGGGCAGTGCGCCCCGCTGCCGCCCGAAGCTCGCTCTGTTTGTTTACAAGCAACGAGACTTCATTACGCCGCTGCCTAATGTATTCAGCTTCAACCTCCATCCACGTTAACAGCGACACTTCTCGGAATCAATATGTTGCTTGTATGTTTTGATTGGCTGGCACCCGCCGCACTAATCTAAACACACCCTTACTCTACCCACATAAAGTGCACTTTACCTCCACCACTCCCCCCAAATTTAATGACACTGAATACAACGAACGGATTTCAGTGTTATACCCGTAAGGGATAAATTTCCTATAGTGCTAACGACCTCCGTATTGAACTTGTCCAATTTTAGGCTTAACGCGCATTTGTTTTATTAACAACTTTTACTGTTGCACCGTTTCCTGTTCTGAGTCTGTTCTGCTTCGCGTCATTCCGATTGTCTGCTATTTGTGTCGAAACAAAACGATATTTGTACGATGCGCGCGTATAGATAATTCCGTAAGTTAATGGGCTCGGTTTGGCTTTACAGTCCATAAACGTAAAGCCGTACTAAAACCACAATCCGGCATGTTACGGCGAGGGAAGTCGCCGCCAAATCCATAACAGCAACTTCTGATCTCGCAGCCCCCAGAAATAATAATGTTTCATCTTATAAAAATATTTCCCTTACGACTGTCGCTCGGTATATCAGGGTATTTGTCACAGAGGATCACCCTTTATGTTCGTTTCCAGTCAAACCCCTTAGATAAGCGAGCCTTTTATATGCCAAATATAATATATTATGCTTTACAATTTTGGCTGAAGCTTATTGTGGACATACCCAAATAAACAACAGAGGGGTTGCTTGTTACAAGAGGTGTACAGATATTTTATAAGTTGTTTAACATTGTTTAAAATATGTTGTTGCCTAAGTAAAAATATCTAAGCACTATTTGTTTTAAAAAATGCATAGTATCATGCGTTCATATTATTATCAAAGTGGAAATTTAAATAACATTGCAATAAATACGTATATACCCGTAAGTAAATGTAATGTAAATACCTAATATAGTTATTTTTATATTATTTTCCATAACGCTTATCAACGTTAGCCGAAACTCAGCACAAGCCATTACTTCCGACATATGAGCAACGCAAAAATATCAGCGTATTATGGGTTATCAGGAGTCGCGTCTCCGAGGCCGCCCGCCGCCATTCACGTCGCACCGGTTTAATGGATTGCTCTCTTTCATATTCCAAACGTATAATGTTTGCGCTCCTATGATCACGTATAGTGATTTAACGCTTTGTAGTTTCATTGCTAGGAGTTTGTGGCGAGTTGACACAATTTGGAAATCTGTGCAAGATACTTAAGAGTGTCGCCACGCCAACATATCAAAAGTCATTCCATAAAACTGACTTTTGGGTACTTTGAGCCTTTGATGTGACGTTTTGACGATCTGCAGTAGCTTATTAGTGGCAATCACATACCAAATTACATATTTATAACATAGTAAGCGCATAAAAATTAACAATTTAAGCACTGTACCTATTAACGATCAGGTAGCGTAGTGGTCAGAGTCTAACTACTAAACTAAGCTTGAGGTCCCAGGCTCTGTCGCGGGTCGCGGTCGGGGCAATCTTTTTCTCGATTCTTGGTTCTAGTACCCATAGCCCAAGCTGTGCTGACTTTGGAACTGTGACAATGGAATTGTTTAATTTTTACAGCTGGTTCTGATCGAAGTCACTCATTTGAGATTCGCTGCATTTCAAATTTTGTACCTATACTTATATAAAGTAATTCAGAGTATTGGTTTTTAATTGTGATGTTACTAAAATAAAAAGAAAAATATTAAAAAGTTAAGTAGAGTTCCAAGAATTATTGACACGCGCCACGCTAAAATTTACATTTGATAGCAAAAGCATTTTCCGATACTCGAGACGAAGTGCGAGGAAGTTTTTCACCCATTTGTTTGCTCGTCTATAGCTCCCCTTTCATATGAAAGACGAAGACAAACATAGAATGTGCCAAATAACAAACAATATTATACGGAATGCACAATAATATCAGTTCCGGCGGCGTGGGTGCGGGCCCGGGCATGTTTGCTCCCGCAAATAAATATGAAATTCGAAGACGCGCCTCAGACGAGCAAATATTATGGAAGGTTTGCTTTGCTTTGGTAAAATGATAACCGCCGAGATTGAAAAGTTGGATTTAGCCGCGGGTCGGGAGATAGTAGAAGTGGGTAAGCTTTATTGAATGTATCGGCTAGCAATGCGATTCTTTTGAACGAAGTGATGGGGTGATTTTGACGGTGGACTTATTTATTATTATATTATTTTAGTACTTACACCTCGCCCATAATATGCAATGCAAAGTAGAAATTATTTAAATTTTAATTATGTCTGTTAAGTATGACATAAAACTCTTAGTTAGGTTTAGTTAAATATAATACTTTTAAAATAGTAAAATATATTTAAATTGACAAATTATTAAAATGTCATTATTTTATCATCCAGTTGACATTTAATTTATCGTTAATCGAGTTATAATATAATTTGTATTGTTCAATATAACAGGATGAATCTCTGCTCGACTCTTACTTGGCTAGTTTTGTGTATCATATTTTTCAAACTCTTAAATCTGAATGGATCAATGATAAGTAAATTTTCAACCATGCATACGAAGCTAACAAATAAGACTATAATTTACGTAGCAAACGCCAGGAATCTAAATCTGCGTAGATTGTAAACTTCCAGCAATCTGTCCGTCCCTAGCTCATGGAAGAGTTGCGGTGCAGGCTCCCATCGCACCTTATCATCCCGCGAGAATAACTTCTAGATTTATGTTACACGTAAAACTTTATGTCGTGCTTTGTTTCCCGCCGGTGCCATGAGAACGTTTTGATTGAAGTATGGGATTTATAACTTTTGAGTCATTCTGTAACAAGATAGGTTTAAATTTTCGATGAAAACTTTTAGTCGGATTAATTGTGCGATGATGATGACAATGTCCCTTTTGACGTATTTGTCAACACTTGCCAAGCCTGAAGGCGAGAACTAAGATAGCTGGCATAACCAAACTTAACATGAAAGATTTGGATTTATAACGCCTTGACAAAAATAGTGATGTTTTTATTCATTTTAAAAAGATGATTTTGATGTGTCTCGATACTAGATATCGGGTTTAAACTATAATTGTATAACGCACCTTACAACTGTAATTTTAAGATTTCTTAAGAACAAATTATAATATTAAAAATATTTGAAATACTATTTTTGAACCTATATAAAACAGAATTGTCACTCACACACTGCCGACCCTACAGTTTGAGTTGTTGTGAGCAAAATACAGTGATTTTACTGCCAACCCATCAGCTCAATGACCTATGGAGCCATCGCTTAGAAGCAGGATTACAGCAACGGTGCAGAAGTTATGTTGCTTGGTTTGTGTTTATTCACTAAGTAAGTTCTTACGAATATTCCTTATTAAGTAAGGTACATATTTGATAACTACTAGCTTAACCCGCGGCTTTCCAAAAATTACGAGATCTTCATTAACGCTCTCCAAACCTGGCGTTGAAGATTTCGGGATTTCATGTAGGAGTAGCCGAATAAAAAGTACATAGTAAAGTGATGTTCCAGAGACAAATATCGCACTTGCTTGCTCGTTTGCCATCCAGTGGAATAAAAAAAATATGCAGCCTCATCTCATTTCATCTAAATCCATCCAGCTGTTCTATCTGCACAGCAGGGCTACCACGAAACTCGAAACTCGAAGTTCGTGTCGTGCGGTTCCTCTAACACTTGTACTATTTAATACGAGAGCGAGAGGGACCGCAAGATACGAAATTCGAGTTTCGAGTTTCGTAATAGTCTTGCAGGAGAAAAAGCGTACACACACACATTTGCATTTATAGTTAATATTTCTGTGATCAATTCTTCTATCTACTCGTAGGTACTTTGATAAGAAGATAAACACAGTACTTAGACAAAATTGCACTAGGTGTTTAACTTCGGGTCATAACTGCATCCGAGAAACACAATAGTATAAAATAGCTTAATAAAATGTGAGTTAATAATGTATAAAATTACCTCAACTTTTAAATGTATAAACTCAAATTTGTTTATTTAATTTAATTTTATTTTATTTAGTTTTAATTTTAATTTTTTTTTTCTGAAAAACACATTGTGCATGTAAATGTTACACTCGATGGAGGAGCGGTGTCTCCTGACACAGGTATCTTAATACTTAAAAGGAGGCACCAACCTGTAACCTGCTAAATTTATCAAGAAACTATTTTTCATTTTCATTTTTTCAGCTAGCGGTCGTCAATAAGCAATCTAGATATTATGCAGTGTTGGAGCACTCGCGCGACCCCAAGGTAAGGGTTCCGTAGAGTGGACGATAATAGAGGAACGGCTTTACGAGTGCGACACCCGCTCGCTACATCAACACTACATCGAAAGCGCGCAGCTAGAGCGGCTCCGGTGTGACAATGGTATCTGGGGTGTGACCAAGCTAGCTTAGGAAGAAATCATTGGAATTATTGTTCATCAAATGAAATAATGCTATACATAGTGGCTGTTTTTCTCATTGCACCTTCTGGAAATCCAGAAATCTAGTATTTTTAAAACTTTTAACAAGACTCAGGTACTTAAATATTACATATCTAATAGAAAAATATTAATATTGTCGTATAAAATTTTTAAAAATATTAACATCATGTTCTTATTTGATACGCAAATACTATTTGTAATCTTATTCTTCTATCTATGATATAAAAATGAATCGCAAAATGTGTTGGTAAGCGCATAACTCGGGAACGACTGGTCCGATTTCGCTAATTCTTTTTTTATTGTGTTTGTTACTGTCAGGAGAAGGTTTTTATGGAAGAAAATACATAAAAAATACAACGGGGGCGAAGCCGCGGGCAACAGCTAGTTTATAATATATTCCATAGCTTCGTGCAACTTAAATTATTAGTTAAAATATTACAGTTGTATTTCAACGATAGCCTTTACAAATTTCTTAAGGAAACATAAAATTAAAATATTTAATTGACACTTGTCAAATCGCCATTTACCATTTACGCACCATTTTATCTTTGGCGTAATTTATCTTTACCTACGTAGGTACTTATGTCCAGTTAAGTCAATTTGATCATGCATCAATTGTACCATACCTTCGTTTTTCAGTCATGTAGGTATGTTGGATCTGAAATTTGTTACAGTCAAATATCTAACATTCATATTTCAAGATACTTAAATAAACTCAAAGGATGTTTATCCATTCGTTCTGAACGAGATGTAAGATCCCCTCTAAGCAATCTAAGCGACAGCCGCCACTTCTGCAGTGTCATCGCTGCATATAAAAAGTTATGACCGCTGGCAATATTTCCGAGCGACGACGGGCTAGAGGCCGGGCTCTTGCGAGGAAACGATATGCAGTAAACGGTCGGGCGTGCGGTCTCGTGGGGCCACTGCGTCCGCTGACCCGCCCGATTTTATGCCAATTTTCATAAAAATAAATCTGACTCGCGTTGATTGAACCAGTCGCCGCCCCGCGTTCGTGAGCCTTTCTATTTTATTGTTATTAGTTCAGTCGCACAAGGGTACGAATTATTGTTTTGCCAGTTGTTCACAAAAAAGCAAGTGGTTTTGCAAGGCCATGGCTAGGTGACAAGATAAGATTTGTACAAGTTCGATTTCGATGTTTTATTGATCAGTTCAGTTTTAAACCACATAACCTACATTATGTTTATTTAACAAAGCAGAAATGTTTAACAAAACATTTACAATTACAAGCAATCGAATTATTCTACCGGTGTCGGGTCAAAACCGAATAAACATCGTGTTTCAGTTGTAGCAGTGGCAAAGTTTTACCTTAAATAACGATTGGTCGCTGTATTTGGCTGACAGTTTCAATTGACAACCTCCATAAATTGCCACCAAATTGATTCTAAGTTTACTGGAGTCTCAGGTGACTAAGCTTACGTAATGTGTATTTATGATAACAATACAATGCGACAAAAACTAGCACAGGAGACGAGGAGATGTGTACCGATTCGACGCGTTAATAACCGTTCCGCCAAAGAGGAGAGCGATCGCGCGAGCACTATCGCGGCGGATATCTGACGGAACAAGTGTTATAGCATCGTCGGCTGCCATGTAAGTTTGAAATTGCATTCTCTGGAAGATATTCCGATGGTTATCGCAGGCGGCCACACACGGCCCACTAGCAAGTGTCAACTAGTTCCAACCACGACACAGCTTGTGCCATTCGCAACACTTTAAAGCTCATAATTAGCACACTGTAAAAGTTTAATCTGTTTTACTTCGCATGGAACGTTTTAATTGGACAGCCAACAAGTTTAAAGTTTTTTTTAAATAACTGTTTCCAGCAGAAATTAATTCTGTTTCAAACATTTGAAATTTACAAAACGAGGTACAGGAATGAACAAAAGTGCAGAGTGTAGTCAAAGAAGCGTATGGCGGGCATCGTGATTTATCGTCGGCTGCTTTTGAATATTAAATAATCGTTAATGGGAGCGCATGATCGGCCCATTAGCCGACGCGCGACGATTCTCCTTTCACGTTTAATAAAGAGTCATTTATAAGCGAGCGACGCTTTTCCCTTATCTGGACGAGTACCTATGTCGCGACTGAGAGGTGCCGCCCTATCAGAATTAATTTTATAATTTTGTCCCTTTATTTGTAGCGCTCTTGCAGAATGAAGAGCTACGGTGGAGATTTAATAACCTGCCGTGTAATCAGGAGACGCCTGGGTACATAATTAAGTAGGTAATTTGAAAAATAATTGACAGGAAGACCCTGATGTCGTGGCAACTAGGACAATCCTTATGCCCACCTTCCACTGCGAGCGGAACGGACTGCGAATAGGTTCAGTTTAAATAATTTGCAACGATCAGAGGATCGTTGTACGTTAAACTGAATACAGCTCGTTGTGGAAGGTGGACAACGACCCGTGCGACGCACTGCATAAAAAGTACCTATCACTTTGATATCAATTTCAGTTTTGCGGTATTTGGAGTGAAGGGAGACGCTTGGCCTGAAGGCTCGAGGAAACAGGACATCCATTTTTTTTTTAATATATTTTTTTTAAATGAGTTGTGAGTCCCTCGTCCAGATCGGTTTGGCGAATCAAAAGGCAACGCCGACAGCATTTTCAGCACCTAGCTCCAGATAATCAGGATCAAAAATGTCTTCCTTCCCTGTCTCTCTCTTTGTGAGTTTAGTAAAAGCGTCATGAATTTAATACCCGCTTATTTAAAATCAGTTAGGCAAGCAACTGTGTAAGTTGATATTATAATTAAAAATATTCAAAATTTAAAGCCTTACAAAATAGAAACAAATTATGAAGTCAAAACAGACTAAAAGAAATTGCAGGTTGCTTTTATACTTATAAAATAAAAAATAGAGAATAGGTTTGATGACAAGAAAAATGATTAGTATACCTACTAGCTTCTTCAAGCAAAAGTCGTAATATAACGTAACGTAACGTAGTCGTAATAATTTAAATACCTACAAAAATCTTCATTTCGGTAAATGATACTATTTAAATAGACGTCGTAGTAACCGTCAGTTCCCATTAACGATGTCGAGCCTCAAGTGTAACAAAGTAGCCATTGCTTCGATTCCCACGATGGGTAACTGTCACCTCATCGAACCATTAGAAAATTACCCCGTTTCCTTGCACCGACGTCGACTGATCACCTCTAATGTCTCTCCTCTCGACCGGAGTGTAGCAACAAGAAAATACGTTATTGTGCAACTGTCTGTAGAATTTTAACCCAGAAGAAATCAAATTACCGGTTTTCATTCAAAATACGCTTATTGTAAGAAACTAGAGACTTGTAGAGATCTAAAGAGACGGTTAGTATCGTAACGTAGGTAATTAACATAGCGTATATATTGTTATATTAATGTCGTATCACTAGACCTAGAATTGACTATTTATATTTAACCCTAAAGCGTGTTATTCTTAGGTACTTGTGGATGTTAGGGCAAACGCAGATAATTAATAGTGAAAAAAACCATTAATAGCTACGTAACTACTTAGTGGTAGCTTAGCTTAGACAACAAGATGAAGATTATCGGACAACGCGTGCAATAATTATGAACATTAATCTTCGCCGTTACGGACAAAATAACATTACTTAAGGGCGCTCGACGCGGTTACGACTTCCTAATGACACTTCGATCGTGGCCGCCGCTCATTATCGCGAAACATTCGATCGGCTCTCTTGTGATATTCCTCTTAATATCTCGGCGGCGTGGGCCGAGCGGCCGGGATATCGTCACGTATGCTCAGCCCACGGCCATAATTATATCGGCACAATTAAAGACCTACTAATATATTATAATCGTTCTGTTAGTAAGAGCCGTTTTTACAAAAGCATCGGAAGCCGCGGCGGCGCGGCTCACTCGCGTTCACACAGTCCTGCCGTAACACCCCATTACGAGTGCCAGCGATTGAAGTCGATTGACCGACGTGATTGGGAACGTTCTACGAATACCACTGTAATCTATTATGTACCTGCTGTAATTCTACCGTGATTCCATCGTGCTTTCCCGCCCTTGTTGCTGCCATGGGAATACTGAAATCGCAACATTACATAATTTCAACGGCACCCAGAGATGTCAATTAATAATTAATCGATAACCCTCAAAAAACTTTCTAAAATAAATTTTGTAGGGATCTACAAAAAATCTGAAACAAATTGAAAGAAATTACTTCAAAAAGATTTTGACGTGGTACAGTAAAATTTGCGTAACTAAGACAGTGCGTAAGCACAATTAAACATATATGTATAATTAAGTTAACTGTTAAATATATAAGTAATATACGAACATTATAATATCAAATTCGCTGACAATATGACTGCTTAATGGATGGGTACGATATGTTTGATTTTCTCGCGAATCATGGGAAAATTATCCTGGAGCACGTCGAGAGTCGGTGAGGTCTTTGAGAACATCCGACGGATAAGAATAATTACAATGATTGAACCCTTTATAATCTGCTTTTATTTTATAGTCGACAGATGTTAATCGGTGCACTGGCTATAATTACGCTTCGATTTCTGACGAGAAAAAAGCTAACGCGCGCTTCTATCAGGGCCCAGCGCGGATTTACCGCGCTCGACCATCAACCCGACATATTTAAATGCTTAATGGGATTCAGCAAATAACATACGGGTATCACAATGTTACGTTGCAGCAGGAACGTTTATCCCGAGGATTATTGGTTGAAGTTGAAACTTTGAATACAATTGCTGTGAAATATCAGATACGCCAAATACACGCTTGCGTACAGATCATAAAAGAAATATATTCAGTCTGGCTACATGTATTCTTAAGTCTGGTACTATTAACATTTGCATGTTAACAGTACACTTTAATTACCAACATACCGGCTTCAATTTACGAGGCACTAGAAATCAGAATCAAATCCGTTCACTGAGCAATAAATAACGCTCAAAATTTACCTTGTCAAGATATGGGAAGTTACAAAACCACATAAAACTGACATAGCGGTTTTAATTAGCGTTCATAGCAACGTGTCCGAAGTCTTTTTATTTTTTTTCCATTGTATGCAAAGCAGCCGTGGAGTTCATCCATCACTTCATATTCGCAGCTCACTGACAGCTCTCGGACTGCCCCGTGCCGCCCTACTGCCCAGACATCCGCTAAATTGGTAGCAACGGAAAAAAAGCTTTCATAGTCTATTAAGTAGTAAAAGGAAAACAAAGAAGTTCGTGAAAACCTTCTCGTCGTGACTAATATTTAATCATGACGCCAGTCAGCTCAGCAAGTCTTATTTAAATATGAAAGTCATAAATGCCATACGCGTATCTTGTTAACGCATATGCAAATTCTAATCCTTGTTGCATTTAGAACGGGGCGGCCTAGTAATTATGTGCTTTCATTTGTCTACTTCTCGGAACAAACGAGCGAGCCCCGCCGTGTAAGCGCGCTCCATGTAAAACAGTTACCAGTAGGTACTCTAATCTCGCTTTGCCATTAATTTAAAGAATACGTCTGCGTAACCAACTTTACCCACATCGTCGAAACAGAATTCTCCTTCACATTTTCTTATTTGCATATTAAAATAATTTCGAGTAAGCGCAATACGTAAAGTCGCCTTCCACCCACTCGAGTCGCGGTACGGAAACGTCGTTTAAGGTATTTAGATATTACAGCAAAATCAGCCTTGTTCACTATCACGTACAAGTTAATGTAACGTGGCATGTCACGCACGAGTGTCATTGTTTGCTTCTCGATACGATGAGAATGATGACAGATAAAGGCGGGTTGTGCGCCCAAATAGATAAACTAGTGTGGAAATTAATGTCTACATTTACTGGTGCATGAAGTTCGTTGTTAATTATAGGTTTATAGCTATTCGCTTTTTAAGTGTGTATTATTAACACAAAGACCAGGCATTATCATTCTAAAAGGAAGTGTATAAATTATCTAGTTCGGGCTTATCACGAGGTATTTCACAAACATTTATCAATTTAAATAGCCTCACCCTTGAAGCATGAAATTGTAATTTGAATAAGATAAGTTTTACTAATTTTACATAAAAAGAAACGATACAGGTACCTAATAAACAGATATTTTATTATAATTTGACTAAATAATGGTAAAACGTCAAAAAATATTTAATTTTGATGAGGGACTTACAAGTAGGTATTTATTTCTTATTTTCATATTCTCTTTTTGCTTCTGAGTAAGTTTATTTACTTATCAAGATTTTATCATATTTATGACTCTAACATTACTTCATAACAAGACATTAGATGTCTTAAATGATAAAAAACTGTATCAAGCAATATCAGCGGACTACATTTTAATTTAAAAGCCTATTGCTATTGCTGAGACCCTGACTTTTTCGAAATTTATCTGCAAAATTACATTTTATAAATACCATGAGTTTTACAGTGAAGAAAAATATCGTCGACATTTGAATCTGCACTGGGCGTAGGTATTGAAACTACGGTCCAAGCTCTCTTATTCTGAGGAAATGTCTGTGCCTGACACTGGGACATAATATATGTAGGTCGAGATGATATGAGACGATTATGATGAATTAATTAATACGCCTCACGTCATACTCTCATCACATTTATCGTCGCGCCTGCTTCGTTAAAATCAATTTAATTTACACGTTTATTACATGTAAGGAGGGAAGATTATGAGTGGGACCCCGCGGTATAACTGGCCATAACCCATTATGATTAGTTAGTAACTTCTACGTGCTTGAAGGGGATGGCGCGTGGCGCTCACTCACCGTGGTGTCAGTTAGTTTTATGAACAAATTAACTATTACACCTTACACTGATATGCCATCTAAAAGCAACACTGTTATGAATAATTAATTTTACGAGCATCGCTTTACCTTGTAATTGTTGATCGCTATAATTTTATGATCCGTTTACTATACGACTTAACACATTAACACACAATGTTCAATTATTTTTTTTTATTAAAGTTACTTCTTTTTTGATAGCTAATTATATTTTAGCTTCTGGACCTTGCCTAAGGGGTACTCTTTGGACAATTTGTTTTAGTTTTAGGTTAATTTATTATTTTATTTTAAGTAATGTATGTTTAATATGTATATTATTTAGTTTCTTTTATCAATAAACTTTGTTTTAGCTTTGCTTAATACGAGATATACGGGATATCCTTCAGAGATAAGACATTAGCAAAGTTGGCTTACCTATTTAAGTATCTGCGTTATACCTACCTTTGTACGGCACTTAGAATAAGATATCCCCATCAAAAACATTACATGTAAAAAGCTGCAAGTCTCGCTACGCAACACAGTTCTTATATTGCTAAAAAGGTTTGAAATTCAATGTTATACCAAGTCGGTTATTTTTGTCAGTACCAGGGGGTGTCCAGAGAACTCGATTTTCACCAACTTCCTTATTTTAAAACTGTGGAAAAATACAGTTTATAGTTCTCAAATACAGAGTAAGCCAAATTATTTTTTAAACACATAATGACTTCAGGGAAGGCAAGGAAAATTCAGGGTTCTAGCTTTAGTCATTAAAAAACTACATCATGTTGAAAATAGCCTGAATGGGTTCGAGAAAAGTACCTATGGTACGGCCGTGCCTTTTGTTATGTTTTGCTCGACTTGGCGGGGGCACTGCCGTGCCCCCAGATTTCAATAAGTTTTTTATTAATTTAAAGGAAAAATTTACATTATATAAAGTTTTAAGTACCTGGATAAATACCTAGTTACGTGCCTATCGCAAAGCAGTAAAAGTTTTGCTTCCCCATCGTGCACAATCATGACAGGTAAACAATGTAAAATATTTCCCCTTCGTGGCAACTTGCTGGCGTGTAACACTTGACTGCTTTTCGGCGTTTGTAGTATCAATTAATTAATAAAATATAGATCAATGGAAGCAGACTGCAAATTCAGTTTATAATAGCTTCACGATGCATTTTTCATACATACTGTAGGTACGCGTTTGGTTTTAGATCAAATCGTTTGGTTAACATTTTCATCCTGAGGGCCAATTGGGTAACGTTTTTGAAACTCGCACTCACAATCAAATGACAGTTTTTGTATGCGAAAACAGTCATTTGATTGGGTTCGCGAGCGTCAGAAACATTAGGCAATACGGCCTCTGGTTACGTTCACCGGTAGCTTTCCTTGATGCTAAATACTGCGTTTAAAGATATTTAAGAATGGTTACGTTTAAATAAAAGAACCTTTTTCGATTTGTGTTTGTTTTATTTAACAAAACGTTATTAATTTACTAATACCTACTATAGGATATTTTTTGACATTATTATCTCTCCTAAAGATAATTTTTCACACATACCATGAACACGAGGCAATACGGGGGAGGGTATGCAGCCGGTGCGGGCGCCCGAGCGTGAAATTATTATCATATAATACCCCAGGCATTGAGCACCTAGCGATTATTCAAATTCTCTGCTAGATCAATGAAAAGTCTTAGAACAGAGTGGCAACTCGATCTTTGTAGGTAAAATAATATATATTGTCAATTTTTCTCTCTGCACGTGTTTTTTGTATCGCTTACTATTTCCGATTGTATGATAAAATACAAGCTAATAAGTAGTATTAGCAATTTTGTATTGAAATTCACTAATATTATTAACTTGTTCTTTATTATGCAATTGGGCCCTGGTGTACAATAAAGCGTCATTGTATTGTATAAGTGGCAATCACTCCATCAACAAGAGTGCAAATCTCAAATTTTATTATGATGATGTACATAGCATCATGCTCTCACGTTTGCCATTGGTTATGTGTGTCCTCAACATAGTATTTTAGTAATCTATTTTTGAAATTTACCACTTTTTTTTATAATGTCTCAAGTTGTACAAGTTAATTTTTTTATGAAATTACCTGTCTGTTCTTGGATTTTATAATCTAGCTATATATCAATATGCTCGCGGCCGCAACTCTGACTATAAAGACATTCCTGAATTTTTCACAGCCACCTCTGTCTATAATATTTGTCAAATTATTCAGGTACAAGGAATGCGCGTGACTTGTCATGTGAGCGATAAGCAAATAACAGAAAATGTTATGTAAATTAGAGACTGCCTGCTGTCCTGTTCATATCTAATCCTAAGGAAGCCTGTGCGCCGTGGGGGAGGGGGAGAAGCGTGACTTATTCCTGAAGATATTAAGATATTAAGAATTATAGATTTTTTTATGAAATTATTAATCATCGAGGATACGTAAACGGGCACAAACTTTGAAATTACCAGTAATTATTAAAACACCTGCCTCTTCAGTATTCTTAAAAATCTTGGCTCTTTTGATATTTTAATTCTTTTATAGATGCAATAAACAATACAATATGCAATCACTTGATACGAATTAACAAAAAAACTAAAATAATTATTTTATATTTACTTGACACACAGCAATAAAACATAGGTAGTTACTGAAATATTTAACAAAAGAATACGAACGTAGTCTTTTTTTGGTTTAATTTTACTTCAAAAAACACATTTACTAGCAGCTGGCAGTTAAGAGTAATTCACGAAAGGTCACCTCGAGATCCGATAAGGGCTATTTTATAAGCATTTTGTTCGTATAAGACCACAACGATTCCATCAATCTGCCCGAAGGCGTTAGCCGAAGGTTGTTTTACACTGTGCCCGACCTGCCCTACATATGGCACTACTGCCACCTTAACAAGATTGATTATTTGCGATTCGCGATTCAAGTATTTCTTTACTTATTTTAGTTAGTTATTTTTCTGTGAACAGGTATAGAATAGTGTTTTCAACATGTTTACTTCGACTAAATACATACACAGTCAACGACTGCATTATAAGATAGGTATTGATAGGAGAATACTTATTTTTTATATATACGTATGATTATATTTCACTGCATAGGTAGGTACACGCAAGAATTTGGTCATAATTATTAACACAGAAGCAATTATTGCTATTTGTGTTCATGAGGCACAAAAAATCAGAAAAATTATCTTAGTTCGACCAAATCACACAAAATCCGCTATGCCCGCCCGGGATTACGGAAAATAACATGCAGTTATACGCAAATACAGAACAATAATCTCAACAAAGTTACTACTTACATTGTAATTTCAAGTCATTCAAACACAATTACAGCAGTGGCAATTTGATTATAAATAATTGTAATGTCGAGTAAACTCGGCTGACCCTTCGTCCGACTTGTTCTAAACTTAGCAAGTGGAAAAGGGCCCAGCGTAAAGTCGGCGCTATCTATTTGCTTTGGACTCTTTATGAGTTCGAAACGAGATCCGTCACGCGACGTTAACTCGGAATAGAAGTGATAAAGTGCCCGCTAATCTGTCCTATTCGGGTCACACTTAGTACACTTTATTAATCACAAAGCTTACAAATTACACTATACTTCCTGCGACCTGACACCTCGCTTTGGCGTATGTTAATTTTATTGTTACCTTTATTGGACAATTTGGACACCGTGACAATTTTTAGGGGTGAAATGGGTTTAAATTATACAAATTTGTACCTATAGTCCAGCGGTCATCGTTATCAACAGCGACATTATTTAGATTATTTTACACAAAATTATTGGACGACTGGTTAGTAACACTTAAATGCGCACAGAAAAGGTAAGAATTCTTTAATTACTTACAATAAAAAAGTAAATTTACAATATTACGCCTGTCGTCAAAAAACTGCATAATTAAATGCCGATACCTTTATTTTCAAGTGTTGAAATTACGATAATTTACTTATAAGTAAATCTACGCATGATTATCGTACTAGTTACCTGTAATAAATAAGGCTATATTATGCTTATTTAAACGGCAAAATTTACACTTAAAACGTTGGGGTTCTCATCGTGACGCCTTATGCAAAGCAGGTGTTACCCGATACGTGAACAGAACTGAAATATGTTTGTAAAGTAATAACAACAAGTAAGAACATTTGCCAAGCTATTTTGATGTCTTTTAAATCCACGATCAACGTGACGCTAACACATGCCAATAAATCGTATATTTCTAATTTCTAATGAGATTTTCAGATTCCCATACAAAATGTATTGGTTAGTTGACCGGCTTACTATGGAAAGGCGAAAAGAAAAAGTTGTTCCGTTTAAGCAACACTATCATCTCTTTTATTATCATCACATCATTTGGAACACCAGCCAGTAGAATGCGATCTTTTTGGACCAATTGAATCAATTTAATTTAATTTAATTTAATTTAATTAACTTGTTACATGAACGCTACTATTGACAAAATTAAGCTACATTTTAGTAAATCTTACCCTTAACTTGTAACAGTTTACAGTTTTTATAGGCAACTCCTTATCAGGTAGTAATCGCGTTGCTCGTAAAAGGCTCATATCGGGGTGAGAATGGTAAAAATAAATTGTAAATAAAAGCCAAGTTACGTACGTAGGTAGTACAAGTACTTATTAGTATTTGGAGATAAAATGAAGTTGGGCCGCTTTGGGCAATTTATTGGGGTAAGTTATGTGCGCAGGCTGAGCGGCTAATTTATTCGCCGTGCACATAAATTACTTGATTATGAATTCGAGTTAACTCCACTGAAATGTTTGTCTGTTGTTAGTACGCGGGCTTTTGTGTAACAAACAATCTTGGGCTGTACAAGGCGCTGTCTTCTCTTAAACAGCGACAGCAGAATGAATAAATTTACAGCACGGTTCATGTTGCCTAAATACAGTTTACGATATGTATATGATGCCAATATCTGCAATTACACATTAAATTTAAAACGTTAGTTACTTCTTCATTTTGTGGTGGAGGACAAATCATATAAATTGTTCTAAGTAAAGATAAACCTTTATAAAATAACAGCTGTAGTACCGTATCATCCTCAATAAAATTATCCATTGCAACAAAACAAAGATCACATTGGAACGCAACAAAGAACGATAGCATCGCGGCAATCGATGTATCTTATCATTTGATCTTATGGGAAAACTTAATGGGCGGCAAAAGAGACAAGTGAGGAGCGAAAGTAGCAGCAATTCTCATAAAAAGCAATAGTAGGGATTAAGCAGAACACCGATGGTAATGCCGAGTTGTTTTCCAGCCGTAGTAACGCGCCGCAAGTCGCTGCAGCGCGGTATAATCGCGGATACCCATAAAAGATGTAATTTCAGATAAGCTGAAACAGACGAGCCCCGCCCCCTTCGCCCTCCTGCCTCCCCACTCCCTCGCTGCCTACTTTCTAATGACTAATTATTATGCTGTGCGTTGCGAGCTTTAACGTCAGCAAGTGGAGCCTACCTGTTCGTAGTTAGTGCGGGTTCGTGGCAGGTCATCCGTCGACTTTATTATCCTGGGAAAGGAGAGAATGCAATCAAAACTTACTTACTTTGTATATTTATGGCACCTACTAATTTCCTAATTTAAATAAGAATGACTAATTTAAAGGTAAAGAAAGCTGTTACGTACGGCATTAGTTCGATTGAGCTACTTACCATAGAATACAGTGAATTCTTTGCTGCACACGCCAATAATAATAAAATAAGTACATAACAAAAATTTACGTGTGGGCGGCTTTATCATATCAAAGTGATCTCGTCCAAGCAATCAGACAAAAAAAGACAGAAATACATGGATAGATACACAGCAACATTATTAAAAACCTAACTCTAGATATATAAGTAATATTCATGCATAAAGTGACAAATGCACTTTAACCTTTAGTCTAAAACTTCGGGTAACGTTATTTCATCTTTCGATCAATGACGCTTGATTTATTAAATTGTCATCATTATCATCATCATCATCATCGTCGATCGAAGCCCGTCCACCATTGGTAATAAAGCCTCCCCAAAGAAACTGCCGCTGCTGCTGTCCTGCGTCGCCCACAACCATCGAAATTCTACGACGTTCACTGCGACATTCATCAGTCTATTTTATGGAGAAACTACCCACACTGCGTGTTCCCGTACATAGCTGCCACTCAAGAACACTTTGGTTCCAGCAGCCATCAGTAAAGTTCTTCAAGCCAACTAACAGCCCTGTCGTCCCGGTTGGTCGACGCTTCTGGGGACCCAAGAGCTGGCGCGTACTTATCCCAGCGGATCTCACTTGCGGTCCAAAGGGGTAATGCGGCCAGCGTCATGGGAACCATGCCACAAGCAGACGTTTTAGACGGGGTATTCTTTTTATAATAATTTTCATTTTCATAGTTAGTTTAGATATCTTAGGTTAGCTCTTTTTTAAGTATGTGTATGTGTGTGATGTATATTGTATTTTGCTTAATAAGAATTTGAATTACTAACAGCATTAAATTACAACTACTCAATAAGGGATCCTTTCGCGTGCCATAATCTTATAAGTCATAATGTAATGTTTGTCATAATTATTGTTAGTCATTTTTTTTTCCGCTGAAACCGTAAATTTTTTATACTTTTTTAAATGTTCACCCTGTAGAGCTCTATAATTTAACAATTCTGAAAAATATAGAGTTATGTCAAACATTACATTATAACAAACAATACATATTATGACTAACAATTTTCTACCAGTCAATATAGAACCACTCAATAAACATGATTGATTATAAGTATACAGTAAATGTGACGGTAGACACAGTCAGCGGCCTGGGCGGCGGCGCCTGAGCAGATCAAGCCGATACAGGGCGGCCGGCGCACCGATGTGTGATACTGCATTACCATTCCGGTAACGTCCTGGACAATGTCTAGTATGTCCAAGCTGAAGCGTCTACGGATGAAATGACAATCGACTTAATGAGCGAGGCGATACGTGCCAAATGAAGGGATAAGTAGCGTTAATGTGTAAATATTGCAAACATAGTTTTGATAGTTTATCTCTACCATGCTTATTAAGCTGTGGCTCGCCAAGCTTCTGTGAGGGGGCTGCCTGTGCCTGGCATAAAATTATATTGACTATCAACCATTGTGACTTTTAACGCATTCACTGCCACCCGACTTGACTTACCCACCGACCACAGATACCACCGACGCACATGTGCGTTCAAAATGTATGAATAATTATGACAGCAGCACTGGGTGGAAGTTCCAAAAACGCATATATGCGTCGGCGGCAGTGAATGCGTTAAAGTTGTTGACAATCTATGCTGCATGATCTAGCTAGATGATGAAATTTGTTTGTTTTGTCCGATTTTAAAATTTATTTCCTTGGACAGCTCTACAGTATCCCAAATTAGAAGAAGCTAATTTTAGTCCTGGGAATGTGCAAAACTCCAGTGGAATGCAGACAAAGTTGCGGACAACAGGTAATCCTGATATAAAATAATAATTGACACTATTTATTGCATAATTAAATTCCAAACTAATTAAACTGAAATAGCAAATCCTCTTTTTAGGATTCCACACTATCCACACCAGAGGAGTAAAAACAGAATCCTTTTGCTGCCACTCACGTGTCCGTTAGTATCCCATACATTGCTCATACAGGTACTGTCACACGGTTGGAACTACAGTTTTCAATTTTTCATACTGTAAGCACCTTGTTGAGCCATAGCCAAATAAACTGTCATTTTTTAAAATGCTTTAAAGTGGAGTTTTCCATACAGCTAAATGGGCCAAATAAAATTTTCTCTCATTTTATTTTGATATCAATTAAAATTAACCCACTTTGTAAATTTTCCTTTGAAGCAGGGGTCTGCTAACACTGGATATTTATAGACGTGGACGCTTAAATCGAACTATATTTTAACAAACCCACCTGAAAAATTGTAAACTCTCGGTTTTTTTTTAATTCTAGTGGATGGAAAACGAGCAAGTGGGTCTCCTCATGGTAAGAGATGGTAAGAGGTATTGCAGATGCGTTGCCAACCTAGAGGCCTAAGATGCCTCAAGTGCTAGTAACTTCACCGGCTGTCTTACTCTCCACGCCGAAATACAATAGTGAAAGTACTACTGCTTCACGGCAGAATTAGTGAGCAAGATGGTGGACGACTCCTACTCGCACTTGGCCGTTATTTTACGTAAAGGTTTGTAATATAGCAATTGTTACGCTTTACTATTATTAGTTCATTTTAAAATACACGTGGAACTTACTCGATACGTCGATTAAATTCGATTCTGACGCACGAAAAGGGATTGATGCCAGCCCACATCGCAATTGAAACAAAATTATACAAATGGCTAACTATGGCAACTCGACATATCGGCATATGTTCGTGACTAGTTTACGAGTGCTACGACATTGCATATTAATTGGTGTCGCTATCGAGCCGAGCATCGCCGACCTAGCTACTAGCATGCAAAACTGTTTCGTTTATACATGAGTGTGCTTTCTAGTATCAGTGATAGAACCTCTGGGTTTTACCTTGCACTTTCCTTTGAAAGTACCTACAACATATTATTTTCATTCAACTACGTTTGTAACTCTGGTAACACTAGCCGTCAGTGCGTTCTTCGAGCTATAGGTGTTTTTGTTTATTTTTCTTGCGTTTTTTAATAAACTTTTACACTGGTTTTTTTTTTCAGATTATTAACGTGTTAAGATATTTTATGACAAAATTTGTTTTCCATGCATAATCTTTATTGCACCTGATTAATGCGTGGTCCAGTTTTTGATAAAGTAGCCTTTTTATGCTGAGTACAATGCCCAACGAGATGGACGAATAACCTGGTGAAGTCGCGGGTTCACGGTAGTTGCAAGCCGCTTCCAATCGAGGCAACTGGAGGTTTATGGGGGAGGCCTAGCAACTGTGGACGTCCTATGGGTGATATGATGATGACACTGCCCAACAAATAAATAAATAAATAAATAAAGTCCCATAGCGCGCAGTGGTTACCTAGTAGTGCCCGCAATGAACAGAAAAGCGCTAGCTGTGCCAACGGCCAGGCTTAGGTGTAAATTCGTAGCCGGGCTGTTACATTGCTTTTTAACAACAAGTTTACAAGTTAAGTATGTAGGTAGGTACATACGTTACTAAAATTTCAAAAAAGATAAACCTTTACGCGGTTAATAGCAAGTTTGGTCATTAATTTTTGAGGCGACCGTTGTATCGATATTTATAAGCTAACTAGACTGTACCAACATGTTTCAGCAAGATTAACCATCCGAAACTAGCTTAAGGCAAAAGGTCCTCGGCAAAAATATAAACAATAAATTTTCTTGAAATACTTCTTTGCATCTTGCATCTTGCATTGCATCTTTATAATCATACCTATTCAATTATTTTCTCAATACTGACTGATACTCGTGCTTAAATTTGCCTGTTAAATTGTCTTGTCTTATCTATACCTTTTAAAAACTGACAATCTTGCTGCGATGGTTTCAGCTGTGTCAGTCAGTCATTTAATACGGTACTATTTAATAGATTTTGATAACTACGTGAAAAGTTATCAGAACTTCGATTACTTACTTAATCAAAATAGCGTGGCTAGCAAGTTCTGCAGTAGTCACTATCTCGTAACCCGTTGTGTGCTGGTAGGTACTCAATCCGCGGTCCGATGGAGTGAGCGCATTCTAATATGCAAATGTATTTAAATGCTAAGCCCTCTTCATTACGACGGTATCGATCTTAGATACACAATTTGTAACTTGATAGGTGCCTTTAGCTAACTTAGCCTAACCAATTATTTAACACTTGTGAATTTAATCAAAATAGTCATAAAACTATTATCTAAGTTTAATCTTACCACGACACCCACTCAAATGAGTCAATTACCTATACATACATGACTAAAATGAATCATTAACTATGTATTATAGGTAGTTACGTAGTAGGTACAATCTTTAAGTGAGTTCGTTAAATATCAGATTGGTATAATATTTATGTATATAATATTATACTTTTTACTATTAGTTACATATCATCACCATTATTGCTGGACATAGGCCTCTCCCATGGCACGCCATTGAGCACGATCCTCGGCCACTTTCATCCAGCTCTTGCCAGCCGCCCTGCGAAGATCAGCTCCACCGCGTCTAAGGACGTCCCACGCTACGTTTGCCGATCCGTGGTCTCCACTCAAGAACTCACATACATAATAATATATTAGGTACTGTTTTGATTAAATTCACAAGTTTTAAACCGGGTGTGGCCTGTAACAGGGGCAAATAATTAAAACATGGAACGTACTCGTTTTAAAAAAAACGCCTCTAAAAAAAAAGTTTATTTTTTATTTTTATTACACTTTGAAGTTTATTCGAAGAAGCAATGTAATGCAAAATGTTTGATGTTTGTAGCGTGACAGGCGACGTCAGTTGGGTTCTAGGATGGCGTATATTGAATTTACGATTAAGTTTGTTAGAAAAAAAACAAAAGTTAAGTTATCATTTGAATTAAGTGGGACCATGATCATTCAATTACTGGTGACCTATAGAACCTCTGTTTCTTTTTAATATTATCCCCGGTTATGGGCCACACACTGATTAATGGTAACGTTAAGTACTTGTGGATTTAATCAAAGTAGTACCTAATATATGTAACTATTATGTAATCTAAGTTTAATCTAACGACACCTACGCAAATGAGTCAATTACCTATACTTGACTAATAAACGATTAACTGCATGCAGGTATATAGGTAGTTGTGTAGTGGGACTGTTTCTGAGTGAGGTCGTTAAATCTCAGGTAAAATATTTTACTATCCATTCCGAAAATTTACTTTGTGTGTAAGTACCTATTTGTTTTTATTGTTTCCTGTTAAAAAAGTCTAGGTTCGATTCCCAGCGTAAGCTTTACTCCTCTATTTTTACTCCCTGTGTTATTGTTTCAGTACTTAGAAGTAAATAAATTAGTACCTAATTTAAGCGTCAGGGTAATTTACTTGTTCCTAATGAATGAATATTCTTTTCACAAATAATAGAAAATCCCTCGATACACTACTATCAAGATAGTTTCAATGCAATTTTATTAACTAAGTTGCGCTGTTCTGTACATGCCCACAATAATAAATGTTTTACAAGCGAACAGAAACGAACAGTTCTTTAGTGATCGTTAGTATTCTAACGAGCTGTAGTCCCCAATCGGATTAATCTTAAATATTTATTGCACACAGTCTATTGGTAGCTTAAGCTGCGCTAAATTAGTATGACGATAGCTACACTGATGGTGGAGAAAATGGTAAGCATTTGCATCCACGGCAGACGTGGGTGGGCAGTTGGCGGCTGATTACGTTGATGAATATTAATCTCAACTCCTAGTCTATGCGATAGTACACTAATCACTCAATCGGTGGCTATTACTGCTCTTAAATATGTACTTACCAGGTGTTTATCATGATTCTGCCATAACAATAAAATGCTATCAACCATGACTTGACAAGAACTTAATCAACGACAGCAAACAAGTCATGAATAGTTATATCTAAATAGTTAATTTCGTTCACATTATGAAAGAAATAAAAGCATTTCCTCTTCCGTATCGATTAGACCAACTAATCCGTAACCTACAGCGAAGCTAAACGGTGAACAAAAAATATTTCACCTGTCGAATCTGATAAGTATTTTATTTAAATTTCTTTGGAGAATCAAAAACGAAAATAAGGAGCATTTTGTGTCTTATTAAAACAAATTTATGGTTTGAGTATACGTAATGGCTGATTGACCTCGGTCAATGGAGGGTTAGCAGGTTTTAGAAAATGCAAAATATATTGTCATCAAAAATGGAACTAGGCACTGTTTTAAGGGTTTTGCCGAAATTGCTAACACCACAAAAAATGATACATAGTTAGTAGAATAATTAAAGCAATACACTGTTTTTTTTTTTTGGTTGGGTTAATTTACAAAAAATAACAACACTTGCAAAGCTATACTGACTCACAATCTAAACCAAGTGCAAGGTGCGTGAGCGCACGTGCCCTTTGCCCGCGGCTCCACTACTTCGAATTCAAATTTGTGTCATACATCTTAAAAATAAACCAAGCTGTATTGAAAAAGTTCTCGAAACGGACTCTAGGGCGTTCGCTTAAGGATGATTTGAATAATAATGATGAAAGAAATGGATATTCAAAATAATATCACCTCGGGGTTAACGATTACCGGGGCGCGCATGCGCCACAGATGGTAGGATAAACCGACGTTTGTTTCCGCAGTGATATCTGAATTAATGGCGATACGAAATGCTGGAAAGGTGCTCATTACCATGATTTATGCAAGATATATTTCTTATAGCTCCCCATTGTAACGATTAACGTTTGAAATTAAGCCGTGTTTTGGAATAGCAATGAGGATCGGCTTTGAGTCAAGGGGTGGTGTCGGTGCAACTAGTTGGCGTGCAGCGTCCTCCGAGGGCGCCGTCCATCTCTCGGCTCGCTCGCTCACTGAGTACATTCCCGTGTTAGTTTTTACACCTATTATTTTATGTGTCGGCGAGTAAAGTTCGGTACGTGAGTTATAAACGCGCTCGCGCCACTCTCGCCCCTACTTTATAGGTATTAACGACTTGTCCGAGAGTTTTCTTATAAATAAATTTGAAGGGATACAAGGCTCGCTTTTGTCGGATTAGTGGAGTGGATCTTGTTTCACTTTGTTGTTCTGTTTTCACACTGAGAATACTGAGGAATATTATGCGAGTACGACCTCGCGCGCATCTTATGAACACTGCTGCAAAATAAAACTTTTTATTGTGAATTTGGCAATGTTACCATACCTTACCTTTTGAAGATAGACGGAATCTATTAGATTGACCTCTAACAAGTCCATATCGTTATACTCGTATTGTGTGAAGAAAAAGTTTGTCATAATAACATGACCACTGCTGCGACACGCTATGTTTAATGGACATTAAAGACAGCGAACGAAACCCAACTCACATAACGCGTCGGGCAAAACTATAAAAGCGGGAAGCTATGGAAGTTAAGAGCACTACCTGTGAAATATCAGAGCAATAAAGTAAATGCAGTAGTAGTGAGCTGCGACGTGCCTGCGCCTCACGCTACCTGCCACGGCGAAACAGCTCGTAACACACCAAAAAAACCTTATTACACATTATATATGACGCGCGGATCTTACTACATAGTTAGCTGCCGTGATCGCTAGACAAAGAAGTGCCTACCAACTGCAATTATCACAGTAAAATACCTAATACATCATTTATTGTAGTAAGAATCCATTTGAACTATTCCACCGAAAATGTCGATATAAGTGAGAATTTAGTTAAAATTAAATCAATTGCGACTTTGCTAGATTCCTTGGAATGTTCCCTTTGACCAGAACAGCTGATCGTTACAAAGTTTTAATCTTAGAGGACAAACGTACAAAGTTATCAACTTATTTACTGTCTAAGAAGATACTTCTAGTGTGTAAGCTCAGTCTAGTCATATTTTAATTTAACAATAGATATTTTCGGAAGGCATTATTACTGAGGTTAATTTATGACAGCACTCTCCGGGTTTCAAATATCCCTAATGGAGCAAGAGTGCGCCGTTTTACATCTTCCCCCTCAAACTGCATTATAATGTCTCCGCCGAAAATAACCGCACATAAATATAAAACAATGTGAAACCACTTAAAGCGAATAAAATACACGTCGACTTCAACTCTGTAAAATGAATTTATTAATAACGGAGACAATGAACGACTGAAACAAACTTTTCACTTTTTGTATTTTTAATTGTCCTCCGGACGACAGCGAAGACGCATTAGAAGAACCAAAATAAAGTCTGGATCATATTCGACACTCGGCGCTCGCGCACACTCCTCGCGCTGACTGGCAGGACTAAGTACTTTCCGTGCAGACTCTCCGCCTGTAGTGAATTTACATACCTACTTAAATTATGTCATAAAAAACAATGCAAATTCTAAATTTAAATGATAATAATGAAATCGTGTTTTCCAGATTATACGTCGCATTCGACTTGGAGTATAGTTCTTAGATGATATCTACTCGTACAGTGTAATTAAAAATCTTGTCGTGACATTCAGAGTGCCCGTCCCGCCTCCGCACTCCTCCGCCGCCTGCAATATTATTGGCGATTGAATCGCAATTAAACGCATCGAATCAAACTACACTTTATTAAAGAAGGGCGGATAGCTCAAAATTGAGAACTACTTATGCAAAACCGAACGTGCTTCTGTTGAAATGCCAACCATTTTATTTATTCGCCTTAATTATGTATCTTGTCTTAATTTACGATTGGATCATACGATAATCTGAAGCGTTATTTATTATGGATGCCTTTTGCAGACGTTTCTATATCGAGATTTAGGATTACACGGGTTGATGTCGCGCGGTTCTGGGCGTAGTGATTAAATATCATCGACATTGATTCGCATTTTGCAATTAAGTGAGCGCGGACCCGCGGGCTGGGCTGCGGCGGGCGATGCGCGCGCGGCGATAGCGTCATCGCGTTCAATTTTGTTATGTGTCGACAGCATGACGCGCCACGTCTCGATACAGCCACTGTCCAGCCTGATAGCCTTTAATGAATGTAATGGAGGTTTATTAACGATACATTGACAGCTCCTTTCGTGAATCCCTGCCCGCCTAGATATAGTTAGCTGAGTCGGAAGCGTAGGAAAACGTGCGAGCGAGAACAAAGAAAGGCACATTTGCTAATTGCGGTTTTGCTCGTGTCGTGCGCACTGCACGGGGGCCGGGTCGTGAGCTCCCGAGATATGATGATAACACATTCATAAATAATTAGAGCGAAATTTTCTCATTTGTAAGACGGCAGTCATGATATTTGGAAGCAGAGTCCCGTGTTCTCGGAACGTTCGGATCTAGATAAGTGTTGTAAGACACGCCTGCTCTCCGCTCGTTTCACTACGACGCGAGATACATTAAAGAAATTACCTCACGGTATTTAAGATATGTTTGCCGGAGTTAGCTTGGTGCGTTTTGCACTTTTTGTGATACATTATAGATTTCAAGGACTTACAAGTTGACAATATTGTGTACTTATTACTACGTATGCGTATACTATGTATGACTATGTATGCAAAATATTTAATTAAGCACCTAGGACCTACGTACCTATATTATTTTCTTAAATCGTCCCTTTAACATTGATTATGTTCAGAGATATATAATTATACTTAGCATGATCGTATGTAACAGTACCTACTTACATTGACATAAACCCCCTTGCAAAAAAAACGGGCACCTATGGTTTTTGTATTTTATGGGCATAAAAGCTTACTTTCTAAGCTTCAATGCCTAAAAATCTGAAAAACCACAGGTGCCCGTTTTTTTTGCAAGGGGGTATATATAAACAATATTCACATACAGACACGTCTGTTACATTATTAAAAGTAAAATGACCTTAGCTTCATTCAATGTAAATAATCACAATTGTAGTTTTGTTGCAAATTTAATCGCAATTGAAGTATAGCAGGTAAATATTATTTAAATGTACTTAGTCTTTAAATGTGGCCGAGGTCTCCATCGAATAGTCGCTAAATTATTCTTCTTTTTAATCCCCGACGCAAAAAAGGGGTGTTATAAGTATGACCGTTATGTGTGTCTGTGTATCTGTGTGCCTGTCTGTCAGTCTGTGGCACCGTAGCTCTTAAACGAGTTTACCAACTTTTTGTTGGTTAGGTTATCTATAATTTAAATTATACTAAAACCATCAACCTTTAAAAAAACCTAATCTAACCGATTCAGAGACGCCCATATAAAACATATTTTGTAACAACTTTCAGTTTAAACTGGATACAAATATTATATATATAAACGATATTTTAACTAATCGAGATAAATTACTAAACATTAGAACAAAAAATATGCAAAGGTATGAAGGACACGGACACTGCTATAAGTAATCGAAAGATACGCTACAATTATTCTTTTATACCCAAGTATTGTACACCTATGCTCTTGTCGGTGGAGTAATCGCCACTCCGCACGGTCTTCGGCCAGCTGTTTGACTTCCTGACACGACACGACACGACACCCACCCTTTCCTTCACCTGCAGCATAGCTCTTAAATTTAAGAAGAGAAGATTGTACACCTATAGACCATCTCATATTAATTCACGCGCACCTCCATTTATGTCAGTTTTGCGGTTGAAAGTACAGCCACCATGAAGCCGAGGCCAAGTATCATTTTCATTGGATCTATTGAAACAAAGAACAATGTAAAAAGCAAACGTGAGGCGATGTCTATGAAACATTTGTGCTCTCGGTCACGGTCGGAGGCTCGCCATGCCAGGGTTCAAATTTCCACTTCCGCTCGACCACGAAACAATCAATATTGTTATCGCTGACTCTTCGTTGGAAAACAAACAAAACGAAATTAAGAATTTTAGGAAAGGCTTGAACAATCGACGAAATCAAGGTTGTTAACGTTGATTGGTCAACAAAAGATTCAAAGATGTATACAAATAGGTACAAGGAATAATGATTTTGGCTATAAGTACAAGGACATGCAACAAGAAAGTAGAGTGTTATTTATTTTTTTCTTTATTGTATTTCTTTTACTATACCTTCACATTCAAATGTAGGTACAAAGGCATTTATAATTAAATACATTTCAAGGTAAATTCAGTTTCAATTTTGCTGCATATAACTACCTATTCTCTATCTTTCCACTTTTTATCAACCACTACTGGCGGGAACTAAGTATATGAGCTCAACTGCCTGAAACCTTTAATTCTTCTGTGCCGTGCCATCATCTTTATTGAAAACGCCGCAAATCATGCAGTAACTAAAAGTTTTTAATTAAAACTGCACTACGCCGATGTTCTATAGATTCCGCACTGTCACTCTTCGTAGATTAGAATTTCAAGCGTTACTAATTTGTTGTATAACGTCATTTATTAGTTTCGGGTATTGGCTGATTAATGAATGTCATTTGAGTTAGTGAACTAAAGATACTACGAAATCATCGTGCTCATATCGATTGACTCCAAATACTTAGCCTAGGTACCAATCAACAAACTTAACCCCTAAAGCAGCGTTTAAACTAACTTAAAATCAAAAGCATAATATCATTCCAGTCACAGTAACGGAAACAACGTAAAAACGTCTTATACCTAATAGCATCGCGAACAGTCACTGAAATCTAAATAAAATTATAACGTTAACCGAAATAAAAGAATTGAATTGTCACTGTCCTTTTGCACAAAGCGAATAATAAGACAGTTCTTCAAATCGATGAAGCATCTGTTACGAGCATCAGTCACAATTCATTTTTTTTTGAACTTCCGCGATCGATTGAAGTCAAGTTTTTGTCGCAACACAAAAAGCAGTAATCTCATAAAAACAAACAATCTCTAAGCGCATAAATTAAAATTTCCGCTCGCTGATGCTAGTGACAAATCAAGCATGAATATGACTGGGGGAGTGATGAAAACCGGGACGATCAATATATTATTGTATTATGACTAAGGATGTTGAACCCGTTCTTTTTTATCGTCGAAATGATTCCAATATTTTACGGACATTTGCATTTTGCGCAGTGTGCTCATTTGGGGCGCAATCCAAAGACATTAATATTTTTCTTTACGTATACTGGAAACAAGACCTATTCTAAAAACACTCACAATCCACAATATTTAGGTATGTCTGCTATAGAGATATTTAACTAAAATTACCTGGTTCTAAATAAATAGTTCAACCAAACCAAAACTCTTCACAGAATTTCAGTTCAATCAAAATTTTTCCGTGTCTAAATCCTTCTCGTGTTCGTACCAACAAAACTTGACCATCATAATAATTATGCTAGGCTAGACGAAAAAAATTGCCAAGCACTTCGTCACTATGAATAATATCTCCATATTATTAAAGTTAACCTTAATTAAGTTATAAGAAGAAGATACATCTATCTATAATTAGGTAATTTCAGGTAGGTACTTTTACGTCGTATTCATTTGAGAGTGCACTAACCTTTATTAGTGGAATGTTCTTTAAGTCAGTACGTGCCATTAAAATAAATAAACAACTATCAGTAACAATTTGAAGTGTTAAGTGACTGGTGACTATCAAAAATTACGAGATAAACGGTGACAATGGCTGCTCGGTGACTTATGAAGTGATAATAAGTGAAGTACCGTCAACAGAAAAAGCAATACAAAAGCATTTCTTTTTCTCTAGATTTAAAAAATATATATAATTCGATATATTAACATTTTTGAAAATAAGGGTACAAATCGAAATTAATTTCAGCCACTTGATCCACTTGATCCTAGGCCATACACTTCCTCTACAAAGTATTGTCTGTAACAGGCAAGGCGATGGCCGAGCACGGTTTACGCGCTCTATTACCCTGCTCCGATAACCACAATCAGGTAACAGCCTCTTTGACATCTTTATGATGTTTCAAAAACCATTACTAACGACACCTTTTTAGTTACCAGCGATAGGCGCCCGCCGTAACAGTTCCAAACAAAACGTTTGGAGACATTCTAAACAAAAATCAACTTTGGCGGTCTAACCGTTATGTAATGATTGTTTTGATTTTATTTACTTTCTACTGTATAATTAATTTCTATTGTTACGAGTTTTTAACTAAGGGCTATAGTAATAGTTATTGACAAATGAAAACAATGGAACTATAACTTACCAAACTGCTCATAGTCAAAATAAATGACAAAAGTAGTAGGTACTTAACTTACTCGATTTTCTTTAGATTCTTTTATTTAAACAATTTTTCACCCTCCAATCATGACCAAAGTTACATATGTATTCCACAATATCTCTCAACCGTTTTCAATAAAGTAGCCAGTCTACTCTGCAACTCTCCGTCTATTTGGGCTATAACTTAGCGAATATGTTACCTACTTGGTACCTTAACATCCAGGAATATCCTGTCGAGACTCGTCGAAGTGTATTTAAAAATGTATGTAAGAAATCAATACGTTTAGAGCGGCTAACCGGCGAGGATCGGCGCGTTATGAGCGCATAAATCCAGTCAGCCGGCCAGAGCTGGGCTGTGAAACTTAGGCACGATAAACAGAATTCCAACTAAAATATTGTATAATCAGGTAAGGTATTTTGTGCTACAAGAGTGCTTTGTTTAAATGGAACAAGCACTTGCAACTAAGTTAGGTACTCAAAGTACAGAGACATTATCAATTTGTAGTCGTCAGCAACGTTATTAAAAGAGATCGCTCTGAAGCCCTAAACCCAATAGCTTACCATTTTTTTCTAATTGTACCTACTTGTTTTCTGTACTGCTTGTAAATAAGTATGTATGCTATTCGATAAAGAGACTTTTGTATTGTATTGTCATTATGTCTATAGCTGAACACGCATAATATACTTCATATTTGGTCCTTTCTGCAGACTCAACGGCTGGACGGATTTTAACTTTTAACATCATGAGGTATCAGTTGTGATACAAACAAACATGGCCTACATACTCATATGAGTTTCAGCGTCATTACTTAAAAACGACAATCAACATCGAATCTAACACGAGTGAAAATTTTCAAGTCTGGTTAAATAAACGGAATCCCTCCTTTAGTGGCATTTTGTTATCCTTTTTAATTAGTCACCTCGCCTATTTAACTCCTTTTTATTCTTTTTTTTTTTAATCCTAATGTCTTATTTCCTTTATTCCGTATGGAAGAGGTACGGCGTGTCTATTAATGAATTAATAAAAAAAATGATGCGCGACGTGATCTGGATAGAGACCAGTCAGAGCGCCGCGGTTCGTCCGACAGATATGAGCGTCCGTGGTGGTTATATTTTATCGAAAGTAACGGCTTCTAACGTACGGCCAATTTCATAATGCTTCGCCGGCCCGGCCGCCGTCCCTCCTCCGCTGCGAATGTGCCCCACTTATCAATTTGATATCTCGATCTGGAAAAATAATGTGCCATCATTGAACGTATCTATACATGGAGCAAACTGGCTTTTGGCCGACAGATTGGCTATAAGTCTACGCGGTTCCCATGTCCAAATAAAGTTACTTCGGAAATCGAATTTCCGTGGTAAGTAGGTACTTCTTGATAAAATTCAAATTTAACTCGAAACAGTAGTTCAGTTTTGTCAGTTAACTATTAAATAAAAGCCGTCAGAAAAATGACAGGTTAAGTAACGGCGAAGCGGACGTTTCTATCTGTCAAATAAGTCATCAAAGCGTCTGTTAACTCAATTACTTAGAGATCAACACACGGCTACTGTGCAAGATTAACAGTCTAATATTGTAAGGAAAATAGCACCTAGATATAATGGGAGAAATCTCAAAATGGTTACGCAGCGTATTCTCCCGGTAATCCTCTTCCATAAATCATTTAATAACTCGAACATACAGCCACACACTGAGCCGTTCCTTCCGTTGCTCAAATAATACTACGGCTCTACATTCTGAAAGAAACTGTAACAGAGATACTTCAAAGACGTATTTTGCGATTCCAAACGAGACATTTCTGACTTATTGTAAATAATATTTGAATAACGTAAGTCCTAGAACAGTCTCATGTAACGCAAGAAGTGGAGATGCAAAAGGAATCCTATAGCCACGCGTTAGAACTGTGCGTGGAATATCTAGAAACTGAGTCTGAATTTTGTGAATGGTTTATCCGTAGGTCGGGACGATTGCCACGAACTGCCGTCAACCCTTGACGTCGGGGATAAGTTTGACAGATCATGCATGAAGATGATTTAGGGTACGAGTGACAAGACAGTGACATCCTACTGGATTAACATAATGTATTAATAATAGGCACAGTTAACTGTCAAAACATAATAAGGCTGCTTATTGCGTAACTTAATGTCGTTTCACACTTTACTTTTAAACTAATTTTATGACTCCAGATAAATCTGGAATCATATTAATTCGCATTTTTGTCAGGTTAGATTCCTAATTAGATAATGCAAATTTTCATCATAAAATCAGATTCCCCATAAATTAGAATTATCAGCTTGTCATATCTCAAAACTTAGCACATTAATGTGGTACAACAAAATTTTGATGGTCTAAAATAAAATTTTGTGGCGAAGAAAACCTATCAAATAAGCTAATAAAGTCTGTTGACGGTTGACCGCACCACTGACCTTTCAATCAACGCTAACCAAATATTTAGCATTAAAATATCAACTCTATTAAATGACAACCGGAAAGTGGTCGTTAAATTTGGATGGAGGCGGGTTATAAAAATAAAATATTAATAATTAGCTGCAGGAGGTTAATAGTCCATTAGGAGTGCTTTCACGCGGCCGCGGCGTCTGGCTGCGCGTGCCGGTGTGCGCCGCGCCGCGCCGTGACAACATCATTTCGTATATCGTTATGGAAGTTTCTTCCGTTAATATTCAAACTATGTATTTTATATTGGTTCTGATAATATTGGGTAAAATATTCTGCCCTCCTAAGCCAGAAGGCGTTGACTCGAACAAAAAAGAAACACTAAGTTATTAATCTATACAATGTGGTGCAGAATGACATAAGCTACAGAATAGTTTTAATAACCCAAAAGTGTTGTGTGTGTGCTCCTTTTGGCTTGAGGGCAGTATTATAAACCGTAGAAAAAATTAATTGATAAAAACTAGGTATGTAATTATTAGAATGTAGTAACTACCTATATCAATAGTTTTTACAAATTCGTTAGTAAAGATAGAAGTACGTTTTCGCTTACAAAATTTGTTTCTTGCACAAATTTCCGCTACGAAAGGAAAAAAATTATGAGCGACCTCAAGTAGGTAGTTATAAATAAAAAGATAATAAGGAAGCATCTCTTGTCATCGCAATCGCAAAACAAAATGCTTTCATAGAAATAATGACCAAATAACGGTACGCAAAAAACGCGACGCTCCATTGCATACCTAAATCTTAAAAACTTCAACAAAAAGATTCTCGTAATCAACGAGGTGATCTACCAACTTCCTAAAGTCGCAATATTAATCTTTGTTAAGTACAAAAAAGTTGTCAAGTGTGAACCGATTTTCTGGATTTGGGTCTTTCACAGACTTTACTAATTATGGAAAAATAATAAATAAATCTTAACATTTCTTTCTTTTACCATGCCATGGTCTCTCAAATAGAGATGTGTATTGTCTTGTTTTATCCGTTACAAGTCCATGCTCAAAGTATGTTTAATTTTAATGATACTCAGGGATATGAAAATGGTGAAGTGAATTATTAGGACTGAACCCCAAAATCGAGAGCGTTCATAATTAAAGCAGCGTTCGGAGGAGCGGACAGGTGCGGCAGAACCAGCATAAGCCAACAAGAGCACGACTACCCGAGCCGCAGGAAAAAACTGTAGCATCACGTCGAATGTAAAAACAAATTATACTCACAAAAGAAATAAAGACTTGCTGACGGTGCGGTCACAGTCGACTGTACAGACACTCCGTTGCTATGAATTGGTTTCTTTCTTCATAAAATCTTACTAGAATGACGGAAACTAGCGATCCTTGATTGGTTGAACAGTTTTCCAATAATTATTCCCTACAAGAACACCGGAAATGAAACGCTTTAATCGATTCTGAACCGCGCCTCGGTGACGTGGCGTTCGATTAACAGAAATTATATGGCGCGACGGATCTCGTCAACTTTGTTAAGTGTATTGTTATCACGGCCTTCAGTAAAATAAAACTAATCCAACTATTGTCTTAGTCTTGTCATTATAATCGCCTACGAGGAAGTTTATTCAGTTTCAAGGTGAGCAAACAGCCAATTTCTGTGGTTTTTAGTGGTTTTAAATTACTATAGCGCGATTAACGAAGTTATAAATTGTGTGAAGGTTATCCTGTCTTACCTACCCGTTGCTGTTGCTATATGTAGAGCCGTGAAGATATAAACTAGCGTTGTATTACCAAGGCATGTCTTGTAAAAGCATCATTACTTTGTATACAAATAACATTAGATACGCCACGTATGAAGTATGCCCGTGTCAGCATTAAAAATTAATGGCAAACGAAAAGATGGGGCCACTCTGCAAAATTTATATCACATCTCCACCAATGACAAGAAAACTGTTACGGTTTGCGGCGGTCTGAGTGTAACATTAAAAATTCAAGTCGTCTTACCCACTTGTGTGAGGGATTGCCGCATATTTGTCTGTGGACAGCATTTATATTTTTTTGGTTTAGCAATAGAAACCAAGGGATAGTACGAAAAGAGAATTTATGATGTTGTTCTCTCGTTGGGGTTCGGATTCAGCTTATGATTTTTTAAATATTAGGTCAAGTTGCTGATTCAGATTCAGATTGATTTTTCCTCAATATATACTTAACCATAGTAGTGTATTATTGGGCTTTTCAGAACAGATTTTGTTCTGAAAAGCCCAATCGTATCTAGGGATGTATTTCTGTTCTGAAAAGCCCAATCGTATCTAGGGATGCATTTCTGTTCTGAAAAGCCCAATCGTATCTAGGGATATATTTCTGTTCTGAAAAGCCCAATCGTATTTAGGGATGTACTTTTCTGTTCTGAAAAGCCTAATCGTATCTTGGGATGCATTTCTGAAAAGCCCAATCGTATCTCCGGATATCGTTTAACAGATTCTGTTCTGAAAAGCCCAATCGCATTTGTAGATCGTTTTTTTTTTTTATCATACATAAGTACATTAATTTGCGTTTAAAACCCACAACACCTAAGACTATCGTAACGTATAGACGATTCCGATTAGAAAGGCATTATGGAGTTTGTTAAACAAACACAAACGTTAAATTTACAAAAAGTTTTTTCAGATTCTATGAAGGTACGGTCAGCTGCAGAGAAAAGGTACCCCCCTATAACGGCGGTATCCATACTACCGCCATTAGAGGGGGGTACCCTTTCTCTGCAGCTGACTGTACATTACCGTCATGGAAAGCTTTTACCAAGCACAATTCGTTGCCTTGTTTGTGGTCCATCTAACTGCGGAAAAACAAATTTAGTTATAGGACTTCTCCTGCACAAAAACGGGTTAAATTTTCAAAACGTATACGTATACTCTAAAACGTTATTCCAACCTAAATATAGATTCTTAGAAAAAGTTTTAAGAAGAGTACCGGAGGTTCAATATTCAAAATTCAATGAAAATCATCACGTTTTAAATCCAGATAAAGCGAAACCTAATTCTATAATTATATTTGATGACATAGCATGCGAAAAACAAAACTGTGTGCGAGATTATTTTTCTATGGGTCGACACAATACAATTGATTGCTTTTATATAAATCAAACATATAGTAAAATTCCAAAGCAGCTAATAAGAGACAACGCGAATTTAATCATTCTTTTTAAACAGGACGATACTAATTTGCGACATGTGTATAATGAACATGTTAATACAGATATGTCATGGGTAAAGTTTAGAGAAATGTGTGCTAACATTTGGTGCACTCCCTATAATTATTTAGTTATAAATAAAGACTGCGAAAGAAATAAAGGATGCTATAGAAAAAATTTTGACACGTTCGTAATTTTAAAATAATTAGGACATTATAATAATCGTCACTGCAAAATATTATTCATTACAAATTTGATGGCCACACAGAACGTACGTAATTTTTACAATGGATAAGGAAAAGGCAATTAAACAAGAAATCGTTAAATCTGCTGAAGCAGTTAAGCGAAAGGTTAAAATGATGCGTGATATGACGAGTGAAAAGGAAAAAATTCTTGAAACAGTTTTTAAACCTATATCAGATCCTCTTAACCAAATAGTAGGTCAAAGCAGAACCTGTGCTCAGTTTAATAATAAAGGTATTAGTCCCGAAAGCCACAGTACTCCTAAAAAAATTAAGCTTGATCATAACGAAGAAAAACCAAGTTTGTTTAATGACGATACAATTTATGAACTAAACCATGATGGAATGGAAAATGGTAGCAGTATTTTGAATAAAGATTACAATTTTGATTCGTGCGAAAAAAATGAAACAGAAAATGAAACAGAAAATGAAACGGAAAACGAAGAAGAGGATAATGCTTCATCTGATGATCTCACATTTGAGTCACTTCCCAGTTTGGATCGTAATTATTCGTCTCCGCTTTCATATTCCGCGAAAGCATTTGAAGATGTGCCTTACGGAGTGAGACTTGAACGAGGAAAACTTATGATGGGATCTCAAAGAGTTTTTGTCGCAGAAAACACTATTACCATTAACTCAACTACTTACGAAAAGACACCGGGGCTTGTACAGTTGTTATTTAAGAAAATACCGAAATTGGATTTAGTTACTGCAGAAGACAAAGAAAATTACAAACTCATATTAAATCAAACGAATGCTCACCGTAGAGATTTTGACTCTAAAAAAGCTATTAAAGGCAACAGGGGTTCTAAATATTTACAAATTATCAAACCTCTATTCAAACTGTATAGGAACTGTGAAAGTACAGAAAACCTAACAGTGGGTAATGGGTTATTAAAAAAAGTTAAGTCTAATATCGATTATGTATATTGGGATGACCCGAATGAGCTAGTTAATCGATTAAAATTACTAATCGCTTCTCGAGAAGCTGGTAATACCGGACTGGACAATGAGATTATATCAATAATAGAGGAACTGCGTGAAAAGAACATTATATAATATAAATGACAATTTTTTCTTCATCATATCAGTTGAAAGATAGCCCGATTCAAAGGCGGACGCACTATGAACGTTGACAAATTTGGACATCATGTTCATAAACGTCTTCGCTTCGACCAAAATTTCATTAACTGTGATGAAACATTAAAAAAATCGGAAAATGGAGATTTTGATTTACGCTTATCGAGGTTGAAAGGTTTGAAGTATCCAGTTTCCAACGATGATGCTGTTAATAAGGAGTACGTTGATAACATAAACAAAGTGATTCAAAGTAATTTAGCTACCATTTTACTTCGGCTACGCCACATAGACTCTATTTTGAAACAAATTGATGAAAAATTTTACACAAAAGAAGATATTAATAAAATTACAAGCAAAACAATAAAATAAAAGGATACAAATGAGTAAGCAAGATATTGTTAATGAAATCCATAGAGATGCTCGAAAAAATTTTGTACGTCGCGCTGTCTTATTAAAAGGTATAGATGATCTATGGCAAGCCGATTTAATTGATATAAAAAAATTCGCTCATGTAAACAATGGTTACAAGTATATTCTTGTTGTGATTGACTGCTTTTCAAAGTATGCCTGGGCTAAAGCAGTTAAAACCAAAAATAAACATGAAATAACACAAGCATTTAATGATATTCTGGACTCTAATCGCACCCCTATTAATTTGCAGACAGATTTAGGCAAGGAATTTTATAACCATGTTTTTCAACAATTAATGAAATCTAAAAATATAAATCACTACTCTACGTATTCCACGAAGAAAGCTTCTATTGTAGAAAGATTAATAAGAACATTAAAAGCGAAAATATACAAGAATTTCAGTTTAGTCGGTAACTACAGATGGATTGGAAAGCCACTAGATAACGCTGTCAAAACCTATAATGAAACTGTGCACCGTACAACAAAACATAAACCATCTGATGTCAATTCTTCAAATGAGCACGAAGTGAGACAAAACATCTTAAATGGACAAAATCATTCCAGTTCACGGAAAAAAAAGCTTAAAATAGGTGATTGTGTTCGAATTAGTAAATTTAAATCTGCCTTCAGTAAAGGGTTTACTCCAAACTGGTCTACTGAGCTATTTACAATTGTTAAAGTAAAAAACACCAGTCCAGTGACTTATCAAATTGAAGATTCGCATAAAAATATAATACTCGGCTCATTTTATGAACAAGAACTTCAAAAAACAGCACATCCAAACGTGTATTTAATAGAAAAAGTTATCAAAAAGAAAGGGTCGAAAATTTTCGTTAAATGGTTAGGCCTCAGTGAGGCGGAAAATAGTTGGATAAACAAAAGTGCTATTGTCTGATTATAAATATATGTTTTAACTAATTTCTCTCCATTAAATAAATAGAGATGCAAGGGAGCGGACTTATAAATAATTTAATAAATAACTTACCAATTGAATTGCATTTGCCTGGATACAATTACTGTGGACCGGGTACAAGATTAAGAGAAAGATTGTTAAGAGGTGATCGTGGCGTAAACAAATTAGACGAGGCGTGCATGAAACACGACATTGCGTACAGCAGATATTCTGATTTGAAACAGCGTCATAAAGCTGATTTGGATTTGATAAAAATGGCGAGACAGAGAAAAAATGCAACTGATTCAAGCAGAGGTGAAAAAATAGCATCATGGCTAGTGAACAAAGTTATGAAAACTAAGTTAAAAGCGGGTGCAGGTATTAAATCATTTAAAAATATTGTTTCTAAAATCCGTTCTCAAATCAAAAAATATAAACCTAAGAGTGATATATCAACTATAAAATGTGCCTATAAAGCAGCCAAGAAGTTGGTTTCTAAAAATTCCCGAATTCGCCTACCCCGCATTATTCCAATACCCAAAACTGGCGGAATATTACCTTTAATACCTATTTTCGCTGGATTGTCGGCTCTCGGATCATTAGCTGGAGGAGCCGCAGGTATAGCTAAAGCTGTGAACGACTATAAATCAGCTCGTAATAATCTACAGGAGTCTGAACGGCACAATAAAATGATGGAATCAATTGCTTTAGGTAAGGGTTTGTACGTCAAACCTTACAGAAAAGGAGCTGGGTTATTTTTAAATACGACAAAAAACTGAACAGAAGGCTACCAAAGAGAGCTCTCACAAACGTAGACCTATTAAAGTATGGAAGTGACATACCGCACTTTAGAGGCGTCTTCATGCGTGATAACTTACCGAAACGACCGCATCGTGTGGAGTGTGCAATTGTTAATTTAGATAGTTCTGAGAACTGTGGAACTCACTGGGTAGCCTACGTAAAATTAGACACGTATTGCGAATATTTCAATAGTTATGGAGATTTAAAACCTCCTGTAGAACTTACAGCTTATTTAAAATATGATATATTTTATAATTATGATACATATCAAAAATTTAATACAGTAAACTGCGGACACTTATGTTTAAAATACTTAAGAAACTTTTGGAAGAAATATTATAAATTGTAATATTTCGAGCGATTGTTATCAGTTTTATAATGTCGTTCACACTATCAATAACAGGGATAAGTTCAACGCTTACAACAAATTACTCTCCTCCTTTACAACTGGAGGGAGAGTATGAGTGTGGGCTTTTGTATTTCTCAACATTCAATTCCATACCCAACATTGATAGTAGAAATAATCGATTCTGTTATGGAGATAATGAGCCTATTGAAATACCTGAAGGATCTTACGAACTTGAAGATATCGGTGATTTTTTAAAAGAAAACGTTAAAGACTGTACCTTCAAATTATTTTGTAATAATAATACATTGAAAACTAAAATATTTTGTACTAAAGATATACATTTCGAAAAAAATAACACCATTGGAAGAACTTTAGGGTTCGGAAAAGAAATACTGAAAGCTAATATAATAAACAGTTCTCGGTTTCCTCTTAGCATTCTATCAACGACCGTTATCAGAATCGAATGTGATATTGTGAGCGGATCATTTGTTAACGGAAAACCAAGCCATATCGTTCATGAATTTGTTCCTAACGTGCCGCCTGGATATCGCATCATAGAAGTTCCTAAAAACGTTATTTATTTTCCTGTAAATCAAGACACTATAAGTTCTATTAATGTGCGCATTCTTGATGCAAACAATCACCTAGTTAATTTAAGAGGAGAAGACATCCAGTTGTATTTTCATATTAAGAAGAAGTGATTATGTTAGATTTTAACAAAAAGTCAACACGTCCTTCCGGACATACCAGTTTATCAAATATTGTCAAGAGGAGAACACCTATTAAATTAACAAAGGAAAATATATTGTTTTTAAAACACATTGGATTATTAAAATGAGTGAAATTCTGAATATCACAGATCCCTTTTCGGAGGACAATAGCATTGAAAGCTATGAAGTCCATTCCTATAGACCATATGTGACTACATTCAATAAAAACGATGAAATTCGTATACCCATCAATCAGCAAGATTTGTATATATTACCATCCGCGAGTACCTTGTATTTAGAAGGTACTGTAAAGGTTTATAATAAAGAATCAAAAGCCGAGGTGAAAAGTATTGAATTCACAAACAATCCATTTTTATTCTTATTTCAAGATATTCGTTACGAATTGAATGGGGTTGAGATAGATAAAGTAAAAAACGTTGGTATTACCACCACTATAAAATCTTTTCTGTCTATGAATATTAATGAATCATCAATGTCAAAAGCTTGGGGTTGGGATATTAACGGTACAAAGAATACGGATGAGGGGCGCTTTGCAGTCTCTCTACCTCTAAATAAAATTTTAGGTTTTGCTGAAGACTTTACTAAAGTAATAATCAATTGTAAACATGAATTAATTCTCCTTCGGAGTAACACGAATTTGAATGCGGTAAAACTTAATACTAATGAAGTCTTGGATGATATCATTATAAATAAAATTGTATGGCGTGTACCTCATATCAAAGTGTCAGATCGTCAAAGAATTAATATGCTAAAGTTGATGGAAAAAGATCGTCCCTTAAGCGTAGTTTTCAGAAACTGGGATCTGTACGAGTATCCACTTTTACCGAAAACTACTAAACATACTTGGTCAATTAAAACGTCTTCTCAGATAGAAAAACCGCGATTTGTTATTTTAGCTTTGTCAACGAATAGAAAAAACAAGTCCGGAATGGATTTTTCACGTTTTGATCACTGTAATCTACGTGAAGTTCGAGTATTTCTAAACTCTACTTATTTTCCGTATGAAAACTTAAACGTGAAATTTGAGCATAATAATTATGCTTTATTATACGAACAATACGCCAGGTTCCAACAGTCTTATCACGGCCGTCATAGAGCTGAACCGCTTTTGAATATACACGACTTTAAGGGCTGCGCTTTGTATGTGTTGGATACGTCAAGACAAAACGATCACTTAAAGACAGGCCCGGTAGATGTGAGGATAGAAATTGAGAGCGATACAGAAATTCCAGATAATACATCGGCTTATTGTCTTATTTTTAACGATTGTATTGTGGAATATAAACCCCTAAGTAGCATTGTGAAGAAAGTATCATGAATTCAAATATTTACATAATTGATGTGCAGGGCTTCAAGGACAAGGATAATAATTTTATAATAAAGGAATTAGCCCTGGTTTCAGAAAATTTTACGCAAGTTTATTTAATAAAACCGCCGTTCCCGTATTCTAAGTTAACAGATAAAGAGCGACGGCGGGTGCGGTGGATAGAAAAAAACTATGGTATAACATGGAGTGAAGGAATAATTGATTACAGAGAATTCAAAAGAAATGTGCAGCATTTCTTAAAAAATAAAACTATCCTAGTGAAAGGTTTAGAAAAAGTCAAATGGGTAAAAGAATTATGTTCCGATTGTGATGTTACTGAAATAGGAGAAATGGGGTGTCCAAAATTTGAAGAATTGTATAAAATGGTTGTTGATGACGGCAAACCAATTTTTAGTTGTATTAAACATTTAAAAAGATGTGCTTTAAAAAATGTAATGTGTATTAGAAACTGGTATAGGAAATATAACAAATGTTATTAATAGTTTAAATAAAATGATGTTATTGGTAATATAAATGTATTTTTATTTTACTATTCAATTCCCCAAATTTACGATTCAGGATAGTTATAGAAATAAAACAAAATATACACTAAAGGAAATTATGTTTATTAAAAAAACATACATTTATTTGTAATATTACACCTTACATCTAACTTAAACATTTAATTATCCTTAAATTATTAAAACATAGATTTATGACCCCAGGACAAGGTAGAGATTTGATTCTTCAGTATAATGCGTTTGTCATCATTTGACGATAACGCTACTTTTTTCACAGATTGCGTAAAAATAACATGCTTCAACGATTTAAATACAATATTTGTTTTCCTTAGCCTTTCTTTATTTAATAGAACATTTTTATAATTATCAAAATCTAAATGACGCAAAACATGTTTTTTTGTGCCCTTAGCTTTTTTCAATTGCTTCTTTTCAGTTTTGATACAATACAATTTAGACCTGAGACCTACAAATTCGCTTATTATTTCACCACCAAGTTCGTCTTTAAATAAGCCTGGCACTTTTTTATGTTGACGAGTTATACCATATGCGTTACTGACAGAATAATTACTGGTATCAAAGTAAGGTTGAAAATTTAATTTAATATCTGCATATAAATCGTCTGTATTTATGGAATATAAAAAAGAGTCGGTATCAGTATAGCACAAACTTAAATTAGACCCGTAAAAAGGTTTCATATAAGAATAATGAAAATCATACATATGAGATTTTGATATTTCCAAAACAGTAAATCCGATATAAATTGGTCGGTCAAGTTTTATGGATTCTGGTTTCATTTGAATGGCAACAAAATTTGAAGTAAATATAGTTGAACTGTGATAATTAGGTCTGGCTATTAGACACTCGGCTCCGTACTTCTTTTTCGTTTTATTTTTATTATCATGCCATACATTAACCAACATAACATTTAACCTTTTCTCAGGGTCTTCCAACGTCTTTCCAAAAATAGCATTATTAAATAGTTTACACAAGTTTTGTTCAAATACAGATGTCGCTTTTTGTCTTAATTGCGTGTTCAGATCTATGTACTGTTTTAAAAATTGACTTTGCTTAAATTTTATTACTCTATGAATTTTTTTAAGTACCAAACCATGTTTTAAACATGTTTTTAAATGTACGTAATGAATGACATACTCGTATTTATCATATAAATTTGGGATAAGTTTAGGTTGCTTAGAACCAGGAGGTATGAATTTTTGCGGGCAGAATGGAATGTCGTTATGTAAGTCATGCAAATATTCAGGGTACTCTAAATCCACTTCTAAAATATAACCATAATTTGAATTATCTGGTACTAACCGGATATCGAGATTTTTAATTTCATCCTGTTGCAATAATTTGAAATCAGCATAAGGTAAACTACCACACATGGCGTAACCGTATAAATTATTACAGTCTATATATAATAAAAAGTTGTTAGGAATGTTCGGATCATACTTAGGCATATATTTATTATTTGCACTTGCATATCGAGTGGAACATAAACATACACCCCCACGAATACCCTTCTGAATCATTCGAATTATTTCGAGGTCATTAATAAGCTGTAATTTAACTTCTGTTATAAGTAACATAGCATCGAAACTTAAACTTGGAGCGGTCAGATAAAATGCAGGATCTAGTCTGTAGTTAACTTTAGAAGTTTGGCGAAATTTTTCGAATATGTCAGCTAGTAAAAGTACATCAGATTTAAGATAAAGATCGGTGTATTCTCCTAAATCCTTTAGTTTGAATGATTTCCATACAAGTTTAGCGTGCTCGTAATCACAATCTGATATAATGTCATTGGTCAACGAGTTGTAAAAATAATGTTGCTGAGGTAAACATTGCTCTTCGTAACGAGTCCAACTATTCATATACTCATATGGATAGACACCCTTACGTTTCAGTAGGTCGAAATGCTCTTTTAACGAATAAAAATGGGAAAGGTGAACAAAATCTTTTTCGTTTAATGTGCTTACAAGTTCTTCTAAACTAGCTCCTAAAAATTTGTAGGAATCCACAAAACGAACAGGCATAAATTCGTTTCTGTTATTGATAAAATATTTTGTAAACGATATATAATTTTCTTTATTTTTCGCAATAACTTTGATTTGACCTGGCATTTCCCCCAACTGACGTATAAACAAATGACTGTCGTATCCTGATAAGTTATGAAAAAATACGGGCACAAATACTGGTAAACGGTAGCGTATATTACAATAAGAATGGGCTGCCCCCCTGTAGCGTCCTGTTAAATGACAATGATCTCTTACGGAGTCACCGAGCAACAACTTGCGGCAAAGAAAACAATACTGAGCATTCAAAAAATCATTTTCTTCGTTCTCTGTAATATCCATTGGCTTCGGGTTCGAATAAATATTGTTTATAGTACATATATCCCGTTGCAGATATTCGAGAAATTTGGCTACACAGTCTTTTCCACGATATGAAACGAATTTATTGAGAGAACTGTCGTATGAACTCACAACGTAGTACGCAAAAGCGGCTGGTACATGTTCCTGTAATTTAATAGTACTTTCTGAACTATTTTTTCCTTGCGTTTTCGGTACCAACAATGATTCGAAGTCTGCATATATCACGAAAGGCATGTCTTGCATACGTTCAAAATTTTTAAATTCTATTTGCTCATTCTGGTTGGGTAAAATTGTCTTTACACCACCACATACGTGAGCATTTAATTTTTTTTCATTGTTAAAAAATATCATACATTCTTCACAGAAAAACAAAGATCCGTGGTGTTTGGTAAATTGATTTTTAAGCATCCGGCTTAGATTTTTAATAAGGCAATAATGAGTTTGTCGACCATTTTCTAACATTAATAAATTAATATGATATTGCTTGCGACATGCGGTTTTATACAGCGGACCAACGATTTCAGTTTTATTTTTCAGTGCATACACATTAACACTTATATGTTGGTTGTTTTTTTCAAATATTTTGATATCATTTAATCCCACAGGAAAAGTCATATTATCGATATTGAGAACGTCTTTGTAATGCGGATACGAAGATACCCGATGAACATTATTTTTAGCGGGAAATAAAGAAGCCATTACACACCACAAAAAGCAAAACACATCATTATTTTGTATATTAATACACGCTCGTTTTAGTTTTATATTTTTAGGTAAATCTATGAATCCTGACGCTCTCAGTGGGTTGTATTTCGTAATGTTTACCTCTAGGTATAAATTTCGCATAAATGCCCAACCACTATCTCTGTCTTGAAATTCATCAATTTTTCGGCAAATAGTGAGTAAAAGATTTGAAAATAATTCATTGAAATCATAATTGGGATGTATAACTATATTTCGTGTCGCAAATGATTTTATATCGCAAGTATCGTTTTTAAGTAAAGAAAATTCTGCAAATAATTCAAAATTTACTTTGATACTACTGAAAACTGATTGCCTTGCATCCAAAATTTGATGAATGGGGGCGCGAATGTCGCGTATAAACTCGCCAGGGGGCTTACTGTCAAGGCCGTGTTCGCGGGCGCGCACGCGGTATGACGCAATCTTACTACGAAAAGCGCTAGCAATTTTTTCGATCCCTTCGCCGTTATCTATCGAGTTATTATTTTTATGCGTTGTACTTCGTAAATGCGCAGAAAATGCTCGACTAGCAACAGATGTTTCGCAAACGGAACAAAATATCGATCTGCTACCCATTATTTTTATAAATGATCTATGCCTAAAAATAAAGACTATCGGCAAATATTACAAATAAAAGTATCAAGAATAATAATTATTTAAAATCACGATAGAACACTCCGTCTTTGATGAAATACTCCCTACATAATTTTAAGGTTTCATTTATATTCGAAACCACTGGCGAATTTGAGTCTATCTGAATTTTTAAATTTACAAGAGCTTTCTCCCACCTATCTTTCGGGTCAATAGATTTTATGTCAGCAACATTATATAATTTCAACTCTACAAAAAGGTCACCAGATAACTGGATAGTTCTACGCACTTTTCCTCCAGGAACTTGCCGTATCAGCGTAGACTGAAGCACCGCACTCTTTTGCTCGGCACAGAAGCTTTCGTCTTCACTGTCACTGCAAATTACCCAGCCCGAGGAGCCGTTGCTTGGGCCTTCCTTGGACGCCTGCGTTAATTTTCTTGACCTGAAAACCATAAAACATGTATGTTTATAATATTGAAGAGAGTTTTGACTCAATGAAATATTTTGATAAATTATTTACTTACCTCGAACTTGGAACTTCGTCTTCAGGTTCATGCCGCGGGGTTTTAGACTTCGTTTTATTAGAACTGTAAGGAAAAAAAAATATTAGTAAGGTACCAATATTAAAAAGGCTATGTCATTATTATACACTTTTGACAAAATTACCGTGGCTTAGGCGTATCGTCATCGGATTCAGAAACCGTTCTCTTTTTAGGTAGTACCTTCGGCTTCTTAGACCTAAAAATAAAAATAAAATCATTTAGTAACAACATTTAAAGGACATTTCATTTAATATGTTTGATAGTAAAAAAACTATTTACGGTGCTAAGAGAGCTTCGTCACCAGATTCAGAAAGCGCGATTTTCTTTTTTAAATTCTTGGGATTTTTAGACCTGAAAATACAAAAAATGATTATCTGTTATTATTTACTCAGTTTAAAATAAAGTAAATTAATACGATAGGTGCCTACATTGAAAATGTTATATTATTTTACACTCCTTTCAAAAAAAAAAAAAAAAAAAACTCACCGGGGCTTAGGCGTATCGTCCTCGGATTCAGAATGCTGTCTCTTTTTAGGTACCCTTGGCTTCATAGATCTATAAAAAGAAATAAATGTAATTAGTAAAACACATTTAAAAAAGACAAGTAATTTAACCAGTCTAAAAACTATTACTTACCGTTCGTCACCGGATTCAGAAAGCGTGATATTCTGTTTCAATTTCTTCGGCCTTGAACTAGGAGCTGGGATCTCAAACTCCGTGTTTGACCTTGCATTCTTACCAATTTTTTCATAAGCAGAGTACTCCGAATCAGACCTACAAAAATAACTACGATATTATTTAAATCACAGACTTGTGGTAATAATAATAAAAATACTATGAAACACTATTTTTAAAAATGTATAAAAACTTACGAACATGATTTTAATGAAGTGTATCACTGTCGAAACTAAGGAATATAATGAACGTTATACGTAAAAAAGCCTGTTCTACGTAAACATCACGACTTTCAGTAGTTCTCAACCTGTAACTATTAATCGCGTATAGTTTCTAATAACAATAATGCTACAATATATACGAAAAAATTGGTTTTTAAAGGTTTAATACCACAGGTGCCGTTTTGCAAAATAAGCAAATGTGTAACAAACAAACGCATCGTATTGCACGTATCGTTTATAAAAGGAAGGCGCCTTCATCAAAGCTGCCGCTGCGGTGTGTCAATTATGCACCCACCAAATGCTTAATCACAAATAGAATACTAACTTCCGTCTCGCTCAAACATATTAAATTACGTTTGAGCGGGAGTAGAAAACATGAGTTGTCGATGTCGTATTAAATGCCTAGGTACGGAATAACCTTGTCCATGGAATGATATTAAGATTCACTACACTGAATGCGATGATTTGTATAGACAAACATATTATTTTATTGAAAACATGTCATAACCTGCATACCATAATTCATGTTATAACTTGTATTGATTGCATCAACGCGCTATCGCGCTAATTAATCGGGTTACATACCTAACAAGTAAATGGATTTACAGTTAACCATTCCTACTGGAAACTTTTAGAAAAACACACGTCGTTCGTGAGCGCCAACGTTGACATTTATTTTTTAGTAAAATGGTAAGTAGACAGCTTTAGTAAAATGGTAACTTATGAAATAATTGAAAATTATTTATTTACTTTTATGAATCCAGATTAAGTTATAAATTAATTAAAAATGTTTTATTTATTATTTACAGAGTAAATCCAGTTCGCAACCAATTAACATCGCAAAAAATGAGCTGACACCGCCAAGTTTTTATTCACAAGCTATAATTGAAGACCCGATATACTCTCAAGATTTCGACGCTTGTGTGGACGCTTACTTCAAGGAGAGAGATGAATGTTTAAATCGAGTTCCGGATGTTTCTTTACCAAAAGCTTCGAAACGGCCGAAGGAAAATTCAAAGAAGACGGGCAATAGAAAAAATAAACCCTTCGACAGCGCATTAAATTCCTTCATTATTAAAAAAATTAAGAAAGGCCGGCGAGTCATAAAAATAAGTATATCCAATCTTGAGGTGGACAACGAGTGTCAAGAGGTCGCAGTGCAGTATATTGTAGAAGATAACTTTGATGACATGTTAAATGCAACAGAAGTACTAGTTGATAAGATTGTAAAAAGATTAAGCAATGTTAACTATTAGATTTTTAAGTACCTAATATTTAAGTAAGTTTAAGTAGTGTTTAGAAATATTTCAAAATTATGTAAATAAAAACCATAAAATTACTATGAAAATAAACAATATTTCAAAATAATACGTATTTGACTCATTTAATTAGTTAATAAGTTGATTACGTACAAATAAATAAATAAAAAAAGCTTGCAAAATCGTCCACTAAATGAAATCAGTACCACATTTATTTGAATTTTGCATGTTGGAACTTGATGTCTTATTACTCTTTCTATCAATAAAAACTAGATTTACTTATTTAATTGTTATTTCGTGTATTTTTAACATTAAAATCTGTGATGTTGTGATGGTCTATTAGTACTTTATCTATGCATTATTCGCAATTGGTTTTAGGTTTAAACAATACATCATTGACACAGGTATACCGACGTAAAGCATCATGTTTCATGAGCCATCATACTGGTGCAATCCTAAATGTAATAAGTGAACTGTACACGGATCTTACTTTAAACTTAATTGTGATCAACTTTAAAAATAAAATTTAATTGCATTATTTTTATGAGTAATGTTAACTAAAACACCTCTGCATAACATAATGGTAAATGTGCACGTCACATTTACGTCACATCAATTAACCAATCAGAATGCCAGGCCTACATCGCGCTTACAGAGTTTTTACATTCGTTCATATAAATAAAAGTTCAATACTATGGTTTGCTGGGAAGTTGCGACCGGACGACCCCAACACGTAAACCATGCTATCTGGATTGGCCACCCGGAAAGCGTGTAGTGTTGACTTTGAACTGTGAATCTTGGGGTGTTCTGTATCTAGGCGGTCGATAGGTACAGCCACCCATCCATGGGTAATGGACCCGAAGCACGTAAAATGTAGCCTTCTGCCGGGAATCAGCTTCCTGGGGGTTGCGACCATGTCTAGCGAGCTTGATCAACTTGCCGGATGTGTTGTGCGGTAAACACCATAGTTAACCCAAGTCCTCGGACAGGGAGCGCTATGAGGGTGGCAGGCGGGATTTCCCTGTGACCCTTGCATGCAAACCAAGAGTTGGCCGCCTTGGAATGCGTGTTGTGTTAAGCTTTTGCGGTTTTAAACCATGAATTTTGCGACTTGAATCCGGTTTCAATCATAAAATTGAGCCTCACAACAATAGGTAATGTACCAAACCGAATGAAGCGATTTGAAATCGCGGAGCTGCATGTTATAATTAATGTTGCGAAAATTTAAAGACACAAAAACTTCAACGAAACCCGATTGAGACTATCAGTCAAACGCGGTTTGAGAATTATAGAACAGTTCCAAAGTTTAAAAACGATTGTTAGATATGATAGTAATGAGCATTTAAAAATCGATCCCTAGATACGATTGGGCTTTTCAGAACAGAAATGCAATATCCCTAGATGCGATTGGGCTTTTCAGAACAGAAATACATCCCTAGATACGATTGGGCTTTTCAGAACAGAAATGCATCCCTAGATACGATTGGGCTTTTCAGAACAGAAATGCATCCCTAGATACGATTGGGCTTTTCAGAACAGAAATACATCCCTAGATACGATTGGGCTTTTCAGAACAAAATCTGTTCTGAAAAGCCCAATAATACACTACTAACCATTAAACATTTTTATGGAGTTTAGTCTTGTTGCTATTTATTTATTCTTGAGTTAGCCTTTGATCTAACATTATTATTGATAAAAAGTCACAAGTGAAACAAAGCAATGATGACCTTTGCTTTTGCATGAATATATAAGCGCCATACCTACCTAATACAATTTCCGTTCATACAGTTCTTGTTTACCTACTGTTTGGCATTATTGCGTTAGAGTATTGTTATATAACGTAAGCAACCATTTTCATAAAAGAGTATCAATTCAATAGTATTCGAATAGAATTACATTCATTGCTTAATGAAACGATGGAATAACAAACCAGTAATCATTTATATTTTATAGCTTTACTTTCTTACTATCAGTTTCAACGAAGTAAAAATTTACCTATATTGTGAGATGTTGAAAATAAAAGCTCTAGACTATCTCATAATCGAGATAGATTTTGATGCCAGAGAATTGGGGTTCTATAGTAGTGCTGCCACAATTGACAGATCGAAGAGCGGCTGGCGGGAGCACATGTCGGCAGCTTCCGTTTCATAAACTTTAATGGCGTGGTTGACCCAGCTTTGTTTACTTTAGACGAGTTGACAACTGCACCATTCATAGTCATTCTGTTGAACTATTAATTGCTCGACTGCAATCGATATGAAACATCGCCCTGTGCTTGTTTATTTTAATGTCACGTATATTCGTGTGCGTTCTATGAGATTATTTATTATTAAATAATTTATAGAACTACCTTTTACTCACTTTTTTGTGCTAAATATCCACTGCGCTATTACAAGTGCAATAAGGCTAAGTTTATGTGTTCTTCGTTTTACCTGGACATCAAAACTATATAAACATCTTCATGCTACAAGACTGATTTATCCATTAAGATTGGTTTTTGGAGTCTTTGTATTTTTTATTTCATCTCCAAATTTTGTTACTTTTACGGTCATCCCGTAAAATCCATATCGAAAATACAAACTGAACCATAGATGCACAGAAAAACCAGAAAAAGAGACCAGCCCTGAGAATCGGACCCAGGTCCTCAGCATTCCGTGCTGTGTGCTATACCGCTACACCACCACTGGACAGGAGTATAGATTTCTCCATTTTAATTTATCCATGTACGAGGATTAAGCGCGAAAGATAGCTGCACAGATTTATGATATCGACTGTATCGTTTCGTATATATAGTTTAAAAACATATGTCGGCATCATTTACGCTCTCATTTTAACCAAAGCAAAGCTTTCATCCGTTAAATTACAGGTTGGGATAGTTAACTTGGCTAATAAAGCCATATTTTACACACGTTTCCTTAATTAACAGAAAATTCTAAGTCACTACTTCAAAATATCAGAGCGACTTAATCAGAGATTTCATCTCGTTATGTACGGGCGGGCGACGAGTGAGATCTGACACAGAATTCCCTAAAAATAATATTTAAAATGGTAATGGGCCCCTGGGTTCATAAATTGCCGTGCCATATGTCCCCACGTTGCATCTACTGTATACATAAATATGTCAGGTATAGTGACTGCCTGTGTATTATAACAGGACATGATTCTTGTCACTTATTTGTAGACAAGATCTGGAAAGTGCCCGGGATTGAGAAGTGACGGGCGGGAGAGTTGTCGCAATTGGGTAGTTTCCTGGGTAAGAAAAATATTATTTTACTTTGTCCTTCAGATAGATTATCATAATCAAATAATATTGGACACGTTCTTTTTCTTTTGTCCGTCAAAAAAAATAAAAAGATGAAGCGCGTCATAGTTTGGCAGTGGGGGCCTGTGACGTCACACCGTGCTAAAAATTGACGCACGATGTGACATCACGCTGTACTTTGACTGACTTACTTTTAGTACTCTTATCTTATTCGTATATCATGTTTGTTAAAATACACATTCGGTATTTTCTGATACCTAATCTCTTCTAAGGGTCTTATTCGATTTTAAGGACACTGGCCTATTGCTGGATGGCAATGAGAATAGTGTAGGTATATTTAAGTACACTGCCCAATTGCTGATCGCCCAAAATCGTCCAAAAACGCTGGCCTTAAAGCGGCGAGAGAGATGCAATGCATGAGTTAAAATTTTCAATGAAGTCATTGCTACGAACTTGGCCCACTGTACTCTTAAACCACATATGAAAATTGATTGACGAGTTATTGAATGTCCTTCCGACTATTCATTTTCATTAAAAAAAAGTTTTAAATTTTTATAACTTAGTACATGATAATTACATTCCAACAGAGCGCATCCAAAGTCCACCGGAACTAGCACACGCTGCGTAGTATTTTTGACACCTACAATTTTGCTATTTCGTGTATTAGTTAAAAGAGGAAAGCTAAAAATAGCGTGGCAGTACGTTCGTTGTATTCCCTTGAGGTATTTCAAATATTCACCCTATTACTTAGAAACTAATTACACAAAATGGACCACGATTCCAGGTATGTAGTTGACGAATCTTAAGTTTAAGTTATGAGTTTAGCGAGCAATGCACCACTATACCTCTAGAACGGTAATAAAATATTTTAATATCGCTAAACAAGAATATTAAAAAGCCTACATATTTAAGTCAGTATTAGCATTTTTATACTTACTAAAGGTCACCGACCGGGACTAAGGTCGCCTATGGGGCTGTCGGCACGTGGCAATGTTGTGACATGTTTCTCAGGGTTCGGTATTACTAGACGGAATTATTTAGATAGGTTTAAAAATTAACAAATAACTGAACTGAATATTGAGTTAATTCAAATTTACGCACTATTTACGAACCCTATATTTTTAAATAAGAAACTTTTTTTTTTCACGCTGAAACGCACCTTTCGTAAAAGTTTTACTTCTACGTTAACCGGTAAAGTGTGAGTCAAAATACAAATCAAGATCAAAAGTTCATTTCGCAAAGTCGGCGGGTACCTATTTATACCGTTAAAAGGGTGTTCTTTGTTTCGCCGACAAACTTTCCATTGATTATCATTTTAACGATTCATCGACTATCGACGAAAAGATACATCAAATATATAAAAATACTTGACTTGAAATTACTAGTAACATGTGGGTTGTTAATATGTTGTATGTTAGTATGACCTCTTACTCTTGGTGTACAAATCTAACTGATACTTAACTTTTTTTTACGTTGTGTACAGGTCAAATGAAAACATTATTCCTCCATGTCGTCCCCGACAAAAGCGAACATTTAAGCTAGTTTATTATGTGCCCGAATATGACGGGCAAAACAAACTCTGTTTTAAAGGTCCTATGACAAGGCACGCAATATAATTGACCACTGTTATTATACATATAAGTGTAGGAAGGTCACGGATGGAGCACATGTTCTAAGCGATGCGTTTCAAAATCTGTAACAGCTTTATTCACAGAGCTGCACCATTCTGGTCTCTGGTTTTGCGAGATCTTCCCAACTCTTGCATGGGATATCGCATACGGAGACATATCATTTTAGGACGTCCTTGTGACGCAAGAACAACTCCCACAGAAGTCTACTTTCCTTCTTTTAATTGGCAGTAAAATACGGCCTTAAGGAGTACAAACCCACAAAAACGGAGTACTAAACCCTTCCTATAAATATTTATATATTACAAGAATAACTGCCAATGCTATACCTATATAAAAAGTGCCAATTTTATTTCCGGACGTAAAACTACAAAAATAACAATCTAGCCACCAAAACCCTCATAATTTTGTCCTTTTTGCCTTAAAATCCCGCTAAGCACTCGGTAAGAAGGATCCAGCTATGGCCAAAGAAAACAATAAATCGTAATGACGGCGCGCCCCCCGGGCACCCTCAGAAGCTCGCTATTTTGGACTATAAATAAATGTGTAGATGGATTGATAAATATAAATATTAGGGGCGAAACGAAGAAAAACAATGTTTATGAAACTGGTGTCGTTCGCATCATAACTGTGAGTTACGACTTCCGACGCCTGCCGACATATGCTGCGCTGAATTTTTTCTAGAGGCTTGGCTCGCGCCTGTCTAGGATTTAAGTTTATAAATAGATTAATTTAGTATCTCGTGCTCAAAACCTACACCAGTGTCATTCCCGTGGAAGAAGATTAGGTACTCTTATATCAATAGTCGAGATTATACCCAACATGTTCTTGAACCAAGCCGTTGCATGCAGTTTACAGTTGGCAGTCCATTCGACTATCCTTTACAAGGAACAAAGTATTGGTTCGAAACATGTCAAGCATATTTCGACCATAAATACTTCTAGTGACTCCGCGTATCGTAGGAAAAAAATATGTCTATGTCTCACGGTAGTTATAATTTAAAGATGAAACTGACTTCTTTTGATCTTAAGTTGTGCTCACTTTTGTACAGGTTTTGTTCCTGCTAAAATCTATTCCTTACTTCTGTTTTTTGTGTACCTGCTCATTAGTATATACTTTATTTATATTTCTTTAAGTAGATTGCTTCAGCTTTGCTAACTACGAGTAAGTACTGTTGTCACAATCATGTTCCACGTCTGCATATTCAGCTACACACATGTTGTTCATAAGTAGGTATATTGTATTCTAAATTGCTATCGACGGCTAATGAGAACACAAAGGACTAAACTTAGAAGGCAGAATCAAATAGACATATCTGTCAAACGCATTGCATCACAAATAAATTTTCGCATAATAATAAGATTAACAAAGACATGATGCGTTTAGTGGCTGCTGGGACGGAGCGTTAGTCACAGCGATCTATACTTAGCCAATTGCATTGTCTTCTGAAATATCTATTAACGATTATTGACAAGGCATCGGCACGCGAATTCTGTTCACGATAGGTGCGATGAACTGCTATAAATATAATTTTATGTGCGATGCAACGCGACGCGACGAGCTATGTGGCGGCGGATCTGTCGAACGAGATCGACTGCCTGCAACACTTGTTTAATTAATGCTATTGCTCTGCGGATTACTTACTGTATCTGCGGAGAAAGATATTGTACTCGTAGTGCTGTGTAGCTAGAATACAACTATAAGCACATTACGAATGGCTTCAGTGCACTTACAAATAATTAAGGTAATATCCGAGTAATCGACAAGTAAATACTCAGTAGATGCACCCTGTTGTCACCTCTGTTGCTAATACCATAAAACTAAAGATGATAGATAACTATTGGAACTGCCACAAGCACTCGTACGTTGTTTTTCCTTAATTTTAAATAATTTTACTGTACGTTTTTAATTCACATTTTAGTTTTTTTTTGTAATTTCAAAATATGTCACAACAGGAATGATATGCATTAAGTACATTATTTTATTTCAACAATCCATTTCTTGTTCAATTTACTCGTGCAGCATGTTAATGATAAATTTCCAGCAATTAAAATATAATTAAAAGCGATTTACATTACGACTAATTACCAAACATACAACCTTGTATCGATAGCTGTGCCAGACAGCGACGGGAGGTATTGTTTCAGCTCTCGCAACAAATTAATGAATTCGCATCAAAATTGCAAATTGCAAGTTCAAATTGATACAATTCGACAATTGATTACAATATGCACACAAAGCGCTATCGCGTCCACAAACACAGGCGAGCAGTCAGACAGCTGACATCGATTCATATCGGCTCGGTCCGGGCGAGGGCAGCTTTTCATTTTGTATGTTAAATTAAATTTCCATGAAACAAGATTGAATTTTTCGCAATCAGCGCGCGTGGAGTTTGCTCGGAACGAATGTAATTTCAAGTTCCACTAACGCAACACGTATGCATATGACGCAGTTTTGTTTCCGAGCACTAGCTATATACTATATGCAACAATAGCTAGCAATAACTATATTGCTGACGTAATTATCCTTGCTTCCGAAGAAAATCCTGCTATTTTCTTTAACTCGTGGTACTCCCTTAATCGTTCTAAACACGCTTGTATACATAGAATCGGGTCATCGAATAATCACCGTCCATTGCGAGCGAAGGTAAAAATATACTTGACTATAAGTATATGAATATGAAACTTAAATTCAGTTCGTGGATGAAGCTTAATTATATTCGTCTTTCCCACATACCAAATAAGTTGTGCGGTGGATCTCTTAATAAGGGCAGTTATTTATTTATTTATTAAAGTATTTGTCAATAAAAAATAACAGCATTACAGCAAGAACCAACGCGTCGTTAAATTCAAATTATACAAAAAAAAATCACAAAAAGACGTTCCCAAAAATAGGAGTTATTTAGGGATTTTTATCCTTGTTTCCCTAAAGCGACGGAAGACCACACTCTCCGGCTAGAAGTCGGAGTACAGGAACATCTGTTGGTGCTTAGCCGGCACTTGGAGTTTGAAAGAGCGAAATTTGTTAACCCTATACTAGACTTGAGTGGGCGGATAACTAACTGAGCTCCTTCTAACCACCCCGAGCTGCCTCGTGGATTTATTCGAAGACCTTCTGTTCCGTCGTCTTCTTGTCCAAACGTGACAGATAGGCAGTGCCGGATTAGCCCATTAGCAAATTAAGCATTGCTTAGGGCATAACGCGGCGTGTTGGGAAGAACCAAAAAACGCATAAAAAAAATTGCTAGTAGATAAAAGGTAAGGCTGGTTACGGCTACTTATGGATGGGAGGGGAGCCACGGGCATGAAGTGCTTAGGGCATCAAATAGTCTTGACCGGGCACTGCAGATAGATAAAGGTACAAACACCGGGTACAGCAGCTTTAAAATATAAATGGACTCATGATTAGGAACCAACAGTTTTCTTCTCGTAAGGAATCTTGTGATACTTAAGTATATCTAGTGCAATCTACGAAGAAGACTGATTTTGTCAAAATTAGACATTAATGAAATTGTAATAAGAACCACGGCATGCGTCATCGTGAGTGATTCTAGGTACTTATAAATACTTTAGCAATGATAAAGTTAGGTTCGTTAGGATGAATAAATCATAATTTTGTTTACATAAACTCCTAGGCAACCTCGTCAAAGCAGCGAGCATCAAACCGCCGCGCAGGGCGGCGGCGCCGACCGCACCGCGCGGGCAGCGAACTAGCATCGGCTTAGCTAATTTACAATTTAATTATCAACGGGATGATGCATCGTTAGCGCGCCAAACCGAGTTTATGCGACTAATCAATTGTTTGACGCGGCCAATGCAATCACGGCGGCCGCTCGCGCCAGCGCCCGTCCGTTTACAAACTTTATGCAATGAACGTTACATTTTAAATTAAAACATTGGCCCGTGTGCACTTAACAAGCATGAAGTACAAGCCTATCGTTGTAATGCTGCTCATATTGAAGTTTAAAATAGAATCCGATAAGATTGGAGAATAAATGCCACTGTCTATCTTATGCTTTTTAAAAAGCATAATTACTTTTCTATTCAGCTCTTAAGTGTGAAACATTATAATTTTGAAAAGCACGTTCATAAATTTCGATACTGATTGCACGATATGTCCCGCTGCTTATACAAACGTGTTAAATTTCGATTTTATGTTTCAAAAGGTCGAAAAACCAACTAACCAGCCTAACCAGCCGTTGAACATGTGTTTTACATGTGTAATTGAAAGTGCCAGTGAAAATTTTCCTACAACATTTCAAACGCTAAATGAATTGTATTGGTATTCCTCACCAACGCCGGTTGACATTCATCTTCATTCTGGAATGAGTCTGATGCGAAATTTATTTGTTCTATTTATAGTTATTTGTAATATTGGTACCGCATTAGACGCCCTTATAAAATAAGTTTCAAGCGTCGCTTCTGCGATCCAATCGCGAGAACAATGCGGCGGCGTGTCGCGGCGTTGATTAAATATAGCGCAGAATCCATCAAGCAGACGACTCGTTGGGGCTGTTGCTATGGATTTATGCGCTAAATATTCGACAGGTGCCAAGTGTGTCGATAGTCGATAGACTCGATAGTCGATCGCCGATGACTAACGATGCCCCAAATTTTATTTCAAATGTCAAATAATTTGAGCACCTGCCTTGGGCCCTGGTAGTGCCCATCATTGTTGCGGACTGTACGTACACACACGAGTTCTTTCAGTAGGCTGTAGAGACTGTTTACAAACCAAGTATACCTGTATATTAAGTGTTATCGCCTTGCTGTATATAATTATTATATGTGTATGTAAACTCTGTATTGTATTTACAAAAATAAAGAAACAAACACAATAAGGTGATAATTAACATAACATAATTGTCACATAGTCTTTTCATTTTTATATACCAATATTTTGTTTCTTTTTGATCTCTGCGAAAGTAAACAAAACTAACAAAAACACAATGGACAACCGTTGCAGACATGTACACAAAGGTAAACTTATCATTTTAAGCGTGACTTGAAATTTTAAACGCAATACAAAATTAGTGTTTCTAGTTCAATGAATGCTGGATAATATAGTGCATTATTTTCGTCAATTGTTTTAATGAGTGTTATTTAATTTGACGTGTGTGAAAAATGAATTTATTACTGTAATTGGTACTTTGTAGTTGGTCCAACGAGATGGACGGATGGCCTGGTTAAAGCCGCGGGTTCACGGTGGATGCAGGCCGCTGCCAATCGAAGCAACTGGAGGCCTATGGGGGAGGCCTATGTCCAACAGTGGACGTCCTACGGCTGAGATGAATGATGGTGAATTGGTACTTTATTAAATAGAATGACCGAAGTATACCCAAGTCAGCAACAATACTTATTCAAATGCAGCAAAAATAATCTTGCTAACTTAGTACAATCATTATACAATATGTAATGAACCGCTGTCCATGTCGCACCAGCAGTCGCAGTCGTCGTGAGACTGTACATAGTGTGCACGTTCACAATTCGCTAATCCTGCCGCTACCGTTACGCAAGACGCCTGAGTTGAATATAAATGTAAAACACAATAAATTTCATGCCCCGTAGGAAATGAATATTCATCACGAAATCGCCATGCATATTCTCTTTCGCTACGAATTTCGTGAGCCCTAAAGACCAATTCAGTCTCTCGCATAACGAACCTTGTTTCTTACCGTTTGGGTTAGGGTTCGTCTGCGCACGCGGGTCCCGCTAAAGCACGAAACGGCGCCGAGGCATGGCGAACTGAGCTCTCGTAAGTTTTAACATATACCTAGTAAAGTGATTTACGAATAATTGTTGTGTTGGCGTATAACTAGAGAAATCTTTCCGCTGTTTGCCGCCGGTTAATTTATATATGAGGCTTAGGTAATTCGCGAGCCGCGAGTAATTGCTCTGCAGAACAATAGCTTTTGTCATACCCTTATCTCGTGCGCCACGTTTGTCTCTCTTCAAAGTGCTCTCTTAAGCACAATAACATTTGCTGAGAGTATCCTCGTGTTCTTCAAATTTTAATGACTTCCAACCAAAAATGGTAGCAATACGAGATTTGTGGAAAACAAACGCCTTGAGGCAACTTGACTTTAAACTAATTTAACCGCTTACCAATAAGAAACTAGTATGTGCTCTTAACTTAAGATAATTAAATTTGCAAATGGTACGTATGAAGTATATAATAATTACTGTAGGTAGGTACCTACAGTAAACATGCCCATGAGCGCTGCATTGTTGCATGAATTTTAACCTGTAGATATTTTCTGGTAATTTACGATGTTAATATACAGTTGCATTTTTAAATAATTTATAAGCACTTAATTTGATTTGAACTATTTTTAGACCATCGTCTAAGGGGCTGTTTCACCATCCATTGATTAGTGTTAACTGACGGTTAAATGTGATGCTGTCTCTATTTTTTTTGTTCGAATAGACTGTGACGACATCACATTTGACCGTCAGTTAACACTAATCAATGGATGGTGAAACAGCCCTTAAGTAATTTCAGACTTCGAGTTTATCTTAGCAAAAATCCTTTAAAGTCCCCTAATAAAAAAATAGAACAATAGAATTCTACAATGTTACGCTCATCTTTTACACTATCTACATTTGAATCCACAATTACTACTAGGTACTCGAATAATCATGCCATGGCATGCTCTTACATTAGCGTAACACTTAATCGAAACATGTGTTTATCGTAACATGCGAATCGGCCTAAGGCGAATTAGTTCTCGCACAATGCAATTTGAATGCACATTACACAACGGACGAGGTACGGCCGCTTTTTATTGCGGCATCGTGAGATCTTATCTCAGAACTGCCACTTCCAGCAGGCAAATTTCAGAACCACACAGGACTTTGCCATTTTGCACCCTACTGCCCTCAACACACAAAAGATATGAGCTTGCGGAGTCTCGACCGGCACAGGTGTGGGTACCGTCGCGTACGCACCACACACGCACCCTTTCCTACCTTTTTAAAGAATTTAACATCAAATCAGCAATAAAATTGAAAACATTTTGTTACCTTTTTAAATAAGTTCCATTCCGTCGAATATATCCGCCAATGGATACAGACCTTTGTTCACAGCGTTAAATGTATCAGAATGGAATGAGCTGTAATTCTGAAATCATTTCAGCGTTGATAAGAAGCGTTAATTTTACGATCCAGTGATAATTTGCCAACTTCCGACAGACCTCCGTCGCCCTAGTTGAATTGTTCCGACCATTACCACATAAAATTACCTGCCTACACCAATGCAAAGATAAAACATAGGGAGATAGTAGTACTTACGCCGTACCTACAATACATAGTCACCTGTCAAAGCACACAAGACAATGCACAAGTACCTAATTCAATTTTAAGAACTTACTAAGCTTTTCAAAAGGTTTAAAAGTCAAACCCAACTCCATGAAAGCTTTAAGAGTACTTTTGTTACTGGTAGGTACTTTAATAGATTGGAAAATAGCGTGGGAACCTTTTCTGTCCGGTTTCACTCAAACACATTGTACAATTTCCTGAGCAATGTCTACCTCTTCACTAAAAATGAATGAATGAAGTTTCTATAACTACAGTTTACTTCAGATTTTGTTTTTGGTGAATGCTTTTTCTGAAATATCGACTGCGGGAAATACTGTATGTTCATTTCGTACTCTTTATATTATTTGATTTGTGATAGAGTGCCGATGCAAAATCGAATTCAAGAGTGGACAGTTCGAACAACTTGTGCAACAAAACGCGATAGGTAGTTTGCACTTGAGTCTCCTCGTGACTATGGATACCCACTGTAATGTGGCTGAAACGTCAAAGTAATTTAAAACAACACTTACGTGATTACGTCATGCGAGTGGCAGTAGCAAAGACCCAATTGGTTTTTTTGTCTATAACAGACTTGCGTTTGACGACACGAATTCCGCCTTGCATGTAAAGTACTCTACGATCACGTCTAATACTAAGCAATGATGTGTATTTATCTATTCGATGCCCATTTTCAACTCGTAGATCTTAAAAGTCACTGTTTTCAGTAATTTCTCAGAAATAATTTGAAGATAAACACAGTTCAACAGCTTAAATCCTTCTAACTGACATTCTCACATGTCTGTGCAAGTAGGAATATAAATGCAAGTAAGTTATGGGGAACAAAGTCGGCTATCCGTGGCAACAGCTCGATTAGTGTTTACCCGTCGCATGCGCAGCCCGTAAGTCACACGCTTCTAGGGTTGTTGATTTTTTCTATAATACTACTTTTCTGTAATAATCAGAGCCCGGAATTTTCGCGGCATTTTTGGTCTGTCATGGTGACTTCTCACTTATCGACTTTCGACATTCAATATCGATAATATCGATACACCACAATATGTTCAAAAAGATTAAAAGTAGAGGTCAGCAATAGACGGTTTCTCTTCCAATAAACTTTTGAGCAGTCGAAAATATGAAATAGACATAAATATAAATTATGCAATTAAAACGAGGAAAAGTTAACAATTTCTAATTTAATAATTCCATTTCATATTCAAAGGTTGTAGTAGTGCTAATAAGTGTTCCATTAGTGTCTTTATAAAATATATTGCGATTATTATTTTGCAATGATATCATTTAGGTAGAGTCGATAAGTTAGATCTCATTATGACAGATCAAAAATGACGTGAAAATTTCAGGCTCCGTTATAACCATTATTTTTATAGAGATAACTTTGTATACTATGTACTTTCACAGGATTTTTATTGGAGTAGGTAGGGTGGCTAATATTAATTAGAAATAAAAAAAAAATTATTAGACTGACTTTTGCTCGCAACTTTGCGGAGATGGTCAAGTTAAAATTACAATAAAGTAGTTAAATATCTGTTATTTTGTGGGAATTTTGAAGTCCCTTTTTAGTTAATATAATCAAAATATAAATCAATCCTTTTTATTCCCTAAATGGAACTTTTGGAAAATTTATTTTTAGTCCACCTTTATGTCTCTCAAGGTATAATTTTTAAGCCTCTATCTCCTGCGGTTTAGTGTGTATTTTGTATGTCAGTCAGTTATTCAATATGTAAATGTATAGATAATCAGTTCAATCCATAAATTATAAAAAAATACTATAGTTTTCATTCATAATTTTGAAACCGTAAGTTCACCTTATAATTTACTTAAATAAATAACCGAAATAAAAAATAACATAATGAGATTATTTGGATAAAATACTGGAACAGGCATACGCTAATTAAGGTAATCATTACCCAGTTTTATTCAAAAAATAAAATCAAAATGATTTGTGGCAAAACTTTTTTTTTTATTAGTTACATTTATTACCTTGTAAAGCAAATATTCAGTCTAAAAATAAGTCAGCAACCCTAGATGTGGTACACGGTGCGATCACGGCGCGGCTGCGCGCACGCAGGACAGATTTGCGACTTTTCTACTTTCCTGATCGCTGCCCTTAGCAAGGCCACCCGCTCGACAACAACTGTTGTACCCGTATCTTAGTAACACGATCGAATCAGTAACGCATTCGTCTTGCATCGAAAGCCTCTAAATTAATTTAATGTTAAGAAGTTGTGTCACGACTATCACGAGCGGATATTTTTATTTATTGATGTTGATTATTTTCTCATTGGAATATTTTACTTTTGTCTTGGTAGACTTCAATAGCTACACAAAAGAGTACCTTATTTGTATTAAATCTGAGTAATACTTCTCTACATAAAACACATTCTTTCCACCCAGAACGCCTGTAAATTTCTAAAAGAACATAGGATAGTGTGAATGTATGAAAACGATATGTTATCGTTTTTAGGGTTCCGTAGCCAAAATGGCAAAAACGGAACCCTTATAGTTTCGCCATTGTATCGTCGTATCGTCGGTCTGTCTGTCCGTCCGCGGCTTTGCTCAGGGGCTATCAATGCTAGAAAGCTGTATTTTTGCACGAATATATATATTAACTATGCCGCCAAAACGGTACAATTTTTTTTTTTTTTTAAGTTTAAAGTACAAATTTTCACTAAAATCGAGCGTCCCCCCCCTCTCCTTTAAATGTAAACCGGTGGCTGGACAATTTGAAAATTCAGGATGGTAGTTAGTGTATCAAACGTACAAGGAAAACTATAACGGTTAAGTTTTCTTGAGAATCATTAGTAATGTAAGAGTAAATAGCAGACTTGGAATATTCCATACAAAATACGAAATCCTTAGAAAAATATTACTAAATTTTTTCGTAATGGTTACGGAACCCTATTTCGGGCGTATCCGACCCGCTCTTGGCCGGTTTATTTTCTAAGTGCCTTGAAACCACCTGTTTCCAACAAAGTTCGCCTCGTTGTATAATTGCAAAACGGATTAAAATCACTTCATCAGTAACAAAATTTGATATTCTGAATAAGCTACAGGTACAGTAGAGTTCATAAACTTGTGAGCAAAAATTTGATCAAAAATCTGAACACGACTCTTACGCAGTTAACAATAGAGTCGTGTTCAGATATTTTTGATCAAACGTTTGCTCACAAGTTTATGAACTCGACTGTACATATATTTTTTATACAGTCTCCAGTATGCAATCACAACTTTGTACCAACTTTACCCACAAATTATTTAGCATTTCATAATCACCACTGATTGTAGCAATGATGAGTCACTGAGAAGCATCCTGCTAGGACTTCGGATCATATTGTAAGTACTAGTTCCAACTGGAAAACGGGTTTTTAATTATAATTATTAGGCTGTCGAATCACGTAGAAGCAAGATGCTTAGTGTCTCGTAACGCTGCGGGTGACTTCGCACAATAGCCAATTATTTTACCGCAAGTTTTTACCAACACTGCCAATGCACCGTGGGTTGATTAGGCCACAGATTTTATAAAAGTATTTTTCAAAGCCATGATGATATCTCACAGATAATATTAGGGTACCTATCTAATAGAAAAGAATGAGGGGTTAACGCTGGACGCACCTACTCAGAATGATATCTGAATTTGGTTGCAACTGACCCATAGAGTTATCAATTATTATGCCATAAGACCTTGCGACGCTTTAAAACATTTTCTTATGTTGATGTTCTGGTAAATACTTGCGATTGTACTGGATTTTATACTCACAAAGTAATAAGAAATTCCAGACATTAAAATTCTTATTAGATCTTATTGAACATTAAAACTGAAATGATTAACAAGAATATTTTTTGTTAGATTCAGTAAATATCAATAAAAAGACAATAAATAGGAGTAAGTTTTAAGTTCAAAGATAAAATAAAACCTGTTGGACATAATGTCATGCGACAGATTAACTCACTGTTTTACGTAGAGCCTGCGGCGGGCTCGAAATACCCACGACATGCAGCGGTGATTTTTTCCTCGCTACGGTCCCGCGCTGCATGTACGTGTTAATTACCAACTTTCAGCCCGTGAGGTCTTTGTATTTTAATTTTGACAAATTCACAATTTCCCAGAAGAAATGGAAACATCGACCGCGGCATCTCGCCGCTGTAATACGGACAAGAAAATTGCTTTATTATACTCGGGTGCTCGTATACTTAGCTAATGAATATGTAGGTAGTTGTAATAAAACTTTTTATATCACGCCTCGTGTAGCGTTTACCTAAATAGGCGTGACTCATTTAATGGTGCGCTTAATTAAATTAACACAGTTCTTTCTTTTTGCGAGTAGAAATTACAACCATTATTCCAGGCATTCAACAATAACATTGTAAAGAAAACAGATAGAAAAATGACTAGTATAAGTACGACTAAAAATACATGAATTCGAACATAGAACCTCCTCTTTTTTAAAGTCTGTTAAAAAACACTTCAAAAGCATTGTATGACTTTAACAGCTTACAACTATTCACCAACAGATGGCGCCAGTAGTAGTAAGTTATGAAAATCATTTTTGAGCTGCAGTATTTTTAAGAATATTATTATATTCTTTTGGTGTAATAAATAGCTAGGTGTGCTTAGTGCTCTTGATGCGAAAATTACCTATTTGGCTTAGTTCCAACACGTAACGTCTAACACTGTTTCAACAACAGGCAACCTGCGGCGTACTGGCAGCTTAATACACCTACTCGTGCCTATAGTATGACGATTCGTATTCTCGTTTCAGTCATTACAACTCCTATCCATCGTTCAAGTAAAAACAAATTCAATAATATACAAACACAATATAAGTTAGCATACAATTTGATGCTAATAAATCAAGCGGACCGGTTAGAGAAAAAGACAATATTTATTTACCTCTTAAATTAGAATAAAATACATCGAGTGGTATGGTTTTGCAAACTTCTCAGTCGAGCCAGTCAGATAACAGATGTTACATAAAACAAAATTTTCTTTTTTCTACCTATGTATCTATCAACGGCACGCCATGCACCGAGAGCTGCCTCGATATTGAATGAGAACATACTCAGGTACACCGTACTTCTTAATCGTAAAATTATGAACCAGTTATAAAACCAAAATTTGGCAAAGTCAAAGTCAAAGTATCTTTATTCAATTTAGGCTATAACAAGCACTTATGAATGTAAAAAAAACTACCACCTCACAGTGCGATGAAAGTCGAATCACTCTTTTGTAAGATAAAAATTGACTCAATGTCTGCAGCACATCCCCATAAAATAAGGCCGTACAGGGCCGTACGAAATAATGCTATCAAAGTAAGCAAAATACATCAATGTGACAAACACAGACAACACATTTGAAACTAATAGAGATTAACAAACCTTTTTAATAAGAGTCTGCTTTTTCCAAGACATGTGTAGTGCCGGCTCTACATGTTAGACCCGAAAGTAATGCGTTAGTGTAAGGTGGAATTACATGAGTTTTCTCTAAGGCCGAGTTTAGACTTGCAAGAAAAATCGTGCAAGTTGCATTACATTGCGGCGCTCGATTGACCACTACAAACTCGTTGGCTATATGGCCTCGCAGTGTAATGTAACTTGCATGATTTTTTCTTGCAAGTATAAACTCGACTTAACAGTTCGGTTCTAACGTACCTCACTCAGGTTAACTAACGTTTACTCAAAATGTAAAGAGCTTTAGAGTTAGATACCTAAATAATGACAGACTTAATACTTATGAAAATAAACGATCCTTATTGATGGACATATACTTTCTCACCTTTGAATACAGAGCTTAGCAAATCATCAATAGTAAAAATCCATAGCAAAGTGAGTTTTAATTTAATTTTAGTGTAATATTAGGCCGTAGACTGCTCTTATTTACCTGTTAGTAGTGTGTAGCGGATGCAGCGGCGGAGCGTGCGCGGGCGCGGGCTGGCGCAGCGCCAACAAGGTGAATGCCACGACTGACGCGCCGGAGCAACCCACTTCGCGGATCGCGGAAATATAACCTGCCCTCTTTATCACAAATTTGTATCATATCGTATCGAAAGTGCCCTGCGATGTTTAATACCCCACAGAAGCAAAGCCTACAGCGCTGGTAAACTCAATCTGTGTTCAAATAGAGATTTTAAGAAAGCAAATGGCAAGTTCGATATTTTTAACCATTGATTGCACAAAAATCAAGGATAACTTTATATATGTAATCATTACAATCTCACTACAGGGTGATTTCGGGGTCTTGAGCAGGAGTGAAAGGGGTGATGGGGACATTCACACTGAGCAACTTTTACTATGGGACCAACCACGAAATGGAAAAACAAAATCTGCTATTCCATACATTTCGGATAGTTAGCGATCGATTATCTCTTGATTAGATGTTTTTTTTCGCGATTTTCCGAAATCACCCAGTAGGTCTAATTTTTGCTAATTACTCATGACACTTTTTTTCTCGATAAAAGGACGCAAATGAGCAAGAGGATCACTTGTAAGCGATCAGCGCCACCTATAAGGACTAGTAACCTCAAAAGAGATGCTAGTTCGTAACCTACAAAGGAAAAATATACTCTCACTTGAACCTAATAAATCTAATTTTGAATTGTAAGTAAGAGCCTAAGCTTAATGCGTACCTACGGCCACGATCTTTAATTTGCAATCCATTTCATAAAAAAATCCTTTGAATTGTCATACAAGATGACAGATATTCGAGCTTGAGTACCAAATTAAAAATCGTGACATTGCTTATAATATGTGATATCAAAGTCTATACTTTTACAGTTGATGCCCATGCTTTGAACTTGATATTACGTCATAGGTACGAGTACCTACATGAAGATTTAATATAGTTATAATATCATTAAATAAACAATACTAGACAAATTGAGATGATTCTCGTGTATCTTTAGTGATAAAAAACCTTCTAAAAAGTCTTAGGTAGAGCCAAGTCTCATAATTAACTATCATAGTTTTTTTTACTATCATAGTTCGTATACTTTAGACATTTGTAGTTTGACATATACTAACACATTTAACATTATTACATTGTTAAAAAAGCTATGTATTTGTCTTTTACTGCCAACTGCTGCTCCTGTCAAACAAATGTTCGAATAATTTGCGACTTTAAGCAAAAAACTTAATAATTTTGTGTATACGAAGGGGGTGTTGCATCAATGACATAGTCCGAACTTCTGCAACCATTTTTATACCCAGTGAATTATTTTTAATTAAAATAGTTCGTTAGACAAGGCCTTGATCTTTGCCTTAATGCTTCTTTATTCTTAATTTTGATGTATTTATTAATTTTTAGAATTTGACTAAGACCGTGGCCCAATTGCATAACAAATTACAAGCAAATAATATAAGTGAATTTCAATACAAAATCGCTATTACTAGCTTGTAATTTGTTATGCGATTGGGCCCTGTTTATAACTTTGAGAACTATAAATGTTACTCTCTCATATGACATGTGGTACACAAGTTTGGAATTTATTGTAAACTGTTACCCGCGACTACATCTAGAAAGAATTCGTTTACTGTTATCCCGCGACAACTTTACGGAATAAAACCTACGTTAGGTCCTACTGAAGGTCCAAAACTATGTCCATAAGAAATTTTATCTAAATTGCTTCAGCTATTTAGCGTAAATAGATTACAGACAAACAGAGTTACTTAAAGGATAAAGATTTTATTTTATGCTCAGTTCCGCACTTGGCCAAGCCACTACCGCGCTCAAGATTTAACAGGAGCTATTAACGCATTTATAATCTCGGTGACATTCAAATGAATGAGACTGAACGCGGTCAACGTATTCATTGGCCAAATTGTTTATACGGGCTTGTTCACACTTTCAAAGCGCCTCTACCAAATAGTTCATTAAATTTTGGCAGACTTCCGAAAAAAAATGTGATAGAAAAATAAGCTGTTCAAAATAGAATATTTATCGCATAGGTTAATAAAATAATAGAGCAGCAATTGCAGTTTATTGCATATGATTTTTAAAAAAATATTAAAAGTTTATAATGAATTTTCCTAACCAATTTAAGTAAATATACTAAAGTACGTATAAACATAACATTTAACCTCTTTTAAACTAATGTTTAATTAACATTCATTTGTCTGTAAGTATCTATTACGTTAACATTTGCTTTTCTTATAATAAGGTTTGTATTTTTTAGTAAGTGGTTAAGACAGGAATATCACGCGGCGTCTTGTCAACCTTAGTCTAAACGTGTCACGGAACACTAGATTTTGACGGTTAAAACGGCGGCATGTTCGAAATTGCTACTAGTGTGTTCGCAGCGGGTGTATATCTGCTGAAATGCAAATTGATATAATGCAGGAAACGTCTGAGTGGGTCTCATAGCGGGCGCCTATGCGGCATGAGTAGCATAAGTTCGTTTACATACGACCGTCTGTCGTATTTGCATCCCAAATGTTCGGCGTGGCCGCTCGCTCACCCGACTTAACTCTGTTTCAGGCAAAATATTACAGTTTGTGCATCGTCTCTCGCAATGTGCATAACTGAATATCAATAAAGGAATAAAAAAGGCCACCGGAGGCGTTCCCGTGCAGTCGAGGTGGATGTGCCTTCCACCAATGGGCGAACAGAGCTGAGCGTATTCATAACGATATTACCGCCGTCGGAGCCGCGGCGTCATCATAATTCATATATAATAACCCTTCCGACGACGGCGCGGCGCCGCGCCGCCCTGCATCTCCTTCGCTCACCCGGCACAGCCACACGCAAGACTGAGACGGTTGCCAAGCCCGAAATATCATAACTCATAATTATATTTCTTTACGACGACGCAGCTAACCATATAGCAGGAAAATGTTTTCTTTCATTCGCACCCGTTTATGAATACCTCGTATAGTTCCATAGTTATAGTAATAGGCTAATTATTGTTTTATAATAGCTATCAAATTAACAAGGTAACAGTTTCACCCTAGATAAATCGTTAAAATATATCGCATCTAAGAAAACTAACATGTTGTGCATGTCGAGGCGATGACAGCTATTTGTAATTGGAATATGACGAGCCGCGTGCGCGTGCGCTCGGAGCGTCTCATTCGTCAGCTTAAAAATAGAGCCGCGCGTCTGCGCCGTCGTGACGACTCGCGCCATTAATTTATATGAAATAAATGTCGGCAGTAGAAAAAATAAGTTCGATCGCGAGCGGCCTTCTACACGATAATATTTATGTTTTACGAAGTGCCAGACTAGTCCGCCGAGCACCGTTCATGTACTTGCACCGACTGTTTACCATAACTCCGGTAACACTACAAGAAATAACTAACGATGCGATGCAACGGGCATTTTATTTGAATTTGTTCTTATACAAAAATATATTAAAACGGAAAACTTGTTAACTTTATAAAAGCTTGAAAAAGACTTCATAAAATATTTTACACTATAACACTTTCGGTAAGATATACCATTCGCCGAATCTCCCTTCACAGATGTTTTAAATTCTCATAAAGCTACATTAATACTGCGTTCAAACGCATCAGCGCTGGCAGAACACCCGAAAGACAAGTGAGACATAAATTCGTTAGCGCGCTTGTAATCGTCACAAATACGCCAACCAATAATTCACATCAATAAATTTTAAAGTTGACATCAGAAAGAACTTCTTATGAAGCCAATTTGAGCTTCATTTTAATGACTCCCTGTTCAGATATGCTTTATGTCTATTTATGTGCATTGCTTGCTGCCTTATACATATAGCAAGTTAAGAACAGATTAAGCGTTTTGTGCTTTTTAAATATCAAGCTTTATTTACAGTGGGTATAACTAACAAAACCCAAACCTTTTTGTAGCCAAGCGCAAGCGAACGAACATCGTGCAATGTATTTTATGTCTCGATGACAGTGGAAAACGACACTCACACCGACCGCAAAATAACTACCTATAACATTTTATAATTAGAATTTTCATTCAAATTACAAAGAACACATACAAAGAACTTGAAACCGCTCAGGCCTTATTAATATTGTAGCATTTTATGAATTGGCATGGCAGCACATTTTATAACGGTTGTGCAAAGTTTTTGGTATAGATTACGGTTTGATTACTATCTACTTTGTTACATATCTATTAAACTGATTGACAACCAAACATCTTACTAATGCTTCACCATCATCATCGGTTTATCTCGTTTGCCTGCAATTCAAACAAGAAAATTCCGACAAATTAATTCCGTTAAATATAAATTCAAGACCAATCCATACAAGAGATAACCAATATTAACCTAATGGATTCCTGAGTTACTCGAAGTGAACTCGTATTTTAATCTAAAGATATTTAAACACATCGCCCTCGCTCTGCGCTCGCCATAAATAAAATAAATACAAATATTCTCACGTAAACGTTGTACCTCGAAAGCGTTCATTTACATTTCGAACTAGAACTAGTGAATGTAATAAATGGGGCATCTTCTTCTGAATACAACATCAGCACGCTTGAAAACAATTTATCTGTAAAAACATATTCCTTGAAGTAGTGACGTATCAAAAGTAAGATGAAGTGCGATGTAAAATCATGTGACAGAATGTACTTTAATACTGGTATGCGTATGTTCGTATGTAGTCTTTGAGAGTAAAGTGATAAATAGAACTGCAAATAATCAATCAATCGGTAATATAATAATTATTCATTAATAATAGCATTAGTTACCTAAATTATGCGTAATTAGAGAGGTATTTCTAATATTATTCTTTCTTTGTTGTTATTTAGGACAACAGTGGGATGTTATAAGCTGGGATGATGATGTTGTTATTTAAACAGATTCAATAAATACCTATCTGATTTCAGAGCAACAGGCAATTTATTCAGGGCACAACAGTCGTCTTTTATTTTTTTACATTTAATAAGTGGATATTATAATTTGATTTATATATGGCATTTCTAATTTAAATACTGAGGATATAATGACAAAATATTTTAATAAAGCAAATATCGTAGGTACCGCTTTGAAATAGACATCACAATATCCCTGTTATAAATTTCACGGGAAGGGTTAACACACCTGCACATACTCGGTCCCGTGCTCTTGTACAGATTTACGACCAGGTATTGAACCAACAAATAAGATCTTCCTAAAAATGCCTCCAAAAAATATAATAAGAGCATCACAAAAAGCTCAGCAAGCCACGTCAACGTCGGGCTCCAATGGCTGCGCGAACAAAGAAATATTACCGCACATTTATTCCTTCTCTTCCAGAAATCGTAGGTACTTTATTATATTGTTTATTTCGTTTCGTATGAAAACAATGAAGACTCAGTTAAGTCAATTAAAGTTGCTCTCAGTTGTAATCTATTTTAGATTAGTAAAGTTGTCAAACCCGCTCCGCATCCACCACTCCGCACCGCCTATCTCCACAATGCACGGCAATAAGTTTACACAAGCCGACATAAAAGCTAATTAATAAACATGCTTTCTCGGGGCGCCTTAAGCACACATATCATGGAACTAATTATATTTTAGTTTATTTAGATTATACATATCTAGTTTATAACATAGGTATTTTAGTGCACCATAAACAAACATAGCGAGAGTTTACAGCTCCTGACGGACGGCGCCCATTCGAGCTATTGTGCCTCTTATAATTTTTATTAGGGGCAATCCGTCCGCCTTGATTTACTCCTTCCCGAACTGACGGATCTTCCTTTTAATTTACGGCTCTACCCTCCTATTTCAAATGTAATAAAATCTAACAAAAACAAGCAAAAATTACGTTGTCATGTTCGACATTTTATTGTCATTTTTTTATCATACAATATGTTGCGTCTTATTATAAAGCGTATCGTTACTTCTTAGTTACTATCATACATTTTCTTTTGTAAGTCAATAATTCAATATTATAAATTAAGTGTAGTATGTACAAATATATTCCACATAGGACAGTCTGAGCACACAGTGTGTGCCTGACAAGAAGTTGGCAACGGCTCAGAGATTGTTATTATCATAACGACGCTTCTACTCATAATACTATTGCCTTGGCAAATATTTTCGTATCCTGAATAAACCATAACTTTTAGAACATTAATGTCAAATCAGATTCTATATTATTCGAGTATATTTTGATTTACAATATTCGGACTTGAAAATAGACCAGGCTTGTAGATAAAGAAACAAATTTATTTTCACTTCATCATGAATACAGGCAACGAGTCTAGAGAATATTTTCTTCAATTCTGAATGAATTAGTAAAACAAAAAGCTTTAATTATTCGTAGGAACATCACGGCCGCGCCACCAACGACACGTTCCCCGTGCGTCTCATTTGCAAGCAACAGGACGCGTATTATAGACCCGGGGAGGCAATAAGATAAAAAGACGCTCAATAAGGCGCGATCAGAAGCAAAAATGAAATAAATTGCCGGTGAATAAGAGTGCTGTGGGCAATTGAGGCGAACACGGCAGCTCATTAGACGGCGGGTGCGCCGGCGCCCGCCCGGTGCAGCCAGCCCCTCGGTACAGATCCTCCACAATCACAATAAGCACTAATGAGTTAATGACATCCACGTTTATACTAAACGATCCTTTGTTACACATACCTCCGCGCAAAAATGTATAGCCGAGTAGCTGTAATAGGTCATGAGTGCGAATGCTGTGGAAGACGTTGATAAAAACATTGAGCCGCTTTCGGCAACTTCAGACGAAATATAAAATTAAGGTAACTTAATAAAAGATAATACCTAAAAAGGCTTCTATATAATAAAACACGGTTCGGCAATATTAAACACAGCGCCTTAAAGGTTATCCATAATATGTTGTGAAGTTCCTTACTGTAAGAAGATAATAATACCTACTCATTTAAATAAAAATAAGAGTGACGATTCCTGGAAAGTTGCACATGTTAAAGCAATTTTATGGTATAAACGTACAACAATAAGTTACTTGCAGCCCTTCTGCCTAAAAGCTGTAAAATCGCCTGACATTAGCATAACAAAGATGGTGATTTAGAGTGACAAAGCGGCGGGCTACGTACACGGCTCACTTTCACTTACCACTGGTTGAGAAAAAATTAAATATCCTCAACGTTCGATACAAAATTTAAGCATTTCAGACTATCGTGAATACCCGCAATACGCTTTGACGACAAAAAGCTTTTACTAACAAGGGTTAGTATGTGGATATCATGTCAATTTTGCTATTAAATACAAGCCTACTGTACAGAATGGGTCAAGAACTCAAGTACGTTCTATGATCACACGTGTGATGTGATGAAATCATAAAGGGCTCCACTAGTTAATGATGATATTAAGTTGCTACAGTTTGTCACTTTGACTGTAGAATCTTGATTTGTATGCAAAAACACCAACTTCGCATCTTCTTGCGGGGGCGCGGTACAATTTGGCGGCAAATTTCGACACTCCGCTCTCCACATCAGCAGGGCTACTACGAAACTCGGAACTCGAAGTTCGTGTAGTGCGGTCCCTCTCACTCTCGTATTAAATAGTATAAGTGTCAGAGGGACAACACTACACGAAGTTTCGAGTTTCGTAGTAGACCTGCAGGATGTGGTGTCAGTGAGATAACCGTCAAAGAAACGGTAATGAAAATAATATCTTAGTAACATAAACACAACAGAGAAACTAATTGTTCACTGCTGTCAGACTTCCGTTCAGTACCTATACCTACCAAAGTGGAAATAGAACTAAATAAGTTTTCATAATAGCTTTGAAAGTCCCACGTGCAAGTGTAGTATTTATTATCGTTCAATAGCATTTAGCAGACTCGATATGGATAATGTTGGAACCGCAGGCCGCAGGAAACAATGTGGCAAACGATGCAGAAGCCACCGAGCGTGTCGCGTTGGGACAAAAACTCACTTTGTCTCGGAAATGAAATCGAAAAACAGAGAATAATGGAAGGAACGTCGCAGTTTGCATAATGCGGTAAATTAAAAGAAATTTTTGGGACGTACTAAACGACTAGTAAATGGCATTGAGTCGTGAAAATTGCGTAACGTTAGAGAAATAAAATATGTTTCTACATTATGTACCAATTCTGAAATTGTATGCTAAAAAATAATAAGCACATTTTAGAACTGTGAGATTAAATGTGTATTGTATTCCTTCATGGTGAAGGTACCTAGGGAAGTTCCCGGAATCAAAGAAATTACTTCAAGGACTTATTTAATCAAGCGCTTAATTCAAAGCAAGTTTTAATTACTGCTAACTGCAATATTATTCTAATAATTAATACACCAAGGTAGATTATAATAATTAAGTAGGTAGGTAATTTAGTGAGTCTTTAATGAAATTGTATTCATACTTTCTTTATCTACCCCGAAAGCAGAAAGTAGTTTATAATCATTACTGCAGTAGGTAACTTTATATTGTTGTGCAGATAGAAATTGTTTACAATCATTCCCAAAGATCAGCTCCATGGTCTCTTATATGCTAGTAACGTAACAAGGGTAGAGCAGGCGCACAGTCTACGTCACACATCTCCACGCACCATTTGCATGCACTCGAGCGCATCCCGTTGCATCCCTGTGCTCGCTCGCACCACAGAAATAGATAATGTCATATCAAATGTCTTTAGGCGCGTGCCCTGTCGCTTACTGCAACACGAGACGCATAACTGTAACTACATATTATTTAAGAGCTAGCCCGTCAGATGAACACGCGTTACGCTAGACGAACCCCTTGCCTACCTGCCTTCAGTACGATCCCAAAACTATAATAAAGATGACCACTCAAAGTGTTAAAATTTTATTAACATTTTGAACAAAAGCAAAAAATACTTATTGAATATCGGTCATGTCATAAATTCTATGTCATTCTAGGGCTGTCGTTTTTGTTGCCCAGTTTCAAATAAATCCATTTTTTTAGCACATGACTAATTGGCGCTCCGCTCACTCCTACGCCTAAAACGACGGGGTAGCTGCAAGATGGAATTGTTTTCAAAGTTTCGCAAATATAATAATAAAAGTTTATTACCCCTTTTGAAAGGGTTTGTCTCGAGACACTGAAAGGATAGTTGGCAAAGACTTGTGACTCGCTGTCATAAGTCAAAACGAGCTGATTGTTCGGTTGCATTTGGTCGTAAATCAGCTTTAGAAAAATAGTGAATGGAGCTCCTCGTTACCCAATGCGAGATCATTACACAAATATAGATTTTTGCCATTTTTGCACGTTCCTCCGTTCCGTTCATTGTGGGTGGTTTAGTTGTTTGCAATATTTTAACTAAATCTTCCGAGAAAAGAAAGTCTGAAATAATGGAATTGGTGACATCTGCGCACATCTAGAATAATAGTCACCTGTAGCGTTCAGGGCCGCTTTTAAGCTTAATAATTGTACTCGAATTAGTCTTAGCGTCCTTAGAAGAATCTAATTAACAGCTCGAAAAATGTATACCTACACGTACGGCAGCCGAAACTAGTTTTTCAAGTACCTATTTAACATTTCTAAAATTGTAAATTTTTGTGTTTGCAGAGAAGTCGGCATTGTTATGGTCGTAATAGAAGAGTGATGGTGCGGGTCAGCGCAGAGGTCAGCGGTGCCATGCGTCATCGCTAACGACGACAAATGACGTGACGTGACGCCACGCCACGCCGCACGCTGCGGATGCTGTACGGATGTGTGTTTACCGGGTTTTATTTTTACACAAGTCGGGATAACGAACTATTTTGTAACAGTACCAGACGAAGAGGAGTCAGCCATTTTTGCGTAGGTAGCTATTTCGCATGCCCTTGAAGCGATGATTACATACGTAAACACTACCTATTTGGACTCTATTCGCAGTATCTATCGACCGATAATTCGACTCATGATAGAATGACTTGTTCAAAACATATTTTAACCGTTTAGTCGACGACGGAGTGAAAAGGATCGGAGTATTTTTTTATGGAGCAGGAGGAAGGTGTCACTCCTCGCGACTATTCGTCAAGCTATTCGTTTCCCGTCCTCTCCGACACATAAATTACATCTTAAAACACTGCAGCTACACTTACAAACTACACTGAATATTGGTTTTCGTCTGACAAGGACAAATTAAAAATTGATTTTGTTTTTTATTGATAACTAGCTGTTGCCCGCGATTCCGTCCCACGTAGTATTCATTTATTGCTATCCCGCGGGAACTATACAATTTCCGGAATAAAAACTATCCTCGGTCCTTCCCCGGGACTCAAAATATCTGTATATCGAATTTCGTCTGAATCGGTTCAGTGGTTTACATGTGATTGAGTAACAAACATCCAGACATCCAAACATCTTCACAAACTTTCACATTTATAATATTAAGTAGGAAGTAGGATTACGTACTGTGTTTATTGATTTATCCTTGAGGAAAAGTCTTACCTAGTTATATATTTAATTGGTTTATTTAGTTCTAGTAAACGTAGTGATTATTTTTAGTTACTTGTTATTTTTATATCTTAGATAGGTATCTTATATCTTTAAACTAGCAATTCTCTTTAATTAATTAATTTATTTATGTCGGGTATCTCAAAAACCGTTCTAACAATTTCGACGTAATATTATTAACGGTATCGATTTATTTAAGTTTAATTAAAATGTACCTAAGTAGGATATATCTACGCTAAAAAACACGATTCAAAAACGAGCAAAGCTCAGTTCTTAAAATATTTATCAAAAAAGAAATGTTTTGAGGAAATTTTGCTTATCTCGTGTTTTTTTTTATACCGTAAAGATTACGAGTTTGTAATAACAATACAGTATATTTATTCACCCTAAACTCAGAGAATAAGATTCAACAATAGAACACCAATAATTCTAACATTAACAACAAATCAAAATAACGCAAATGGAGTAAAACATTGGTGGCGGCGAGAAGTTCCCACAGAGATTTAGCGGCTAGCTGCCGCCGCCGGCTGCACGCGACTCGGACAAAAATAGCGCACATTTGTCGAAAAATAAAAATTTCCCCAAATAGACGGAAATATACAAAAATGTGAGCCAAAGAGCGAGGGGCGAACGTGATGGCGTGCCGTAATGTGCGCCCCTAATTAAAACGTTAAAAACCGACCGCTTCTGAAAACCGTCAATTTTGAAGAGAAATGTGCCGTCCAACGTATCCCCTTTCATACTTTTTGTATTATTTTACTAATAACAGTCGCAAACAAAAACTTCCTGTAAATAATGGGATGACTCATCAATACAAATAGCATGTTAAAACAGTTTCTTAGTAATTCTGTTTCGAACGATTGAACCTAGATTAGGAACTGCTGACTAACGAGAACGGCTGCCATCGCAAAGCCCTTGTTCTTTGGTCATTATTCGTGACCTCTGGATTTGATAGTTGGTATTGATGTTTACTTAAGTTAAATGGATTAGGCGACTATGCTTATCTGTCACTGCGTGCACAAAATCATTAAATTAGGGATTTAGTTAGCCTCTGAATGCGGACAGGCAATCGATAAATCTAGCTGTTAAAGCGATATGCAGATCTGCATCGACATTCATTACCTAATTAAAATCGCGAGCCCCTTCCGCTCGCTACATTTCTCCAACACGCTGCCAATAAATTTCATCCGCCAGTCGCCCCATAACGATAACCAGTTCCTCGGGAACTATCGTTCAATCTGCCGTCGATGCCGTATGTTGATCCGGTCGTGTACCCGCCGATCTATGCAGACGGCCCTGTCGATATGTATTATTTAGTACCAGGACTACACTAGTACGAATGCGTCTCATCGAGGCTGCGGCGTCCCGGCGCGGTGTGCGCTCGCGTGCACGCTGCACGCACACCGCAACAAGCGCAAATGTCTCGAGCCACGTCAGGCTGTGGATAACGAGCTCACATATTCATAAAGAATAAAGAATTATCCAACAACCTCTCCACTCCACACCCTCCACCTCCCCTTTGATCGCGGTGCTCTCATTCACACTCTCAGGCCGATCTCGATCTATCTGTTCCCTTCTAAGGACCCACTGACAACTGTTCTTACTGCGTTCCGAGCGGGACGGGATTATCGACTTTAATTTATTCCGTGGAAGAAATATTTCATTTTTAGTCGCAACCTGTTCATGAAACCCTTTCGCTCGCCGCGTGGTTCTTACAAGCTGTTTCAAAACGATCATTGGAGTCGGAGATACAGCGACCGGTTTTAATTCTTACATTCATGAAGGGAAGGACCATTTCGTCGTCGGTCCGGGTCGGGACAAAGGCTCGTTATCGAGTTAACAGGTTCAGGGTCCAACCCTCGGGACAGCATCTTTATGGGCGACATATTTGATTCGAAAACTTGTTATGCTTCGTCCTAAATAAATTATAACGAGAAATTGTAATCATTAAATGGATATATTTAATGTGTGTAGTTGTCGGCACGGCGGCGGCCCGCGTCCGCGCCCGCGGCCGCCTATCTGCCTACACGAATGCCTGCTCCCCGGAGATACCGCTCAGCCGACCTTTGTTGGTGCTTCTTTTTATATGACACTCTTGCTTTGTGAGCTCGATATGTTGACAATTTATTGCGCATACACTCGAAGGGATTATCATACTAGCTGTTTTATTTAAGATGGAACCTTAAAATGACCTTTCATTAGGGCAACACAAGGTTGTGGATGATTATAAATTGCAAAGAAATTAAGTAGCTATTACTTACAGTTTATAGTGAAAGCAACTAAACTACATAAAATAAATGTCTTATTGCTTGACATGCTAATGGGCAATACTCGCAAATGACATCCAGGGCCCAGTTTCGCGAAGCATATTAGGCTAATAATATATGTGTTTTGTTTCATTTGCTCATTCTATTTAAAAGACAAAGCACTAATATTATTTTATTACATTTGTGTAAGCTTTGGTCCTGCTGTCACCGCTATTACTAATGACATAAAATTGAAGAAGGCAGCAACTGGATGAGTGGCCAGCACTCGGGCGTCTACCTAGCGGTGTTAGTAATCTATTGTTGATTACATTATAATTTAAAAAAAAAAACAGAGTTCGTAATCTTAATAATACACTGGCACATCGGGAGTCTGGGACATTTCAGTACGAGATAACAACCCGCATCCACTAATTTTTCCTCGGGCTTGATTTATTATAATCTAGTATGTCTTAACATTTTTCTAGATGCTATAGATATATTTCTTCACGTCAGCTCTTCTTTTAGCAAAGATATTGGCTAACTTTATGATTCACCTTTAGATATATCAATCGGATGAGACATAATAGGTAGGTTCCTCTATACCTATACGATGTAACTATGTAGTTATTTATTGGGCGGTAGTGATTAATAAAAAGTAAAATAAACGACATGTTGAATACAAAAAACCAGCGCGGGTTGCGTTAAAATAAAATTTTATATAGTGATCGTTAACACGACCAGCGTCCGATATTAAAAGGACATCGGCGTGGAGTAAAAATTAAAGACAAACATAAATATCGTGGAAAAAACCTTTGATTCAACTTCGAGCCCTGTGTTGACAATTGGAATGAAATTGGATATTTTCAATCGAATCGTTCCGTATTGTCACACTATATTAGGACGCCTACACACATGTCTACGACTTAATAGCTGTTTTATGAATGGAGGCCCCAATTACCTGACACTGCGCATAGGCTATAACGTCCCCTAACCGTTCTTAGTCCATTTTTCACCCGAGCCTGTTCTTAGTTCCTATGAAAGTACATATAGATAGCGATCTATGTGAAGGTGTCGAGATAAATTATGAAGATAATTTCTTAAATTAAACGTCATTACCGGGATTCGAGGACGTCTCCGAAGGGTCTATTAACATTCGGTGTTACGGTGACGTTGTTTATTTTAATTTTTTATTTAAGGTATTAAAGGAAGTGGTGAGGAATAAATTAGAAGTTAAGTTATGAGCGGACCGATCAAACGACATGAATGAAACCGCGTCCCCCGCCCGCGCACCTCCGAGCGCGTGTGGCCTCTGCCAGTGTGTCCGCAGGAGCGGACTTGGAGGTGGAGGCGTACCACGATGAAACAAATGAAGATTCAAAGCCAGATTTGTATCCTAGAGATAAGTATTTTGACTAATTTTCTCGTTCATTGACGTTCGTCATCGAGATTATTATCCGAATTTGCGAACCAATTATTGAGACTATATTAAACGCGACAGAAGGAAACTATAACAATTGCAATTGCAGAGCATTGTACGTGAAGATATAACAGTGCTCTGCAATTTTTATCGGCATTTTTTGTACTAATAATGTGGTGTGCAATAAAGAATATTTGTATGGTATTGCTCTACGAGCTATATTTTAAAAGTTCATAAAGTCATATAAACTTCCTTAGAGAAACTTCGTCAGAGAAAGCCGTGGATTATTTTAATAAATCTAGATTAAAGTTTTAATTTAAGGTGGTGGACTGGAACTGCCGGTATTTACTAATGAGTCATATCGGGTCCTTTAAATCTTGTCAAAAACTTATCCGTGTTTTTGCACATCAATGTAGTTCGTGGTCATTGTAGATGAGAGATGACATACCTATATTGAAATTTATTAATGTATAGTTATCCGTGCCTGGTACCTAACTATAGTGTAAGCTTTGCTTATAGGCAAACCGCGTAACTGAGTCCTCGCCTGCGCGGTACAGGGGCGCGGGGGTAGGACGACAAAGGGGACTGAAGGAGGTGCGGGCGGCGAGCGGAATGAGCTGTGCTAAGAAGCGCCTGCCGCCCGCACCTCCTTCAGTCCCCTTTGTCGTCCTACCCCCGCGCCCCTTTACCGCGCAGGCGAGGACTCAGTTAAGCGGTTTGCCTATAGTTTGAGACAATTGGTGTAATTTATCCCATAATATTTATTTATTTATATTATTAAGTATAGTAAATCCCATGTGACCTAACTTTAGCAAACTCTGCTTTAATACCAGTTAGTTTCTTTTCTACGTTAGCCTGTTCCAAGTCCATCCCTGCGCGAAGGCGAGATGACGCGTTATCGGCTCCGGTAATCTGAACCCGAAATATTACGATTCAAAACTTGGTCACAACCTTGCCTCGGCCGCAGCGACCATCCCGCATAAACCAACTGTGCCCATTAACGGGAAAACTGGCCGTTTATAACTCAGAACCTTATATTTTATTTGTTTATTCATAATAAAACGACGTCAATTAAGCCGCTCTCGAAATTAATGTGCGGTCGCTTTTCTTATGAAACAAACTTTATAATTTTTATTTCAATCATAAAAATCGGATTTCTTATAGATTTACAGTGTTTTTGAGTTTATTGTCAGGGAATAAACCTTTTGGAGTCGCGTTTAACGATTCACTAAAATGGTTTCGTTGTCAATCATTAATCAGATTTATACGGGCCAATTACTGATACTTAATAATGCTGTCTTATACGTACACAAACACAACATTTGAGATAGTTAACATTGCGCACTTAAGTAGGTACTACAGTTATATTTATTCGTTATTTTTCTTGATTCATGCGTACCTATATTTACCATGCGTTTCAATTAAAATCTTCTTCACTCCATGTCCATCATGTACTGTCCCTCCATACAAACCAGTCCCTTAATCAGATTATTTGTAAATATTGTCTTATTCAGAGACAAAATGCAGCATGCAGCCTTCTAATAGAAAGGTCGTAACAGTCTCTTTTCACCTAAGTTATTACTGCCTTTTTCCCGAACGGTGTTGCGTTGAGTGAGTGTAAAAATACCGCAGCTCGTTATATGTCGCGATTTAATTGAGATCTTATATTAATTAGGGTGGCGATGTGGAGCGGGCGAATGTGCGCGCCTCACGCAGCCCGCGCACGCAAGCCGCGATGCGCTGGCGCAGCGGACGGCGCTACAGCCTGGAGGGTTGATCGAGTAACTTTCAGTCAGACTAAATGAAGAGGTAATTTAGAAAATAATCCAACTTCAAAGTTGTAAAAAAATATATATATATTTTAGTATTAAGCAGGTACTAGAATATGTCTATTACTAGTGGAACTGAAAGATAATAAGTTTTATCTTTAAAAAATAGTTCTATATCGGGGAACGTGTAAATAAATATACAGTGTAGTTAATATATTTCTTTAAAACAAAGCTGGCACCGACGCCAAATATAAGATGACGTACTTATTTATTAACTAGGTCAGTGTTTGAAATTTAGTTTATTTGCTTATACTCTTTATTGTACAAAAAGTAAATACAAAAATATTACAAAAAAGTGCTAAGTACAAAGGCGGACTTTGTTAACCTTTGAGTCAAAGAAAAGAACAATAAAAAGTAAGGCTCGACAAATAGAGCAAAACATTTATATGTAAACCTTAAGTACCTAAATATAGGTATACAACATATCATCATCATCATCCCAGCCTATATACGTCCCATTGCTGGGCACAGACCTCATCTCAGAACATGAGGGCCTGGACCATAGTTCCCACGCGAGCCAGTGCGGATTGGGAACTTCACACGCACCATTGAATTGCTTCGCAGAGTAATGCAGGTTTCCTCACGATGTTTTCCTTCAAGCAAAGCTCGTGGTAAATTTAGAATGTAATTCCGCACATGAATTTCGAAAACTCAAGAGTCTCCAACTTAAGGAACAGAGGAAGTTTCGTCAAAATTGGTTCATAATTTTTTCATAACACATAACATACACATTCTTTATCTCAATAAATATTGAACCAATTTTGACGAAACTTGCTCTGTTCCTTAAGTTGGAGATTATCTTTTGTCCAGCTAAAATATATTTTTTGCAATCCGATACAAAAACATACTGTGTTAATGTTAATGTTCAAAACTGTGCAATTCAGACGATATTACATACCAACATACGGGTAGAATTAATAACCTCCTTTGTTTGAAGGCGGTTCATAACACATAAAGCATGTATTTGCGACCACAATCACAAGTAGGTATCTCTAAATACATAAAGAAATGTAAAGAACCATTAAAGCACTTTTAATCCACAAAAAAAAATTAAAGAAACAAAAAATTACTGAATAAATAAATAAAATAAAAATAATAGAAATAAAATTGAAGCGAGATGTATCTTGTTTAAATTTCTCAGCATTGTATTAAGAGCTAGAAACACGTTGGTAAGACAAAAATAGCGAATTTTTGTCTGAATCGAATGGTGTATGAATTTTTATCTGAATTAAATTGAATTGGATATCCATATTAATCCATACTTAATATTATAAATGCGAAAGTGTGTTTGTGTGTTTGTATGTTTGTGTGTGTGTGGCCGTCTTTCACGCCGTGACGGAGCGCCGGATCGACGTGATTTTTGGCATAGAGATAGTTTATGGGCCCGAAAGTGACATAGGCTATTTTTTATCCCGGAAAAACGCACAGTTCCCGAGGGAACAGCGCGCGATAACCGAATACCACGCGGGCGGAGCCACAGGCAAAAGCTAGTAACACTGTATTGGTTCTAGTCGAGTTGTGACTGAAGGAGCAGATTTTTTAAACAACTCAATTTAATGGCGACGATATTAACTGGCTGGATGCATGCCTTCATCGCGTGCATGACGTGACACCGCACCGTCACGCGTGTACCGCGTACAGGTATAACGTGTAACATCTATAACTATCACATGTAAAGTATCGCAATATTGCTGCGGCACGCACCACATCTTTATCGTGATTAAAAGTTGCAGCAGAGCATGCAAAGTTCACGCGTGCCATACACCAAAGTATACTCGATGTTTACTCGTAGCGTGGTAGCACCAATTTTGATAATAGCCGATTAAATATCAAAGTAGCCGTCAAATTAAACAGTTCAAACCTACAAGAAAGATTGTTAAGTACCTAAACGAGCTCAAGCTCATTACACTGCAGCTCTCGATTTTTCTTGCAGATCTAAACTAGGCTTTAGAGATTCGATGACTGGCTTATCATTGGCTTATGTATTAGTTAACGGGCATTAGATTAAAGTCTTTTAAAAGTTTATTCCATTTCATTTTATTTATTTATTTTAGGAATAATAAACAATAATTAAACTATAACGGTTAAGTTTTCAACAATTATTAGTAGTTTAAGAGTAAAAAGCCGTGGTGGCCTAGTGGTTTGACCCGGCTCGCACCTCTGAATTTTTCGAAATTAATGTGTGGAATTACATTTGTAATTTACCACGAGCTTTGCGGTGACGGAATACATCGTGAGGAAACCTGCACAAACCTGCGAAGCAATTCAAAGGTGCGTGTGAACTTCCCAATCCGCACTGTGCCCGCGTAGGAACTATGGCCCAAGCCCTCTTGTTCTGAGAGAAGGCCTGTGCCCAGCAGTGGGACGTATATAGACTGGGATGGATAGAAGAGTAAATAGCAGTCTAAGATATAAAATACGAGGGCCACACTGAAAGTTTTGCGTAACTTGTAAATAAAACAGTTTATAACTAAAATTATACATTTATTGCTTCTCAAAATATTCCCCATTACATTTTACGCATTTATTCATTCGCTCAAACCATTTTTCGAAGCATGAGGCCCAGTCATTTGAGCCCATGTTTTCAACGTGTTGGTTGAACGTCTTCACTCCTTCTTCGGGGGTCTTAAAAATGAAACCTCTCATCAAATCCTTGATTTTAGGGAAAAGGTAAAAATCGCAGGGTGCTAGGTCTGGACTATAAGCAGGATGAGTCACAATCTCCACCTTTTCGGTATCCAAAAATGCCTTCGTCTTCTTCGCGGTGTGAGGAGACGCATTGTCATGATGCAGGAGGATGCGGCTTCTTGGTCGTCTCTCGCGAACTTTTTCAAAAACATTTGGCAGACAAATGGTTGTGTACCACTCGGCATTAACCACTCTTTGATTACCAAAGGCACACTAGAAATATGGCCTGTTTTAGAAAAAAAATAAGCGATCATCTGCTTACCAACGCTTTTTGCTTGGTGCACTTTTGTTGGCCTGCGGTCACCTTCAAAGACCCATTCACATGATTGCTGTTTTTTTTCCGGATCGTAGCAATATATCCATGTTTCGTCTCCTGTTACTATATTATATACAGCATTTGAACGCCCGTCGTTATACTTCCGCAACATTTCTTGGCACCAAATGACACGGGCCTGTTTCTGAGTTGATGTCAGTTCATGGGGAATCCATCGGCAACAGAGCTTTCTGACTTTTAAATGTTCATGTAAAATCTTTTGTATTTGGCTCATACCAATCCCTAATTGTCCACGAATTTCGTCATAGGTGACACGCCGGTTTTCTTCTATCAGTCGCCTGACAGCAGCCACGTTTTCTTCAGTGACCGCGCTAGACGGCCGACCTTCACGAGAATCGTCATAGAGAGAAACCCGGCCCCTCTCAAATTCTGAATACCATCGTCGCACAGTGCTTAAATGTGGTGCTTCAAGCCCAAAAGCATTTTGAAGGCGAGCGCTACATTCTTGCGCAGAAAGAGAACTTTTATAATCGTAAAAAATCATTGCTCTAAAGTCTTTTCGCGTCAATTCCATTTTTAGTGCAAGTTCGTCACTTTAAAACGTCAGAAAAAACAAATTACGATCAATTTCCAGCCAACTACTATTTAATTCCATAAACAATGAGCTATATTTTTTTAAATGACATAGTTCTAAATTCAAATGTTTACGGGTGGCCAGGAGTGCAAAACTTTCAGTGTGGCCTAAGTATACCTAAACTCGGAATTTAATTTTTTCTTAATGGCTACGGAACCCTATTTCGGGGGTGTCCGATACGCTCTTGGCCGGTTTTTTTTTTACTGATTGTTCTTTCTTTGTCATCCAAACTAGGAACATTTTCTATATCAAATTTCAAGTCAATGCTGTAAACCGTTGAGGAGTTGCATCCTGCGGAGAAGATTCTGGCCGGACCACCAGGATGTCACTGCCAGATGTATTGTCACCAGATTTTCATAAGTATACCAAATTTCAAGCCAAACCGAGCACTGGAAGTGAGTGAGTAGTGTAAAATTTTACTTCCAAGATTTGACCAAATAAATCAACAAACAGGGTACCCTAAACCAAGACAAAGCTTGTAAAAATGGACGCATGTAGTCAAAAAAGACATAGTACTAGTCAAAGATAGTGACAAAGAGGATCAGTAAACTCGGCCCGGATCAAAAATGAGACAGTGCCAGGAGAATAAGATGAGATCGACATCTTTTGATGGCATGATCCAACTAGCATTTTGTGGCTGGTTTCTAGACAAGAAATTAATTATTTACGTGAACGTCCGATCCAATATAATATCACTTTTGGTACTTACTTTTGACCCACAACTTCGTCTTGTCACTTGTGTTTAACCCTAATTTGTTCATTTATATTATTTTCCCTCTGCAAACTCGAACTACTTAAATACTCCTTGAATCCTAAAAATAATTGAAATATGGTTGACATTTAATACTCTTAAAATTAATTAAACCGATCGAATAATGAAGCGAAGCAGGTATAATGTCGTGTACTTTTTCTTTGAAAGCTTTGTACGAAAACTTGACAAAAAATATGTCACCATTGTCAGGCTATGCCTCATAATTGTCGTGTTATTTCCTTTTCATTGAGCCAAGCCCTCTTTACCAATAATTTCTGTTGTCATAAGAGACGTTTATGTACTCAAGGGCTAAAGTACCAGTACAAGGAACTAAACACACTAGTCGGTTTTTTGATGCAACACGACATTTCACTTCATGTTTTTGACCCGAATTTCTTGTCGAAATATTGATCGGTGATGGAAATAAAGAGTTTTTACTTAGATGTCTAGGTTCATTGAGCATTTGTCACACCTAGATTCATCGAATAAAATTGCTGTTTCCTCGTAACGTTTGCGGATAAACGCTATTTCCTCATAATCAATAAAGTTATTCGATTGTAGATAACTTTTTTATTCTTCTGAGAAAAAGTTTTACAAAAACATAATTATAAGTGAATAAATACCGAGCAAAAACATCATTGGTTCATCTGTCGATGTAGCGAACTAGGACAGTCAACTTTTTAAACGAAATCCAATAATGTGGATCGTGCCGTTTATCCGACATTATACTTGGAAACGAATGACAAACAAAAGGCAAAATAATGTCCCTCAAATATAATATTATGTGTCACGAAACCAAAGCTTTATGAAACCTGATATTTTTGTCATATCTTGTTTTATTGCGGTTCTATAGTAAAAGGAAAGGTTTTTTTCTTTCCGGTGGCGAATGCACTAGTCCCAAAACGCACTATTAGTCAATACACTCTAATTTCGAAAGCCCCTCTTCTCATAAGAAACTAGACCCAAAACACCATATTTCCAAAAAGGCTCATTCTCGATTTACACTATAGGGCTGTAAAAGTAACGAAAACCTTGGTACCCGTATGTATTCGTTACTTTATCAACCAGTACTCGTTACTATCGTATCGTTACTCGTATCGTTACTTTTGATGCGAGTATGAAGCAGAAACACCGCATCCCGTCACCATACGGTATGAACGAACGTACTTTGTACAAAGCAAAACCGAACTGTATCGTTATCGTATCGTCGGTCTGTGACGCACCGTAACTGATTTTTTTAATGTGGTTCGTAATGTTCTGTATATTTAAATAAATAAATATCACGGGACAATTCACACCAATTGACCTAGCCCCATTTGAAGTGATTTTTGTAATAAATCCAAACTAATATTTAATTTATAACAATATTATAAAGTTGAAGAGTTATTTTATTTGGTTGAGCGCGCTTCTCTTATTAAAATACTTAAATAAATAATGATAGTCGAACTGTTGCAATTTAAAGTTATTTATTTTTGGTTTCTCTTAAATGATGGATCAGGTCAAATCTTACAAAAAATAAAATAACTGAATTTATCGCATATTATGCACATAAATTCTTAAGAACAATATCTAAGAATAAAAAAGAGAATAACATTGGGTCGTAAGAATAAAGAATTATTAATTTACTTCAAAATAGAGCGTTCAGTTTAAACATTCGAAATAAAAGCTTTTCTTTATTCAAACGGCCCAATATCAAATCTCTACTCATCTCATATTCAAATCAACAAAAAGGAAAATTATTTATTAATTATTATTATTATTTATAAATCATAAAATACCAAAATATTTTTTTTCTACAGTAACAATAATAATAATAACGACACATCAGTCACCGAACTGTTTCAGTTCACGACTTAAACGCTAGATTCGCCTCATACATTCTGCAGTTGTATCTGTTCGCATAGCATAATCTGTGGTAAGTATAAAGCCTTCCACAGACTACAGACGGAGGCGACGGAGCGTCTCCAGCAGGGCTACTACGAAACTAGAGGTTCGTATCATACTATCCCTCTCGCTCTCGTAATAAATAGTATAAGTGTCAGAGCGATCGCACGACACGAACTTCGAGTTTCGTAGTAGACCAGCAGAGCAGAGTACGACCGATACGAGTTATACGGGTAACGAGACGTATTTGTGAGTAACGATTCGTTACTTCAAATCAGATGAAGTACTCGTTACTCAGTAACGAATACATACGGTTTGCCACAGGCCTATTACACTAGAATCATTGAGAACTAGTCCCAAAATACACCTTTCCCAAAATACCCCAAATTGTGTTCACCTACAGGTGGCGTAATACTTCATTCTCATAATGCATAGTTCTCAAAACACTCTAGTTCCAAAATACCGTAATTTTTTTTATTTTATTTTCGAATGACTCTTTGAAATTGCTTTCAGCCGTAACCGTTACCCGTTTGACGCCAAGAGAATTTTTACAAAAACATTTTTTATTGAAATATTATTTTAATTTATTTTGAACTATATACGGGGTGTAATCGCTAAGTGTAGCCAGGCGATAGTTCCATAAATATATCTGATATCAGAAAATTTCAATAATTTTGCGTTAACTATTGAGTAAAATTAAATTAATAACTTTTTTCAAATAAAACTATAAATATTAAAAGTATTAAGTTTAAAAGCTTCCATACACTAAGTACGACGACGACTTCACTCCTGAAAGAACGTCGGTGTCGTACGAGATAAAACCGCTTGAGATTAATTATTTGCACGAATAAACTGTAATAAAATAGTAAAACTACGCATCTAAATAATGCACATTTTGAAAGCAATTTCAAAGAGTCATTCGAAAATAAAAGAAAAAAATTAGGGTATTTTGGAACTAGAGTGTTTTGAGAACTATGCATTATGAGAATGAAGTATTACGCCACCTACAGGTGAACACCATTTGGGGTATTTTGGGAAAGGTGTATTTTGGGACTAGTTCTCAATGGTTGTAGTGTAAATCGAGAATGAGCCTTTTTGGAAATATGGTGTTTTGGGTCTAGTTTCTTATGAGAAGAGGGGCTTTCGAAATTAGTGTGTATTGACTAATAGTGCGTTTTGGGACTAGTGCTTTCGCCACCGGAAAGGTTTTTTTTTTGTGGCGAATGCACGACGAAAGCAATTTATTAGACAAAAGACTTGTCGATAAATTCTGTGGTTAGCTGTACGTATGTTTTAATAGCGTAAATCGCCCATAAACACAATAATCCATAACTACGAATACTTACGCTTCCCGTAATTTCAGTACCTACGTTTACCATAAAGTATAAAATATTTTATGTATATGTAGCACCGTTCTGTTTTAAGGATTTTTTGAAATGTCATCTTATTAGCAATAGGTTAGGTCAGTTTAATAGCAATAAAGAAAATACTATTTCAGAAATAGAAAGACAAAGAAAATTATGGAAAACGATGCATTGTGGCATATCAAATTTGGGCAAACGATAGTGTACCTCGAAACTATACACTACGAGCACAGGATAAATAATAGTACGAGTACGAGCTATTTTACCATTTGTGAGGTCGACATAAAAACGTGCAATTCTGTCATCATCTACCGTATCATATACATATGTGTAGCCTTAATAGCATTTTGCGTAAAGAATACCTACTTGCATATGAATAAGTATAAATTGTTCCATATCAAATTGTCATCCAGCTTAAAACTTGCGTTCAGAACGCAATGCTGTTTTATTTAATCCCAACCAATGCAACTCCAGTGAGCGTAACAATTTCAAATTTTGCGCAAATCTAGTCGTATTTAAAGTATTGTATTACTAGATGTATTAAATAGCCGGTTGACAATGTCGTACGGATATTAGCCCACAAAAAATGTCCTCGAATGTCCCGAGGATTTTCCGCTTCACGCAGTGATGCACTCTCCCGACTAGCGAGTCGGCAGTTGACAAAATATTGCATTGTTCCTATTATATCCGCAGTATTTATTTAAAAACGTTATTTAAATGGATGATTTTAAGCCCATTCCCTTGATACGCCTTTTGTCCTCCGTTAATGCAGTTATACTTTTTGTTAGACGCTTAACATCTTCAATATAAATAAGCGTTTGTGTGTTATTAGGTATCATAATTTGATTGAGTAGCTATTAAATAGTTTGGCTTTATTTACCAAGATACCATGACACTGGTTAAAACGAAATCTAACACTGGAAGTATGTAGGTGAGTTTCTACGTGGATGATATCGTGGAAGCAATTTATTAGCTTTATTGCTTTGTTCACTTTGTTATGGTCATCAAGCTATCGGCGACCATAAATTTGAATTCACTCTGTGACTTCCAATAAAGGTAATGAAGGCAATCATCGGCGACCGAACCAATAAAATAATAGAAATAAATTTGATATGACCGACATATGGTGGCTCTAATGCGCGGCGAACCCTGTTATTGCTGTCAAACATGCGACAAATAGCTCAGAACTCCATTTCATTTTATCCAACCGTTGATTACACAGCGACGGTCCGTTGGATGACAATGAATACGGCCCAATTCCGACCAATATGTTCACACCCCTTTCTGTTTTTGATTCACTGTGATGACCAAAAAGTAAATTCCTGTTTATTATTATTCCATTACCGTCACCCCATTTTAAAAAATATGTCATCGGATGACGACTGGGGGAGCAGTAATCTGCCGCGCGACGTCGCGCGGCGCCGCGCTGGTCGCGCCCCGGACCCGGAATATTCAATGCGTTTATATAAAATAATTTTCATGTTCGACAACTCTCGACACAATGACGCATTTTTTGCTCCGCCGATAAATTGGCGGGATTATCATTTAATGGAGGGCTCATGTTTGTTGGGCTTGTCCCGATTCCCTGCCGATTGACATGATTTTATTAAACATCATATATTATAGACGCGCAGAGCTCATTGAATAAATTTAACGCGACAGAAGAGAGGCATTGATTATTCAGACGAATTTATTCCGAAAGGTTATATGCGAAATTAACTTCGAAATCAGTTATTAGGTAGTTCAATATAGAAGTGTTAGATAGACAGGGGTATAAAACATTCAGGAGCGTATGCGGACTTCCCAGCGCATGACACATGGGTAAAATTTAGTAGGTTCTCTAATATTCAGGCAAATTTCAACCTTTCGCTTCTAACGTAATGTTATCGAGTGTCATTTAGGTAGAATGTACCTTTTACGGAGCCTTCATTAGACGGAGCAAATTAAATATGTATATCGAATAGCGAACGTTACTAAGCCAAATATCCATTAACAGATTTTTGGTTCGTGCACTTTCTACGCTCTATTCCACATCGTTAATGGTGATTTTATCGATATAAAATTGCTTACAAAAGGACATGTTTTTATAGACGTTATTTTGACCGCCACCCTATTCGAGTAAGCAAGAGCCGATAATCTCTTTACGTTTTCGTATAAAGTTGCATTATTATCCCTTATTACCGCAGTAATTGTATTTTTTACATCATAAAAATTCTATTCGCAACGCGGCTCGCATCGGAACTGCGAGATGTTATCTAGTCTCCCCGCATGTTTACTCTAAATATTGTGCGACACAATGAAATTACATGACATCTGTACTACAAATAACGGAATATCTTTATTCATACCGCGCACGGCAAACATGGCCCCCTCGCGTTTGCATTGTCGTTGTCACTCGGAACGTCTGCTCAATGTCATATCCTCAATAAGTAGTTAGAATTTAGATTTCTTTCTAACGTCGTTTATTCTACTTAAATATAAAAAATACGATTCGTCCTCGTGCGAATAAACATTCACATGTAAGTACCTTAAGTCAGTAGATACCAACTTCAATAACTAATACTTAATTAATAAAGATAGTAAAAAAATCACAAGGTGTCATAAAACTAATGAGGTTCTACAGGTGGTTAGGTTATTCGGACTGAACATCCTCAAAGACTCTTTTTTTATTTCAGCTTGTGTTGTGTCCCACTGCTAGGCAAAAGCCTCACCTTTTTTCCTCCAGTCGTCATTACTTAATGGCTCTTTAGATTTTTTTTAATTATGATGGTCAACTTTTTCCATACCTAGATCTAATAGGTTCGTTTAAACATAAACCTTTCGTTCAACATACTATTTTTTCCAAGACGACGGTTTTCATTTTCAATATAACTTTAATATTGGCCTTGCTCCCCCAATAACTTCGATAATGAATCTGAACCCCACGCGCCCGTGGCCATCTCAGAAGTCGGAAACCTGCGCAAAAATGTTCAAATAAGTTCACAAAGATTTAGGAGTAGGTACTGTGTAAAAAAATCTGTTATTTTTACTTAATGCCCGGGTCAAATTATTCCAGTAAAATCGTGCCAGTAGCGATACATTGCGGGGTCACAATCCAAACGAGTTACACAAGATCGATCGAGCACCGCAGTGTCATGCTTCTGGAACGGTTTAACTGGTATAGGTAATGTGAACCGGACATAACCAAGAAACTTTCAAATATTTGACTGATTAGATTTAATTAATTCTAACGAATTAATTAATTCTAACTCATTAATTGAAATGTTGTTAAGTAGGTAAAAAAATATATTTGAACTGGAATATTTTAATCATATAACAAAAATTATAACATTAATTCTAATACATGTTAAAAAAAAATCAAACTGCAGGCAAACCAAAAGTTCACGACCCCTTTATGCGTGCGAAACAGCAAAAGAATTGTTCGTATGAGATGTTAGAAGGAAAACTATTTATTAGTTTCTTGCATCGTGTAGACAGAGAGGCCGCGGTTATCCTTTCTGACAACCCCAATATCAATCTATCTACCACATATGATAAGTTATTAATGTTTATTTAACAGATTAAAGCCTAATTTCTTATTGTTATTTATTTAAACATAACAAATTAATTACCTACCCATCGATTGATTAGGATTATGGAAATGCAGTGCGAATTCGTTACAGAGAAGTACAGTCCGTGAGATCTTAAAAAAACCTTCGGATTTTAGAAGCATGCTTCGGGTATTGACGATGACACGCGATCGTGATACGCGGTTCTGTTCTGTTATCAACTTGCAAAACTTTTCAAAGTTACCGTAAAAAGTTATGTAAAGAATAACCATCAGTACAAAATGAACCTTACTATAATAATATTACGCTTCTTTATCTTTTTCTAATTTTAATACAATATGACTTTTTGTCATGATGCAAATAAAACAAAATCAGCATTTTCGAATTCTTCCATCGTCAATTTAAATTGAGAACACCCCGCCTCAACACAGTACTTTTGTTTGGAAATATATAGAGCTGTTGTTGCACTGTATCTACTTGTCTTGGGTACGTCAAATGAATTTTTTTGGTCTGCTTTCGTTTTATATTTTTTTTAATGAACTTTTCGAAATCCCCGTTGCTTCTATAACACGGTCTAGTACCTTATTAAAATATTTACGACCACTTTTTTCTTAAAAAATTCAACTTATATACAAAATATTTATAAATATATTGTAATCAATTTCCAGTGATTGGCTATTTACAGACATACCCTGCTTAAGTTGACTCGTCATGGAAATCAATTTCAGAAAAATAACAAACTACCTAAATAAGTATATGCAATTGGTGGTTTTAACTGCTCTATATACATCAATGAAAACACAACGAGTGCACTCTACGAGTGATGGATTGCTACTGAGTCAAAAAGACAATTGTCATTTTTTACTAACGAATTCTTCCGATTTCCCCCGAAACCCGAAGGGTTTTCTAAAAGCTCACGGATTGTATGTAAATATTTTTTTTTCAAACATCCAAGGAAATGTCATCCTCATGTCGTTCGTGATGATAGAACGCGAAGTACTTACCTACGTCTTTGTATAGCACTTATTGAACATTCGTTCTAATTTCAAATTAGACAACAGTAAGTAATGGAAGTTCATACAACATTGTTGGCCATGGCCAGCAAAAGAGTGTCTTTTGTTTCAGTGGGTTTTATTTATTTTATTGACTATCTGTATGGCCTACTGCCAATAAAGAAAAACATAGTTTCTGAATGTGTATTTACTTTTTGATCTCTTATTTGACTAGATTATTTAATTACGTATACATTGAATTAGGTAGATATTCAATATAATAAACAATAATTTCCATATTATAATTTACTAAAATAACAAATTAATAGGGCATCGTCATTTTTTAATAAATAAGATTTGGTGGCAAAAAGATTAACACAGGACACAGAAAAAAAAATAGACGAAAAAGAGTATTTTGGCGGGAATAGAAAAAAAAAGTACTTATACCTAAAACGAGTGGTTTTTAATTCAAATAAGTTTTATTGTTTCCGATATGAGTTCATCATCAAGTGACATGGTATTATTTCCTTGTATTTATTTGAGAAAAGCACTACACCAGCCTCGTCCAGGAACAGGGACAGTCGGCCTCGTATCTCTAGACGGCCTCGTTAACACTTGACCATTTATAACTACTAGCCCGGCAATCCCTTATTTCGCGGCCTCTGCAGTAATGTACTATATTGAATCGGGCATTACTTTGCGGAGGTATATATCAATGAACTGAAATAATTACTTTGCTCACCCGCGACCTTATGATACCTACTACGTTTATACAAGACATGCGGGTTCATGCAGTTCCTACCTCCACAATATAAGAACGCACACAAATCACACAACCCCATCTTCCACCACCACCACACCACACCAGCTCACACAACTAGAACTCATCTTCAGAGCAACACAACCGTATACCAAACTACCAGAGGTTAGTGGTGTCTAACATCTGGTACAGAAAGGTAAGTAGGTACTGTTTGAAAGTTTTCAATTTAAAAACTCAGATTAATCAATTTCGTAATTTTTTATTACATTTTTATTTATTTTTGTTAATTATTGCGTAATATTACATGTTATTTATTAAATGTTAAAGTTACAACAAATATGCTGATGTTGAAACACAAAAATTAATAAAACGGCTTATCAAACAAGTGATTAGTCTTTGTTACTTCAAAATCTCATCCAAAGGTTTGCGACTCATCACCATCATTATCACTGTAATTAAAAAGTTAATTGTTAAATTAAACTTGGAAGGACACTTTGAGTCCTAAGGTTCTCGCTTCTATTCTGGTCAATATTATTTCATTAATTGCTTTTTAGGATTCCGTAGGTACCTCGAAAGGAAATAACCTAACCATAAAAATATCATTTTAATACAAGTGCTTTTGCTGACTGTACTTTTTGTTGACTGTACTTGCATTGTCACCCAAACAACATTTGCATACCAAATTTCAAATCGATGGTAGGTATTAACCGTTGAAGAGTTCCGTCCTGCGGAGATGGTCTAAACTAAACAATACCTCTCCTTGCAGTCGGGTAAAAGTCTGAAAATCTTGATTTTTTATGTGTATCAGTAAATATAATGGCCAATATAATCTGACCCCACACTGCGTAAGTTTTGCTTAGGAGCAGGGCTCTGCTTACACTGGATGTATATTAAATCACTCAGAAAAAGCGGGAAATATCTTCAACACACGATTCCCGTTTACATACCTATACATGTGTACGGAACCCTCGGTGCGCGAGTCTGACTCGCACTTGCCCGGTTTTTTTTAGTTAATAATTAGCAACACTTACAATTAACAGGTTTTCTTTGTTTTCCTGAAGACTCATTATGAGAAAAAAAGAAAGCCTATCTTCTGTTTCAAGTTTCAAACGACATTAGCAAACTAGATTAATTATATACAATAGGTATAACATAAACGCGAATGTCAGATGTGACAAGTCAATCGAGGTGTTTAAAGTCACGATATGTGATTACATTGCATCCAACATTATTATTTATTTTTAAACGCGTTCATAATTTTTTCGCACATATTGCTATATTGATATGTCCTACAAGCTTTCGACCCGTTCTTACTATTTTTATGTCCTTTCCACACTATCTCCATACCAAATTTCATAGAGATAACAGACAGACAGAGCTACTTTAATGAAAGAAGGACTCCATTCAAACCTAGGTAAATTTTAACGGGAATGCACAGTGCCATATCTGACGGTTTTACTTAAAAAAATAATCCATTTACATGTAATAATAAAATAAATCGGAATAACGGTTGTCCACGTGTCAGAAAGGAAATCGCCTCAATGTAGAGACGGTTAAAAAAAAAACAATGAATTATGGTGTACTCAATAAAACCGCCTTCAACAAAATTTTGCTTTCGGACGTAGTATTAAGAGATAAATCATACAAAGAGCGGCATTGTGTTTGGAGTACGTTATGACGGCCGAGGGTCGATTCTGGACACTTTGCCCCAGTAGCCATTAGAAACGGTCACCAATTTATCATTAAGGCAATTTTTGCAATAATTGTTTGCTTTTGTCCAGCGGGCCATGACGGGAAATATGCTCTACTTGGTGACTTAAATTAGGTTGATTCCCATTTTGCAATTACTCTGTGCTATCAGAACTTATTTACTATCTGGAAATTTCAGTACCTGATTGTCTTTGAGTTTCGTTATTAAAGTGCAGAACCAGTTAAATTTTAAAAGTTGTTACTTTGTCATCAATAAAGAAAAAATGTAATTTTTAGATGAACTTCTACGGTCCTAAGGTGACCTCGTGCGGATCTTCGCGATCAAAGACTCTTCGATATATATTCTCATTGGAAAAAAATCCCATCGATACATATTTGAGCCATAAACATTTTACAAATTTCAAGCTATATATCTGTCACACTTACTCAGGCTTTTATCAAAATTCTTCATAGACTAGCTATCATTTTTAAAAAGCAATTATTTATCTACAAAAACATTACATCTTAAAAACTCAAAGTAGAGCAACTTTCCGACCATTGGCCTACTGGTCAGTCCACCCACACAAAAGCGTGGGTGCAAAGATTATTCTCATTCAATTGAACCACATTGAGCGCCGGCGCATGCCACTTCCAGCCACCTCTTAATTACCCCGCAGCTGCTGACCCACGTCCATCTGTACGATTTACAGGGTGCTCAGGGTAGTCAGGTATCAGAACTTCCGATAACATATGACAAATTTCGATGAAAGCGCAAAAAATCTCATATTGGACACTGGACTCGGTACCCGCATTCTATTTTTCCTGGCTCTTACCTAAAAGGCTTCACAACAGGGTCCTTCCTTTATACCCCAACATTGGATGTAAAGTTAGTCATGCTGCAAATGTATTTTCAGCGCTTGAATGTAAACACTGGAATGTAACATAAACACTAGGCTGTTAACTATCCGCCGTAGTTTAAGTTCTATTAAGCTAGCGCTTTTACTTTATCACTATGAGTCATTGAGCAGTCGTAGAAAGAATTTATGTCGAATTTGTCTTGAATCTAGACCGTTGGAACGAAGCTAAGTAAATCTACGAAGGTAATGCAGAATCTCGATAAATTAACCCCATCCCAGTATGGATCGTGATCGTGAAATACATATATGGTGATTTTCATTACCTTTTACGGCATCATCAATACGCTACACTTCAAGTAATATTATGATGGGAAGTAATCAAAACTACAATCTATGTAATGTCTAATTTACCGAGATGATGATCTCAGATGCGAAGCTATCGATTATACACCATCCTATAGAAAAGGGCACGAATAAACGCAGCGGTTATTGATCTGTGTCATGTAAGGTGAGAATGTCCAGTGACAATAGAACAACGATTTTGAGTGGCCAGACGTCCGGCAAATCTCATTTGTGGATTTATCATTAACCCCCTTTCATCCACCCTCAACATTGTGAGCCTATTATGGGGTATAAATTTTATTTCCGTCTATTGTCAAAACCTTGCGGATGTCTGCCCTTAATAAATACATTTACGAAAAATATGTTCAACTACAAAGTAAACCTATAAATCCGATAGCTATTCAAACATTGCCTCAGGATATAAAAAAATGTTTGATATGTATACATATATCTATGAAAACTATGAACACGTAAACAAGGCAATCACGAAGTGAAGTCGTAAAAGTGGAAAAAATATTAGCTATCAGTATTGCACTCGTCAGACAAACGAGGCGTGCCCTAATCGCGGGCCTTATCGACACTCGCTTTTGTCTTAATTCGATGAGAGTAATTTATAGGAGTGTGCCGAGTGCGGTCCGCACTTGCCATAAATAATCCTAGTTTAGTGCGGGCCTCAGACGCCTGCCTTTTCTGTCAAAACTCTCATACGTAAATAATGACGAGTCGCGACGGATCGATCTTATCTCCTCCATGCGTCAACTCGTGTACAAAAGACACTCTAATGACTGAATGAGCCGTCGTAAACCCTTAATATTTACGCACGAATCTTTCAGCTCACCTCTGGAAAGGTTTTATAACTCGATCGGGAGGCTCTCCCCGCGCTGGCTCCCCAGGCGCCTACGCCAGTCACATCGCTATATCTGATTTATTCATACCACCCGAAACACATGATCGGTTTTTCAGATAGCGTATTTTCAGTTATCTTTTTTATTTCCTCTCATAGCACCACGAGGAAGCTTTTTTAAACGTCATTGCTGGATAGATTTATTCCGTTCGTTTTGACTGGTGAGTATTCGTTCGTAGCAAAAAAATACGAAATGAAAATGGAAAATTCTGGAATAGCTTTTCGCTATTGCCAACCTATATGAAAGCTTGACGTCCTAAATTGGTTAGCAAACATGCCTGGTGTTTTGGGTTTTACTGTCAATATGATTACTCTCTATTGATTGGTTTCAAAATTTTATACATAACTTTATATACCTACCTACCTAAGGTTTTTTATAGAGAAAAGTTGTAAGCAAATCCCAACATTACTTAATTAGTATCCACTACTTGTATAGCAACAAGAACTACGTCGTTTTTAAAAACTAACACTAGTAGGTACTGAATGACATAAAAGTGCAGATATCGGGTTGCAATTAAAACCGTCGGCCTAACTCGTCCAACAAAGATGCGGCGCGTGGGAGGACAACAATAGCAGATGTGCGCCGCGACCCTTCCGACCTTCCTGCTCACCCCAATAACCACTCGCAATTAGCCTCTATTGCTACAGTTCCAATATCTTGCAACTCCAATTTCTACACTTTTAGCGGGATGCACCAGCGCCGAAATATTGAAATTTCAAACTGCATCCACAATTTGGGGGGTCTATTTTAGGATACAAATCCCGGATGACGCAAGGTTGGATAGGTACCGATAACGTTTCAATATTTATTGTCACCCGACGTCCGTCATTAAGATAGTGTCAAAACTCACTGGCACGCTCACAGGCGTCACTTACCGGCCAGAGCACTCATAATTATTACTAATGCCTTAAATATGTCAAAACAGGAATCCAGGTAAAAAGGCGTAATTTACGCGCGGCCGATAGAGATTTGGCAGTTGGCGCCGAGGTGCCCAGGCGGGCTGCGTCGCGAGCGGGCGCCGAGTTTTTGTCAACCATTGTCTTTGATATAAATTTAAAATAGGAAATGTCCCTTTTTATGGAGATCTAGTTTACGATGCTGACAATGAAGGCATAAATCTAACGAGTGTGTCGCTAAGCCTTGGCGATGATCGATCGATAAACATAATTTATGTACTTCCGCCGTGTACCATACCTACGCCCCGATTGGGTGCCATGGACGTAAATAAATTCATTCTTATTAGGCTGCTCAATACTTCCAAAAAATATTTAGATTGTGGTTGGGTTTGCTTTTTGATTTGATAGGTAGGTATGTTTAGTCTGGTGTAAGATAGATCTGTTAAGTATGTGTAGACTTTGGATTTTCTTCTGAAATATTTTTATTTCTTCAAGTACTATAAGCAATGCACCTACCAATATTTTATAAAACATTCATATCAATTAATATCAACATCTACTTACGAAAACGTTGGCGACTACGGTCTTAGCAGTATACACATCCAAAGTAAACGAATTTATGCGACCTCATTAAAATTAAGCAAAAAGTTGTAAGATTGTGCCTTACTCAAGGCAAAAAGAATATTTATTGCTCTTGGTCACAATCCTAATCAGTATCGGAACCCATTTGGTCTCATCATCTCCAAAAAAAATAAGCATCCTTCCTTCCCAGTAAATATGTGGACAACGCTGGACGTATAGAGTGGCGAGTATGAGTGGTATAATTAAGCCAAATGTTAATAAAGGGAACAATGCCGCTCATCCATACGCGGCGGCCAATCAACGTGCCTTGGGAGACGCCTGATTAACGACAATAACTCAGCGACAACACCAACTTGCCCACATTTATTCTTATTTTAGACCCTTCCCAACCGATCTCTAATGAATACGGTTTATCTTAAAGTTTATATAAAAAATAAATCGCTTTTAACTGAAGAATCACGCCTTAAAAAAGAAACGCTTATTAAAATTTATTTCTTTCTCTCCTGGCAGCGCTGTCGTGTACTCCGTCTCGAATAAAATTAAAAAGTGAAGAATTCTTATTTATTTTAATACAATAAACCGCAATCGAAGAATAAAGATAAATAAAAGGCAATAAAAAATAAAATCGCATTAGCAATAAACAAAATACTTCAGCGGATGTGGGCAGAGCCGAGGATGCACACAGAAACGTGTGGAGAATCTTCCTTATACAACACCCCTTCGACCTTTCTTTTAATTTTCTTTCATTAAACAAGGTACAAATTACATTAAATAAGTATGACATTGGTTGAGCTTTGTTTCAAAGAAAATGCGATAAAGTTAATTTTCAAAATTAATCTTATTTCGGTTGCCAAAAAATCTCATCTATCATGTCTACTCATGAGCTGTTCGCGCAGCAAAATTGGTCACAGGCAGTTTCATCTCCTGTCGCAATTATGACCAACAAAAGATGATATATTTTAATAAGGCTGCTCCACGGCACCTTCTTGTCCGATTGTCACGAGTGCTACCCTCGCCGGCGTTTTCTTAATTGTGCCGAAATATTTATTTGATTGCGAAGTTTGTAGCAGCCGAGCCACCGAAATGGTCATCGGTATCCGTGCTGCCGATGCCGGCCGCTGCGCTTGGGCCGACGCTCTCGGGATTACCCTATAAACTCTAGCCTGTAATAAGCTTTTGAAACTAGTCGCCTATAAATAAGGTATAATGGGTTAACAAGTGAAGTAAGTATAGCCTAGGTGGCAAGAGAACCTAAAAGGGTGGATGGTGATTTTCTTGTTTAGTAATTAAATACCTGGGCGACCAAGCTTCGCTCAGAGTTATTTTTTGCTAAATCATACTTTCTTTGCGAAATATACATATTTAAATAAACTTGAAAAAATGTAAGGTAAGTAAATATAAAAAATTAAAAACTATACGCTACGTCCAACCGAAATTCGATCTCAAGACCTCCGGTTCGCAAGTTCAACGCTATACCATCAGGCCGCTGCGCTCGCGGTGGTAGGAGTGAAAAGAATTATCGCTTTATCGAAAGAAAAACGTACGAAAATCAATTGATCGTCCCCGAAAATCCCCATATGATTACAAATTCCATCGCAATCGTTAGAGCCGGATAGCTAATCGAATACATTTAAACGAGCAATTCTTGTATATGTATATATTTGACTAGGTGCCCCTTTAGTGTTGCAGATGTTTATGGGCGGTGGTGATCTCTTACCGTCAGGAGATCCACTTGCTCGTTTGCCATTTAATCGAATAAATTAATTCGTTATTTGATTAGGTGCCTATATTTTTCACTCCACTAAGTTTTTATCATATAGCTGTTCTATCTATACAGTATGACGTCATTGAAGCAGTCAACGCACACAGTGCCTACCCCTCGATATTAACGAACGTCGTGTACGGTTCAACATTTAACCTTTACAGCTTTTTACCAGGTGGCTATTATAACAAATTATAAGATAGTAAAATAGCACAGGATAAGATAAGCATTTTATTCCGTATTATTTAAATATGTAGTTCACTTAATATTAGGTTTTGTTTTTTCCGTCTATATGTACGCAGCTGATCGTAAAATCCGCCAGATCACGAAATTCCTAGGCATATCGTGAAATGGCGCCATTTCACGACCGGCCGCCGACATATAGATCAAATGAAATAAAGCTCAAATATTTGAAATTAGGCTCAGGCCTAAATTCATGTCGGTATATAACTAAGATATCAATCAATTAATCCATTCAATTATGCAAAATCTATTCATAATGAACTGATAGCATAAATAGATATTCAGGCTAAGCCTTATTACTGGTCCGGAGACATTCCTTCAAATCTTACGCAGTCAAAGCTTGAACCTTGTCTGTCAGACGAATGCCCTATCGACGATCTAAATGGGCCACTGAATCGATACTGAATAGGTACAGTCGACACGCTGTGACCACGCATCGTGCGCCGATCATACGGACAAGAGATGAAATAAAGTATGAAACTGGTCGCTAGCTCACAGCGAGGCGAGCGCAGCGCGCTGGCCGAGCCAACAATCGAGATGCGAAGCCGCGATAACGATGTCAACTAGCGCAGCCTGTCCTCGCCGTTCCCATGATTTGCGATGCCGTTCTAATAGATATAATTACGACCAATCCATCAAACGGACATATATAATAAAATACATGATTCGAAAAAATGGTAATCGTTAAAAACGCGTTTCGATCGCTTTGAGAAATAGCAGAGATCATTTTTTGCACAGTGACGTGTTTATGAACGTTCTGCTATAAGTCCTCTTTGATCTCATCTCACTTGTCGCATTTGGTCACCGATATCGTTAACTGCACTGGAAATGCAGACGCGGCTCGTATACATAATTTTATTGATCTAATTTCTCTCCAGTGTAGTTTGGACATAACATCGCTGGTCCTAACAAAGCTGACTAATTATCGCGACGCGGCGTGTCGTAAAACAGTGCATATTGACGGAAAATAGAGAGGCCGGCACATAGTGCTTAATGACATTAATCACATTGATTTATTGTGGTTCCGAGTTATTACAGGCTGGGAGGCCGGCGTGTGTGCGTGTGTGAGCACATGACCCATACCTGTTCGCAAGTGTGCTTCTTGTATAAGTAGGCAATGCGAAGTGTATACAGCATGCTACAAACGTCTGTATTCTTCCTAAATTTTTATTTATCTTGATTGGGTTCTCAATTCACGAAATCACCATTTATATATCCAGGAATATCCATTTGTATTTTAAATAATGCAATGCAATATAAAAGAAAAACCTACTACAATAAGTATAATTTTCGGATTGCATTTTGTCACTCAATCTCTATACCAGCGACTCGCACTGCCGATTATTTTTATATATAGAACTTTATTTCTAAAAAAGAAATTTACATTCCACTTAACGAGATTTTATATTATACCGGGTGTTTCATGTACTTAATAATTAAAACATAGACCGTACTCGTCAAACTGAACAACATTACGAGTAGTTCAGCGACTTCAAAAATAATAGAATCTTTAGATTTGCCATTATCATACAAATTAAATAGGTACTTATCATCAATGTAACTTTATCCTAGAACCAAACTGACGTCGCCTGTCACGCTAGAAAATATCAAACATTTTGGTTTACATTACCTCTTCGAATAAACTTTAAAGTGTAATAAAAATAAAAATAAACTAATTATTTTTTAAAGTCGCTGAACTAACGTTGTTAAGTTTGATGAGTACGATCTATGTTTTAATTATTTGCTCGTATTACAGGAAACACCGGTACCTATACGCAATTTATTTCAGCGAGCACCATAAAGCGCATATGAAAAGTTACTTAAGTACATTTGTTTCTTAAGATTTTCTAAGGCTAGCGACCTCGTTCCCACGTCTCCCAAAGACTTGGCAGGGTTAAGAACACCCTGGCTAGTGGGCCAGTGTAAGGGCTTCGTCGGACGTACGTATCGTGTGTGTGAGTGCGGCATTAGGCAACAATTTACGCTGTTTGCGGTGTGTTAATATTGATTGGCACGCGCTATTTCGGCGAGACTGCCCGGAACGTCCGCGAAACTAGTCCGTCACTTTTCTGTACGGTTCAGACACCAAATTATTTACGGAGCCAAATTATGCACGGGTTAGAAAGATAGAGTCTACCGACCGGCTCTAATGAGCTCGATAATAATGTATCGTTTCAACGTAGTTCATTACCATTCGGATGTGCAAAACGAATTTAATTCTATGTATAAACTCATTCTGAGAGAAGGCTAGTACCCAGCAAAGCGTTTATGGACTGAACATGATCATAATTAGTATGATAATAGAAACAAGCGGTTGCTCATAGCTTTCAGTTTCGTTCGACAAAAAAAACACCTATTCACCACTATCCTATCTTTCAAGCTGGCCAACCATATCATTAAGAACGTAGTTTTTGGCTACGCCAGACGGGATACGAACCCGAATTTCTCGGCTATACGAGACGCGCCCAGCACTGAACCACGTCGCCTCCAACCAACCCATTCGAAAACATTAATCGCGTGCGTAAGAAACTTCTGGGCCTTATATTTTAAAATATAGTCTATATACCTACTATAGACTATAGGTTGCAGACAAACCTATATATAAACAGTGTTTGGTCATCATCATCAGCAGTTCCAGCCTATATACATCCCACTGCTGGGCACGGGCCTCCTCTCAGAATGAGACGGCTTGGGCCATAGTTCCCACGCGGGCCCAGTGCGGATCGGGAACTTCACACGCACCATTGAATTGCTTCGCAGGTTTGTGCAGGTTTCCTCACGATGTTTTCCTTCACCGCAAAGCTCATGGTCAATTTCAAATGTAACAGTGTATGGTATTTTAAAGTAACTTAGAAAGTTTCCATAATGTCTACGAAAGAGCGGAGTCCTCGACATGCGAGTTTAACTCGCACTAATTTTTTGTTTTTTTTTCTTTTTATGTAAAAAAATGATGTCAAGTTATGTAGCACAGTGGTTATCAAAGTGTTATGGTGGCGTCCTTCAGGTGCCAGCGAACGTGCGCGGGCGCCGGGCCACGTCCGCCGCCAGCGCCGCGCATATCAAGCACTCCATTATAATTTCATAATGCGCGTTGTCAACGTAAGTAATACGCGAAATTTATGTTACGATGTTCTCACCGTTCGACGAGCCCGATGAATGCGTAATAAGCATAAGTCCTCATTAAGTAGTACAGTCAATGTTCCACTCATATTCATTTGAGGACGTGGCTATAAATTCAATTAAAACGTTTGTAAATAGATGTTATGGGCAACTGGATGTAGTTATCTACTATATTTTGTAGGCTTGTTATAGACGCGAATGCCTAACCGATATCTATTACAATTTGCAGAGATATGAACGCTACTACTTGTAGTTGTCGAACGCAAGTAGGTATAGCTTACAATCGCGTCTTAAATATACCTATACTACTTACGGTAATATATCTAATACATATACAGTCTGTTTTTGGTGGTTAAAATATTTCTTTTTCAATATGTACCTAAAGCTTTCTACTATTTAGCTAAAGTAGCGATTATAATTTCCAATTCCTATATCGTACCTACGACTTGCGCTGCACGACTCGCACGCATGGAATCGGGTCACTGGTGGAAACAGGCGGAATGCCGCTCTATGACACGCATTTAACTTCCATATGAAGCACAATTAACTTCAATAACCAATCATCGTTTTAATGGACTCGTTCAATTTCACATTAAACAAGTTGCCAATAGCGATTAAACATCAGGAGCCCACGATTTTATTGTTGAAATAAAATTAATAATGATTACTTTGATATTTCTCATTAGACGGGTTAATGAAACTACGTGTCTATTTAGAATTACTAGATCCTAGGGTTTATTACGATTAGCAATGCTATTTATTTACTATGAAATTAGATAAATACCTATGTCATTGATTTCAATTAATCTATCTTCACTTTAGTACGTCCAGCCACGAAACGTTGTAGAAAATATAATTATGTAGGTACAGGTAATCCATCATTCTACCGAAAATTGTTTCATCGATTATCGTTTCCCATAACACTATTCGCAGAATTTTATTATCACTTAGGAATCATTTATCGAACTTCGTTTCACCGCTCATACAATTGTTCGAATTACCTTTGACACAAGAATCAACTCATCGAATTTTACTTCATCAACATTTGGATTGTGCGAGCGAGTGAAGCGTGCGAGCAAGACGGCCCAGGGCAGAAGCGACTCGTATAGGTTAGGTTCAGAAGGCTAGGCCTTCGATTTAGATATTTTTTTATAGCAGCCCGGATAATTTAGCTTCACAAATGATTTTTGCTGTTGGATTCTTAAATATAGGGTAATTCTTAAACATATTATCTAAACGTGCTGCAATAATACCAAATGCATCGTTCGATAAAACATAACCGCGATAAAACTTTGTTCGTGGCAATAATAATATATTGGACGTACCGTCTGTGAATCACGTTTCGATAGTTTGATCCTATTTATAATTGATAATTCTATGACTTGTAAATTCGATGCATCGTTACTCTACGATTTGAGACAGATTCGAAACGATTTATGATGAAAAATTGTTAAATTATATAAAAAGTAACGAATTAAAAATTATGTGATTAGAAAAAAAAAAGGTAATTCATGGAATAGTTTTCGATGAAATGAAAATCGACTTAACAAATTTCGATACAATGATAGGTACCCGTAGGTTCAGAATTGGATCATAAAACATACGCACATATTATTCTGGCCACCACTGGCCATCAATAACTTTTTTTCATCGGCCATTAACGAAAGCAATAAAATAGCTTTGCCGATTTACAAAGGCAAAGAACGATTTATAAAAAGATTATTAAGTAGTATTCTCGATTTATGACCTAGTTCAAACGAATCACATAAAGATGTAAGTAAGTTGAATAAGATACCATGCAGACCTTATATTTCGTTCAAAACAAATCCATATCACTCTACTAATTCAAAAATATCTACTTAAAAATATTTTCCCATTAAGAAAAAAGCTACATTTCGTTTTCCAAATGTGTGCTGTAATATACCGTTTTGACGATTCTTATAATAGAATCATTATCGGATATAATTATTTGGATAAGAAACTTTTATCAAAGAATTAATTTAAAACGCAATTGTAAACGCCACCAATTGCTGTAGTTAACAATTCCGCGCTTATCTCTACTCGAATACTTCGCCAACTAGTTCTCTTGCAGTATTTCTTGTCTACAAAAACCAGCCTACAAAATACAATCAGGCCGCAACAGCAATATTTCCTCGAGCACATTGAAATTAATGTTGATAAATACACAAACGTAGCGGTGGAAGTGCGGACGTCGCGGGCGGAAGTGGCTCCATCCATCATCCGCCCGCCCTGGATAAAAACGCTCGTTACCGCCCGCCCTACCTGGCGCGGACCTGCTCGGCTACACACTAACAAGAACCGTGATATTGCTGTTCCGCTTACATTACGCGCTGCTTCACGTTCGTGGGACGGTTACTGCTCTATGACGTTTTATTTAAGTACATGCAACAACAACAACAGTTAAGTACTTTTTGTCAAATAGTAAAATATTAAACGATTCAACTTTTTCGAAATATATCTTTTAAAGACATGTGTATTCAAAATTGATGATTTTACGAAAATTTAAATAATGCTGAGGTGAAGAATACCCCAAAAATTTACTATTCAGCTATAGCTAACTAGCTATTAAAGGAATGAGCTCATAGCCAAGGAAATTTTTTGGACCGAATCATGTTTTAAGTCCGGATTACAAAATAAAACATACACATATTGCAGACGAACGTCGAATTTAGCCATGTACCCTAATAAACATTACTACCTATTCAACAACTCACAAAACCACAGTCAACAGTAGAATTTTTAATTTATCTACCTACATATTTGCTCCAATAATGTGTGCGTCATCGAGCCCACAGATATATATTATCGTCGCTAGTATATTATTAACTAGGGTATATTTTGCAAAAATGTAACTGTGCTAGAAGCAATGTACGTCGAAGTCAGGGTGGCAAGGCCGCAGCGGATGGGGCCCTCTATTAATGCCACACTCAACCGCCTCTATTACTGCTGTCATTTATTATATCCATTTTGGCAAATTGGCTGATCTTGCACAGTTTATGAGCGTTCTCTCGAGGTAATTAAGGAAACTGTATTGCCTTGTTTTGGCGAGATAGTTAAGAGTATTATTATTTAGTAGGTTAACAATTTATTGGCACTTAGTTTTAATTAAGTACGCTAGTGGGTAGTTTAAATCAGGCTATGTAAGTAAAACATACAATTGATAGAAATTGAATAGCATTAAATGTTGTTTATGGAACACAGCTTGCCTCATTTGGTAATTTCTAAAAACAACGACCGGAGTTATTGTGACACTCAGACAAACATTAGAATTCCTCATCTACCGTTCCAATACTTCTACATCTCATTGCTGGTAGCCTCCTCACTCTTGGACTTCTAAGCTGTTTCCAATCAGGCCCATAGTAGATTGACCACTTCAAGATTTCAGATTAAAATTTTCAGATGGCTTCGTTGTTTAGTACTGTTCATTATATTTAAAATAAAATACAATTGCTAAGCTATACAAAACGAATGTTCTTGAAGCAAACAACACGGGTAAACTATTTCCGTACCTATTTTTACCAACTAAAAGTTGTGTCGGATGAAGTAGGCAGTGCAAGATTGAAGACACGCAAGGGTGACAACGAGGCGCAAATCCAGACAAGAGCGATTATAAAAGTATGCGCTAGGAATCCCGCGGCGGCATGGCTGAAGTGGTATTTGTACTCGCCTGGTCCCATGTTGGGCGCCATTGAACTGTGCCAGTACCATAACTACTTTTAAATCATTAATACGAAATAAATAAAAGTATGTGAACATAAAGATCACAGCCATTGAAGGGTTAGTGTTACTTATGTAATACTCTAATGTAACTTTGCTTAATCGTTCAAAAACTATGAAAACAATGTGTCCACGCGACATATTTTCTAAGGGATGCAGAGTGCGATTACTTTGATGAGCGCCCAGTATTTCAAAGTAAGTAGATGTATATAATCTCGTAGAAAATGTTCATATTTTAGTTCAACCGTACATCATTAAATACTACTACTATTAACGGATATAAAAACAATGACTGTGATTTCATTTAACGAGCTTTCCATACCTCAATGCTGGATCCCTTCAGTGATGTGATATCGTCTTTATACATCTATACAATTAATAGGTATACCTACCTCTTAAGGTATTAAACAGCTTGTACTGGAACTATTCAATAAAAAGTGTTTTATGCGTTGATATTTAATTACTCGATGACTATAGGGCCACTTCTTCTGGCTCATGCTGAGACATCGACTTCAGAGGCAAAAAAAGGTTTTAATGGATTTTTGTAGATAGTTAAATTGTTTGCTATATTTTACGTATGTGCAAAAAAAATCTACTCTACCTAAGTTAAATCGAAACCAAACCGAGTCTTAGTTGCGCCAAAGTATTAAAATTATTATGAAACCACCGCCGCGATAAGACGGGATGATACCGGCTTAGCACCCACCGCCCCACCCCGCCGCACTATCTGCGCGATACTCGAATGCCTTTTCAGCGTATATCTGCATGAAAAGTTGCCTGAAGCTTATGCTTGCTAGTTGCAAATGGTAGTAAACAGTTATTTTGTTGTTAGAAGCGATTTGGCTTTGCCTTACCACAGACAGGTAAGTATTTTTTTATGAAGATACATAAGGTATGATGAAAAATAATAGTATTCTTTTACAAAATTGATAAAATTATAATTATAGCAACTCATTCATTAATTACCCTGATTATTAGCTGAAAGAAATCCGATTTGATGATAGGTACAAGGTTTACAGTTGAGATTATCTTTTTAATTTCTGCGTACTTAATACCAACAGAATGAAAACTTGTGAAATCAAGCAAGACAAATAATCCCAACAATTTAAAGGACGTCGCGCAACTTTATGCAGAATCTGCAGCGGTATGTCGAACGACAATTATAACTTTGGCCGGGCCGGCAGCGCTGCAACAAATAAAATATGTCCGCAAAACGCGCGAGGGGGACGGCGCAACGAAATTTCGTACACGAGACAAAGATAAGCTTAACCAGCACGAAATTATGAGCGTTTAACTGTTTCTAGCTGTAGAATCTGGCACGGGTGCTTCGCCGGCTCGCCAGCGCGCGTTATTTACGACGGGGAGGCGGCTGCGCTCCCGCTGCACCCGAGATAGTGCCTCCCCGGAAAAGCGACGCCGATACCGCCGGTCCCAGACCTTTCCCCACCCTCCTGCTCACTGAACAAGGGCCAGTTTAGCGCGCCCCGAGCGAGCTCATGCCACCGCAACACCTCGCTTCTGCTTGTGCAGATTGCTGCCAACCAGCACATGCTATGGCCCTAAACACCACTCAAATCTCACCTCTAATACGGCGGCTATGAGGTGAAATCGTAACGGCTATGACAGTCCTCGTTTGGCCGTTTTAACTCGAGCAGTTTCCTTGCATTATATTATAGCGAAGATGTCTGTATTTCTTGTTTATGATGGCATAAAGCTATGGGAAGTAAATTTATATTTTAGTATCAATGTAGCGCCGTATACTTTCATAGACCGAGTGAGTGAGTATGCTATAATTAGTAAAATATTAATAGTTTAACAATTTGTGATATCTTAACCGACTAGTATTAGTAGTAACGTATAGATAGGTAAACAGCACGTAGAATAAAAATCATGCACAATAGGTATCTTATGACTGTATTATTCTAAACAATTAATTGTATGTAGGAAGATATACAAGCTAAGCATCGTTGAAAAGATAGAAAGATATAAATGAAAACATACAAGAAGATGAAAAGTACTGATTACTCTAACTAATTATTTAAATAGATGATTAGCTAACTTCTTCCTATTTATACAATGTCATTATTCCAAGAAAATTATGAAGCACAGAACCACTTCGCGTTTAATGATAGAGATACATACAAAGCAACATAACTATGAGCAGAATATCTGCTCCACCAATTACCGCGAGACAGGTATAGCACCGACATAATTATTGTCGAGACGACATAAAACGTAATTACTGCAGCTGCGAAATGTAATATGTATCGCGCTCATTTTCAATTCTGTGAATGCACGCCCCAAATTGTGAGTAACTAACACAGATGAGAAGGGCCACTTCGTATCTATGTCATTTAAGTGAAAATATACGGCGCGGAGAAAAGAGAGAAATGCGCAAAAACCGTCTAGAGCATTATGGCACGCGGCGAACCATTACTTTTAATATAAATAAAATAACAAAATATGAGCGTCCGGCCGTTGAGTGCCCCCGGTCGGTCGCACTTTTACATTTGAGTCGCGGCACCCGCTCGCCTCCCCGTACCCTCGACGAATTTATTCGTTTTGTATTGTAACCTATACTATAACGCCTTCTAACATGTGGATTAATTGACTTATCCCCAAGCATACCTATAAAATAAACTCTCTTCTCTTCTGATTCTGGACAAAGTCAAAAACAGTTTTTTTCAAACTGCTGAACATTTATCGCTGTGATGGTTTCATGAAAATAGGTAGGTAGAGCCGTAAAAGCAGTGGTGGCCTAGTATTTTGACCTATCGCCTCTAAAGCAGAGGGTCGTGGGTTCAAAACCCGGTTCGCACCTCTGAGTTTTCAAAATTCATGTGCGGAATTTAATTTGGAATTTACCACGAGCTTTTAGCTGTGAAGGAAAACATCGTGAGGAAACCTGCACAAACCTGCGAAGTTCCCAATCCACACTAGGCCCGCGTGAGAACTATGCCCCAAGCTCTCTTGTGCTAGAAGGAGGCCTGTGTGTCCAGCAGTGGGACGTATATAGGCTGAGATGATGATAATAAGGTAGGTAGAGCATGAATATCCAGTAATTAGTAATCAGTTTTGATTTTAATTGGAGAATTATAACTTAGCAAATATCCCAAATCGCGTGTTCACGGGAGAACCGAGAGCAAAAATATCATAAATTACTTTCAGTAAGATAACACTGTGGACAGGTACTTAATTATTGATGCCAAAATGCGTTTCGCGGAGATGTTCGCCCCTCAACGGTTTGACGGTATAAATGCCCGTTGTAACTCGGTAAACGGCCAATGTCCACAATATTTTTCTCGATAATTTAAGACATTATCATTTCATACCTTATTCCGCCATAAAAGAAACGCCACTTGCGTGTCAAGTAACAACGTAATCTCTGAACTGAAACAGTTAATTCCAAATCGCTGTATGCAATCTTCTTTTTTTGGTAAAATCAGGAACGAGAAACAAGTGAGTATGCCTGATATACACCGGTATTAATTATACAGCAAAAGATGATTCTAAAATTTGAGAATCAAACAAATTTTAGAATCATCTTTTGCTGTGTAATTAATACCGGTGAATAGTATATCTACTTAATTAATAAAACTGTTTTATGCAACAAATTTTAGAATCATCTTTTGCTGTATAATTAATAGATCTTTGGAAAAACTTACGTGCAATAAGTATTGGTAGTTTGACACGTATTTGAAGGGAGTAACCCTCAAGTGGTTGGGTGATGGAGACGCGTGTGGGTAAACAAGGAGGCAAGGTAACAAGCCACTATATCGACGCGAGGGACGGCGCCCGCGACGCCGCGGGTCGGTGAACGATGCGGCAGCAGTTTCGTGCTCTTGGCTGCGTGTGCTCCCGCGATGTGCCCTTTACACGAGCTCCTATCAATCAATGTCCACTTTTAATGACTTAATTTTGACATACCTCGTACAAAAATGTTGCCGCAGAAATCACCACATACACCAGAGAAAAATTATGTACATGATTGCAGAGTCTACTTTAGTTATTACCACGAGCTCGATGAACGTCTCCTGCCCGCCGCTAATTACGCTCGATGCTCTCTTGCGAGGCTTCGCGGCCAATATGTCCATCGCACTCGATCGTAAAGCGTGCCTAACAAAACGAGAACATAAACATACCTATAGAGCTCGCAATAAAACCGCGTGAAAATGGCAATAGCTATTCAGAGGGAGATATTAAAATGCATGGAAATAAATTCGGCGTCGCATTCGGGCGTACGGCTCTGGGGGTGCAGTAAAAATAAACAGCGACGCCATTAGAACTCACTTCCATATTCAAATTTATGAACGCGTCCGCGCACCACTCGCCGACCGCCGGGCAACCGGCCGCACCGATCGCCATAACAAATAAATTTGCCGTTTAATTTGAACTTTCAACCCCTCTCACAGGTAGCAGACGTTTTAAAACAATTGAAACATTTATTAGCCCTTAAAACCGGGATAAGTAAAAGTTTACTTATTGAAAAGTAACGCAACCAGGAACAGTGTAAACAAACGATGACAGTTGGTTCGGTTTGAAGCCAAGCTCGAGCTGAGACCGCGACGCGTGCTTTCGTTTGGGTAAACAGACGTTTTCAAAATTTTGTGTGTTTAAATCGAATGTGACTCGTGTTTCTGAGCTATTTCTGTTTAACAGCCGTCCGATGGATCTGAAATAACACCTCGCTAGGTAGGAACCATTCAGAAAACTTAGTTTCGTGCATTAATTCATACGGGATTAGATGTCATCATAAACAGGAATTATTTAGTCAACTGAGGTTAGAAACAACAACGTGGAGATACGGAGGAAGTTTTTACTTTTAATGAGTCTGTGCTATATTTAGGTATGTCAATGATTCTGCATTTGGATATGTCCATGTTTTAGATTACTATTTTTAGCAAGAATAATAACTTTTCATGTCGAACTGTGTTACCAATGCCCCTACCCCTAATACCCCTGAGTAGCAACTATTGGTGAATAAATCTATTAAAATCAATGAAAAATCAACTCACAATTTATATTTTCCAATTATTTTCAACGTTATGGAAGCTCTTTAAAATTTTTGACTTCCGTGCCCCAAAATTAAAAAAAAAACGACCAAGAACGTGTCGGACACGCCCTAAATAGGGTTCCGTAGCCATTACGAAAAAAATATTTCAGTAACATTTTTCTAAGGATTTCGTATTTTGTACGGAATATTCCAAATTTAGGTTTATTTTATACCTTCTTATCTGTGGAAACCTTTAATGGCTTTATTGTTACATGTTTTGTAATCCACCTGTATTATTCAATTTAAACTGTCGGTTTCCGAATAAAATAAAAATCGGCTGCTATTTACTATTAAACTACTAATAATTCTCAAGAAAACTTCAACATTACAATTTTCTTTGTAAGTTTGATATACTTACTACCATCCTGATTTTTTTTTCAAATTTTTCCACTCACCGGTTTAAATTTTAGAGGGGGGACGCTCGATTTTAATGAAAATTAGCACTTTGAAGTTGAATATTTTGCAAACAAATCACTGAATTGATTGAAAAAATAGTTTTAACAACCCCGTAATGGTTTTAAAAGACCTATCCAACTATACCCCACACTACAAGGTTGGATGAGAAAAAAAAATCACCCCCACATAACGTATATCGGAGGTAGCATAAAAAAAAATTATGTTTTATTCTACCATTTTGTCAGCATAGTTTACATATATATTAGTGCAAAATTACAGCTTTCTAGCATTGATAGTCCCTGACCAAGGCCGCGGACGGACAGGCAGACAGAAAGACAGACATGGCGAAACTATAAGGGTTCCGTTTTTACCATTTTGCCTACGGAACTCTAAAAAAGAACATTGATAGAATCACTTCGTTGTCTATACACATATCCGTCAAACAAAATAATTTTTTTTTCAGGGACGGGAGGGAGTATTATAAGTTGAAATTGACGTCAAATACTCATGTCTGCGATAGAGCTACGAAAAGAAATAGTTTCTATGTTCACGCAATCAAGAGATATATACAAGCTTTTGAAAGGATATTGTCATATTATAAGAAGGATAGGAATGAAATTCTGCAGGAATTTCGCGTTGACAAAAACTAAAGAAAAAATCTATTTAAATGACTAGAAAAAAAACTCTGTTTTTTTTAAATACTAATTCATTTTTGGCTTGCTTTTTTGTACGGAACCCTCAGTGCGCGAGTTCCACTGACACTTGGCTGGTTTTTTCATATTGATAAATTTAAATAGGTCCTGTATTCGCTACGCTTTCTATTTCATCATTGGATAGCGGGCCTACGTGGGGTGCGATCCCCTAGGTGTCGTCTAGGGAGAACGGATTTCAATCCTTTATGATGTTCTGTTATTTCTACATCCATTCCTACTTCGATTTCATCGCAAGGGTATGGCTTAGAATAACTTAAAACCGCTTACATGCCTTTTTATAAGCTTTTTTAGGGTTTCGTAGTCAACTAGGAACCCTCATAGTTTCGCCATATGTGTTCGTCTGTCTGTCTGTCCGCGGCTAAGCTCAAAGGTCGTTAGCATTAGAAAGCTGTAATTTGGCATGAATATACATATCAGTCACAAAACAAAGTGGTAAAATAAAAAAATTAACCTTTGCCAGGCCACGCTCTTGGCCGGTTTTTTATAGACATTAACAGACTTCAAAAAAGGAAGTTCTAAATTCGAATGTGTGTTTTTTATTTTAATAATTTCGGTTTACCTATTTAAACCCTTAGGAACTAACAATACAAATTCTCAAAAACAAAGTAGGTAGACAACAGAAAGGTTCTTATCACAAATCGATCCGTCCCATATTTTTTTCAAATTAGGTCATTTAAAAAACAAACGTAGCATACAACCATCAAAATTTTAAAGCGAATTAAGTCAAATGACTTCCTTTAAATTTTATAAGGGGCTTCCTTTAAAACGAAATTAACATTGCCCGAGATAAGAAAAGCGGCGAATCCGACCGCCGTACCGGGACGAATATTTGTATGCAAAAACAAGTATTTTGTGAGGTTTCGAACTCGGCCAGCAGTTTTGGAGATCCAAGCAATGACTTCTGTCACGACGCATTATATCACGATGCGACGTCTCTCTTGCACGCTAAGCTAATTTTTTTTCTGTATAGTTAAATAAAAGTTTCTTAAGCCAAAGTAAGTCTGGTAATTTAAAAATATACATGGTACGAATAGCAACATGGTTGTTTCAGTTTCTTCAGACTTCATAACTTATTTATTGTATTTTTCACCTAAGATGAGTTCTGTGACATTTGAAAATTTTCCGAATTACGCATACTATGTTCGCAAAATATATTTTAAAAATAATTTCTATTTTGAAACAAATTAATCAAAAAAATTTAAAACTGTTATTTTTAAAAATATATAGCAATATCAGTGTCTGTTAAATAGCCTCCATTGAATACGATACAAAAATATTTATTTTTTTATATAACGCAATGTGTGAAACGGAACAGAGTAGTGACGTGACACCACATTATCGGCAATTGCAGCGGCTCATTATTCGATAACAGTGAACTTAGATATTTTACATTTTTAAACAAAACTTGCAAAATTTTATAAACGCGGCTATTTGCGACGCGGCCGCAACCATCTTGTGCCTCTTGTGGCCAGTACTTGTCAGTATCATTGTCAGTAAGTACGAGTACGTCTGCTGTGTATACAAGTTGAGTTTCCGTTGCATTTTCTTTGCATTGTATTTGTTATTGTTCATTTCTATTATTATTGTTGTTGACTTTTGTTACTGTTTCTCGTTAAGTTTGTTGTTATTTTTTGGCAAAATGCTGAAACAGTCCAAAAAAGAGTGTTTTGAACTCCCAGAGTCGGGAGTTTGTAATTCGTTTGAGGGATTATTTCGAGCGAGAACGAGAGAGTGGCCCGGTGGGCGGAAAACTGGAAAATAAATATATATTTTTTAATATAATGCAACTTTTTCAAAAATAAGTACTAATAACTCTTAGAAAAATCTATGGTTCACTCGATCAATGATACATCTCTAAAACTGTCAAACTCGAAACGTCACAGAACTCATCATAGGTGAAAAATAATATAGAAGAAAGTTTTCCTCAATCGGTCTTGCCACTTGACGCTAGATGGCGCTAGCCGACCTATCAAGCCAAAACATTTAAAAGTAATTAGATATAAAACAAGAAGAGAGTATTTTTAACCATGTAATTAGTCAATTCGTACAAAGTTTGTCCTGTGAGTGGTTAAATCACGTGTGGGAGGGTAACGTAAAGACACAAACGCTCGGCCTTGACACAGCGGTGGGTGTTATTGTGATTCCTATTTGTAATGTTTGGCGGTTTATTTTTAAACATCTTCTCAGTACTCAAAATAAAGAAAAACATTTTTTTTTCATTGTTTGTAAGGTTTTGTTATGCGTTGGTTGGTAAAGGAAGTTTTTAAAAGCAGGTTCGTACTGTATCGGTAGGTAAATAGGTAGGTGTTATTACCAACCTACTCAATTTGTTTTTTGTCAGAATAATATTTCGGTAGGAGAGCTGATGTACAGGATAATTAAAAAAAAAACATTACACTTTAATTTAAAGGTCGCTCGTGTGTTTGTTGTCCAAGTACCTACCTATTTTTTGATTTTTTGTAACTATGTCAGAGTTTCATGCATCTATAAGTACTTTTACAACAAAAAAATTGCACTAAGTATTTGTTACTAGGTACTAGGTAGGTAAGTATGTATGTATGTAGGAATGTACTACTGTATTTGCAAGTGAAACTAATCAATGGCAAAAATAATGCGTAAGTGCTTGTATTTATCTTTCAATTTACTTAATTAATTCCATTTTTTAACAAATTTAGGTAGTGCATACATAACTAGGTATTGATTATTAATTGCATATTTATGTAGTGCAGTAAAAATCAGATGGTAGGATACATTAAAATAAGATCGTACATGCTACCCATGTAGGTAAGGTGTTGCAATGTCTTAACTATAGGTACTCTTACCTACGAACATATAATACATATAACGGTGGGTACAATACAATTCATATAAATTTACTTTAATGTGCTTGAATAGGTCAATAAACATGATTTAGGAACAATAATTTATAGTCAAGGCCAAACGTACAACATGCGTCTAGGTAGCTATTAGGTACCTAAGTATTAAGTACGAATTTTTTAAATATGTTTTCTATCGTCCGCCAACTAGGTAGACAAAATACACCGCTCTCTTACACCATTGTTAGTTAAATGTCTTATATCTATTAGTAAAAAAACTTTAAATTCTAACTCTAGCAGTTAGGTAGGTACCTATGATCAAAGTAAAACTTTGTTCATTCACTGAGTTTTTCCAATTTGACACGGAAGAAAAGAGCAATTTTAACTTATTGTAATAGGTACTTGGGTAATAAATTTAGTACCTATCATCAGTTTTTTTTCTAGTAGGTAGGCATATAAAATAGTATAACATCAGTTCATACCAAGGTGTGGGTAAAATTCTATTCGGTATCTACTCTAAAGGGCAATTCAAGCCCAAATTCAGCCGAGTCACGGCTCCAAAATTTGGTCTCAGCAGTTCAGGATCACCTAATCAAATTATTTAAAGTCATTTTGTCCGTGTGTTAGAATGACTGGCAGATAGCAAATTGCCGCGCCCCGGGAGCTCCGAAACACCTACTATATTTAATTTAACAAAGCCGCCAGCTCCCGGCCTCCGCTTTTTAATAACTACCCTCGTAAACTTTTTTTCTAAATTAAAATTGGATCTAGTTACGGGTGTCAGTGCTGCGATTCGTCACGAGCTGGATATGCTCCGGATATTTTAATCTGAATCCGTTTGTTCGGAATGCTCGTTTGATTTTATACGTGAAGGTGTTGCTGGGGCTCTATGCTTTTGAGATCCTTAGTTGCTTAGGTAGGTAGGTAGGTACTCTATGGAAAATAGGTATAGGTACTAATGGATATATAAAAATAATAACAGTTTAAATAAAATAAAACATATGAAGGGTAGGTACCCTTTTTTATAAAAATTCTCATGCCCATTACCTAATGGGCATGAGAATTTTTATAAAAAACAAACAATAAAATATTAACCTAAGCCACGATATAAAACAATAGAAAAGATGGAACAGTATGCTGTACCTAACAAAAAAAAATTGCATATAAAATTTTGGCCCTCAAAAGCATTTTAGATATTTTTATAGAGTACGTCAAAATTTTGACGGTTTCGAAGATCCCTCGTTTGATTTCTACCTACTTTTTTGTGTCATATTCTACCCAATTTGCAAGTATCTTCTTATTTCTAATTTCAGTAGTAAAAAAGTTTTAAATTCTTTTAAAACTTTTTTACTAAAACCAACATTAGATAACAGCAACACCTATTTATTTTTTCCCCTCTGACCAAATTGTAAACTAACATTCCTGCGCATAATAACCAAAAAAGCCAACATCAAATTAATGTATTCAAAATACTTTTTGTATGATTGACTGACTTCAAAACAATAAATTAGATGACGTGTAGCCTTAATTAGTGTATGTGGGAGGCTTCGCGGGGCGATCACGTCGCCATCTAGCGGGCGAGTGCCGCCCACCGCCGCCCGCCGGCCCACACCACATATCGCTTATGAATATGAGGCGTTATGATTATGAAAATATGCCCCGCCCCGAATATGGAAGAGGGGGTTCGTGTGGCGCGTGCGAATGGGCGAAGTTTGATTTATGAGTCGGGGGCGGCCCCGCCTCCTGTCATAACTGTGTACCTGGTGCGCGCGCGCGCTGGCCCGCCGCCCGCCTCGCCTGCTCAGTCGCGCTTCAGATGGCGAGTGGCGCGCCCGGCCGCACCCCGTCTCCGCACCGAGCCCGAGCGACCCGCGAGCGCGCGACCCCTGCCCGGCCCGCCATGCGCCGGCCCCGGCCCTGAGCGACCGCCAGCATGCCGCGCGTCAAGCCAGCCTGCGTCCGCCGCGTCTCCATCGGTACCTATCCTTGCTACCACCACGCACATCACACATACATTTCGGAACAGTGAACATATTATTTTGAAGCGAACGGTGGTTATTCGAAAATGATTCAGTTAGCGACGATAAAATTCGGCATCCACCAGAAAGTGAGCACTAATCGCCTTCGACGTGGTGAGTACAGTGCAGTGAATACACTTGACAAAGTTTTCGGTTTGGCGGAGGAAACGTGCGACAGAGGTAGGTGCGGAATAAAAACAAGCTTTGTGAAGTGACTAATGCTAAAGTTTCTGAACGTGAGTACAAGTTTCAAAAAGTTGGCAGATTAATATTGGTATGACTTTATTTTCAAAGTAGAAGTTTTAAAAAGCCAAACTATTGTGATTTTTTGAGGTCTAATCTTCATTATAAAGAATACGTTTGTTTATAATGAGCAATGTTACTTAATTTGTTTATGGATTTTTCATGTTCCCGGTATAAACTATTGAAAAAGTCAGATTAATTAACGAATAAAGACATGCAGTTTTACGATTAAATTGAGAATTTACTCCAAAATATTAGTGTTGTGTTATTTGATTTGTGAGGTTGTTATAGACCTCATTGACTTTGAAGGGCCAAATTCCACACAATATTTTTCTCTTGTGTTCAGTGTGGTTTCTGAATGAGTAAAAATAACTTGGAGAAACAAATTCGTGACACGCTTAGCGACGAAATTGCTCAATAGGAAATCTGGAGTTTCTCGAAGAGAAATTGCATTCTAGATCAAAAATGTAATTTAGTATGAAAATATTTTTATGGCATGACGTTTTTTTTCTTTTTATTATTAAAGTATTTAATGGATTTGGTGTATAATAAACGTTGAAGACAGTTACAAGCCCAAATGGAAGCTGTCATTTTTTTATTATTGCACCGTCAGTCTGCTTATCTCAGTGCCAGTTTTATGAGCGCTCTATAAAATACTAAGCGACGTTTTATCTGCCAACTATTGAAATAACGTATTCACATTCTTATGAAATATATTCACTGTTTGTTTGCTCTACTAATAGAGTCGAAAAACTTGTTAATGTTCCGGTTCTAGTGCTCGAAATGAAACGTTGATATGCATAAAGCTTCCATTTACGCGCCGCTCGATGATGAATAATTACCCAAGATATAATTTATAGTCTTTCGGTAAATAGATTAATTAGCTCTCAACTTAAATTATAAACTTAAAATATTTTAATGGTGATTGCGGCGATAAAACAAAATATAAATAAATTTATTGTACGTGGGTTGAAAGTCGTTAGATACAAGTGTTGTGTAGTCGTTATCACGGCCACAAATCAGCATTGCTTTATAGACGCGTTTAATAACGCTATCATTTCGACTTCACTCTTGACGTTTACTATAACTTGCATATGAAAACTCTGAGTACACCTCTAAATTATTATTTAAGATCAGGTAGACATACCATAGAGCCTTTGATAAGAATGCAAACTGTTTATAATTTGAACAATTCTCGCTTGACGAATTTACAAAGCGGGTTGTTTTGTAAACTAAGTATAATAGTGGGTTTAGGCGGTGGTTTTGGGACAGTAACACTTGTTTTTTTTTTATTCTGCGTAATGCAGCGGCGGCGCGCGGCCATTCAGCCTGCACCAGAATGCCGCCGTCAACTGGCCACGATAATCCTTCATCTTAGAAAACTATTAAACGTGCCGGCATCTTGCCTCAAATGAGATGGTTAATCCCTCGCCGCAACACGGCTCGGATTACCCCTGTTTTGTGTCGGTGCTCATTTTATCACTAGCATTCAATGTAAACATTATAAACGTAAAAAAAACGATACTTTGACGAAATCATTCGGTTAATACCTTGGACCGGACATGCAATTAGTTTTTTTTCTTTTTTAGTTTATGGGATACCTGAGTTAATTTTTGAAATTACTTCACATAATAATATTTTCGAAACTGATGATAAAATATGCGAAATATGTAACACAGTAATAGAAAAATACAGCTCTACTTAATGCTGTCAACGGTGTAGTTAAGCAGTTGAGACCAGGGCCCGATTGCATAATAAAATACAAGCTAATAGTATTAGCGATTTTGTATTGAAATTCACTAATATTATTAGCTTGTACTTTATTATGCAATTGGGCCCTGACCATAGATTTTGGGCATTTACGATTGATATTTTCGAGTCAAATGATTCCAAAAATTAGACCCCTATATGAATATTACGCTTATTATTTATATACCTATACATTCTACCAACAAACTGCTATGTAGGCAGAGGCAAATAGTAACAAGTATTTTTCTACTGCTTTTGCGAATAAATAAATCAAAAATAATAATATTGTACCTCTTATAAACACTTTACTGTACAAAAATAAATAAACAAATACAATCGAGAGAAAATTAGCTATACCTAAATTAGTAATAGTGAAATCTACAATACCAATATCTGTTTCTTTGTCATATATTTCATGTCCATATATAGGTAGAGTTATACATACATACATACGACAGGGAGGTAACTGCAAAGTAGGTCTACCAGATAAACCCGATCTAACCTGCCACTACCTAACCACCACTCTTAAGAATTCTATGTCTGATTACCTATAAAGTATTTAATAATAATTAAGTAATAAGTCTCGCATCATAATTTTTATAATTTATACATACATACATATATGTACAAAAATGATTCATCATTTAATATAGAAGACTGAAGTACCTATCATCGACAAAATCACCTACATACAGGTAAGTAGGTACCGTGCACCAAATGTGCGACCTACAACATTATTGTGGAGTTATGAATGAAGGTCTTTATATCATTAATATTTAAAATTAGAGTGAGATGAGAAAAAAGTGAGATGAAAAATCATTATCCTATTATACCCCATATCTGCAACATATTTTTTCTTTATAATTAATGTCACATTTCTTGTTACTTTATACCGTAAAAGGTGATAGTCAAGTGTACTTCACCAACATCTACATTATTCAAACAAGATTTTCACAAAAAAGCCGTTGAGAATGCGTGAAATAGTGTAATCCGTAAAAAAAACCTTATTATCGTAAAATATTACTATATACCTGAACAAAAAATAATTTAATAAAATAATAATTTAAGACGTTCCTAATTGGTTAACATAATAATTTAAAAAAACCGTTGGGTAACTGGTTCCTGTTCATTTCAATTTAATTCGCGTTTTACGAATTAGTAAATAGCTACAAAGATATTAAAATATTTATTTTTATTTCTTAACGGAAATATTGATTAAGTAGATGAACATTCGGCGGTAAAAATATCAGAAAAAATATTATACTAATTTCTTTCATAGCTTATTACTAATAATAATGAATTCCTACCAAAAAATATCTTAGAAGTCAAGATGTACTTTGTATGTGAAAACAAGACCATCGTCATAATCATTAGGATCGTAAAATGGGAGCAAAATCGATTGAAATGACGAATAACAATTATGAGAACCTAGGTATTCAATGAATTTTCCTCGCATTTTACAAAACTTTATTATAGGTAGGAAATCATTATTATAGGTAGGAAGATAATCAAGGTCAAACCAAAACACAACATTTTTAGTTATAGACTCTCAGGTGACACGTCTGTCACCATTAGGTACTTGTTTCTTTTGCACATTGTCAGCGTGACACAAACACAAATATTGTTTCTCTGAAAATAAAAATATTCAGTAGACATTTTTGTACAAGTTACAAGCAAGAAAGACATTCTTTGTGGAATTTGTGGCAATTCCTGTCAAAAGATTCACAATTGATGGCGGAAGTCTGCACTTTGCTAGCGAGTTTTACGCCTTTTTTTATTGTTTATCACTTTACTAACGCATTTATCATCGGCTAATGATTTAAATTATCATTTTAGTCAAGACGGTTTTGTTACCAAACTTTTTATCATTGTATCAAAATACTAGAAGTATCTCCTTCGCTTTATTTTAATCAAGATCTAGGCGACATAAAATGACTTTTTTATAAATCCAAGTCAAAGACCAAGGCAAGGGGGCGCCAACAGCCACGAACAATTTTTTTTTCATTAATTTGTTTCAGTAACTAGATGTACATAAATACAAATGTAATGCATGAAAAATAAAAGGTACGTATAGGTACTTACGTAGAAAACAAACACTTTTTTCCACTGTGCTGTGCTGTTTAATTTCCCCGCAGTCGAAGAGAAAAGCAGAAACTCATTTTACCTTCAACTTTTAACTAACAACCCTCGCCTGCAGCTTGGTTGGATATAATGATCTCTGGTAAGATGTCTCGGTTTATGCACTTGTTGACCAGTCTACTATTCAGCGTAAAATGTGTAATGTCTTTCAGTAGACAAGTTTTATTTGTGATAACTAGCGACATCTATTGCGGAGTAGCAAAAGCAAGCCAAAGTCAAACAAATTTAATGATGTTGAATTTGTGGACCTTAGTAAATGGAATAAGCCCGTAGCAAGTAAAAATAACACATATTTATCTTAAATCTTAATGTTAAACTTATGTCCATTTGTTAAAAAAACGCAGATTGAAAAAAAAAAAAAACATTGTCACTAGGCTAGGGCGCTACTGTCTTCGTAAAGTTTCACATAAAATGCTGTAACATTATAGTTTCGTCTATACTATTTTAATTTCTAAATTATTCTTTTTAATTTTTTATGCTGTATTAAACTAATGGTAAAGTTCTTTACATTTTCACACAAATAAACTGAGCAACAGCAGGTGGTTATTAATTGAATTATAATTTAATATGTTTTGTAGAAATTGGCAGAATATCGCTTTGTCTAACACTCATCTTCTTTAAAAAATATATAAACGCCATGGAAGAGGTCTATGTCCAGCAGTGGACTGCTGTAGGCTGATGATGATGAAATGCTAGACGTCCTCTAAGACAAGAAATTTATTTTTACACAATTTTAATAAACTTGTAATATTTGTATTTAGGTAGGACTAAATCGTCTCAAATTTTACAAGTAGAATTTTACCACATTCCAGTAAATTGACTTGAAATTTGGTACGAATATATAGGTAGGTAAGGTAACAGTTAAAGTACCTATGGTCAGCAAAAATCTATTATAAAAGTACAGTTATTATTATCTTCGCTTACAATAAAAAATATCAATTTACAGACCCTATACATGTCATGCAGCGCTGTGCATGCATAAAACAGCTGCTTTTAATTTTAGACAAGAATGACAAATTTATTTGACTACTTAGCTTGGCGTACCTATCTTATAATACTTCAGATTTATACTTTAAAGAAATCCAGAAAGAGAGACCAGAAGAGCACCATTTATAAGTAATTTCCTACTGAGATAAACTTCCGAGCCTAGTACTCGATCGACACGCTAATAATCATTTTTTTCAGTACATGACACTCACCTGTCACTTGTATTGCTAAAGACGTTTCAAAAAACTACCCCAGATTTTACTCGAGAAGACTGTGTCAACCATTGACATCTATGTAGTAGACTGCATGTTTCTTACATCAAAACGGCGCACAAAATTAGTTCACAGCGCGGTTTGGTAAATTCACTATAGTTCGTTGACGTCCGTGACAGGGGTCGTGTCAAAGTAATATTGATGATTGGTGCACCGCGCGTTTTGTTCTAAACAGCCAGTCTAGTGCCGAAAGGTACATAAATGTCGATAGTATCAACAATATAAGTTAAATATGATATTTAATTAAAATCACAAATAATAAACCTAGTTGCTTTTGCTAGCTGACGTGTAAAGTATCGTATATTATTAGAGAGTAGGAGACTACTGTATTATTCCGTGCTCAACTTAAAGTACCTGGGGGACCAAGCTTTGTCCAGGCTAAAATTAGTAACCATTGTGTTTTACCAAAGGTGAGACAATACAAAACTTACTAGATAACCCCCAAAACCCGATATGGCAAATTTGTGAGACACCCGAAATAATTAAATATATATGCAAGAATTGCTTTTTAAAAGACATTACATAAATAAATAAAATAACATTGGTTACAACGACGTTTTAAATTGAATTACTGCTAAATAATAATGCTAAATATTATAACTAGGAAGCCACCTTCCTAGTTATAATATCAAATGAAAAAGTAAGAAAAAAACGGATTACATTTGGCGTAAACGAGATTTAGGCAACATTAGGTAGGTACATTTTAAATTCCCCCATTATAGATATTTAACTGTACCCGATTATGTGTAGCTTCTTTCTGCAAGCCTTAAACTAGTATTTACTTTTAGGCCAGTCATCCTAAAAAAATTACGGGGCGCAAAATGTATTTTTCTTTCAAATAACAGACAGCCAGATTATATTTTCAGCGTAAACAACTATCAACTACTTCAAATAATCCTACTCGTGCTCAAATATAATTACACAAGATGAGTATAAGTACATTTATTCTATCAAAAAATTCTTAAAATAAATAATAACATGAAAATTATCACAGTGTTATGCAGAAATTAATATTTATCTGTAATGATTAATTTTAATTTTACAATTTATTAATAGTTAGTATTTAATCTTTGTGAATGACATCATTAAATTAACTTTAGATAAAAAAAACTCAATTCTAGAAAATAAAATTTGTTTGCATGCCAATGTATCTGGTTAGACATGTCACAGCAGCGGCAGATTTTACTATGCCTAAAGTAAAATAAGCAATTTCATTTCATTTCATTTTATGCATGTAAGTACATAGCTGCATTGGGGCTTTAACAGAATGGTACACTCTTTTAAAGATTAATTATTGGTACTTAGTGTATCCCCAAGTTTTTTTCTTTATTTTTTGCAAAGTCATAGAGTCTATAAAAATAAATATTCAGCGACCTGCTAGAGAGTAGGTCTACTATAGTACCTACCTAGTGTTCATGTCGGCGGCCGATCGTAAAATCCATCAGATCACGAAATTTCTAGACATATCGTGAAATGGGGCCTTTCATGAATTGCTGAGGCTAAGGGACATTCGTCATATCGTTCAAAACACACTGCTTAACGATTTGCCTAGTGACGTTTAGGCAGATCATGAAATTCCTAGGCATATCATGAAACGCCGCTATTTCATGACTTGGCCAGTTTAGGCAGATCATAAAATTCCCAGACATATCATGAAATTCCCAGACATACATGAAACGCCACCACATCACAATTCATACTAACCACTCCTCGCTACGCTCGTCGTGCCTACATTTTTCTTTTTTTCGGCATATCACGATGTGCCCAGTAAAGAGCTAGGAATATCGACGAATGCGTTGCTGTAATTGATCTGCCATATTGTTTCTCAGGCATATTGTGATATGCCTGGCCAACTTTTAGACATATCATGAAATGGCGCCATTTCACGATATGCCTAGGAATTTCGTGATCTGGCAGATTTTACGATCAGCCGCCGACATCCATACCACGAACCTACTGAGCAATCTCGAGATAACTAGCTGACCCGGCAAACTTCGTACCGCCTCATTTTTTTTCATATTTACTCACCTTTTAAACCTTCCCTGGACTTCCACAAATAATTTAAAACAAATTAGCCAAATCGGTCCAACCGTTCTCGAGTTTTAGCGAGACTAACGAACAGCAAATGATTTTTATATATATATATATATATATATATATATATATATATATATATATATATATATATATATATAGAAGATAGAAGATGATATCGAAATGGAACTTGAAGCAGCGGAAAAAACCTTATTAATAAATAAGCGACTTTATGAAAATTTTAACGCTCGAAAGCGATTACTACGAGTACTAGCATAAGCACAAAAGTGTAAAATTAATGTAATTATACTTACCTGCAGGTTTATAGATGCGCTCGCAATTTGAAGCTTTTGAGTCAGACAAAACTTTTTATTTTTTTTATTTAGTCTTTAAGATTGAAGACAGTTTAATGAATAAAGTTTTAAAGATAGGTAAGGCGGGTAATAATTAAAACTAAAACAGCTCATTTACTTATAAAAGTCTAGTTATATAAGTAACATATTTAAAAGTCATGTAGCCTACCTTAAAAAAGTTTTAAGAAACGTTTCTGTAGATTTTTCTTGAAATAGAAATCATTACGATTTTAGATTTCTATTTATTTTTAGGGCAGAAAAATACTGTTTCTGTTTTTCTGCGTCACTAAACAATGAAACGCCTTGACAAAGGTTCGCAGAATAATCCGAAACTTGTAGAGCATACGTCGACCGTAAATATGTGAGTAACTATCTGAATTCGATTTTAATGCCTCATTCCCAAGGTGGTTTTATATCGAGCTCCGATACTTTTTGAAAATACGAAACTAAAATTCAGTTGAACAGAATATAGCCTCTACATAGACTAGAAGACAAATGAATTCACCTAATTGCACTGTTGTAGTACATACCGGAGTATTCATTGATTTATTAATTTCAAAAAAGCATCCTTTTCATTACACTATCATGAAGTTACCCAGCTAATTTTGATAATATTTCTAATTTGGGCAATAACTATGTGTATTAACGAAACTGGAAATTATTTATACTTTTAAGCTTGAACTTGACCTAATAGTGACAGGAACGTTTTTCACCTAGGTTTCGAGGAGTTGTGTAATTATTGTAGTAACCATCCTGTCGCCCGCGACTTCGTCTGCGTAGAATTCGTATATCACTACAAAAACTAACCTATGTCTTTCCTCGGGACAAGTCAAGCATGTATAATATTAGTGGGACCTTAACCCGTTTTTACCGACCTGAATAATTCTGATATATCTACCCCCCCCCCTCGCTCCCTGAAAGGGTATAGCCGTGTAAGGATGGCGAAACTGCCTTTGACGAGAAAGTGGTTTTCCTTTGGCTCGGATAATTGTCTTTACATACGTTGTAATTTGACCAAATTTTAGCCCCAAAATGGGCGTGGTTTTTGAGATAATTAAAAAAAAAGGAAAATCGTTTTTATTTTTTATTTACCAAACTAGTGGCCCGATTTTCACGAAATTTTTATATATTGTGTAGGAAATTAAGAGCGTTTTTTTCTAAAAAAAAAAATTCAAATAATTTTATATTTAAGTAAAAAAAAATCATTTTTTTAATATTCATAAATTTTTTTTTTTTACTTGCGAGGTGGCGACACCTACCAGTATCAGATATATTATGACCCATTTAATACTCTAATACATATATTTTTTTCAAAAACATTCATTTGGATCATCAGGTTAAAATAAGCGAATTTGTAACATCTCATACAATACATAGCCTTCCCTTTACTACGTACATGGGCGTTTTCAAAAAAAGTTGTTGAAATGACTTTTTTTTAGAAGTGGATGAAATTTGGTATTCCTGCTCAGAATCAGGAGCACTTTCGATTATAATAGGAGAAAAAAAATGTCTCAATATTTTTTATTCCATTACGTTACCGTTTTCATACGCGTATCTGTGGCGGTAGTGTAATGGATAACACAAAATTATATGAAAAACCTGGGACACTTTTTTTCCCATTGCAATCGAAAGCGCTCCTGATTCTGATTAGGAATACCAAATTTCATCCACATCTGACAAAAAAGTCATTTCAACATCTTTTTTTTGAAAAAGCCCACCTACGTAACATAGGATTCAATAGTAGGGTGGGTTGAAAAAAATTTTTTTTTTTATTTTCTTAGCATGGGGGTAGAATTTGTACCTTATGAAAAAAGAAAAATTTTCAAAAAAAAAATTTTACTTAATATTTTGAGGTGGCCCACTCCCTTTTAAAATTAATAATCTATTAAATGAAGTAGTACCAAAAAAAAAATATGAAAGGTGTTCTAGAACCTGTAGGGTCTCCCCTCGAAAGCCAATTGGAAATCAAAAGTAAAAAAAAATATTTTTCTATTATTTTTGTAATTAATGTAAAAAATCAAAAAATGACTTCTTTCTTTTGTATTAAAATGAAAGTTATAAGTAAAAAAAAATCACAATCGACAATTTTTAGACGTCTTCCACGATGTTTGACCGAAAAAAAATTTTTTTGTTGGAACTACCTCATTTGATAAATTATTAATTTTAAAAGCGAGTGGGCCACCTCAAAATATTAGATAAAAAATTTTTTTTTTTGAAAAATTTTCTGTTTTCATAAGGTACAAATTCTACCCCCATGCTAAGAAAATAAAAAAAAAATTTTTTTTCAACCCACCCTACTATTGAATCCTATGTTACGTAGGTGGGCGTTTTCAAAAAAAAGATGTTGAAATGACTTTTTTGTCAGATGTGGATGAAATTTGGTATTCCTAATCAGAATCAGGAGCACTTTCGATTGCAATAGGAAAAAAAAGTGTCCCAGGTTTTTCATATAATTATGTGTTATCCATTACACTACCGCCACAGATACGCGTATGAAAACGGTAACGTAATGGAATAAAAAATATTGAGACATTTTTTTTTCTCCTATTATAATCGAAAGTGCTCCTGATTCTGAGCAGGAATACCAAATTTCATCCACTTCTAAAAAAAAGTCATTTCAACAACTTTTTTTGAAAACGCCCATGTACGTAGTAAAGGGAAGGCTATGTATTGTATGAGATGTTACAAATTCGCTTATTTTAACCTGATGATCCAAATGAATGTTTTTGAAAAAAATATATGTATTAGAGTATTAAATGGGTCATAATATATCTGATACTGGTAGGTGTCGCCACCTCGCAAGTAAAAAAAAAAAATTTATGAATATTAAAAAAATGATTTTTTTTTACTTAAATATAAAATTATTTGAATTTTTTTTTTAGAAAAAAACGCTCTTAATTTCCTACACAATATATAAAAATTTCGTGAAAATCGGGCCACTAGTTTGGTAAATAAAAAATAAAAACGATTTTCCTTTTTTTTTAATTATCTCAAAAACCACGCCCATTTTGGGGCTAAAATTTGGTCAAATTACAACGTATGTAAAGACAATTATCCGAGCCAAAGGAAAACCACTTTCTCGTCAAAGGCAGTTTCGCCATCCTTACACGGCTATACCCTTTAGTAGGACGCAGTGACATCACCTCCTTAATATAAATTAAATACCTATAATTATTAATGAACTTAATTAATGAACCATTTATAATAGCCATTAGCCAACACTTTCTTTAACTTCATCAAAATCAAAATAGATCCAATTTTCTATTTAACATGGTTTACGATAGTAGGATTTATACAAAATACTGCACATTTTACTTAGTAAAAAAATATTAATCCGGATTTTATTCATATGTAAGCAAGAAGAAAAAAGTGCGTCTGAGATCATAGTCGTATAGTTATATTCGACTTTATATACATAGTTTGCTGTTCCACTATAACACAAAACAACAAAACACACAGTCTTCCATAATTCATGCATATAATCCTGGCTACCATAGTTGTCGGTACCTATAACCAGTTCTTTTGTTTTAGGTGAAAGTTCCGGGTCGTGTTCGGAAGAAGAAATTAACAATGTTATACCTGAAGAAGCAAGAGATCGCACTGAAGCGCACATGTGTCCCCGCTGCCAGGAGCAGTTCGACAATCTTCACGAGTTCCTGCATCACAAGCGGCTTTGTGATGAGAAGGCTCTCCAGATGGGTGAGGAGAGAATGCACTCCGATCCCGAGGAGATGGTTGTGTCAGGAGACGAAGAAATGGATGAACCTAACAAGAGATTAGAACAAGTACGGAGGCATCGACAAGACGCCGCCAACAATAATAGCCTCGAAGAAGGTGAGGCAGAAGTGCCTGAGGCTGATGAACCACCGGTGGGACTGCCATTTCCCGTCGCTGGTCACGTGACGCTCGAGGCTCTTCAAAACACTAAAGTCGCCGTAGCGCAATTTGCTGCTACAGCGATGGCTAACAATGCCGATAACGAAGCGGCACTACATGAACTTGCCGTCCTACAGAGTACACTTTTTACGCTGCAGCATCAACAAGTTTTTCAACTGCAGTTAATAAGGCAACTACAAAATCAGCTATCGCTTACGCAACGAAAAGAGGACACAGATGATAACCCATCGTTGCACGAACCTGAAACGATAGTGACTACGCCTGCCGCTCGATCGCCGTCGCCGCCTCGTCCGCCGCGGGAGCCATCACCCCCTACACCTATGCCTCCATCTAGCCAAAGTTTACCGTCTACCCACGCGCATCTTAATCCTAAGACGGAACAAATTTCCATTCCGAAAATCCATACCTCTACGCTACCCTCGATGTCCCACCCACCATACAGCTCCATATCGTCGTCTTTAGCATCTACGATTATTACAAATAATGATCCACCGCCCTCCCTCAATGAACCAAACACGCTTGAAATGCTTCAGAAACGCGCCCAAGAAGTTCTTGATAACGCATCTCAAGGTCTGCTAGCAAATAATCTTGCCGATGAATTAGCGTTTCGTAAATCTGGAAAAATGTCACCCTACGATGGAAAAACTGGAGGACGAAACGAACCATTCTTTAAACACCGCTGCCGATACTGCGGGAAAGTCTTTGGAAGTGATTCAGCGCTGCAAATCCACATTCGTTCGCACACAGGTGAACGGCCATTTAAATGTAATGTCTGTGGCTCCCGTTTCACGACCAAAGGGAATCTAAAAGTCCATTTCCAAAGACATACTTCTAAGTTCCCTCATGTAAAGATGAACCCTAATCCGATACCAGAGCATTTGGACAAATACCATCCTCCATTATTAGCGCAACTGTCGCCGGGACCAATCCCAGGGATGCCACCCCACCCACTTCAGTTCCCTCCGGGTGGTCCAGGGCCTTTCCCGCCAGGCTTGCCATTATACAGACCACCACACCACGATCTCCTGCCTCCACGTCCACTTGGAGATAAGACTTTACCTCCTCATCCATTGTTCGCAATGCGTGAAGAACAAGATGCTCCGGCTGATCTCAGTAAACCTTCCGCGCCGAGCCCTTCCCGATCTGTGCCCGAAATGTTTAAATCTGAGCCACAAGACGAAGAAAGCCAGCGAGATTCAAGTTATGAAGATACAGAACGCGTGTCACCTAAACGAGAACCAGAAGAAAACGATGCTACGCAAGAGACTGAAAATGACAGATATCCCTCAACGTCGCCATACGACGAGTGCAGCATGGACTCGAAATACAGCAATGAAGAACATATTGGCAGAGAAAGTCCGCATGTGAAGCCTGATCCAGATCAACCGGAAAATTTATCAAGTAAGAATTCATCGATATCTGGACCAATTTCAATAGCAACGGGACTACGTACTTTCCCTACTTTTCCTTTATTTCCCAATTCCCCGCCAAGCAGTATTTCGTCAGGTAGTTTAACTCCGTTCCACTCTTCCGTCTGTGGCGTCGTAGATCTAGCTCGCGACCCTTTGTATTATAATTCGCTTTTACCGCGTCCGGGTAGCAACGACAACTCGTGGGAAAATTTGATAGAGATAACAAAAACATCAGAAACAACGAAATTACAGCAGTTAGTAGATAACATAGATAACAAAGTTTCTGATCCTAACGAATGCATAGTCTGTCATCGAGTCCTTTCTTGTAAAAGCGCATTACAAATGCATTATCGGACTCACACGGGTGAAAGACCGTTTCGATGTAAACTCTGCGGTCGGGCTTTTACCACTAAGGGCAATTTAAAAACGCATATGGGTGTACATCGTATTAGACCTCCTACTCAAATGTTACATCAATGTCCTGTTTGTCACAAGAAATTTTCAGATCCTTCTATTTTACACCAACATATTAGGCTTCACACTGGTGAACGCACCAATATTCAGTATGATCAGATTCGAAGTCTTGAAATGAACGGATACCCGACGTTAAGTAACGGATCAGACGCCACGGACTTTCTTTCGTACCCGGTACCTCCACTACCACAATTCCCCACTCCGTCCACTCCCGGCGACCGACGGGCGGACTCCCGCGGGACCGACGATGAGAGCGGCCGGGACGAGCGTGAGCCCGCTCATCGGGAGTTCGACGACGAATCAGATCCGAAGGATCGTCGAACTTCGCCGCTCTCCGTCTGCGCCTCGGCGTCCGAATGCGAAGTAAAAACCATCACCACAACGGCTTCCCTCCCATCGGCGACAGGTTCGGAGAGCGGGCGCAGCGCGCGGGCCTCGCCGCCGTCGCCGACGCTGTCGAGCCTGTCCACGCCGCCGCGGCTGCCGCTGCACTCGCCGCTGCCGTCGCCACCGACCCCGCTGGCAGCGCTCGGCGCGCTCGGAGGATCGCCCTTCAGCCCGCTCGGACTTGCGTTCCCTCCCGCAGGTATGCGATAGCGGGAACTTTTGTTTTCGTCCGCCCCGGTCGCCCGCACGTCCATTTCCCTCGAATCAATCACCATCCTCGCCTGCAAACTAACGAAAGATCGCTTGCCGGGCGCTCGAATACACGCTGAATGTAATTATACCTACAGTTATCTAACTCTAGAAGATGTTGAATCACCACTTCTACAGTGTAATCGTGCGTTCCGATTTAAATACAGTGTGGCATTGTGTTAGTATTGTAAAGAGGAATTGTTTGTGTACAGTGCGCGGCAACACAACGTGTAACATCTGCTACAAGACTTTTGCCTGCAACTCTGCGCTGGAGATACATTATCGAAGCCACACCAAAGAGCGTCCTTTCAAATGTACTGTCTGCGATCGCGGATTTTCCACAAAGGTTAGTAAAGAAGTTGTTCTGCATTTTCTTTTCCTGTAATATTTCCTCCCAACTCACACGATTTCTTTCACAGATTTTTATTTTTCCAATTGATGGCATATGATTAAGACGTAAAATAACCAAATTTATGCATGTGTTTAACAAATAAGACGAACTTTACTATCTCCCTTGTCTGTCAAATCGTCATAAGCAGACACTCGACACCGATTGAGTGTTCTTGGCCGGCGGCCAGTCCATATCTTATTGTAACACAAATAGCGACATATGCGCGTTTACGTTTCCACTAATTTTCAGTAGACCCACATCTGCATAAGCCTCATTGACAATAAAATCTTTGAGTCATAAAATAAATTGTTTTACGGCTTGTAAATAACCGCGGCGCTATTTCGAGCGACAAACTCGATCTTATAACAATCGTGATTGTTGTAACGCAAATAGAAGTAAATAGTTCGTGTCCAATAGATAGTCGTGTCAAGTGATCGGAGCATCGAACTCCAAGTTGGCTGTCTGGGTGACAAGTTGCCGGAGCGCGGAGGAACTTCTTACGCCGGTTTCATTTCGGCCAAGTTTCAGTGCATTAATTTTGCAAGCTGTAATTACAAGTCGCTAGTCGTCGTCTCTAGTTCGCATTAGTTCGACCGTTGTCTCCGCATCCAAGGCGTCGCCGACTTGAGTAATTGACGAGCAACTCGCAAACTTGTAGATGTAGGCTCACTTGCGCCGATTTAATCAAAACTGCACTGATGCCTCCCATCCCGACGGCGCGCCGGCTCGGATCAAATTGTCTTTGCGCTAAACACGATTTTGTATTGATTTATTAAGATGACAAAAGGATACCTACTATTTCGTAGTTTATGGTTTGGTCGCCTGTGTAATTTAGCTCTAAATAGGTTTTCAACCAAACGACGTCAATAATTTGTTAGCAAGTAACCTTAATCTCGAATAAAATAATATTCAATTATGGCAAGTTTTAAATGTAATGTAGGTATGTAAGTTACTACTCGTAGAACTGGAAATGTTTTACCCAGGCGTTATAACTTAAAATTTATACAATTCACAAATTACCTGAATTATCTAATGATCATCAATTAATTGATAAATTATGATATCTCATTAATTTATACTTGAAGTACAACAGTTGCTATCATAAACATCTAAACGCGATCGTACTGTCAATCATTTTAGGTGTGTCAGATATTTTTTACCATCCTAGACAGCTCCGAAATTTATGACGTTTGTCCCTCTACGAAAATAAAAATAACGCATACGATATATACTAAAACTGCCATGGCATTGTAAATCGATTGTGCCTTTCAAATCTTGAAATATAGAAACATTGACAAAATAAAATCATCATGAAGATACTCCAACGTACTCGTAGGTATATCTACATCGCCAATACGAAATGGTTTATAAGAAGACTGCACAAAAACAACTATCGGTAAATCAGCCTAAACGAATTAATTAAATAATTATATTAATAATAAATAAAGGTTGTTAAAAGCACGTTTATAGCGATTCAGGTTTTATACTCAGCTCAGCCAATATTTCAAGAGGGAAGGCTGCGCCCGCGCCGCCTCGCGAGCAGCGACACAAAAATGATAACTCATAAAAACAACGTCACGGAAAACGATCGGAATATTAATTCACGTCGTAAAATATTTATTGCTTATAAATCCTTGAGCCTTTACCTACGCTTCTCGTCATAAAAAGATTATTTATGCTCGACAATGTAACATTTTTCGTAAATTACCAAAGTTTTGGCCTTATCAATAAAATATACTTATTTATATTTATGGTGGCGCCGCGAGTTATGAGTTTAAAGACCTCAATAATGCAATCGTATTGTCGTTTCTAAAACGAATCTCCTATTTTAATAGGCTTTTGCGACATTTATATTGTTATAAAAGTCATACTATACCCACATGTAACTATACAGACATCAGTTGCAAATTAATACTGGAATAATTAACGCGTCGTCTGTGATCTGTAGGTTGAGATAATTTCCGACAAGTTGTAATAAACATGCATTACCCTTAACAAGAAAATAAATTCATTGTCCCTGCTTGTAATTTTAATCGTGATCGTGAACATTCTTGAATTGCTAAAGAGAAAGTCCCATGTTACCTTAAGTTCAGCACGTCGGCTTGGCTTTTATGGGCCTACCTGAGGTACTACAGATCACTTATAGTCTAACCCCTTGTTCATAAACGTCTATTGTATCTCTGGTAACTTCAATTCAATCTCAATTAATAAATTTCTATCGATACAATTGTCCTTGGCTAATGTCGAGATTAAGATATGCAACCTTCTTCGTTTTTAACTTGCAATGCTTCTCATAGGTAAGTTGTCTTCGAATAATGGCGAGGCGAATTCCACTCCTTATGATTGGAATTGATTAGATTAACCTGAAATTGTGAGATATATGGTACAGGTAACTAAAACTACATACAAACTAAACTTACAAATAAAAAAGTTGCCCAAAATCACTGCCAGGTGGTAAGGTGCCCAGAAGGCTGGCAGCATTACCACGCTGTACCTATAGTAATACTTATTCTTTGAGCCAAGAAAAAGACAGCCCTCTGGTCACCCGAAGCCGCAACCTGAAATTTGGTACAGATATCTATATGTAAATAAAATTACAATACAAAAACTTGTACTTTTTATCAAAACTTATTAATAGATGAATATTAGCCAAAATCTGTTTATTTATTATCCAGTTTTACAGTTACTCTTCCCATTTTTAAGGCCCGGCACGACTACTGGCCATCAGGGGTACGGCGAGCGCTTTCTGTATTCATTGCGCGTCCGAGACGCTCGCCACACAGTAACTACCAGCCAACACACGTAATAAACAGCGAAAGCTTCGCCACGCCTCTGTTTTCTTGTACTCGGGGCCAAGCCGTTAAGGAAACTGTAACACTCGAGCACAAGAGGAGGTTAACCGGCATTTAAATAAAACAAATAAATAACTATCCTCGCGAGTCCTCGCGTACTTTATAAACAACTAATTATCACTAAGAATAACGTCCAAACGTACTTTATAAAATAAAAATTGTTCATTGAACAAAGAATTTTAAGACTGTGGAAATAATATCCAAAATAACAGAGCTGATGACCGCCGTCTAGGTCTAAAATACTACTTCTGTTAAAAAACTTAGGACTCAGGATGATTCACAGGATAACTAACACCGCTGCGGGTAGTACTAGGCAATAGATAGGTTTACACTTGAAATAAATATTAAACACCCAAGATTCGAGAACAAACATTATCATTTTTCATATCGAACCCGGGACCGCAAACTTTATAGTCAGGATCTCTAACCACTTTCCTTTAACAATACATATAACATTCTTTCTCACTAAACAGACCTGTATTTTTTGTGAATACCCACCTACGAGGTTAAATATTTGAAAATTATCTAAAGGTAAATAAAACCTAAAATTCATTCAATATAATATCAAATCAAATAAAAATAAATATAATATTTCTTATAATTATGAATATTAATAAATACCTACTTATTAATTAAAGTGCATAAAAGACTGCGTTTTTTTTCTATTTTGCTCAAAAATTATGTAGATTAATGTATGAACAATTTAATTCCTCTTAATAAAATATCATTACCATAAATAATTAATGATAAAACGAACTTACTCTTACGTGAAGTTCTATCATAATCAATTTGATGGTGAGCCCAAAAAGACTAGAAAAATGGATACCTATTCATTCACTATTAATGCAGATTTTTATTTATGGCATGTAAGACTCAAAAATATTAAAAAGTCAATAAAACCGAGATGTGTGGGTAATAATTAAAAACATAACTTGACCAAAAAAGTTAAAGCTAAGGAAATAAGAAATTTTAAATAAATTAGTGAAAATTTCGTTGAACATAAAACTACCGTGAGACTCACTCATATTAAATGACATTGTACCGGATAGGTACTCGTGTACTGTACTCGGCAGCCGCCGAATCGCGTTGTTCTTAAGGAGGGCTACAAATTAGCCCGAAACATGTCGAGCTATACTCCATAAATGGAGAAAAATCAACAGAAATATGTACAAACACGGCTTTATTGACTTAAAATTAATGTTGCGTACACAGGTATCATTTACCTAACCTAGTACAGTCGACTTCAAAAAGGTACGCGCGCGGTAAGGTAGGCGCGGCGGCGGTACGGGTAGGTAGGTACGGCGTAAGTTTTAATTATATGTGTACGCGACATTAATTTTAAGTCAAAAAGCCTATATACATATTTCTGTTAATTTTGCCGTATCTCTCTCTCTGTAGTCGACTGTACGTGTGTGAATGAAAACCAAGGAATGCAGCAACTTAACATAACGAATAGATATGTATTGGAAAACACTGGGACTATCCGCCTGTGCCGTTTACGTGCCCATTTGAAATTACAATAAGTCGATACCCACAGGCATCTAACTAAAGTTCACGAGTCAAACATTCTATCCTTTACTGAAATCTACCAATCGTCGGTGATACTGCAATACCGCGTAACTAGCATTTCCCATAAGGTGTAATTTTCACTGTACCAACAGTACTAACATCGTACTGTTCTGACAATGAAAATTATACCTTATGCGAAATGTTAGTTTCGCAGTATTGCAGTATCACCGACGCAATGGAACGGTAACACCGGTAGGTTAACAACGCAAAAAGGAAATGTTTAGATACTGTTTATAACAATATTTATTTACTTTAGTGATGACCTCTACTTACTAGAAAAAAAGTAGTTTTGACCACTGGCTGGAAAACAAAACTATAACTATGTAGTTTAAAAAATATGGAGTGTAGACTTTAAAAGAGGACATTTTAAGTGTAAACAAAAGTTTCCGTCGAAAAGTGTTAAATAGATGGCGCTGCAGAAGCAAGTAAGTAGGTAAAGAAAAAAAGGTTTATAATGATAATCACGGTGTTTTTAATGTTTTTAAAAGATCACGAAAATTCAATCACCTTCCACGTTTTCTAACTTATTTCAGACACTCTTGCTACTCCTAGCGCTTATCTGGAGGGATTTAAAACTATAATATACACACTTTTGCGACATTTCCTTCATATGAGATTGTTGTCTTTTAAAACTCTACATTCTAGAGTCAAAATGTATGGAACTGTCAAGATTGGAATGAGCTTGAACAACGACTACCTAACCTAAGCTAATATAAGTTCTAAACACTTTTTGAAGTTTCTAGGCTGTGCTTAACAATCTAAAATATTTTTTCCAGTAATTGGCCATAAGTTTCCAAACCTCCTAAATTACGGAACCCTAAAAATGGTTGAAAAGAGACAAGCCAATTAAAAACAAAACGAGAGCGAGCAAATACTTACATTTTTACAAAGAAAGATTATATTTTACAATCAGTTTACCTATTCGATACATTTAAATAAAAATACGTAATTGAATATCTAAATTTGAAAGGTGACCAATACGAACATTAATAAATAGATTCATTCTCTGGCCGTATGATAGTGCAGCGAAATTATCAAAATACAATGTAGTTCTGAAATGAGATCCATTATTATTGAAAAACGAAAACCAAACAGGGTAGGAATAATAATATTTAATATAAATAATTTTCACATGTAGACGGAGGCTACACAAACAATAAATACGTGATATTACCTTTTTTACTTTGCAAATACTGACAGCTGTTAATATACGCTAGACACTCGATAACTACCTACCTAGTGCCATCCACGAAGACGTTTTATTTTGTCAGAATTAGACATAATTACATTGTATTATGAACCACGGCGCAATGGCTCTACCTATACCAACCTACCACAATATTTGATAAATAGCAGTACGATATTTATTGTATCTAACGTGTAGCCTTCACCGTAGGATCATAATTTATACGTATCCACCTGCCTAGTGTCTAGGTACGTCAGCGACTATTTTTATGATTTTTCTTAAGGAAATAAATAATTTGAACTGGCGTTTAGATGCACTATGTATAAGTAATAAATATGTATACAAAATAAATAAAGTCACATTTTAATCATATCTTAGAATTTCATATGTATAAAATAATCGACACTGAATAGAAATGACTCAATTAAAATATAAATTATAGTATGGGGTAATAAAAACTCGTACAACCTCGATTAATTTAAATTTAAATGAAAAATAAAACAACTCTACCTAGCGCAAATGTACATACAGCGCCATCTAGCGTCAAATAGCGTACCGCACACATTTTCCACGGCAGAACTCATTTATTTTTAGTTTTCACCGATTCAAAACATGTCAAGAAGTTGATGCTTAGTAAAATTCAAAATACTACGTATACACCTACCTAACATGTTAGTGATAACAACCTAAACCGCACTTAAACTAGAGACTTGAAGTTTGCTAGACATTATTCTTAAAGATCATAATGATGAAAATAAATATTTCTTTAGAATTGCTACGGGATAGTGAAAAAAAGTAGTATTTATTATTATTAAGTAAAAGGAAGTCTTTTGGTAATAAACTTATAACCACATTTAAATTATATTTGATATTATTTTAACAAGTAATCTTTGACGCATTAATTAGGTTTTTTACGAACTTTAAAACAAACAATTGAAACTGAACTTTAACATCTAGTGTCTGCTTGATGTATCGACCTAAATATAGGTACCTAGGTATTTAATTAGGTTGATGTAGCATTGCTGCACGTAGGTACGAGTAAAAAAAACCAACAAGGAGTTTTTTCGTTTTGTATTGTTTCCTTGTTATTTATCGCAGCAACCAATTTGCAGAATATTTTACTTAAACTTTTGTTGAACAAATTAACAACTTGATTCATGTGCCACGTCAGCGTAATACCTTCATTTTTCCACACTTTAAAATCCCACTAAAGATCCTTGTTTAACTTTATATTCTAACACAAAAACTCAAAGCCCTCGTGTTTTGGCATGTGTATTACTGTGTATTGCCCCCTTTACCGGTGTGCGAGTGTGTGTGTAACGTTGCGTGTATTTGTGGTTCCAGAGCAGTGGCGGCGGTTGTCGGTGCGGGCGGCGCGCGCGCACCCCGCGCCCGCCGCACGCCACTGCTTTGGATCTCTGGAACGCCTTCGTCTATCCGGTATGCGAGAGACGCCTGAGCGGACTCTGGAGGATTGTGTCGTAGCTATCCATAAAAAAACCAGCTAATATAATGGTTAAATAAGACTTTTTGAAAATTTAAAACGGTCAGCTAATGAAAAACGGTAATTTAACTTAGCGAGTTTCGTTTCTCAGGGGCTATTTAGTGGCATAGGATTCTAAAGCTGATTTGCGTTGGTGTTTGACTTACGGAGAAGGGCATGCATAATTTTAACCTGAGCATCGGTTTCTGAAAATTATAGTTCTAATTATTCTTGTCAATTCAGGTTACTACTTAGGTGTAGGTTTAGGTACTTTTTTAGGTACTTGCGTAGGTAACTGAACGAAAATCTAATCTAACTGTAGTTTTGAGGCAATCCACAAATTTCGGTAACACGCGAGGGATTAATTTCAAGTATGAGTACCTAAATCTACTCAGCGTTAGGCTTAGGTTTTAGAGCAACGTCAAAACATACAAGACAAAAAACGATAGGTAGGTAGTGATTTTTCTTACAATAATGGCAAGATTTGTTAGTTCTACATACTTATGACTGTGTGTGAGCTGAAAACAGGAGGCAGCGAAAAGTTAGTTTTTTTAACAAAAATAGGCTTACGTTAGGTACTTACCAACTTTCAACATCACCTAAAAGTAGGTACAATGTTTTAAATTATGAATTATATTATACGGTTCTTGGGAAAGTGTGTCAAATTATTATTTAAGTTGAAATCACCGACCATCGAACGAAGAATAATTAGATAAATTGCCAGGTTCTCGGATTATAATATGGCTGGCTACGACACAATGTTCTGAATTGAATTAACTCAGCTTGCTTGCGAATGGCAGCGATTTAAATGCTTTGAATGTCCTTTAAATAAACTAATTCCTATGCACTTAATACTTGGCAAAGATTAGATCATTAAATTCAATGACACTTTTAAAATATAAATAAAAACAATAATTAACAACTTGCGTGGCCTCAGATGAGAAATCTAACACGTGTAGGTAGTGCACACTCGGGACAAAAATTAGATGCCTATCTACATCATTTAGCCGCTTACAATCCCACTTCTGGGTCTCTATTCTATGGAACTTAAACCCTATGCTGCGGTTCAAATCACCTAATAAATTTCAACGAGAAAATTAAATATTTATTTGGCTAGGACATTCTCTCTAAACAACTGCTTAACGCCAGCGCATTTTTTTTTTAATTATTAACCCTGAGTTGGAAAACTAAAACTTTCGCTACGAGCTTCTTACCCGGCTTATAAGCATTACTTACTTCATACCAGCATACTTATTTAAATTTTTTGTCAAACAGGGCAACATGAAGCAACACATGCTGACGCATAAGATACGGGATATGCCGCCGTCGTTCGAGAAAGGGTTAAGTGGTCCTTCGGGCCCGCCGAGCGAGGAGCGGGAGGGAAGCCCTGACCGCCGCTCGTCCCCGGAAAAGCTGGAGCTGAAGCGATCACCACCCGCTCATCCACCGATGCCCCATGCCCCCATCGACATGCCACCGCTCCCGAAACGGCCCAGCGGTAAGCATAATCACTTAGCACTCACGAACCGGTTCTACCGACCAAGAGAAGGCCGTCATGGATAATTAATTCGCGATTAATGGAAATTGCTTATAAATGGATGAAAGTGAGAATTTAAGATGCGGTTTTAATTTAAACCCATAAAATCCATGTGTTCACGCATTTAAAGTCGAAAGGCGCATCTAACATTTTCTATGCAGATGGGCATATCAGTCGTATACAAGTGTAAATAAATACAAGTACAACACGAAGTAGACTGTAAGCAAACCAAGGGCCTTGCTTTTCTTAATTGTTGAAAGTCAGAACGGAATATTTGTCAGAATGTATCGTTTGCAGCACCCTTTTTTTCTCTTGTTATAAAACAAACCAAACCTAACCTACAGTTCTCTATAGGATGACCATATAAAATTTTCTGAAAAATTCACGGTTTCAATAGGGAAAAAATATGACAAACAAATGATTCCAACACACATTACAGTATGACTTGCGAAAAGTACCTACCTACCTATGCGAACTTTGGCGCTCCCGTTTAAGTAAAATATTATTATCCAGTCAGCGGCATTATGTTGATAAAAACTGATGATACTGTATTAGATGCCTTGTGCAGTGTTGATTGCCATTACAAATGAAATGAACAATTGAATATTGACGCCTGTTCGGACGGCCATTAACCCTTATTAAGGCCCCATTTATTGGAGCATACTGCCACAGAATCGTACATACCTGAGAGTACATACCTGACAAAGGATTATATTTTTAAAGCTAATGGTATTTTCAATAATAACAGTGGATATTGTAACTTATTAATAAAACAATAAGGTTGAATTTCCAAGTCAATGCATGTGGTCGCTAAATCGCCTCTACCTTATTAAGGGTTAAAGAATCCTCTAACATCAACCCTTGCCCTCCAGTGTCAACGGGCCCCTCCCACCCGCCGCCGCCGGTGTCGTCGAAGCATCTCTGTGGGGTGTGTCGCAAGAACTTTTCGTCGTCGTCCGCGCTGCAGATACATATGCGCACGCACACCGGGGACAAGCCTTTCCGTTGCGCGGTCTGTCAGAAGGCGTTTACCACTAAAGGAAACCTCAAGGTATTGAGTGCAATAGCATACAAGTATTACAAGTTGTTTATAAAATAAGTCAGAATGATGATCTGATTCGGCCGATTTCGGCCATGGCAACACGGAAACCACTTTTGAGCACATGTCGATCATGAACCCAAAAGTGGTTTCCGTAGCCAATAATAAATTAGAGAAGATCCCCGCACAATGCGGGCAGTATTACAATATTTGGGCAAGTTTGACTGGACACCCCTTTTACCTACTAAAGGATTTTTTTGCAAAAATCAACGAATGTTTCTTTTAATACCTATCACCTGTGAAGACACTAATGACAAAAAAAACGCTGAATATTCGCCCAGGCTCGTTTTTTGAAGCTCTCTAAGTCGTATCGGCCCGGAAATATTGGCGCTGCTAGCTGATTCGAAAGTTTTATCATGTGTAACAACCGAACTGTGGTAGACTATCAACTACTATACCAATAATCAGGTTGATCCTCCATGTCAGCGCTATTCTCTCTCGGGCTACAGTTTCCATTTGCACAGAAATAATTTAGCGTCTTTCGTTTAGGTCCACATGGGCACGCACATGTGGAGCGGCGGCGCGTCGCGGCGCGGGCGCAGGATGTCGCTCGAGCTGCCGCCGCGGCCCCTGCACGAGCCCCACGACTTACTGCGGCGGCCTGACCTCTTCTACCCCTACCTGCCCGCGCCTTTCCTCAACGGCATGCAGCAGAAGGTAATTCTAGCCAAGTGTTGCGTAGATTTTGAGACAGCTCAAGACCCAAGAGACAAGATTTTGAAATAAAGTCAGACCGGTTGGGACCTACGAATTATCTATCATCATCATCATCTCAGCCTATATACGTCCCACTGCTGGGCACAGGCCTCCTCTCGGAATGAGAGGGCTTGGGCCATAGTTCCCACGCGGGCCCAGTGCGGATTGGGAACTTCACACGCACCATTGAATTGCTTCGCAGGTTTGTGCAGGTTTCCTCACGATGTTTTCCTTCACCGCAAAGCTCGTGGTAAATTGCGCACATGAATTTCGAAAAACTCAGAGGTGCGAGCCGGGATTTGAACCCACGACCCTCTGCTTGAGAGGCGATAGGTCAAACCACTAGGCCACCACGGCTCTAACGAATTATCTATAGCGACCGCTTAACATTTTCTTCCCTTACTTAGCTGTAGGTACATAGCAATATTTGTTGACGTTCCGATCATTTCTATATCACACTGAAGTTCATATCTTGTTCCTTTTAATCTGTGTCGTGTACCATGAACTAAGATGTCCTCTAACCAAACTACTCCACAACAAACGTTTCGTTACATAAAACGATCTGTCAACGATGTTAATGATTATTTCCCTTCGACAGCTGAACGAGATATCAGTGATCCAACAGAGCGCGGGTCAGAACGGTGTCGCGGCCAAGTTCCCCGGACTGTTGGGCTTCGGGGCGTTCGGCGTGCGTCCGGGGGCCGCGTCGCCGCTCGAGCGGCCGCCGTCGCTGGAGGGCGGCGACGAGCGGCAGGCCGCCATGCGCGAGCTGGCCGAGCGCGGGCGCGAGCTGGCGGAGCGGAGCCGGCAGCTGCGCGACCGCGACGAGGACCAGTACCGCTCCCCGCCCGCGCTGCCGCCGCACCCGCCGCCGCCCGCGCAGCCCTCGCCCCCCGCGCCGCACCACCAGCACCCGCACCCCCTGGCCTCGCTCCCGCCGCCGGCACGCACCGAAGGACTCACGGTTTAAGCCATGCATTTATCGGGCCGATAACAGTCTGCAGAGAGGATCTTACCACCCGAACACATTCCAAATCAAATATGCATTGATCCTTGAGGTGTGCTTGTACCATAGCGTCGATCGGGAACACCTATTACTCATGAGTGAGAACGGCCTGACGTGAGATGTCGACGGGTGATAACGTCATGTTTATAATGTACAAAGTTAACGTATTGAGTGAGGACTGATAAATTACGACAGAACGAGCGACTGTAAATGTGCAAAGTGTAGTGCTATTTAACAAATGTTATTCCAAGTGTTATACGCCTAGTATTAACTGTAAGTAAGTTATATGCATGAGTACGGGCCGGGGGCAATGGGGGCCGCGCGCGCCGCGACCCCACGCGTATGTCATTACTCTGTGATAGAGCACACTCGCCGGCTGTATCCGCGCCAGGAACACTCGCGTCCGGTCGCCGCTAACCGATCCTCGACTTATACACGGATACAGTCTTATGTGCTAACATCAAAAGTAAATATAAATTAATAAATTATCCCAAAAATTAAATAAAGTCTTAAGTCTTATAATTGTAAATAAAATGTATGATATAATTATAAATTATAATATAGCGAGAAATTTCAATATAACAGAATAATTTACATTTAATTATGTACATTTTATTGTACAACACTGGAGCGGAGTACAGTGTGCATGATTTTTATCTTACGCCACATTCCAAGCAGCATATTTGGATTGTAATTTGAAGCAATTAGTAACTGTTGTTCGAGTGAAGCGTAAGAAAACCAGCTCACGTCGACCACCAACCACCATATCTTGTTGTACAGTAAAATACTTGTCCAAATTATATTCGTGACACAACTTACTGAATTTATACTACACACCTACATTTTAAACTACCTACCAATTGTTGATCTAAGTTAAATTATTGTAACGGCAGAGGTTAAAACGTATTCATATCATGTAAATTAAAAAAAGTATTTGCATTTGAGGTCTACATAGTTGTAAGTATTTAGAGTCATAGCGTTATATTGCTTTAGAATACTTTGACATATCTTTGTAAAACACGTGCGACTGGTGTTATGGCAAATTCTTCATGAAATTGATAGGTTAACGCCGCACTGGGCGGCTCCGACAGACTGAACTCGCGGCCTCGCGAGGCGCCTCCACAGCCCAATTGTAACATTTATTTCCATTGTGCATTTTCTCGCGCTTATAATAGTCACCGATAGCAGTCTTCACATTTGGTTCGTTGTGAACTCGTATTATTATGATTACTAGTTATCTGTGTATAAATGTCCTACTTAATTATTTATATAAAAATATAAATCATGCATGCACTCTTAGTATTGAAAAGGCTTGTGAGGCGGTAGGTAGGCCTCACACTACAATTTAGTTGTATAGAGTAAATTTTCATAGCACCTACAATTTATTAATTTTCAAGTTGGAAATAGAACCTAGAGAGTAGCATTAGTCATGAATATGATGTGTCATGGTCATGTCAGTATAAATAATCATTGTAAATTATTAAATGTTTATGTAAATGTCCAAAAAGTATTCAAATTATTTAAAAAAACAATTATATTATTAATTATTTTATTTTTTGTTCTCCTTTACCTCTAAACCCTTCCTTTATTTTTTTAAGTAAGACCTGTCTTCTAAAACCATGCAAGCTCAAGAGAACTAAGCCTTTAACATAGATATTCTTCAAAAATGACAGAAATATTCCGATGAGTTAAAAGGTAACAATGTTAGAGAAAAAAACAACAGAGTTTTTGTGAGTTTTATAATAATTGAGACTTACATATAACACTCAATACAATTAAATTCAATAAGTCTGTAGTTTATATTTGCTAAAACACCAATTTAATGACAAGTATTTTCGGTAGTTTCGATAAAAACATAAAAACACTTTTTTCTATTAAATCACTGAACTGATCCTACATATTTAATGGAGTATGATATGACATGAATTTCTGAATCTGAATTCATAACTATACATGTAAGAATTACAAAGACGAGGCATTTGTCAATGTAGTATTAGCTGGTTGTATCGTTAATAATGACAATGTCGTATATAGCTTACACTGCTTAGCTGATTTCCATTGAAATAGCTGAGAGGTAGCTTGAATTCCAAAGGCGGAAAACACGTTAAGTTTATTCCGATTTTATTAGGAAGACGTTTTAATATAGATACTGTTGGAAATTTAGAACCGTACTGAACAACAGATAGTAAACAATCTGAACTTGTCTTTTTATTGAAAATACTTTTATAAAATAAGTAAGAGTACCTAAATAACAATAAAATTATGATGTGCCATAGTCAATTTATATTGTTATTGGGTGTAATTAATTTATAAAAAGCGTTTTAGACCTCAAGAATGCTCACTTCGTTCCTATTGCTAAAAAAAACTGATTAAAACGATTTACAATAAAAAGCAAACTGCATTGACAAACAACTCGCACTTACTAGGCGCACAGAAGAAACTAGAAGTTGATAACGCTAGCGAGCTTCTTGACACGGTTGAGGAGCAAGTCGCCTTCGCGTATGGTCGCCTGGTACAGCTGGGAACGGTCGGCGTCGGCGCCGCGGCCTGCCCCGGTCACCACGCAGCCCGCAACGGCGTCGATGCGGCATTGGAGACGACCGGCTGCCGTGAAGCTGTGGGGAGCAAACATAACTACGTTTTAGATCTGGAGTCAAAGTCAAAGGGGGGCAAGCGTTATTAAAATCTAGTATTTCTACTAGAGCTGACCCACGACTGTAAAACCTGGGGCAGGGGAAAGCAAAAACGCACTTCGTTTGAGATCTGAATTCATCACAGAAAACTATCTACATACATTGCTAACATAACCTCAATTTCGACAACATTGAGTGAAAATTCATTAAAGTCGAACTTTTCTGCATATGGAATTGGTTTTTTGCAGATTATGACATGTTCTATTTAACTTATGTCATTAGTTACTTTCCAAATTTAGTATCTGACTGAACAATAAAGCATTTGTATGAGGTTTGTTGTTTTTTTTAATAGCTTTCTAACAAAAACAGTATCTGAATAAAGTGGTCAGGAATCACTGTAGCAATATATTATGCTTTTTATTTCGCGCTCTCTATAACATTCGCTCTCTATGGAGCAGTAACATGGACGTTAAAAGCAGTCGATAGACAAAAAATAGACGCTCTTGAAATGTGCTGGCGCCGCCTGTTAAGGATTCCATGGACGGCCCACCGCACTAACATATCGACCCTGGAGCAACTAAAAATAGTGCTCAGCGTCTATTTACCACCTGTCTGCAGCGCGTTATGCGATACTTTAGACACATTGCTCGCAGAGATGTTAGCAATATGGAACGCCTGATGGTCACAGGAAAACTTGACACTAAAAGACCCAGAGACCGGAGCCTAAGACGGTGGTCTGATCTGATCTCAGAGCAGATCAACTACCAATCAGCGCTGCACTCCACCAGGCAGCTGATCGTAACCGATGGAGAATTTCTTTTGACAAGCTGAAACGGAGTCACGATCCTCAGCAATGAGGGAGCGATTGAGAAGAGAAGAGATAACATTTAAAGATTCTGCAAATGATCACTAGGGTATTGTCAAAGTATCGAGGTAACATCAATATCACACTTGCGATTTGCGGGTGGATTAAAAGCGAAGCGAGCGCGAAACGTGTTCGCTGCGAGTGCGCTTGCAGCGCGATCAACCATTTCGCCGTGAGCGCACTGCGAGTTAGTTAACGTAACGTAGAGCGCCGAAGTTGCTCGTAGCTAAATCACAGCGCACTCGCTTCGCTTTTAACTCACTCTTAAATCCCAGTGCGATAAGGCTATTAAAGTTGATGTGAGTAATTTATTGAATCAGGCGTTACTTTGCGGAGGTCCATATCAATGAACTAAAATAATTTCTTTGCTCACCCGCGACCTTAAGATAGCTAAGTCTATGCAAATTATGCGTGTTCATGCAGTTCCTCCACCTCCACACTGTACGAACACACACAAATTACACAAACCCATCTATCACCACCACCACAACTCACTGACGCGTTTCGAACTCAACCAGAGCTCATCCTCAGAGTGACACAACCGTACACCATGCTACCAGTTGTTGTTGAGTTGTTTGAGTCTAACAACTGGTAGCATGGTGTACGGTTGTGTCACTCTGAGGATGAGCTCTGGTTGAGTTCGAAACGCGTCAGTGAGTTGTGGTGGTGGTGATAGATGGGTTTGTGTAATTTGTGTGTGTTCGTACAGTGTGGAGGTGGAGGAACTGCATGAACACGCATAATTTGCATAGACTTAGCTATCTTAAGGTCGCGGGTGAGCAAAGAAATTATTTTAGTTCGTTGATGTGAGTTTCGAGAACATACTTGGCTGGTTATACTGTATGGTGCTAGACTAGTCAGGGCTATCTCAAACACTGAGAGATTCTCCTTAGCAAATTCCAGAATGAAGTGAGTTTAAATGCACGTTTCCTTTGATGCGTGATGCGTTTCTCGCACGTAGACATCACATTAAAGAATGATAATTAAACGAGTGCACCACTTTCCACTCTCAGTAATTTATTTCAGTAAAATGCTTCAACATGGTAAACATTTTGTATGCAACTAATTATTTTCTCTTTTAAACAGGTAGAAATTATGAACGAACTTGAAACAAAATCAGTGTTTCGAGCTCACTTAACGCTGCATATTAAACTTCTTTAATTTGCGGGTTCCATATATTGAGTCCGTTATTTAATTTCAACAATGCATGGAAATTGTAAATTATATAAAACCAATTTCGAATTATATTGTTCAGCTAAATGCTGCTTGAAACACATTTTTTGTTATCACGTTCAAAACTCTTTGTGTTGGGACCCCTAACAGTCGGAACACCAAAGCCCCACAAAAAAGCATCTTTTGCACATAATATCGTGGTATTCCATTAGTTTGAGCTATGGCCTCTCATGCAGAGGATCGTGAATTTAAATCTAGACTAGCATTTCTTTTGAGTGCGAAATAACATTAACAAATTTATCTTGAGCTTTTCAGTGAAGGTAAACGTGCATTTACCCCCGAAATAATTGCAGTATCCAATCCGCATTTATACATGAACCAGTTGCGTGACAGGATCTATAGAAAATCATCTGGTCTCACTCACTTGGAGATCTCTTCCTCGACGAATTCCCGAGTTACGCCGAAGGTAGCCGCGATGTTGTCAAGGCTGAGCGAGCGGTAGGCACGCAGAAGCTGCACGTAAGCTTTGATGCGAGCTTCTCGCACGTAGTGCTGGTAATGAGGCCGGAACACTGGGTCCACGCAGATAAGGGTCTCCACCTGCGCTCAATATAGTCATAGTTATAACCAAGTTATCAATAGCAGAGGTTGCCAACCGATCGCGGCTATTGGGCCGACTGATCGAATTCCACAAGTGCGCTGGTTGCAAGTTGCAAAAAGATCTTTCAACACTGACTGCACTTCTTTACTAGTTTACGGAAATGAAATACAATTTTTAAACACTGACTAAATACTTATTGTACTAGATTACGAAACAACAATTACGGAAAGCGGCGCTCGGTTGACCCGACAGACAGAAACTCGCTCGCCGCGGCAGTTTTAGGGCAGGCGCACACCGTAAAAGATAGAGGCAACAAAAAAACGTAAAACATAAACGTAAAACAAGTTGCCAAAGGCACACAAGAGCCAGGGTTTGAACCCACTATCCTTTGCTTGAGAGGCTTGGTACCTATTTCATCACTGCTTTGAAAAAATCTCGTATCTCAAATCGAAGTGCACTCAGAAAAATTATCCATTTTGAGATACGAGATTTTCAGGCAACTTGGCCCATACAATAAATACCTTACAGACTAACATACATATCATCAATAAAAAAGTAGTCGTTTTTAAAAGTAATGACGATTTGTAAGTTACCAAGTAAGTATGGTGATTTTTATTAGGTAAGCTCACCCAAGCAAGGCTCTTCATGAAGTCAGCGTAGCGGCATTCATGCAGCGACTCCACGAGTTCCCGCAGCTCGGGGAAGCGCGAGCGCAGGGCCTGCACGGCGGCCCCTTGCCGCCGCAGCGCCGCCTGCAGCGCGTGACGCTCCAAAGCCAGCGCGCATGCCAGCACGCAATACTGGATTATTGTACCTGGAGATTTGTACATTCCAAGTCATCTAGCTGTATTTGTGATTAATTAATATAATTATAGTTTACAGAAACTATAAGACCTGCTGTAATGCACAACTATGACTTCCAGTGCCTAGTTTCAGACTCCAACATCAAATCAGCTTTATTGTACCTTATGAGTGTAGTGTCATCAGACCTACATATAATTCGAGGATTTGATTTTATATTTTATTTATGGACCTCAGAAAAGTAACATTTCACTTAATAAAGTACATATTTTTTCCAAGTTTTATATCATAAACAAAATAAGTGTGTGAAAATCAGGTTCAGAGATTCCATTACATATCTATATGGATAGACATAATAATATGCATACAGACAGAAGGACAATAAAATGATCCCATAAGGATTCCATTTCTGCCAACTGAGATAATTCAAATAATTTATTGATTAAATAGGCCGCAATGGGCACTTTTAAACATCATTCACTACCATCAATTACGGAAAGACTATCATTGCCAAGAAGACTGCGCCGCAAGAAACTTGGCAGAAAGTCATGCCAAGCCTTGGCAGAAAGTCAACCCCAAAACACAAATAATCATTGGCTTTATTACAAACTGTAGCAGTTCATGCCTATGGAAGCCCATTTCTATCTTTCATTAATCACTTCAAAACACCATATGCTGCTTTAATTTGATAGTGACACAACCCAAAATTCTAAGGCAGTATATTTCGAAATATGTCACTATTGAATTAAAGTTCAATTTTAATGCTCCCTTTATTTTGAGTTGTATCACTATCAAATTAAAGCAATGAACCAAATAAAAAATAATAGCGGGTTACCAAAATCAACAAGCTCGTAAGACTCGAAAGTGGAGACACAGTCAATGAAGAGCTCTGCAGCTTTACTATAGTCTCTGACAGCGAGGCAGTAGATAGCTTCATATGCCTTCAGTTTGTTCCTTGAGCGCCAGTCACCACCTTTATCAACCAACTCATGAGCCTGAAATTGGGAAATGTTTTTAAATTGAATTGATACTATGTTTTTTTGTTTGTAATTAAAGAGCTAAAAAGGCAAGTAGCTCTGACATTTGTTTTTATATAAATTAGAAAGTAAGAAAGAAAGAAAGAAAAGATAATTTTTGAATGTCTGTGTATGTCTATTTTAGGTATGCAACAAGCACTTTATGGCATCCACCATTTAGAAACTGTTTTTCAAAAACTGGTCAAACACAATTACACTTTTGCTGCCATCAGTAGTCTTTGGCAGTAGTGGATGCTAACCTAAAGCGACCAGTAGCCAAAAACAAAAGTTGAAGCTGAATTTTCGAATGTTCAAGAGGAATTAATTATGACAGTCAGATGGGTGTCAGTCTGCCTGAAATCATGAAAACAGTAATTGCATCAAAATATCAGGAGCTCATTGAAACCAATCATAGTCAAAGGTGTGAAGTGAGAAGTCACTGTGACTGATCAAAAATGCCATGAAAATCCTGCTCTCTGCATATGAGTTTATAGTCAAGAATCATTGAAAACTGTAAAAGAGGCATTTTGCATGCTTTAATTAAAACTAGGGCTACACCTGTGACCATATTATTTTACTCGCTTTCTCCATCTCTTTCAACCCATATCTGATACCATATGAAAGAAAGAACTGGTGAAAGCAATTGTGATTCCAAGTGTTCTAGATAACAAAGCCTCTGCTCCTGTTCAACATTGATACAACAACAAATCCTTACATTTCATCCAGGCTTACAAAGGAAATGTAACATGTAGACGTGACTGCAATTTTAAATTATATATTGTTACAAATTTTACCTTGTTAATGGCTTTTCCCATGTCCTTTACATTGCAGCCATGGAAGTAAGCAATTCTGAACAAGGCAAAGATTGCATCTAGCCTTCTGTTGGTAGTCAGTGTGGAGTCTTCATACTTCATAGTGGCAAGAGCAGTAGCTCCTTCTTTATCTCCGATGGAACACAAATAGTCCAATCTGGAAGCCATAAAAATTTTACTGTATTATAATCAGATATTAAATTATTAACCTCTTGTATGCTCACAACATAGAATTGAATAACTTAAGTGTGATTTGCAGACATTTTGCGGATGGGCCATTTAGCACAAAGGATGGTTTGCAAAAGACATTTTGCGAATGGGACATAATTTTGGTGGAAGAATGTTTGGTGAATAGGACCTTATGCGCCTAAATTGATCCTAACTAAATTTAAGGGATAGATGCAACATTTTTGATTACCAAATTATAAATCAATTCAACCAGTAGAAGTAGGTTATAATTTACTTGTAAAACATGAAGCAAACAAACAAAGAAATTTATGAAGCAAATGAAATAAAAACTTGAAGAAATGGTATGTACTTAAGCTCAATGACCCAAAAATGGCCAAATGCTGAGAATTACATTCCTGTTAGTGAAGTTACCTGTCCTGCCACACTGGCGTCTCCGAATCATCTTCTTGGAACTTCGACAGCCTGTCCGCGTTTTCTTTCGCCATTTCATCAAATAACTTCTGATCAAAAGACCACCCCAGTTCAGTGCAAACTTCTTTGTAATAAGGTGCCATATTACCAGCCTTTATTCCTTGTAATAGTTGTTCCCGAAGTTGAGCATCATTTTTATACTCAGGTATCGTAAGTTTAAACTTGATTCCGGCTAAAGCCATATATTCAGGGGTTTTACCTTCAGCTGAAAGCTCCATAGCTTATACTTGTGGTTAGAAAAATTATATTATGGATATAACAGAGCAATGTAAGACTTTCAGATAGAATAGGAATCGAATAACAATTTTGTTGAAGCAAACTGGCCAGTCAGAGGCAGAGCTGTCAAATAGGTTAACTGTCATGTCATGTTTGGTAAGGTTGTTTATTGAGCAAGTATCAAGAAAATGGAGAACATTTTCTTGATGATTTTTAACAAACTTCGCATTGCTTTATTACTTGATCAGAATATAAAATAGTGTACATAAGCATTAAAAAAATTTGACATTTCATCACTGCGAAGTTTACAAAACAGCGTGTATGTCTTTTTCAAAAATATTGAAATAGCTATGATTTTGTATTTAAACACTTTCCAATAAAATACCTTTTTCGTCTAAATTCCACTTTGTCATTGTAGTATTGCCAGCCCTTTTTTCTATTTAGATTGGACCTCAGATTAGACCATGATTGGATAGTGAAATATTGAAACAAAATAAGATTACTGTAGAAAATATGACTATTTTTTTATCCGACTGCGAAAAAGGAGGGTTATGTGTTTGACGCGGATGTATATATGTATTCTCCAATTCAATAGAATCTAACAATCCTGTAGACACTTCCAGCCTTCTAATATGAACACCGGGCTGCCTAAGGCTTTGTGATGTGACTATTATTTTTTTTGATTCCTTTTAGACGATAATTGCAACAACAGGGACATATATAATCAAGCATGCCCACGTCAGGGTGTGTTAAATGTGTAGAAAATTGTTAGATTCTATTGAATTGTACTTTATGTCTATTCCTATGTCCTCTTGTAACTACTCAACGGCTGAACCGATTTTGATAAATGATACGTCATTGGATTCGTCTTGATGATGCAAGTGACACACACAGGTCTGATTAGGTACGACGACGAGCGAAGCGAGCGTGCCGCGGCAGTGGTGGACGAAGTGCTATAACTGTTGCATGGCAACACCAAAAATGAAAATGTCAGACGCAAATTAACAATATAAGTGTTACGATCGAGCTCCGGCCTTTTTATTCGTCTCTCTATAAAAAAGTGCCCTACAACAGCTTTAACACAAATATAATAGTTGCAACGCAACATATGGTCCATCGAGCCTTCTTGGAACCGAAGATTCTTCGAAATCAGCGACCGGCACGGCTCCTAACCTATACACGCGGTGCAGTGATTTCGTCGATTCCAAGACAGAAGAAGCAGCAGCGAATTTTCTGCCGCAATTTTTGTGCGCGTAGACACCAGAAAATTTACATCTCAGCGCTTAAGGACTGGTGAGCAAGAAAAAATCAGCGTGAAACCACACTTCCGGTCTCCATGACACTCGTTCGTCCGTCCCGCGATTTCCGAGAATTCGCTCGCTCGTCGAGGCAGCGCGTTTCGTTGGTTGGCAGCGCTGCTTCCGGTAAATCAAATCTACAGGCAACACGCAACGAACCGAACCGAACTGGACAAGACAAGACAAGGCGAAATCGAGATTGTAGAAGACTTCGTTACAGTGTGCTAGTTCAGATTTTTAGTTTTAAATACAATTCAATGTTCACTCAGTACTTAAGTCTTTCGCGTTTTGAGTTGTTATAACTGTAATCTTTCAATCAAAATGACCGAGTCAGAAAAAGTGTCGCTGGCGCAATTGGTCGTAGCGCGCGGTCATGCCAAAGGCTCCATAACCCGGCTATTAAATTATTCAGGTGAGTTGAGTAACAAACCTCTCACAGAACTAAAAATTAAGCGGGATAGGTTAATCAACGTGTTCCAAAATTTTGAGTCACTTCAAGTACAAATTGATGTTATTCAGCCCGATGACCAGTTGGCCGAGGTGGAAGACAACTATTATCTAGCCCTGCAGAGAATCGATGACGCGATAGCGGCGCACCACAGCTCGGGCGTGGCGCCTTCCTCCTCGGCGACAGGGCCATCGGTGCGCACTAAGTTACCAAATATAGAGATTCCAAAGTTTGATGGGAAATACAAGGACTACCAAACATTCATTGCGCTGTACGATTCCATGATTGCAAAAAATAGTGAAATAGATAATGTGCACAAACTCTATTATCTTAGGACGCTCCTTGAGGGAGAACCCTTAAAACTGATAGAAAACTTATCACTTTCATCTGAAAGTTATATAGCAGCTAAAAACATTTTAAATGACCGATACAATAACAAATTTCAGATCATGGCAGAGCACATAAATGGCTTATTAGACTCTAATTCTATAACTAGATCAACACCTAGTAATATAAGAGAGTTTGTGTCAGGCATAAAGCAACGCATAGCAGCGCTGCAGAACCTAGGGTTGCCTGTTGAGTCCTGGGATGTAATCTTAGTCATTATTCTGTGTAAAAAGCTGGATTTGCTCACAAATCGCGCATTTCAGCTAGAACGAGATGCCAAAGCGGAACCCAAACTTAGTGAGTTGATCCAATTTTTAGAGAAGCGGGCGCTGGCTCTGGAGCTTGCAGAGCCTGCCATAGCTGCACCTAAGGTGCAGTTCGAAAGGCCAGCAATGAACAGCAGGCCTACATGGAAGGCAGCGACTGTGGCAGCAGCTCCGATGGCAGAACCAGACTTAGCAGCAAGCTCAGAAATGGAGCACACAGCCCGGCCTGGAATAGCTCCTGCTTCTGAAAAGCCCTGCGCATTCTGTAAGTCTTCCCACAGATTATTTACCTGCCCTAAATTTCAATTAGCTAAGCCAAAAGATAAAATAGAGTTTGTAGAAATGAACAAGCTGTGCAAAACCTGCCTGAACCCGCATAGAGGAAAGTGTAGGTATCACTTCAAGTGTAATTACTGCAAAGGCAATCATAATTCACTTCTTCACAGCGAGACTGAGGCCCCAGTCTCCAATCCTGTCTCGCTGCTGACAAATAAACAAACAAACCATGTTCTTTTGCCCACAGCCAAGGTTAAACTTATCTGTCAAAATGGCAAAGAAATTCAAGTCCGTGCTCTGCTGGACACTGGTTCCCAGGTATCTTTCATCACTGACAATACTTTAAAAATTTTAGGATACACCCCTGTAAGAAATGAGACATCCATAATTGGAATAACCCATGCAGAGAACAAAACCCATTTCTCTGTGCGACTGGATGTACACTCCAATGCATATCCATTCTCACTACCAGTAGAGTGTCATGTAGTAGACAAGATTACTATGAACCTACCACAAAATATGATCAACATGACAGAATTAAACTTGCCCCCTGGTCTGAAGTTAGCTGATGACACATTCAACGCACCAGGAGACATTCAAATGCTAATGGGGGCCGATATTTTTTTCCAGATCCTGCTCCCAACGCAGACTGAGCCTCCACGCCAGCCTGCTCCAGCAGCACAGTCTCCACCTCCACCTCCATGCATCATTAGCACTCTCTTCGGCCACATTGTAGCTGGTAACATTAATCACGATGCGTTGCAAACCAGTCAGCAATCAAATAAGGTAACAAGTCTTTTCTGTCAAACATGTGAAACAAACATTAATGAAAACTTAACTAATTTTTGGAAAACTGAATCCGTCCCAGAAATATTTAATGAAACAAAGGAACAGGAACAATGTGAAAAGGTTTTTCAAGAAACTATTCAGTTAAAAGACAACAAGTTTCAAGTGGCAATGCCATTGAAGCTTCCATTGGCTAATGTCAATGAAACATTAGGCAATTCTTTTAATTATGCATTAAAACGATTTATAAATTTAGAAAAACGGTTTGCCAAAAATCCCAAGCTATTTGAGGAATATAAAAGGTTTATTCATGAATACTTGTCACTAGGGCATGGCTCTTATGTTGATATCAGTCAATACAATTTTGCAAGCGACCCTCTCTACTTTCTTCCCCATCAGCCAGTCATAAATGAAGACAGTAAGACAACCAAACTCCGTGTTGTGTTTGACGGGTCCATGGCCACAAACAAGAAGGTATCTTTAAATGACATACTGCTCAATGGCCCAGTAATTCAGCGAGAACTCATAGAGGTACTCCTATTGTTCCGGGTAGATAGCTTCATTTTCATAACTGATATCAGGCGTATGTTTAGGAACATTGAATTAGACCCGCAACAAACTTCATTGCAGAATATTCTGTGGCGGGATTCACCTGATCAGGAAATAAAATGTATACAGCTAAAGACCGTCACATATGGCCTCAAAAGTTCCTCATATCTTGCCACTCGCTGTCTCAAAGAATTAGCTGACAGACATAGGGAAGAATATCCGAAAGCAGCCTTTGTACTGGACAATTCTTGTTATGTAGATGACATTTTGGTGGCTGATGACAATTTGAACAGTCTCATTGAAACCAAACAACAGTTGTCAAAATTACTGAGTTTGGGAAGCTTACAATTGCATAAGTGGGCTTCTAACGCACCTGAGATCCTTAAGGATGTGCCAATAGAGAACAGACAATTTGATGAGGTTAACTTTCAAGAACAGAACTTTAAAACACTAGGCGTCAATTACAATATTAAAGATGACTGTTTCAAATTCTCATCACCCCAACCAACCAATGATGAAACTGTCACGAAACGACAAATATTGAGCTTTATAAGCAAATTCTTTGACCCTCTAGGACTAATAGGACCAATATTTGTCAAAGCAAAAATAATTATGCAGAGCTTGTGGGCAGCAAATATCAGCTGGGACTCGCCCCCACCTACAAACATATATAACGAATGGCAAGATTTCATGAAAAGTATTTATAAAATGCCAACAATAACCATACCTAGAAATGTTAACTTGAAGGATGCTTTAGTTATACAAATCATTGGATTTGCAGATGCAGCCTCGTCCGCAGCGTATGGTTGCTGCGCCTATCTACGGGTGATCGATACAGCGGGCAACGTAAAAATATCTCTGCTCAGCTCAAAATCGCGAGTAAATCCCCTTAAAAAGGCATTGACCATTCCTAGGTTGGAACTAAACGCAGCTTTGCTGCTTATCAAATTAATAGTCAAAATCCATGACACACTCAAGTTAAAATTAAAAATTGATGATGTTATTTTATATTCAGATTCACAAGTAGTTCTGTCATGGATCAAAACAGACTTGACTAAACTTGGCACTTATGTTGCGAACCGAGTCAAAGTAATACTCCAACATAGCGCCCAACACAAGTGGCTGTACGTCAGATCCGCAGACAATCCCGCAGATTGCCTAAGCAGAGGTATTTTGCCGCACGAGCTCAGCAACCATACACTGTGGTTTCAGGGCCCCAGTTTCCTATATAACAAAGACCATGTCTTTCATGCCTACGAACACACACCGCAACCGGTATCTGATAGCGAACCACTGGTAGGATCTGTGAGCTCAGAGTTAGTAGCGTGCCCGGTTGCTCAAACACAAGCAACTGACATATTTAGTTCTTTATTAGAAAGAATCTCAAACGTTACAAAAATGCAAAGAGTATTGGCGTACATGATCCGATTTTGTTGCAAATTAACGAAGCGCAGTGCGTTGTATACCGCACGGCAGAAGGGTAACTCTCATACATCCCAAGATAAAACGCTCTTGCAAGAGGCAAAACTTTGTACAATGCAGGCAATCAATGGTAGTTCATTTCTGACCTCTGCAGAACTTAGCAACTCTCTTTTATTACTAATTCAGTATGTACAATGCGCAGAGTTTCAGGTCGAGATGAAGGCGCTTCGCTCTAATAAGCAGATCAAAGGCAGCCTACAAGGCCTACACGTCTTCATCGACAAAATCGGTACGCTGCGCGTGGGCGGGCGATTACAAAACGCCATGATACCGTACACCCAGCGCCATCCTGCAATTTTACCTAAAAACACCAAGCTTACTGATCTGATTATTAGAGAGGAGCATCACAGGCTATTACATGCAGGGCTTAAATTGGTAGCAAGTGGTTTGAGTCAGAAATATTATATAATAAACGGCCAAAGCGAAATTAAAGGAATTATATCAAAATGTGTAACATGTTTCAGACTCAAGGCAGTTGCCGCCAAACAACTGATGGGTTCGCTGCCTAGCGATCGAGTAAATCCAAGTCGGCCGTTCGAAAAAGTGGGCGTTGATTACTGTGGACCTATTTCTATAAAGCAGTCCAGAGTAAGGCGGTCATTGGTCACAAAGGGATACATAGCAGTATACGTATGTTTTGTAACAAAAGCTGTCCATTTGGAGCTGGTATCTGACCTCCGAACTGACACCTTTCTCGCATGCTTCAAACGCTTTATCGCACGTAGAAATAAGCCCACACAAGTATATTGCGACAACGCCTCCACTTTCAAAGGCGCCAAAAACCAGTTAGACGACCTCTATAGATCGTTCAATTCACAGACCCACCAGTCACAAGTCCAGAGTTACGCAGCAAACTTAGGTATCAATTTTAATTTCATACCTAGCTATAGCCCTGTATTCGGTTCTTTATGGGAGGCGGCCGTAAAAAGTACTAAACACCACCTCAAGCGCGTAGTTGAGAGAGCCGTACTCACATACGAGGAGTTAAATACAGTATTAGTGCAGATAGAGGGCGTATTAAACTCTCGTCCGCTGACCCCTATGTCGCCTATCGACAAGGACGATTTTTCATTCCTTACCCCGGGTCATTTTTTAACGGGAGCTCCTCTGAATAGTTACCCAGAACAAGACGTTAGCTCTACACCTACAAATAGACTAAAATTTTGGAAATTGTGCACTAGCATGCAACAGCAATTTTGGAAGGCCTGGTCGCAATCGTATCTAAATATGCTGCAAAATAGGCCCAAGTGGAAGCAGGACCAGCCCAATATTAAGCCTGGTATGTTGGTACTCCTTGTAGAAATAAATACTCCTTCTCTCCTGTGGCCTACTGCAAGGGTCACAAGAGTATTCCCAGGTACAGACGACAAGGTTCGTGCTCTTGAAGTTATCACTCCGAATGGTAATAAGCATGTAAGATCTGTTACTAAAGTCTGCATCCTGCCTATTGATCAGTAGTTATAAAAAAAAAAAAAAAAATAAGATTGTTACTCAACTCACCTACAGTATGGTAGGGATAAATACTATTAAGATAGCGATGATCTCATTAAATGGTCTACCTGATTAGATACTAAGATTTATGCTTAAGACTGATTAATAAACGTTCTTACCTTAAACCACTTACTTGCCTTACATGTACCAGATTCATATAAGATACTTGAAAGTGTATGTTCTATTTTGTTATGAAAATGTTACCTAGCTGGTAATATAATTGTATCACTTTGAGAGTGCAAGGTATAAATAAAAAATTTAAAAATGTGCTAATAAAGGCACTCCTTTAAGTTTAAAGTCATAGGAATGACATGTTTGGGTTTTTTATGTTTTGTAAGTTGTTATAAAAAGCTGTTAAGTTGTTATAAGCTCTCTTATGTTTTATAGTCTTAGAAATGACTAGTGTTTAGTTTTTATGTTTATCAATGTATTACATAGTTTGTATGTAATTAAGAGGTATATTTGGGGTATAAGTTCATCTCTCAGAAATATTTTAGCAACCTAGATTTATATACAGTCCACTTTTATTGTTGTTTATTTCTGTGGGGGGGAGCTATGTTGCATGGCAACACCAAAAATGAAAATGTCAGACGCAAATTAACAATATAAGTGTTACGATCGAGCTCCGGCCTTTTTATTCGTCTCTCTATAAAAAAGTGCCCTACAACAGCTTTAACACAAATATAATAGTTGCAACGCAACAATAACCGAACATTTGTTGCTAATACTTTTATGATATATAAATACGAGGGCGGTTTGATAAGTAACTTGTTTCGGGCACTAATAGATGGCGTTAGTGGTAACACTCTATTGATTCATAAAGTTTGATAACTTATAATTGTTAATCTGTGGCATCAAGTAATTCTCGGCGGGAATTTTAGATTTGACAGCTATCGGAAAAAAAATTGTCGTAGTAAATCGATACAATGGAGAAAATTGGAATTCGTGGTGTGATTCAATTCTTTTTTTTGGAAGGTAAAACGGCGAAAGAAATTCATGAAAGGATTTCCCCTACGTTGGGTGACTCGTGTCCTTCGTACGAAACAGTTCGACTGTGGGTAAATGAGTTTAAGCGTGGCAGGACTAGCATTGAAGATGCACCTCGACCAGGTGCTCCGAAATCGGCTGTTTTACCAGAAATCATCGATAAAATCCACGATCTAGTTTTAGCTGACCGACGATTAAAAATACGTGAGTTAGCTGAAGTCTCCAACATCTCGACTGAGCGGGTACATTTTATTTTGCATAATGAATTGCACATGAAAAAGCTTTGTGCAAGATGGGTGCCGCGGCTACTCACTGCAGAACAAAAGCGTATTCGCATGCAAACATCTGCTGGAAACTTGCAGGTGTTTAATAAAAATCCCGTGTAATTTATTCGACGTTTTGTGACCATGGACGAAACTTGGATTCATCACTATATTCCAGAGACGAAACAACAGTCGAGACAATGGATTAGCCATGGTGAGTCGGCTCCAAAGAAGGCGAAGTGCGTTCCATCAGCTGGAAAAGTGATGGCGTCTGTATTTTGGGATGCAAAAGGGATTATTTTAATAGACTACCTTGAAAAGGGAAAAACTATCACCGGGGCATATTATGCGTCCCTTTTGGACCAATTAAAGGCAGCGATAAAAGCGAAATAAAAGGTCATGTTTCACCATGACAATGCTCCGGTGCACTCATGTCGTCTCGTGGAACAAAAATTGGCGGAATTACGGTGTGAAATGCTTCCGCACCCTGCTTATTCGCCAGATTTAGCTCCTTCGGACTACCATCTATTCCCAAAACTCAAAAAATTTCTGTCAGGCCATAAGTTTCAGTCTAATGAAGAGGTGATACTGGAAGTAAACGCATATTTTGAGGACCTGGAAGAAGCCCATTTTCGTGAAGGCATCGAGAAGTTGCAGAAGCGTTGGGATAAGTGCGTTGAACTTCGGGGAGATTACGTAGAAAAATAAAATATATAAAACACTTATATTATTTTTTTATCATATCAAACCAAGTTACTTATCAAACCACCCTCGTATTTGTAGTAGGTACTTTGAGTCTTGGATGTTTGTACGTATCTAAGTATATATGTATGTATGTCTACCCTTTGTTTAGCACCCATACAACAAACTTTGCTTAGATTGGGGCAGCTGGGTCAATTGGTGTAATTTGTGAGAAGGTATTTATTATTATTATTTCAGGTATTGTGTATCACTATCGCCAAATTTCACTTCAATTATTTGATAATCCGTATTATTTTCCAGTGATTAAAATTATTTTTTTAAGCCATTTCTACGTAGTTCGGTGATTCAGTTTTAGTGACACATCTATTAACTATTTTGGAACCCAATAATAATTATTTGATGATCAATATTATTTCAGAGTAATTTTTAAATAATATTTAGGTAACCGTTTGAATATCATTTGGTCATTCAATTTAGATCCAGGTCCGTGCTTCAAACCCCTACATCCGACTGCCAAACAGTAAGTTTATTAAAAAAACACATAGGTATTTCTAATTTTTTGAAGTCTGTTCGACTGTATGTAATTTTTACCCGTCTGCCCGAAGGAGGGTTAAGTTTTTTTTATACAAAAAATGGTCACCTACCTATAAATTATTATGGATTATTATTACAGAGCGGCAAAAAATCTGGCCCTCAAATGTATGCAGAATCAGTAATTTTGTATAAAGGGTGGGCCAAATTGTCAATAAGTATAGATTATAAATTAATAAAGGTTCGTTATCCTTGAGCAGCATTTCACTTTCATTCATAGACAGTATGGACTATGTGTCCTTTAGTCTTTCTTAGTGGAAATAAATGTAAAAGTATATCTGTCACACTAGTGTCATTGTCATGTCATGTCATTAGTGTCATCCATCCATCACATAGCAGCAGAGCAGACTGTGGACGTTTTCTTCTTCTGCATCAGTATTTAGTTGGGTGTTTAGGATTTATGGATGTTTAAACATTCACAATGGATATAAATCAGCTTGTTAGCGAAAATCAATCGATAAAGATTGTTCCATCGATGGAAGAAGTACTAAAAAATATAGGACTCGATGTTGAATTGGACGAAAATACAATATTATGGCTAACCCAGTTAAAAGAAACTTGGAAAACTTGGAAGAGGAGTCAAACCATTGAAAATCACATTGAAATGTTTTTTAATACTCGATCAGATCCATTCCGCGTGGCATTAGTTTTTATTATCAAATGTGAAGACTCAAAAGATTGCAAACCAAAAACATTACCCTACTTTATTGTTGAGGTACTACAAAAATGGTCAAAGGCTAACAATGTCGTTCCTGAAGACTCTCTGAAGCTGCCTGCATTCCATATTGCTATCAAACAGAGGAATCAAAGTTTTTTATGCCTCGTAGCTGCAACTTACCGAATTTCAACAATCAAAGAATCCATTTTGCCCATAGTAAGGATGATGATTGGAAGTGACAACTGCAAGCAGGCTTGTCAAATAGTAATTGCTCTGGAATTATTTGAAGATATATCAGTGAAAGATTTATTATTTCCTTTAATTCTACAGGATAAAGCAAACCTTATAGATGAGTACTTATTAGAGTGTCCTACTCAAGTTACTCCTCTCATACAGTTCTTGGACATGTTGCTTGATAAAAATTTTAGTATTCGTGAATATGTCCAAAAATATGTTGAAGAACATAACATTTGTAACATAAAGTATGATAAAATCCACCACAAACCCTTAGGTAAGTTGGTGGCCAGATTATGCCAAAAATTCAAAGTTCCTATTGAATCTTGTAAAAATCTCAGTAAAAATCGCACAACTGGAGGATTGAGGTACTTGATCCACCAAAAATATGAAGTAAACAATGTAAGCACATCAGTCTGGGATGATTTAGTCAAAGATTCCCTGCGGCAGAATGCTGATGCTGCACCAGAATTCATTGATATGTTGGTGGACTATGACAAGAATGAAGCACTTAAATGGGCTACATATATAAATTTACCTGAAAATAAGTTGCCACTTGCCCTTAAACAGTTGTCTTTACAAAGTAATGACACAGAAGAGAACTGGGACACGGAGAACAAGAAAGAGGCAACACCTTTGGAATATTATAAATTCTCATTGACTCCAGAACAAATAATTATGATTGACACACCTGAAAAGTTTTATGATCTGATGATAAGTGATTTGGCAGGCTGTAGCATTATAAGTTTGGATTGTGAATGGAAACCATCTTTTGGAGCAAAACAATGCCAAGTTGGCCTTATACAGATAGCAACACCAAACAATGTTTATCTTATAGATAGTTTGGTTCTTAACAGAAAGGAATATGCCAGTTTTTGGCATACTTTCAATAAATCCCTTTTGGACAATGCAGAAATAATTAAAGTTGGCTTTGGCTTAGAACAAGACCTAAAAGAAATGAAGGCATCCATCCATGGCTTAGTCAACATAAAGCTGAAGGGTGAAGGACTTCTGGATTTATCTATATTGTGGAAAAACCTTGTCAGCTGTGGTCTGGATCTACCCGGCACTGGTGATGGTGCAGGAAACAGCCTCACTTCTCTAGTCCAAGCATGCTTTGGGCTGCCTCTTGAAAAGTCTGAACAATGCTCTAATTGGGAATTGAGACCATTAAGAGATACACAAATACAGTATGCTGCACTAGATGCTCATGTACTTATAGAAATTTACTATTTCCTCCAGAGAAAATGCTTGGAACAACGAATAGATTTTGAAGAAATATGCAATGAAGTAACTCTTGAAAGAAAAAAGAAGTGTTCCAAAAAACTAAAAGTTGCAGAAAGAACTCCTACTCAAATCCCATTGAAAGCAGTTAATGATGTTAAGTTATTTCTTGAGCCCAGCATATCAAATTTAATGGCATATCTAAGATATTGTGGGATAGATACAATGCTGATTCCACCCACATTACTGTGGTGTGATGTAATTAATTTAGCTATAAGTGAAGATCGTTTGATTCTTACATCCAAACACAAATGTACTCCTACTACAGAATTTCCTCAAAGTTCTATTCTTGATGTTGGAAAAGGTACTGTAAAAGAGCAACTGCAAAAGATTCTCAACCAGTATAACATAGGAATAAAGCAAAGTGATATGCTAAGTCGTTGTTTACTGTGTAATGAAAAGAATTTTAAGAATCTGAATCCAAAGGAAGTAGTTGACATATGTACTGAGTTCAAATCAACGCAGACTACTCCAAAAAATAATACGACATATAGGGATGACTATGATGAAGAAGATGACTTTTATGATAGATTTGAATCTGATGGTGAAGAAGATATAATTCAGCCAGTTGAGCAATTGGTTGGAAATAAATCATTTGTTACTAGAACAGGTGCTTCTGTTGACATCAGCAATGCCGAGAAGCTGTCTATATCTCAAAAGCCTGCAGTATTGTGTGAGACCTGTGGTAAATTATTTTGGGATGAAGATGACCTGTTAAAACCTGTTAGTGAACTAGTATTAAGTATAACGAAACTCAGCATTTGAGTATTGCTTTAAAGTAACCAAGGTACAAATTGAAAGCAATGTTCTGAATGAAAGTTCTTTATTAGAGTTTTAATTGATATTTGAAGAAAGGTACAAAAGCAAATCAAATTCTTGTGCTATGAGTTACCAACACTGAATCTTATATCTGTTGATACAGTTTTATCAAGTGTATGATTTGATGTTTGAAGGCACTTATTATGACTATAAGTTTATAGTATATCTTTAAATATATACTTAGTTGCTAACTAAGATAGGTAAAAAATATTCAGTCCAAATGAAGTATGACTTATAAATACAAGAAATGTTTTCTTTAATTTTGTAGAACTGTAAGATTGTGAAATTTTGTGAATCATTTGATAACATGTTTAAATGTTATTTTTTTATAAGATAAGAAATTGAAATAATTACTTGTGTAAGCTACATGTATAATTATATTAATTATGTAGAACAACAGTGTTCAACTAGATTTATGTAAATGGTATTCATCTTAGGTTGTTAATGAAAATGTACTGGAAATGGAAAATAAATTCTCCTTTTATCTTTATAATATATTTTATTTACCCATGCGCCTGCATAGTGTGCCTTCATCAATTATAAAAGGAAATAAAACACACACAACACACAAACATCACGCCTGTATTCCCAAATGGGGTAGGCAGAGCACACGAAAGAATACCGCTTTGGAGCCACTTTTAGCAATTTTAGAAATAAAAGAACTCGTACATAAAAGGCGAAAGCTTATGCAGTGGTCGTTACGCACTTTCTATACACAACTGAATCTGGTAATGACGCATGTGTGCTCAAGCACAGCATGTCTGCAATGGAATTTCTCTCGACATTCATTTAAACTTTCCTGTTGATTTTCCCTTGTTGTACTTAATGCTAATGGTGCTCCCACATTTGCTGTATTAAATGTTCTATAACATTGTCTAACACTTAATAAATTTTGTAACAAGACACGTTTTAAACGCTCCCATATTATAAAACTGTTCTATAATACCATAGAACAAATTCGAGGTAAAACATTTTAAAAGTTATAGGTATAAGATGATAGTGATAACCATGTGTAAAACAAATGTTTTGTAACGTTATAGAAGATTTATAACAGCCAATGTGGGAGCGGAGCACCATAAACTTAAATACAAAATATTTTGGTCGAAGATTAAACCTATAACAGATTCTCTGTCCCGAAGCAACGTGCAGTGTTCTTTTGACACATCCCCATAGTAATGATAAAGTAATGTAACATCCCCAATGTAATGTCCCCATAGTAATTCTCATTGGTTATCTAAATGTGGTTTAAGAATAAATAGAACATTGTGCATTAAGGGACGTAAGAAGGGGATTACTAACAAGAGCCTATTAGAAGCCCGACGCAAGAGGCGTAGGGCTTTTAATGACTCGAGCTTGTAATCTCCTTACGGTCCGTGATACATACAAAGATTTTCATCACAATGCGAGGAAAAAATTTAAAAATGATATTATTGTGTCTAAATGAGACAGGGAACCTATTAATATACTTAACAATTGTAGATAGTAAATAAAGATATAAATACTTATTTAAGATATTAAACTCAATGTTTTACACGTAAAATTTCATTTAGAATAATTAGTTACTCATAAATTACAAGTATGTTTCCGTTATTCTTTTTTAACGATTCAACTTCACTTTTGTCTAAATCTTCATTGCCTTGTACATTCAGTTCCTCTAGATCCAATCGTGGAAAGCCCTTTAGTGTTGTTAATTTATTATTTTCCAAATTCAATATCTGTAAATATAAGCAGCATATTAATTAAGAAAACTGTTAGTAGCATCTATCTGCCAAGTGGCATAAAATCGTGCTAGATATTGCAATGGGCTAATGTTCAAATTGGATAAACCCAAACATGCCTACAAGAAATGCCCATCGGACCTCACGACACTAATGTCACCTAGTGATATTTTATCTTTATCTGGCAATTATCTCCCTATGATATGTTCATGTTATCTCTCATTTAGGTATATCACTTAGGCAGTTTAAATTGCAATATAAACATTTTTAAAACTCGTAGATTTCTATGAAAATGAGAATCACGAGGAAGGAACTACGAGATCACATTGATGCTAAGAATAAAAGAAAATCGCAACAAATAATATAAATTTATAATATTCAAATTATTTATTCAGGCCGCAATGAGCACATTTACAAGTAATTTTTTAAACTACCAGCGCTTTCGGGAAAACCATCATTGCCAAAAAGAATGCGCGGCAAGAAACTTGGCAGAAAGTCATTTATTCATAATAAAATAATCACAAATAAAATACTTATAACTCACCTTACAATGTTGAAGCACAACTAACGAAGGCAAAACTTTAGAAGTCAAATCTTGATTGGACAAGTCAACAGAATTGCAATAACTATAATATTGTAAATGAGGTAGACTTGTTATTTTAGCATCGAAGTTCACTTTTAACTGGCAATCATTAGTTTCATAATCCTTTAATAACTGTTTCTCAATGCTCCACGAAGTAATCAAATCATCATAATATCCAGATCGTAATTTGTCGATCTTCTTTAACTCGTGTAGGTTTTTGATGGCTTCTTCATGATAACGAGTTGCATTGATGCAGTGCAGAAACACTGTAGTTGTTAAAAGTGTCCCTGAAAATCAAAATATAGTAATAGAAAGCAGAAATATGTTCTCAAAATGTACACGTCAGGGAAATTCTTTACAGGAGCAGAAGTCGTATTGCCTAACGTTTCTGGCGCACACGATCTCAATCAAATGACAGTTTTAGAATGCGAAATCTGTCAATTGATTGCGGTCGCGAGCGCTAGAAACGTTAGGCAATACGGCCTCAGGACAGTACAATTAAAGGTCAAGTCAACGCCGAAACGAGTCCATTTGTTCCTATCTGCATCTTATTGGCTTAAAAGATTGAGTTTTTTTTATGAAATGAATCAGTGACAATTATACTGATAACTATAATGTCCTTGACAATAATAGCTTTTCCGATATATTTGAGCTCCTGGTCTCTTGATATACCTGATGCCAACTCTACTAAATTGTGTTGATTAATTAATCATGGTTCGTTTTAGCGCACCACGCAGCCGGAGTCTTAGATAGAATTTTACAGTCACAATTTACACTTTTATTATTTGGAGGAAACAAGAGATGCATGGCCATGGCCACACTCATTGTGCTGGAATAAACCGACGTGGCAAACTACAGGGTACTACATCTCGGATCTCCGGGGTCGCTCCAGGAAGTCGCCGGCAACATTAAGGGTCTGCTAGGCTTCCTCCAGGAGCTAGGCTGCCTTGCTGCAGCTGACACGAATAGTGCCTACAGTACAGCTAGCTGTCACAGGTGACGCCATCTGTAGTATTATTTCCTAACCTCCCGACCCAATAGCGGAGGCTGTAAACCTACTAGATTTTGTAAGACGGCGCCGCCTGTGACACACGAGAATGCAAGATGGCGTATGTCAATTGCTCTTTTTCCAATAAAATATAGTAATATTCGTCGGTCCTAATAATATTCGTCAATTAGGTGTGAATGACAGAAAATCAGAATGATGTAAGGTAAACGTACGAGTGCTCGTCGCTGTCCCAATAGATGACATCTTTAATCTTTTTGTCATTAGCAATAGAGATGACAGCAGGGTGTCGTCTATTAGGCATTAGTGTGTCTCTCGCATTCGTCGTTCACCTTACTGAACTGACGGTAGAATGAGCATGTAACCGAAGTCTACACCTATACTTACACTTATTGTCAGGTTCCATCTCCAAGAGCTGCCGGCAAGCCACAAGTTGGTTGTTCAGTTCTTCGATGACCGGCTTTGAATATTGTCTCTGGAAGCTGACATCGTTCTTACCCACGTATGTACACGCATCAACTTTCACACATTGAATTTGTTTCTTTATGTCATCCGCATCGTATTCTATCTGAAAGTGTAATCGTTTCTTCCATTAATATTATAAATGCGAAAGTAACTCTGTTTGTCTATCTGTCTGTTATTTCTCCAACTGCTGAATCGATTTAGATAAAATTTGGTAAGGAGATAGTTTGAGAACCTGAAAAGGATATAGGATAATTTTGATTCCCGAAAATTGCAAAGTTCCTGCGTATAGTAAATTGGTATTATGAGGGAATGAAGATGATTCTTTGAATGAATGACTTATGTAGGCATTTAATAGACCAACTGGAAGGTAATTTTTTGAATAGATGCAGAGGGGAGATACGATATTGCATGATTCTATTGTAGAATCCTTCTCTGCATTCAAGATTCAATGCACCGCCCTCGCCGTAAATACGTCATTTTGCTCCCTTGTAACACAAATAACTATTGCACGCTCTGTTCTGGCAGATATTAATTCAGGTGACTGTATTGCAAGCAGATCCTTGCTTGGAACGCTATGAGTAGGACATTTAACCCAAATACTAAGGCTTTTAGCAAAGCCACTTTGATGTAGCAATAACTTACCTTTACATCCAAGTCATCAGTGACATCTTGATTGTGCTTAAGGATCCACAAATTATCATACTCGTTACCAGTGCACGAGAACCAATCACCATCTAGCGGTTTGTCGTTGATTAAGATAGTGGTTTTTGTCTTAACAAAATCAAGAGGAACATGTTTACTAAACGCTACTGTAGTCTTTGATGGTGTTATGGTAAATACTACTGGAGCAATAGTCGTTTTCACTGCACCTGAAATCATATAATTAAACTTGTACTTCTTTATGAAAAAGGGAGATAATAATTTTAGTTTTTGACAAACTATGTTTACTAAAGCTTAGCTAAGTGAAGCTAAATTTGCTCTGAGAATGAACTTTAACCGAGTTCGAAACGTGTCAGCGTCAGCGTAGTGTGTTGGTGATGAAATTTGGGTCTGTGTGATTTGTGTGTTCTTACAGTGTGGTCGTGGTTTAAGCAAAGTAATTATTTGTAGTTCATTAAACGAAAGAAGCGAAACTTTCTTTAACTAAAATTTACTATGTATTTTTCTTTGAAGAGCTTTAGCTCACTAGGACTCCAGTGTTGAAGTGTAGAAAACACTAAAACGCAGCTCTGCATAAGTTATTTTCGTTCTGTAGAAGTGGCAGTAGTGACTGTGGTAGTTAGCGTCGCTATTTGCTACCACTAGTCGCTGCTACTCGTGCCGCATGATCAGAGCAGACGTTTTCACCGGTATATACATATACTGAGCCGCAAAAAATCTGGCCCTCAAATGTAAGCAGTCGTAGGAATTTTTAAAAATTTAAACAAAACACAAAAACAAAAAAAAAAAAAAAATTAAAGCCGAAAGCATTAATAGGTAATAAGCTTTCGCTGTCCGTTATGTTAACCATATTATGGGCATACTGTACGAAATCTTCTATGCGCCAGTCCGACTCGCACTTGGCTATTTTTAATGGTGTGCTGTAAAACTTTGATGAACGAAGTGTGCTGTTTAAGCCAAAAGGTTGAAAACGCCTGGATTAGAGCATTACTTACGAGTAGAGCAGTGTTAGTGCTCCGAATAGTGTGTGCCGCGGCACACTAGTGTACCGTTTACCTTATAAAACTAAATAGACGGACGGAAGAAAAATACTTACACAGAACAGATGTTGAACACAAAAAGTTTGTAGAACAATGACTTACGAGTATGCAACTGTTAAGTAATCAACAACGTACCTAGTAACCACCTTTGGTAGAACCATGCGCTAGTGTCATCCGGGTCAGTGAAGGCGGCACTTTGCACCATTTTTAACTCGTGTTTATGGTGACCATCCTCAATTGGACGTCCCCCTGCAAAGTAATAAACCAAATAGTAAACCTGTCCGACTACTCCCACTGCCTTCCTGCACCCTGGACACTACATTTGGCCAAAGTACAGCTTAAGTCTATTCTAACAAGCCCAAAAATGGATAATTAGGTTAGTTATTCTGTCTTAGAGTTCCAGTGCCTAATTTCCAGCTCCATCATCTGATCAACTCAATGGTACTAAGCATATTTATTTTATTTATTGTCATCTGAACTACGCATAATAAGTTTCATGCCAATGGAACAATAAGAAGTGAGTGAAAATCAAGTTCAAAGATTCCATTACATACCATAGACATAGTTATAAGCATGTTAAAAAAAAAATTTCGTATGAAGCTTACTTTACTGCAAGTTTTTGTTTTCTAAAGTACCTTCCAATTCTTTATGTAGCAAACTACCAGAAAATGTTGGCTAATGTTAAGGTAATTTTTGAAGTAATAAAGGGAGGAAAAAAATTTGAATGGCTTTGGATCTGATTTTATTCCTAGTTAATGAATATAAATAACATACTGCTTCGTGCTAGCTAATATACATATTAGAGCAGTATACCCACAGGGGAGTTTCTGTTAAACATCGTTTATTTAATTTACCTTCCAAATCAGGATACAACTCCACAAGCATCTTACTCCTGTAGTGCCAAGCAGAATAGTTGGAAAAGTTATCATGAATCTTCTCAGTTGTGAAATCAAATTCTTCCTTTAATGGTGGCTTGCATTGACCAACTACAAATCTTCTATAATCCCATGTGTGAACTAGAAATAAATAACTTTGTAACATAATCTCTATGTCGATGAGAAGAGGAAAAGCCATAAAAAAAAAACAGTAAAAATATATCATTTGTTTTTTTCCAGTGGCAGCACAGGACATAAATTTGGTGTTGCTAAGATATATTTAACGAGACTATACAACAGCGCAGATAGCCCAGAGCTCATACTATAAAAATTGCATGTTACCCCATGCTGTGTTAATACTGTGGTTTTACATCTTAATATGGTAAGTACCTATTAGATAATTTTAATTTAATTATTAATTTTTAATTTGGTAAACCATTAGCAATCATGACTTATTAAATCCATAAATAATGTGAGGTGATTGACCCCTTTCCCCATAGCCCCATAAAGTAAGAAATATAGAGATTTAGGGCCCCTCCCCCCCACGATAGATAAACGTCACGTCGACGACGTCTCCCTTAGCAGAATATCTAGATAAAAAAATTACAAGAATAAAGTAAACTTACAATTCCTTTCATCATAATTCAAATACTTGTTACAGACATCAAGTTCCTTCTGCCAGTCAGGATCTGGCCGTGTGGTGAGCACCCACTCCCTCTGGTGCCAGGCACAATACGATTTAGGGTTGATTTTGAGACAATACTCTGTCAGTTGTAGTTCATCATCATGTATTTTAGATAAGTCTTCTCCATTTTCATTGTTGTTCCTGGAATACAAATTAATGATATGAAGAAAAAAAAAACGCCAATTAAAAATTGATATTGAAGGAGAAGTATAATAATTTGATGAACATTAGGCCTTCAATTAATTTATATTCCAAATAAACTATTAAGCAATATAAATCAGAAATTGCATCAGTGAAAGGGAGAGGCATTTTGATACCTTAGTATCAACATATTGTTGATAGTCCAGCCTGTGGGTCTATTGCATTGCATAAGATTTCTGTCACTCGCAATCATAATTGTACGTTACATTGGGCAGATATAATTAGTAATATGTGCATTAAAACCTCCTGCACATATCAAAAACATACTGGCTGAATGAACATTCCGCTTTCTCCCGCACGGCGGCGCCACCAGTCAGTTGCGCAAATTTGACAGCTCGAAATGAATGCCGGCCGGCGCGCGCTCTTTTAAATTATTCATAAAAACTCTGAAAGTGCTGTGATTGTGTCTTAAATGTGTCCCTGGGACTGAGGAAAAGAGCCAGAACAAACTGTAAGTGAAACCTATATCTTGCCCAATTCGGTTTTGCTAATTATTTTCAATATTCAAATGTCGTAGTTCAAACATTTTGGTCAATCGAACCGCATCCTCAGTTTGCAAACTAAATACACATTCATACACATAAAACACACATTTCACGCAGTTTTAAGGTAACAGGCTTATTTCTAATCTAAGTTATTTACCTAGAATAATACGTATAAAATAAACGTTTTCAATTTTCGTTCTTTGCAACGCGTCGCGCGCGTCTTTTGTTTTTTAATTCGAAATGGACGAAAAAGAATTCGATGTCGAACAACTTATCAACAAAAAAGAACTGCTTTTTATACGATGTCAAACGTTATTTGAACTATCCAAATCAACTCCACCAGAGCGTTTAACCGAATTTAATTTGCGACTTAAAGAACTTCATTCGACTCGGGAATGTTTCGAACAATGCATATTCGAGTTAAATTCTTATAATAAGAAACAAAACCCGAAATTTAAACCAAATTATCAAGAAATTCAAACCTTTGACGACATGTATTTCCGTATTCTGAGTGTAGCGGAGGCTAATAGCGACACTTGGCAATCGTGTGACGGCAGCGGTAGCGGACCTTCGTCGCGCTCCGCGGGCCGCGGCCCGGGCGCTGCCGGGCCAGACTCGCGGTCGGCTAAGCCGCGGCTGCCTAAACTAGAATTGTTCCATTTCGATAGCAAATTAGAAAACTGGCAAACATTCTATGACACGTTTACGAGTTTAATTCATAACAACAATGATATTACGAACATTGAGAAGTTTTATTACCTGCTCTCCGCAGTCAGCGGTTCGGCATTGACTGTGGTCAAAGGGATGCCAGTGACGGCCGATAATTATCCGATAGTATGGGCTTTGCTAGTCAAAAAATTTGAGAACACTCGTGCCTTAGCTACGAGCTATTTAGATCGGCTGTTTCAATTTAAGCCTTTGTCAACTGAGTCGGCTACTGGTCTAAACACATTTTTACAAACGTATCAAGAGTGTGTTAAAGCATTGAAACTTTTGAAAATCAGTAACCTATCGAGTTTCATACTGTTTTATATGGGATTGCGAAATTTAGACCCCGTCACTAGGCGCGAATTCGAACAATCTGTAGATCAAACCGATATACCTACTTACGAACAGCTGATTAATTTCGTGGAGAAACAGGCGCGTGTTTTGGAAATGTCTGAGGTTAAAATTAGTACATCAAAAATTCAGTTTACGCCTAAGAGTGTTCCTAACACCTCTGCAAAGCCGAATTTTGTTCGAACAAATAATAATAATGCTGCTAATTACAGTAGTGCACCGAAGCAGTTCCAAAAGCCGTGCTTGTCAGCTGTGAGTAAGAATAATAGCGAACGATCAAATAGATGTCTATTTTGCGACAAACCGCATTCAACTTATCGATGTTTCGAGTTTTTTGATTTAACACCGGTGCAGCGTCTTGACAAAGTGAAACAGCTTCAATTATGCGAAAATTGCTTTCGTCAGCATTCGTTGTCCGAGTGTACGTCAAAAGTGCGTTGTGTGCTGTGTAAACAACCGCACCATCACAGTATTCACTTAGATACAGTTCCAACTGTTCAAAATTCATCAATTAATCAAAACGGTTCAAATAGTCAAAACATTTCAAGTATTCAAAACGTTTCAAATGGTCAAAATCAAAGTCAAAGGTCAATGCCAAACGTCGGCTTGACTTGTTCGTCAAATTCAACCGTGCTGTTAGGCACTGCCATGGTGCACGTCGCAGATCGATGGGGAACTTACCACGCCGTACGTGCAGTCATTGACAGCGGTGCCATGTCCGGTTATATGACAAAAGAGTGTGCCCAGCGCCTGGGTTTGTCTCGACGCAAGTGTCAGTTTGAACCCATGGGTCTGGGAGGTGCGCCAGTGCAAGATTTCGGTCTGGTTACATGTTCAATTAAACCACGAAACTCATTTGGTCCGGTGCTTAGCACTGATACTGTTGTCGTAAGTAATATAACTAGCAACTTACCTACAGTAACCTTATCAAACAAAGTTATCAATAATTTCAAAAATCTAGAGTTAGCTGACCCGAACTACTTTTCGGCGGCTCCAGTTGACTTGTTGATCGCAGGTGACTTATTTCCCTACATTTATGACGGTCAAAATATACTACCACGTGACCCGGGTTTGCCCGTCGCGATGCATTCCATATTCGGATATGTCATTACTGGTCAGACAGTACTGAGTGACGATTGTGAGTCAAATACAGCCTCGCTCAACTTGTTCTCTGCTAATAAAACTAGTAGTATCGATAAAATCATGAACTCTTTCTGGGAGACTGAAAACGTGCCGTATGACGTCACTAAAAAACCAGAAGATTTGTATGTCGAACAATTGTTCCAAAACGAACACAGTCGCGATACTACGGGACGTTATACAGTGAAGTACCCGTTCAAACCCAGTTTTGATCTCGGCGATTCGACTCCACAAGCGTTACGTCGTTTCAACAATTTAGAAACAAAGCTGAATCGTCTTCCGGAACTTAAGGAAGAATATAATAAATTCATGTCCGAATATGAAAGCCTTGGTCACATGACTTGCGTAGGTGATTTTGGTACTGTGGATTCTAAGTACATAATTCCTCACTTTTGTATTCTCCGACCGTCAAGTACCACGACAAAACTCCGAGTAGTTTTTGACGCCTCATGCAAAACGACAAATAATAATTCTTTAAATTCAGTCGTTTACGCCGGTCCTAAGCTTCAAGCAGATATTAATGAGATTTTAATAAATTTTCGTATACATGAAATTTGCTTGTCAAGTGACATTTGTAAAATGTTTCGAATGACCTTGATCGAAAAATCTCAACGCAATTACCAACACATCTTGTGGAGGTTTCAACCTGATCAACCTTTAAAGGTGTATGAGTTAAACACGATCACATACGGCGTTGCTAGCAGTCCGTACCTAGCGATCCGAGTCCTGCATCAACTGGCTGACGACGACTGCGAGAAGTATCCTTTAGCGAGCAAGGTTCTAAAAAAGGGTTTCTTCGTCGATGACCTTCTGTGGTCAGTGAGCAGCTATGATGAAGCAGCTAGGCTACAGGATGAACTGTTAGAGTTGCTGAGTGGAGGAGGATTTCTGCTTCGTAAGTGGGCCAGCAACTGTCCCCAGGTACTGGCTCGGGTTCCAGCTGATCACCGCGAAACGCCCATTGCATTCGAGGATGACAAGGACCTATCCATAAAAGTTTTAGGTCTGCAGTGGCGACCCGCCGAAGATGTGTTTTCCTTCGTATTCCATCCACTTCCAGCTTCACAGGCGATCACCAAGCGTAGTGTCTTGTCACAGATAGGTCGTCAGTATGATCCCTTAGGTTTCGTGGCTCCTTGCATATTCTACGCGAAATGCTTCATGCAGAAACTCTGGCTCCAACAGCTGGGTTGGGATGAGCGGCTGCCTCCGGAACTGGAAAAGGAGTGGCTCACCTACATGTCAGAGCTCCCGCTGTTGTCGAATTTTAGCCACGAGCGCCAGGTTACTGTCAAACAGCACAGCTACTACCAGATACTAGGATTCTGCGATGCTTCAGTTCAAGGAATAGCTGCGGTCATCTATTTGCGTAGTTTTAACAATCAAGGTAATTCGAAGGTCAGTCTAGTCATTGCAAAATCCAAGGTTGCACCCTTGAAGACAGTGACCATTCCACGTCTCGAGCTAATGGCTGCGCATTTGTTAGTCAAGTTAGTCAAATATACGAAGTCAATATTGTCTGAACGAATTCCTGTTCATGAAATACTCTTGTTTACCGATTCCTCTGTGGTGCTGAGTTGGTTGAATACACCCAGTTATAATCTCAAAACCTTTGTGGCTTCGCGTGTTTCCAAAATTTTGGAGACCGTGCAAAGCGATTGTTGGTTTCACGTGAGCGGCGCGTCCAACCCCGCTGACGTGTGCTCGCGCGGAGCGCTACCTTCCGTGCTGTTATCGACAGCGGAGTGGCTCGGAGGACCGAGCTGGCTAGACGCACCAAGAGAGAATTGGCCAGTAAAATCAATTGATCAATTTAAATCGGCAAATGTGCCAGAACTCAAAATTCCATGCGCGACTTTGGCTCAAACTAGCGTGCAAAACACAACACGTGACTCAAATCTTGTTTATGATTTAACTGAAAAATATTCGAGTTTTAGCAAACTTCAAAAGGTCTTAGCTCGTTGTTTTCAGTTTATCAACAATTGTAGATCGACGAAGTCTAATAGGAACACGGGTCCTTCGTCTCTATCAGATTTAAAGAACGCACACGATGTGCTCATTAAATCCGTTCAGCGAGAGCATTTTGCAGCTGATATCCAAGCAATTTCCAATGGTTACAGCTGTAGTTCTTCACTTAAAAGGTTAGCACCTTATGTCGACCCCCTCGGTTTTCTCAGGGTGGGGGGTAGGTTGTCTTTCGCCGAACTACCGTATCAAAAGAAGTATCCATTATTGCTTCCTAAAAAGTGCAACTTTACAAAAATTCTTATCGACTATTTTCATAAAATTTATTTACATATCGGTCCGCGTACATTGCAATTAAACGATTATTTGCACACGCTGCAGCAGCGACAAAATGGCATAGGAATTGTCGTAATATTCAAGTTGATGAACTCGTTCTTATGCATGCTGACGCTCCTCCGCTTCAATGGCATCTCGGTCATGTGACGGAACTTTATCCAGGAGCTGATGGAGTTGTACGGGTGGTAAAAGTAAAAATCCAGAATGGCGAATACACGCGACCCGTTGTAAAGCTTAGTCCACTTCCCATGGAATTGGATTCAGCATAATTTTTATTTTTCTTTGTTTCTTTGCATGAATTTGACGCAAGAAGGTGTCAAGTTTATGACAATTTTAGGTTCGAAATTAGTCATTTATTTTACTCAATTTACAGCTACACGTGTTTAGTTCACTAAGTCAACAAATACTTACACTATACAGTCCACTTACCTTATTCAATACCATCCCTGGTTTTGTTTGTAAACTGGGGAATCTGGGGTAGATTCCCGGTGGGGGGTTTATGTACGTTACATTGGGCAGATATAATTAGTAATATGTGCATTAAAACCTCCTGCACATATCAAAAACATACTGGCTGAATGAACATTCCGCTTTCTCCCGCACGGCGGCGCCACCAGTCAGTTGCGCAAATTTGACAGCTCGAAATGAATGCCGGCCGGCGCGCGCTCTTTTAAATTATTCATAAAAACTCTGAAAGTGCTGTGATTGTGTCTTAAATGTGTCCCTGGGACTGAGGAAAAGAGCCAGAACAAACTGTAAGTGAAACCTATATCTTGCCCAATTCGGTTTTGCTAATTATTTTCAATATTCAAATGTCGTAGTTCAAACAATAATTGAAAGACAGTTTTGATGTAGGTACAAAAACTGTCATTTGATTATGATTGCGAGTGTCAGAAACATTACACAACTGGTCTTCGGGTTTCTATTTAGCACTCATTTTATTTAGGAACTAAATTAACTAGTAAATAAAGTTACCTTACAAATCCAACATATTTTTGATACTAAAATATATGAACCATAAATGCACCACATTGCCAAATCGAAAAAGTGTTGTGTTGTCAAATAGGTGTGTTGTATAGCAGCCTTATCAAATCACTTGCTTGCATACCTACCTAAGTGTGTAGCAACAAAATAAGTCTTACCTGAGTTTAATTATTATCTCTCTTCTCATGTTCCAAAGTGTGTAAATATCAGGGTTGGATGAAAGGACTTTTCCTGTTAATTCTAGTAGTTCATTGTCTAGTTCCTCTTGTTTTCTCTGCATACCAAAAAATATTTATTGCATATCATGAAATGGAATATTTTTGTAGAATATTTATAAAAGTATTAATAACTTACCTTGGATTGAATTTTTTGCATAGCATGTTTAAAAATCTTTAGCTTCTCTTGTCGCTCTTTGTCCTTCCTAGCTTTCTCTTCTTCAGATGTGCGAACCTTCACTCTACCATGCTAAAATACATAAAAAAAGGTTTATAGGTTTGTAGCAAGAACAAAAATATTTAGCATTCACAGCAGTGTACAATTAAATGTTACTTACCATTGTTGCAAATAATTGAGCACTCACGAATAGTCACCAATCTCCTGGCGATTAATACAGACCAATTAACCAAGTTATGAATCAGCTGTTGTAATATAGGAAAGAAAATTGAAATTGATTGAGTGGAAATACAAGTGAATAAAACTATTGGATTGGATAATTGGAATTGGATTGGAAGTATTGGAGGAGCACAGCTGACACTGACAATTTACAGCTACATTTTCGTAAAAAAATATCGTTAGTCCGTAATCTAAGTTCTTACATCAATCTTAACAATGCTCTTTGGTCATTTTTACAAGTTAATTTATATTTCGATTGTTTGTTGCACAAAAAGAAATTGGTCAAAGATGCTTACTTTTTATAAAACATATAACAAATTTTGATAAAACTTAAGTAGGCTAAGAACCATTGAAAGCAGCATCTGAAGTCAACTTAGCTGTTACAAAACGCATAAGTTATCATATTATACAATACGGACCAGTTCAGAGGGCCAGTCGGTCACTAGAAAACTACGGATGTTAAATGTCAATACTGGAGTGCTACCACGAAAATCGAAGTTCGACGTTACGGGCTTCGAATCGATGATTTGCTACCACCAAGTTACTTTCGTTTTCGTTTTCGATCCGAAGATCGTTTCGGCTCGTTTCGAGCGGTTTTGTCTACTACGAAACTCGAACTTCGTGAATGGTTACGGATTTGGCCTACCACGAAAAGCAAACTTCGCCGACGATTTCGAAGTTTGACGTAAAGCTTTTCGAGTAGAAATGTCAAAATCACACGACAACTAAAGTGTTATCGTTTTGGCTTCGATTCAATGAAAGTTGGAGGAAAAGCGACCTTGTGGACGATTTTTTTTTTTTAATATGAACTTGTGTGTGACAGTGACAGTGTGATGTGGTCCAGCTTTTTTAACAGTTTTAACAGCAGTTTCTTAGTTAAATAAAACAGATCTTATTTCTTTTGAGATAAATGAAGTTTCTTTGACTCGAAAATATTATACACTTCTAAAGAAAGCTAAGCAAGCAGTAAATTTCGTAAATTGTCTAGTAAAACTAGGCAAAACTCTTTCTTGGGCAGTTGTGTAAAGAATAATGTAAGTATAACTGATAGAAGACTTACAGTCTCAGTAAATATTCACAAGAAGGAAATTTTCCACAGCAGTTACATGTTTGTAGCAGAAAGATTTTTGAAAATTCGATTCTTTTTTTTATTAGAACTAATGGAACGATTTATAAATGGAAGAGGCTTTATCCATCGATATATACTTACTCTGAATATCTAACTGACCGCCAAAGGCAAATACGCGAAGACCGTGAATGATTTATTTCCAAGACGTTTCCGGCTGACTCAGGAGGTGTTTAAGGCGCTTTGTGCGGAGGTCGTTCCCTTACTTCCTCCCAAGCTAAATAGCCGTAGAATCGACCCTACCATAAAGGTAAGCCCTTATCCATAGTAATCATACAAATATTATCAGAGGACAATAAAGGACATAGAATTCTATGCAGATGAAGTTGCGGGCAACGGGCTAGTATTATAAAGACTTTCTGTTACCTCCAGGCACACACTTAAACCATTAAACCAATTTAGACAAAATTTGATGTAAAAGTAGTTTGAGTCCTGGGAAAGGACATAAGACAGTTTTTAATCCATGAAATCAATTTCATAGCTCCTGCGGGATAGCAATAAGCAAATTCTTTACAGATAGAGTAGTGGGCAACAGCTAGTATTACAACAACAGAAGTTTTATGAAATTAATAAGATTCCTAGCAAATAGTCATTACATACTCTGTCGGTGAGTATTTAAAGACTAACTGCCCATTCTTCATACATTATATTCCTAAGTAAGAAGGGGGTTAGATTTGCCAGCGAGTATATTTAAAAGTGAAATATGGCAAGATGAAATAACAACCTAAAAACCAACTGTTTATTTTTTCAGATTTCTTTACAGCTTTGAAGTTTTATGGTAGGGGAGATTATCAAGGATGTGTAGGGAGTGACTACGGGGTCTCAATGTCCCACAACATTAGTTCAATGAGCTGCTAGTTTATCAGTTCAAATCCATACTTACTAATATTATAAATGCGAAAGTGTTTGTGTGGTTGTCCCTCTTTCACGCCGTAACGGAGCGACGGATCGACGTGATTTTTGGCATAGAGATAGTTTATGGGCCCGAGAGTGACATAGGCTACTTTTTATCCCGGAAAAATGCACAGCTCCCGAGGGAACAGCGCGCGATAACCGAATACTGCGCGGGCGGAGCCGCGGGCAATAGCTAGAAATAAATATTTAAAAAAATATATTCCTATGGCTATCCTATAGCCTAAATTGAATAAAGATACTTATTTTGACTTTGACTTTACTTATTCTGTATGATTTGCAGATTCTACAATAAATTTAATTTGCCCTGGATGTGTGGTGCCTTTAATTGCACCCACAATATTGCAGTTATTGAGCCAACAATGTATGAGGAGATTTTTCAAGAGAAAACTACCGCTAAGATATGTTGGTGAGCACTTTTATTCTTTTTTTTTTAGTAGCCTGTATAGTGTCTTTACTCTTATACGATATTTAAAATGATTTTTGTGTTCACGGAATTTGTTTATCATATTGTAGGTGCTAGGCCTTGTCACAAAAAGGTAATTATTTGATACAGCATATAATTTAGTGTCGCTGGGAGTTGGTAGGTAACGGATAACGGAGTCCTTATCCTGAGCTTTAAATGCCCACCTCTCACATCAGTTTTCACTGGAGAACTGGTTGCTATTTTAGAAGCCATCAAATATGTTAATGCGCACGAGATCAGTAAAGCCATAATTTTTTCAGAGTCACTTAGCGGCTTGCAAGCCATCAAAGCCAATCCTTTTGCGTCCAAAATTTGTTACCCCCTAGTCCTTCTTATCAGACAAACACTTTTTGAATGTCATTCCCGTAATCTCGAGATCGCATTGGCCTGGATCCCGGGGCATTCCGGAATCCAGGGCAATGAAACCGCTGACGCCCTTGCTAAGGAGGCCATAGAAACTGGCAGCCTGGACCACCCTCACTGTTATTTCTATGACCTCCTCACTTCTGCCAAATCAGACCTCGACGCTGGCTGGCTCCGTCAGTATGAGCGCTCCATTCTGGTCAAAGGACGTCATTACGGGGACATTTAACCCAGCATCCCCCCCAAGCCATGGTTCTTTCGGTTTCGGCATGCTAATAAACAGACCACCTCAGTCATTTGTAGACTGCGTATTGGTCATACCTGCACTCCCTCCCGCCTGTACGGATGGGGTATTGTCCAATCCCCCCTCTGTTCATGCGGGTTGGAGGAAGGTACGGCCGACCATATCTTATTAAGCTGCCCAATGAGATCGGTCTCGCTTTATAACATCCTCCCCCCCGATATCCCCAAACCCACAAACCTCAAATCCCTTCTACTTCTTGCCTCCTCTAACAAAAAAATCCTGACCTTATTAATTAAATACATCTCAAAAGAAAAAATTAAACTTTAGACGCTTTTTGTCGCTTTTGTCTATCCCTTGGATCCAACTTGTATTGTCTTAATGTTTTGTATTGTCTCTATGTTTGGTATTGTCTTAATGTTTTGTGCTGTCTCAATGTCTGTGTATGTCTATTTTAGGTACGCAACAAGCACTTCACGGCAACCAACGTTTGGAAACTGTTTCTAAAAACTGGTCAAACACAATATACACTTTTGCTGTTGTCAGGAGTCAGTGGCAGTAGTGGTTGCTAACCTAAAGCGACCGATTGCCAAAAACAAAAAAAGTTGAAGTTGAGTTGGTAGGTAGTACAGCAAAGAATTTTGGTAGTCTTTGGTAAGTAAATACATAGATTCGGAATTGTATTGGTTATGAAATAAATTACTTTTGAATTTGACTCATTTTCTGAACTACTTATGTATTTAAACAAAAAGCATAGAAGACAAAATAATTAATTTCTAACTTTCATAATAAATAAATAAATAAATATCACGGGACAATTCACACCAATTGACCTAGTCCCAAAGTAAGCTTAGCAAAGCTTGTGTTATGGGTACTAAGCAACGGATAAACATAATTATATAAATAGATATATACTTAAATAAATATTATATTAAACATCCAAGACCCGAGAACAAACATTCGTATTATTCATACAAATATCTGCCCCGGCCGGGATTCAAACCCGGGACCTCAAGCTTCGTAGTGAGGTTCTCTAACCACTTAGCCATCCGGTCATCATATTGATTTCAAACATTCCAAATCTGGGTTACAATAAACTAATTTAGTGCCTTAGATTAGGATAATACATGATGATAGAGCCAAAAGATAGGTAGTGGAATTCTTTAGTGATCAATAGTAGGTGTAGGTAAAAGTGGAGTTTGAGCTCCTTTCATTTGTTGTGCAAATCCCGTTTAAAGAAATCTTTAACAAATAGTTATAGAAACTGGTAAAAAATCCCATTTGTAAGTCTGTTTGTTTGTTTATTTATTTGTTTGTTTGTTACTTCATCACGTCTTAACCGCAGAACCAATTTAGATGAAATTCTGTATACAGATAGTTTGAGTCCCAGGAAAGGATATAGGATAATTTTTTTCCCGAAAAATTTCATAGTTCCAGCAGGATAGTGAAAACCGAATTCTATGCGGAGAGTCATGGGTAACAGGCTAGTCCCTATTAATATTATGAATGCGAAAGTAACTCTGTCTGTCTGTCTGTTACGCTTTCACGTCGAAACACTGAACCAATTTTGATGAAATTTGGTATGTAGGTAGTTTGAACCCTAAGGATCAACATAGGATACCTTTTATTCCGGTACAGGTCGCCACCGCGCGATAACCTTTGCAGGTGGTAGGACCTTGTGCAAGGTCCGCCCGGATTGCTACCACCATCCTACTCACTAATCCTGCAGCAGCAGTGCTTGCACTGTTGTGTTAATTCGGCGCGGAGAGTAAGACAGCCGATGAAATTACTGACAATTGAGGTATTCCAACTTAGGCCAACGCATCTGCAATACCCCTGGTGTTGCAGATGCTTATTGGCGGTGGAGATTTCTTACCACCAGGGACCCACTTGCCCGTTTACCTTCCAGTAAAAAAAAAAAACCTAGATCCGCGCAGCGCGCAGATGAAGTCGCGGGCATAAGTTAGTATTATATAAAAATTTAAACTACATTCAATTTTCTCTGCTTTTCAGATATGTGATGACATGAACTCAATTTTAAATGTGGACGCGTCATATAGTGGAGCGACGCATGATTCATTTATGTGGCAGAATGGGGAGCTCAGGAACTTCAGGAAGAACTTTGAAAATCTCTGCAGCACACATGAAGGGCCGCCTTATTGGGTATATGATTGTATGAGTAACCTTATGGTTACTCAATAAGGTTATGGTTACCTTATGGTTGGCTTCGTTTATACGAACCGTCGCGTCAGCGTATCTTCGGCTGGCAGCCGGTTTGGAAGCTTACGATTAAACTTGAGCATGGGACATCCTTCCAATAGGGTTTGGATAAATATAAAAGCACTAGCTTTTGCCCGCGTGGTATTCGGTTATCGCGCGCTGTTCCCTCGGGGACTGTGCATTTTGCCGGGATAAAAAGTAGCCTATGTCACTATCGGGCCCATAAACTATCTCTATGCCAAAAATCACGTCACGTCGATCCATCGCTCCGTTACGGCGTGAAAGACGGACAAACACACAAACACACTTTCGCATTTATAATATTAATAGTATAGTAAAGTATAATAGTATGGGTACAGTCGAAGTAAACAAAGGTTTGTCACCTTAAGATCTATTTTCCTTTGCTCAGTATGAGCACTCATCTGCTTTACCGATTGAGTAGGACATACTGCGTCAACCTGTCAACCTACTAAACGTAATCAGGTGACCATTACACTTTGACCCTACAACTACACCTTGGCACTGACAAACACTGACAATTAAATAGAACATTATTTGATTGAAACTTTTACGTAGTTGTTTATTAAAAAGGTTTTGTATTGATATAAAACTAGACATATGTTAGAGGTGTATACTATTTCGACCCTTGTTATCATGCCAAGTAAGTATAATTTGGCATGCACTTGTCTACTTAGTACTTTGGTTTCAAAACGTACTAAGAGTCTATGACTTCTTAAAGGAATCAATTTAATAACTGACGAAGGTTTTTCTACCCCCACTATACATTGAAAGCCGCCATAATACTCTTGACCTTTTTATTGCAATATTCTGGATTACACGCGTAAACTATCGGTCGATTATCTGATATATTAAAAGTTATCCATACTTACTAATATTACAAATGCTAAAGTGTGTTTGTATGTTTGTGTGCTTGTCCGTCTTTCACGCCGTAACGGAGCGACCGATTGACGTGATTTTTGGCATAGAGATAGTTGATGGGCCCGAGACATACATAGACTACTTTTTATCCCGGAAAATAAAATAAATGAAACAAAATAAAATGCATAGTTCCCGAGGGAACAGTGCGCGATAAACGAATTCCACGCGGGCGGAGCCGCGGGCAAAATCTAGTTGTATTAATAATTATGTTGTTAGTGTATGTAATGTTCACCTCGAGATATTTTTTAGGGTTCCGTAGTCAACTAGGAACCCTTATAGTTTCACCATGTATGTCGGTCTATCCATATGTCTGTCTGTCTGTCTGTCTGTCCGCGGGTAAGCTCAGAGACCGTTAGTACTAGAAAACTGTAATTTGACATGAGCATAAGTATACATATCAGTCACGCCGACAAAGTGGTACAGTAAAAAAATTTTTTAGGGTACCTCCCATAGACGTAAAGTGGGAGTGATTTTTTTTCTCGACTAACCCTATATAGTGGGGTATCATCGTTGGATAGGTCTTTTAAATCCATTGGGGGGTTGCTAAGACAATTTTTCTATTCAATGATCTGTTTGCGAAATATTCAACTTTAAAGGTAAAATTTTCATTGAAATCGAGTGCGGGGGAGGCACTCTAAAATATAAACTGTTGGGTGGAAAATTTTGAAAAAATTCAGAATGGTAGTAAATATATCAAAACAAGAAAAATTATAGCCGTGGTGGCCTAGTGGTTTGACCTATCGCCTCTCAAGCAGAGGATCGTGGGTTCAAATCCCGGCTCGCACCTCTGAGTTTTTCGAAACTCATGTGCGCAATTTACCACGAGCTTTGCGGTGAAGGAAAACATCGTGAGGAAACCTGCACAAACCTGCGAAGCAATTCAATGGTGCGTGTGAAGTTCCCAATCCGCACTGGGCCCGCGTGGGAACTATGGCCCAAGCCCTCTCATTCCGAGAGGAGGCCTGTGCCCAGCAGTGGGACGTATATAGGCTGAGATGATGATGATGAAGAAAAATTATAGCGGCTCAGATTGCTTGAGATTATTAGTAGTTTAAGAGTAAATAGCATAAAAGGTATAAAATGTACATAAACTTGGAAGATTCAGTACACAATACGAAATCCTTCGAAAAATATTTGATTTTTCGTAATGGCTACGGAACCCTATCCTGGGCGTGTACGACACGCTCTTGGCCGGTTTTTATTTATTTATTACTAACACGCAAAAAACAATCGCAGGTGATTCTGGGTACCCCTGCGGGAGTATATTATGATCCCGGTAGCCGGAGCTGCGGAGGACTCCCCCGAGGTTACTATAACGAGGTGCAGGTGCAGAAGAGGGCGTGCTCCACAATCAATCGAACCTTTGGCATACTCAAAGGTAAATTTATTGAAATATCTGTCAAAGAAATCATAGTTTCCGCACGGAGCCGGTACCTCTACCTAGTGGGCGCTGGAGATTTTCGCATTGGCGGTGCCGGTTCGAAGTAATTTTTAGGGTTCTGTACTCAACGGGACCCTATTACTGAGACTCCACTGTCTGTCTGTCTGTATATCTGTCTGACCGTCCGTCACAGGGTTCTATCTTTTGAGCCGTAATAGCTAGACACTTGAAAGTTTCACATATTAAACCCCCTTATTCATAAAACTTAACAAGCCTATGTTAACTAACAAATTCTTTGCCCCTTTCTAACAAATACAAATGTCGAAGTGACAGATAAGGACAAACGAATTTTAGCGGCATTTTAACTAAAATGGGTTTGATTGTCGTTTATGAATAAGTGGGTAAGTATGTATTACTGTGGTCGCAATAAGTAATCCAGGAAAATATGCACCATCTGTGTTTAAATAAATCCATCCTCCATCCATACTAATATTATAAATGCGAAAGTGTGTTTGTGTGTTTGTATGTTTGTCCCTCTTTCACGCCGTAACGGAGCGACGGATCGACGTGATTTTTGGCATAGAGATAGTTTATGGGCCCGAGAGTGACATAGGCTACTTTTTATCCCGGAAAAATGCACATTTCCCGAGGGAACAGCGCGCGATAACCGAATACCACGCGGGCGCAGTGGCGGATTAGGCATATAGCAAGAGTAGCAAATGCTACGGGCCCCGCGCATCTAGGGGCCCCGCTGACGAATGCTTTCTGATCGTAAAAAACGTAAATTCAGATGGAAGCATGTTTTTTTTCTAAATTAATGTAAATAGAACAAAACTAACACAAAAGACCGCCAAAGAAAGAGATGGAATCAATATGATCGACTTAAATATAATATTTTACTTATACTATAAACTTGAAGCAAATCAAGGGCCCCATGATAAAATTTGCTACAGGCCCCGCGCTGACTTAATCCGGCTCTGCGCGGGCGGAGCCGCGGGCAAAAGCTAGTGCTAATATTATAAATGCGAAATTGTGTTTGTGTATTTGTATGTTTGTCCCTCTTTCACGCCGTAACGGAGCGACGGATCTACGTGATTTTTGGCATAGAGATAGTTTATGGGCGCGAGAGTAACATAGGCTAGTTTTTATCCCAGAAAAATACACAGTTCCCGAGGGAATAGCGCATGATAACCGAATACCACGCGGGCGAAGCCGCGGGCAAAAGCTAGTACCAATCTATCCCTACTAATATTATAAATGCGAAAGTAACTCTGTCTGTCTGTCTGTCTGTTAGGCTTTCACGTCGAAACCGCTGAACCGATACCGATTTTGATGAATTTTGGTATAGAGATAGTTTAAGCCCCAAGGATTAACATAGGATACTTTTTATTCCGGTAGAGGGCGCCACCGCGCGATAACCTAGGTCCGCGCAGACGAAGTCGCGGGCACAAGCTAGTAAGTTATAAGTTTGACCGCTATGTACGAGGGGTGGCTGGAAAGTAATCTACCTAACTAAGAAAGAAAAGACTAGGAAAGATGTTTTTTTTTTATTTTTCTATGTAATCCCCTGTGAGAGAAATGCACTTATTACACTTTTCAAATAGTGACATTAACCAGTTAAAAAAAATTTTTTTCGGTTTATCGTCAAAATACTCGTTTACCGCAGACTTCATGTCCTCATACGTCAAAAATCTGCGCCCCCTCAAATCTTTCTACAGGAATCTGAACAGAAAATAGTCGCAAGGGACCAGGTCTGGGCTGTAAGGAGGGTGATTGATTTCTTCGAAGCCATTTTTGGTCATGGCCAGCTTTGTTGTGCGAGCAGTGTGCACTGGGGCATTGTCATGCAACAGCAAAATTCATTAGCTCACTTTGCCTGTTTGTTTTTCTTTTATTGATTATCTAAGCTGATGGTTTAAATTTGTATAATAATCAGCATTCATTGTAGTTTTTTTTTGGCAGGTAATCAATTAGTAAAATCCCACCCGTGTCCAAAAAAATTGATGCCATTAGTTTACCTGCCGATGGAAGAACCTTGAACTTCCTCGGTGGCTTCTCATCTTTAAATTTCCACTGCAATGACTCCTGTTTACTTTCGGGATACCATTGCCTAATCCAGGTCTTATCACAGGTTACTATTCTAGACAAAGTTTCCTCCTCCTTACCTCGACTCATTTCTATAAAGTCCTTACAACATCGAACTCTTCTCTCCATATCGAAAGAAGTCAGCATTCTAGGCACCCAGCGTGCACTAACTTTGGACATATTTAAATGTTCGTGAATTATTATATTCATTTGTTCCTTGCTAATCTCCACGTCTCTGGCTATCTCCCACAGCTTCATTCGCCGGGTCTTCTGATATACTTTTTTACATGGGGAACATTTTCTTAGGTGGCTGCGAAAATTGGCCGCTCACTACAAAAATCATCTTTGAGGCCATCACTACCACACTTAAAATTGTTTTGACCAAAATTTTATGGTGAAATCAGACGGGCACAAATCACCAAATACAGATAACATACGCTGTTTTATCTGCGAGGGCGTACTTCCCTCTATAGTGAGGAATTTATAACAGCACATTGCTCAATTTTCTTCAGTTTCAAATTTTCCTGCGACATGGTGCGAACAATCAAGTGACAAAGGAGAACGAGACACCATAAACAAATGAATGTCCTATATTTTGAAAATAGAATAACCAGTGAATACGAAATCATAGTGGCCAGATTTTTTTTCGCGTTATAAATAGGTGAGGTAGATTACTTTTCAGCCACCCCTCGTATGTCTGTATGTCTGTGTCTGTGTCTGTGTGTCTGTCTGTGGCTCTTAAATGGGTAGACCGATTTGAATGCGGTTTTTTCTATTTGATAGCAGGTTTTCTAGTGATGGTTCTTAGACATATTTCATCAAAATCGGTTCAGCCATTTTTGAGATTTTGAACTTTAAAGTGACAAAGTCGGGGGTTTTCCAACTTATTGTTGGTTAGGTTATGGTAATATCGTGAGGTTGAGTATCGCGCTCATAATTCATCGGACGCGACGCGACGGACCACCTAATTTTATGACGTTTTATGTTTTTTTCATCACACTTTCTTGTAAACAATGTCGTAACATGCAGACTAGGTACCTTGGTTGCAAACCCGAAAATAATTTCTCTGTGTATCTGTTTTCTGTATCGCTTACTATTTCTGGTGCACAATAAGGAGTCTAGGAGTCTTTGTATTGTATTGTAAAACCCTCGACCTTAATGTGCTTGACATGAAACTCGTGGTCGGTAAATGAGTCATTGCCTGTACTAATTTTCTTGTCATGAAGCCCGAGGTCGGTAAATGAGTTTGGTGCTGCTCGTGCTGGCGTGCTGGTCGGGCTCATGCCGCAAAGAGCGCAGTCAGCGGTATCGGCAATTATTGAAAAAATATTAGTTTTTCTTTTACAAATATACAATTTTACTAGCAAATGTGATGAAAAACATTGTATGGCACACGGGCGGTACTAGAATTACGAACATCGACGTGTTGAAGCCTAATAGATTCTCGTTCGTAATTCCTTATTTACCGCCCTTAAGACAATGCTATTATAAAGGCTGTCACCCTCCACCATAAGTGGAGATGAAACGCGCATGGCCACATAAGGCCGAATGGTCGGAAATGTTTTGAATGGACGGGCAGACGGACATAGCTAAACTATAAGAGCACGAGATGGGCGCAGGGGCGTAGCTACCGCCGTATCTGCCGTATCAATTATACGGGGCCCCCGGGTGACGGGGGCCCCCGACGTGCGTAAAAATTGTGGAAAAAGTAACAGATAGACCATTATGATGAATAAATATTTCTTTTAATTTTATGCAAACCTTTTTTTTTCTTTTGTGAGAAATTTTTACTCTTCATAAGGGCCCCCAAACAAATTTTTATACGGGGCCCCTCCAAGGCACGCTACGCCACTGGATGGGCGTGTCGAAGTAAGCACGCCACCAGACATACACGTACGTGTACATAATGTCTCGTTTTATGTCTGTCAGGGCGCTGGAGGTGTCTGCTGGGCGCGCGGCAGCTGCTCTACGAGCCCGAGACGGCGCCAGGCGCGCGCCGGGCTCACGGGCCGAGCCGCTGCAGCTCACGGGGAAGGCGCCGCCGAAGAGAGACGCCGCGCCCGCAGCCCCCGCCGCCCCGCCGCCGCCGACGCTGTGCAGCGCGCAAGGGAGGACCGTGACCGACTGATACGCGATTTAAGGCGCCGTTAGCCAATGACCGGATGTATTAATTAAAATTATTGGTTGTTTTGATCGATTGATTAATTGTATTCCATACTACCCTTAGCTCTTGTCTGCATATTTGTTATCTCTTCACGCTTAAACCACTGAAATGATTTATATGTATATACTATAATATTCCTACTAATAGGTAAAACAGACAGACGAGTTATTTTCACATTACATGTGATATATATTATTACTAGCTTATGCCCGCGACTTCGTCTGCGCGGACCTAGGTTATCGCGCGGTGACGCCTTCTACCGGAATAAAAAGTATCCTATGTTAATCCTTGGGGCTTAAACTATCTCTCTACCAAATTTCATCAAAATCGGTTCAGCGGTCTCGACGTGAAAGCGTAACAGACAGACAGACGAGAGTTACTTTCACATTTATAATATTAGTAGCGATACCTAAATGTGAAAGTAACTCTGTCTGTCTGTTACCTTTTCACGCTTCAACTGCTGAACTGATTTAGAAGAAATTCCTTTTTGGGTCTTAGGGTCCCGGGAAAGAATATAGGATAGTTTTATCCCGAAAACTTGCATCGTTCCCGCGGAATAGCGATAAACGAATTCTACGCGGGCGGGGAGACGATCCTGTCGGACCACCAGGATATGTACTGGAAGTTGGTCCAATTTAATTTGCAAGATTTCACTACAGTCAACAGGACAAGTGAAACTAAATAAAAACTTAAAAAATTTGCCATATAATAACTCGAGACAAAATATCTTTCATTGCATGTGCTGCAGAAACTAACTATTGATAATAAAACAAAAAAAAAATGTTCTATAATATTAAAGTATAAGTATATCAATATCTACAAAAAACTTAGGAATATCTTATGTCCAACCATTGTAATTATAATTATGTCCATTATAACTACTTTTTAAAAGTTCAAATATCAGACCATGTTATCCGTAGATACTTCTGTATTAATCCTTAGCCAAATAAATCATTTCATGTTCAAGAGTGTTTCAATACCTATAGATTACTTTTTGAATTGTTCAAATTGGAGATTCCATTCAAAAGATGGTATGAATTTAAAAATATCTACCAACACAGACTCAATAAGCCAACAATTAGCACACATTTACACATCAGACGCTAGAATGTGCTGTGCCATATTAAAAGATGTGAAGTAAAATAAACTCATTACCAGAGAGCGGAATTTTCATGCCATCTTTTGATCTGTCATAGTGACTTCTCACTTATCGTTTTTCGATATACAACACAGGTAAGTACCTACTAAAGAAGATTAAAAGTACACCTATAAACAATAGGCCAATGGGCAGCCTTAAGTTAAAGAGCAATCTCTTCCAATTAACTTTTGAGCAATTAAAAATGTGAAAAAGACATGCAATGACCATTGAATGGATAACAATTTTTAATTTAAGGCGGCCCCTAAACGGTCAATTATATTGTGCAATATCGCGAATTGTGCAATATTATTGACCGTTTAGGGTTAATATTGAAGATTGCACAATGATTGACCAAAAATTTGAGCGAGTTTAATTTTTATTGCACCATATTTTTATATTGTATCGTGTAGGGTCAGTATTGCACAATATTTAATATTACATATACTGAACACAAAAACATTGTGCAGTTCGTATTATTGTGCAATACAATTGCTCGTTTGGATTGAGAGCGCCTTTCAATCTTATTGTGCAATAAAAAGTATTGTACAATGTCATTGTAGGTCTAGGGGCCGCCTAATAATTTAGGTTCAGTTTTTTTTTTTTCAATTTCATGTTGAAACTCTTTTGTTGTAATGTTAACAACTGTCCCATTAATGTCTCTATAAAAGAAATAGATTTTTTGTTTCATATTTTCTGGTTTTAAACTACTTATTTTACAGTCAAATATCAATTTGTATTTGTATGCGGAAAAAGAATGCAACTGAACTATGTACAACATGATACGAGTAAGTTTACAACAATCTAATTTAAACTCTAATATATCAACATCTTTTAGGTAAAGTCAATAAATGAAAAATAACTATGACAGATCAAAAATGCCATGAAAAATTCCGCTCTCTGCTCATTACCATCAATAAAGTACCTACCAAAGGAAAGGCAATGATACAGCCGACCATGTAAATAATAATAAATTTAGTAATATAACGACCAACATAATTTAGTAATATAACTACCAACATAGGTGAAAAATATGCAAGTTAGAGTGGCAATGGGTGGCTCACATCACTCAGAAGAATAGATAGTCGCTGGGGGAGAAAAGTTCTCGAGTGGCAATCATAAACTGCAAGACTAAGTGTTGGCAGCCCTCCCATTGTGAGAATTGCAGGCAACCGCAGGCTAGAGTGAATAGGTTGTTACTGAACCAGTTAGTTACACCTTGGGCGTCATCTGTACTTAACATTAGGTGAGATAGCGGTCAATCACGGTCAGTTGTATGTAACAAAAACTGTGATTGTGGCGAGTTGTGATTCATATTCTGGCATTCTAGGGGAAGGCCTTTGTTCAGCAGTAGACGTCTTCTGGCTGATGATGATGAGTAATGTGATGATCACACCAATTAACCAACTCCGAAAGTAACCTAAGCTTATGTTATGAGTAAACATTCATATTTTTCATACAAATATCTGCTCCGCCTGGGTATCGAGCTCAAACTTAGTATCGCCAAGTATAAAACATTATTTATGAGAAATCTCATATGAACTCATCACATCTAACACATCCCGATTACTTAATTCTCTTGCTAAAAAGTTTTCAAAACTTCCTCAGAAAATTATGCAGTTTGACATTTGGTTTGTTTGACGTTTGTATCAAAGTATGACGAATGTGTGAGAACACGAAAAGAACAAAAATTTTCTTGAAATCAGCATAAAAACTTGCTTTAAACCATATCCTGATCAAGCGGAATGTTGGAAATGTATAATTTTAATTATTTATTGGAATTTTAGGTCATATTTCAGTTAATAATCCATTTACCGGTTTTTAAATGAAATTGTGAAAGGCGCTTTATTAATCCATTCGTTCTTTCCATTTTTTTCCATTCACGAAGATCAATTCGAAAGAAGTCTATGGTTTCGAAACGAAACGACACGAAACGATAGTACTTCGTGGTAGCACTCACAGACGAACTTCGTTCAACTTTCGTTGCGGGCTTCGTTGCGAACTTCGATTTTCGTGGTAGCACTCCTGACAAGTTTCATTTCCGACGATTATCGTCTTCGTTGATTATTCATGGGTTGACTGATTATTGTTGTTATCTCTCTATTCCATTCCATTATTCACTTCGTTTGCAAATTTAGATAGTGCCTTAAGTGATAACTTACTTATATTGCTTGAGTTGCGAAGGAAATAACATGAATAGCGCACCGCAGTTCTCTTTGCGCTGGAATAATTACGTTTCCCACGTCACGGAAGCGTTCAATGTGTTACGATTCGAGAACGACTTAGTGGATGTTACCTTGTGTTGTGATGGGGGTAAAATCAAAGCACATAAAATGTTGCTCTCGGCCTGCAGCAACTACTTCAGACAGGTTTTTAAAGAAACGCCTTGTCAACACCCTGTGATCATATTTAGGAACGTGAAGTTCGATGATCTCAATGCAATCGTGAATTTCATGTACCATGGAGAGGTTAACATTTTGCAGGAGCAGTTGGAATCGTTTCTTATAACAGCTGAGCTTTTGGAAGTGAAAGGTTTGACTGATAATGTGGAGGATGAATCATCTAAAAACCTGTTTAGGGTAACTGATAATACTTCTCTAGATTTAAGTGCTAAGTCGAGATTTATTGAAGAAATACCTGTTCAAACTGATGAGCCCATAAACTTAGCGACCATGCAGACTGTGAGACCAGTATACATTCCACCAGTGATTCCCGTTAAGATGCCTGAACCTGAGATTGAGAGTAATGAAGTACAAGAAAAAGTTAAAGTGGACGAAACTGTAAATATACCACCAAAGGTGGCACAGACGTCGAGTGAGGAAATGCAAGTTGACAACCAGTCAACGTCAGCAGAAGATTTGACAGATAAAAACACATCTGGTGAGGCCACAAAGCTAGCTAAATATACACTCATATAAATAATAGTATCTGAGAAATTGAGCTTCACCCAGGCTAAAACTTGACAACATGCATGCCTGAGATAATATCAACTTAGATCAATTGTTATTTCCCTAAAACCCCCACAGCAAATATCTTTCTAAGAGCCTATCTCACCATTCATTGATAAATTTTATGTGTCAGATAAATGTGATGCTGTCTCTGTTTATTCAGACAAAACAAATGAGACAGCATCACAGATATATGTCACATATAATTTAGAAATAAATGGTGAAACAGGCCCATAATCTAAGATTTTAACTTCACTGGGACTTAAAACCTTATGAGGTGCGGGTTGAATCTTGTCCAGCAAGCTTAAAATCATAAACCTTTTAAAAAACTCTTAGATATTCTTGAGCAAGCACAAATTGTACATTTTCTACATTATTGTTTTTCCAGTTAACCTGTATTTTAATGCAACATTCTTTTTATTACTTACACAATGTTTAACTTTTCTTGCAGAATCTGACTTGGCCAAGTTCCGCTGCCAATTATGCCCGAAAGGGTTCAAGCATCCAACATCACTGACCCTCCACAAAGACTCGCATGCAGGAAAGACCCAGTGTCCAGTGTGTCACCGGTCATTTTCCCGATCATATGACATGAGAAGCCACTTGCAGAGAATACATCAAGGAAAACAACTGACCATCAAGGAGATTAGATACAAGAATGCAACGGACTCTTTAGCTCCGAAGCAATTTACGCATCACTTATAATAACTTATATCTATACATTTTTTACTATGGTAACACTAGTTGCCACTGCCTTAATTTAAGTTTATATCATTTTATATAACTGCACTAAGTGCATGTTGCCTGTAGGGGCTGTATGTAGATAACAAATTGTTGACAATGTATATTCAGATTTTAGGAAAATAAGTGCATTATGAAGTATATTTAATTTTTTAATGTCACAAAACTTGCTCAGTGCTGTAGCTTTGGCTATTTTTGTACTAGTCTATATAATTGTTTTCTAATATAGTTGTTTCTATTACATAATGTCTAATTTTTTCACGTTATCTGTGGTTTTTAATAATTAGATTTTTAATAATTTCCCTTCAATATCTTAAATATTTTGTATCTTAAATAGTTAGGAACCCTGAGGCCCCAAAAACAAGCAAACTTTAAGGATTAGTTGCTAGATGGCGCTAATTGTAAATACTTAGAGCGCCATCTATGGGAAGAGATGTCATTTATGCCTGTGTTTTCTCTAACTAGATGGCGTGATCTCCCAAGCATAGTCAAGAAGTTAAATAGAGGCAGGGTTAAATTTATCAACAGAGTAATACCAGTTTGATCTGCTCTAACTGACCTAGGTAACATAAGCTAGAATATATCAATTGTCTCCAATATATCAATTGTTTGACACAATGGTTAAAGTTTTAACACGTTAGTGATTCTGATTATACCTACATCCTCTTTGATGAACATGAAGACCCGTCGGTATGTATATTGTCGCACTTGTAATCGCAATCGTTTGCACTACTTCATTCAGTCAAACGGTAGAGGATTAGGGTGGAAAGAGACGGTGAATGCAATCGTGAACATCGGCTAAATTCAAACTTCCTATATTGCCGTCCCGCTGACGCTTATATTATTTAATACGAGAGTGAGAGGGCCGGTATGATACGAACTTCGAATTTCGTAGTAGCCCACTAACGCGTATGACAATGTGGCTTCTGCTTGACCTCTTTAGCGCAGCCTGAAAAAAAATCTTTCCTTTTCGGTACTTTTGTTTCTGATGTTCTATCGTTCAAAGGTTAACTTGAAGAGATCCCTTTGAGGGATAAGTTTGCCTTTGGGCATCTTATTATCTTGCCTTGTTATCTGTTAATTTCATAATTTTTCAGCTTGATAGGTACTTTCACGCGTTCCTGAGAAAAAGATTCTCGACAGACGGACAGACGGATGGATAGCAAAGTGATCCTATAAGGGTTCTGTTTTTGTGAACTGATGTACGGAACCCTAAAAATTATGTGGATGACCTGAGATTGTATTGTCTAAAATAACAACGTTTCATGCTCGCGATCGCAATTAAGTGTCAGTTTTGTATGCGAAAACTGTCATTTGATTGTGATCGCGAGTGTCTGAACAGAAGCGTTACGGCCTCTGAGAGTCCGGCAGGGCTACTACGAAACTCGAAACTCGAAGTTCGTGTCGTGCGGTCCCTCTGACACTTATACTATTTAATACGAGAGCGAGAAAGGACGGAGCGATACGAACTTCGAATTTCGAGTTTCGTATTAGCCTTGCTGAATTCTCTGAAGTAATAGACTACAATACATATTTAAAACACATAATTCTAATCGCCTTCAGTGAGCACTTTTTTCTTTGGAATGATAAGATGCCAGAAAGAGACGGTGAATGTGATTGCGAGTGACCACATGTTAGACATTATGACCTTATTTTAAATCGAAAATACAAACTGAAAATATAGATAGTTCCACAGAAAAACCAGAAAAATAAGACCAGCGCTGGGAATCGAACCCAGGTCCTCGGCATTCCACGTGCTATACCGCTACACCACCGGTGGACAGCCAGCGCTGGTCTTATTTTTCTGGTTTTTCTGTGCATCTATATTTTCAGTTCGTATTTTCGATTTAGGTTTTACGGGATGACGTAAAAGTAACAAAAATTTGGAATTGAATAAAAAATACAAAAAGATTCCAAAAGCCAATCTTGACCTTATTTTATTATTAACATTTTATCGGGCTACCAAATTTCAAGTCCTCACAGAAAGCGAACGATGAATGTGCATCTTTTGACCCCCGGTACAGAAACAGGGGGTGTTATAAGTTTGACGCCAACGAACGTCGGTCTGTCTGTGGCATTGTAGCTCTCAAACGATGATTTCGATGAGGTTTTTATTTGTGTGAAAACAGAGGCCTTATTGCCTAACGTTTCTGACACTCGCAATCGCTATAAAATGACAGCTTTTGTATGCGAAATATGTCATTTGATTACGATCACGAGTGTCAAAAACATTAGGCAATACGGCCTCAGGGGTGGTTGTTAGCTAGGTTTCATTAAAATATTTTTCTACTCCAATACTGTTATCTGTGACTTAATTAATCACCAACGCTAATATAAGAACATAATTAACAAGACTCTGGCAAAATCTATAGTCTATTCCCCATAACAGCACTGTATCGTAATGTTGCTAAAACGATACTGCGGCCACTTACTTTTTTTTTAATTCGTCCGTTTTGACAAGCTAAAGTGCAGCCACTTAGTTGGTTTTAATATAGAACAAAAATTTTCCGAACATGATTCATAGCTGCCAACATAAGTAACACATATTTTTTTCAAAATAGTCGCTAGCAAGTTACGTCAATTAAAAACAAAGTTCACCATAGACAACTTTTGACATTTAAAATTTTTCCCGCCATTATTGTTTGCCTTAATATTTTAGTATGAGTAAAGTTTTAAAAGATAGAAACTAGTGATTTTTAGCAAGTTTACGTGAAACTTATTAAAAATGGATGCAGATGAAAATATTAGTTCTACGCCCGAAGAAATATCCGCAACAGCTCAAGTAGTGACTGAAAGTTTGTTGCCTTCTAAATCACGGCACCTATATGACAAATCCTACAAAAATTTAATGTCGTGGAGATTAGAACACCAGACCTCGTCATTTTCGGAGAACGTATTACTAGCGTATTTCCAAAATTTTATTGGAAAATTTGAGCCATCTTCACTATGTGGGTGGAATATTCCAAATTAAAGTCGTCGCTTAGTATATACCACCAAACTAACATATCAAAATATTATTGAAACGAAGATCTGAAGGTTTTGATGCAAAGAAAGCGAAAACTTTTTCTCCGGACGACTTAAGGAAATTCATCGATGAAGCACCAGATCAAATCTATCTTTTCAACAAGGTACGTAATTGTTTCAAAAATATTTTTGAGCGAGAGATGTATTTACTATTTATTTGATAAATATTGCAGTTTTTCCTGTGTAAGCAAAGTTTGTATCTAATTTGATTATAATAATCTTCCAATTTCTTTTTTTGTTACAGGTTGCGGTAATATTTGGGATCATGGGTGCTTGTCGCAGACAAGAGCTGCATAATTTAAAAATAGATGCCCATGATACGATGGTAGTACATGTGATGAACACGAAAAACAGAATCGATCGGACTCTTTTATTATATTAAATTTTTCTTTCTCTAATTTTATGTTTTATTTATTAAGTAGGTAGTCGTAGAAAAAGTATTGTATGCAACGTTGTATAAATAAGTCAAAAAAAGCTCGTGGCGTTTTTTCTTACGATGTTCGCTTCGCTCACATCGTAACTTACGCCACTCACATTTTTTGACCCCTATTATACAACTGTTGCATAAAATACTATTTTAGCCGTTTTTGAGATATTGAATTTTGAAATGACAATGTCGGGTTTTCCAACTTTTTAATAAGTTGATTAGTTTATTAAACAATGGGTGATCTTTCAGCGTCGGGAGTTAAAAAGGGAGCACAATTTTAATGATTTTGCACTTATCCAAATAAACACAAATCAGATATCTAATATGATTTAGCAAGTAGGTAGGTACCTAACAGTCAAGTTATTTATCAGTAGGTATCTAGGTACCACAGATTGAAAACTGAGTACCTACCTACTCATATTCAACTAGACACTAGACTAGGTAGATTGAAAACGATTCCACGAAACCAACTAATTAACGCCTAGGGCAGAGCGAGTAAAAGTGCTAGCCTAAAGTCAATGCCCGGACACTCGCAGATATAGATAAGTTGGCAGTCAAACTTACAACTCAATAGCGACGCGAGTGTGAGGTTTGTTTGTATTATCGCAGAATACGAAAGAAATGGGAGCTAGTGCAGCTAAGCAAGGGGGTTGAAGCGCCGGGCTAGGGTGGCAGTGGCAGCGAGGGCGGAGGGAGGCAGAGGGCGTTCCGGGACGTTCGATACGCGCGCGCGCCGCGGCTCTCACTCAGTCAGTCGCATCCCGCCGCTGTGTTCAGTTGCTGTATGCCGCCTGCCGGCATCCATCTGTCAAACGCTTCGATATCGATGTTTAACTCTTGTCGTCTTAAAGTACGTATCTAATAACCAAAAATTGTAAATTACACTTTAGAATCAACATGAAATTCTAGTGTTCTTGATATTGTGATTCTTTTGGCTTTTTGCGGTTTTCTGTTAAGAGTTCAAACGTCTTGTTTACATTCAAATGTTTACAGCCAAATAGTCGAAAGATGACTTAAGTGTCAATTAAAACCGAGTATAGTATCTAAGTACGGATTAATTAGTGCATAATGTTTGATTTAAAGTGAAATTTGAGTGGAAATCGTGCAGTCGCGCCTATTTTTGTTTCGCTTACGGTTTGTTGATGCGAATAGTGTCGATTGTGTTCTTCTATTGTGCGTGTAGGTGGTGGATTGTGTGAATTAGTGTTCCGTCTAGTTGGATTGAGCGAGGTTTTATTCAGAAAACGAGTGTGTGAATATTTGATGACAAGATTGGGTGTCAGAGGGCGCGCGGCGCGGCGACGGCGCGGCGCGGTATTGATCGGGCGGCCGCGGACGCCGGCGACGACGCTTAAAATAAAGCGCTGCATGTGTGCTGTGCGCCCTAGCTACCGTCGCGCCCTCGCCTGCTCCCACATGTCTCGGCTCCATAACCCTCATTCCATGCTAAAGATCAGGGGACCGACTTTTGCGACCACATCACTCGATATTACCATTGATGAAGTCGGTTAAAAAGTAGTGAAGTTGAGCTCAGTAATCTTGTCAACTAGTTAAAAAAATTATTCGTGCTTTTGTTTTGTAACGCACCGATTTTTATCACTCGAATGGTATGTTCCAGTGTTGTGATTCCAATCATATATAACAGTCAAAGAACCAAGGCTCAAATAATTTAAGTACCTATACTACAGCTAGGCTTAAAGAATCAATTTAGGTAGGTAGGTGCACAGGTTGCACAACCAACCTACCTACCTGCATTCTTAAATTAAATTAGAGTTTATTGACCCCTTATCTGCGTTATAGTTATACCTACCTAATATGCAGAACGTTCAATAAATAGGTAGTTAACTTACCTTCACCACGTTAGTACCTATTACTTACTGTATATTATGTGCCTTCACGACAGACAAAATCTGTTTCTTTAAAAAATCTCGTTGGATCGATAAACGATAAATATGCTATGTTTACGATTACTTAGGTTAGGTACCTACATGTACCTATCTATGCACAGTGACAGTGACTGCTCCACCATAGCACAGAACGCACAGAATAAGTAATTAGTACGACCACATGAGTAGGTACGTACAATGATGGCTCACTACGGAAAGGTTCTAATTCGGGTCGAGCTTGCGGCGGTTCACTTGCAACCGTTCAGTACTTATCAATCTTCAAATTTATCTACTTACCTAGAACGTAGGTGATCAGCTGAATTCAGCTGTGACATATCGTCGTACCTACCTAATTTGGCGGTAAAGAAAACACTTTCATATTTTTTTTTTTATTAATTAATGCTACTTAAAAACATGATATATTTTTCTGTTAATTAGAAAGATTATTCCTATTGATATAAAAAGTTTCAAGCGTTTCTAAATTTTTCAGACATTCCCCATTAACCTAGTCCCAAACGAAAGCAAAAGCTTGTACTATGAGTACTACGCAACCGAAAAACATATTTAAATAGATAAATACCTACATACTTAATAGTACATTACTGCAGAGGCCATGAAGTAAGGGATTGATGGACGAGTTCGGGGTAGACGGCCGAGTCGTAGACGAGGCCGGATAAATCGAGTCCAGCAATGGTCCTGTTCTGATCGGGGTTTGTGTGGTGCTTTTCTCAATTTCATCCATGCATCCGCATGATCCGCATCCATCCATCCATCGCAAATGCTTATTCGAGTCTAGTGGTGGTTGGCTGTTTGTAATTTTTCCTTTGTCAGTTTAATGTTAGTACTTAAGAAAATTTCAAAAGTTAGAGCAGCAGACAATACCTACTTAATGGACCTAGGCCAAGAAGTTATGTAGGGAACCATAAATGAGAAACGTCATGTCTCTATTTAGGGACATTAACGCATATTTCCGAGCATATTTGAGAAAATACATATTAAACATCCAAGACCCGAGAACAATTTATCGTATTACTCATAAAATGTCTGCCCCGGCTGAGGATCGAACCCGGGACTTTAAAGCTTCGTAGTCAGGTTCTCTAACCACTTGGCCATCCGGTCGTTAAACTAGGTAGGTACTTCATTACCTTATTTAGGTCCTTAGGTAAAAAGTAATCTTAGGTAGGTATCTGCTCGGACTATCACACTTGTTGTGAGTTCGATAGGTACGTATTGATGTATGAATTTTCTGATTTTTTCGAGACTGATTTAGCTTTTAATCCACAATTTACGCCATTCATAGGTACCAATACCAATGTGTTTAGGTTCAGTACAGTACCTACTCTATGCAGATGGTAAATTAGATAGGAATCTATTTTACTTCTAATGCCGACCTACTATGACCAAAGTCTGGTAAAGTAGGCGTCTGGTGAGCAATTCCCAGATGAGTCGGGCATGCTGCCGAGACCGGCTCGCCAGTATCAGTATCCTATCCTATGAGCGTTCTCCACCTCCCTCGACCTAGGTACTATGACTGTGGCCGCGCCGCGCTAAGCGCATCCTTTTCGGCCTGATTCAAAAGAAAACAAGTCCACTGAGCATCCTCTGATCGAGAACGCGAAAAGCCGGATGAATGACACGCATGCTAGCCACGCTGACTGCAAAGACGTTGTAAGAAATAGGTTATGTATCAGTAATACCGACCACCCCAAGTTGGCACGCCTTGAAAAGTGACAGACGAAACCCGAAGCTCACTTGATCAATAGTTTAAACTAAAGCAACGCCCGCTAGCGTTGTTCCCAAATAGCTAGCTATGATATCGGGGTAGGTACCTACTTAGGAAGAGAACAGTCACTAGCTATCTAGAGTCTAGGTCATAATAATATGTACGTGTATAGGTAAGTGATAGCGTACCGTCAGGTGACCCGCTTTGTCATTTGGTTGGTAGGATTGTATCGTTTGATCGCATGAACCTAGATTTTTATATTGTTCTGAGAAATTGCAGGCCTGAGTACTTTATGTTCTCTCTCTTTATATAATCTCTACGCGTTCCTAGAAAAAAGAGATAAGACGGATAGCGGAGTGATTCTTTTTCTCTTTGTATAGGTATACGTAAAAACTACATAGTAGGTACCTATTTACGTTACGTACCTATACGGACATATTGTTTGCCTCCATCCATAGCGTACCAACTACTTAAGTAATTGGCTCTAGTACCTATTTTATCTGTTTGCAAGGCATGCGTATGGTCAGTGCCAGTACATTGTGCAACTTACCTACCTTGCCTTTATGTTGAGTCTGACTTGTTGTAATGTTGTATAGGTATATAAGTAGTTCTCTTCTCTACCAGATCGATGTTTTCTTATCGCCTTTTTGAACCGAATTGAACTTACGATAATTACTCAGTCCTCTTAGTAACGAAAAACATAACCCCAGCCAGAATGAAACCAAATCATTCAACGGTGGTTCTATTATATTCATTCCTCCACTACGGCCACTAAGTATCTAACCTATCTTTCTTTCAAATGGGGCTGTTGTTCATCAAAAGACATTAGTCCTCCATTCTTAGACAATTTGTGCATCTTGAATACCTACCAACTTGATCGTGTAGAAACAGTTCTTGCTACGACTTTAGTTTACTATTTGTTGCCTTGGAATTTACTATTTATATCAACGTCGGACCTGCCTGCACTGAACGAAAGCACGGTACGAAAGCGAGGAATGCTTTTTAAGTGATTGGTAGCGAGGAGCCTCAATGTCCTAGCCAGCTAGAGATTTTTTACGAAGTACTGACGTACTGACTGCAAGGCTAGACTTTATCTTAAAGATGGTAGGTAATACATAAGAATAAGATTAGATCCTTGAAATAAACCTCAATATGTTTGTTCTTAAATTAAAAATGAGTAACGATAGATAAGGACTAATAGCTGCTTTAATGAATGCGACAAATGACTTTTCTCTCGTGGTTCGCTCCACTCACCCAATTCATTGCATGCCTAAAAAGCTTAGTTCCAGCGGTAATTAGATTTTTTTGTTTCTAGGTATGAGTTTACGGATTAACTAAAGCAGTGTTCGAGCTCGTGATGGCCCGCTTGGCTCGCAGCATGCTGGCGGGCGCGGCGCTGCTGTGCGCGCTCGGCTTGGCGCACGCCGTGACGCTGCTGCCGCACGACGTGCGCCCCGGACACGCTGTCCGCCACTTCACCGGGAACCATTCCCACTACACCATGCTCGACCCCGAGTACGAGCCATATTTCACTCTACTCGACGACGGCCTACTCATGACGATATCCGACCTCGCACCCCTGCTCAATCGACCTCTAAACCTCGCCATTTTGGAACAAACACCGTACAGCAGCGCAGCGCACACCGTTCCTCTACTTGTTGTGGACCGAAGGCGCATGCTACATTTTCCAACCACGAACGGAGTTCGGGGAGAGATTCCGGAAAATGCTCCCGCGGGATCTGTGGTCGATTTGCCGCCCATAAAAGCCACATCTTTGCATGATTCCGGCCCCGTCGCCTACAAAATTGTGAAGGGAAATGAAGATCCCATTTTCGCGCTACGTGACAAGACCAAAGGAGGTACGGTTCCGGAAGTAAGATCGGTTATTACGGATGGAGATGTGGAAATTATTGCAACACGTCCTTTAGATGCTGAAGAGCAGAGCTCTTACGAAATAGTAGTTCAAGCGACCGACTTACTAGGTACTAATAAGGCCAGTCTTCCAATTCGGATAGACATAGCCGATGAAAACGATCATGCACCCGCATTTGAGCAGGATGTTTATTATTTTTCTGTAAATGGCACTACCGATGGGAACGGGCCTAATGGAACTGCACATTGGCAGAGATTTTCTAATATTGGTCAAGTTCATGCTTACGATGCAGACGGAGATCGTTTGTATTATTCGTTAATGATGCCTAGTAATCTAGCAGTTATAGTTCCACAAACCGGAGAGTTGATTCTTGCTGGCGAACCGGACGGCCACGAGGCGGAGTTGCGGGTGCTGGCCCACGACACAGGTTCTCCTCCGCGCAAGAGTCGGCCCGCACGTGTCTTCATCGATTTTGTAGTTCGCGACCGTGGTGAGCTACCAACGCTCCATCGTGAGAAACGACGAGTGACGCGTGCTGTTAGGCCTACGAAACGTACTGAATTCTCTGAAGCTGATGGTGAAGTGGAAGGACGTTCAGTTTTCACTCTCGAAAAAGAGACTGATCGCGAAACCTTCAAAATTCGGGACGAAAATCCATGGGTTTCCGTCGAACCTAGTGGTGTAGTGAAAGTTAAAAAGAAGTGGGACTATGAGGAGCTTGGACCTGAGAAGACTATTGACTTTTGGGTGACCATTACCAACGCTGGAAACGGAGGTAAGTTTTTTTCATTAGTCCTATTATTTTAAGTAAAGGTATGCATTACGAGTATACTTGTTATGATAGATAACATTTAACTTTGACTTGTGTCTTTTTATCCGCATTAAAATGAACAATATTGACAAGAAAGGTTATCAATTCACTGTAATCAAGACAATCAACTCAAAAAAGTGCGTAGTTCCTCTATACTTAAAACATAAAGCTTCATCGAACCTGTCACTACAAAAACAATGTAATCACGAACCGTGAACAAATCGCTCGCGCCACATTGTTTTATTTTTTGCTCCAATGACACTACGCTGAGGTGTCCAGTTTTTTTTATCATTCGTTCGTAGTATGATGGCTCCATCGAGCGGGGGTGAATTGAGATAATGACTGGGACTGGCGAGGGGAGGGAGTGTTTTGTTGTGAGATTAAGCATTCAGCTGCCGTGCCAATTTAACAACACCGTATCTACTATGCAAAATATTAATAGGTATCGTTAACATCGTTTAGTAAACAAAAGCAACGCAAAATACATTCTGGTACTGTATTCGTGGCTAATTTGTACGGTTCAGATGTTTAATCGATAACCCTGTGTTATCGGTGTCAGTTTCGTATATATTTTAAAACTATCTTTACCTACTCAAGAAATACCTAGGTACTTGATTTTGGGTTAGTTCAACTCTAGCTTACCAAAGAATTTCAATAAATGTCCGTCATGGTATCTATCTACTCCTAATCTATGTATAGTCTAAAAGTTAGACTCTAAATCAAGAATATGGTAGGTAATACCTTTATATAAAACTAGCTTTTGCCCGCGGCTCTGCCCGCGTGGTATTCGGTTATCGCGCGCTGTTTCCTCGGGTACTGTGCATTTGTCCATAAACTATCTCTATGCCAAAAATTACGTCGATCCGTCGCTCCGTTACAGCGTGAAAGACGGACAAACACACAAACATACAAACACACTTTCGTATTTATAATATTAGTATGGATATGGATGTTATGCATGCACTATCTTCTAAAATTTAGACTCTAAATCAAGAATATGAAAAATACCAGTATAAAACGTTATGCATGCATAATGTAACAGCTCTATCGAATGTCTTATGCACCCAAGATAATAGCTTCATCAAAATTATGACCGTAGATGCTAGGGGCGAGCAACCCTTTGGCCCCACCGCAGGCAGACGCGTCCACGAATCGAGTTGATTGCATCCATCTACTTTTGTTTTTATCCGGGTAAAAGGATCAGTTTTTTATCACTATCTAACTTTGAGTAATGTCTTCATTATCAAGCAAGTGTATCGATTTAGTTGGTAATAGTTTTTTTAGATATTCCAGGGATTGTGTTGGATTTTTGAATTTGTACATTAAAGATTTTGATCTTTTATATGTCGCATAGATACGTCAATAGTCTTTTTCGTTTTAAGAAAATCTTAGACTACGTTGAGTACAAGTATTGCTCATAAAAAAACGAATAATACGAGTAGTATAAAATTACAGGTTTAAGTGTATCAAACTTGTCAACTAGTCGAAAAATTTATTCGGGATGGAGTAGGTATTGCATCAATACGTAGAGTTTAAAAAATTAACGAGTGATATTTTTGAGTAATGTGATATATCATGAATTGATCCCTTGTAGAGAGACTAAATTCACCAAATTATTTGACTACTTATCGGTTTTAATATAATTGATCGAATGATCGATGCAGTCCTTTCTTGGCGGAGATCCATATCAATGAATTACGATGGTTTTACCTTACTGCTATCCGCTATTTAGTAGTGGAGAAGCAAGGCAAAATATCATTGTTCAAATGTTGGTTTCGTCATTTTATCCTGATATCCGTATCAGGTAGAGCGAGATATTTTAAAATACTTCCAAAACACAATCAAAAGAATATATCTAAATGTTGTTCGCTCGGCGCACTGCACCTGTAAGCGCAACCAAAGAGTCACTAGAGCATGACATCGTATCGTTGTGCACCCGAATCCACTACCCGACCCGTTCCCATCACGACTACAAATTGTTTACCTCCACAGAACTAAAAAGATCAATAGAAATGACACTCGAGTCACAGCCTGCGGCGCGTACTGTCTTTAAAGTCGCTACACACTTGACAGAGAGGTCGTGGTTATCGATCATGATCAATAATGAATCTTCATGATGACCTTTTTTGGGAAAATTGTGTTATGGTATCCCCTTGCCTTCCACACCGCTTCCCGGAGTTCGTAGTTAGCAATAGAAGACGACAGACGTAACATATTAGGTCTTTTAAGCTGCGCGTCCACTGCATCGGAATCGTAGCGTACGCACGGTACGGAGGGGATGGATTTGTTGCTTTGTATAGATGTCTATGGCGCAGAAATGCCGATCCAGTGGACGCAGTACCATAGAAATCTATACAAAGCAACAAATCCGTCAGCTCCGTACGGCTCGATTCCGATATTTCCGATGCAGTGGACGCGTAGCTTTAGCTGCCGTTTATGACACCTAACGCACGGCGGGAAGAAATGGGTCCGTCCTATTCTGAAACCATTCATGGCACGGACGCACGTGTAGTGTAGTATAGCACTGATCATAAATTTACGCGAATGTGACAGTCGCGCACGCCAATCAGCGCTTAAACCCGATTTAGACCTGCAAGGAAAATCGTGCAAGTTGCATTACATTGCGAGGCCCTAAAGTCAACAAGTTTATAGTCAGTCGATCGAGCGCCGCAATGCTGGGCTAAACTGGGCTTTAGCCAGGGCTTGGGCCACGTGCACACTGCCCTGCCCCGAGCACACTCAGTCCCTTCCCTTCTGGTACCTTATTTTGTACTTCTGCGCTATAAGCTAGAAACACAATGACGCCGGAGGCGGAGCGGTGCTGCGCGGCGCGGAGGCCGTGCCGGTTGTAATATTAGAACTAACGTGAAACAGGGTACACAGAATACCGCACTGGATGTTTGTTTTCATCGCTCATTGTGCTACGAAGCGCCACTCGAGTTGATTATTATAATAAAAGTGGATTTTTGCAGAGTTTGAACTTCAAAAAGGATTACTTACATAAATCACTGGTCAGTACCATAGTATAGTAAAATTTATGAAAAGACAAAACACTGCTCGAGTCAAGCAGAAACTAAACTATACTGTGCCCTTTCCTTTCCGGGTCCATTAAATGTATTACAAAGGCCGAAAAATGCCGACATCGGTTCTGGAAGTGAAACGATAACATTTCTATTCCTTGTATTAGTTCTGTGTTTACCTCCCTTCACCCTCGCTTGAAAATAAATTGCTGCTATTATTGAGAAAAATCGATTTGTCAAACAATAAGCCACGATTTGTGAAAACGAAACTACTTTTTATTTCCTGCTTGATAGCGAAATTAGAAAATAAATCCTTTTTCTCAACGCGTAAAGGGCTTACCTATCTGCAAATATAATTACCAAATGGATTATTATAATATTAACTCGTTAGACAGACATTATGATATGACTGGCTAACTAACTAATCAACCGCATCATCGGAATAATTCATGAGCACAAAATTTACATTTTAACTCAACACAACGCTTTCATCCAATATTGACAAAGGTTGGACTGTAGTACTAACGTCGGCCGATTAAGTACGAATTGGGAACTTAACACACACACACCATTGGATTGCCTCGTAAATGTACGCAGGTGACCTCACGATATTTCTTTTACTTTCTTCTTCTTAGTCGGACACTCTTATCAGAGTGGTCGTGGTTGCGCAGACGAGGTACACGGAGAGATGTTCGGTGGGTCGCAGACTTTCGAGGACAGCCCTTTTAGCAATGTGCTTCCATTTCTGCCGATTAGAGACGTTGCGAGTACACTGGACCATGGTGGACTCAGTAGCTTTTTTAATCAGGTCAGTCCAGAGAGTTGGTAATCGGCCTCATGTCCTCTTGCCTTCCATCTGCCCCTGAACCGCCAATCTCCATTGAGTTCTCATTCCTGAAGATGTGACTCTTCAGTATTCGTAATTGCACAGTCGACGAAAGCCGGTCTTTAATATGAAGCTCTTTGAGGATATAAACATTGGTGCGAAATGCCATCCACGGGAGCTTTAAGACACTTCCAGCACCACATCTACAATGCATCAATTTTACGGCGATCATACAGTCTCAGAGACCAATTTTCGGCTCCATAAAGAAATATCTGAAAAACCAGGCATTTCATCAATCTGACCTTCTTCTTATTGTACGTCTTTTACGTTAGTAATTTAATAAAAGAGTCAAGAGGTGCTTGGGTCATAGTGAATCCATCTGATCCTCAGTTTGAAAGGCTATATAATAAACCATTTGGCTACCTCGGTTTATTTCACGATGACAATGCTCTGTCACCCACCAGCCACTTATATACCACAAATTACATGTTACAATTCCACGTAACGTCACTTTTTTTGTATGAGAATGTTAAAAATGGTATCAATTTGTAGTACTGTAATTTTTCTGGTACAAAGACCAAGTATCTAAAAGTATCTGCAAAATAATGTCCGCTGATTTTCACACACTTCTCAGTTGAGCACGCGACAAGTTTGATGACCGTTGGAAATCAGCGCTTCGCTATCATATTATTTGTCCAACAGCCGGCCTGCGTGGAATCCCCATTAGGTACAACCGTAGTGTTGCCCATCGATAATTGACTATCGATTGTCGATCGATAGTTGTTCGATAGCAAGAGTATCGGCAGGTTACTAAGATTTTTCAACAATGAAAAAGGTTTTCAGATGGCCACAAGACAGAGGGCCTACTCTGAAGTTCGAAAATCCAAGTTCGTATCGTACCGTCCCTCTCGCTCTTGTATTAAATAGTATAAGTGTTACAGGAACCGAATGACACAAATTTCAATTTTTGAATTTCGTAGTAGCCTTCCAGGATTTAATCCCGCAACTCGTATTTTAGCTCGGCTTTAGGCGCCAAAGGCGTCATACCAACTTTAGCACCGACAATCCGACAAGCAGCTGAAAATCGTTTTGTTTTTAAAAATAACAGATTTAGTTGAGCAAACGTATTGCTAATACAAACAAATAATATCGACATTATTGATTGATTTGGACTATCGATAGTAGCTCATTTTTGATAAATATCGATAAATCAAAACAATCAATACTATAATAGCATTACATTTCGCAATAAATAAAAAAAAATGTTTTGTAAGTAGGTCGCAATGGGCTCTTTTACATGTAATTTCTTTTTAAACTACATTGTTTTCCGAAAGACCTACATTGCCAGCCATCGAGAAAGCGTCACAAAAAACTCGTCAGAAAGTAACAAAACAAAATTTATATTAGAATTCTCAAGCAAAACAAAGTTGATTAAATAAATTTATAAAACGACATAGGCTGGTCGGCATAGAACGGTATAGAATTGGAACGACTTACGCTACCTATTTAGTAATTATAATCCTTATTGATTACGTACAGATTTCCTAGTATCTAGTGGCTTATCGATAGTAACTTGTTGTAGATGAAAACTATCGACTGTGACACTATCGATAGTGTAGCACCACTACAATCGTGTCTTGTATATAGCGGAATAGGAGCGACAGGTTGTGACCACCGTGCAGAATGCGTTGATAATCGGAGACCTGTCGCACGGCCTCGTCATCTCGCTTCCGATTCCAGCCACCGTGACGATCACGACTATTAACGACGTTCGGTCCATGTGGAATGCTGGTTTTGATTGATTTAACACAACCATGATCATTCCAGATGTTTTTTCTAGGATTAAGGATAATGAGCATGTTCCATCTAGTTTTTTGCTGAAGTAAAGTTCTATTCTATATCAAAATAATGATTTCGTCTAGCAGTCGCATGGATTGGACATTATCGTTGTCTTTGGATGAAGTACCTTGCACGTAAAAAAATAAGGAAATCAGACGGGAATCAAGCAGGTAAGTACAGTCGGGTTCTTAAACTTCTGAGCAAAAATTTGATCAAAAATATGTGAACACGATTCTATTATTAACGGGGTGGTAGCGTGTTTAAGAGCTCAACTGTACAGCGCCTTGCCGGCGTCTAAAAACTTTTGTACATACGACTCATACGAGTATGACAGACCTCTTATACGAAATTTGTCATATTTAGAATTGATAGTAAAACTTAACCTTAACTCTCCAGTTGCCAACCTTTTAATACTTGAATACATCTGAAAAATAATAATAGCACACGTAATGAATAATGTTTTGCCATTGTATTTTTGTCGGATAACTTCGTATTTATCGTGCTTTCTCAACTAGCTTACTAAAGTTTACTGTAGCTAATTGAGAAAGTATGATGAATACGAAGTTATCCTACAAAAATACGATGGAAAAGCATTAACTATTCAATAGATCTGTCTGTACTCAGTGATATTATATATATGTTACTATCGTATATAGAAGCTCACTGTCTGTACTTACCTTCTTCATAAAAAGTTACAAACCCAGTAGGTGTGCATGTTTTTCCTGTGTCTGGAAAGTGACAGATAAAGACAAACGAATGTTTGGTTACTACCCGAGTTTGCTCAACGAAATCCAAGTATTATTTTTTTTAAGAAAAATATTTTCGTTTGCGCTGGACGGTACCTGAAAACACATCTCTTGGCTATACGTGCCAAGTGTCCTACTTATTTTACCACAGCAACAACAACGATAGGTATGCATTAGTCGGAGTCTCGGTGGTTCACATGGTCGAAAACTTGGCGCGTAAGTATAGCCAGGAGATGCGGCGCGTGTTCGAATTCCGTCAGGCACACGGTTTTTTTTTTAAGTTTTACGAGGCTGTCTGAACAAATAATTAGGCTACGTCTTCACAAGCGCGATTGCACAGGTCAAATGCAACCAACGCTAGTCTACCGTAACCATACACCATCACCTATAGATGAGAGTTATTTTTTCCTTTTGATATATGGAACCCTACATATGAATGAACATATAATAAGTTTGTTAGTCTACTGAGCATGAGATTTCTCTGATATTATTATCTGAACTATGTTTAGGCGAGATTCGGAATGATAACATTACCTAAGTGTATTCTTATCGTCCGTTATTACCTTCATTTCTTACAGAATGAATTTTATACGATTTGTTGATATTAATTTGTTCTCTTTTATAATTTTGACCTGTTGCGGAATGTACTTAAGTTAGAAACACACTGACGGCGGAGGCGGAGCGGTGCGGCGCGGCGCGGAGGCAGTACCGGTTGCAATATTCGAGCTAAAGTGCAAGAGGCCACACAGAATACCGCACCTTCTTATTTCCCGTGCGATATTCTGTGTGGAGTCTTTCATGTTAGCTCGAATATTACAACCGATACCGCTTCCACGCCGCACCGCACCGCCCTGCCACCGCTCTCTGTCTGTTTCAAGCTTTAAAGTTTGTTGAGGTCAGACAGGGATGTAAAGCGAAAGTTTAAATTGAAATACTTTACTTCTACCGAATTACTCTCGTTTCTCCTTAACTTTATATACCTAGTAAAATTCAAAAAGTCATTCCGAGTATTTTGATCAAAATCATAATAATGCTCTAGTTACACAAAATCCAAACAATCTAAACAAAACGGCTTCTGAGGTAACTGCTAAACGCGTGCTTCTCGAAATCGTGAAATAATTGTTAGTTCCGTAAATCTTATTGGTACATCAGAAAACTAAAAATCGTGGTCCAGTTGGGCATTATCGTGCGTTATCAAAACAAATCGAGAGCAGTTGTTTAATTAAAACATTTCTGGGTAGAGCGGCCGTGGTGGGTGGCCGCTCGAGGCGAGCGCGCCTTCGCTAGCACCCCGTGCCCGATCCATAAGGAATCTAATGATTACCCCTCGTGTACTTTGTTCCTTTTTTATGATTATCGTGATCAAACATTATTTCTCACTCGTTCCCCATTTTGAAAGTTTAATCTTCTTATGTTTTGATAGTTTTAAGCTCATATCATATTTTAGAAACGTGTATTTTAACGGGTAGCAAGTGCCGACAGCTTGGGTGATAAGGGACACCCGTACCGTTCGCTTTTCCCTACCTTTTTTTTCGAGAGCAAACAAATTATATTTGGGATGATGGAATCCTGACCCGAATTTGCAAGGAGTAACGTAGTTTTGGCGTGAATAAGTTTGACTTAGTTGTGTTATTTCGAGCATCTTGCTCAGTTAAACAGCGACGAAACAATTTGGTGCAAAAGCCGACAAGTAGCGTGTCGTCGGAGGTACTCGAGGGAACCTCGTCAAAGCACCTTTGTCTGAAAAGCGTGCTCTATTGGCGAATTAATTCCGTGCTCGCCTCAGCCGCCATCGCTCCTCTTTGTGCCACCAATCGTCAAACGCTTTGAAGTTGTTTTCGGAACGCTCATTATTCATGTTTACCGGGGAAAGTACTAGCGTTGATTTTGTGTGGCAAACGTTAACGGCTTCATAAAATCGATCATCCATATTATTGATCACATGTTTTATTAGATACATAATAGATCCTTTGTTTATCTTACTCTAGAGAGGCAATAAAGCGGAACAGGTGCGCCTCGGAGGGGGAAGGAGGGGCATTTTAATCCGATGAGATCGACGGCACAATGCAATACAAGGATGATCAACCAATCCCTAGAGCTATCAATTACAACAACGTGGGCTTGCTTGCGCAGTCTATTTTGTTATTAGTCTATTGTTTTTATCGGTGTGAATGCTAAATAAAACTGATTACTGATGATCAGTCTCAGGTGCGCAATAAATCATTCAACCCAAATTACTTGAGACATAGAGACCCGATAAACTATATTACGGACCCTCGATGTTTTTGTGAAGGTTCGAATGTACGTGACAAATTTTGCTTGTCATTTCCGTAACTGTAAAATGATGGCAGTACTTAAGATTTGAACTGCGCACGGGTATAAGCATTTCGATCGGTGTGATCGTTGGTGTAGTTGCTTCACTCGGAGCCACCCGTGGCATACTGAGGCGAGTGAGGCGGCTCACGATATTGCCGGTCACTCACTTCACACTTCGCTTATTACTTAGCCATTCTATTTCGTTTTGTTTTGATGGAATCAATTTTGTAACTGTAAAAGGTCAGACATTATATTTTATGCTTAGGATTTGTTAATGTAATGAGAAATTGGTTTTCCGAGCCTACAAAGGACTACCTGATAGTAGGTATATTTTATTATAAGAGGTATTAAAACCAACTTCGTTATGTTCTTGAGATGGACCATATAATATTACAGATATTACACAACCACGCGGGAAAATTAAAAACATTGAATGTCAAAAATGGCGCTACCGACACTTAGCAGAAGAAATGCGAAATGTTTTACTGCAGGAAACGGTCCACAGTATGTCCACACTCGTTAATAGTATAAATTTTAAATGGATTCGTCATTTGCTTGCCAGTTTTTAGAGCTAAATCGTAGACACCGGAAAGTGATACATTTTTCTACAATATGTATGTGTATTATAATTATACATTTTCTAGCGGCTTTGTCTGTAGCAAGCAAACAAAAGACTACTAAACCGCTCTACTAAATCGATAATTGAGTACGATTGCCAGTGTGGCGACAGTCTAGTGTTGAGTGCTGTGCCAATGGATGGAATTGCAATTGGCACATCCGCACAAGGGTCAGCGGCAGCTAGAGCAAAAGAATATCGGTGAATTAATCTTAAGTCATATCTGACAACCATCACCATATATAGATTTGTGAGAATGTCAGCACTTATACGATAAGATCTCTTCTATTTGCTACAAATAAATATTGATAGAATGAACAGTCAAATATTTAAAAACAGTGAACACAAACCATGTTCGTCTAACCAAAGTCACCGTCACCTGCGATGGAATTGCAATTGGCACATCCGCACAAGGGTCAGCGGCAGCTAGAGCAAAAGAATATCGGTGAATTAATCTTAAGTCATATCTGACAACCATCACCATATATAGATTTGTGAGAATGTCAGCACTTATACGATAAGATCTCTTCTATTTGGTACAAATAAATATTGATAGAATGAACAGTCAAATATTTAAAAACAGTGAACACAAACCATGTTCGTCTAACCAAAGTCACCGTCACCTGCGATGGCGAATGAGCGGACTGATTGATCGGCACAACATGGAAAATTGTATTAATATATGTCGCAGAATGGTTACGGTTCGTCTGCTTGTTTGTTAAATTCACTCAATGAATGGCGCTGGGCGCGTCGGTCGCACAACAATCGGCGCGCATTCCCCTCATTGTGTCCACTCGCCACAATTACGTACGCACTTCCTACGAATGACCCCAGTATGATCACCACATCTGCGCTGCGCGCATTCGTTTTATTAGTTTAGCATTATGAGGATGCCTGTATAAAAACAAACTGTTTTAATTTACTCTCGTCAAGCCAAGACCCGTGAGAGTGAAAAAAACTTATAAAGAGCACAATTCATTAAGTGTCTGGATATTGTGAAGTACACTGTTTTAGACTATCGCTGTCATTTCTACTAATTTTATCATTTATCACGAGATGACTGTGATCATGGCGCATGCAACTGTGCCGAAATATCGAGCTTCTCTAAAATCAAGGTATGCGGAACAATACCCGAATTAAAATCACAAAAAAAATATTGTGGAGTACTTGAATAATAAGATGATGGAAAGTTGGGTATACATTGAAATGAGAATTTGTGTGTAAATACACCCTCTTATCTCCCCTGAGGGATGATTTCGTACTCCAAAATTCAAGCCGTCATTAGGTTTACTTTGCCGTATAACAAATTAACTTGATGAATTACGTCTGCAAGGGATCCTGCAAGCATGGCTTAGCTAAGGCTTCGAGTCTGACTTTAATGAAATTTGCACCCTCTCTGAATTGTTTATAAGTAGATGAAATTTATGCTTGTGCGTAATTTTTATACTAGTCCATTAAACAGGCTTTTAAGGGCTGAGATATATTTCAATTACGTGTTTAAACTTACGTATTTTAGATGAGTTCAGATTACATAAAAATCTATTACTTTAGAACGCATTAATTTGCTTGTATCAACCCTGTATAACATTCACTGGCTATATTTCGACTCACATCATCACATGCCACATGCTCACATGACGCGGACGCAGAGAGCTAACCATGGGAATAGAGAGACGCAAAGAAAAGAAACGATATTGTTTAGAATGTAAAGTTAAACTGTAAGTTGTATTAACGCGAAAAAAACATTACTTAAGACTGATTATAAAATTTGGGACGAGTTAAGCATTCATAAGTCTTACCGAAAGTAACAATTCGCAGATGCCTCTTTGGCGTAGATTAATGGAAAGGAAACCGACCCTTTCTGAAGGAGACAAGATAGAAGTCTCGCAAATTGAATAGGGCACTGTTTCAGACGACACCTTTTCAGATATATGCTCGGTAATATTTAATATTTCAATAGAAAGGAGCGTTGTTTGTTCTTCGGTATCGGCTGTATTGATCTCGGTCGATCGTGAGTGCTCACACCTCGGCCCTATAATTAGTTCTAACGCACTGTAAACAGCACGCGGGCTGAGTGTCGAGTGCCGCGGTGCCTGCCCATTTATAAGGCTTTCACTATGATTGTGATTTGATTGCGGTCATTTGCTCGTCTTCCTAAACGGCGAAGCGGCCGCGATGCGTTTACACGCTCAACCGACGTGAGATCACGCTTGTATCGTGTAATAAATTACCTCTGCCTGTATTTGATTTTCTGTGGTACTGTTGAATGTAACTTAAGTTTCTTGAGGTTTATGACGTTAGCTTTTGCATCATACTTTACATGTAAAACATATTGATAATATATCTAAGTCCCATTAGGCCTTATAGGTAACTGAAAATTCAGGGTTCTAGCTTTAACCATAAAAATACAGGGTGTTGAAAATAGCCTGAATGGCTTCGAGAAAAGTATGGTACGGCCGTGCCTTTGTTTTGTTTTGCTCGACTTGGCGGGGGCACTGCCGTGCCCCCAGATAGTTAGAAGCTTACGGTTTTACAACATTGTTTCTTTAATGATGTTTCAAGTAACTGTCATTATAACAATGACAAAAATATTTTTTCATTTCATAAGAAGCCATTTCCGTTTTGCTTTCTGACATGATAATATTTCAAATTCAACGTGCAACTTGTAAAGCTGTTTAGTGAGATTCAATGAACGAAACGTTACGAGGAATAACATTTTGAGCACATCATTTCCCAGCATGGAAACCAAACAACGATCAATTAATGAAGCAATACATCTCCGTCATTCGCACCGCGGTACGTCTTAGCGGAGCCATCAATACCGTGTCATGTTCGTGTTAGATGTTAGAGGCTTCGTACAGGTACAACACACTGGCCTATTATACCCTCGACCGCTCGCACGACCTCGCGTCTTCAAATATCAAGTCCAAATGTACTTCCGTAACGAGTGCTCCGACGAGAAACATCCGTGTTAGAGGAGGTTTTCTTTTGTTTTTTTTACACCAATTTCATTGAAAGCAGCTCTTTAAATTTATGAAAGGGTGACTCGGATAAAATCAATAGCGGGCCGAGCATATGGTTCCATTTTGAGTTACGGTCAATTGGTTCCCTCACTGAATGCCGAATATGGAATTGGTCCGTTGGTGTGGAGTAAATTTTCTTTATTATATTGTTGAATTAAAATCAGTTATAAGCTTGGTTAATTAAGAGAATTTGAGTTTTGTTGGCATATCACCAGGGCAAAGTTACAGTATGGATAACATTGGGTAGTCATTGTCAGCAGGCTGTATTGTATCACAGTGAATAGCTACATAGCTGTGAGCAATTGCTAGTAACTTTAGCCTCGCCACCACCGTGTGCAATTTATGCATGCACTTCATTCCGCATTGTTCGGTTTCGCAATGGCCGTGCTTGAGAGCCCTCCTCAACCACGATTGACATTCACAGCTTGTACTCGTACGAGGTACGAGACGGCTCAGAAGTTCACCCTACCTCGCAGCGAGGGTTTGTACAGCAAAATACCTAAAGTTGGCAAGAGTTCTTGAACTGAAACTAGACGGGATTGTTTTATCGGGGTACTCGACTTTAAGTAGGTTGTTATGATTCCGTCGAAATACCGGAAACTAAGCTACCGGGCGCATAAAACATTTCGATTGCAATCTGATAGTTGAGACTCTTGAGACATACTGAAGAGTTTGAACTTGAGCTACAAGTTATAATATTGCTACAATATCAAGTAAAAGTTTTCTGGTAAGTAAGTACAGATCACACAATACCTATTATGTTGTTGGTTAATGCAACTCTACATTATAATACGAACACGCCTGAACTTTACTAGCGCCAGGGGCTAAATCCCGTTACATATTTGATAGGGCATAGTTTCAAGTTTGTAATAAATGCTAACTTTGAACTATGCTTTGGCGAGACTGACAAATAGAATGTTGGTATTGTTGATAGTATTTCTGATAGTGTATGTTGACATTTTCATTTGAAATTACACCAAATAAGTACCTACTTTTTCCGCGACTATCACGGTGTGATTTATTAGTTAGAGGATCACTGATTTTCGGACTTTTTACTTTACTGTGAGGTCTTACTTTTTGACAAATTTTACATTTCGATGTCGAAAGACAAGTATCCCGTAGCTTTCGATACTATGATTGAATATCATACATATGTTACACTACACTTCCAACAGATTTTATTTTAGACTTTAACCTTAGTAATTCATACAAATTTAAACTTGATACCTACACGCTTTCCTGAGAAAAGGGTCATACATACATATAGACAACATAGATACGCTCGAAAAACATAACCCTCCTTTGCGCAGTCGGGTAAAAATAGACAACGAATTGGTCCTACAAGGGTTACTTTTTCTTGTGAAATACTGAATTTAAAAAATTCATCAAGTTAGACGGTTTTCTATCATATTATTATTACTCAGTTGAAGTTTGTTACCTAGTTCACGTTTGTAAGTATGGCAGTTTTTCTGTTACGTCGAGTCGTCGATTGCGAAGCGGTATCAAGAAAGATCCATACGGTATAAGCACGGTAGGTGAGGGGTCACGAAGGGCGCGAGTTCGTGTTCCAAACAGAATTACAACTAAATATAGCCAGTGCAAGTTTCTAATTATAGTCGGAGATGGCTGTACGTGATGCATTGCCGCGCGTAGCTGCTATATTTCAACGACTGTACGTTTAAATAATACGTTTCTATCCAGTTTAAAGCACTACACCAATTTTTTGTGTTATAGAGTTAAATGCCGCTGTCCATGAACTAGATAAAATATTTGATCTTCTTTGTGAAATAGCATGTTATAAATCGCACCTTTAAAATTAAACTGAAACAATGTTATGCACCTATTGACATTTCTAAAATAAACTTTTTATATTAGGTACATAAAACACATTGTGGTTCAATTTTAAAACGAAAATTATTTCAGTTTAATTTTAAAGGTGCGAAATATTGTATCGTCTACGGAGGGCACCGTTGTTTTCATAAGTAATTGCGTAATATGTGATGTGTATGTAGCCACAGCATATTTGATTAATTTATTAAGCAAGGGGAACACGTTTATTAAGATTTACTGTACCTCTGTGCCGAAGGTGCAGTATCAGCAGACTCCTAAACTCCTCTGGGAAATATATGCCGGGGCCCATAACGCTTCTACCCCCGTCATGAATCGCCACGTGGTCACTGTAATTAATGTGACTCCTGGATAAGTTAATCTTTGATTAACTTAATGTATTAGTTACAAATAAAAATTGTTTATTACGAGTTTCGAGTTTCTTTCAAGCATTTCAGCGCTAATTATGGCGCTTACCTTTATGAAAACGTAAAAACTTAATCCCAGGAACAGATATTTGTTAAATTCCTAATCATACACACGACAAAACCTGACTAGGTAGGTATGTTAAGTTTCTCAATGCGCTTACCGCCCGGATTGTTAGATTGTCCGGATCGAGCGAGTCGAGCCATTGTTAGAATTTAGTTAAGGAAAGTCTGTAAAGTCTATAAATAAATTTACATAATACTCAAGACCTTATTATGTAAGGTCTGCAAGGAAATGTAGAATGTAGATTACGTCCGTGTGATCATAGTCTGTATTAACTGGAGGAGGGTAAGGTACGGCACGTTTCTAGAATTACAAAGGGCATAAAATAATAACCGCCATCCTGTTCCCACAGGACTTGCGTTTTAATGAAACTTGCTTAAGACTTTTTTGCTACCAATTAAAAGGCATGTAATTTTTAAAAAGGGGTTAGGAAATTGCGAAGTATTTCGCTAGAGTTTCTGAAATATTCTTGTGTGCTTGTTGCTAGTTTAGTGATGTTGGGTTCTTTGTTGGTACCTAATTATGCCAGTAACTCGGCTTTCAGAAATAAAAACTAATATAGGTATGAAGTGTTTTTTATTTAAAAAGCAGTGGTAGCTTATGGCCTCTCAATCAAACTTGCACTTCTCAGTTTTTACGAATTTATGTTTGAAATTAAATTACACCTAAAATAAGGAATACATCGTGAGTTCGTGAGAAAACCCTGTTCATTCCTAATCCACACTGGTTCTGATCTGTCAATCTGAGAGGAGGCTTTTGACCAGCAGTGGGACGTGCATAAGCCGAAGATGAAGATTATATGCCACTGTTGGCAAAGACCCACTTCTTGACCTCCTCAGCTCTCTATCCAGAGCTTGATGGAGGCATCCTTCAAACATTGTTTTTAATGAATTGAGAACAGTATTTACAGCACACTGTAAATTTCGCCATTTGATTGAATCCAAAACACCCATTTAGTTAGTAGCTATCAAAAATTCTCGCCATTTCCGGCCCGTGATTCATATAATAATTACTTTCTTTCTACCCATTCATCCATCACGCGGACTTTATAGCGAGACACGGACGCCGTTGTCCGTAATAAACTACGGTTGCTTAATTTTTGCCCGGCAAGAGTTGCTTTTGATTAATCGTTTAGGAAAACAAGTCCGCCGAAGCTGTTATTTGGTGTGGATTGTGGCTGCTCAATTGATGCAATTATTCTTACGTTAAGGTAAGCGGAGATGGTCGCTCCGGTTCGCAGGTGACGTGACTTTGCTAACGGACGCTGATGGTGATGTCGTGCATCGGCAATTTGTCCGATTCGTGCTCGGTTATTATTAATATTTTTATACTCACACATGTCCCATTGAGAAAGCGTGTGACGTCGAAACGATTTTGGTTAATTCTATCAGCGGTGTAAATGTGAAGAAGATCGTGTCTGGATTTATTGATTATTCTGAGAGGAGACCTGTGCCCAGCAGTGAGACGTCTATACTATAAAGATAGACTCTACAGGCTGGGATGATGATGATGATGGTCATCATGAGGTTAGAGGTGCCGAGTTCGAATTCCGGCACAGATAGACATTTCTTTTGACCTATACATGTTGTATTTTATTCTATCATAATAAGTTTATATATTTGTCTGGATCGCTCTACACTGAGCTCTCACAGATTTTTAATAAAAGCTTTATCCAATTGTCTGTAGTAATGTCGTTTGATTTATCGGCGATAAAGAATATTCATTTTTCTGTTTCAAGAATAAAACAATTGGCTTATGAATTAAACCCTTCACAAAACAAATTACTTAAACACGCGAGTTAGCACCGGGGGTCTTGTCGCCCACTGACAAATTAATGGGAGTTCTAAACATTTTTTGATAAACGTCTCTTTTTCAAGTTGGATGGAAAGTTGAAAAGAAATACCATTTCAATCAAAAGATGTTCATAAGGCTGTTAATTAGATGACCGCGTTGCCGCGTTGTTTATGGTAAAGAATTTCGCTTTTCCGTAGCTAGTGTCGATTTTAAACGAGCTGGAGCTAAGCAACTAAGGCTTTTATCTCACAGTGTCGCAAATTGTTAGCAGCAACTGAACAACACCGGTGAACTGAGGAACAATCCAAGGAGGTTCAGAACGAGGCGAGTGGCTAACTAATGAAATTACCTGCAACAAAGCGAGATCCGCGGTGGCTCCGTGGGTTAGGTACTATACTATAGCTACTGCCTCAGCTGTCCCACTTAGACCCGGCGCAAACTCCCGGATGTCCGGCAGAGTTAATGTCATCGATCGCGTTTAATTAAAAATAAAAGTTCTACGTTGACAAAATAAGCCATTTAGTTTTCAACGTGGGCGGTTCTTAATTGAGTTTATTGGTGTCTAGTTTAGAATCAAATTAGGCTGGCTGAGCTCATCACGTTTTCACGAAGCTATTGTTTCTATCGCCGCGTTGAGCTCGTACTAAATCAGGATATTTAATTATTTCGGTTGAATTCCCTTATTTGTAGTTTATGTGTACATACGAACGCGTACGCTCACAATATTGGTTCATAGTGACCGTTTATGTTGCGGACGTAATTATAGACTTTGTATAGACATTTGTTTCTCTCTTTAAGTATATTCACAAATTGTAACTAACTATAATTTATATGTAGTTAGTTACAATTTGTGAATATACTTAAAGAGAGAAACAAATTATTCCTTATATCCCGCCCAAGTAAAATTTTTGATTTAAGTATGAAAATCAAACTTTATGTCATTTATGATAGAGTTTGATGTTCGAATTACAATAAGTCCTTTAAAAAAGGACTCTGGGCGTTAGGAGGATATTGCAAGAGTTACTTACATCAAAAATCGAAATATTTACATATCGCGAAATTATCTTGATTTTGCAAAATGCCAATCATACGATACGTCCGGCGCTAGTCTTCGATCGGGACCATAACTTTTTATTGTTTAACAACAAAACATTCAGTGATAGTAGAATAGAAACTGTATACATACGACATAAAATAACTATAATGGGATTAAAATTAATTAACACTATGACTGATGCTGGATCGTTACTGTAGAACTTATCTACTGTGAGATACCTTCGCCGCAATCCCAGCCTCGAGCGAAATTGCACTTCATTTGCGTGCACGCCGCTTCCGAACCACTACAATGTTCTCACGCCCTCTCGTGCTCCGCGCTGCCGCGGTCCGGCGAGCGAGCCGGCCGGGCCGGCGCATCTCGGAACGCTCGCAAGCACCTGCATTCCCGCATTGATAGCTAGATCGTTATCGAACCTACTAATAAACCGTCGACATACAACCCATCATGAGATATCATTTAGAAAAAAATGGTTTGCGCCTCATAATTATATTCATCTTCATTTCGAAATTGTTACCTACAACGCCACAACGAACGGTTAGTTTTGCCAAGTCATCGCTCTGAGCTCTCACGCCAGCGAGTTGAGATGTGTAAGTGGGGTCATTTATGAGTGTTGTTTCTGTTCTATAAGGAACGGAGGCTGTATGGGATGGCCCGCAGCACAGAAATACGAGACCGTGCATACAAACGTGTTTAATCGGCGGAGCCGCGTTGCAATGGACCGCGGGCCCATCCATCGGGCGAGGCGGAGATATCACACGTGCACATAATGGAAGGAGCTTACGATGCAGCTTTTGATATCATAATTAAGACCGGAATGACCGCCGAGCGGCGGCGGCACGGAATACAAAATGTTTATTTTATAAGTAGGCATAATTTAATACTTTAATAACTCCACCTGAATGGTTATTAAATCAACGCTTGACGGCTTTTGAGGAATTATCCCTCGGCACGCCGTAAAGTAAACCTTGAAAATATGCTTAACGCTATCAATTATTTATTCGGCTCAGTAACAGCTCACTTATACTCGTTAGTTTTATCTGGGAAAGGAGATACGATACGTTCTCTGGAACGATAGAGATAGGTTTAGCTCTTAAAAGAAGCCGCGTTGATGACGTAATTAAGAGGTCTTTTATTGCGTCTTGCGGGTATCAAATTCATTTAATAAGACGCAAAGCTATTTATTGTCTGATCAATACTATTACTCTGACATATACGCTATAACATCTGTTAGAGTGTAGATTATAACAAGAGTAATGACAGCAGACAGTAATGGAACCACCCGATGGGGCAGATATTTCATCATGCTATGGTATGGAATACAATCTTTCAATTAAATATTTTAGTAAAAGTTTACAAATCTTATATTGATTTCAAAAATAATACCGAAGTCCACCACTGAACACTACACTGAAATAAAGCATCGCTGTAATTTTTCTCAATCGTCGCGCTACTACCGTCAAGCTTTCTCATTTGTACCTACTGAGGGAATACTAGACAGTAAACTATTTATATCTCCTAAATACTGAATCGAGGCCACAGTCAGATTAGATTTTCTAGACGTCAACGATTATACCCATGTCGCGTCGAAGAAAATAAGTCAATGATCGTCACAGTTTAGTTCATCAAAATAACTTCGCACAGCGGGCGGATGCACGTGTGGAGCAGCCGCTTGTTCTATGCTGTTTATGTTGCACCCGTTCACTTTTTTTACTGTATGTGCTTACGATTTGGTCCTTTAAGCCCGCAGATTTTTCGCCGTTAAAAAGGAACATTAGCGTGCGGCTTTTGTTTTTAAGATAGAGAGATAAGAGACGCATTAGAAAATGAGGCTGATAGGCATCTTACCGAGCTTAGAAAGCTGGCTTTTTATTTGAGCAAACTCATTCATTACCCAACCCCGGGTTCCATAGTTATGCATTGAAGTTAAACTCAAAACCGCGCTATTATGAAGTAAATTAAATCGTTGATTTGGCTTTTGACACGCGAAGCCAGAATTTAACAAAATTAAATTGAAAAGCCGATAACTAAAACGAATACCGCGCTAACATAGATTTAACTTCCCTTTGTTAAATAAAACGCGAGCACAACGGATATCTGTTGTTCTTTTCGGAGCTCTCCCTTTTAGAGCTTTGTCGAAATATTTACGCCCCACATTGGACGTGAAATTCTAAACAATGCGCGAGCGCATGTGCGCTGTGGAACACGTGCGGCGCGCGCACTGGGATTTTAGTAATATCCCGCCAAAACGTAAAAGGGCCATGTTCGGTACAGTTTTGTAAAAAGAATTATAAATATGACTTTCGTACATAAATCTAAACTTAGAACATTGAGTTATATTATATGCAACTCATAGTATCTGTCTCCCAGTGGCGTGCAATATAGCTTCTCGGAGTCAGTATACATAAGGTTTGTCATACCTACTTGTATCGCTGACGACATGTAAAAAACCGGTTAAGAGTCGGACTCGCGCACCGAAGATTCCGTACAAATTTGTAGGTGTATCTATGAATGTCCGGTGTTAGTAGAGCCTCCTAAGCAAAATTTACACAAAATGTACATAGTGTGAGTTACTGACATAGACTGACAGACATAAAAAATAATATTTTCAGACTTATTGGTAGTGCTAGAAGATTTATTTTCATGCCAAATTTCAAGTTTCTAGGACAACTGGGAGTACCGTATATAGGTTTTGATTTGATTGAAAACACCTTTTTTAAAAACTCTTTTTTTTTTCTTTCTTTTTTTTTAATGATATTTCGTTTGCGTTGACATAGAAGTTAGATTTTTCTCTGCTCTAAGGGATTGCAGACCTGAGTAGGTATAGTATTTTTTAATTTTTTTTTATAGCCTATTTTTGTGTCCCACTGCTGGGCAAAGGCCTCTCTCTTGCTCCACTCCTGCCTATCTAAGGCGAGCTCCCGCCATTCCACATTATAGGCATTTAAGTCGTCCGGGTCGTCCCTCCATCTCCTCTTTGGAGGTATAGTATAGGATATTAATTTTTGCTTGACACTTCTACGAACGACAGACCAACGGACAACAAAGTGATCCCTTTTTGCCAACTGACTTAAGGAACCCCAAAAATTAGGCAACATAGTGGGAATCGAGTTGTTACTACGTACCGGTACGTGCTATCTACCCAAGAGCATTGAATAATTCAATTTAATATCTAATTGCAATTTATCAATTCGCATTGAAGTGGTCTTAGTTTGTGGTGAAAGAAAATCAGTCAGTGAGACAATCGATGCGGAAAATATTGATGTTATTAGTATATAAGAAGCGTAGAAATATGCTCTTTCAATTTTACGGACTCGGCTTGCAACTGCCTTATATCGCGAGGCGATAAATACGGTTCAAAAACGTACTATACAGGCAGTAGAAAAAAGATTGTAGTGAAAGGACTTTTGAAGTAGCGTCACGTCAGGAATCAGATTGTTTGTCTGTGACATGGAATTAGCGAGGTATAAATGGAGCGCGAGTTTTTTTTGTAAGTTTTTTTTCGTTTATTGAGGTATTCGGTTTTAGTTTCATCGTAACTAATGTTAGGAACTTCATTAAATATTTATTTAATTATTATTATGCTTAAGTAATTTTCTTTTTTTTTTTTATTCTACTGGAAGGCAAACGAGCAAGTGGGTCTCCTGGTGGTAAGAGATCACCACCGCCCATAAACATCTGCAACACCAGGGGTATTAATAAAAGTAACAAACCAAACAGTAAGTAACAAATCTGTGAAGTACCTACAGGAAAAGTTACCTATGTTTTGTCTGTGTTATTTAGAAAAAATGTTTTAAGTGCAATTTACGTTCCAGGATAAGTCAGATTTCGTCCTATTCTTTATTTATTTATTTTTCCTACTCTACTATCCACTTAATAACACCTGCCATACATACAATTACCTACCTGTTCTTATATTAAAACACGATAGACCAGTGTTGCAAAACCTACCGATTTTTCGGTAGATCTCCCGATATTAGCCCTCGTTTACCGAAATACCGATTACGAAGGCATATCTACCGATTTTTTAGTTTGCCGCTGGTTTTTACGATAAAGAAACCAAATATTTTATTATTTGTAGCAACACTACTCTATTTTACTCTATGAACATGCTATGAACCCTGCCTGCTTAGGAACACTCAAGAAATTAATATATTTAAAGATGATGCCGAAGATTTCTGGGCAAATGTGGCTCGAATAAAAGGCGGTGACGGAACACCTTTATTCGGATTAGTGGCTACATTCTTTTTTCATATTTTATCTTTACCGCACTCATCTGCAAACGTGGAAAGAATTTTTTCTGCAGTAAATTTAATAAAAACTAAAAACCGCAACCGCCTGTCAACCGATGCCTTAGTTGGGCTTTTGCACGCGAAGAGACACATAGGCGATAGAAACTGCTTTGATTTTAATATTCCTAAAGCCATTTTCAGTAAAATTTCGTCTCAAGGATGGTATAATAAATAATAATTTGTCAAAATTGATACAAAATAAAAATCTACCGAAAACTACCGATTTTTTTCTGGCAACCCTACCGAATTTGTAATTCATGGTTTTGCAACGCTGCGATAGACTTACGCGTCCAATTTGTCTGGCCAGACAACTGACGGGACAAAGTCATGCTGAAGCCTCGTGTGCCCTTAACCTTAACTGACCACGTGCCCTTCAGCCTTCAATCCCACAACCAACGATATCACCTAATAGTGAGCACTAACCTATTACGTATTCATCGAGCTACCTGCAGTCTCGTTTATTTTTCGATTCGGTCGGCCGTTTCGTATAGTGGGTGTCGGTTGGAATAGGGCTTGAATAAATTGAATTGTGTGACTATGATTGCCTCCTCATAGAAACATGCTGTACCCAGTCGTATATTAATGCACACTTGTCAAATATTGGTTTTCAAATTTTAAATTTTAAATCAAGCCTGTGAATTAACTTCGAGATAAGTACGGGGACCTTTACGAACAGTGACAGCGTGGAGTACACTTGCGGCAGTACGACAGCAGACACATAATGCGACTTTATTGAATTACGTTGGGTCGGGTTATAATAATGAAGAGGTACAGCACGTCAAGGTATAAAAGAGGCGGTGCTAAAAGCCGAGACGACATTGCACGGGGTCAGGCATCGATCGGGGCGGGGCTGGTTCCACATTCAACCAGATTTTTCCACCCAAAATTATAGTTTTTATCGCTGTTCTGTTGACATACTATCATAAAAAATATTTAATTGCCGTACTTAAACGGCATGGCAAATAAATTCTAAATGAAAAACAAAAAAAAAAGAATTTGCTCTAAAAATCTTCATTATACGTTTAGGTTCACTGGCCAGATTCCACCAGCTACGCTAAAATAAACACGGTTCATAACACCCCAGTTCCCGAACGAACGGTTATGAATGAATACGCTCTCGTAAGCCAAATGAATTCCAGACTTACATTCATTATTTAACGTGACCTGACCTGATACTTCATCACTTCTATTTTTGTGAAGCAGACGTCAAAATAGAACGATGATCTGTTACGGAGTGGCGATCCATTTCGCTAGTGAAGCGTCGAGACTATTTGGTTAAGTTTCGGAACCCAATCGGCTAAAAGTGGAATCCACGGCACATGTCGGCTTTGAATACAATTGCAAGCGGCACTGGCTGGCGTGCCGGTGCTGCGATACCCGCCACACGATACAAATAAAACACAGACGGCACACTCGTGACCTATTTCCAAACCGATTAACAAATCCTGAAACGTTTACTGCAATTTTTAATTAACCCGAATATCTTTGCCGTTGCCACTAGCACTATATTTTCACGTCTGTTTTCGCCGTGGAAAGCTTTTGTCAAAATAAAAAGCGCTTTCTAAACGGTCATTGTAGAGCCTTTGATTTTGCGGTTTAAAATTAACGAGTTTATGTCACAAAGTTATAGTTGTGAGGTTTTTCTTTCACTGCTTTCGTTTGACATATTGCCTGTTTGACATTTCCGTTAGCGAGAAAGTCTAACTAAAAGACATGTGTGAATACAAGTAGTGAAGCAATGATAGCGGAATACAAATTAATAATCACAATAACTTGTCACCTGTAACGCTTCACAGGCCAGTTAAGCTGCACATTAGTATTAAAATCCCGTTTTGTATACCGCTGGGTAAAACGCGGGTGCCTGCGGAAGGAAGTGGCTCAATTACCGCAGGCTGCACCGCATGCATGACTGAATGCATCGAGCAGCGCATCAGGTGTGGTCACGTCGGAATACGACGTGTCTTATTGTTATGGGATCAGTTAAAGGTCGATTCACACATAAAATGCCGGGAATCTTGTAAAAAGGTTGTACCGCGTATTTAAGTTTGTGTTTACATCGGTATTTTTGTTAAGCAAGCTGTGTCGTCTATATTCAAATTAGACTCGTTTTGTTAGGTTTAAGGGAACTTGCTTGATTTTAAAAGATTAGACTGGCAAGTGGAAACTTTTCCCAGTGTCAAATGTCAAGAAAAAGTAAAAAGCTCAAGCATTAGCGAATCGATTTAAAGTCAGGGTTAAGACGAATTATTACTATGCTACGTTTGTCACAGTCATGATCATGACTGATACCAACTGAAAGTAGAACGGAACCCGCACTTTGAAGTCGTACACAACATAATAAAGTAGGGTATTTAAGAGTTTCGTGAAAAAGAAACTTATTTCCGTAGAGATATCGTGGAGTAGTTCCCACAATAGTGAGATCGTGACCGCTCCGCCGATCAGGAGCGACGATAGCTCTCCTCCGCACTTACATTCGGCTCGAGAGTTACATCGTGAGGGGATTTAATTGTGGATTGTGACCGAGATAATCTAACTGTATCACAGGTCTTGCTGACTTGCTTCTAAAAATACCAAAGGAATGTTTATCCATCCATCCATCCATCCCAGCCTATATACGTCCCACTGCTGGGCACAGGCCTCCTCTCAGAACAAGAGGGCTAAGCTTGGGCCATAGTTCTCACGCGGGCCCAGGGTTCGCAGGTTTGTGCCGGTTTCCTCACGATGATTTTCTTCACCGCAAAGCTCGGTAAATTTCAAATGTAACTCTGCACATGAATTTCGAAAAACTTCGAGGTACGAGCCGAGGTTTGAACCCATACCCTCTGCTTGAGATGCGATTGTTCAAACCACTAGGCCACCACGGCAAGTAATGTTTATACTACTTTTTAAATACTGATATCCATTAGACAGTACTTATAACCCTTATTCTACCAGCTTCAAAAATTAAGAAAATATGTTCAGTTCTATGAGAGAAACCACGCTGCATGTAATATTATAACGAAGTTCTGGATGTACCGTACTGTAACCACATTGTACTTTACTCTATCGGCTTAAGTTATCACAACCTACGTCGTTGCATAGTTAAGCAGGTTAGTTGTGAATAGTAAGCGCCGATACCATCAATGCTCGGAGGTGTGAACCGGGGGATTATACAAACGTTGTATCGCCAGGTCGGGTGATCCTATTTGAATACATATTTGTAGCTACAAACGGCTCGTCTCCATACTATGCATATTTTATGCCTCACATGGCCTGACTTAACAATAAGATTACTGCATTGTTCTCGCTGCTACGTGTTGTCTTCCAAGACGTAGTTTCTACAGAGAAATAAGGGCGAGGAGGGAAAAATAAATTGAAAATTCAATTTGTTTCGGAACTTTCTCATGTGGAAACTCGAGGAATCCCGCAATGTTACGCGCGAAGAAATAATTTCTAAAGCGTTCATGGCTTTCAGAAAATAATTATTAGGCGAGCGACGGATCCCCTAAATCCTCCATTCTAAATGATTAAACCGTCCATAAAAAAATGAAAAGATTTTATTTATTTTTTATTTTTTTATTTAATATAATCAAAAACAAACAAAATACAATAAACTTATTATGCCACAATTGGAAACCCACTGGGGGTTTATGTAATAGTAGGCGTAGGGGGGGTAGTTATTCGCGTTTTATTGAAATGGAGCTGAGAACTTTCACTACATGGAAAGGATCAGCGTAAGGTGGTTATGACAATAAAGTCCTTACCAAACCATGCTTGATGTTGCAGATCTTTAATCCTTTAGTGTACTTAACTGATGGCTGCTTTCTGTTTGGTACTTTTGACTAAGTATTCAATAAATTTTGTTCTAAATAAGCAACAGACGAAAAAAAAACTTAAAAAGATATTGAGGCGTTTAGTCAATTTGACTTACCCGACAATCTACTAAGGGCCTACGCATACGGCGTATTTTATGGCGCAGCGCGCAGCCAACGTTTCGTGAACGAGCGTTTACGATACCGAAAATTCTCGAAAAGCCACTACGAAAGTACGCGTGGGCGGTGCGTAAAAACTGCGTCTCGTGTGCGTGTGCCCTAAGATGTTTTGAAGGGTTTGTGAGAATTGGCACGAAGACTATCGTAGCGTGCAAAATGTGCAAATGTTACTAACGAACACCTCCCCGAGCTTCATGTTCATCTAAAATTTCAATATTAGCTAAAATAATAAATAGGTCACCATTGATTTGGTTTATAAATATGGGCGGAAGCTCTAGAATTCTTAAACCGATTTTGAAATAACTTAATAAAATGTTAACTGAAGAAAAATCCCGCAGAACCTAAAATTAATAAAAATGCATTCAAGTCTCGTTTGTCCCAAAGAATACCAATTTTATCAAGATTACGATTTGGAGTCTTTTTGTATTTTTTATTTCAACTCCAAATTTTTGTTTCTTTTACGGTCATCCCGTGAAAGTTTATATAAATTTCACACGAAAACACAAGCCGAAACATGAATGCACAGAAAAACCAGAAAAAATAGACCAGCGCTGGGAATCGAACCCAGGTCCTCAGCATTCCGTGCTGCGTGCTATTCCCCTACACCACCACTGGACAGGAGACTAGACACGAATTTTTCCTATGCACCCATATTTCAACTTGGATTCTTATTAGTCACTTTAGCAGCGACACTAACGCCATCTATGATCTACGTTCTCAACGAGAAACATTTTTCACTCCCATCGAAACTATCCGTTCACCAGGGACAAGAGATGTCGCTGCTAAAGTGACTAATAAGAATCCAAGTTGAAATATGGGTGCATAGGAAAAATTCGTGTCTAGTCTCCTGTCCAGTGGTGGTGTAGGGGAATAGCACGCAGCACGGAATGCTGAGGACCTGGGTTCGATTCCCAGCGCTGGTCTATTTTTTCTGGTTTTTCTGTGCATTCATGTTTCGGCTTGTGTTTTCGTGTGAAATTTATATAAACTTTCACGGGATGACCGTAAAAGAAACAAAAATTTGGAGTTGAAATAAAAAATACAAAAAGACTCCAAATCGTAATCTTGATTTGATTGCTTAATAGCGACATCTCTTGTCCCTGGTGAACGGATAGTTTCGATGGGAGTGAAAAATGTTTCTCGTTGAGAACGTAGATCATAGATGGCGTTAGTGTCGCTGCTAAAGTGACTAATAAGAATCCAAGTTGAAATATGGGTGCATAGGAAAAATTCGTGTCTAGTCTCCTGTCCAGTGGTGGTGTAGGGGAATAGCACGCAGCACGGAATGCTGAGGACCTGGGTTCGATTCCCAGCGCTGGTCTATTTTTTCTGGTTTTTCTGTGCATTCATGTTTCGGCTTGTGTTTTCGTGTGAAATTTATATACCAATTTTATAGAAAACGATAGACGAAATACAGCATTCAATTTTATACCGATCTTCAAGCTTAACAGAAACCTACATTATTCCAGACTGATATACTTTTTACCCCGGGAAAGTGCTAAGTTCCCGCGGGACGCAAAAAAAGTGGCGAGCAAAAGCTAGACAATATCTGCTTGATGTAAGCTCATATGTCAGAGATACCCTTTGATGAATTATACCTGTAGATTCACAATCGCGCGCCCAAATATGTCCGAGCCAAATGAGCGCCAGTTTGAATCACTGGCCTAAAATCACTGGTTCAGATCACCGGGATAGGTTAGGTCGATAGGTTGGTCGATAGGTCGATCGGTAGGTCGATAGTAGGTAGATAGGTTGGTAGAATGCTCGCCTGCCACTTTGGTAAAAGTGGCCTTCTTTTTTCTCAGTACGTTGTTGTCAAGTGTCAAGCGTTGTGGAGTTTTGCCGCTAGCGAAATTCGCCCGTAATAGAGTAAAGACTAGGTTCAAATTTCGTCTCGTATTATTTTCATTATTTTGTGTGAGATGATTTTATTTGTCATGCAAACAAATCAATAGTTCTGACATTCTTTGAAGGGGATTTTGTTCGGCAATGTGCGTCCTGGTTTAAATGTCATTGGAGATACCCAAGATTTGAGGATAGTTAGTATATCGCGTCACTGTCATGTCGCTTAAATAAACGACGGGTCTCTAAACTAACCTAAAGATACATTATCAATATCAAGACAAAAGGTAAACGTGTGGTGAGTGTGTAGGCCTACTCTGGGGCTCTAACGCTGTCATGTGTCCTTGAGGTGAATAATGGGTTCGTTTTACCTAAACACACAACGTATACGTCTAACGAACATCAATATTCAGTTTACGTGACCTAACTCTGCCTTTGAAAAACAACCCGAAGCTACGGTGAGCTCAGCTTCTAATACTATCCACTCAAACCTTACTCAAACAGATACTTCGGTAAAGTACACCTTGGTACTTCAAACTTGTGACCTTATTTTGCATAAAATTATGCTGGTCTTTATTTATTTAGTCAGGGCAGGACTTGTAAATCTATAAATATCGCAATCGATTACGCAGTTGCGAGCTGTCATCAATTTTGGTTGGTTACGTTACATTCCTACCACAGGACAACTGGGCTCTGAGTTATCGTTGCAGTTTCTAAGGTCGAATTAAACTATAACAAGCCTGTAATTTTCCCCTCGGTTGTGCTCCAGATTAAATTGTTTAATTGGCGCTAATTGCTGGACACCCGCGGCGCCGGCTAACGAACCTTTCAAGCGGAGTGACACTAAAATAGTTATTTTAACATTACTAAATAAAACCGTCATAAAGTTAAAGGAAAGTTGACTTTTACAAAGTAATCATGAATATAGGATGGTAATAAACCGAAAATCGAATTAATTATCGATAGTACACCGTTAAAGTTTTACTTTCCCGAGCGCGCTGGAATATCGTAAAACACATGCTTATTTTATTAATCCTTATAGAATACGAATCTACGACGAAACGTTTTCACACCCACAAGCGCCACGGGAGTAAATAAAATTAGATCGTAATTTAAAGACGCTCTAGATTTCAAAGATGAGCGCTTGTTAGTATTAGAATTGATTAATTTATTTGAACGGAACAGATTACTTCGTACTGGTCGTGTTTTCGTCGGAATACGGTAATTTTTTCTCGGGAGCGTACTCTTGAGATCATTAACCTAACGCCTTGGGTTTGGCGTTGTAGTGTAAAAAAACAAGCCCTATTACAATAAAGTGGTCCAACTATCTGTGCTATATCAACGCTTTGGATTGGATGAGTCGATATTTTGTTTTCGTCTCAATTTAAAGTTGTTGAAGTATTAATTATTTGACATTTCAATGTGTTTATTTATACCACGGGTGTTTACAGTACCGCTCGATATTCTTGTGATCATCACTTCGATTCTGATAATGCGCGTGTGTGTTTATTTTGCAGTAATGAAGGGTCGACACAGTAGGTACCAGTGGGTATGATACGAGTGTGGATGTAAGCGGTGTAAAAATAAACAAAATGGTCGCGCGCAGGGGGAGTTAATTGTTAATCCCTGGAAATATCGGACCGTTTTAAAAGTCAGCTTGATTAAAGCAACAACATAACGCGTTCTAAGAAATTAATAAACATTTGGCTTTAATTTTCTATATAAGCAATCACTATGTAGCCGAAACTTTTCCAGTTGTTACAAAAGTACCGAAGTGAGTTACATAAAATCAAAGTCTTCATGAGAATAGATAATAGAAAAGGATAGGCACAGACTAAGTGGAATCGAGCAGATCAGGAAAGGAAATCGGATTAGTTAGGACAGCTACTCGTTTAATTGTTCTCACAAGGGCGCGACGGGCGCCGAATTTACGATAGGTGAATTACGGGTTGACGATTTGTTGATGTGTTATTTTAGTGTTAGTAGGCTTCTGTTATAATAAGGGCAGTATTGATTACGTCCAGTAATTGTTCTTCTTTATGTTCTGTCTGCTATAAGAAAAGATATAAAAGCCCAAGGGTTGAAAAGGATTCTTTCCTGCTTTTCCACTAATTTTTGCCTCGTGGCGTAGTTATGATTTTTTAAGAAACTTCTTTAAGTATCGATTTAGTTAGTTTTCTCATTTGATCGAACACTACACGGGGGAAACAGTAGAGCTCGACAAGCCATAAGATGCGAATTTAGAAACTCGCAAGTCTATCTAGCACCTTGTAACAATGGAGTGACGTATGTATATTATTGTCATTATTATTATTAGGATCTACAAAACTGTCGTAAGACCTGTCCTTATGTATGGTTGTGAGGCCTGGACACTAACACAAAAAGAGGAATATCAATTCCTTGTAGCGGAAAGGAAGGTCTTGCGTAAGATCCTGGGACCTGTCAAGAGAGACGACGGCACGTGGAGGATCCGTGAGAACATAGAGATCCAGGAGCTGGTGGCTGCACCCAACATCATCGGCGTAACAAAATCGCACAGACTTCGCTGGTTCGGCCACCTACTACGAATGGGAGAGGATCGGGCTGCCAAGAGAGCGTACGTGGGACGACCGACTGGTCGCCGCCCGGTTGGGCGACCCAGGTACCGCTGGGAGGACAGTGTCCAAGCGGATCTGCGACGCCTTGAAGTCGACGACTGGCAAGAGGCTGCGCACGATCGGGGCAGATGGCATGCTCTCGTTTCGGAGGCCAAGACCCTCTTTGGGTCGCTGTGCCAATTTAGTTAGTTAGTTAGTTATTATTATTAGCGATTACAGGCGGCACACACGCACGAACTTTCGCATTTATGATATTAACAGTCTAAAAGTACGAAAAATGAAATGAAAAATCACGTTTTTTCTTTAAACAACACAAAAATCTATTCAGCTATTGATAAAGCTATAAAACTACAACAATAGGCTCAGGTAGGTACAATCAACAATAGGTACCACTGATGCCGCGTGTGTAAAAAGCTGATAAATGTATACGTATACTTTACACCTGTTTGTCAAAGACACATTTATGCAATCTATAACAATAAATATTTTTTACACGAATAGTTTTTCGAGCGCACGCGTGCCGGCATTTGAATTGAACCCGCATCTCTTGGATTACCGTGCCGCATGCAAAATCCAATATGTAATACCAAAAGTAACCCGACCAAACCACTCGAATAACTTGATCGATTGCATAAACTAACAAGGGCGTATGCCATCTATCAAAACTACTACAACGTCACGACTCTAACGTAAAATTACATTTGAACTTACCAAGTCTGTTTCTTTAAATTTGACTATCAGATAGGCTCTTATAATAATATCCCTAGATGGCGTTAGTATCGTGAAATTCTTTTGACGTTACTGCAGGGCTACTACGAAACTCGAAACGCGAAGTTCGTGTCTTTCGAACCCTCTGACACATGCACAATATCAACAATATGAGAGCGAGAGGGACGGTATGATACGAACTTCGAGTTTCGAGTTTCGTAGTAGCCCTGCTGTCTAGCGATATTTTATATGAGAGTAAGAGGGACGGAACGAAACGAACTTCGATTTTCGAATTCCGTAGTAGCCTCCGAGTTTGCTTAAATTTACGATCATACAATAACAACGAGGCAATAATTGTCATTGCTGTCGTTATCCTATTCTGTTTTAATTAGATAGTTATACTTAGAAAGGATTATACTTATCATAGTATGTACACCTGCCAAATGGTTAGCCTAACAACAATATAAAATTTTCTAGAAAAAATTATGCCTATTTATATTTTTAGTAGCTTTTGCCCGCGGCTCCGCCCGCGTGGTATTCGGTTATCGCGCGCTGTTCCCTCGGGAACTGTGCATTTTTCCGGGATAAAAAGTAGCCTATGTCATCTCGGGCCCATAAACTATCTCTATGCCAAAAATCACGAAGATCCGTCGCTCCGTTACGGCGTGAAAGACGGATAAACATACAAACACACAAACATACAAACACACTTTTGCATTTATAATATTAGTATGGATTATTCTTAACAATACTTAATTACCTTTTTTTATTGTTGTGAAATCTTATTGTTGTTTTTTAACCAGATTGATAATTATCGTCAAAATAAAACTATGGTAGTTAGGAACGGCGGAGCTTACCAACAAAGCAAATGAAATCTTTTTCCTATAATTCAAGATGGCGATATAAACTTGTTTACGTTGTTCAAGTTCTATTGTAAAAATAGGGCTGATCGATCGTTTGTAAAGTTTCCGAAATGATCACGGAAGTTTGATTATTGATGTTAGTTTTTGTAGCAATAACAAACGCTGCTTGCGACGCGGTTTGAGCGGTGCTTGGGAGGAATCCGGGGATACATAAACACAGCTCGTGTCAACGGCCGGAGCTTTGTTCCCCACCCTCCCCAGGCACACGCCTTTTAGGGCTACCAATTTTTTTTTTGTAAATTTAGTGTGAAGATTTTGAATGGATATTGCTGCAGATAGTTTTAAGAAAAATGAGAATGTCACTATTTTTGCGTGATTAAGCGAAAACTGACGTTATGTCGTGGAAGAGTAATTGCTATTTGAACGGTTGTTTTAGTTAAAAGAAAAGAAAAAATGGTTTCGTTTAAACATAGAGTAACGCTGTCACCAAGTAAGATGATGTAAAGAAGTACTAAATAAAATTGCTAAGGAAATTAAGGTTTCCTTTGATCCCAGCCCTTTGAAATAAACAAGTAGGCCAACAACTTCTGCTCAGTACTTATGCTATACCACGATTTTGTACAAACCTAATTAATTGCCAGTCGCTGGAAATTTTATCAAAATTTAGTGTTAAGCTTAGTTATCTTTGGTGATTCCAAATTGTATGAAATTGTCAACTGAACGTTCTATTATTTTTTCTGCAATACGGACTATGTATCTATAGATCGATTGATCACCCACCAGTGTAAAGCAAGGTTTATGGAGTCTAGAAGAAAGAATAACAATATCTGTCTGTGTGCGAAAGTGTCAGTTGAAAGGTGTTAAATAGTTGGCGCTGCTGGCGCTGCAGTGCAAAGGGTTCCATTTTAGAGCTTTTTATCACGTTAAACACACTGAATCGCTTCACGTTTTCTCACACCTGTTATTTGAGGATTACATCTTCTAAATTATTTCAGAAATTGTTGCTACTCTAGCTCCACTCTGGAGAGATTTGGCACTGTTACTTACCACTTACGCGGGGTTGCACAAACCAGACTTTAAGTTTTAAGCCTCAAATTAACTGTTAATTCAGAGTTTGTAGTGTCAAAATGTATATGTCGGCGGCCGATCGTAAAATCCACCAGATCATGAAATTCCTAGGCATATCGTGAAATGGCGCCATTTCATTAATTGGCTAAAGGACATCCGCCATATCGTTCAAAACTCACCGCTTGACGATTTGCCTAGAGACGTTTAGGCAGATCATGAAATTCCTAGGCATATCATGAAACGCCGCCATTTCATGATTTGGCTAGTTTAGGCAGATCATGAAATTCCTAGGCATATCATGAAACACCGCCAAATCGTTTCTGGCACTTCGCCGGCCGCTGCCGCGGCACGCTCGCTTCGCTCGCTCGGCACGTGCGTAGTGGTCACAATTCATACTAACCACTCCTCGCTTCGCTCGTCGTACCTATTTTTTCCTTTATTTCAGCATATCACGATATACCCCGTATAAAGCTAGGAATATCGTCGAATGCGTTGTTCTAATCGATCTGCCGTATTGTTTCCCAGGCACATCGTGATATGCCTGGACAACTTTTAGGCATATCATGAAATGACGCCATTTCACGATATGCCTAGGAATTTCGTGATCTGGCGGATTTTACGATCGGCCGCCGACATATAGAACTGTCATCCCTAACCCTGGTTTAACGATTGACTTTTTAACCCCTGATTATGTATGTGGTCCTTACAACTGGACGCGTTTGCAACATCCGTAACAGATTGTTCTCCTTCCCTATAGTGTCTCTTCAAAACTAGATTGAAAAAAAAAAACAGTTCGTCTTAAGTCATAGACAACCCTAGCCGTACCCTCGCGCCGTAGGGAAGCGATTTCAAGGGTGGCTTGGCTACAATATTTCCTTCTCCGATAAGGAATTAAGGCCGCCAAGACACATCAGCGATAATAACTTTTATCACGCTCCGTTTTAAATGAACCCCTGATGACTTTATTACGTTAATTGACTGCTTTTCGTTTTGTTACCCTAAACTTTTGACGAAGATCGTCATTAGATAAAACGGGTTAGGTGTTTCAGTAATTTTATTCTCAAAGTGATTATATCATTTTCTAATACGATAAGTCGAAATGAAGCATGTCCGCAAGGGTAACGTGCATTCAGTATTTAGCACCACAGTTGCTGGAAGATCTGCAATACGTCGTCAGTTAGTGGAAAATTATTTAGCATAATATGCCGCTAAATATATGTACGTAGGTACAGAAAGAAAACTAACAACAAAAAAACGTTAAAATATGGTTGAAATGTTTGGAATTCTTAACGCGTTGACGTCTACATACGAGGACTTGTGATGCCGTTAATTTAAAATAGTTAAAAAAACAGACAGATATCTTGAGATTTTTCTGTTTGTAGGTAATGGTTATAAGTAATCAGCATAATTATTTTAACACATAGGTACATCAGGCCTGGAATGCGCCTGCGACTCATATTGCGGGTGGCTGTAGGCGGCAATATTGTGTCATCAAAAGACCCGCTTATGAATAAAAAAAAAACGAAAAAAAAACGCATGCGGTGCGGTATCGCGCGTTATAGACCATGCCGATAGACTCACGAGTAAGTTCGCGTATTTCTGATTTGACGAGCTTTATTATCGCTCGTGTGTCACTTGAATTATCGAACTTGGCAGAACAACATTCCAGCAAATAGCTCGTCGAGTGAAAAGTACGCGAATTTAACACAAAAGCCACCGCAGTTTGATAGTCATATAGGTGAAATATTGCAAAACAATCTTAAGGCTTTAGCAAGAAGGGGTGAAATATTACAAAACTAATAACAAGTGCAGACTGTTCGTAAATCTCCGCGCCGTGACGTGAATAGAGTGAGACGTTACGTCTGTTCGATCGATCTCGGACGCTGTCTCCCTCGCAAAATTAACTTATTACTTTATACAATTTGCTCCGCGGTTCTTCGTTTCATACTTTATGATGTCTCTTTATAAACAGATTTCATTGATGTAATACCTACTTTACCTACTCGTAACATAAACGTAAACATAAGTAAACTTCATTTGAAGTACAGTCAGCAACAAAGATACACATACCTACATGACCTTCAGGCAATTAAGTCCTGTATACATATTTTTGGCTCTTCGAACGTAATCTATGTATATTTTTGTTGCTGACTGTACCTACCTATACAGAATTGAATGTATACACTACTTACGAGTACATAGTGTAATGCATACCCCAAACTGAACAGAACAGTGGAAAAAAAAAAACGCGAGTTGAATTCAACCAACTAACATTCCCTAGCAATCAGCCATATTGTCAGGCGGACACGCGACACAGAAGTCTCAAAAATAATGATAATGGTTATTTTGACCTCACGATCGGAGTCCTCAAGTCTGTGCGTAATCGGCAGGCCAGTCAGCGGAAACGCGGAAGCGAGATATCTAGGGGGCGGGTGATATATCGGCACATTCCCTAAGAAATATCGCCGAACGCACGCGATATAAGTAACGTCCCTTGTATGCGAGATGTGGCGATGTAGCGGCTTCTTGCTCCCTGCCCTTTGTGAAAAATTGCGAATATAGAACCACAGACTTGTGATCATAAATTGAATTACAATAAAGCTGGCTCTAATGCATTGTGAAACACATCCCTATGGTGAAAGTCATACATTGGACGTTGTGTTATTTAAAATTTTTGTTCAATCTGCTGTATTTCTGTTAAGTTAATTGTACATATTATTTTTTTGTATCAAAATTATTATTAAACATTATCAATAACAGTTCAGAGAGGTAATGCTGCCAGTGTCTTGGGGTCAATGACTGAGGCAGAAAATTTGGATGTTTTTTTTTTTGTAATATTTGTTTAGTTTATATATAGTTTTAGTTAGTTGATTATAATTATAACTTACATCATAATTTATATTATTCAGAAATATGTATATTGTGAAATTCTATTTCAAAAGGAAAAGCTAATGCACACTGACAATTATTATTTCATCTATATATGTAGTTTACTTTATAATATTTATTTATTTATTTTTAAAAGTGAAACATGGACTGCAAACTGTGATACCTATAACTAATTCACTTTCTGATGTACTTAGGTACTAGTAATAAATTTTATTTGCGGCTGGGCGTTTTGGTGTACAGACGTAACTTTTTTTTTCAATATGGCTTTTCCTACTCAGAATCAAGACCACAATCGATAACGATAGTTTAAAAAAATGTCCTAAAAAAAGACAGTTTATTTACGTTTTTTTAATACGTGCTCAGTATGAGCGTAACAAAACTGACTCATAAAGTTATGTATGAAATAATGGGGACACTTTTTAAGTTATTGGAATCGATTGTGCTCTTGATACTGAGTAGAAAAAGCCATATTTTTTCGAAAAAGAAAAAAAGAAAGGGACATCTGTACACAAAAACGCCCGGCTACGTCCATAATTATAAATTAGAGTTAAATTAAGTGGCTGATAAATAATTGATTAACTTATTCAAAAGGGTTTATCGTGGTTTTAGAATATGTTACAGACGCTTGGTTAGCGTGTCATAAATAAGAAGATATTTTGTATGAGACGCCGCATTTTACACGAGAAAATGTTCAGCGAACGTGGATAGAATTAAGTGACAAAGTAACACTTAAAACTACGCTTTTCACTTCGATTAAAAGTTTTTTTTTAAAGTACATAATGTATAATATGCATTCCACGCTGAATTCAAACAACGTGAACTCACGTTGTTCACGTTGTTTCACGTTTTTCACGTTGTTCAAAGTTACGGTTTATGTATAGCATTTTTATTTGTGTGCAGAACCGTAAAGACAAGGAGTTTAAGATGGGCATTTAAGAATTTGGTATTTAAGTAAAACATTCTAGTTTTCATTGTAACTACTCTTGCAAAGCTCCTTTACCCCTCGGTAAAGAAATCTCGGTACCTAAATACTTCATTTAAAGCCCAGGCAGCTCATGCCCAGGTAATACTTATACCAAAGATTATATAAAATATCGTCTCTTATAATAGGGCTTAGGATTTTGTCCTTTGAGAGCGCGTTCAATCGTGAGTCATTGATTTCTGTGTTATTGTGGTATGATGGTATACGTAGTGCCACCAGAGTTGAGGTCATGCACAAAAGAACATGTCGTGTAATGACAGCAGGATTTTGACATTAACTCATTTATTCTCATTTTGTGCAATCATTTCTTTCTGTAGCTATGTGTGTAATCACTCACTTCAATTCTCGTGGCTCTACCTACGAGATGTGGTCACGTTACGACGCTACAAGTATGACAAGTAAAATAATATTTGAACAGTACAATACATTAAATAATGCTACGTTTCATTCTAAAAATGATATATGTGTAGTTCTGGTTCCGCAATGCAGTGAATGCATGGGGTAGCAAGAATAGCGAGCGGTGGCGTATGCTGCGGGGGTCGGGCGGCCTACTCGCGTATAGCGAATGGAGTTCGTTTTACTACTGCTTATACGACCGCACTACTACCGACTCGTGTGAGAGCTGAGTCGCAACCCGCGATAAGAATATAAAATAATAACTTCCCGGGACTATTTTCTAGATCCTATGTTTTCAAAAAGTTTTAGTTAAAATATCAATAAAATTTGACTAAATTTACGTGCAAAATTTATTTTGAAAAAATCTTGAGCAAACCTGAATACACTTGCGAAGCAGTTCAATAATGTCTGTGAAGTTCCCAATCCGCACGCGCGGCTCGAGTGAGAACTATAGTTTATAGGACAAGCCCTCTCAATATAAGAAAAAACTTTTTCCCAGCAGTGGGACTCATACATAAGCTGAAGAGAGAGAAAAGTAAGCTAGAAAAGGTTCTACATCAAATCTTGCTGTCAAAATTCATTTATAATCCCTACTATCCATACTTCCATACTTACTAATATTATAAATGCGAAAGTGTGTGTGTTTGTATGTTTGTGTGTATGTTTGTCCGTCTTTCACGTCGAAACGGAGCGACGGATCGACGTGATTTTTGGCATAGAGATAGTTTATGGGCCAGATAGTGACATAGGCTACTTTTTATCCCTGAAAAATGCACAGTTCCCGAGGGAACAGCGCGCGATAACCGAATTCCACGCGGGCGAAGCCGCGGGCAGAAGCTAATCCCTACTAATATTATAAATTCGAAAGTAGCTCTGTCTGTCTGTTACGCTTTCACGTCAAGACCACTGAACCGATTTTGATGAAATTTGGTATATAGGTAGTTTGAACCCCAAGGATCAACATAGGATATCTTTTATTCCGGTAGAGGGCGCCACTGCGCGATAACTTAGATCCGCGCAGACGAAGTAGCGGGCATTAGCTAGTTCAACATAATTAATTATTCAGGATAATACTGAATAAAGTCTACATAATACCACGTGTACAAATTATAATTTCAAGGGTTCATTCACACGTACTTACGGATAAAGAGGTGCTCAGACATCTAATCTAAATCGTGCATTTGCATTTTATGTTCTTACGTAAAATCTGGTATTTTGTTTTCCATAACTTTACTCTTATATTTTTATTGGTAGCGTAATAAAGGGAGACGGGCGGATGTTGCCGATTTAGCTGTAACAGCGACATGGCTTTCAAATTGATTGTTCTCGACACCAAAATCAATAGTAACGATTTTATTATTGGAGATAGGGGGTCGCGCCCTCAGTAGCAAGAAATAAGTTCGGCCGTACTAACGAGATTTACTTCGCCGACGTTTCGTAATAGCACTCGACGTAAATATTTGTTTTGGTTTCGTAATCAAACATTGTTGCTTACGCTAAATTGAATGGTAATAATGTCGGTTTTTAATCAGGAGGGGTGATTTAGACCATTTAGCTAGGTCAATATGGCGAACTCAAAAAATATTAAATATCAACCCTTTCTTATCAACCCTTTTAGGTACCTACCTAACAATTTTATAATTGTGTATTGTATTTTAATATATGAAAGCAGTTTTTGTTGGCACTAAAACCTTATTTTTTTATGACATTCTCTCCTCGAAATGATCTATACTATAACACTGAGTTGTTTCTGATATTCTTAAATTACAAGCTCAAGATTTATAGTACGTACTTATTCATATTAAAGTAACATAAAAAATATAATTGTTTCAGGATTTACTTTGTGAAAAGAATTATAATATTTTTACTTCGCTTTTCTGGCACAAACCATGCACTACAACTACGTCTGTGCACAAATATATATGATCATATACAGAAACCGCCCTCGTCCTCTTCCACATAAAACAATGCATATGTTAGTCAGGCCCAACTGCTGTCACAAACTCTACCCGAAATGTTAACACGTTTATTAACAAAGCTCCAGATACCCGAGCATAAACCAAATGAAAGTGGTACAATAATCAGAAAACATTTAAAGCCTCTCTAAACTATTCACATTATTATTCATTCAGCTATTGTTCATTCAGCTACACTCCTATTTTTAATTTTATTTTTCCCGTTTACGTTCACATTCCTTTATGTCTATAGCAAAAGTAACGTGACAACTCGCAGAAAATTTTACAGTTGGACTCAAAGCATTCGTTTAAATGTTGACGTTTATAAATAAGTCAAAGTATGCTTCTTTCTGCCGGTTGCCCTTGAACTGTGCGCGCCGAACGAAATGTCTGATGATTTCTCGTAAAGCTATGAGTCTAAATATATTTACCTGATTGTACAGTTTTTTCATATTTAACGTTTTAACAGTTTTAATGTTTCTTTCTCACGACAAGCATAGTCTTGCTTGTGTTGGGTTTGGGCTAGATAACGAAATAAGTCGTTCAAGATTGCGTGAATTTTAGAGAATGAGATGGCAAATTCTTCATGTTGTGCGTTTGGCTCTAAGGTAAAAAAATAAGTCAAATAGTTATTAATATGCCTAAATTGATTTTTTTTTATTTGTATGAAACGTAATATTTCTCCACAAAATGACATCAACTTTTCAGCTGCTGCTGCTGCTACCTAGTGCTAATAACGAGCAGGCAGCCAATATAATCCCTCTTTGCCAACTCATAACACTTAGCCCTTACATAGGTGTCTCATAATGTCTACTTTAAGATAATTAGTATTCCACAGTGTTCATTCTCTAGGTAACTTAAATAATAATGACCTCGTTATTTAGCCGGGGACGCATTAACGGTGAAAACCCAAATGCTTGAGGCATTTCCGCAGAGCGAGGAGTTGGCAGTCATATAACAACATTACTGCGCCTTCACGCTCTCGCTCGTGGAGAGGCCGTCCTAATATATGCAGCAACGGCTCGCAGGGGACACCAGTTAGCATAAACCCCACATTTCAAGACGGGAATCCATGTCTGGGCGGACACACGACGGGCAAAGTAAAATAAATATTCCGTGCTATTTGGTTCGTCTGCAAATAAATTGAGCCACCGACACGTTAGTAGATTCGGTCTTTAAAACACTGTCTCCTCGTAACGAAACGACTGAAGCAAAATCAAACATGTCCTCTCAGTAGCTACGTACAATAGGTACACCTATAATAGGATTCTCGTAAGACTATTGTTATCTTTTGACCGATATCAGTTGTTGCCATAATATGAGAGCTTTCAGTTAAGAACATCTTTTTGAAGATTAAGGTTTTATCGCGTGTATGGGCGACTATTTAGCGTTTTGCCGGCGTTAATGTTATGACAGATGTTTTTATGAAATTTTTATGAAAACTTAATTTAGTGCGATTAATTTCTTTGCGACTTGTCTTTCCGCTGTGCTAATAAATCGAATGCTAATGACGTTACCGAGAAGTCAAAACCGTCGAATATTCGCCCTTATGTTATTTGTATACAAACTTAGCATGAGTCACACAAAATTATTATAACGACCACTAGTAATTACTAATTAGCTGTCAGCTCTTCGGTTGTGTAAATGTCTGCAAGCTGAAATTTTATTAAAATAACTTAGTGAATCGTAACTTACTTAGTAACCTTGCAGTTATTTATTTAGGTAATCCAATATTTGACAATATTTGCCGATGTGACATTAATTATTGATGAAACTCACGCTTATCTTATGTATGACATAAAAACAACCACCCTCGGAAAACACGGACAATAATTCAAATACTTACAAACGTTTTCAGCAATAGTATCGGTGCTTACATAAAGTCTATCAAAAGACGTTTGCTATACCAAACTTAAATTAAAACACCCAAAGTGGAAACGTTATGATCGAACTTAAATACCAATCTCGCTTGCAAGCACACGACACATACGAGCACTTTAACTTTAGTTATTTCGCAAACTATCTTAAGACCGCTATAGTAAAAATTTGATGGTACACCTGTGTGTAAGTGGTTAACTCGGGCTAGTTTGTTGCATTCTAAAGGCACTCGGACCTCCTATATCTGTTTTCCGGGGCGAGCACGTAAGTGAATAATGGAGTTTCCTCGCAGTAGTGCCCTAATAGCTTGTTTGCGTGGTAGAGTTTTAATTGGCCGCCATTGTTGTCAGCCGACTCAATATTACGATTTGTTTAGTCGATCAGATTATAGTTTAGAGCTATTGTGAAGCGCTAAACGAGTATAATTTATTGCCGATCGTTCGGTTCTGACGATTGTAGTGACCTATATGCCGCCGGTCGATGACTAAAATTCTTTAAAAAAATATTTTATTTTTGTTTGATAAGAATTTACACGAATTTAATTAATTAAGCTAGCATGAAACAGCGTTAAAAAAATTGTAGTGATCAATATTGAAAATATTTTAACTTCGTTTTAATAAAAGGCCGGCTGTTCTCAGCATGGAAAACAAGACTGGAAAAGTTAATTGGTAAATTTCGTTGAAATTATTACGATGCATGCAAACTGCAACGTACAATCACGGCTATGCTTCAGCGAGGTCGCTTGTATTAACTGCACTGTAAATTTTATGTGCAGTAATACTAAACTTGTAAGTTGTGCTCACAGTATATTCCCTAGACAGTTGTTTTGCTGCAATTTGAATCCTTTACTTTGTGTCAAATATTAGTATTCAGTTCGTATTTTATTCAACTAGATCTATTTGTCTTTCTGTTTTCAACTAGCCCTGGGGTGGAATTCTCCAACACCCATCAGTGGTCGTGTTTAGCATTGTGGAACATTGTTTCTATAGTTTTAGGTAATATTGCTATAGTACAAGTTCCTTGTTGATACATAGTCGTCCTGATGGATGACATACATATAAACATGAGAAGTGTGCCCACTGTGAACGAATCCCACCAGGACATACATAGTTATTATTTATTAAATAATGTAACACGCCTGCTAATAAAACATGGAAAAGAAATGTATAGATTCAACTTCTCTCGGAAAATAACACGCTTCCTTTTCATAAGAAATTGCGTGAATCCCTTGATTTATGGTGCTTTTACGTTGCACCACCGCAACAAACATTATTCTTACTCTGTCACACACAGATTTAATAATACAACTGTTTACGTTTAATTGTACGCGTTAAAGTAAATATATTTTAACAAAAATATCGCAAAACCAAAATGAGTTCTCTTTATAAAATGCAAATACAATGGAACGTGAGCGGAAATACTGGATTGGTGGCATATAAATTAAACACAATATTGTGGTGTTTTGGTTAAAATGTGTTATTGTTCTGTTTGATTCAAACGCCTATATTAAAATATAACACTACCTTTATTTTTTAAAATTTGTCCTTAAAATATCCCCGTTTTGCCCGAACACTGCCCGAAGGAGGGTTATTATAGAGGGTTAGTATGATTATTTGTAGTTTTTCTGCATCAGTTGACCGTGTCTTTTGAATAATCTTTCTCATGCCAAATAAAATGAATTGAATTGCATTAGGGAACAAGGAACATGTTTTCAGAAAATAGCTGGATTATAAAGTACTTTGTGGGCGTATTTTAAGATCGCCTAGTGAGATAAAATTTAAGGGGTGAGTTAGGGGAATAAGGCTAAGGCTCGGCACAATCAGGCAAACTTAAAATATTTAAATAAAATCACGAAAAGCTGTGCTTTAAAAATACTTAAAACGGCCGTGATATGGCTCAGTTTGTCTAAGGGGTTCACTGCCGAAAGTGTAATAGCACAATGGTGCGCTATATAGCCTGTTTGTTTTGGTTGGTTATCGCGCTTGGCAACGAAGTTGCTGAAGCTGTACAGTAGCTTTTGTTTATGCGTTCGTTCCGCTACACCGAGGTTTATTGCGTCCGCTTTGTCGTCAGCTGTGCTTTCCGCCGCATAAAACCCTTAACACTAAATTGGCCTGTCCAGCTTTAAAAACTTAAACAGGTATGGCTTTTAACGTCACTTCTTACCCTCCACCTGAAGTACCTATATTAAAAATTACCCTCGCAAATTACCATTCACACAAAACAGCTATTTAAATCGGCGTTATAAAGATGTGCATTTACATTTCTATAGCGCTATTGTGAAGCTCGGGTTGTTTTCCCAGAAGGGTTATAAAAAAATGGGGAGTGATTTTGAAGCTGAGGAAAGATTGCTTAAATTGTAACCCTCGGAGTCATTGCACGCGTCCTCTTCGCAAAATACCCTTTTGAGACGTCTGCGAGGGACGTGAGTTTTATAAAGCACTTGAGGCAGATGATACCTACAATCGCGAAAATTTCCTCGTACGCTTAACACTTGTTTTTTTGTCGCTAGAAAATGAAGGGTTGTGCCTGTAACTTATGTATACATGGTGACGCTGAAATCAGGTTTCTCTCTAACTACTAATGAATGTCAACGGACTTCACTCTATATATATGTACCTGTACGAGTGCAAGCACGAACCAGTACAATGTAAAGAAGAAAGATCCACTCATCAGACCTTGACTGGGTAGGTAGATACATAATTGAAGTTCCATGGAAAAAAATCAATACTCTGGACATCTTAAAATCTTCGAGACGCGATTGTGATTATTTTCATGTGTCATGTCGTAATCTGCACCTTATCCGCCCTAAGTGAAACTGACTAAAAGCAAATTTTCTTCCACAACCTCTAATTGGATCGTTGAATACATCCATTGAAATTTCTCTCAATTGTGTTTTTTCATAATTTTCAACTCACCGGCAATTTCTTTTGGGTTTAAAAGACGTTACCATGCTCGTTTCGTTACATTTCTTGCGAGATTAGAGCGTAGAAGGAAACAATTATTAACCTAATTTCACTGTAAAAGTCTGGATGAGAGAGTATGAAAAGGTTAATTGTTACAGAAATAGGATGCCTCGATTTGTGTGCGGTCAAGAACTTTAATCCCTGACTCACCACGGAACTATTTAACAATAAACGTCATATGTGACATCGCATTAATTAACAAGGAAAATCGCAATGACTTTTCCTTTGAAAAGGTTCCGTGGTGGGTCAGGAATTAAAGTCTTTGCACCGTACTTTGTGGGTCTCTACCAATAACATTTAAAAATTATGATCCTTAAGAGTATTCCTACAAAAATAACGCTGTCCCGAGTTGGTCTTAAATGTCAGTTTAGTACGATATATCAGGAGAAGTTGAAGTAAAACGTACAAGAAAGTTTGCCCCAAGTAAAGCTGCGCTCTCGACGGCTAGGGTTGGCAGAATTGTTAACCGTAACATATCGCATGACATTCGTTTATGGTCGAGAAACTTTCTGAAAAATGCACCTCGTTTCAACGAATCACTTTACATGACTTATGCCGTGGGTATTGGATTCAATCCGGATATACTCGTAGTAAAATGGAGTATGTTGAGATAAAAATGGAGGCGGCCCTAGTGACCCCGCGTATGAGGCGAGCTCGGAGGCTAGCTGATGAGTTTAGGAAGTTGCTCCTTATAAGAGCTTGGTTCCGCAGCGGGCGTGTCTCGAGCGCTAAACGATACGTGTTCTACCGCCAAAAAACTTTATTCTTCTTGGATACTTTCAATATCGCCGGTTGAAGGATGGTTGAACGTGTTCAAGTTTATTAATCGAATTATTAACTCCTTTGATAGTTCACACCGACTGCTATTTGCTTATTTTTTATGATGATTTCTATATTTTTCTAACGCTTGTCCGCAGGAACAATTTGTATGCCGAATTTTATCCAAATCCATTGAAAGCAGTTTTTGTGTGATGGATGAGTAACAAACAACCAAACATTCAAAATTTCGCATTTATAATATACCTAATATATTGAGTAAGGCACTGAATAAAATCTTAATTTAAAATCATAGAAAAATCCCAACATGTTTTGTACATGCCTAAAATTACAGTTTTATATGAACTGACAAGACAGTGTTAAGTTAACAACACATTAAATGGATGTCTAAAGAGTTTTTTTTTGGTAACACGATACGGCATTACGTTTTTGAATACTGAAAGCTTAGTTGACAAATAAATATAAGATACTCATATGTATATTCCGATGTGTGAATATGAACCACACTACATTTATCAGGGGTTGTCAACTTGTGTCGTGGCACCCCGGGGCACTCTGATTTTCTATTTTCTTCCCGTATGTCATATTGTACGCATATTAATTTTACCGAGGCACTTTTGATGAGGGTACTTACAATACCTGTACTTACATAAATAAGTATAGTACAATGCAATGTTATGCTTGTCATAACGTTACACGAACGAATTCACCCACACCTTAATCCCAGGGGTGGTTGCCAGAATTACATGAAACGGTTACCATTGTGGTGGACGGCTTAACATGACCCCTGCCCGCAGAACGACCGCACCGACGAACGTTTGTTCAATTAATACTAATTATTATTATAAACCTGTAAATGGGTCTTTTTTATTTGTCAATAAATATAAAAACATGTGTAAAGGAATTATAAGTAGGCATTTTTACATAATTTTCTCTGAAAGAAAATATGGAAACAAATCAATTATAAAAACACTATGCCGTCCAATGTACACAAAGAAGAGAAAATTGCGCTAACTTTAGAGGTATTTTCATTTTCGTCGGCGCTTTAAAGACCACGCCAATTTATTTAAAATGTTCATTCTTTTCCCAATAAGTATACTTAATTGAAAAGATTGAATTTACTGACTTGAGAAAATTTGGCGTGGGCTTTTAGGTTAACTTTTGTTTTTATAGCTTGGATACATGGTTGGGCTAGTTAGATTAAAGAAAAACTATTAAAAGCTTTTCATCCGAATTTTTGATTAAAAAAGTGTTCTTTGTTTGACGCGTCACACTTTAACGATCAACTTAAAAATATTCAGGGATGTTTAGCCAACCCAATCTTAAAATCTGATGAAATAATCTAGTTAAATTGGAAAACATCTTGTGCTAATATGCGTATTAAGAAGTGATAACGTTGGCAAAGATGGCGGGTCGCAGCCGCGGCCGAGACGGCATTATCGATTGGGCGCAGCGGGCGCGAAGGCGCAAAGTTTTGCATGCGCTCCCCTTGCCAGACAAATTACCTGACTTTTGTTGTTTCCACTAGGTATACAGAATGTTACAAAGAATATTAATTATAAAAGTTTAAATGGAGTGTGTTAACCACCATTGAATTGTAAATTTAAAAAGTTGGTACGAAAATAAATCGTTTTACCAAGTATGTAGATGTTCTTTGAATTAATTTGATTATTTTTTGGTCTTTTTGCAGTCACAAATAGGACATGTGTACTGTACATACATACTATATTATCCCATGACGAAGGACGGGAAATTTTACGCAAATGTACGCTAATCATTGTACACTCATCACGTCACACTGGATTTACAGAAGCACGATTTAGGGGCTCCAGCGGGCGTTGCAGTAAATACGCCACAATTTCCATCTAATTACTAGAACGGCTTCATTAACAGAAGGACCTGCGCCAATACGTGACTGGAAATTTCCAGGCATTAATGTGAATTCTTATGTAAATTTGCAACATTTTTTGTCATAACTGGATTAGTGAGGGCGGGTAAACATTTCTACGAAAGGTCAGAGAGTAAGCACTGTCGGAAATGGGCGCATTGTTAGATCGCAACATATTGTGTTCGGTGTGTGTATGGCGACGGGCTAGTGTGGGTTAAAAATAGAGCGGACCGGACGTTGAACCGGTGTCGTCCGGACATCGGAGTAATGGAAGTGTCCCATTGCGTTCAGCACGAGTTTACGCGACTAATAAACCAGTTTTCCTGATTTCAGAATGTTTCAGACGCGTCTTTTACCACGCCTTGCTACCTATTTCTTCCTTGTTTCTTTACCCTTAACCCGTCTTTAGTTAATTATGACATGCATGTATATCAGGTGTCGTGTAAAGAGCCGAGGACCATCTAAAGTAAAATTCTACACGTGGTCTAACGCCTCTGCCTGGTAAATTTAGAGATAATTATTATCAGATATTTAAAGTGGGTTAATGGTTAAATACTTTGTAATTTTTAGGGTTCCGTACCCAAAGAGTAAAAACGGGACCCTATTACTAAGACTCCGCTGTCCGTCCGTCCGTCCGTTCGCCCGTCTGTCTGTCTGTCACCAGGCTGTATCTCATGAACCGTGATAACGAGACAGTCGATTTTTTTACAGATAATGTATTTCTGTTGCCGCTATAACAAAAAATACTAAAAACAGAATAAAATATATATTTAAGTGGGACTTCCATACAACAAACGTGATTTTGTGGCTTTTTTGCTCGATATTAATAATGGTAGCAGGTAGACACTTGAAGTTTATACTGTGTAAATTTAATGTCATCTTTGTGTAATGTTGACCCTAATGCTGTCACATCAGAACTAGTTCAGTGTATTTTTAACCGACTTCAAAAAAGGAGGAGGTTCTATGTTCCAATGTTTGTATTTTAAGTAAAAAGCTCACCCTGAAAACCAGCGGGCATTAAGCTATAAGTGTGGCCCTTAGAGTATATATAAGCAAGCTTGCTTATGTATACTCTAAGGTGTGGCCCTTATTTGCGTTTCCTGGGACGTTAAAAATAAAATTAATGCCGATTTTACGAAAGGATTATTTTCCTTCCTCGTTTTACTTAATCTTCTTAGTTATTAAAAGTTCCTCATCATTTTTACCTTAATTGCGAAAACCAGGTTGATTCATAAAGGCATTTAACGTGCATAGCTGCTGGTTATTAGCTGCACTTGGCGTAATGAACGGCTACTGCTGCTCTCGTACCGTGGGCGAGTGTATATCATTAGTTGAACAGTTCTACGTTCTGTAGCATTAGCAGTATGGTCGTTCTATATCATTAGCCGCCCGTGTGCAGTGGGCACGTGCTGTAACGACCTAACGACAGGTGTTCATTGTGAACACGCTTTATGGGCCCCTCTTTGTTATATAGCGCTATCCGTAAACTTTTATAGAGTATCCTACAGTAGGAGCCCGGAGGGCTGTTAACTGTTCACGCGTGTTAACATTATCTGGACACGTTATTTTTTTTAACTTAACTCACGTTAACGGCTTTGTTATTAAGAGCATTATTAATTTAAATTCATAAAATATGTATTTATCTACCTAAGTCCAGGAATTTTGCGATCAATATTGAACCTAAGTAGGTTATCGGTATCAGATTAAATCGAACTTTGTCATACTTGTGCTAGTCCAGTGATAATACTAGAATCTCGTAGTCAAGTTCTGGTAGACCAGCCAGCATCGTCTCAGCTGGAAGGAACTCTTCAACTGATAATTGTATTGACCTAAAACTTGGTTCGGATATATAACTTGGATGGCAATGCAAGTATCCATCTACCTATACCCAATCAAATGTAATCAAATGTATGTTATTTTCAAAATTTATTGGAAGTAGGCTTGCTTACCTTTGTAAGCAAGCCTTCTTCCAATAAATTTTGTTTAATATTTTAGTTCCTCAAATAATAAGTTAGTACGATACAATGACTCTTTATTTCAAACCAACACATAGTAAGTATCAGTTTGATACAGAAAAACAGGTATATAGAGATCTCTATTTTATTAAGGAGAGTACATTTTAAAAGATACCAGGACTCAGCAAAAGTTGTTTCACGAGTACGTAATGGCGAAACATCGTCAAAGTAAACTCAACATAAATGTATCGCGTCTTATATACAACCCTTCAAATATTTATTTAGGGCTTCAACTCCTTCATCGCACCATTTTGGTCAAACGCGTCGCTCACCAAGTAAGCGATCAAAGCGATATCCTTTGTGAGGTCCTCCAATCACACTTATGATGAGATTTTTCCGAGCTCATCTCTAACTAATGCCGCCTTTGTTGTAGCATTATGATCACGATACATACACTTACATTGCGTGGAGTGGAGAGCACTTGAGTAAGTAATTCGTACGTAGCTTTTGTTTTACGTGACTTGACGTGCGTGGGTTGAGCATTGTCCGTAAGTTCCGAAACTTGTCTTGGGTACTCTAAGGTGCCCTTTACATTATTGCGTGGGGATGTGTAAATCAGTAAACGTAATGCTATTTTGAATTCTCGTTTACATAAATTTTAACTCATTTAGAGCCAAAACTTATCCATTACATTGATTATACATGAGTTAATTGATTAGGTTTATTTCTAGTGAACGTAAAATTAACGCCATTTCGGGTGCAACTGGTCTCGATCCCTAAGCTAACGAAAATGAAATTAGGGATCCCTTTTGGTCCGTTTACAGTTCAACTTTGCACTGCCTAGTTATGCAATTCGATTGAAAATTTCCGGCGTTCATACATTTTGATTAATGATTTTGTCAATTCTCGACGCCCGTTTTGTGTCGTTGTCGGGGCGAGGCGAGGGAGACGGCATCGGCGAAACTGTCAATTGCACGTCTTTTCAGTTAGACGAGATTTCATTGTGCGGCGGCGGGCCGCCTTCCCTACAGAGCGCTGCCACCGCCCCGAGCGACCGTTCACGTAAAATTGGCCACTACCACTGTATTAACTTCCGAATAGCATGACAGCAATTTTAACTAAAGTACAAGATTTTATGTTCCCAATTTCACGGACGAAACATTTTCCACTAAACTTTGTTAAAGAAACACCGATAAACTGTTTGCGGCATTTTTATGCGCGAATTAAACGGCGGAATGTGCCTTAAAACAAGTCAAATAAAGGGATTCGTGGGCGTAAAAATAGATTATAGAGCAATAAGTAAAGAGCTTTATTGTTTTCTTGTGATGTGGGTTTTGTTTTAGGACTCGCTAGCCTCCTGTTTATTTTTTGGCAAAAACATTTAAAATAATAAACACGTTCCGGTCAGTATGAAAAACAATCCATTTATCATATTTTGGACCCTCCGGATAATTGTATATTACATTGAATGGAAACGGTAGGTGAAAAATGCCACAGTTGTTCATTCTCAGTCAGCGCTTTTGTTAAGGATACCTTTGAAGTGCCTCCGTAGGACTCTTTTAAAGTAAATTAAGTGGTATAGTTTTCGTAGGTGATGGAAGCCCGTATCGGCCTAATGAAGCCCCGCACTGACTATTTAATTGCCCTATTACGGAAAGGCCCGTATTCCAACTCTGGCGCCCTCAAATGACCCAGCAAATTGACTGAAACACGCAATATTTAGTTTGCTTTCGTTGATCGATTGCAATACGTCATTTTTATGACAGAAGGCCAATCACCAGTTTATTGATATTTAAATACAGCGTTTTTCATAGTCGTATATTCCGTCGAATTATCCTTATAGTACCTAGCTGTTCTCTATGACTTCATTTGTGAATAATTCGTTTATCGCTATCTCAAGGATAAAAAGCAATTTTATGAGATCAAAAGTATGTATATTAATTAATCCAAGTTATAAATTCTATGACAAATTTCATCCAAACTAGATAGTAACGTGGGGGCAACACACAAACTAACATCCTCACATACTTTCATGTTATATGTACCTAACGTAATATTTGTAAGATTTACCAACAGTTAACTAATTTCATCCCTTGTCACAATGATATTTACACTGAAATAGACGCTGTTATAAACAAATAACATTATTTATACAGAGGAGGGGCGTTGAAACGCTGGGCCAGGAATCACATTGATTGACTTTATCTATTTCAGAAGTTAGGGTAGATTTTGTGTAACAAAAGAATCTCACCATTTCAGACACTAAGTACGTAAATGTATAAGCGCCTACGTAGTATTTAGGTATTCAACACATTCGAGCACTGGCTGAGATATATTCGGTTTTAATTTTTGATACCTTGTATAGTCCGTCTGTAGTGTTGTATATTCCTATCTCTTACTATGGATGTCGTACAGTCAACGTCATAAATAAACCACCATAGACCGAGTTCCCATTACCACTCGGTTAAGAGTGTACCGACTTAGAACAGACCTATGATTAGAAGCTTTCTCGATACCGACATATATTTCACGCAGCTCGCTGATGTGATGACACGTTCCTATTCCGCGTTTCGCAAGCATTTAGCATTAGAATTAATTAATGGCAATGGCGCTGACTCTAATTTTAGTAGCAATGTTTCTGCTCTGGTATTTGGAGCGTCCCATAATCGATGAACAAATAGTTCATACCCACAATGTTTTCGATCACTGACCGTGCAATGCGCAATTTCGTACTAACCACCGTTATAATAATGTACGAGTAGGTATACTGGTTAGATTATCATTTATTCACCTAACGAGTCGACTTAGTTTCGGTAGCTAACTTGAGAGCCTCCCGAGAATTGTATTTCTGCTCCACGATAGAACTGTGACCTATTTCAATGCAGCACGAAGGAAGGCATTTCAAGTTTTCAACAACATCGAAAGTCGAAGTAGTTTTGTGTTTTCCTAAACAGACCATATTTGCTTTTGTTTAATTTCTGACTACCCTTTATGCGCGTCTTTGGCCGCGTAAATCACTAGGAATTTTATTGATATTCCGTGATTTAGACATAGACATAGACATAACTTTATTTCGACATCAAACTTAAAATAATACATAAGTTACAGAAAAGAAAAACATTTCGTGATGTCGAAAAGGAATTGACTCAGCATTATTTCGTAAAAATTCTCGTAAAAATTCCACAGAAATTACATCGTGTTTTTCATAAACGTTGCGTAAAAACCGCGACGAATTTTGTCTCTAATCCTAGCTTTTCCTTTTTAGCTAGTCCTTAAATTTAATAATTTTCTGCGAAACTTTTCTTTTTCTGTGTCTTCTACAGTGTAAGTATTAGAAAACTTAAAAAAAAGATGGATGGAATCGGCAAAGTTGTACTCGAGTTATTTATGACGTTTCCAGGAGAAACAGGGATTCATTTATACATTACGAGTATATAATATTAAAAATATAGTTTAACCATTTTTTTTTTGTTTTCAGGTATGATTCCGAGTTCACCGAGATTTTTAATCAAAAGGAAATGGGTCTAAGTATTATTGAATATTATAGAAGTCGCTACAAAATGGTCACGTAAAATTTTATTTCCCTCTCCTACGCGCATTTGTAGAGTTATGTAGAAAAGTAACCAGATATTATTACGTTTATTCTTTCAAAATTCTAAATAGGTAGTAGAATTGCGAGTATCTAATCCGGATTCGGTTGAATTTATGGGTCTTGAAATTGGTATCCACGAACGAGGGATAGCAAGCGAACCAAAATGCAGACTAAGTTCTTTGGGCTGCAGGTAATCACAGATCTAGAGCAGCGTAGCTATACCTACGTATTCTGAGTAGGTATACAGATATGAATAATGTGAAATCCGTTTCGTGAGTTAGCTTTAGATAAAAGTTTAATGAGTTTGGGAGAACTAAGCGCGTGTTAAAATTTCGTTTTGATAGAAAAGTTGTCGTTGGTATTAATTTACACTTTATAAAATACGACGAATTCAAACGAAGGTAAATCCAATTTGTGATAAACTTTAAGCGTGCTGTAGAAACTGTTCTTTTTTTTTCGTTTTCCTTCTCTGCCCCCAAGTTTATAAATATATTGGGTTGCTGAAATGTTACTTATGTACCGACCGATTTAATATTTAAATCAGCCTGAAGTCTTGAGATTTAAGGCACTATATCTTCAATAACTTTGAAAATCGTTTGGCAGAATTTTCGTCATTAATCAAGAGTTGTGTACACAATTTCTAATTTTGATTGATCGTCTTGGCGTAGTCTGATGAAAGTATCGTTAAGTAGTGTTTTGCCTCCTCCTCGCCTAAATAAGTCTGCGAATGACTGTTCGCACTGCTCTATTAATTTACTACATTTAACTTAAATTTTTCTTTGCTACAGCCGTACAGTCGGGTCAAAACTAGTCTTTAATTTACTTCATTAAAACATTTGATTGTGCTGTAACAGCTTTGTAGGGTTTCATAGCCAAAATGGCAAAAATGAAACCTTATAGTTTCACCATGTCTGTTCTGTTTATCTATCAGTCCGTCCGCGGCTTTGCTAAGGGACTGTCAATATTAGAAAGCTGTAATTTTGCACGAATATATATGTAAAGTATGCCGACAAAATGGTACAATAAAAATGAAAAAAAAAAATTTTTTTTTTGATCTCCCATAGACGAAAAGTAGGGGTGATTTTTTTTTCTCGTTCAATCTTGTCGTGTGGGGTATCGTTGGATAGTTCTTTTAAAACAATCAGGGGGTTGGTAAAACGATTTTTGATTCAGTGATTCGTTTGCAAAATATTCAACTTTAAAGTGCAAATGAAATGTACAGTCCGTGAGATCTTTAAAAAAACCTTCGGATTTTAGAAGCATGCTTCGGGTATTGACGATGACACGCGATCGTGATACGCGGTTCTGTTCTGTTATCAACTTGCAAAACTTTTCAAAGTTACCGTAAAAAGTTATGTAAAGAATAACCATCAGTACAAAATGAACCTTACTATAATAATATGACGCTTCTTTATCTTTTTCTAATTTTAATACAATATGACTTTTTGTCATGATACAAATAAAACAAAATCAGCATTTTCGAATTCTTCCATCGTCAATTTAAATTGAGAACATCCCGCCTCAACACAGTACTTTTGTTTGGAATTATATAGAGCTGTTGTTATACTGTATCTACTTCTCTTGGGTACGTCAAATGAATTTTTTTGGTCTGCTTTCGTTTTTTATTTTTTTTAATGCACTTTTCGAAATCCCCGGTGCTTCTATAACACGGTCTAGTACCTTATTAAAATATTTACGACCACTTTTTTCTTAAAAATTCAACTTATGTACAAAATATTTATAAATATATTGTAATCAATTTCCAGTGATTGGCTATTTACAGACATACCCTGCTTAAGTTGACTCGCCATGGAAATCAATTTCCGAAAAATAACAAACTAGCTAAATAAATATATGCAATTGGTGGTTTTAACTGCTCTATATACATCAATGAAAACTCAACGATTGCACTCTACGCGTGATGGATTGCTACTGAGTCAAAAAGACAATTGTCATTTTTTACTAACGAATTCTTCCGATTTCCCCCGAAACCCGAAGGGTTTTCTAAAAGCTCACGGATTGTAGAGTGTCCATCCCTATAAAATCTAAACGGGTGGGTTGAAAAATTTGAAAAATTCAGGATGGTAGTAAGCATATCAAACTTACTAGGAAAACTATAACGGTTAAGTTTTCTTGAGAATTATTAGTAGTTTGAGAGTAAATAGCAGCCTAAAGTATAAAATATTCCGTACAAAATACGAAATCCTTAGAAAAATATTACTTAAGTTTTTCGTAATGGCTACGGCACCCTATTTCGGGCGTGTCCGACACGCTCATGACCGGTTTTTGTTACTTAGACAAGCTAAAAGTCAATACTGCAAAATAATTCGTATTCATAAAGTATTCATAGTCAACCAATTAAAATAAAACGCATTGCGTAGGTATTCAACATTCACATCTATTACATTAAATGGACGTCAATAAACGCTCGACATGCATAAAAAAAAGTCAGTGGCAGATAATCTGATTGCCTCAGTCGGTACGGTACGTCGCGCGACCACGAGGAAAGCACGCGGCAGCAGAGCACGCATGCGCCATGCGCAAACAATTTCCAACCCGCCCATTGGAGTAAAGGCCCCACGGTCCAGCGGGGGTTGAGAAGGGGGGACCAGTACCACCTGCGTGAACTTTGCCCGCCTGCACGCTACGATATTAAAACCTACTAGTCCGTGAGCCTAGCCCCCAGGTACCTACGTAACATGACATCACCATAAGATGCCTGGCAACAGGTGGGGAAAGTTGTGCTGAGCTAGAATCAAAAAACTAACGCACTTAAAATTAGCCGGAAGTTTGAGAAAATCCTTCACTTCCGGTCAAAATTTTAAGGTCAATTTACGTCACGTGACATCATTACGAAACACGTGGCATCATGAAGCCCTTTATCCGTAGAGAGGGGCAACACAAGTCTGTCAGTTCTGAAATAGCCGGAAGTGCCTGACAGACTGCGACAAAGGTGACCCCCAAAAACGATTTCCTACGTCATATGACATCGTGACCAAAATTATTACAAAAGTTTCGTAATATTAGTGTCTTTAATAATATATAAGTCTGCCAAGCGTTTTTTAGCCGGAAGTCCTTTAAAAGTGTAATTTTAACTACAAGGAAAATGTAACCGTATCATGTTAAATGAGAATAATTTAACGAATTATGATCGATTAACAAGGATTATCGATTAATTCGTCGTGGTCGGTATATTTAGTATGTAAGAAAATAAAAAAAATACAATCTTTTATGTTATTTCACCTGTCCCGTTGTCTGTAATCAAATCTCGCAAGTATAGTTATTTGGATCTAAGTACTGTCAGTGCAGTGGTTGGATTGAGTTGAAATTTGGCATTGTAATTTATAATTGGTGGCAAAGAATCTGGTCGTGAAATTCCGGTGATCATCACCAGGTCAGAATTGTCTCCACAGGAGAGAACTGTTTAACGGTGAATGGTATAGACTTAAAATTACACGAATGGATTTCCGATAGCAATACAAGTAGGTACAGTCAGCAAAAAAACTTCTACTAAATTATTTTTTTTACGGGAACTAATAGTTTCAGTGAGTTTCAGTAGTGTCAGTTCCGAAATTGCTGGAAGTGCCTGATAGACGGTGGCAAAATAATAAATATAAATAATTTAGTCTGCAATAAAACTTCTACTAGGTAAATATTTTAAGGTCAATTTTCGTCACGTGACAATATTACGAAACACGTGGCATCATGAAGCCCTTTATCCGTAGAGAGGGGCAACATAAGTCTGTCAGCTCTGAAATAGCCGGAAGTGCCTGACAGACTGAGGCAAAGATGACACCCAAAAACGATTTCTTACGTCATATGACATTGCGACCAAAATTAATACAAAAGTTTCGTAATATAAGTGTCTTTAATATTAAATAAGACTGCCGAGCGTTTTTTAGCTGGAAGTCCTTTAAAAGTATCTATCTGTCTGTCTGTCCGTCCGTTCGCGGCTTTGCTCAGACACTATCAATGCTAGAAAGCTGTAAATTTGCATGAATATATATGTAAACTATGCCAACAAAACAGTACAATAAAAATTAAACAAAAATTTTTTTAGACTACCTACCAAAAAAAATTTTTTTTGGTAGGTAGTCTAAAAAATTTGAAATTATACCAAAAGTAGAGCTTTCTAGCATTGATAGTCTCTGACCAAAGGCGCGGACGGACGGACAGACAGACAGACATGGCGAAATGAGTCGATAATCCTTGTTAATCGATCATAATTTGTTAAATTATTCACATTTAACATGATACGATTACGCTTTCCTTGCAGTTAAAATAACACTTTTAAAGGACTTCCGGCAAAATAACGCTTGGCAGACTTATTTATTGTCAAAGACACTAATATTATGAAACTTTTGTAATAATTTTGGTCGCGTGGTCATATTATGACGTAAAAAATCGTTTTTGGGGGTCATCTTTGCCAGTCTGTCAGGCACTTCCGGCTATTTCAGAGCTGACAGACTTATGTTGCCCCTCTCTACGGATAAAGGGCTTCATGATGCCACGTGTTTCGTAATGTTGTCACATGACGTAAATTGACCTTAAAATATTTAGTAGAAGTTTTATTGCAGACTAAATTATTTATATTTATTACTTTGCCATCGTCTATCAGGCACTTCCAGCAGTTTCGGAACTGACACTACTGAAACTCACTGAAACTATTAGTTCCCGTAAAAAAATAATTTAGTAGAAGTTTTTTTGCTGACTGTACCTACTTGTATTGCTATCGGAAATCCATTCGTGTAATTTTAAGTCTATACCATTCACCGTTAAACAGTTCTCTCCTGTGGAGACAATTCTGACCTGGTGATGATCACCGGAATTTCACGACCAGATTCTTTGCCACCAATTTTATATTACAATGCCAAATTTCAACTCAATCCAACCACTGACAGTACTTAGATCCAAATAACTATACTTGCGAGATTTGATTACAGACAACGGGACAGGTGAAATAACATAAAAGATTGTATTTTTTTTATTTTCTTACATACTAAATATACCGACCACGACGAATTAATCGATAATCCTTGTTAATCGATCATAATTCGTTAAATTATTCTCATTTAACATGATACGGTTACATTTTCCTTGTAGTTAAAATTACACTTTTAAAGGACTTCCGGCTAAAAAACGCTTGGCAGACTTATATATTATTAAAGACACTAATATTACGAAACTTTTGTAATAATTTTGGTCACGATGTCATATGACGTAGGAAATCGTTTTTGGGGGTCACCTTTGTCGCAGTCTGTCAGGCACTTCCGGCTATTTCAGAACTGACAGACTTATGTTGCCCCTCTCTACGGATAAAGGGCTTCATGATGCCACGTGTTTCGTAATGATGTCACGTGACGTAAATTGACCTTAAAATTTTGACCGGAAATGAAGGATTTTCTCAAACTTCCGGCTAATTTTAAGTGCGTTAGTTTTTTGATTCTAGCTCAGCACAACTTTCCCCACCTGTTGCCAGGCATCTTATGGTGATGTCATGTTACGTAGGTACCTGGGGGCTGGGCTCACGGACTATACCGTATTTCACGGGATTCAAGTGTCACTGCTCTTGATAATTAAGTGTACCACGTGAGAAATTAGAATTTATGCAAATCTCGTTCGCGTCATATTGTATTATGATTTAAATTTGACGTGAAAATGTGGCCCAACTTGGGAAATTGTCGTAGCATATTCCTAAGTAAATTTGTATGGTTTTTAAATGGGCTTCTATGTTAGTCGTGGTATTTAACTTAAGACCGTTATCTCAAAATTATCTCTTGTCATGTCTTAGACTGGATAGGTACGTATGTATCTTTATTGCATATAAAGATAAAAGTACAAATACACAGAGGACAACAAAGGCGAGCATATTCCTAAAAAGGGAACTCTACCAGCTAACCATAGGTCTTGCGGCTTATACATAAAGATTCAAATACTTAGATAATATCTACAGTCAGCCAATTTGATTCCTAGGCCACCACAGAACCGTGTCGTAATGACATTTAATGTCATTCGATGAACATTTTTACAGAAATATAAATTTTAATTATTTAGGTATTATGATAAGATTCCATGGTGGTCCAGAAATAAAATTTGTTGATAATAACAAATAACCTTCTAATTTATGTATTTTAATCTTATAATCTTCAGTAATCTTTATAAGTATTTTAATTTATTTGGCTTGCTGGCCCCTGGCTATACAGCGGAGAAATGCCGCTGGGGTTATGGGCACTTTTGACCCGGGATGACGCGGAGTGGTAGTTTTTAGTTTACAGCTTAGTTTAGAGTTTAGGTATTTGTCTGATTTTTTTTTAAATAATTAATAATCTATTTATTTATTAATGTGAATTTCATAACAATCATTCTTTATTTAGATATTGCACCGCTATGATGCATATTAGGTATACCTCTAATATGACCTGAGGATGAACTCTGGTTGAGATTGAAACGTGTCAGTATAGTGTGTGTATTTGCCGTCAGGTTTGTGTTATTTGTGTGTTCTTACACAAACATACATTTGTTGTACAGACGTCTTTGTATAATAAGGTCGCGGTGAGCAAGGTTCATTAATCGTTAATATACAAAGTACTCGTAATGCCCGATTCAATAAACTGATTAGTAGTAAATTGACACTTGCCATATTTTCAAAGAAAAGCCTTTATCTTGGCAGACTGATATTATCAATGGGGGTTGGCGCGCGGCCAAACGAAGAACGAAGGCATAAGGGTAGTGCAGCGAGCAGTTCACAATCTACCTAGCTAGCGACAAGTTCTCCTTACTACTGGAGAATTTCCAGGCAGAAATAAGACTACCTTGAATGCTCTATCCTACCCGTATTACAGTCACCAGCACCAATATCTTCTGACACAACAAACGTGCTTAAATATCTGATTCGACTCTATTTCTAGGGCCGGAAGGACGTGTCAGATATTTTTGCACGCTCCGCTGTGGCAGATATTAATGCTAGTGACTGTAATGACAAGGAGAAAAACATGCTCATGTTTGCATGAATGTGTTTGTCTGTTCACAAAAAAAATTTAGCATCGAAACCAAATTATGTATTTGATAAAAAAGCGAATCGGTCTCGCACAGCTAGAGAGATCTTTGTACAAATTTTAAAGCAAGATTAAAATACGAACATTTGTCTTGTCATAGTACCTACCTACTTAAATAGTTGTATAAAAAACAAAGTAACTTTACGCCTTCGACTTAAGCGATGATTTTAGGACGATTTTCATCAACTTTTGATGTGATGTCTAGTTTCCTGCCAAATTTCGTTATATTTAGTCAAACAGAAGTACCCTATATCTATTTATAGGTTTTGATTATCTTGATTTTTCTGTGAAGATACAATTTCAAAACGTTCTTTTCATTGGGTGGATGTAGAAAACGTTATTCTTTCACTGTTCTAACGTGTCTATCACAAACCAGAGTACCTAATTAATGTACTTTCCCTCGACCTCCATCACTAGCTTTTGTTTATTTTTAATTTTTTGTTTGGTAATTGTTTTATGCTCCACTCTAAATGAAACCGTTGTTTAGAGTACCTACTATGTACCTAATATTATTTTTTTACTTAAAGTGTTTTGCGCGTTCCATGGAAAGTGGTCCTAAAAGGACTAGCCATCGCCGTGTTCCTATAAATCCTTCTTTCCTTTGGAGCCACATAAACCATAAATTTGAATTAGAATCGTCTCCTTCCGATCTCTCAATTCAGTTAACAATTAATGTAAAACAATACTTACAAAATATAAGTTCGTGTATCGATACAAACACAACAAAAGCGGATAACATACTACTACAATTTGTATGTACATATGTCGTTATTTTTGGCAATCGTCCAGTTTCTTTAACTATGTACAATGCACCCCTCGACGGCCATTCTCCTCAGTCGTTGTCAAAAAAACATGTGAATTATGTATTTAGGTATTGTAAGCAATAAATCGAGTAAGTAACGAATTTTACTCTATGCTTTTATTCTGTAGAGCAGAGTAGGAACAAATCATGACATGCAAATTCATACCCTATAAAAGAATACTGCGATGAACATGGTCATGTATTGGAAGGTATTTTTCTTAAATCTCACGAGATATTGGCCAATAAATTTTATTGTTTATAATGAATGTGACTAACAATTTCGTCGTTTTTATAATCATATACTTACCTGAAAGCAAATTAAACCATATTTAAATCACAGTGGAGAGCTTTTATCATAAAATATTCCTCTCACTTTTGGCAAAAAGTTTATTGAAAATTAACGTGCACGGCCGTTGGCGTTAATTGTATCTCTTGTTTTATGGCCGTGTTCGAAGTTGACATAATAAATTATGCAATGTTTCATTGAATAAGCTAATAACGAGGTTATCGAGGTCAGTGTACTGTAGGAATGTGAAACTAGGCCCGAAACTAGAGCCGTTGAATAGGATTACACCAAACGGCGGATTTATATTGCGGATTTACGAAAATCCCGGCGGACGGAAAGGATTCCGGGATATTAGACGCAATGTTTGATAATGACGTTATTTGTACTGTTGTGGTCATAGCATTATGTTATGTCGTTACTTAAATTTTGTTGTCCTCGCCCCCCGGCTTGTGATATAAATTGGGAGAAACGTAAACAAGGCCATGTAATGAAATGAAACTGTTTTGTGGCGACTTCTTCTGTTATGTATTTTATTGTTTCGTAACAATATGTATTTTATTCTGAAACGTACGTACGTTCTGTACGTAGATCCTTCATTTTAGTTAATGCTTTGGTGAATGGTAAAAATAATGTGTATTTGTTTTTTTTTTTCATGCAAATAATCCAACAGTGGCATTAAAATGTAAGTATATCATTATAAATGGATAAAATAATATATTCAAAATAAAGCACTTGGCACATAGGTATTTGAGCTGAAAGACAGTGCTGCTGAAGCGAAATAAAATATATGTTCAAGATATACCTATCATCTTTTCAAATATCATTAAGAATAACTGTTACTTCATGCTTATTTATCTAAAAATTACCACAATTACAATATACCAGATGTAAAGCAATTTCTTTGCAAAGTGATGTATTTGGCCTCAGAAGATAACATTACTGACTTACACATAGACAGACAAAAACAAAGCGTTTGCCCCCGCAAACGAAAGCCACGGGGAGTTAAAAATCCCATTAATTCAGAATGTAACGACGCCTAAGCATTCAGTGCGGGCATTTGGCTCGAGATAAGCGGAAAAGTATCAGGGCTATATAAGCTGAGCATTGCCCTTGTGAACGACAAAAGGGACATTTACATAGTGTCCTTTCTGCCGTCGGTATGCGCGCTTTAGTCGCTTTACCGTAACCCCGCACTATTTAAACGGCTCATTTTTGTAACGAAAGTATAACGTTTCAAACGTTTTCGTGTTTAGTTAGGTCCTTTGTCCTCCCCTGTGCTTCGGATTGCTTTGTGTGACGTCATAATTTCCTGTTACGATAAACTTTAGCCTGTTCTAAACAGATCACACGTACCTAAACTATTATTCCACACAGCCGCAGGGAGTCTTTGTTCAGATTAATTTCAACTTAGATCACAGAAACTAAAAGGAACTTGTTTATAACGGAGAAGCGCTTCAGACTGTATTCAGACTAATGTACCAAGCTTTGTTATTGAAATCTGAAACTGTCTTCACCATTGAGTATATATAGCTTTATAGTATTTCAATTAACTTTATACCAAGGAAAAGTCTCAATTTCTCCATATCTCACTTAACTATTTAAAATTTCCAGACACCGATAACCAGCGTGTCATCATCCACGTCAAGGACGTAAACGACGAGCCTCCTTACTTCATCAACCGACCCCTACCGATGCAGACGGTGGTCCAGCTAAACGCTGCACCCAACACCCCTGTGTTCACGCTGCAAGCCCGGGACCCAGACACAGACCATAACATCCACTACTTTATCGTAAGGGACCGAACGGGAGGGCGGTTCGAAGTAGATGAACGCTCGGGCGTGGTCCGTACGCGGGGCACAGACCCGTTCCAGTTGGATATGGAATACGTGCTGTATGTGAAGGCTGAGGATCAGGTAATTAACAGGTTTCATTAATATAGTTCTTTGCGGTCAGCAGCAGATAAATCTACATGGAAAAAGAGATTAATCATAATTATATCACACAAAATGTGTCTGGAATCCCAGAGATATTTTCGGACATTTGCTAGGACTGTTTGTAGTGATATAGTAGGAATGTGTTGCTCTACCTACCTAATAAATATGTATACTGCTGTTGAGATGGTGATTTGAAAAGTTGAAAGAGAAGTTGTGTTTTACTCGAATTTATATAGCTGGATGCTAGAAACAGAAGTGACACCAAACAAATTTGATTTTTACCCAACTTCCTAATTCTATTTTCATCAAATCATTTGACAAATTGTGTTAGTTCATAAGCCCTTTTCCGATTTGCAATTTGTGAGCGCATTCGTAGCGAGCTACACGATTCGAAGCCTACGATGATACTGCTACGAACGTTGCTACGATCTCTACGCGGGGTGCCACTCGAAGGATATAACACAATCGATATAATTTTCATTTGATATAATGCAATTTATCTTAAAAACCAAACTTATTTCTATTAATATTAATTCGATTTGACGTACTTTGGGTTAGGTTAGGTTAGGTTTATTTTATAAAAAAGTTCTGCGAAGCTCCTATCCTTTGAAATTATATCAAATGTTGTTATAAGTACCGATTATTACACACCCCTCTACGCCGTAGTATTCGCAAACATTAGAAACTATAATAAACATCTGCAATGGTTAATATAGACTAGTATCTAATACTTAGGTACTTAACTGAAAATTACCATTTGCCATCCAATAACCAGTGAACAGAATTCGTATGATCTTTCAAAACATTATGTTCGGCATATATGTATACTTACAAGGAAAATTTAAATTGGGAAATGTTTATACTGAATGTTAATAATTTTTCCTTTGTGTTTGATCTTCCTATTTCTACATTCTTTGGTAATACAACCGCTCTGGATATTGCCTTGTTGTTGACGAATTTAATAATAGGTACTGAGAAACAATAATCCTATATATGGAAACAGAAACTTATGTAAGTATGTAGAGACTGAAGTAAGTAAACTGATTTTTTGACGGGAAAGACTTCAAAATTTATATTAGAATTAAGTACCATATCCGAAATGACTAACGTACATGCAATTAAAAACAAATTTCTGTTAAAATTTAAAATTTTAATACAATCGCTATTTGCTGACTGTACTTTTGTCATCCAAGTTACATATGCCACAAGTCAATCCAATAACTGGAAGTGAGTCAAAATGAACCTGCAAGATTTGACCCAACACACTCACACAGGGCAATTTAAATACTTAAAAGCTTGTAAAAATTATAATGATTAATGAGTAACATGGGTGTACCTGATGTTAATCGTCGGGGATACTGCAATACCTGTAACATGGCAAACCTCCGCGGTGCGCCACTGGCCGCTTACAGAAAAAATAAAGTAAATTCTAAATTATTGATCCGCTTTTGTTTTTTCCGGTCTTTGGCTCTACGATTTGACAAGGCGTATGCAACATTTGGTTTTCTTTATAAGAAAATATTAATTATTTAACCGTTGATAGCTATTTCACTGACTACTACTTGTAATATAAGGGCTGCCACTATTGCAGGTATTGTAAATATTATTATCTCTATTTCTAACATTTATTTCTTGTCTACATTTTGTAAAATCTAATCCAAGTCTCGTTTAGCTTTTTTTCGCTGGTCCGGCACTAAAACGAGGCTTGGATGGGTGCTGCAAGTAAGCAATAAAGCAGGGTGTTCCATTCCAGCCCTTCCTTTTTCCTGCTGAATACAAATCGTCATCTCCACTTCCACTACGCTCCGCTGCTTCGGGGCAGATCGCCGGCGCGACTGGACGCTCCGAGGCGACCTTAACACCCTGCCCTGTTTCCCTACCTGTCCTAGAAGTTTCAGGCCAGTGTTTTTTAAATTTTGTCAAGAAGAGCAGTACTGACTGAAGTAATTGTACATATATTCCTTTTATATTATATTTTTATTTTAATAACTACACGCCTGTTATTTCTGCGACCGGCTAGCCGGTTACATACCACGTAACTAGCATTTTCCATAAAGTATAATTTTCACTGTCAGGATACTACAATGTCAGTACTGTTAGTGCAATCAAACTTTATAGAAAATGTTAGTTACGCGGTATTGCAGTATCCCCGACGTGAAGAGTAGCCAATCCTAATAAAAATAATCCTAATCTGTCATTGTCTCTGTCTATAATCAGGATTGATATGCCAGCGCTACAGTATAGTTGTATGGTCTTTGTAAGTAAGACAAGACTTTAAATTACAGAGTGGTCGCGTCGATGAGCGCCGTTTCCAGTCGACGCCGGAGGAACGACTAAGCATCGTCGGCGGCAAGCGCGCCCCGCAGTTTTACCTGCCTAGCTACGAGGCTGAGATTGCCGAGAACCAGAAAAAAGACTCCGAGTAAGCCTCTTATTATTATTGCGATGTTTTGTTTGATCCGGCTTATAAAAAAATAATTGGTTCTCGATACGACTTTTTTTAAATGTAAGCACCCAGAACTTTCTTCTAGGTGGACCGATTTCGTTGATTCTTTTTTTCCTTTGAAAGATGACGCTTTTCATATGGTCTCATTTAAATTTGATCAAGGTCTGACTAGTAGTTTTCAAGTTATCTTTAATAATACGAGCAGTTGAGTTGACATTAATTAAGGTATCATGACTTTGATTAGTAAAACTTAGGGGTATTTGATATAAGTTTCACTCCTCCCTGTTGTTCAAATTTGTATTTTTCATGAAAAGTTGTTAAAGTGCCAATGATATTCGTGGTTCACTTAACCATCAGGTGAAACACAAGCTCACTTATCAGCGCTGTAGTAGGTATAAAAATTAAACCACTGGTATAACTAACGCTAAAGTTGCCAGACGAATGCCATTGATCCATGGCGTCCAAACAATGTAGATCGCGTGCCAGTAATCACACTTTTAGGATGAGGTTGCTTTAAGCCAGCGTCGGTATTAGCAAGCATGCACTGCATTAATATAGAGCTAGTAAAAAATGTTCAGGGCAATCACCTTACTACCCTGCGATCAAAATACACAATACGAATGTTGATATGATATGTACATTCAAACTAATCTTAAATATTTAAATAAATGTTTGAATTCTTTTGATTGAACACCTCTGAAAAATTTTATCGGAATTTTTATTGTGATTGACAATTTTAATGTAAATACTTTAGAAGTGAACAAAGTCAAAGCAATGTCTTCATCTTTAATCAAAACTTCTATGAAAAACACTCACATGTTTAGGATTAATTTTAGGACACCTGGTAAATATTTGCTCCTGTCTGTGTCCACAAAGTAGCGCTTCTCATTAACCTTAATCTAACCTTGCAATGTAATCTTGCAATAACTATCAGCTTTTAGAATTAAAGAGTATTAATGTGTATTAGATTGGATATCTATGTAAAGTTGTTGTCCTTAAATCGCGGAAGCATTGCTTATTCCATCGCTTGATGCGACTTACTAAAATAGTCCTGCAATAGCCAATTGACACCGTTCCGAGGATACCGTTAATTGTTGTAGCGAACTAATTAAGCGTTATTCAGAGGCGTGAATTGCGTGTTGCAGTGATTTGGAATTAAGATAGTGCGTTATCATAATATGGATATCGCAATTTCCATTTATTGTAAACAAAGCTGTAAAGTGCCCCCCTTTCATTGCAGGGCGAACTGTACGTATTGCCTTTTATTTTCATCATTCCACGTCATCCTCGTCTCTTCCGATAATCATCCAAGTATTAAAAAAAGTGCGAGTTCTCATTCATTCTCGCATACACTACACATGTTTAACCGTAAATAAGCACCAACATACCACTAATACTATAAATAAATATTTAAGTTTGTAAGTCTGTTTGTATGTTACTTTATCTTTTCACATCTAAACCGCAGAACCGATTTAAATGAAATTCGGTATGATACCGATAAATTGAGTCTCGTCCCGGGAGAGGACAAAGGATAGTTTTTATCCCGGAAAATCGCGTAGTTCCCGCAGGACAGCAGAGCTAGTTCATTATATATGTATGAAGATACTTAATTATTAAAAGAAAGACTACAAGTAGTCTTTCTTTTACAATTACAATAGTTCGTTGCATTACTCTATAATCGTCATGGCATGTTTGTGAATAAAGTTTTTATCTATCTATCTATCTATCTATAATCCTACTTCTGTTTTGCTTCTTAAGCCGTATTTAAACGATTAAATATACATTTATGTAGGTACAGTTGAATGCAAATATACAAATTTTTGCTATAGGTAACTATAGGTAGCGTCAAAGTGTATAATATACTTAGATCTTATGTTTAGTTTATAGATATTTTTGACGCCTTCATCATCATCATCATCATCATCATCTCAGCCTATATACGTCCCACTGCTGGGCACAGGCCTCCTCTCGGAATGAGAGGGCTTGGGCCATAGTTCCCACGCGGGCCCAGTGCGGATTGGGAACTTCACACGCACCATTGAATTGCTTCGCAGGTTTGTGCAGGTTTCCTCACGATGTTTTCCTTCACCGCAAAGCTCGTGGTAAATTGCGCACATGAATTTAGAAAAACTCAAGAGGTGCGAGCCGGGATTTAAACCCACGACCCTCTGCTTGAGAGGCGATAGGTCAAACCACTAGGCCACCACGGCTTTTTTGTCGCCTTGGTAACGTATATATATTTTATGCTTTTGACCGTACTATCTTAATTGGATCTAAAGCCCGACATATTTTCGTGTCTATTTGCTTCGTTACTTCTCACTAAGAAATAAAACGTGTCTTATATTTAATAACTTCTCATAGCGTGTTCACTGATCTAACTCGCACTAATCAATCGTTAATTTAATTTCAGTATAATCTCTGTGAAAGCGAAATCCTTTGCCGACCGGGAGATACGTTACACTCTCAAGGCACAAGGGCAGGGTGCCGGCACCTTCAACATCGGGCCCACCTCAGGGATAGTCAAGTTGGCCAAGGAACTAGACTTCGAAGACTTGAGGCAGCCCCACGTCTACTCGTTGGTGGTCACCGCAACGGAAGATTCTGGAGGGTTCTCGACTTCTGTAGAGGTAAACAGATTATACGATTTTTTTAAGTACTTAGACGTTTTTTTTGTAGCTGAGAAGATAATTCATTATTATCTATTATTTCGTGGCTGAGAGAGGCTTGTCCGGGAAAGAAGTCAATGGCAATCATTGGTGATGGATGACGCATTCATGCTTTCAAATAAAAAAAACCGTATGCAAATCGGTCTACCCGTTTAAGAGCTACGATGCCACAGACAGACAAACAGACACACTTAGCGGTCAAACTTATAACAATCCTCTTTTTCGTCGGGGGTTAAAAATGATGTACACAGATCATGAAATAAAGCAATAATTTACTGGTATTTTTTAATACCACCAACACAAAATTGGTATTAGAAATGATTTTTAATGAAAAAATATTAAAATTTTCAGCTTACAATTCGCGTGACGGACGTTAACGACAACGCACCGAAGTTCGAGCTGCCCGATTACCAGGCGCACAACGTCGACGAAGACATTCCTCTCGGTACAAGCATCCTAAAGGTCAAAGCCATGGATGCGGATTCTGGGAAAAACGCAGAAATCGAGTACTTAGTTTCAGGTAATTAGCACTTAGCACTCTTTTCTTAGGTTCAGTAACATGCCTCGTGCTGACATCTAGCGGCGTTGTTGTACAAATTAGTTATTCGAACCTTAGCGCTAAAAAAGCGCCATCTACCGGATCGGGTGGTATTTGCTACTCGATGTCATTTAGTTTTACAAATCACGTATAGATGTCGTTGTAAATGAAAATGTAAAATAAATTCGTAAATAAGATTACTGATAAGATAATGCCCACCGTAATGAAAAGCTTTTACAATTTGTATTTAGTTAGTTTCACCTGACCTGTCCCGTTGTCTGTCTGTAGTAGTCAAATCATGCAAGTTAAATTCGACCAACTTCCAGCAGTCGAATTGACTTGCAATTTGGCATACCTACTTATGTAAATTGCGTGACAATACAATATTCTTAATCTGGTAGTGACATCCCGGTAGTCTGGCCAGGATTATCTCCGCTGGACAGAACTCTTCAATGGTTAATGGCATCGACTTGAAATTTGGTAGTTTGGGTGACAATGCAAGTAAAGTCGACTAAAAGTACAGTCAGCAAAAGAAAGCTTGTATTTTTTTTTACCAAAAACTTATTTTACTTTAGTATATCTACTATGTTTTGACGAAAACGAAAAATAACGAAATAACAAGAATTTGAAAAAGGTGGAGTAAATCTTTCACTACCTATTATGATGGCTAGCCATTCACTAAACATAGACATTTACTCCATTTTCACTGTAAATTTTCCAGTACTTGGCAATCCTCGGGAACTCGGGACTTATTCCCTCGAATACGACGTGTTGCGCTGTATGCACGAACTCACTTAACCGCCCTCTACCTCTACCATCAGTGCGGAAACGCACATCGTCCTAAGATATTGTTTTTTCACATGATGTCAAGGACAATTTTATATTTTAATGAAATAAACCTCCAGAGGAAGGGCTAAGAAATAGCCAGAAACATGTCGAGCTCGTAAACTACATTTAAGACGTCAATTATCCGGGTTTATTTTATTAAATATGAGTGAGTCTTGTAGTTCATGACAATTTTGTAGCAGCTAATTCTTATAAAATAAAAGTATATGAAATATGATATAGCAAAAGTGTCGATTTTAACAATTTTTTTCGGCCTAGATTCGCCTAGACGTGGAAAATTTATTCGTACTAAATTTCAACCTTGCATACTTCACGAATCACAGTTCGTATTCATAGCTCTTGAATATTGGGATTGCGTACTATAGTAAGATTTCTTTGACATTCTACGAATAATAATAATGAATCGTTTGTAGTATCAGTTTCCAATGTTGTTCTTTATATGTTCCAGACGATCACTTCAGTGTTGATTCCAATGGAATCATAACCAACAACAAGCAACTGGATGCGGACAATAACAATGCCTACTACGAGTTTGTTGTCACTGCGAAAGACAAAGGAGAACCCGCAAAAACTGGTACAGCCACAGTTCGAGTTTATACTAAGAACAAGAACGATGAAGAGCCTAAATTCTCACAGCAAGTATACACGCCTAACGTAGACGAAAACGCCGGTCCTAATACGCTAGTTACAACTGTTGTAGCATCAGATAAAGATGGGGATAATGTAAGGTTTGGTTTTGTCGGCGGAGGTACCAGTTCTGGACAGTTTGTGATAGAAGAAATAACAGGTGTAATTAGGTTGCATAATAAAGCAATATCGCTAGACAGAGATAAATATGAACTAAATGTGACCGCTATGGATGATGGAGCCTGTTGTGTAAACGGAGATGCTACAATTCACACATCAACAGCTGTTGTAGTTGTATTCATAACTGACGTTAATGACAATAAGCCTATATTCAAAGAATGTCCAACGTACTATCCGAAAGTAGAAGAAGGTGCTCCGAATGGAAGTCCAGTATTGAAAGTTCATGCCACAGACGAAGACAAAGGAGTGAATGGGCAAGTTAAATATTCAATCGTGCAACAACCCAATCAAAAAGGTACAAAATTCACGGTCGATGAAGAGACTGGCGAAGTATCTACTAACAAAGTGTTTGATCGAGAAGGAGATGACGGGAAATTCGTATCGGTAACGGTAAAAGCTACAGATCAGGGGGAACCATCGCTGGAAGGTGTTTGTTCATTTACAGTAGAGATCACCGATGTGAACGACAACCCTCCGCTTTTTGACAGACAAGTAAGCAATTATTTCAATAGAATTAGTTTTGCACAGCAAATGCACGAAGTCACCGTATGCATGAATCCCTATTTTCAAATACTTCAAGGGATTTTAAATCGTTTTTCTATTATTTGTCTTGCAGAAATATGTGGAGAATGTTAAGCAAGATGCCAGTATAGGCACAAACATTTTACGAGTTTCCGCATCCGACGAGGATGCTGACAATAACGGCGCCATAGTTTATACTTTGAGCGCTCCGTATAATCCAGCAGATATTGAATATTTTGAGATCCAGCCCGAATCGGGCTGGATTGTTTTAAAGAAGCCCCTGGACGTAAGTATTTATTTATTCGTTGTCATCATTAGAATATTAATGAGCTTGTGAAAAGAGTGATGGATGAATGAGATCAACTTTACTACAAAGTTTGGTGGATGAGTGCTACACCTACAAGCCGTAGGATTCAATTGGCACATAACTTTTAAGTTGATTAAATGTAAATAGTTCTAAATTAACTGCTGCTGTACATAGCTGTGGAGAGCGGTCAATCCTGGCTGTGAGGAGTAGTTGTCCATTGAACGGCGGCGGGCGCCAGCGCCGCTGCCGTGGGCTTGTTCTTCTTGCAGCACAATTAGTTTCAGTTGCCGCCAGCGCCGGCTCAGCACTAAATCTTCGTTAAGATTTATTTCCGCAGCACTATCTTGCATTCGACTCTCTTGCCGATAAAAATGACCTGTGTACAATACCTGAAACAGAGATAAGACTCCTGTAAATATGTTTTTACAATTAATACCTATGTTTAGTTCTAAAACATGTACAGTTTATGTAAGAGCACTTCTGTATATTTCGCACAGACTAGATTTGGAGTTTATTTTATTGTAAGTAATCGATTAATTGAAGCTTATGCTTTTAATTACCTTTCTGTATTATCCGTACATGTTTTGTTACTAATATCCGAGTATTGCGGACGTCCAGCGGAGGGGTTCGATCCCTCTCTCACGCTCTTGTTGGACAGTAGACGACCACTCATGCCACATATTTATCATATACATATTCATTATCTATCATCATGATAATTACAAATTTTTTACAGGGCACCTGAACCAAACCAATATATATATTGTACATTGTTAGTATATAATCAATTGTGATGGTCAGATTGCCCGTGTGGCAGTTTGGCCATCGGCCAGTTGTGACATTATTCCTTCTGTGAAAGGGGCAACGTTTCCAAAACCAAAATTTGTACAGAACCGTAACGTCCATCGTTTGTAATATATTCATTCAATGAGTGTCGTTTCGTTGTAGTCGTCACGTACCGAGGTCACTAAAACGTTCTATGACAAACTGACCTTTCCGCCATGTCTTGTATGCAGAGCCGCATGCATTTGCCTGCTTTATGTTAATTTCGTTTATTTAAATTAGTTTAGTTTTACTGTAAAAAGTAATTAATTATTTATAATGTACAGATTGTCTTTTTCCTTAGTGTACAGAAGGATCTTGTAAAATATTAGGAATATTATGTTTCTAATTGTTTTCTTGCACCATCTTATATTGGCTACCATGAATGATACTGTAATTTGGCTTGAATGTGTTGTTGCGAGTAGATGGTTGAGAGGAATCTTGCGGTAAATTTTGAACAAATTTCTTCACTTGTTTTAATTTGGCTTATTGAATGTTTGTGCGAAGAATGCGTGAATGTTTCTGTTCGTAGGATACCAGCTAATGTTTATTATTAAATAGCCAATAGACTTATAATGAAAGAGAACGATACCTTAATTTATTTTCAATTGTTTTAATTTTTTAGCGATGAGTACTTATGTGTTTATATTTGAGTTGTGTTCTGTTTTTTTTTGTCCCCGCTGACCTCTGACCCGTGTATCTGTAGCGGGACAGGTACCGTCTGCGCGTGCGCGCCTCCGACAGAGGCGAGCCGCCCTCCTCCGCAGACGTGGACGTTGAATTAGACGTGGTAGACAGGAACAATAAGCCCCCCATCTGGGACATGACCACGTATGGCCCCGTTCACATCAAAGAGAATGTCACAGTGGGTACCGTAGTGACCAGTGTGAAAGCCAGGTTGGTATAAGGCGCAGCGGGCTTCAGGGCCCGCCGCTCCTCCACTCTTAACACTACTAACGACGTGGTTTTGTCTGTTTCCATCGACTCTTTCCCCGATAGCGAGAAACGTACAAGTTGGAGGCTATGGCTCAAGACAAGGGCTTCCCTCCCTTGTCCAGAACCGTGGAGGTCCAGATAGACGTAGTGGATCGCGCTAACAATCCCCCCGTGTGGGACCACGTGGTGTACGGCCCGATCTACATTCGAGAAAATTTGCCCGTGGGTGCCAAAGTGGTGTCCGTGAAAGCAAGGTGCGTGTGTAACTGTTCGGCACGGGCACCGCACGCAGCCCCGTCACCTGCACGCAGTGTGCGGCGCCGCGGCTCCAAATATAGCTTGCGCTGATCGACAGCTCGACGCCGCTTGCGCCCGCTTACTCCGCATCCCCCAAACGCCTGCGCGCTTGTGGGGATGCGGGAAAGTCAGTAGTAAAAGGCTTCGAGCTCAATCGCAACAGCATTCAATGTTTGTGCGCCGCGCGCGTCTTCAACAATCGTTTATTTGCCTCTCACTTGGTGATCTGACAACAATGTTATTTGTATTGTCCGTGGATTAATTATAAAGCATCATCACGAGCTCACTCCGTCTTGTCGTGATTCACCTGCGTGCAATTTAAAGGGCTCACTGCTTACATGGAACGGGGATCACATATAAAAAACATTTGTCCAAATATATTTTTTGGTTAAATCTTAGATTTTTTAAAAATATTGATGTTTGGTAGAACAAGAAAAAATATTTTTGAACAAATGGTGAGAGGTGATAATTGGTACCTACGTATTGCGAACGTCCATGTCCATTGTATTTGCATGTAGGCTGAGGCATAAATGCATTATGAATTATGGTTCATATTTTTAAAATTAGCTCTAATTTTGCGACATTCCAGTGTTTAACGGTTGATTACTTAGCATGTCAACGATAATACTTGTTTTAGTTCGTAGTGTTGAAGTAAGTTTCTTACCAAAATATATTTTTCAAGTAGGTAATTCTTTTCAATTGTCCGTTTTTAGTGCTTGCAAACATCCATGTTTAATTAGTATTTCCAAACTTAATTTCATTTACGTTTCAATTGTAAAATTATCTTGGGTTATAGGCTAGTTTCCTTCAAAGGTAGGTACTACCTACCTATTCCCATTTAGTGGTACTTAATTGGTCGTACCGTTTATTGTTCGGTATTGAATATTGCATTATGTTTGTCTCATGCTCTTTTAGAAACTTTTATTTTTTGTTAGTGGTAACTATAATGGGAGTTCAAAGTTCGAATTTAGATCGTGTAGCTGTTTTGAGATTCTGATATAGGCCTCTAGGAAACATAGCGTTGATGACAAGTTCAATAGAACTGTAAGTATTTGTCATTGGTTTGAATCATCTCATTCAAATCGAATTGTCAATTCTGTATTTAATATGAATATGACCATATGTGAAAATAAAAATCAATCTATAACGAGATGAATCGGGCTGATGGCTTTCATAACAATTGGAAAACATTTTCAAAATTTATTCATTCATTGCAACATGTTTAAGTGAATGTGCATCACTAAATGTTCCACGGGCTACCATTAGATAATTGTTAGCAGTTGCATTATTAGTTTTCTTTATAGTGCATTAATCACTGTGTTGGCCAATGGCAAGCTCACATCTGATGTCTATCTGTTCGTCCTAAACTACACATTTCACACTCACATAAAATACCTACATACAAAACTAACTCACTATACTAATAACATAATATAATTTTATTCTTAGTGTAAGTATTGAGAAATCCATTTACCCACTGAAGTAGACTATATACTTACAATCATAGAGAACGCTTGTCGTTTTTTAAGATAAATAAAACTATTTTATTTAAAAAACGTTAGCTAAAAATATGTAGATAAGGTTAGGCCTGGTAGACTACGGGGGAAGAGACAGTAGTTCGTAAATCAAAAACTGAATACTACCACTTTATGATTACTTAACTAAAGTTATAATAATACGACTACCGTCTGTAATTTTTGATTGCTTCAAGTTCCTAATCGTTCGTAGAGGTGCTACGTATAACTTTGATGAACAAGCTACTATTCCCTTTCTCTGCTTATATTACATGTAATTCATGAAAGAATAACTTAAGAACGATTATTTTTTGTTGAAAACTTGAAACCAGCTGGTTTTAGGACTGTTTTTACAGCTGCCACAAGTCAACATTTCCCGAAAAGTTAGTAGACTTGTAAAGCTTTTAATAATATACGTCTTATGCGAGAAAAACGTAATGAAAAGTATGTAAATGGATTTCTCATAAGTCATACCATCTGGATACAAAGTTATTGTTTGCCTTTCGATTTTTTCTCATCATTGACACAGTTCTAAGTACTTAAATAATATTGCCACATTTAATGTAGAGTTTGAACGTTCTTTTCGTACTGTAATATTAATTACTCGACTACTTTTATAAAGTAGAATCAATTCGGCGAGACTTCGTAAATTTTTAATTCACTTTATACATAGTGTGTAGGTAATTAAATTATTATATTTTCTGCAAACTGTTTACTGCTTAACACTGTGTCATACAATAAACAGAGTATAGTTGTGACACTAAATGTAAAATGATGATAATTGAACGGTAAAAAAAAAATTCGGATTTCCACCCATCGTTACACCGTTTCTTTCTTGCTCGCATATATTTACTGGGAGCGCCAAAGTTCGCATACTCTTCGCTAGTCCTACCGTATTTTTTGTCCGAATCATCGTTTGTCCGAATTTTTTTCGCACTGAAACCTTATATTTTTCTAAAAATTTTAAATTGTAATCCTTACGAAAACTAGGTTAGGTTAGGTTTATTTTATAAGAAATTCTAAACAATCATTGGATTCAGAGAAAAATGAGTTATGGTTATGACAAACGATCATTCTGACAAAAAATACATTCGGACTTTCAGTAAATATGCGAGCCGATATGGATCCATATTTACTATGTGCAGTGCATTAGAGGGATGGTAAACAATAACATTAATTAATTGCTTACGGCAGGTGGCATTTCATGTAAGTATACAAGCTACTATTTAAAGATAGTGCAGACATATAATCGAGGTAGCCAGTGAAAAGTGACATTAAAATAAATTGTCAAAAGACCTACCCCCGTTAGTTGCCATTGTTAGAACGAGCAAGAATCCTTTAATTTCATCTGGTTAAGTATTTCATTTTATTATTGGTCGTTCGTTGTGAAAATGGTATCTACTTGCAAATATTTAAAAGTATTTAGTAGGCAATAACTAACTAAACTATTCAGACTACTTAGTTTGTGAAAAATAAAAAGTACCATACCTAATCGTTCATTAACGCTGTGCAATTCAGCCCGTTCGTTCTTCAGTCAGGTCAAATCGATTTGAAATAGCCGTTTTGAATCTGCTTGACGCGTTTAAATCGATTCAAAAGCACTGAACACTATCTTATTGCTATAACTACCTACATACTGTAATGATGTCACACTAAGTCCTAGATTTTTATACATTCTTGGTTCTAGCATATGGCACGCTTTGGTCTACTTCGATAATATGTACGAGTACGTGGCATAACTGTTTCACAACTATACGATTGTTTAAATTTCCTATTTTTGGAAACGTTTTTTGTTTCATACATCCGCTAAATTCAGTGTCGTCACGTGTATCCGATAGATTGTCAGTGATCGTGTTCGCGTAATAACAAAAACGCCGCCTGTAACGTATTGTTGTTTTCAGCTCGGGTATTGAAGCTAACCCAACCGTGTTCTACCGGCTGATGCCCGGATCAACGGCCCAGACTAACAAATTCCACACATTCTATTTGCAACAAAGAGCCGATAATGGATTTACTTGGGCGGACATAAAAGTTAATCATCCGTTAGACTATGAGAGCATCAAGGAATACAATCTCACGATACGAGTGGAGGTAGGTCGTTTGATGTACAGCTTAATGTGCCTATTTTTGACATAAACAAAAGATAAGCTCTGCTGTGGAATTTAGACTTCAAAGGGTGGATTGAAAATAAATATAATAAATTCCATGTAATGAGGGCTATCGCGAATGGATTTTCCGCTAGAGGCGCTAGTGTAGCGTGAGGTCAACGAAATGTCAAATCTCATAGTTTTTGGGTGAGCTACGTGGGTTTATTTATAATTAGAATAATTTTGTGAATATTTTGCAGTACCTGAAATTAATTATGGCAATTATGCGATAAGGGGCAATGAACGTCTGTAATTTGAGACAGTTTTGTCTTTCGAAAACTTTTGTCCTCCCTTTTTTCCGAACAAAACGGGATTACGCAATACTGTGGTTGCTCGATATTTTTATGGTACTGTTTTAAGATGTATTAAATATGATTTTAATCTAAACTTTGCCACACGCCTTTGTCACGCCCGTTATAACAGACTTTTAAAAACCTCACGCAACAGTGGCGCCATCTAGTGAGAGAAAAAACGATAGCCCTCATTCCTTTTGATTCAAGTTATGCAAGCAATATACTCTTTATTGTACATAATAAGTAAATAAACACTATCTTTGCACGTAAAAAGCTTTGCTTGAACATAATTGTATCCAAGTTTAAATTCAATTTGAGCAATACGTTAATAAGTCGCATATTTGTATTTTTCATGCAGCGCCCTCTACCGATCTGAGGTTCAAATTCTGATCTAATTAACCAGTCACACTTCTTACCTAAGAAACTGCCCTTAAGGTGGTTTGTCACGGTCAGCTAGGCACTACAGCGCCAGTAGATGACGTTAGTGTGCAAATTCCACGTATTTTATTTTTTTTAGGAATGTAAATGTGGATATTTTTATAAAATAATGTACATGCCGCCTGTAGAGTGAAATTTGTGATATATCCTACCAAGTTTCAGATGTATTTTAATTTAGAAAATACTTTTATTTTAACTTATAACAACGCGGCAGCGGTGACTGTAATATTTTCGCACACATGCTTATAACTTGTAGTAAACAAAAGTGATTGCTAATTTCGACGTCTCGTTCAAACTGCTGATTGGAGTAGTTGTATTGGCGTCTATTCATGCTAGATACGGGTTAGAATCTTCGGGATCGAATCCCGTGTGTGATTATATCTTTTTGCTTTTTTTTTTGGTATCTCAATTAATGATGTGAATGTATGAGCTAATTACTACCTTATTATTTTTTTAAACATGTAGCTAAAAATATTTGACCTAATTTGTAAACAATTTTTTTCATGTAATTTTATCCCCTATCATAATATCAAGAAATACCACGTTACCAGAATAATACATGTTTCAAAATATTGCATTACCTACTTACCTCATAATTACAAAATCGAAGATTACTCGACGAAGTAATTTTTTGTGAAATTTCTTCTTTTGGATATCAGATATAATGGGAATGTAATAAAAATGTAATGTATTTTGAAAAAATAGGTGTTTCGGTAACGTGATATTTTCAGCACGAGCGGAAAAATTTGTCATCATCATCGTCCAGATCAGCACACGTCTCACTGCTGGGCACACACAGGTCTCAAGCATTATTTTCCATACTGACCTAGTGCGGATTAGGAAACTTCGCAGCAGGCGTATAAATATTTCCTCACGATGTTTTTTTAATTCAAGGTTTTATTTAACTACAAATTAAAAACAGTTTATTATTACATCAGTTTTTTATTTATTTATTTACATTTATATATCATTAAAATCAGTCTACTCCCACCCACTGCTGGCCCTTGCAATTTCACGCCAGCCTCATACACAGCTTACCAGCCGACTGCCAAATAACAATACCTATGTCATTCAACCAACGGTCCGAAGGTTTATCCATGGTACCTTGACCCAATCATGGCCATCACTCCACGGTTTATTTACAAATGTAGTTTGGCAAAATGTACTTCGCAAGTGTCATACTTCCTGGCGGTGGCATGGTGTCGCATGGAATTCAAACTTACATCACAAAAATGTTCCAAAAATGTACTAAATTATACGCTTGTTAAAAAAAATTTACTACCCGTAGTTACAAGAAAAAACAATGATCAATCTGTCACCGCGAGGAAGGATACTTCCTTCCTATTGCATTATGTAGCAGTCGTGTTTTAAAATTTCTTGTGAGTCAGAAAAAAATATGAGAAATGTACGAAATTGTACGCAAATTAAAAAAAGGAGTACTACCCGTAGCTACGAGAAAACTGTACGTTCAGTACTACTTACTCTTTTTTATTACGATTACTACATAATGAAATAGCGCCTGCCAGAAAGGATACTTCCTGATTGATCACTGTTTTATAACTGTAACTATACAAGGGTGGTACATTTTTTTAACTAGTGTACAATTTAGCACATTTTTTTTGATTTACAAGAAATTTGAAAAGTCGACTGCTTCATAGGGAAATTGATAGCACCTGCTAGGAAGTATCTTTCCTGGTGGTAACAGATTGATCATTTTTTTCTTGTAACTACGTGTAGTACCATTTTTTTTATAAGCTTACAATTATGTATTTTTCGTAATTTTTTTTTGATGTGAGATTGAATTCCATACCACACTATCTCACCGCTAGGATGTAGGTATGTCACTTTCGCAAAAGCTGCACACATCTGCGCTTGTAGAACTGAATATCACATAAAATAATATTACTATACGGCCAGAGGCCAGTTCTGAATCACAATAGATTGCAAAAGCTGCACATAAATGTGCGCTCGTGGAACTAAATATCGTATCAAATAATAATATGACCAGGCCAGTCCTGAATCATAATAGATTGCAAAAGCTGCACATAAATATGCGCTCGTAGAACTAAATATCGTATCAAATAATAATATGACCAGGCCAGTCCTGAATCATAATAGATTGCAAAAGCTGCACATAAATGTGCGCTCGTAGAACTGAATATCGTATCAAATAATAATATGACCAGGGCCAGTCCTGAATCACTATAGATTGTAAAAGCTGCACGTTCGTGCCATGTACCCATAAAACAAAAGATCAAAATAAATAAAAGTCAAAGGAAAAGAAACAAGAAAATTTTATAACACAAAATTTTACCGACTACAAAAAACCATAAAAATAATTTTGTACCAGTCAGCAGGAGTGATTGAAACCCAATATAAAGTGCGTAGGTCAGGTAGATGACCATAGGTCCACTTACAGGCAGAGACTTTCTTTATTGAGGTATCCTGGTGCTTCACTACCCATTCCATATGCATTACGAGTAGCATAAATTGCTTAGCAACTGTGTTAAATGGATTGAAATTTAACCCATGAAATACCTACTTGTTATTGAGTAGTAACTCCGATTGTCAACTGTGGTCTTCATCATCAGTTCCATTTCACCAAATAATGATTTTCAAGAGCAAATGCACGAGTTACTACTAAATATATCAAAATTACCATAGATGTCCCTACAACATTTGAAGAGTCCCCTCGATCTCCTTAGGATCCAATGATCAGATCCTGATTTGGTGCTTATGGGACCGAATTGAAAGCATTTCTAGACGAACGAAAAAAAAAATTTCAAATCGGTTCATAGATGACGGAGTTCTGAGGTAACAAACATAGAAAAAAAAAATAACCTCCTCCTTTTTTTCGAAGTCGGTTAAAAAAGGTCAGCACCTAACACAATGAAATGTCTAAACACTTGATTTTTGGCAACTTTCCAAAGTAATACTTCGGGTAAAATACAATTTTTATAGAACATGACCAATTCTGGTAACATCTTACAAATAAAATTTTCGTCACTCTCTATTTCTAATACTGTTATATCATATGCTGGAGGAATATATCCGACGAAGTAGCATTTTTGCATTTTGCAAACCCGCAGTTGGCCTTGGATCTGGAAACATAAAAACCATTTATAATATAAACCACCGGCCAAGAGCGTGTCAGGCATGCCCAAGATAGGGTTCCGCAGCCGTTACGAAAAATGATAAGAAATATTTTTGAACTATTTTGTGTTTGGAATCGTATGTGAAATCTTACGCGGAGTGGAGAATCGTGAAAAAAAAAAACTAAATAAAAGCTTGTAGAAGTGGCTCTACTTCAAAGCAAAAAGATTTATGTTCAAATAAGGAATCTTTTTTGAGGTTGCAAATATACTTGGTGATTAGTTTAAATTCGGAAAGAAAGCGAGAATTGGTTCGCGCTCGTTCTGCATTGTGCCTGATGACAGCTGAGTCATGGCGGCATGGACGGCATTATGCAAGAAAGGATCAAGTCAATAATAAAAATATCATTGTAAGTACTATGAACAATGTTTTATTTTTTATTATTTATAAATATAATAAAATCCAATTCAATGAGTTCAATGTCCCACAAAATTTAATAATTTATTAAATTTTTATCTAGAAAATATTTAAAGTGAATTTTTCATTGCAATATATTCTTACTTAGCGTTTTCCCATAGATAAGACCAAGCTAGATCGATTTTTCATCCCCAGAAACCCCTACATACCAAATTTCGTCGAAATCGGTAGAGCCGTTTCCGAGATCCCCGAAATATTATATATGTCGACGAGAGCGGAGAGAAGAGGTGAGATGACGATGGAATGAGAGTACTTCCGTCTCAGTTGTTTTATTTCACTAGTCGATAGTAATTAAATTACAAAACCAATCGGAGTATGTACAGAGCTAATTGTCAGACGAACTGACAGAATCATTAGCCAGGTGTTGGTTGTCGTTCCAACAGCCCGAAGTAGAATCACCTCCGGCCAACAAGCCCGTCCATGTGCACCGCAACCGCTAGTTACGACACACGGCGTTCGATGCCATTTCGATACTCTAATAGTCAATTGACAATCCTAAAGGCTTGATTATTGTAATCTCCGACATATATATGTACGTACTAGCTTTTGCCCGCAGCTCCGCCTGCGTGGTATTCGGTTATTGCGCACTGTTTCCTCGGGACAAAAAGAAACCTATGTCACTCTCGGGACCATAAACTATCTCTATGCTAAAAATCACGTCGATCCGTCGCTCCGTTAGGGCGTGAAAGACGGATAAACGCACAAACACACTTTCGCATTTATAATATTAGTATGGATATACCAGATTTGCTCAAAAATGGTATGAAATGTTACCATTACATCATCAAAAACGTCGCAGAAAGTAACGCACCCTGGAGGCTAGGCTATTGTCTAGGAAGTAACCTCGTACTGTCCAGTAAATATTGAAATTCCATTACATATCAAGTGTACTTATAATGATGGCGATGACATAATGGACCCATTTCAAAATATTAGTTAACTGTACGCCCAACATTGCTGCTCGGCCCACACGCTTTTTTCCAAATTTTTAAAGGAACCCGTTAACGTACAGTACAATCCCATCCCTTGCTATGTACTTATTGGAATTTCATACTTACTTACTGGACAGTAACGGGTATTTTGAAATGGGTCCATGTCATCACCATCACCAACATCATCATCATCATAATCATCATCATAAACAATCATCATCACCACCATCACTATCAATCATCATCATCATCCATAATCATCATCATCATCACCATACATTATTATCACTATCATCATCATCATCACTATTACCATTACTATCATCATCATCATCATCCTCACCATCATCATCATTTTTGAGAAAAGTACTACACAAGCTTCGACCAGTAATCGCCATCCTGGCCTCGTATAGATGAAGTGTGTCTGACCGAGAACTTGGTTAGTATAACAAGTTTTAGCAAGTCTAATTGGTGGCAATCTTAATATTTTAGTGGAGTTCAATAAATATACGGTAAACATTTTAGATAAATCAATTTATATTTTGATCAGTACAACAAAAAAACTTTCAAATGATGCATTCTGTGTTTTATTAAAAGCTTTATATTAGGTATATTTTATTAGTCACAACTCCAGTAACAAAACTTAGTAACCAACTAGGCATAGCATTAAAAAAAATATTTTTAATGCTTTAGTAATTTCCTCAAGTCGAAAAATGAAATCATGAATCCTTAAAAAATATCCAATAAAAAAAAAATGTTGAAATCACCGTATTCCGCATAAGGATTTATTACCTGTTTTTTCCTTTTTATTGAAAGTTTTTATGCAGTCGGCTTATCAATTTTATTCACCATCTCGGTCTGTATAACGTACTCTAAGAAGAGTGAGAAAGATAAGGAATTTCGTACACACCATTGAATTATAAGTATAATGTATTTTCCTTCACCGTAAAGTTCACGATAAATTAGGGCTATTTTTTTATTGTCTTTGAATTTCTAAGAATATATTTAGATGAAAAATTCTCTTTCAAATGTTTTCTGGATAAAAACTAAATAAAATATTATGTTTCGAGGGATATTCATCATCATCATCATGTCAGCCAATGCTGGGCATAGGCTTCCCCCAAGGCTCTACACTCAGACCGGTCTTGTGCTTCCGGCATCCACCGCGATCCCGCGGGATATTGAACTCATTGAATTGGATTTTATTATATTTATAAATAATAAAAAATAAAACATTGTTCATAGTACTTACAATGATATTTTTATTATTGACTTGATCCCTTCTTGCATAATGCCGTCCATGCCGCCATGACTCAGCTGTCATCAGGCACAATGCAGGACGAGCGCGAACCAATTCTCGCTTTCTTTCCGAATTTAAACTAATCACCAAGTATATTTGCAACCTCAAAAAAGATTCCTTATTTGAACATGCATCTTTTTGCTTTGAAGTAGAACCACTTCTACAAGATTTTATTTAGTTTCACCTGTCCCGATGTTTGTCATCAAATCTTGCAAATTAAATTTGATTCACTTTTCGGTTACCAATTGAGCTGAAATTTTGCATACACGTGTAAATCGCGTGACAATGCAATAATCTGGTAGTGACATCTTGATAGTCCGGCCAGTATTGTCTCCGCAGAACAGGACTCTTCAACGATAATTGGCATCGACTTCAAATTTGGTATGAAAATGTGGGATACCCTGTTCTAAAAACGGTTGTCCCACAGAGAAAAGTTTAATATACCAAATATGGTTATTACCCGACTGCCAAAGGAGGGTTATGTTTTTTAGACGGTAAGTTTTTAAAAAACTTTGACGCCACCAGATATTTTGTCCCCGGCCCCTTGGTAACGGACTAACTTTTGAGTCCCATACCTCGTTAAATTAGGAGTTTACTAGTTGTTTTATTTTTATGTATTTTTATTCTGTTTTTATTTAATGTATGAAGCATGAATAAAATATTTCTATTCTATTCTATTTTACAAAATATGCCTTTTTGCTATCGTGTTTTTCACTATAACTTTAATAAAATAAGTAAATCCACAAAAAAAGTAGTTTAGTCATACAAACCTACATCTGACCTGGATTGCCAGTCAGAGTAAAGGAATACTCTGGTCGGAAATTTTATAATAATTACTAAACTCTACCCGCGGAAAATTTCTTAACTCTTAAACCAGCAATTGACTGAAATTTCAAGATTTTATCCTGATCCTATTGGATTATTGAGATATAAAGTACCCTCTATGTTGTTTCAGATGTCTTACTATCAACATACCAAATTTCAAACAAATCCTTCAAGCCGTTTTAGCATGGGAGGAACCAACAAACACACACACCTACACACAAACATACTCACAAACTTTCGCATCGATAATATTATTACAAGTACTATGCTTTATCCCAATTCCATTCGAACATAAAAATTAAAAGTAAGTAGGTAGGCGCATAAATAAAAACTAGCGTTTCGTCACTACTTATAAAAACCGGCCAAGAGCGTGTCGGACACGCACAAAATAGGGTTCCGTAGCCATTAAGAAAAAATTAGTTAGTATTTTTCTAAGGATTTCGTATTTTATACGGAATCTTCCAAGTTTAGGTATGTTTTATACCTTCCGCTGCTATTTACTCATAAACTACTAATAACTCTCAAGCAAACTTAGCCGTTATAGTTTTCCTTGAAAGTTTGATATATATACTGACTACCATCCTGAATTTTTTCAAATTTTTCCACCTACCGGTTTAGATTTTAGAGAGGGGGGAGGACGCTCGATTTTAATGAAAATGTACACTTTAAAGTTGAATATTTCGCAAACACATTACTGAAACGAAAAATTGTTTTAGCAAACCCCTAATGGTTTTAAAATACCTATCCGATGGTACCCCACACTATAGGGTTGAATGAGAAAAAAAAATCACCGCCACTTTACGTCTATGGGAGGTACTGTACTGGACAGACGGTCCGGTATCTTAGAAAAGCCGTAATTGAAATAAAAACATATATTTTACGTAAACTGGATTATATTCAACTTCGTTGGCAACTCGAATACAAGTCCTTTATAATACTCTATTGTGACCGTTCGCTGCAATAATCATATTCAAATATCGAACTTAGTTGCTAGTACTAATTGAACGGTTACCAAAGAGTTTCACACAATACAGTACCCTAAAAAAATTGTTTTTGAATTTTTAATTGTACTATTTTGTCGGCATAGTTTACTTACATATCCGTGCAAAATTACAGCTTTCTAGCATTGATAGTCCCTGAGCAAAGCCGCGGACGGACAGACAGACAGACTAGACAGACAGACAGACAGACAGACAGACAGACATGGCGAAACTATAAGGGTCCGTTTTTGCCATTTTGGCTCCGGAACCCTTTTTTTTTTTTTTTTTTATTCGATTGGAAGGCAAACGAGCAAGTGGGTCTCCTGATGGTAAGAGATCACCACCGCCCATAAACATCTGCAATACCAGGGGTATTGCAGATACGTTGCCAACCTAGAGGCCTAAGATGGAATACCTCAAGTGCCAGTAATTTCACCGGCTGTCTTACTCTCCACGCCGAAACACAACAGTGCAAGCACTGCTGCTTCACGGCAGGATTAGCGAGCAAGATGGTGGTAGCAATCCGGGCGGACCTTGCACAAGGTCCTTCCACCTGCAAAACCCCAAGCACCCTAAAAATTCGTACCTCAAAATAAGTAATTTTTCTGAGTGAAGATTTTTTCAAAGTAGTGACGCTATAATTATGTGTTATTCCAGGTGTCCAACTATCCACATAAGTACTAATTAAATTAGGTACTATATCATAGATTTCTATGTACTAACTAATCCCTAAAGCCGAGCAAGAAACATACACACATACGTTATTATTCAAATACATACGCTCGAAAAACATAACCAACAAAACACTTGAAAAATGGTCAAAGTTGGTGTGATGTACTTTATGGATGGTCCTTTGGCATTTGCTTCGCACGCGTAATAACCGATCATCATCTCAGCCTATATACGTCCCACTGCTGGGCACAGGCCTCCTCTCGGAATGAGAGGGCTTGGGCCATAGTTCCCACGCGGGCCCAGTGCGGATTGGGAACTTCACACGCACCATTGAATTGCTTCGCAGATTTGTGCAGGTTTCCTCACGATGTTTTCCTTCACCGCAAAGCTCGTGGTAAATTGCGCACATGAATTTCGAAAAACTCAGAGGTGCGAGCCGGGATTTGAACCCACGACCCTCAGCTTGAGAGGCGATAGGTCAAACCACTAGGCCACCACGGGTTCTAATAACCGAAAGTTGAACTGAATTCCAGGACTTTGACTAATTCCGGGAATTTCCAATACATAACTACATAGTTGATTTCATTGACATTGCACATAAAATACCCACGGTCAATTTGTAATATCAATGAACTGAAACAATTAGTTTGCTCACCCGCGACCTTATATGATAGCTACATTTATACAAGACTAGCCTTTTGCCCACGGCTTCGCACACGTGGAATTCGATTATCGTGCGCTGTTCCCTCGGGAACTGAGCATTTCTCCGGGATAACAAGTAGCCTATATACTAATATATAGACTATATTGGCCCATAAACTATCTCTATGTCAAAAATCACGTCGATCTGTTTCGACGTGAAAGACGGACAAATATACAAACACACACACTTTCTTATTTATAATATTAGTATAGATGTTCATGCGTTCCTCCACCTCCTCACTGTAAAAATTGATTGATATGTGGACCATGCAAAGCAACGCCTGATTCAATAAATAATTTGTAGTGTCTAATCGTAGGAATCTCGTGGGAATATCGTGATAAAAAGGAGCTTTCACTTTACACGCCCAGCTATCTACATACCAAATTTCGTCCAAATCAGTCGAGCCGTTTTATTTTTTTTCATATAAGAGGGGAAAACAAGCATTCGGGTCACCTGGTGGGAAGCAATCATCACCGATCATGGGTACCGGCAAAACGAGGGGTATCACAGGTGCGTTGCCGGCCCGTTGCGAGTTTGATAGGCTAAGATCCCTAAGTTGTGCCGCTCTGGGAATATCGTCCCGAGAAGCCGGTTCCATAGTTTAGTCATGCGTGGGAAAACGTTCCGCTAGAAGCGGACAGTGCTTGATTGCCAACCAATGGAAGAGGCTTTCAAATTTATAATATTACCTATATACTATGCTAGTGTGTGAAGGATATTTATGTTTCACTTACCCAGAACTCGAATTGATGTTGGAATCGTCGTCCATTTTCCTTTTTTTGCACCATACTTCATTACGACTGCAACAACAAGCAGATTAGCCAGGTTCTGGTTTCGAAATAACGTCACTATGTGCAATATGTTTTCCACGGCACTTACCTTTTGATTTCTCCATGATGACGTTTCTTTTGTCCCTGAACTCGTTTTTGATTTTTCCTGGGACCAGAGTAATGATGATTTTTATAGTCTTTTCGCGAAGTTCGTGGCTCCATGGTGCAATGCGAATTACAATTTAATTATCTTGAAAATGTAGCTTCATGGATAGCAAATCAGAAAATCGCAGTTTGACTTGACAGTTGAGATGTTTTTGTTTTTTACTTTTATTATCCAAATGACAACGTCAGTTCTCTTTATATTTTATCCAAAGAGTATTAGTACCTACAGAAATCATGTATTTTTGTATGAGTAACAAAATAACATGATATTGACATCGATAATAACGATAGAGCTATATTTCCAAAAATTTAATTGAAATAATTATGATATTATGGCTTTCTACAGACATTTTAAGATACTCAAAAAACCATTAACAGTTAGTGCTGGTGCTGCACTCTGACGGCAGAAAATTGCAGTGATATTCCTTATTTATAAGACGTACTATCGAACCAACGGAATCGTGCCCCACTTTGGAACCTTTTCGTTGAAAAAGTCATACTGACATCGCATTGCTTGACAAGGGAATTCATTATGGCACTTACTGTGAGAGCGTTCTACGGTGGGTCAGGAAGCAAATAGTTTGACTGTATATGCAATATTCCATATTTATTTGTTAGTAGGTACGCACGGTCGGTTACGATCCGCGAAAGGCTGCTGGTAGAAGCTGGGTGCGTCTAGCCGAGGACAAGGCGCAATGGCGATCTTTGGGGAGGCCTATGTCCAGCAGTGGACAGCTAGAGGCTGATGATGATGATGATGACGTACGGCCGAGGACTTTAATTCATGAGCCACCGTGGAACCTTTTCAAAGGAAAAGTCATTACTGATTTCCTCGTAAATTAATACGATGTCACTGTGACGATCACTGTGATATGGTTCCATGGTGGCTCATGAATTAAAGTCTTTGACCGTACGAGCAACGCAATTTTTTCTTTTCGAAAGAAATAATTCTTACGGAAATCAAAAAAATTGGCAACGCATTTGTTCATTTAGCTTCAGTCTTTTGACCGAAGGGCTTTGTACCGATGGCCAGCAAAAATATTTAAAAAAATGACACGTGCTTCTAAATGGTTAATAATTATTATTTTATTTTGATCAGATAAATCAAACGAATACTGACAGTGGCGCCTAGCTTCAAATTGACGGCGACTTGGCGAATTAGTCGCGACGCACACTACTACCGAGCCTTTGGCGTACGATACTGTCGCCGTCCACTCACATATTGACAAAAATGAACCAAAATAATCATCTAGATTAAGCTATTATTCAAAAGCTTTCTTTAGGTAAACAAAAAATGCCGCGATCAGAGAACGAAATAAACATCAAGAGATGTGACTTTAGTTTCAAAAAATCTTTCAAGCGCAAATGGTTGGAAAAATTATATAGTATGGAAGTCGTGCCACCTTAAGAATACGTACAATCATCGCCAGATGGCGTCGTAGTATTCCAATTCCTGTAAAAGATGGCGCTTTAATCAAAGGTCCGTTTTCCGATTCACTTTGTTTTTTTTTTAGAACAACGGGGCTCAACAATTGGCTTCGGAGGCGACAGTCTACATCATGCTGGAAGATGTCAACGACGAGATACCATTATTCACGGAACGAGAGCAAGAAACAGTGCTGGAAGGGGAGCCCATTGGGACGAAGGTGACGCAAGTCAACGCAATCGACAAGGATGGCACGTTTCCTAACAACCAGGTAAGAGCCATCCCACCTTCTTTTTGACTGACTATAATTTATAGTAAAAAATGGAGACTATATTTAACTATGATTTTCTCGGCTGTCACAATTCACGCGGTTGACTTAACACTATGAATTAATTGAGTACAATATGAGTCTTGGCAAGCTGTCTCACAGAAGACTCTTACAGATTAACCCGTTTTTTGTATACTGGAGGCAGAAAAATCTGATGTTTAAAACAAAATGAAACGATGACAAACCGTCGTACATACGTTTATGATGAACTTTTTATCGTTTGTTTTACGAACTTAGTTCTCTCTTACTTTGATCATAAACACATCATAATTTTAGTATAAAAAGCAGTAATAATATAAATTAACACATTTGAACTAGGTGCTCACTAATTTGATGTAATGAGTAATGACGAGCGAAATTAGATAAATAAACAAAAGCACCTACTTATATCGTTTTACTTAATCGAATGAACAAACATAAAATGCCCTGCAGAAATACTTAATCAACGTAAAACTCAATATATCGTTAGAAAAGCACGTACTCGTAAAGCCGCCACAGGTAGGTCAGTATTTCATTTATTTGAGCAAGTTAACGACTTCCCAGGTATTGGCTTAGTAAATGGGATATTTATTGACATAGTACTCGCACATGTGGGTAACTTAATTTCCCCGGGATTAGGTATGTTTCGACCGATGCCCGTTCTGTAATCAGTTTTGCTCTCATTTAGCGTCCCTTTTAGTGGAGGCTATTCCTGAAAGCTGGCTGGATTTATAAACCTGAATCCGTTGAGACCAAATTATCTCTCCAACTTCTCATTCTACCGTGCAGTTGAATTTGCACGTCACACTAAATCTAATAGCAGTAATCCAATTTCTTGAACCAGTATCCGTAGGTGTTATTGAAGTAAATGTGAATACTGAGAAATAATAGTAAAGAATCTGCAACTTCCTAAGTAAATGCTAATAAACAATTAAAATTCGCAAATAGTATGTATGTATGTATGTAAACTCTTTATTGTACAAATAAGTAAAATACAGTTGACAAAAAAAAAACAAATATAGTTAAAAAACAAATAGTTGTCATGAAAAACATTTAAAACCCCCAGAAAGTAAACTGCGAAGCAATTCAATGGGGTGTGTGAAGTTCCTAATCCGCACTGAGCCACAGAATAGATAATAATAGTACAAGTAACTGGGCCCGAATGGAAACAACCTACTAACTACTACCTATTCTACCTACTACCTATTCTAAGTCTGTGCCTAGCAGTGGGACGTGATAATGATGATAGGATCTCTCTGATCGCAGTAATAAATTTTGCCACCTCTAACATCCACACTGTGTGTAATACAATGTTCTGAAAATGAAACATATGATTATCACAAAATCAATCCAGAATATTTCGTCTAGTAGTTGGGTAGGTCCGAATGAATAAGGCAAAGGTTTTTCATTAAAAATTTCCGTAAAGGTGGTGTTTTTTCTTTGATGCCTAATACTTACTTTGAACATTGGCTAGTTATAATAAAAAAATCCAACCACTAATAAACTTTCTTGATAACATTTTAACACTGGCTTAAATATTCTGGATTGAATTTTTGATAGGTACCTCGTAAAAGTTGTATCCCCTACTGTAGGTACGTTTTTATAGTATGTGTGTATTGTGTAGATACAGATTCGCCAGAGATGGTCACGATTCGTGCACGTCGTGCCTCTATACCATTTTTACTGCCATTTAAACGCACATGTGACTTTTGTGATCCCTTCAGACTTCTCGGGACAGTTGACCGGCACAACATGACCGATGTTACAAGTGTCTTCTTAATCTTCTACTCTAGTCGCTAAATAGGTACATGAAGTTTGCGTCCCGTAACAAAAATTACTACGTTTCTTTTATGTATTTCTAATATAAATAGTGCCTTGGGATTTTTGAAATTGAGATGCCAATTGCTGAGATTGGCTATTATGTCCTGAAAGAGTCGACTCCTTTATCAAACGTATTATTAAGGGAACAGAGAGCTGTATTGTATCGATAGATTTTCGATACAGTTTTTCCTCTCGTTGTTGAATGTGTTATTGATTTGTTATTACTATGTGAAAGGAAGATAACAAGTGAAGCAATCATAATAGGCAACAATGAAAAATAGAGTGGAAGAATGTGTTAGGGAATAACTCGTAAAACTCCAAAATATTTTGTACCTTCGAGTATATTTTCGATAGTAGTTAGGTACCATAGATATGTATATTTGTTACGGGATTTAGACCGTGATTATCTTTAATTCCGTAACAAATATATCTAATATAAATAACTGTATGTCATTAAAAACTTATAATATGCTGCACATTTAAGTACTTACTCGATTTTTTAAGTTCCGAGAGCTATTATAATATTAGAGAAAATCGCGAAAGTTTAAAAACTTATTATCTTACATTTTTTATAAGCAAGCTGCAAGTTAGATGGGATAAGTTGGTCAATGGCCGACCCACTGTATCTATAGCTCGATAATTGCACATTTTTAATGGCGTTGCTAGTGGAAATACGTTCTATAAAATATTATGAACACCATTGGTCAATGGTCACCACCACTGGCCAAGTGCGAGTCGGGGTTTCCCGAAAATTACAAAGTCAGCAATAATAAGTCTGTACTAGGTACAATATACCTAAATACATCATGTATAGGTAGGTACATCTGTGAATTTTTTTTTTATTTTTGTCAGGATGATGATCTTCAGATATTTTCCATATTTACGTTGTGGGGCCTTACAAGATGTAGAATTTCGTAATTCTTTGTCAGCGGGAATTACTTACACTATATGGCTTGATTGTAAAATCCGTATGCATCGATGAATGAACACTTACGTCGTGGACGACATTATTTTCATCAGCATAACGAAATATTTGCCTAAGTACCTAATTGTAGTTGTAACGTGAAATCGCCGAAAAAGAACTTTAAAGCCACAAGCATGACGACCGGATGGCTAAGTGGTTAGAGAACCTGACTACGAAACTTAAGGTCCCGGGTTCGAATCCCGGCCGGGGCAAATATTTGTATGAATAATACGAATGTTTGTTCTCGGGTCTTGGATGTTTAATATGTATTTAAGTATGTATTTATCTATATAAGTATGTTTATCCGTTGCCTAGTACCCATAGTACAAGCTTTGCTTAGTTTGGGATTAGGTCAATTGGTGTCAAGTGTCCCATGATATTTATATTTTTATATTTTTTTTATATTTAACTTGCGAATCGACATAAAATGCGCATTGCAGTTTCGTGGAATAGTTTGTGGAATGTATATTTTTGTGAGGCCACGGTTGCAATTTGTTCTGCCTATAATTTCGCAGGCGCGAGGGAATAAAAATGCAATTTTCACCCGTTGCGATTGCACTTTGGATTGGTGTGCGATTGTGAATTATTAAATACATTGCCTTCGTTTAGCTGTCGCTTTTTGTTTTATTGTAAACACGAGAAAAACCTCCAAGTGATGTATTTTTATTTTTTCTATAAAATACGATTAAATGTCCGTTTTAAATCTTTAACAGTTTTTAATTATTTACGGTTATATTAAACTAAATAGATTTGTTACGGAATGTATGTTAGAGTGTGGTTAATACCAAATACAAAACGATTAAATATTAAGACTCTTAGGACGCGGTTTTGCCATAGTGTGTTGACCCTGATTAATTTTACAATACAATGTCAACCCTTAAAAAACGATTTTAACAGTTGAAATTGTATTGCAAAATGACAGTAGGTTGACTCAGTACCTATTGCAAAACAGCGTCCATTATGAAAGTGAATACACATCCCGTAAACTGTTGTCAAAAGTTTGTACAAAATTAAAAAAAAGTTCATGACGCAAACTTCATCGTTATCTTGCAGTCCAAAAAATTCTACATTTAAAAAATACAAAAATATAGTCTTGAATCATGTACGAGTACATTGTGTTGACCACTGTGAAATTAAGGCTAATAATTATTACAAGACCTAGGTGCACAGCTACAAAAAACATTTGCGTTAATTAAATATTTAATGTAATGAAGTAATCAACTTAAATTAACGTATCTCCATAAAAAGGCAGCCTTTACGAGATAACTCCTGTCAACAACTCCGGAGCACAATAAAATATAGGTCACAATCATTTCATATTCCTCTTCGCAGTAATTTTCGCTGCGGATCCGTTTCAAGCTGATAATCGAAAACAGAGAGATCATATCCCGGATTACCGTGAGTCCGTTTAATCTCTGAAAAACAAACCTCAAACCAAACCAGACAGGGTACAGCATTGGATTAATATATTCCATCAAGTATCTGGATTTATTGGTTTCAAACCTTTTGTTGTAAAATATCCCTGAGGGATTTATTATATTAGTGGGATCACTAATATAATAAATTCGAAAGTTTGTAAGTCTGTTTGTTTATTTGTTACTTCATCACGTCTATACCGCTGAACCAATTTCGATGAAATTCGGTATACACGTAGTTTGAATCCCGGGAAAGAACATAGGATAGTTTTTATCCCGGAAAGTTGCATATTTCCCGCGGGATAGTGAAAACCGAATTCTACGCGAACGGAGCCTCGGGTAACGGCTAGTTACTTTATCTCTAACGAGCGACTAAATAAAACCGTAGTAGCCTAACTAGCCGTTACCCGCGACTCCGTCCGAGTAGGATTCGGTTTTCACTATCCCGCTGGAACTACGGCATTTTCCGGGATAAAACTATCCTATCTCCTTCCCGGGGACGCAAACCATCTGTATACCGAATTTCATCTTAGCATTTCATTCATTTCATTTCTTGGAATTTCATTCTTAGCGGTTTAGACGTGATAAAGTAACAAAAAAATAAACAGACTTACAAACTTTCGTATTATTAATATTAGTAGGAAGCAGGATTGACGATATTAATTAACCACAATCAAAATCGACTATCAGTTAATATGAGGTACAATGTATTTTCATTTCTTATTCAAGTAAATTAAAAAAAAAAGAAGAAAAGAGCGACCAGTTGACAGTAGTTCCAGAGGCCGGAATTCTCGTGGCACTTTTGAGCTGTCATAGGGACTTCTCATTTATAGACTTCCAATATACATATTATATCGATACATTATAGAACACAAAATATATAAGAAGATTAAAAGTAGAGGAGTACTCTAAACCGACGTGCATGCATGAAAAGATTGATGAATGTAAAGGAAGCGAGATTTGTATGCCAGAATCGTAGCAAGTGGAAGGATGTAGTCTCTGCCTACCCCGTTGGTAAAGAGGCGTGATTTTATGTATGTATGTATGTATTAAAAGTAGAGGTAAACAACAGGCGGTCTTATCGCTAAAGAGCCATCTCTTCCAGATAAATTTCGAGTACTTGAAAATGTGAAATAGAGATATACAACCAAAAGAAAATAATGACATTTCGAAATATAATCCACGCGAGATAATCTGTTTAAATTTGTTTTTATTTACATGAGTAATAATCAAAAAACCTCAGAAAATATTATTATAATTCCTATTTAAAATTTTCAAAAAGTTGGTAGACAAAGGTTATCTCGAAGGGATCGCTCTTTAGCGATAAGACCGCCCGTTGTTTACCTCTACTTTTAATCTTCTTTAACCTGTCGTGTTCTATAATGTATCGATATAATATGAATAATAGAAGTTGATAAATGAGAAGTCCCTATGACAGCTGAAAAGTACTTACCACGAGAATTCCGGCGTCTGGTAGTTACAAATCACCGCACCAGTAATAAATGAAAATTCAAGTTTCTGTTCGCGGAATAACATGCAATAGGTAATGTATGCAATAAATGGGGCTTCAATTATTTCCGATTGGTAATTCTAACTAGTTAGCACGAAGCCTAAGGTCGTGCTCGAATTACGACTGGTGTTTCTGTGTATTCATCCGTTTAATAAACAGTTAGGAGCACCTGTTGAGTAAATAAAGTGATTTACTTAAGCTTCGAACTATTGTAACTGCGCTTAGAAACCGGAATCTTAGTTTCAGTGCCAGCAGATATAGTTCAGGGTTATATTGTTCCTGCCCTTCTGCTATTACAGTAATATTCCAATACGTTCGTGATGGAAATTATATGCAAAGCAGCCTTCAACCGATCGGCGTTTATGCGAAACTATCGTATACCAAATGATACTATGAATTTAAGGAAAGTACCGAATTATTTAGCACTACGTAAGTTCCTGCTAAGTTATAAAATAATGGCATTTTGTCATGATTTTCGAATAACTCCACCAAGGATGTAACTATTTCACAATTATTTGGATTCGTTTTACTTACCCAAGTGTTTTTGTGATAGGTACTATGGTGATACTCTGGTACCGCATCAGAAATCAGAACGTTGTAAACAGAATTGTTTTCGTCGTAAAATTACGACATTTACGAGTTGCTAGCGCCATATTGATTTTCCTTGATTCCTTATACCTCGTGAAACACTTATGACATCACACCCCATTCATCAAAATTAAGCCGAGTTTATATCGTGCAAGTTTCATTACATTGCGGCGATCGATTGACCACTACAAACTCGTTGGCTTTACGGCCTCGCAATGTAATGCAACATGCAACTTGCACGATTTTTCTTGCAAGTCTAAACTCGGCTTTATACAACACGGGAATTCTGAGCCACCACTACAGTGCATAATTAAGCCAAGTAATAAAATATTCGTAGTACCTAAATATTGCCAATAAATATGATTGGCATTAAACGGTGACGTTACGAATAGCATGGACACCCAACAACCCTATTTTGTGACTGTACAGTCTATGCACGAGCATTTTTATATAACCTGGACAGTGAAAAAATTGAAAGATATATTTTTTAATATGAAACAGACCGTGATATACCCCTATCTCACCTGATGATTAAGTGCAGAAGTGTATCTCACTGGTTCAGTAATAGTCTATTCACTCTAGCCTTGAAGATACCTAGATTGTATTTATCCGGAAAAACAGATAAATAAGATATAAGGTATATGTTTGAGTGCTCGACACGCTAATGCCCAATAGATGACACCCTGGTGTCACCTCCATTGGTAATGACAAAAAAGCAGCTATCGAATACATACCTGACAAAGAATATTTTTAAAATTAGTCTTACTTTCAATAAGGTTCAGTTTCCAATTCAATGCAAGTGTTCGCTAAATAGCCTCTACCTTATTAAGGATTAAGATGTCAATTATCGGGACAGTGACGAGCGCTCGTACGTTTACCTTTAGTATTTTCAATTAAAAATGTAATATTGTACAATAAAACAAAAACGCCAGCCAATGGAATAACTAATTGAATGTACCTACCATCAATTATTCTCGTATCAACTTTCATACTTAAAACAGCTTAAAACATGCTACCGTATTTGTACCAATTAAAATCGTACAAGAAATACTCGTTACAATCAACGCAATTAAAACACTAGAATATTATCAGAATCATACTATTAATTATCAAGAACGTCGGAATTTCATTCGGAAGGGAATTTTGTTATTAAATTAATCGATGTCGCTTTGATGCTTTGTAGATTAGGCAAATGTTTCCTCTGGGAACCGTTCTGCGCACAGTTTGCGAATGGTAATATTTCCAATTACCTTCACGCCACCTGTGGTGATTTTACCTTTTAAGTTTAAGTGGCTACTTTACTTTAAGATTTACTGAAAGACCATGTCGCGTCTGTGAATTATTCAAATTTATAGTACATACTAGTAGTTGGTAACTGAACTATTTCGTCTTGATTAGGTACTTAAACATTAGGGAAAGCTTCGACACGGGAAGACAAAGTGACTTTGATATTATTCACTGAACACAGCGCATACACTAACAGGCAACGAATTAAGTTGATTTGTTTCTTATTAGTTTAGTTTAAACTAATCCACGTTATCTTTAGTGAAGTAGGTATAAGCTTACGTAATGCTTACATACTTTAACTCTAGGATTCAGGGTGTAATTTTATCAGATGACATTAACTTATCTCAGAGAAACTAGCGGTAACCTTTACACTCATAAAAATAAGTAGCTTCTGCCTGCAGCTTTCCCCTCGGTATATACATCTTTCCGGGATAAAAAGTAGCCTAGATGTCACTCTTTGGCCCATAAACTATCTCTATGGCAAAAATCACGTCGATCTGTCGATCCGTTTCGACGTGAAAGACGGACACACTTTCGCATTTATAACATTTATATGGATCATTATGTATGATTTTTATTATAGCAATTGAGATTTTCGTTATTTTTTTTTACAATTCAGCCGCCTTTATACAAAGTGACTGCCTACCGACCAAAATAAAAATATATCGGAGTCTCTGTTACCTATTTCTGTAGATTAATTTTCTCGTCTCATTGCTTATTTTGACCGAAAAATAATTACAACTCTAACTGAGTTTGACTGTAACTGAAACTAAGAATAATTGATATAAAATTAAAAACTAGCAGCTTTCCTATTAGTTTCTTTTCTAAGTAACTATACGATTCGAAAAGAAATAATTACTTATCCGCTTTGGTCTTTTTAACCGACTTCAAAAAAAAGGAGGAGGTTATCTATTCGGTTGTATATATATATATTTTTTTAATGTTTGTTATCTCAAAACTCCGTCGTTTGTGAACCGATTCGAAAAAATTTTTTTTGCGTTCGTCTAGGAATGCTTTCAATTAGGTCCCATAAGCACCAAATCAGGATCTGATGATTGGATCCTAAGGAAATCGAGGGAACTCTTCAAATGTTGTAGGGACACCTGTGGTAATTTGGATATATTTTGCAGTAACTTGTGCATTTGCTCATGAAAATCATAATTTGGTGAAGCGGAACTGATGATGATGACCACATTTGACCAACAGAGCTACTGCTCAATAACAAGTAGTTCACGAGTTGAATTTCAATTACTTTAACAGAGTAGGTAAGCAATTTATGCTCGTCGTAATGCATATGGTAAAATGGAACGGGTGGTGAAGCACCAGGACTCCTCAATAATGAACGTCTCTGCATCAGAAAAAGGAATCTTTCGTAAAAGGTGTCGAGCAGTTGACATTAAAGTATTGTATCTTAGATCATTAACACTAAAAAGCGTGAAAAAAGCTTTTCTTAAATCAACACTTTTCTTAAATGTTTTTTTTGTTATTTAACCGTAATATTTGCGTAAATGAGAGCAAAAGAATCCAGGTATACTTAATTGTGCTAGAATTCTAGACCTCCAGACGCGGCTGTATAATCAATCTAATTCCACAAGACGGAGCTACAGTGGCTCAGACGTTTTATTATTCATACGAATGTTGCTCATCTCTCAATTGAAACATCCATCGTCTCTGTTTGGCCGCTTTTGATATGAAATATATAAAATGGTTATATTTTGTTAGACGTAAATTAGTGCTAGTTATTTTCCGGTATATATCATTCTTAAAAAATCATGCATCATTATAAGTTGTTAGAATTTGTAAGTACTCATGTGTAGCCTACATTCGTTCGCTAAATACTATAGATAGAGTGCAAAGATTTACTCTAATGTGTAAGTATTGACTCCGAACAAGATTTCAACTTTTGGATTAAAAATATTGCATTTGACGACAATGATAATAATACATAAATAAATATCATGGGACACTTGACACCAATTGACCTAGTCCCAAATTAAGCAAATCTTGTACTATGGACACTAGGCAACATACTTAAATATAGATAAATAAATACTTAAATACATATTAAACATTCAAGACCCGAGAACAAACATTCTTATTATTTATACAAATATCTGCCCCGGCCGGGATTCGAACCCGGGACCGCAAGCTTTGTAGTCAGGGTCTCTAACCACTTAGCCATCCGGTCGTCATATAGCTTAGGTTAAACATAATACATATAGCTTAGGTTATGGATGGAGCATCCGGTTTGAAATTAAATCTTAATCAACTCATAAAAATACAATCCATGCGAAAATTATGAATACGAAAGTAACTCAGTCTGTGTGTCTGTTACCCCTTTTTTTTAAACTTGCTGATCCAATTAAGATGACACTGGGTATAGAGATAGTTTAAGATCTTCAAAAGGACATAGGATATTTTGATCCCTGAAAATTGCATATTTCCCGCGGGATAGCGATAAACGAATTCTTTTGCGGGCAACAGCTAGTCTCTTATAAATGCATTAATTTCTTCGCCAAATATGGTGATGAGAAAAGTATAGAGGATGATCATCCTGAACTCCCTATTTAAATCTTATTTTATTTTCCTAGAACATAATTTTGGGGACTTTAAACATTTGGAGAGGGCTTGTCTCAAGCGGTCTTCGGACTTTGTCTCGGCGAAATTGCCTCGAAGAAAAGCGACGTCGACCTGTCACGTTTTGGGTCGAAATTTTTGTAAGGAAAATGTAGCAGGAGTATAAAACGATTTACTACGACGATTAGGCTATTTTTAGGGTGAAATACCTGCTGACTAGTTATAATCGTAAGAACAAATTTACGCCCTACCAACTTATCAATTTTGTTGACGGGCTTTCATCGGTTGTTATATTATTATGTATAAGTTTGAAGATTAAGATCCATTGTCAGTCTTAAAGTTGCCATTGCAACTAAATATTATTATTATTATACATATAAATTATCAGGCAGGCAGTTGCAAGCAACTGATAGGTGCCTGTATCTAGCTGTTCCTTGGTCAAGTATTCTTAGTATTGTTAATGTGTTGGTCTAGTCGGTTCTTAAATTGGTTAACATTCAGTGCTGAGACTACATGTTCTGGTAGTTTGTTCCATGTCTTGATCACTCTATTACATAAGAAAATTCTGGGTAAAATTTAAATCTTGTATCCATGTTAGTGTTACATGCTCATTTAATGCCGGACAATATAATGTATTGACCCATTTGTTGAAAATAGACTGAAAAAATTTGCGGTTTCCATACATTAATTTCATGATTTAATTTGAACAATGTATGAAAACCGTAAATTTTTTCAGACTTTTTTCAACAAATGGATCAATGCATTATATTGTCCTTAACTGAGCATGAAACATTCATTTGGATTCACGATTTAAATTTCACCCTGTAGAATTGTGCTGTAGATTACTTACGAAACTTAATAGTGCTCACTTTAAAAGTTCATACGAAGCAAGAGCTCTATATAACTTAGATATTAATGCAGGCATGATCATTCCACTTGTTGAATACTTATGGGATCTGAAAGTTCTATACTACTCGTTCTCGTACTCGAAACTTCTATACTTCTATAACTACTCGTACGTATCAGCTAATTTAAAAGGCTCACTATCATAATTTCAATACTAATCTTCTGAGTTTGTAAACAAGTCTGTAGGTACTTATCTGAAAATCTGAATCATTTAAGTTGCTCAAAATAGATCTATGTAAAGAAACTTATTATCTGTGAAGGTCAGTTATTGTTGTTTTTTTTTCATTATGTCTAGTTTTGGCTTGGTTTTTGCTGTCTTTAGACGTTTTACCTACTTGTCATTATATTTTTTTAAACAATTTTTAAACTTCTTTTGCTTTTTTACCTTTGCTACGGGGATTCGTGCTGTCATGGTCCATCTACCATTACCTACATTACCTCTCATATTTCCTTTTCTAGATTATGTTTCCCGTATAACGGCAAAACCTACTAGACACTGTCAAAATTTACCTCCAATGGACAGAGCCATATGTAATAAAAAAAACAACAACAATAACCCTTTGCCTTTGCCATTAAGCTGTTCCACATGGAGTATCTTATTCAACCTCGACAGTAGCAGAATCATAAAAAAACTGGTAAAATTTAATTGAATTAAAGCAATGATATCGATCATTTGGAAGATTTAACAATACGTGAGTGTTATTCTATTCAGTGATTGCAAACAAGCACGCTCTCAGCTGATTCTGTCAGTTGATTCACAGCTAATCTTTGTTCGTAGGTGTACTACTACATCGTGGATTCTCCGCGCAACGAAGGCAAGGACTTCTTCGAGATCAGCATGCAGACTGGCGAGATCTTCACCAAAGTGGTGTTCGACAGAGAGAAGCAAGGCGCCTACGCTCTGGAGGTGGAGGCCCGCGACGGGGCGCCCTCGGCCCGCCCTAACTCTGACAACCAGCCTAACTCAGGTCAGTCTCTACCTTCATTATTGTCAGCTTATGGTAATGGAACGGACTTAAGAATGTGAAATTTCGGACTTTATTAGCGTTTACTTTTATTGACTTGATCAGTTCGCAAAAAAACCGTGTTTTTATAGACGGATGGTCCGTTACGTCATTAATTTCAGGATTAAGGAACCATAAAAAGAGCATCCTCAAATTAAAAAAAAGAATCATCACATTTAATGAAACAAACGAGGAACCCTTCTAGTTTCGCCATGCTATCCGCAGCTTAACTTATAGAGACTGCTCGTGTTAAAAGCTGTAATTTTGTATGTTAGTTAAAACGCCAACTAGGTGATAAAGTGAGTAAAAAAATATTTTACAATAGTTTACATACTCCGACCTCCTAAATATACATAAAAAAAAAACATAAAAATCGGTCAAGCCGTTTTGGAGGAGTTTGGTCACAAACACTGTGACACGAAAACTTTATACCTATATTAGAAAGTTTTAGTAATTTCATTACTTCAATGTTCCAAACGAGACGTTTATTCAATCATGGTACCTATCATTCGGCGCAAACATCTATTGTTGGGTAAGTTCTCTTAATTTAAAGTTGATAGAAGTTTGCCGTCGTATTTGTGTTGTCAGATTTGTTAGGTTGGGTTAGTGCGGTTTATGTATCTAGGAGATTCTGTCCCTCCACTTACGTTGATTTCGCAAGCCTTTGTAAGTATATAACCCTTTATGTTTACACTCGTATACACGTTCTCGTTCCCATACAAGTACAATTGAACTTTTTTTTCACGTAAGATTCTCGACGAGGCTTTTAATCTTCCCAAATCCTTTATGAGTACCCTAAAGATGTACGCCCTTACCTACATATGACTCAATAGTGGGTAATGGAGAGTGGTGGGAAATGAATTCATGTTGATTCTGAATCGACAAAATTGTGCTATGTAGGTTTTCCTTCCGTACATCCCGTCTTATTTTGTGTTATTTACCTACACATTGTATAATAAATAAATAAAGTTGTACGATTTACCAGTGCTACCTCAATATCAATGTAGAGAATCTAAAACGTGCCTTTCCTCCGAAAGCTAACAAAGAGGAAGAAACTCGAATCGAAGTTCGAAGTTTGGTACCTATAGAAGTTGTAAATATGCGAAAGTATCATTATCGTGTGAGTGAAACCGCGGGCGTGGTGTAATGCAGGAAAGCTTTCAGAAAAGGTGCGATTCACGTGCGCAGACGTTAGGCAAGCGGCGAGCGCGGTCGTCGGCCTAATCACTGCCACCGTCCGCATTTAAATGACTTTTTTCTCTCTTAAATATTTCCTAACTTCGAAAGTTTCGAGGCCTGTCGACCTCCTTTCTGAAAATAAGCCGTTCTACTTGCGCGGCTATACTTGTAGGCATCGTGTCGAGCGGCCGATCGACCCTTTCTCGCGTGTAAATTGACATGTGCGTAGGTATCTCATATTTCAGTGTTTTCTCGCGTGGGTGCGGTGGACCCGCGAGACGGAATTGATTGTATCGGGATGTGTGACACGATAAATTGTCCGTTTTCGTCGAGAGGTCTGTTAGGCGGGCAGGTTGCCGTATCGTGTCATCGTAAATCAAGCAGCGGCATAATCAGCCGCCGCTCTGGGCTCTAATCCGGTTTAAGCTCTTCATCCCTATATCTGTCTCACGTGCACAATAGCGAACCTAATCCTGCTCACTGCTTACCTCTACAATACACAATTTCCTTGATGTATCGCGAATACTAATGCTGTTCGTGCAATTCTATAAAATAGCAAACTACTTCTCGATCGTAAATTTATATTGTTATCTTTGTTTACGTGCTGGGAATAGAGGATGCATCTGCGGCTTTCGTTGATATGTGGTTTCATAAATTGTTGAACTATGAATGTGATATCTAATTCTTAATCATAATCCTAAGGTATCGGGAATATTTTCTATTGTTTATTTTAAATAGGCGAAATTTCTTAATAGTTGAATGACTTGAATGAGGATTCGCCGTAAATGTTGTTGGCCACGTAGCAATTTCAGCATATTGGGGTGCAGTCGGTTGCGGCGCGGCGTGAACGTGGCGCGTTGCGCGTGAGTCGCATACTGATTGTGCCGCACGCGTGAGCCGCCGCTCCAAATGCTGATATTATCTCAAAACTTTTGTGCTAATTAGTCACATGATTACGTACAGAGACGTCGGGATTATTAAGTTCCGCGTGAAGTTACTACGTTTTCAGTTCGTTAATTCTTGTTAATTCACACCCAATTATCGTTTTTGAATTCGGTGTTTACCGGTGTCAATAGAGAGGCCAAAAATCATTTTATTAGTCACTTATTTTCATCATTCGTAAAATTATAAATAGGTGTAGGCAATCCATACTATACTATAATATTATAAATGCGAAATTCGAAACGAGGCAACGGATCGACGTGTTTTTTTGGCATAGAGAGAGTTTACGGGCCAGAGAGTGACATAGGCTACTTTTTATTCCGGAAAATGCACAGTGCCCGAGGGAACAGCGCGCGATAACCGAATTCCTCGCAGGCGAAGCCGCGGGCAAAAGCTAGTATCAATCATATATAGAATAGAATTTCGTATCAAAGCATATATCATATCATGCCATATTGTTTTCAAAGGGCTTTAAACATCGGCCGCTTGGTTATTTTCTGCAATATCCGAGTGAGATGAAAACCAATATTACACGGATTTCCCTAGTACATGTAGGTTCAGCGAAATTGGCTTTGAAATGCACTTAGGCAGTGGACAGGACAGCGTCATATATAGTTCCGAAATACAGGCTGACTCTAGGTTTCGGGGAATAGCTCTGGGCTAACGTATCAGGTTCACTGTCGTTTATTTAACATGAAATTGGACAAGCGATTAAATCATACAATTTGACGAGTAGAGGCTGACAGCCGAGGCGCTAAGCACCGGTCGCGAGCTTAATTAATCAATACACGAGCACGTAGCAATGGACATGGACAACCTCGCCTATCCAATTGTCATCGGTCATCTCTTGCTATTGATCTTGATCCCATTGACACGCCTCTGCAGCTCTGTGAATGTCATATAAATTGTCTTACGTGTGACGTGATAATTTGACTTTAAAGTACTACTCGTACTAAAAGCGTTTCACGTATTTACCACTCCAACGATATTAAAATTAAGCCTAAAAAAGGGAATGCAACTTGGTGAACGAACTTAACTTTATTTGACATGAAGTTAACTTCTACAAAACACTAGTGGCCTAACTTTTCCTGTTTAAATATGATCAAAAATAATGTTTTTTATAGTCCTCAATGAGAGTGTTTTTGATTCAGATATTTATATTTAACGGAAGAAGTATTTTAATTTGTCTCTCTTATGGATCCCGTCAATCTCACTCGTCAAGTTTGAAAGTTTTATTCTACTTCGCCATTTAACAGTGGTTGTGAAGTTATAATATGTATAAAAAAACAATCCGAAAAAAAGTTTTTTTTTTGATTTGACTAAAAAGTTAATTACTAGATAGTTTCTATCAACAAAGTGAGCCGTCTGTCGGTGTTAACGGAAATCAGGAGAAACACGGTGTAGAAATATAAAGTTAGCAAACATTCTCTCAATTGTAAACAACAGACACAGCAACATTGTTACAAACGTATTATTAGTAGAGATGAATACTCCCATGAATTATTCACGAAATTATAAAACACGGAAGATGGCGTGAAGCGAAAAACAATGAATCCAATCATAATGAGAGCAAGCGTTACGAGTCATCGCGGCGCCCGCGCCCGGTCAATGGGGCACGATGAACACGAAAGCGGGAGCGGGAGCGATTTTACGTAGCACACCTTTATAACAGCCAGCATTATTACTCATGATGGGCTCACATTTGAATCATTTTAACGTGTCGTATCTCCATCGCCTAGCACTAACGAGCATCATGATCGTTAGTTTGGACGCTAAAAAATAGGCAATCATGCAAAACGCCGTATCTGATTTAAGCGTTCTTCCATACTAACGCTCGTACATGATACTCGGCGGTGCTATGAAGAATCTTCATTGAAGATACGACAGGCTAAAATGACTTACCTACTTATTCTAGATACGAATCCGAGGAATTGTAGAAAAGATACTAAAAACGTGCGTTATAAACGGGCTCGCTGTTGAATAAATGGTAGGCGTAGTGAGTCGCTTGCTCCCATTTGTGTGTTTCTGCCCAATGTTCCCCGACTCGGCGCTGTGAAATTCGCGTTCTATTTTTATTGCGGCCGCTTCCCTCTCTGCACGTTTTGCGGTACTTTCTTTCGACCCATGCGTCCCCTGGCGGCTGTTATCGTTTATTACGACTTTTTTAATTTGACTGCCCCTGATAGGTTTGCTTATTTATTTATTTGAAAGCGTTATTGCGCTGGAATAATATTGTTCAGGTGACAGTAAAAGTAATGAAACGGAAACGAGAATTTTTCGCCGGGTTTACTTACAAATTGGTCATTAGAGTTTTGTCACTTTTTAGTAGGTGTAAGATTTCCCACTTACAACGACAAAGTACCCAATTAGCTTAGTAAATTGTTGGATAACTGCTCTATTTCATTTTGTATATCGAATTAGAATGAATTTCATAGGTAACTAACGACTTGCGACATTTTTGACTTTAATCTGACACAGTTTTCTTAATTCTTTAAATTCGAACTTTAAACTAGATTTAAAACGTAAAGTGATAAAATAAACGGCACCTAGATCACTCGCTCGTGTTACGTTTCTACCAGTAAAATGGATACAGCAAGTATCGATTGCCGCCACCGCATGAGGTTTGCCAAGATTAGAGCCCACAGTTTGTTGTTTTTTCATTCGTTTTTCGTCGGTCAACCGACGAATGGTGTGGAAAAAATCAACATCTGCCTTTCATGCCCCGTTTATTTGACTTAATCATCCAGTACTGTGCTTCTACGAATTTAACTGCGAAATATTCTTTAATTTACGTAAAGACTTTTTTTGCATAAGTAACTGTTGAAATCGAATTACATTAACATTTAGTCGTTTAAAAATTGCTATTTGGATGTAGAGCGAGTTCTCTCCGCAAGTCACCTATTTCAACTATTTCCAATTACTTGGGCTTAGCGGAACAGTGCAATGTCGCAAGTGACAAAGCAATATTCCGTCTGGCGGCGTCGGGAACTTGGTGGCCTACATTTAACGCTCGCCCTCGAGACTCCGTGATGAGCAGACCTGAGTGCACCGCCTGCCGGATTACTGTCTGCAACTACTAAATATTGCTGTTTACTAAACAATCTTCGTTTATGACTCGGAATTGGTTTTCACACCTTCCTCTCCAAAATTCATGCTGCAATCGCTGTAATTCCAAGTGTCGCTACAGTAACGCACAATTAAGATCAATGATTTATCCAACCTTTGTAGGTTCAGAGACATATTACTAAGCACGGAAGTATTTAGAGCATGGTAAAATTAATTAACTTTTGTCACCTCACAACGATCCTGAAAGGTCTTTGATGCTTTTGATAAGGTTGTTAAAAGGTCGTTTGTTAAAATTCGTTTAATGCGAATCCTGCTCAAGAAGGGCGCATTTATCGCCTTGTCGTTAAATTATTTTATTTATAATATAACACCGCTTGTAACAGAATTTTCCTCGTCATTACGACGGCTATTCACGAGACGAATCCCGGTAATTTGAAAGCTTTCTGGAGCGGCGCGGGCGTGCGCGGCGCCGCGGCGCGTCGCGGCGGAGCTTAAAATTTTCCTAAATCGTCAACTCAACACGAAGAGCGTTTATAGGCGCCATAAGTTACAGGAACCCGCCTCGGGCTCGTAAAAATCGCCCAACCGCCGTCTAAACCGAATGTGCTCGGCTCGTTTGCACTTATATGCCCGCTGCTCATCCGTGAATTGGAATTCATTTGGTTTGTTATATAAATATAGTATTGCTTTTATGATATTTGAGTTGTACGCTATTAGGAAAGACACACAGAAGCCGTGTAGAACAAGTAGGCAGGCGAGTTTAATTAAAACAGCGTCGGCAGTCCGGCCGCCGGCCGCCCGGCCGCGCCGCCGCGCCGACCGGCTCCCGCCGTTCAATAAGCGCCTCCTAATTAAAACACTTATAGTTAATTTGGAGATACTATCACTGCCGCCGTTAAATTGCTTTATCCTATGCTATGACAACACGCTTTAATGTCCCAATAAAGCTTACTGGAATTAAGCAATAATACGACTTAATTTTGAAGTGATTGGTTCGTCATTTGCGAAATTCTACATAGATTGCTACAAGAAGTATATTAGATTTGGTTCTTTGAATATTATTATGTTGATATAGGTACCATCAGCCAAATATGTGGTCTACCACCCTGAAGATGATAAACGTTTGCACGTCATAAAACAATAATGCCAATAGACGGGCCTGTTAGGGTTGCCACCTTTTTTTAGGGCGAATAAAGTATTTTTTCATTTTGGAAGGACAAAAATAAAGTACACAGAATAAAAAAAGAGTATCGCCAAAATTTGGTGGCTGTGGATACCAGTTTATTTAGTCTCATAAGTACTCATAACCAGTAACGAGCCAGTAAGAATAAGTTTTACGTAAATAGAGTATTTTAGCGTACTTTATTGGTGTCGTAGATTATAAAGTAGGTACGCCTACATGAAAAAGAGGACAATACTCTATTTTAGAGTACGGGTGGTAACCCTAGGGCCTGTTAACTTTAAAGTTCGACTTTAGCGACATAATCATTTGATAGGAACTTGTTTAAAAATTGATAGACCACTTATTTAGCTGATAGTACCTAGTGCGACCAGAATTGAGGTCATGTACACAAGAACATGTCGTGTAATTACAGTAGGATTTGACATTTACTCATTCATTTCATTCATTCTCCTTTTGTGCAATCAGTTATTTTTGTAGCTGTGAGTGTCATTCACTTCAACTGTCGTGGTACTACCTATACCTACCCTATGTCGATGACATCAGAAGGCGGCCTCTACTGAATCTTTATAGACGTTACATAGATAAACAAACTGTTATTTTATGTGGGCAAGGGTCGCAGTTTTATATCGATAGCCATTTTGTCCATCCTAAATTGTTTATTATATGGAATACAGTATTGAATATTCACAAGATAAGCGTATGGTTTCACGTTGTGTTCTACGAAACCATTTTTATATACTGTGAGAATTCATGTTTGAAATAGTCGCTTTATTTAAATAACTTCAAAAATATACAAATATTTGACGCAAGCCCGACATACAAAGCCTGGAATATTCATGCAGTTTTTTAAATTGTAAATAAAAATGAAATAAAAAAATATATGCCATACCCACTTTTAATTATAAAAAAACCGCCCAAGAGCGTGTCAAACACGCCCAAGATAGGGTTTCGTAGCCATTACGAAAAAAATCAAGTACCTAAGGAATATTTTTCTAAGGATTTCGTCTTGTGTCCGGAATCTTCCAAGTTTAGGTAAATATTATTATACCTTAAACTAATACTTAACTAACTAAACTTAATAATAATTCTCAATTGGTCTTAGCCATTATAATTTTCCTTACCTATTTCATTAGTATAATAAGTATAACAAGTTTCCAAGTTCCCTACAGTAATCTGAAGAAGACGTCTAGACAGAGCAATCGTGCGGGGCGTGAGGAGTGAGACGCGGGTGGGAGGAGCCCCAGCTGCATACTTCGCCGTTCTTAGTAGCTTGGGACAAGGTGTTCTAGGGTTATCGCGTTTTTTTTTTAATTTGAATTTATTACAAAATGTATTATGGTGCATAAGACATGTACTGTCAGTGCGTGAAATCTTCGTCTAAAATTTCATCTATTTGTATAATTAAGAAATAAGATTTCATTTCATCTATTTATGTAATTGTATTTATTTACTTTTTATATAATTAAATTCAATAACAGGGGCTTTAAGTCTATTAAGTCTAGAAACTGAAAGTATTTGTCGGTTACTAATCATCATCATCATCATCATCATGTCAGCCGAAAGACGTCCACGTCGGTTACTAATCTATGAAAGTAATTAATGAAAAGTCTTTTAAATAATTTATTGAATCAGGCGTTACTTTGCGGAGGTCCATATCAATGAACTAAAATGATTTCTTTGCTCACCCGCGACCTTAAGATAGCTAAGTCTATGCAAATTATGCGTGTTCATGCAGTTCCTCCACCTCCACACTGTAAGAACACACACAAATTACACAAACCCATCTATCACCACCACCACAACACACTGACGCGTTTCGAACTCAACCAGAGCTCATCTTCAGAGTGACACAACCGTACACCATGCTACCAGTTGTTAGACAGCTACCAGTTGTGAGTCTAACAACTGGTAGCATGGTGTACGGTTGTGTCACTCTGAAGATGAGCTCTGGTTGAGTTCGAAACGCGTCAGTGTGTTGTGGTGGTGGTGATAGATGGGTTTGTGTAATTTGTGTGTGTTCTTACAGTGTGGAGGTGGAGGAACTGCATGAACACGCATAATTTGCATAGACTTAGCTATCTTAAGGTCGCGGGTGAGCAAAGAAATCATTTTAGTTCATTGAAAAGTCTTTTATTTCATAAATAGTATATTTTGATATTTTTTAACCCTGGTAAGTATGCCGCCCCTAAATTCTAATTATTTTGTTTTATTTAATTTCGCAATACCAATATGTGCCGATTCGTAAAAGACGTACCTTCCAAATTTTTAATTTGTGACAACCCTTCGTTACTTGCGTAAATACCTGTAGGTACAGGCTGCTGTATCGCTCAACTTCAAAGGCGTCACTATAGTGCCATCTACCATGTTTGTTGTATACCTACTGGTGGTATGGCTTTATAAATATTTTTATGCCCTCGACTGTACTTGGTCTTGTAATCAGAATCGCTACGCGTATTTTCGGCTGCTACCTTATCCGACTACGCGTTTGTATTCAATACAGCTTCGAAAAGAATTACATCCTCTCCCTATAAAATTGTCCCACTTGTTGCTCTAAGTGCACTTACATTTTACTATTTTATCTTTGTATAAAAGACGAGCGTTTCTAGTCTAGTTTTTATGCACTCTAGCATCGTAAAGTACACTTGTACTTATTTTTATTGTCATCTCCATGAGCTAATAAGAAATAGGAACAAATTGAAGCATAAAATAACCTCGTACATTTCTGTTACATTAATGACTGTGAATGCTTTTAACGTAATGGATACGCTTATCTCCACTGTGATGGATAATCAAACCTTGGTCTAATAGGAACTCTGGACCAAACAAACAGGTGTTTCTTTTACTTACCTGATCTTAAATGGGGAATTTTTGGGGTAAATAAATTCGGATAATCCACTAATATTATAAATGCAAAAGCTTGTAAGTCTGTTTGTTTGTTAATGTTGCCTCTTCACGTTAAATGGATTTAGATGAAATTCAGTACACATATAATTTGAGTCCCGGGGAAGGACATAGGAGAGTTTTTATTCCGAAAAAACGCATAGTTCCCGCGGGATAGCGATAAACGAATTGTACGCGGACGGAGTCGCAGGCAACAGTTAGTATTCCATAAATTCATAATGTGATGTTATTGCCCATGTTATTATGACGACAGCTATGCTGTACCTATTCTATTCCTAAGGCAGGTGATATTGACCCATGAGTCCCCTACAGACACAATCAACCTTTATTAACCGTCCCAATAAGTACATTGGTTAAAACGAAATGCCGCTTTGAAAGACTTCCTATTACAATATTTTCTGCCAATCTTACCGGTTTAGCGGTGGATCGTTGTTATCGTCCATTCAGATTCCTGCTAACCATCATCTTCCAAATTTGGTTTAAATGTCACCATAGTGTGCACATTGTGCAAAGACAGCTTGATTGCCAAACTATCTTAATTAATGCTTACTCTCAATTATGTCCTCCGTCTCCACATTCATAATTAATAGATTGCCATGATGTTCATTGGGATAATGACGTTCCACTTATACTGAGTTGGTTATAATAATAATGGCAATCAGTAGGATAATGCGGCATCGGTTGGAGAGCGTATCAGCACTGGGCGGAGCTGTGTGAGTAATGGAACTTTTAGCTGGCGTTAGAGGAGGGTCCACTTGTCTTGCGCTATGATTGATAACGGCTCTCGACTATAACAGATTTTTTTATCATAACCATATGCCCAAATGTAGGTAGGTACTGTTGGATAGTTTTCAATTGATGCTATATGTCCTGCTGATTATAATTAGTGGTACCTAGCAATATAATTTGTATTTTTGTTACATTTTCACTGTGTCGCCAGTGACTGATTTTATTTCTCTTGGTGAAATTATTTTAACTTGGGCTGTAAAAATACTGGCTTGCATATTTTAGAATTTCTCTCTACGAAATAAACTCTTTATTTTACTAAAATAAGTTTACAGTTTCATTTTATTTTTGACTAAAAACCTCGGTTGAGATAAGTTTCGATTGTACCTGCATTGACTATATTATTTACAAACGAATTATTTGAATTAGGAGCTGTGCAGAATGAACCACGAAGCTTAATTATATCAGAATCTGCCGAATCAGTTATTAATGATGGGGTACGCCATGTGATAGTTAATTAATTAGAACGAATACACTAATGGGGTAGTACATTGCTGTCATTACCACGACATTGATCAAGCCCTTAATAAAGTGTACGCAACCATTACGAGTGTGATTTATTGACATCAGTATTTGTTCTTTCCATAATCATTGCATGGTTTGATGGCAATATACATTTATTAATTTAATACAGAATTGTGTATGTACATCATAATCATAATAAAATTTTCATTAAATGTCAAATTAGATGAAATTATTTTGAAATCTTCAATAGTTACACAAGCAAAATAAAAATCTGATTACGAATGAAATACTGAATTGTCGCAAAGTCAAATTAAAACTAAACAAAATATAAATGTTACGGTTAAATTTCTTATTTCCAGCCCGGCACTTTTTAACCATTCCCAGACAACCTTTAACAAGCCCCATTTTACCCTCTTAACCGTAAAATTACAAAAAATCTTTCAAGCTTTATGCAACCGAGAGGGAAATTCTTGACAGAATTTAACGCTTGCGAGCTTCATACTTCCAGATTTTGATGTAAGCGAATGAGTGAATTCAAGTTTATTTAATGGAAAGACATAATTAGATTCTTTCCTTAGTTGTAAAGGCATCACGAGCAAGGATGCGACCTTCGCACATTTATATTCTTGCACGTCTTTCTCAAAACGTGATTCATTTAAAATATTCAAGCCATAAATGGAATATCTCTACATTTTTGTTGCTCTATACGCTTAGAACTTCTTAGAAATGTAACGGTATTGTAAGCAACTCAAACAGTTAATTAAGGTTTATATATTCTATACTAATAAATTGGCTGGAAAACATTATTAGGTCGTGTCTTGTTGTAGGGAATCAGGAAACGCCCTAATAATGTTCTACATATTTATTTTATCGAAGCCGACATCACGATATACTTATATATATAGCTGATTTTGATTTAAAACGTGGTCCGTTGATTTAAAGAGTGGCCATACCTAGGCTTTCAAATTAATCATTTTTCAATAAGAAGTCTATTTTTTATATTCCACACCTATTCCCATTATTGGAAGCCCCAGTGAGCTCCTTTTAAGTTTATTTTATTGCATCTTCTCTTGACTGTGCAGTGTATAATTATCTAACAAGACAAAGCGATACATGTAAAATATTTTGTATAGCTGTTATAGCGTATCATCTGTTTTCGATACATAAACAATTATCACCTTATGATTTCTGTGTGAAGTCATCTAAGCATTTTGCCTTTTATTTTAGGAATATTTTAACAAATATGTAGGTACGTTTAGTTAGCATAAAACAACTTTTATTTTAATTAATTAATTTTATAATTTATAATAACCATTTGCCAAAAGAGGAGAAGTTTACATTTTACTAAATGAACTACGTGTTTGCTTTAAAGTAAAAAGATATTTATTACCAGCTAGTTGCAGGTCCGCATTATTTAACACTAGCTGAGTCATATAGTGCACCGGCCAATTAGTGCTAATGTGGTGACTATTTCTTTACTCTAAAGCAGTACGACGGTCGGGCCACGACTATACGCGACGGGCGACGCTGCGGACTGCGGACGATTTCTGGGCGGGGTTCAAAAAGGACTTAATGTCGGTAGTTAAAATGAGTACAAACGTTTTTAGTTGTGTCCCGAAAATTAACCTTAGACCTATGAACTTTTTCCAATCAGTTTGTTTTTATTTATTTAAATACCAGTTAGTGGGTAATGCACAAATTATGTCATACCATGTTTGATTTGACATTGTTTTGACCCCAGCTTTTTACATTTATTTCTACGAATGAAAGTCACTATTAGTTGGTTCCTAAACAAAATACAAAAAAAAACCCTAACACCTTTTTTTTGACGTTGAAGATGCTGTTGATGTTTTTCACCGTCACAGCTTCACCCTGGCTTTGGAGGGCGTACTCGGCAAGCCGGCACAACCGTTTCTAAACCCTAAAACATAAAAGTGTACTGTAATTTATAGTAGCCCTAACATGACCTTTTTACTATGCGTACTTGAGTAGCGTCTAACTGACTATGGCCATCGGTTTACACGCTCCTTCTGGTATCAGTTCATTCAGTCCATCATTCTGGTTAGAATGACAGACGATGGTCCAGACTACTTACTGTAAATATGTTATTGTCGTGATAAGACTTTAGCGCATTTTTGCGTAATATATGTTTACAAAGAATCACGACAATGAAATACGATCTTATGTCCGTGTTTTTTTTTTTTTTTTTACGGATTTGGATGAAATTCGGTCTGCACTTAGCTGAATCTCTAAAATGACACATAGACTACTTTATATTCCGATACTCCCACCGCATAAAATTCTAAAACATTCATCTAAGTATATAAAACATTAAATTCATTACAGGTTTTCATAATGAAGACCACGATGTAATTTTTGGGGAATCAGTAAAATCTGGGAATTTCATTTCAACTGCTGCGAAAAGACTAGGTATTGTGAAATAATAAAGTAACTAGGTCAACAGATTAAATAATAATACAGCTCCCTCTGTTATACATATGGTTGCGCCGTATTGCTGTGTGCAAGGAGGTGTACAAGCCTAGGCAACGCTGGCCGGAAACATCTGATGCAACGCGGTACTTTTTCATTGTCATCTTGTCGTCTGTCTGTCATATTAGAAATATCATTCCGCTCAACACAAAACTAATAGGACAGAAAGCCATATTTTAAAAAAGAAGAAGAAGAAACTAATTCATAATACAGAAGTCAAATCCTCAAGAATCTCAGTGATACTCGTAATAAAGACAACGATGTGTACTGCCATCAAAATCATCGCATGCCCGTGGCGAACTTGGGTAAGTCCACTTTCTTTCGCCAACTTGGCACGGGCCGTATCAAAAGCTTTTCATACCTGCCTATATATTTACTAGCATCTACATAATAGATATTATATAGTTTTTTATCTTGATATAACAATAAATAAGGGCAGGGATGGGATCAGGTGCATTGGAATTGAGGTGACATTTTTATCCAAACCAGGGTAATATCCATGCCGATTGGGTTCCATTATTTGCCCGTCAGATATTGTTTGACGACAATTAAGACTCATGCTCGATTGTCAATTTGCTTAACGTTCAGGCGAAACTTTACATATTGAGGGAGTATCCAGTTGAAGTACTAACTTGTTTAAATAAAGAAAGTAAGTTAGAAGGTTGTTAAAAGTAAAATTAGAAGGATTGCTTTAATTGTTGAGCGTGGAAGTTGACTGGAACTGGTTTAAATTCCGCCAATTAATGAAGCCGTGGCGTCTGTGACTGGAGAGAATACTAATTATGAAGGTATTTTCTAGCTTACATTCTATCTTCTTTCTCTTTGTCAACTAAGTACATTTGGTTTATGAAACATCTACTAACTCGGGCGGAGTTAAACTGATGCGGTTGCAGTACTTTTAGTCCAGATTCAAGACTTAAAATTATATAGCTAAGAGATCCTGAACAGCGCGAATTAATTTCAATATCAAAGTAATATCAGTTGGGTGGGGGTAAATTTGTTTAGATTACAGTGGGTATGCCATTAATCCAGTCGTATTTTAAATTTATAGGAACGGGGTTGGTGCCGAAGATTCGAGTTCGGTAATTCCGTTGAAACTCGAATTACCCGATGCCAGCGGTGCCGGTGTTAAAATATACGACACGCCTCGACTGTCTTCAATTTACCCAACTTTTCGTTAGAATTTTCAGCTCACGTGCATTTATAAAGTACTATGTAACCGATACACCATAGATCAGCTTAAATAGTTTTACGCCAGTTCGTGTTCTGGTCTTATAAACGGCCTGAATGTTTTATTCGCACGTGGCAAATTAAATGTTTACAATTCCGGGTCCCGTCCTTGGTTGACCGAAACTGTAGGTAAATTGGTGACTGAGGTGCGCTGCGTACACGCCCTGCCTGCGACCGATAATACTTAGCCTGCTAGACTGGGTTCGAAGGTCGAAGCTGGCTGTCTCTTGTTGTTCTGACTTGGATGATGTAGCTGGATTCCCTCCAAGCTACGTGGTTCACTCAGGTGCAGGTTCCGCGTTGATCGATGAGATAATGAAGGTAGAAGTGAATTCAAACACTACACTTTATGACTTTACGTTATAGTTCCCAATATTATAACAATAACAAATTTATTTCAGACCAAGGATCCACATTATTGTTAGTATATTAATATACACACGTATTTACAGTCAAAACAGTGACTAACTTGATTTAAAAGGATTTTTTGACTGGCCATGACCCGTGACCTGTCTGCTTGAGACCCGGAAGAGTAGTCCCTTTTTTGACCGAAATAAATGATCAAATTCACATTGGCATAAATGGCATGAATGGTTATATGTTGTCTGATCAATAAAAAAATATTATTATTTATTATTATAAAGGGCCAGCTACAAAATATCAACATGTCACGATTTGCGTGAACATAAAAGTTCTCATTGAAACTTTAAAATGCATAAGGATTGCTGAACATTAATTAAAGTATGTAAACTGTTTCGTACGTCTAATTAAAAAAAAAAAAACAGAATTCTAAAAGGACAAGTGTATGGAGCGTATAACAGTCTCCTTGCTTAATTTTGTCGTGGTAGGTCACCCTTTTAATACAAAAAGACTCCAAAAATCAATTTTAATAATAATAATAATAATTAGTTTTAATTTTACTTAGTTATGTACATATTTCAGGATTTTTACGAGTATAAAACTAACCTAACCTGTAGGGTTACACATTGGTCACGCATGAAATAAATCCTAAATAGTCAAGTTTCAGAATACAATACATTTGACTAAATAAAAATGTGTGAAACGAAATATTTGTAAAAAATTTTTTGGCGAAAAGAAAATTTACCACTTATAAAATTATACAGAACCGTCCCCACACGAATCTGACTCGCACGCACTTCTCTGTTTTTTTTTATGTCGTACCAATGTCTTATAGCAAAAGGTAGTTCAGAACCGACATGAAACGCCTGTTCTCTTATATGTATTGGCAATTCGTCATTGAATTAGTTTATTTTTTTAAGTGGCAGTTGCACGGCGTAGGCAGGTGTGCCAATAAACGCTGTCTTCCCGACGCTTCTTTCAACTCACGTCCTCGCCTAGTCGTAACGACAAGGCACTTCGCTTATTTGAAATACCGTGTTTATGGATACTTACTGCCTCTTACCCGCGGCTTTACCCGTGTGGATTTTCAATTATGTACTGTTACGTTTTATGGGGCTAGATCCAAAGCTGTTTTTATTTATGTCTCGTTCAGCCTTTATAGCGTTAAGTAACGTAAAGTTAACACTTACACCTTTTTTATTCTTTCTTATGATTCACGGTTATGTTGCTTTGAAAAAAGCTATGTATTTTGTGACAAGTAAACAGATTACCTTTCAAATACATTTTTATCAGCGAACTAAAAATATCCAAACTCTAAATGTAGAGAGTACATTGTTGTCAAACAAAGAGGTGTAACTTTTCGTTACGTGAAACTTTTTGGCATTTGCGAAATGCCGTGTTGACAATTTTTAAACCCCGCCAATCATGGTATTGCGTCAGAACAGAACAATACATGAGACATTTTACTACAAATATTTCATTGCTCTAACTGGAAAACGCATATAATGTATGTTTGCTTGAAAAAAAAAACAAGCCTATTTTATGTTGATCTTAATGAGGTTCTATTTCCATTCGTCTATTTTTTTCTACTGGACATTGAGATGTACCGATAACCCTGATATACTTATTCTTATTTTTTTGTTATTTTTATTTTATTCATCTCCGTTTTGATGCTTAGTTCTTCAATAGCACTGAGATGATTTAAGGAGTATAGCATAAAAAAGTTGCGTAACGTAGATTTGCGCATTGAAGGTAAATTGTTACCGTAAAATGATCTGAAAAAGGTTGCAGCATTTGTTTACTGCCCTGTTTTTATTCAAGACGCGCGACTGATAAAATGCCTTTACGTTTGGTACAATGTTATAAGTTTAGTGAAGCCAAGTCGCATTTCGAATAAGCCAAAGTCGCGGTGTGTGTCGACTCACTGATTCCCTGTTGCGGCTCTAAGCCGGCATAAGCCGAACGACACATAAGTAAAATTACATAGGCGTTACGTGGAAATGTTCATTTGGGCGTTGGATAAAATTTTATGCAGTATGCAAAAATAACCTATAGCTATCGGGTGATTCTTTTTGGAAAGGGAATTTTTGTGATGTCAAAGTTCAAATTTAAGCTGATTAAAATTACATTAAATTTTAAAGGATCTACTTACTTGTTTACGGAACCGAGTAAATTTTTTCAGTAGAAAATTCACCAAACTAATTTAGTTTAAATTTGGATTTTATTAAGCTAGCATACTTAAAATTTACTCGTTAGGTACTTTAATTCATCAAATCCTCATACATGATGAAGGTTCAAAATTAACAGATTTTTTCAAATTCAAATTATTTTTATTGTTTGTGAGGATTGGGTTACATTGTTGGTACAGATAACAATTTTATAAATTAGATACACCAATTCTCTACCTTTGCAGGTGTACAAACAAAACATAATAATACCATTAAATGTCAAAGAAATTCACATAAATTAATAATAATAATAATAAAAAAAATATTTAAATTAAAAATAATAAATATCCATTATTATTGAAGCCACCATGATTCGAGTAAATAAAACTGAACTTTGAACCAAATATAATAAGTAAATTCTACGCTACGCGATATTCTAAACCATGTTACATTTCACTACCGTTTTGCTACATCCCAGTCACCTATCCGTAGTTGCCAGCCGACAACAGGCGATACATTTTCCTCCATCGAAGGATGAGGGGTAAAATGAAATAAAGTTGTATTGCGTGGTGGAAATACAAACGAATAGTTTGGAACAAGGTCCCTCGCGGCAACCACGCGAGTGCAGAGTGGCGAGCGGCCGCGATAATGCAGCCGAAAGTCGTCTAAGTTTTAATTCAAATTAGAACAGCCACGGAAGTAAAGTTTGGTTCGGAACCGGCATGTGTGCCGTACCTTCATACCGGCCTATTATATTATGACGATTTCAGCGCCTAGGGAAATGGCTGGTAGCTAGTTGTCCCTTATATTTTGCGAGTTTTCGACGCTACGTACCTACTAATATTGTGAAAATATTACTGCAACAAAGAAGTTATACAAGCTTAGTAAGGTTCCGTTAAAAGTATTTTTTTTGTGACTGCACTTTATGTTGGCTGTACTTCCATTGTTATTCAATTTAATTGTGTATCCTTTATCTATTTCAAATTTTAAGTCAATCCGACCACTGGAAGTGGGTCAAAATGAATTTGTAAGGTTTGACCGAACAACGACTAACAGGGGAAGTTAAATAAAAGCTCGTAAAAGCTACCGCTTCTACCTATAGCTGCTTTGTCAGTAAATAAAGAATGCACGAGACAAATATAAATCAAATTGAAATATCTCCGTTCATTGTGCATTTAAAGCCGGTTAAATAATTCAATCGCTGCTACCGCCAGGCTCTTCTTCCTTGCGTCGAAAGGATAGCAAAAACCGACAGGTGCGGAGTGTGGTGCGCTCGCCGATGCGCGTGACTGCCCAACAATGACTTGCGGAAAATAATATAACCTTATTATGGTTTTACTAGACATTCCATTGTAACAGAGAACACATTGTTAGTTTCTGTTGCAACAGAATATTTCCAAGACTGTATTTTGTCTGACATAATATGTATGATTTTCTTGTAGATTTTTACTTAACTAATTGTATCCTAATTGTAACGTACATTGCGTATTTATGTTATGGTATCAAAGGACCAATCTATTTTTGGCCACTTCCTGGTATCAAACTGTAATAAATAAGTCGGATGACAATATAGTAAATTGTTTATTGAATCAAGCGGTACTTTGCTATGTTCCATATCAAATGAACTACGAGTAAAAGAATTTCTTTGCTGCCCCGCGACCTTATGATAGCTAAGTTTATGCAAAATATGCCTGTTCATGCAGTTCGTTCACCTCCACACTGTAAGAACCCACAAAAATCAAACAAACCCATCTATCACTACCACCACACTACACTGACGCGCTTTGAACTCAACCAGAGCTCATATTCAGAGCAATAAAACCGTACACCATGCTACTAGATGTTAGATGCCAGATGCGAGAGTCTAGTGAAGGTGGAGAAACTGCATGAACACGCATATTTACGCTTAGCTATCATAAGGTCCCGGGTGAGCAAAGAAATTCTTATAGTTCATTAAATATAATAAATTGCTGGTGAAATTCTGGTAGTCCTATCAGCTTAGGTTCGGCTCCATAGAAAGGTACTCTTTAACGATTACAGACATATCGACTTGAATTAAACTTAGTATTAATAAGTACAGCCCATGGCAAGTGTAGATACAGACTAATTAATTACGAATCTTCTTTTATTAGTCAGTTCATAAAAAGCATTATAAGGCGATGTGTGGTTTTTCGCCTAATTAACAGCGTATAAAGCTAAACGTTGTGGTGATGACCACAAGCTTAATTTGAGTAGGGATCCTTCCGCGTCAGACAAAGACATAGCCTTCACCAGTGATGCCAAGTCTAAAGTAAAAAAGTCAGGAGAGTACATACAAAAAAACAGGAGATCGAGACAAAACCGTAGATTTTGAATTTGCCTTCAAACGCCTATGAAACATTTTTTTTTGCTATAGATTATATAGTTTTAGAAGCGTTTACAATTTATATACGTGGAAAAATCGGAGTGTAATGTAGAGTTCAAAATGTCGGACATCTTAACGTCTTTAGTTAAATAGTTATGCTTTTTTCATGGTTCAGTATCATTTAACGTGGTCCAATTTATTGGTTTCCACCAATTTATTTATGGTTTTTATAGCGGCAATACTTCTTATTTGTAATGTGTCACTGCTGTTATTTATAAATAAATTATTTTCTTTCTTTCAAAAATAAAGCTTTATTTTTGTGTTTATACTACTGTGTTGACCATTACTTATTTGTTCTTTATATACCTATAATCAGTCAAGATTTATAAAATCCAATGCAATCAAATTGTTTTCTGTAAATATAACTCTTGACGCACTGGGAAAACAGTAGATTTTCAGTAATATACTTATATCACTAGACATTTCAGAAGTATATTTAATGTCTGTCAAAAACTGTAGGTCTCCTGTGAAAACAGATTGACGGAGGATTGCTGCGCCATAAGAGCGCGCATACATTTTGTCCCAACTCGTCACTTGCGCGATCTCCTGCTCGGGCGGTGTGATTCGCCCGCACACTACCACGGTTTGATGTGTGCGTGCGATGTGGCGCTGGCGACACAACTTGATCATTGTACATTTTCCACCGTAGTAAACTTAAGTTTTGTTGTCATATAAATATTTTAATTTTTTAACAAAATAATGCATTTTTTTTCAAGTTCTTTTTTATCTTGCCCTGTTAGTACGTTAGTTAATTAGTAAGTACTTATGGATTACATTTTGGAAGCTAAACTTGACTAAATGTGCGTTTAATTTTTTTAGATTGAGTGAGAATTTTACATACGTGTGTAAATCAGAATAGATGACAATGCAATATTGTTATGATGACTCTGATCTGATGAAAAAGCTGGAAGGTGGCCATAGGAACTCTGTAATAAATCCCTATAACCACATCGACTTTGGGTTCGTTTGATTCGTCTCGAAATGTACTTTGGCTCTAGATGTTAACAATGGATAATAATGTACAGTCAGTAAAAAAAGTTGGTAATAAAAAATTAATTTTTCAGTGCGCACAAAACATTTACTTAGTTTCAATGTTTCGCGCACATAATGATGGTATATTGTGTGAGGGCACGCAGTACTTAGTAAATAGCTAAATATCTCATCATCATTGCTCATAATGCTACCAGATGTTAGACTCACAACACACACACAACAGCAACACAACATCCACGTTGTCTAACATCTGGTAGCATGGTGTACGGTTGTGTTGCTCTGAAGATGAGCTCTTGTTGAGTTCGAAACGGGTTGATGTAGTGTGGTGACGGTAATAGATGGATTCGTGTGATTTATGTGTGTTCTTACAGTGTGGAGGTGGAGGAACTGCATGAAAACGCATATCTTACATAAACTTAGCTATCGTAAGGTCGCGGATGAGCAAAGAAATTATTTTAGTTCATCATTGCTCATATTTTCATATCAATATTTAAGACAACAAATACAGGAGTTGTCAAATACCGTTTTCGTTATTACGTCAAAAAAAACGTTTGTTGTATGGGAGCCCTCCTTAAGTATTTATTTTATTGTTTTTAATATTTGTTGTTATAGCGATAACAGAAATACGTCATGTGTGAAAATTTCAACCGTCTAGCTACCACGGTTCATGAGATACCTACAGCCTAGTGACAGTCAAGGACAATGGAGTCTTAGTAGTAGGGTCCTGTTTTTATCGTGTCAGTACTTAATCGCGAAAAACTTTTTCACGAAAACTTTATCAAGAATATGTCATTACTTTTGGAATCAAGATGGCGGATGACATTTCAAGGCCGGGAATCGACATGAATGTCATTTTAGACTAATTTGGCAGCCTTAAATGGGAATTTGACAATATATTTTGGATATAGGATGGCCGATGACATATCGAACCAATAAAATGCCATAGGTGTCATTTTGGACTAATTTGGCAGCGCTAAATGTGAATCTGTCATTATTTTTTGGATCCAAGACGGCGGATGACATTTCGAGGAAAGAAAATGTCATGGGTGTCGTTTTTGACTAATTTGTCAGCGCTAAATGCGAATCTGTCATATTTTTTTGGATCCAAGATGGCGGATGACATTTTGTGGCAGAAAAACGATATGGGTGCCGTTTTTGACTAATTTAGCAGCGTTCAGCGTAAATCTAACATCATTTTTTGTCCCAAGATGGCGGATGACATTTCAATTTCAAGGTCGGAAATTGTCATGGATGTTGTTTTCGACTAATCTAACACTATTTTTAGGATCCAAGATGTTCATTCCACTATCTCGGATCTAAAAAATTAATGTCTAAACGCATTTATCGCTGCCAACTTAGTAAAACGACATCCATAACGCTTTTCTGCCATGAAATATTATCCGCCATCTTGGATCCAAAAAATAATGACGGATTCGTATTTAGCACTGCAAAATTAGTCGGAAACGACATCCATGACGATTTCCGGTCTTGAAATATCATCCGCCATCTTGGAACAAAAAAATAATGTTAAGTAGGTATATTTACTCTGAACGCTGCTAAATTAGTCGAAAACGATACCCATGACCTTTTTCTCACTCGAAATGTCATCCGCCATCTTGAATCCAAAAAAATAATGTCAGATTCACATTTAACGCTGCCAAATTAGACGAAAACGACATCCATGACTATTTCCATCCGTGAAATGTCATCCGCCATCTTGGAACAAAAAATAATGTTAGATTTATGCTGAACGCTGCTAAATTAGTCAAAAACGGCATCCATAACGTTTTTCTGGCATGAAATGTCATCCGCCATCTTGGATCCCAAAAATAATGACAGATTCGCATTTAGCGCTGCTAATTTAGTCGGAGACGACATCCATGTAGATTTCCGATCTTGAAATGTCATCCGCCATCTTGGAACAAAAAATAATGTTAGATTTACGCTGATTCGATTTGTGGCATTCGAACATGGCGGATGTAGAAAATATATAATTTTGCTATTTCTGTTTCTTTGGCTAGTTGAAGTATAATTTTGATAGTGTTTTATGCGGCGATTAACCTTAACAGTGAACAGTGAAATGACGGATGTAGACAATTACTAATTTTGCTATTTCTGTTTCTTTGGCTAGTTGAAGTATAATTTTGATAGTGTTTTATGCGGCGATTAACTTTAACAGTGGACAGTGATCACAAAATTCTATATTGCTCTCTTGTCTGACATTTTTTAATGCGCAAGTTGTTTCCACGTGGTTTCTGGAATTTTACTATCAAGTTGCAAAAACTACAATCACCGTACAACGTCCCTCTCAAAGAGAGTACTTTGACACTGGCGAAATTGTCCTATTAAATAAGACAGAAAGCCATATTTTAAAAGAGAAGAAGAAGAAGAAATTAGTCGGAAACGACATCCATGACGATTTCCGGTCTTGAAATGTCATCCGCCATCTTGGAGCAAAAAATAATGTTATATTTACGCCGAACGCAGCTAAATTAGTCAAAAACGACACCCATATCGATTTCCTGCCACGAAAGTCATCCGCCATCTTGGATCCAAAAAATAATGACATTCGCATTTAGCGCTGCCAAATTAGTCGAAAACAACATCCATGACGATTTCCGGACTTGAAATGTCATCCAGCATCTTGGAACAAAAAATAGTGTTAAATTTATATTTTCGTTTATTGCCCATATCTGAAATTAAGTATAAGATTTTTACTGTACAACTAGCTTTTATTTACTTTATATACTAACTCACTATCATGCTAACATGTATACAACAGGGCAAGTTAAATGAAAACTTTAACAACTTTTAGTTACCTAGATTTAAAAATTAAAAGACAATATTTTTTTGCTGACTGTACCTTTGTCCCTTTGTTACCACTTAGAACCAAAGTACTCCTCAAGAAAAATCTAATGAGCCCAAGCTCGATAGGGTTATGTCGTTTTATTACAGAGTTCTTATGGTCACCTTCCAGCTCCATCATCAGATCAGCTTCATGTCATAGTAATATTACATTGTCATTTAATTCACACATCCATGCAAAGTTTCAGCTCAATCGAAAATCGAGAAGTGGGCCAAATTTAGCTACCAAAGTTTGACCAATAGGTTCTTAAACACTAACATACATATAATACTAATAAGGCAAGTTATACAAAATGCTTGTGAAATGTAAAATTTATATACCCGTATAAGTTTGAGTTAAAATTGCAAAAAATTAAAACATTTAATTTTAACAGGTAAAATTACTTTCAAGTATCAAGCAATTGCGGAAGCGCTATAACTATCGAATGTTTACAGTAATGGTTGGTTAAGGTTGTTAACCTTTCTGAGAGCGCAGAGCGATACGTCCGTTCCTTGGGAGAGCCCGGCGCTTTCTGAATCGTAACTATTGACGCGCGGGGTTATATAATCGATTTCGGACCGAAGTTTAGAAAATTGTCAAAATTAAATGAGCTATTATTAAGCGCTGAAAAAAATATTACAGACTAAACATTACCTGTAGATATATAATAAAATTGTTTTATTGGTAAATACATTCTAATAAATGAGAAAAAAAAATATTAAATAGACCGATTTAGACATTTTGTAGAATGGTATTTGAATAATAATAGCTTATATTTTGATACATATGACATCACTATGCATTAAAAGACTATATGTTTTATTATAAAATATTAAATTTACATCGTCTGTGGTGGGTTATAATGGCATTATTTCGCATGAAAGTCAGCTCTGACGCGTATTTTCGGAAAACCTCACCTACGAAATAATTTGGTAAAAAAAAATCGCTGATGGAAACAAATTAAAATTACCGCTATGCATCATAGTAAGAGTTTGTCCATACGTTACATTAGTTTTTTCTGAAAAAATGTAAGCATTTAGACATTAATAAGGCGTTTGAAAAACCTCAAAATCACCGAATGGCCAACTTTTTGTATGCACGCTCATAATGTATAATATACATATTATGCTTCAGTGGCTAAAATTATCTTCTATTTTTCCTCTTCCAGATGCGATATTATTTTCGCATCCGGTGCATTAAGACGCATTACGTGTAACGACTTTTTGTTCCTGCGACAGGATGTACATAACTCCAAATTAGGCTTTGTGCTTTCGTGATTCAAAAATACGATACGTTCACTATCTTTTATTTTTGGTTCATATGCGCTTTAAGTAATAATATTAGTTTTCTCTCAGCTGTACACAGAGGGATTATTTGTCTCTCGGGAGGCTTATACTGGTTGGTTTATTGGTTTTTAGCTCAAAATAGTGTTATTGTTTAGACTCGCGTATTTCACCCACTGGTTTTGCTGCCGTGCCGTTGCACACAGGTGTCGCCTGAGCGTGTTATTATAGGATTTTCCGCCGCAATATACGCTTCAATTAAATAAACTAAGGAAGATTCAAAAGCCACGTATTTTACGTAGTAGCTACTGAGACAAAAACCATTACTCATTCATGCGCTTACATAGATTCTAAATGAACTAAAATAATTTCTTTGCTCACCCGCGACCTTAAGATAGCTAAGTCTATGCAAATTATGCGTGTTCATGCAGTTCCTCCACCTCCACACTGTAAGAACACACACAAATTACACAAACCCATCTATCACCACCACCACAACACACTGACGCGTTTCGAACTCAACCAGAGCTCATCTTCAGAGTGACACAACCGTACACCATGCTACAGTAAGGATTGAAAACTAAATTCATATTTAACTTTATTTGGCACGTACGTTTTTTGTACAAGTTTTCAGTTGAGTCATATTTTTTCTTTGCTACAATAAAGGGTTAACATTCATACATAATTTTAGCCATATTTACAGTACACTCGACAGTAATGTAAAATATAATGTAAGTTGTCTCTGTTCGTTGTAGCAAAGGAAATTCTATAAAACTGAGACAAAACGTCGGCGTGGGGTATGCGCGTAGCTTTCCGTTCTTTGTTCGTAGCGACGTGTTCGTAGCGAAATGTTTGTAGCTTCGTGTTCGTAGCGACGTATTCGTGTTTCGTAGCGATATTTTCGTAGTTCATATCGATGTGTACTGTGTATTGTTATTTTACCGTTTATGTTAGTAATTATCTCTGTTACTGGTTTTGTTAACAATCGAAACATGACTCTAATGAGAATAAATAGTGGGTAAAAGTAGTGCCCACTAGTTATTAAAATGTTAATTAGAAAGTGACACGGTCTTATTTTACTGGCTATCTAGATGTAATGACGCATTGTTAATTAGCTAAATTTGGTAATACCATTCTTGAATATTTAAATAAAGTCAAAGAAATAATATCACCGCGAATATCCTAACTAATTTTATAAATGTGAATGTAGGTTTCTTTAATTGTTTTTTTGTTACGCTTTCATACATAAATTGCTAAACCAATTAAATAAACGAATTCTCCTCAGACAAAGTTATGGCCTAGTTATTTTATAGAACTAGTATTCTATAAAATTGAAAATGGAATATAACTATACTATCGTAGAATAACATGTCGCCGTAGGCGACGCCGAATGCGTCTTATTCTAAAAGTGATTCTTATAATTGTACTTAGAGCTTGTTATGATATAGAAAAAAAAAAAAACGAACTGCTGTTAAAATAAATGCTTAACTTCTCTATAATTGTGGCCTCCGGGGGCTTACGTAGTTGAAACGTTCTCGATTGCATTTGCTACCGCCATCGCTCGCCACTATATTGTTACCGCATTATGTTTTTGCAGCGAATCATTAGGCACCGTCTGCGGCAATACCGCGTAGATTACATTATGTCTGCCAGGTCGGTCCGCCATTGTGATTTAATCTTCATTGCACGCTATTCGTAAACATCCACCTCACTGGTAATATTTCTGGCCGTGAAGGATTACTTTATTTAGTCACAGGCTTTATCTGATGGCCGAAAATATGTACGTCGTGATATTTCTTTGTATTATTAATACTGTTCTTCAGTGGTTGGATGAGGCGGGTTAGCTCATTTTTTCATTTTTGTGGTACAATATATTTAATTAACCGTAATTTCATTAAAATCAGTGATTGTCAAAAAAAGCGAACGACTACCTTTCTGCTCTTTAGTCGATAGTTGAAAGGACTTCGCGGCTTTGGGCGTGCGTACCATAATTAAGTGGATTCATATATATGTAGTACACTGCCAACCATGGTTTACAACGTTATTCGTGAATTTCATTTAAGCTGTTGCTTGGCAAAGCCTATGTCTACGCTTTGTAGGACATATGTACGTCATTGTACGTACACCCGGCCCGGTCAAACGATAGTCCTTCGAGTACCTGAAGTTCTACTGTATGTATTCTGCCGTATTATGCTCACCTAATCAAACGTGTATTACCGATCCTATCTACCTTGTGCGAGTTACGTGGCACCGCCAGCGGCGCTGTTCTGTGCGACTTTGATTCTGAGACCGGGGGCGGAATAACCTGACGTTAGGCACGGTTTAATAAACTTTGGCCTTCTTTTTCTTTGAACTTCGGTCGAGCATATTATTTATTTACATATTGCGCATCATACGCTTTTGTGGATTGGTATAAAGGGACGATAACAATGTAGAATGACAATTTGCTGCCATACCTCAGTCTATTACATATGTATGAATGAGGGGAAAAGGCTCATCGATAATGATCGGGTAGTTGGAATTGCTTGCTAGAAGGCAAATCTTGGGCTTGAAAAGTTTGCCGTTTGTCGTATATTATCAATGCTTAATTTGCTTTATACCTGTTATGTTTGTGTTATATCTGAAAAGTTAATTGACTTTAACATCAACGTTTATCTTCAGTCTAATATATAAAATTCTCGTGTCACAGTGTTTGTAACCAAACTCCTCCGAAACGGCTTGACCGATTTTTAAGATTTTTTTTGTGTATATTCGGTAGGTCTGAGAATAAGACTTAAACTATTTTTCATACTTCTAACAGCTAGTAATATATAATATCTGTGAGACTACTGGCTACTTAGGCCTCTACACGTTATATGTATTATGTTAATGTTATAATTATTGCTACGCTAGCAATAATTTCACGGTTTAGATTGAGTAGGCATAAACATAAATACATGTCCCGTGTTTATCTAGAGGGTCTTATCACGACCGGCGAGACCTGTTATACACCTGAATAGTTAATTGACTTTAACTTCAACGTTTATTTTAACTGAGCGATACTTACTCAGACCTTTATACACAGCTATACACGCAGGCAACTTAAAAGCTAAGTAAAGGGCTTGATGAATTTTAAATGAGAAGAATATTAACAAGTCGAGTTGGCCCTTTTCGGTATATACTTATGCTTTTGGCCAAACTCGAAGTTTTCTTAACTAAACAATGATATAATTTGTGTATGTACCGGGTGAAGTTTTCAATTCAGAGAGGGATCAATCGATCGATAGATATAAAAAAGTAAGAAGCGATAAGGCCGCCTATTGTACTGTTTTTGTACTGCTTGCTGTATTGGTGTGCAATAAGAGCTATTGCATTGTATTGTTTTAATAGCAAAACCATGGTAATTAAAATCATTGAAGTTAACTTAGCCTAAAAATATGAACGGAAGATCCTAGAAATTACCTTAATGTAGTAAAATAAATTCGTGATTAAATATTAATACATAAAGTTAAGTTAATAATCTAGTTACAAAATTATTTCGATTCCCGCAAAATCCTTGTAGTATCTGTTGATGCAGTACTTATGTCTAATTGACCTGATTATGAACGGAATATTATAAGTCTTCCGCCGCTTGTTGTGTACAGTCAAGGAAAAGCAAATAAAGTACATTTTGATTTTGAAACTGTAACACGTACTAGGCCAGGGTGGAACCTTTGTCCTACTAATGTTATGTTGACATCCCTTACACTTTCCACAGAAACATAGCGACATTGATTGTGAAAAGGTTCTACCCTGGTATATATGTTTCAGTTTCCTCGACTGTACTATGAAGCGATATATTTCGAAATACTCTTAGAATTCCAGAATATTTTAGTTAGATACAGAGATACTTATTCCTTTAAAAAAATATATAAACTTTTCACTGTCGAAACTTCATTTTGCATTATTTCAACCTCACTCAGTATGTATGTATGTATGTATGTAAATACTTTATTGCACATAAAACACAAAGTAATACAAAAAAAGAAAACAACAAACCAAAAGAGTACAAAGGCGAACTTATCCCTAAAAGGGATCTTTTCAAGCTAACCTAAACTAGAAAGGAAAACTCAAAGATAGGCGAACAGTAATTTATGTACAGTGAGAAGAAAGAAATATATAACATAAATAAATATACTGAATAAACAACAATTAGTATGACAAATTATATATAAACATATATACATATACATATATATATACACATACACTATACCTACCATTTAACTGAAACACGATACACGCTTACACATTATGAGTATACAATACAAATAAATAATAAAAATAATACAGTTACTTCCACAGTATATGTACTTTTTAAATTTTCAATCGAATAATGGCTGTGGATTCACAAGGTTAAAATTTACATCTTTCTTACGGCCTAATTCATCCCTAAGACAACAGACAAACCCATCTATTAACCAAATGAAAACTATTTTATACCAGAAAGTACGTGTTTCTATATATTTTGTTGCGAATGCGCTGCCTAACGAAATAAAATCAAGGCCGTTAGTTATTGCTTTTAATATTTCACTTGCTTGCGAACGAACTACATTTCAATAAAAAGTACAAACCTATAGAACATGCAAGTTTGGTTGCTTACTTCTTCTGGTGGTCAAAAATACTAGAGACGCAATTAGAGGGAAACCTTAGAAATACAATTTCGAAAAGTAAACGAAGCCTATTTTCTTGGAAAAATCCACTTTTACGTAAAGTGCATTCCATGCTTTTGACCTGTGACAGAAAAAATATTGAAAGTAACCTCGTCTTCAATTTTTGATACTAAATTTAAAAAAAAGATCTAATTTCATTCACTCGACTCTTGACAACGAGTCAATGCGATTGAGGACGAGTTTGTACCTTATTTCTACGTAGTAGTTTTACTCACTTTTTACCGCTGTCGACCGGGGGCACGTTTACGACAGATTTAATAAAACTCTTGTCATTGACAGCTTTCACCTAATATTGGATGCTAGCAAGTGAACGCAAAATGTACCATTCTAAGATTCTACAAAATCACAGGGTATATACGGCCAAATAGATGCTCAACCCAAGTTTTCTATTTAAGATTTTTTGCGGTTTAATGTTAGTCTCTACGTTTTTCAGTATTGAACTTACGCTTATTTGGTGTAATATTATCACAAATGCTATTTGCTTAAGTACGTACATTGCATGTTCTACTTTAGCTTACTATACTTTTTTCGTTCATTTAATATTAACGAGGCATAGGTTTGTACATAGCTGTGCGGAGCTGTCCGTCCATGAATAAACATGGGAGTTGTTGAAAAGAAACCACAAGGAGACCCTCGGACGGGAGTGCACAGGTAACCGTAGGCCCCGTACCTACTCATTTAAAAAGGGTTTTCATCTGCCAGCTATTTACCAGTGACATTGAGTGCGGAACGAAGGAAAGAGTTGTTCTTGATTATTTTTAAATTTTTTGAATGCTTTAGATCTGAAAAGATCTCCCAACGGGGCACTAATTAATGGAATCTGTGATAAAAGAGGGAGCAAATTTATGTTTTTTTTTTTGCGGACGGTTACGAGACTTGTAATTTTAAAAGGACGGACTGCTCCGCTATGCATTACTTAAATATTTATTTATTCCCATTCATAATACTCGTTTCATATTCTATTGATATGTATTATTTATAAATTAAAAGGCGATCCACAACATTCACAGAACTATTGTTATGCGCTCAGAAGTTTTACGTATGACTAAAGCTTTCAGATAGCAATGCGAGAACAGGCAACAAAAAGTACGATCAGCGAAAAAATCTTGTATTAAAAATAAAATTTCTAACAAATACTTATTTTAGTTATCTACTTACAGGTAAGTCTCCACGTGACACAGCTGTTTCCTCACTTTTCAAACAGCAGGTAAGTTTGCAGTAGTTTTTCTAGGCATCAATCACTGCGTTTGTATGGGATATTCATTCCTGATTCGATCGCCGTAATGCGAGCTGTCAGACGCGATTAATCACTCAATTTAACAGTAGGTAGGCACAGCTCTTGGCTTAGCTGGGTGAAGATAAGCGGTGGTAATAGGGTAACCGGCAGCAGTAGGTAGTGCACGATGAAACGTTAACGGGTCGATTATGCGAGCCCATCGAGTGCGTACTCGAGCGGCCCGGGACCCGCCTGCGCGCCTAATGACGGGTCACGCATTTAAATAGCCTGCTTCCGATCAAAACGACGCACATATTCACATGAAATTCATATCCTTCATTTCACCTACAATTCGAATCGACGGTTCCCTATTTATCAGCATGTTCCCTCGTTACTAGCAGCAAACTTTGGAAGCCATAAGATAAGTGAGGTCATTTACATTTCCACCTCTGTGAGCTGTGATTTCGCTTTATGTTTGAAGATAAGCGTATATAATGGAGATAATTTTAATGCTCATATCTATTCTAATCTAGTCTCTGGACGATGTTGTTTGCTAATTTCACCGCGCCTGCAAATGTGTTCTTATCGATGAAATGCTATTTAATTTAAATTCTTTTTATGGAAAGCATGAAATCACAAGAAAACACAAGAAATCTCACGTACTTTTAAAATAAAATAACAATAGAAAGTTTGGTAATATTGAATACCAACACGTTTGAATTGATTATAGATACTTACACAACTAAACATAAAAGAAATTAAGAATCCTAACGGTGGAATATTGCGATAGTCAGGACCCATTAAAAACTGTGGCCGATTCACAAAATGCCAGTAATCGGGTGCAACGGTTGAACTTTATAATCCGCATAGGATCTGTTTGATGTATGTATCGATCATAAAAATATTTCAATGGTGTTGTTATTCAATATTCCTCAACAGCGTGCAAGACTACTAAACATTTTAAAGATTTGTTTATGTAGTCGTGTTTTTTTTTGTGTGCATTGAAAGATATTAATAATAATAATTTCACAATAATTACTATTAATGATGGAGAATGGATGAAAATTTTAGAAACGCTTGAAACTTTATTTCTCTTTTTGAACTTTGCTGCGATCTGGTAAAAATGAGTACTTTCTTCTATTTCCCTTTTTATAATAAAAGTTTTTATATTAAACTATTTCTAGAGTTATTTGATTAGGCAGTAAAAAAAAATAGGCTTATTATAGAATATGTCACATCGTTCATTTCTCAATGATCGGGCGCGCAATGTTTCATATGCACACAAACACAACTAATGTAAGAAGTGATCGTCAGAAAGGTACGTACCTACTATTAATGATAGTGTGGTTTCAGAACGTGACCTACAAAAACACTGAATATTATGTTATTAAGATTTTCATTTGTAATATAACGCGGAATTGTCGCCATGAAACAATGCCAATAAGTTCTTTAAAAATATGGGTGTACAAATATATGGACAAGGAAGATAGGGTGTTTCCGAATGTTTTATCACCTTGTCCGCTTCGATATAAACTCATAGTGTACAGTCACCAACACCAATGTCTGACACAACAAAGCGATGCATACATATCTGATACCACCCTATTCCGAGGGCCGGTAGGACATGGCAGATATTTTTGCACGTTCCGCTGTGGCAAATATTAATGCAGGTTACTGTACTCGTAAATTTCAGCAAGTAAAATATATTCTGAAACCGAATCGGGTTGTGTTCAAATTATATTTTCGGAAGCCACTATCGCTGTCGTGCGCCTTTGCGTGAGAGCTCCGTTTTATTCGCTACGTGTAGTGTAGTCAAGCTGATTTATTCTGAACATGCATAACACCATTACTAGATGATGTACGCCTGTATAATATAAAATGCTGATACGACATTGTTAATGCGGAGTAACATTACTCTTGTCCGTGGAGTTACTCATGCTTTGTTTTTTACTTGTTCTATGAATATCTTGTTTTTAACGTCTACTTTGCTTCTCTACGAATTATAAAATACCTCTGTACTAATTGTTACCCGAACAAACAATCCCACTTTTATTTTTATCCCTAGCTTTTGCCCGCGGCTCTGCCCGCGTGTTATTCGGTTATCGCGCGCTGTTCCCTCGGGAACTGCATTTTTCCGGGATAAAAAGTAGCCTATGTCAGGCTCGGGCCCATAAACTATCTTTATGCCAAAAATCACGTCGATCCGTCGCTCCGTTACGGCGTGAAAGACGGACAAACACACACAGTTAGCGATTTTTGTTTGTAGGCAGGCATAAAACCTCAGTTTCAATAATGACTGACAGTGACAGTTATAGTTTTTTTAATTCATGAACAATCTAGACTCAGTCGATTTTGATTCTCAAATCAATTGTAACATTCGCAATTAAAAAAATATGAAACAATAATTTTATTATTGAATGAAATAACAAATTGACTAAACATGTTTTTTTTTTTTTTTTTTTAATATGTTTGAAATTTTAATGTAATTAAAGTATTGCTTACCGGCACTGTAATGTAAACATTAAGATGCAACCACGGATAGAAGTTTCTTAATGTAGGTCCTTTGCTTATCGTTTTTGAACATAATTATAGGAAAGTTATGATAAAATGAATGTAGATAAAATGTTATACATAATAAGACCGGGAAAAGTCTATAGCTCTATGGCTCATAAAAGCACACTTATGGATGCTTTTAAATTGCTTTGAAATTCATAATAATATAGTTCAGTGACTTTCCTTTGACAGTTAACTTTTTAAATTTAGTATTTCTAACCTCTGTTTAGAATAAATACAGCATTACCAACATTACATTGAAATTATTTCACAAAAATTTTATTTACTTACTTACTAATCAATAATCGTTCAAAAAGAAAATTTAGAATCCATCTTTTGTAAACATAGAATATTATATTTAACTAGGCACCTAATCGTATATTTAGTCCTAAATTGAGCATTTTCCATTCAGTGCTGTTGATCATAAAAGTATTTAAAGATTTCGCGCCACTGGCAAGTTAGCGTGAATAAAAAAATTAACCATAAACAAATTAATTATGTCAAATTTCATTCCCGGATTTGGCAGGAGACGTAACTCGGTTCGTACATTCATATTTCATACCGTTTTAGATGTATCAGATGTGTGTAGAAATGGAAGTCTGCGTGATGATGATGTTGATAATTTAAAAGAAGTCGTAGAAAAAACATTGTATACAGCGTTGCATAACTTGGTCTTAGAACGCTCGTGGCGTCTTTTCTAGCGCTATTCACCTGCGGCTAATATCGCTACCTATGCCAACTCGCGTTTTAAGACCTCACTTATATATATAATAGTTGCATAATAGTGGATTGTACAACGAGAGCATAAAACGAGCCATTTTACCCAAGACGTTCATATAGTCACTCGAGCCGGTATGGCGAGGGTGGATAGACACGTCGAGGGGAAAATGGGTTTAACGCTCGAGTTTTACACTCTGCTTTTCATTTCGATGGCGAGGAAAGAAATGGCAACAGTGGAAACAGTTATTAAACAATATAAATTTTTTTTTTTAGTTTTATCGATTTATTTTGATTGATTTTTAACTTTATATAAATTAAAAAATAACAAAATAAATATATATAAACTTCTTTGTTTCTGGCTGTTGAAACCTAATTACCTTGGTCTTAGACGAAGATTTTATTTTATGCACTAGTGCATAAAAAGTCATTTTATGTCGCCTAGATCCAGCATAACACGAACTTTACGAGCATGAGAAGTGAAAAATACTATTTAACGACAATGCGATGCAATAATAAAGTACTATGACAATAAAAGCATCTTAATCCTGCGGTAGATAAGGTCAGTCGAAACTTAATGTGATTACTTGAAAACGTGTATTAATGTCGAGTAGAGTCTAGGCGTTTTGCCAAATAGTTCAACGAAATTATATTCTAGTATCCTAACAGCGCAAATCGAGTGACTTCCGTTGTAACCCGGAAAGTTGTTAATAGCGGTCTTGTTGTTTCTTTGATTAAAAAATGAAAATTCCAGGCGTTATCCAGTTCAGAAAGAAGAGTTTCCAATTCCAGCATACGTAATAGAAACATCGGTAGGTATCGACCGGGTTCTTTAAAGTCTACTTGAAAAATGAACATTCATTGTAAGATAATGAGGCGACTTCGGCAACTCATTGTCCGTTGAAAATAATTAACCGTCTGACTCGACAAAAATATAAGTACTCGAAGTCGAGCCTCTCGGTGTTTCGTAGTTGTTGCTAAGATATTCCAGCAAGTATCGAAGCTTATAAATTACGTGTCTTTGTAGTTAGGGAGAGCATTTAATGAACGAATAGCTGAGATTGTGGCAAAAGTTTGCTAACGTGCCGTGGATGTTGTCTGATCTGTACGTACGAAACTAACAACCAGAATAATTTATATGACATCGTCAATCCTTTGTCCGTCCACATGAATAATTTGTTACTTTATAGTTTTGATACATTCCATAGTCTGTAGCTGATCTATAGTCGATTATTAAATTATTGCGGCTTTTCAGGTTTAATGAAGAATACAATTTTTTCTTTAACATCTGCAGCCTTTGGCTGTACGGTGTTTCTTTGTTTATTAATCTTGTGAAATTTTTCTCTTGTTTTATAAGAAATACCCGCTGACCGAGCTTTAAAAGAAATTTTCAGTTTACGTTGCTGTTTAATATTATGATAAGATACGTTATAAATCAGAAATCAGGTAAAATTATCCGACTATTCGTTTTCAGAATAATTAAAGCAACGGGATTGTTACAGACTAAGGAACAAATCCGGGGATCAAATTGAAAAATACTGGACGTAGAAAATAGTAAAATTAGGGAAATAATCACGACCCTTATAGCGTTACTTGATACACATGGTCAGGCTAATTAATAATTCCATCCGCATGAATCCCCTTAATTATCCCAACAGGACAAGTTAACTGATGTGCCATCAATGACTGAGTGCAGCGATGGGACACGTCTATTTATTTGATGGGATACCGTAAAAATGCGATGCGTAATTTAATAAGCCATAATAATAGCTGGTCCGAGTGGGACGGCCATTCGCGTCATTGTTTGTGGCCGTAATTTATATCGTGTTTAGCGAAATTAGCGCGGCCGCAGAGTGCGCGCTGCCGCCGCGGCCGCCGCGGCCAGGTGCCGCGCCGACCCATTACCGACGGATTTACTCGGCCTTACACTAAGACGAGTAATCTGCTGCTTAGTTATTACCGACCATTAAAAATGTATTAACTATTACCCTGATTTAATTTCACCTTTGAGGGGATACAGCTTAGCCTAGTAAGATTAAAGTTCAATATGTTCGAATTATACGCTGTAGCTTATAGATTTTAAAAGGAAAACGTGGTGTGATACATTTTTCAAGTTAATTGGTGCAGAAGTATAATGAGTGGTACTTAGGCCAGAAAATGGTCAACGTAAAGAAGGTTCGAATAAAAAGCTGTTTTAAATTAACTGAATTCCCAAGGCGGCCATTGTCGCAGTTAATGTAACATCACAGAAGTAATTAATATTAAATTAACAGCTGTTACAGCGGTCCGCAGGGTCGGTAACTTCTAATAAACCTTCATCTAAATGCTCTGTTTGTATATAGCTGGTGGAGTGTAAGATACATTCTCGTTTCACGAGTTTTCAGCACGTTTTAATGCGGATCCCGTTTTCCTCTTTTTGCGGTAATGGTGACAGGCTCGGGGCTCTCCATGCCGACCGTTTGTAACGAGTTTTAATCGCTACACGGAAATTAGCTCTATGACGGTTGTAATCTACCTTCCTGATTATCTATCAAATCCGAATTTTATACGAAAATGTCGATATTATTTCGACGGTGATGCTGTTATGATGAAAATTTTATTGGCTGTGTATGTATACGTACTTTTGTACTATTAATGCAAATAGTTTCTTTAAACGTAATCTCAAAGCTTACGTATTATAATCCTAGCGAATTTGAACTTAAAAGTTTTGACACCAATTTTTGATATTAATCATGCGCAGTTTTATTTCATTATAATAATAATTTGCCGTCTAATTCAGATATAAGCAACTGATATCTTGTCTCATAATCATAAATATCCCTAAAAGCGGCTTGACGCATTGAATTCAATTTAGGACGTAACATGAATACACGCCTGTGATTAAAGTCTAGCTGGGTTTGGGGTTGCACCGAGATGCACTAGCAGTATTTCTGTTAGGGAGTAGCACTGCGAACAAATTACTGTTCGATTTTCAATCGCGTTGCTTCTATCAAATTTGCCAGTTCCCTCCCACTGTATTCCCTCCAGCGGCGCGGTATCCCCCACCTTCTACCTCCATTAAACGAACTATGATATCATAAAAAATGCGACCCCACATTTTTCGGGAAAAGGCAATGACAATAAAATTCTATAAGACAATATTTCACTCTTCGGAGTGGCTCAATTTTCACTTTATAGCTTTTCAGCTTCTAATAATGCGTAGACACAGAAGAAGTTATTGATATTGTTAAATGCCAGTGTTTTGAATGAGTAGGTGCCGTAGAAAAATTTTGAACCCAGGAAATTTCTTGATTTTTCTTCCATGTTAAGATGAACCGTATATTGGCCCTGCGAAAAACAATACATTTGTAAATTGCACTTTAATGTTGAGATGTAAATATAATATCGATGCACGAACGCTGATGTTATGGACTTTAAGCGTACAGAATATCTAAAAGTGTATGAAAGTAAAGGATAAATCTTATAATTCCCCGGATTGCTTTCTCCAGTCACCTCACGAACCATTTTTAAGGCAAAATAGAATGAAGACTAAATGTTCCTCAGAAATCGGGAACAAAATTAACGTATTTTAGTCGCAGTTAACCATTACTCTTTTAGACATGTTTTCTACGAGGCGAAGACTGTGATTAATTAATCATTTAAATGTGTATTAAATAATTTTAACTTAAAATACTAATTTATTTAGTGACGAGTGTTTAAAAAAGGGGCGCTCCGATTACCTTTTTAATTTTGCAGGAATTCTTAGTCAAGTTAAACGAATCAACTAGTATAGGACCTAAAACAAAATGCTGGCAAGGTTTATCCAAAGAATAGTTCCACAGTTTCTTTGTGGAGTTGTTGCTTTGCAATGTTCCCGCTGTAACTCTCGCCTGCAAATAAATTATTTACAAAAAGCTTTTAAAAGAAAGCAGTGAATTTGTATAAGATATCTAATCATATGTGTCTATTCATTAATAGTTTTCAAAGGTTAAAGTTTAAGGTTTAAAGGTTAAAGGTTAGTTTTTAAAGGTTAGGTAATCGTTCAAAGGTTAACTGGAAGAATTCTCTTCAAGGGATAAGTTCGCCCAAAACTGTATTATATTGTATTGTATTGTAAAACTCTTTATCTTATTATTATAATATAAAAATGAATCGCAAAATGTGTTGGTAAGCGCATAACTCGGGAACGACTGGTCCGATTTCACTAATTCTTTTTTTGTTGTGTTCGCTACTTTCAGGAGGTTTTCATGGAAGAAAAAAATACAACGGGGGGCGAAGCCGCGGGCAACAGCTAGTTGTATATAAAAACACATGAAAATAACAGAACACAGGATAATATTATACAGTTTTGGGCTTAATCCGAATATACCCGCACAATCTTAATAATAATCACATTTAAAATGGTACTTATTAATATTTTTCTAAAACGAAAAGTTTTTAATAACGAAAAAAAATAGATTTCGTTGGATAAACTTTCTGCTAATAATATACAAAAATAGCTATATTCAAGTCCATTATGCACTTGATGAAATAAAAACGTCTTGCCGTCATGGGTTGAATTTCAATTAGGAACGCAGTTGCTAAGTAATTTAAGCTTATCGTAATTCATATATGGTAAAATGGAACGGGTGAGGAAGCACCAGGACTCCCCAATAATGAACTTCTCTGCATCGAAAAAAGCAATTTTTCGTAAAAGGTGAACAGTTCTAAAGATCGCGAAAAAAAATTATAACAAAAAATAGAACCTACTACAAAAAAACTATGAAAATAATTTTCTACCAGTCCGAAGTCGGTGCCCCAGCACGAGCCAGTAGCAGTGATTGAAGCTCAATATACTTACTCGTAGGTGAGGTAGACGATTATAGGTCCACTCCTAAGCTGCTGAGGCACCGACTTCAGATTGGTAGAATATTATTTTCTTGGTTTTTTTGTAGTCGGTTCTATTTTTTGTTATATATTTTTTTTCTTATTACACTGACTGATTAATATTCGTAGTGTAGAATTGCCAAGCTTGTATTTTAAACGAAAACTCAATGCTCGTGTTTTTTAAGTAAGTATACAAAAAAAATCAAAAGTTACCTTCGTGACTGGACAATCTTTCGGAATGTCCAAATTAAAAATGACATCGGACATGTTTTGTATATTTTGAATGTCAACGTTACCACATTCGCCTTGTTTGGGTCCCTTGCACGTTTCAAATTTCCGCCATCGAGCCCGGTATGAACCCTGAGTGTCAGAATAGTTCTGGTAAAGGTCGCCGTCTTAACTTCCTGACAACTTTCGGTTAACTTAATCAGTGGATAATTTGAAGAGGATAGACGTCGTTTATCCATACAGCCTTTGGTAATTAGATTACTTTAATATTAAAACTTGATTATAATTAATATTAACACGCGTTTCATCATCTGCTCAGAGCTGATGTTTCAAGTAATTATACACAAGCTACGCCCCGAGCACTCCTTGTAAGTTTAATAATTCTTCGGAACCACTTTTGTGGCTCATGGCTTTTCGGGTAACTTAGTACAAACTTCGCCGGGGAAGTTTGTTTTATCGTTCATTTACATTTCCATGTTAGGATGGTAATGATAACTAACTAACTAACACAATTACATAACTCCACCTGTGAATGACCCACTCAAAGAGATAACATTTGTATAATTAACGTAATGAAATTAAATATTAAAGTTTTACTCACGAAATTGTTGTTATCTGTTTGATTGAAACCAACTAGGCACAGTGATATTATGACAGCGAGTACCGGCCACATGTCTGATGCAGTTTGCACTCGTCTGTGCTGTCCCGTGGCAGTGATACGCACAGAATTCAACATACACTGTTACAACATGAAAAAAAAACGCATGAAATCTCGGATCGAATCATAATTTTGTAATTTTTACCTAATTTCAAGAATTTAATTTCCGGTAATTTGTTTTTACGCATGCTATCGCTACGTTCCACTAGATGTATAATTGTGCAATTAGTCTAATTTCAATCAAATCAGGAGCGAATATTATATGCTATATTGCTCGTAAATGTTTAGATTTCAATTGTACATGTAAAAATGGGTTTATTAAATTCCAAACACTTCCATGGTTTCGATTGAATCTGGCAATGTAATGTTAGACTTATCCTAAGGTTGAATCAAAAGTGTACCTTATTTAAAAAAAAATATTTCCATATACGTACTAGGTATTAAAATTCTACTATATTTATGGATATGTTTAAGGTAAGAGTATCATACATAGCTAACAATTCACAAATACTTCGACTGAAAAACCGAAGATAATATTATATTGTTGAAATGGTTTTTGAAATAATTGTGGTATTCGAAAATAAATTCGATCAACCAACTTAAAATGAAATAGTAGATTGTACGAGAGAATAAAACGAGCCATTTTATTCAAGAAGTCCATATAGCCACCCGAGCCGGTACGGCGAGGATGGATAGTCACGACGAGGGGAATATGGGATTATATTCGAGTTTTACACTCTGTTTTTCACTTCGATTGTGAGGAAATGAAATAGCAAATGTATGTATGTATTTATTGTTTAGTATAATTTTAATTTTACAACGCATTGGTGTTTAACTGTAATGCTGTAATTTTTTGTTGGAATAAATAAATAAATAAATATTATATGATTCGCTTAATTTGTTCCAGCATTTATCTCCTACCGTAAAAGGAGATATTAGCGTGTTTAGTGTAGTGCGGAATAAAGTGGTATTAATCGCGGGGGGTCGTTACCGGGCTCGACAATCATTAGTGCATTTTATACCGAGTCGTGTTGCGGTGAAACTCGTGGATAGCCTAATGCGTTTCCCCATTACGTGACACCTCTTCTGCGATCAACTGTTCTTTCAACAACGCACGACGATATTGCTTTGCTGAATGTCGCCTAGATCAATCTTGTCTGCAGTTTTTCTCAATGTTTTTAGAATTATTGCCAAGGAATTTGACATCATATTGCTACATATATCACGAGTTGGTGCTTCGTTACCTATACTAACAATAAAAATCCTGAGACCCATCTTGTGCCGAAGGTGGTTCGGTACAAATATAAACCTTTTTTAGATCTTGAACTATATAGCAAAACCACTACTACTACTGGCCTTTAGTCGATAAACTTTACAAGCTTTATTTAAATTAAAAAAGTTAAAGTTGGCGGCTTTGCGGGGTAGCTAAAGTATCGACATAGTTGCCTTTTAGCAGAGATTCTAGGACAAGTGCTATCAATTCTGCGGTGAGTGTGACGACGGTAATTGCGGCTTTTCGCTGCGGTACTGCGGTCACCACCGTACGTACTAGGTACTACAAAGATAGGTACATTTCATAGCATCAAACTTCAAGTTCTTAATAATATTGTTGGATATTTCTCTACGTTGTACGTGATTGTACTTTTAAATTATTTTAGCTAAATCCAGCTGCTTGCTGCAGCAAGAGTTTGAGATTCTTATCTACTGAATTAACATTCAAGGTTGATTCTTTAGGTAAGTATTGGTGAGTTTATTAAATTTTGCTTCAATCGTAAGGCGTAATCGTGGTGCGAAGAGTTAAAGCTCATGCTTTTCTCTACATATCCCAACATTCTACGTGATTAAACTTTAGCTTAATTGTGCAAGCAATCGTTTATAGTTAATTCGTATTATCGTAGCATTCTTCAATGATTTAGCTGAAGGTGCATTTGAAGTTTAGTCTTTTAATTTAGTGTGTTGTTGAGTACATTTATTTAAATATAGTTACAGTGAAAGAGAGTGTTCGGGCGTCGCAGGGGCATTCGACTACCTACGCCCGCCCGCCGGCCCCTGAGCTCACCTGTTTGCCAGCTTATGCGTCAATCACTGAGCTTAGTCTAAATTGCTATTAAATGGACTTGCGTTAATTACCACGAGTTCTCAGAATTACATTAATTGAAATACTCCAACTTTAACTTAGGAAACTTTTATATGGATGCATTAGATACCAGGAAATTTGCGACCATTTGAGAGTGAAATATTTGTTTTAAACAGAAATTTCACTGAATCAGCGGGGAAATTATATAGCAGACGTATTATGTGTAATAATAATAAATAGTTAAAGTAATTACTTCTGATAGGTGCTCAATATTTACGGGGGGATGAAATATTTAACGATGACGCTACCATTCAGCTTAGGTACTCCTATTATGATCAGCTATTAGTTGCGAGCGACGGCGTTTGCGTAAGCGATGCTTCGTGGCGAATCGTATACGATGAAGTCGATCTGATTTGTCTGTCTTCTTACGTATTCTACAGCTGCCAAGTTTAATAACAGATTTGATAAAGACGTGTATCCGGGTCGGGTTGGGTGAATGTGAGGTCCTAATATGCCGCGCCCTCGTCGCGCCGCCGTCGGCCGCTGTCGGCTACGAATAAGGGTTCCCGTCATATTTCCTACCGCAGCTCACCCATTCATATGGATTGCGTGGCGTAGTTTACATATTTTGATGCGCCGCCGCTTTAATAAAGCCATTAATTTTAATAATCCCGCAAGCGCTCGTGTTCGCGGAGTAGTTTTCTGCCATAAAGTCAAATGCGGGACAGGTAATTAATTACCTTCCCGCTAACTAAGTATGCGCTTTTTTGTGTGGCGTTGTACGAGTATGATATGAAGGATAGTTTGAATAAGCTAGACTTGTTTAAATGCCATGACAGCCGGACAGATCCGTTACGGCTGAACGCGACCACCATAATCTGTCATTAAACTGGCCTAGCTGCTTTCGGACACAATTGAGATAGATAGAGCTGCCGGAGACGACTACCGTCCCTCATGACGTCAGCCGGGTTCGTTTGAAACCATTATAACCCCGGCATCAGGCCGTCGAGAGTCCAGACCAATGTAATTAAGTACGCCATTGCCTGCCGCTGTCCGTAGCGTAGGTGAAATGGACAAAGTTCTGATACCAACGACTCGGCTTTGTCCGTCCGTTGACAAATAGCGACTTTGCACGCGTTACATATCAACCAATATTCGTTGAGACATTAATTTGTTATTCAAACTACGGTTTAAAAGCACGGAACGCTCCGCAGGAAAGCTCACGACAATGCCGTTTGTGATCGGAGACCGGGGCGGAGTAAACAGAACGTTACAATGGAGTTTGTTCTCGTTTTAGCTTTATATCAATGCACGACGTGGTGGATATAGCCTAAATGATGTACTTACTTTGTCTTTATTTTGGGCATTGTTAAGATTTAACTCTATTGGATAGATCTTGAGATTGAGACGATCAGGCACAAAATCCGGTCAAAAGAATATTGAACTAGAATGTGTGAGTTTAGGGAAGAGTAAAGAAAGTGAACAAATACCCTGGGTATACAATGTATTGGATTTTAAATTTATTTGTCCTACTAGCGACCTGGCTTCGCTAGGGTATTTTTTTAAAAAAAAGGTCTTTAGTCAAGTAAGCTTTGCTTAGTTTGGGACTAGGTTAATTGGTGTCAAGTGTCCCATGATATTTATTTATTTATTTATTTTAAAAACAAAATATTTTTTATTTAGCTCTATTTCCCAAAAACTACACATTAAACCGGTCTTGAAAAATTATCTGTCTGATAGTGAACACCGCGTTTTAAAGATCTGAGCCTACAGACGGCGGAAAGTGACTTTATTTAATACTATTAATTAACACTTTAACTGCCCGTGCATTACATGTATGCACCATCAAACTAGCTCTGTCACGTCTATGTGACGTCAGAAATGGATGATTCTAAACATTTGTGCATTACCTGTAATGCACGGACGTACCGACCCATGACAGTTGCGAAAGCGAGGGACAGTTAAAGTTTTAATTCAACAAAAATAATTATGTACTTACAAGCTTATAATTTTATTTTAATTTTTAAACTAAATTGGTACCTAATTGAAATACCCTTCAAGCGTCCTTTTCAAAGACCACAATTAAGTCAACCAAACTTCATGATTATGATCAATTATAATTGACAACATTTCATATTTTTGAGCCCCAAATTTTATTGGTTCTGTGTATTTGGCTTAAAAAGACAAATACGCTGATAGTTTATTTATTTCTCTAGGGTTCGTATTTAATTTGTTATTAATTTTTCAATATTTACTTATTCTAAAAGGGCGTAACTCCGATTCTACGAAGGAATAGCCTTCATCCCTTTGTCTTATCAAGATCAGAAACAAAAGTGATCTGACATTGACAATGACATGCCATTGTCACTGGAGTAGGTCTGTGGTGTTTTGTTTGTTTAAATTGTACTATTTGTTAAAAATACACGATTTTAACGACGAATTTGGCTGTGATAAGGGATACCGATACTGCATTATATAAATACGACACCTTGCATTTACACGGATACGACGGACGATAAAAAACATTGACTATTTGGCGCCGAAAAAGGACTACCGATATGAGGATTCCCGACGGCTATAGTGCTGCAAACAGCACAAATCTACCAAATGTAGATCACTATATGCTGATGCAGTACATGTGTAACAATGAATCATTCAATGCTGCTGAAATTCGTGGTGCTAAAATTTTGCATTCAACTAGGGACGCTTACGTTGAAAGTGCTATAGGATACGTAGCTGTCAAAAGACAAGATGGAAAATGTAAAGTTCAATGCCGTGTTACCCCGGAACATAGAATCAGAACAAAAATGTATACGGTCACGGCGACCATTTGCGAGAATGAGGAAAAAATGGATGAAATAAAATGTGAAGATTGTGCTGCTTCCGAAGGAGGATGTAAACACGCTATTTGTTTTTTCATGTGGCTAATAAGAAGGTCTGAAGAGCCATCTGTGACCTCTGTTAAATGTTACTGGGCTAAACCAAGACTGTCAGACATGGTTACAAAAGGCAAGTATATTTTGGCCAGTGATTTAACTAAAAGAAAAAATTTGATCGCTGAACCAGTTCCACTATTTACTAAAGATGATTTTATAAATGAATGCAAGAAGAGGAAAATCAGTGATGTATTGATGATGAACTACTCCAAAGAAAAACTAGAGACACTAGGTGATCTGACTGTTTTTAATTTGGCAATAAAATGCAGTATAGAAAATGGTACTGATTTTACCTTTGAGCAATTTAAAACGTTCTGTGAAGAAATAATGACTGAAGAAAAGATTAACGAAATACAGAAAAACACAGTGGAGCAAGCAAGTAGCAAGCTCTGGCACAATTTGCGGAGAGCTCGTATAACAGCTTCAAAAATTTATGAAGCTTCACGCTGTAAGACTTCTGATGGTGCTTTAGTTAAAATGATTTTAGGAGGCTATAAGGTCCCTGAAACCGCTGCAATAAAAAGAGGCAAATTTTTGGAAAACAAGGTAAGTATCTTTAAAATATTTGTCTGTATATTGAATATGAGTAAGATTTTTAATAATTTATAACAAACCCTTAACCTTTTGTTTTGTTCCAGGTTATAAAGCAGTTGGAAAAAGAATTAAACACACCAATAAAAAAATGTGGGTTTATATTGATCTCACCAATAATGGGCGCATCTCCTGATGGACTGTCTAATGAATTTGTCATTGAAGTGAAATGTCCAATTAGCAAGAAAACAATGAAAAATTATATTGTACATGGTATGATAGCAGAAAAACACAAGGCACAAATTATGTTGCAAATGCATGCTACAAAGATGGCAAAAGGTCTTTTTAGTGTTGCCGACCCGGATTTTGAACACAACCAGGTCATACATAAATATTTCATAGACTATGATAAAACATATGTAGACAATATAGTTCAGGCAGCAGAAGACATGTGGAAACAAATAATATTTCCTAAAGTTGTGGCTTGTGCATTAAACAAATAAATTACTTATTGTTAATAGTAAAATTATATTGTTTTCTTTTCCATTTTTAAATTTACTAGGTGGTTCTTGGTGTTCAAAGGGTTAAAGTCAAATCCGAAACATAGTTTCACTTCAGTCATAAACCTATTTCATTATATTTTTAGATAGATATTGACAGAGTAAGGGTGCCTTTCAACTGAATCTATGCTATATTGCTATGGATGTGTTTCATATCCATCCATACTTACAGAATAAATTTTGAACCCTTTGACTGCTTTTACTTTCGTGTCAAAATGTGACGTACACGCCAGCATCTTGACAGCTAAAGAGTGAATATGAAACTTATCTGACAGTAAGAAAATTGTTTTGACAGTGTCTGGCGTGGTGGGTACGACGGCACACGACCGATTTATAGTTTTTTGGCGTTCAAAGGGTTAATTTTGACGAACCACTCCCTTTACTACAGGAGCTATATACAACCCCAATGAGCCCTCGTTTCATCAGTGTTAGGCAAATAAAAATATTGTAATGTGGATTTTAAGGGCCCATGTTACATTCACTAACTAACTGTAGTCAGAGAGACAAAGAGACTTTAATTAAATGAAATATATTCCCAAGGCTTGTTCATGTTGATGTGATTCCAAGAAAACAAATTTTAAATATAAATAATAGTTATTTATTAAAATAACTTCTGTAAATAATGTGACACAAGCAAGCTGTAAAACAGAAGTATGCACATAACAAAATTAAGTGAAAGATAAGAATGTCTACTATACCAGCATGCAAAAAATATTAATTAAATGTACATCTTTTGTCCTTAACTCACATTGAGTTTTTGCACCACAAAAACAAATCTACATCAGAATTTAATTACAGTAATTTCATGTAATATATAATATTAGGTATTAGAGACCTAGAAAGATATCTACTCTACACTAGTGGTAAAGGCACCTGGCAAATTATACTTTATTTCTCTAGCACTAGGCCATTCAATAAATTGCTTGAAAAAAGCTGTCAATACAGCAAGTGCTTTTTCAAACCTACGCCACAAAGTAGTTTGTGAGATTTGAAACAAATCTCCTATTCTTATAAATGTGTCATTGCTTTTTATTTTATATAATGTAATAATACAATCTAGCTTTGTAATATCCTTGTGTGCATTACATAAACAGTCTATAAACCAATATAACTTCTTAGGTATTCCAATATATTGGAAAGGCTTTTTTTCTATAAGATTCAACATAAACAATCTACCATTTAAAATTATAGGGTGTGTCGCAGAACTAGTCATAGTGGATGGTTCATAACTTGCTTCTGATTCAGTCACTTCGGATGTACTACCCTTAACGGCAGGCAGAGATGCAATGCTTGCCTCATGGGTGTCTGCAGCTTTCGCTCTCATGGGCAAAATATTACATAGAATATCACAGTCTCGCGTATCAGGACTTATTTGTGTTGATATTATAGCAGTTTTTGGTTTGCACATTACTGACTTGGCTTCAAAAAATAGTTCTATACGTTTTTCTTTTGACGCTCTTGATGGTTCTAGTTCATCTTCAAAAAAAGGTCTGTCACATTTATTTTTTGACACTCTTGATGAGCCTGGTTTATCTTGAGTTATAGTTTCTGTAGGTTTTGATATTTTTTTTAAAACTGGCACAGTAGGCCTCAGTTTGGCTTTACCTTTAGAAATTATCTATGACTCGTAATTTTCCAGTTCATACTCCAACTGTAAATTCAAAAATACATCACTATATTATCTTTGTGCTGAAGAATAAGTGTAAGTATTTAATAAACAGGTAAAAGTGACAATGTCTTATCATGTCAATACGAAAACTTACATCAAGGTGATCTTCACAGATGACTAGTGGTCTCTTTGGAATGACTTCTTTCCCTACTGCTCGACACCACTCCGCTTTATTTTTATACGGTACATGGAAGAAATGTTTGTCCGGCTTCTTCAAAGAGTCATTGTTACAACTTGGCACGAAACAATACTTGGTGTACTTAGGAGGAATATACACCTCGTCGATCCATGTGGGTTTCTCCATAGTAGGCAATAAATCCCTATAATATATTCTTTTAATTTTATTTTACTTAATGAAATACAGTCGTTACAGTTGCAGACGTTAACATCGGGTGACAGTCTTTACCGGCATGTTTTTACCGACATGTAAATACCGGCCCTGTTTTTTGTGTACACGCCTATACAAACTGACAGAAGCTTCTATGGGCGAGTACACGAAAAACAGGGCCGGTATTTACAAGTCGGTGTTAGCCGGGCCGGTAAAGACTGTCACCCTTAACCATCAATAGTATTACGTCAATGTCAAATTCAAATTTGTGACAGCAGAGCTTTTTTTTTCTGTTTCATAAGCCAAAGGCGATCAGTTAACTATTTCGTAGAATGAGTAAAATTAGACCATATTTTTAATTGTTTTTTAACTATTTTATTAAGCTATATAATTTTTTTATAAATATAGCATAGTGTTCAGGAGGCCAAATGCTTTCAAACCATATATTCATTTTGAAGAGTGTATAAAATGAAATGTTGTCAATTGCGGTTACTGTCAGAGTAATTTATATGTATGTACCTAGTCTATCTATGTTGTTCACGTGATCCAGTCAAGTGTGAAGCACCGAACGGAGCAGTTCGTATCGAGCAACTTGCTCCCCCAACCCCTCTTCGAACTTTTATATCAGTCATCGACTTGGAGTGGCTGACTGGCTCTTCAACTTCTCTCACAAGTTTTAGTGTATTAATTCATAGATTAATTGTTAACTAACCCACTATAGATGGATTGGACCACGGAAATAATAAAAGAGTTTATTGATTGGGGGAGTTCAAACTGCTCGCTTCTTCGAGTCGGTTCAATTTTTAATATTTTTTTTAATTATGGTCTCTACAATAAACCAAATAATAAATAAATTGATTTCATTAATGACTGATTTGGGCAAATAAATACAATTATGCCTTTGTAGCCATATGTGTGTGCGCTGCATTCTCTTATTATCAGGTCTATGTTTTATTTTGTTATGAGAGGGAGGCAAACGAGGATTATGCGCATTTTTGTGTTTGTTGATTCATCTTTTATTTTACGTGCCAGCATGTTTGTTCCTACTTCAGTTACATAGTACACATAAACTCATAAAACATGGGATTCTATAAGTTGAACTGAACTGCTAAATATTTATTAGATACCTATTTCGTGTTAAACGACAAAGTCCTTAAAATGTATTGTGTAGTTTTTACGACGAGCTTTGATGTCCATGTTAGGTATTTTTAGAAGTCCTCTGTAGATATGGGTAATGTAATGTTATAAACAATGTTACCTACGGAAAGAAGCCAAAGGAAATTTGTTCAATTTATAAATAAAATAACTTTTTATATAATTGAGGATTTTGCGCCTAAATTAATACTCTCAACATACATATTTTTCAAATAGAACTTTAAAATTCCTTACAAATCGAGCAGTTGTTACAAATTTTGAAGGTGTAGAAGCTAGAGCTACCACAATAAAATTAAGTGTTCATTGGTTGCTTACGTGTTATGTATAAAATATAAGTATAAATCGTCATTGTTTTATTCTATTCAATCAGAGAAAACGCGTTTAGAATGAAAGTGTAATCGATTGCGCAAAGTTGTGTGCTTGTCAACAAAATGGGATATCAGAGTTGTTTCTGGCGCAAGAGAGCGCAGTGCGATAAAGCACTTAAGAGAGCTCGAAGTGTGATGAATGAGGGGGTCGTGGCAACGGCTTGGAACAGTGCGCTGCGAACTCGCCTCGCCTCGCCTCGCGCTTATGATTGATAGAGCCGCACCCGCGCCCGCGTTGTGCCTTGCTCCTAGCGGAGCGTGTAGCGATTGCAACCAATTTTAGGCTTTTTTTTAGAGTAGCCACAGATGGCATGGATAGTGCTTTATGGATTGATTGACGGCATAAATAATTCTACTTATCAAATACAGTCAAGGCGGGTAGAATTCCTTTGAAATTAGTAAAGCCATGCAGTTTGTTTTCATCACTTTCGCATGTTGGTGATTTTATTTATTTTAACAAATTCTTGACGAGCTACTATTTGCCATGTTTAAAGCGTCGTCAGGAGTCTAGACTCCTGTCTTATAATATAACAGCTATATGTTGGGGGTATACCCAACTTACAACTTTTCAATTCTATGCGCCATTATCGCTCGCTGCGTTGTTCGCTCCGACACCTTCCACTTATACAGAGGCGCTGTGCTCTAGGCGGCGCTCAACGACGCTTTGTATTAAACTCGACCTTTATGAAAATAGTTGGGACCTAACTCTGCGTTACATTGAGTTTAAAACGGCGCCCGCGTCAGCAACATTCAGCATTCCATTCAATTCGTGTGGTCGTTTTTACACAATAAAACGTTTCATAGATAAAATATTAATTAATTTCAGTGATTTTGTTACTTAAAGTTTCCTTGAGTTTTTTGCATTTGGGAAATACCTAATAATTATTACCCCCACTAATTTGTAATTCTTGTACTAGTTGTTCCGATATCTATTATCAATGCTATGAAATTACAGTTAGTAATCAATCACACACGATATCGGATTAAGGTACGCAGAATTTAATCATCGAAGTATCTGTTACATAATTGTAAACATAGGTAATACGACGCACATACGAGCACATATCAAGCGATAGGTAAGTCAAGGAATTTCATTATTCCGTACTCATTCAGGCAGTATTTGTATAGTCTTTACACGTTGGCCATTCCCCGCTGCGATGGCAGATTGTCCTTGATTGGTCACCTCAATTTAGTAGCCGCAGCATTCCGTCGCCAACCTCTGGAATGTTGGAATGGTTCTCATTCCCTGTCCACATCTAGATCAGTTTATGTATCGACGTTACAGCCGTCAACATCAATACAACTGCTATAAATACATATTGTGGGTGTGCGATCGACACCATTCATCTTAATTGTTGCGGTGACACCTCTATCATAATATAGCAGGATTATGCACAGAATTATCCTCTAACCAGTTGTACATAATCCAGCTAACCAAATATCGAAATGGTTAATTTGGTTTAGTAAGTGTACGAAGGACGGTATTATAGGGATTACATTTGAATATTACCAATAGTATTACGAATAGGTACTTAGTTCCAGTTGCCGACACCCTTTACTAACCCTTCTCACTAAGAAAATTATCAACCGCTCCGACTTGATTTTTTTATAAATATTGAGTTTCGTAAGGAACACGGGATTACCATTTGTATGGTTGAAACAATAGACTGCAAAAATAACGGTCCAGCCGTCACTTGTAATTTTTCTTCCGGAGAATTTAAAAGACCCTGTTAGCGCTAAAAAGCTGGAGCGCCAGTACGACCGCCCCGACAGATTGATTAACAGCCTATTGAATTTTCAGTGGAGTTACAAGACTGAAGGAAAGCGTCGGTGCGACGCACGGGCGTTTTGTCAGCGATCCGTGGGCTATCGGCAGCCACAACCCAAACTTAATTTACATAATTAATCTGCGTCCACGGCTACAGGCGGTGCGTTGACGCGTCTCCATTAATTAGCGGCACCAACTCGGCAAGTTTTAGCCTACTTTTAGCAAATGACGCTTCCCGGGGGTTCCTTACGCCCCTCTAAATGTTTTAGGTGTATGTAAGCCGAAGCTTTAAATTTAGTTAATTTTGCCATTCCTACATAGAGTCGTGCTACGAAAATATTTTACTTCAGCGATATTCAGTTCAGTTTACTGTTTGATTTAACTAGTTACACACTGACGTTGCCATTAAAGACGGTGCTTTGATAAATTAACAGTTGGTGAAAGGGACTTAATGGTATCAAGTTTTTGTAAGGGATTTTACTTAAAATTTGTGGGTTGTACGGACCACTTTCTTTGAATAAGAGTAAGTATAAAAATTGCGCGCTCATCTCACCATTGCATAGCTATTTTCTATAGCGCTATCATAATATTTTATGTCATAAACTGTAAAACTTGCGTAAATTAAATTAAAAGTAATTTGACATCAACTTATTATCATAGAAGGCGAAGACATTTTTAATCTGCCGCTTACGATGTTAAAGAGCAACATGAGTAATAAATAGTAAAAGAATACATTTTTGGAAAAAATACTGCTTATTTTTGTTACGCACCTGGATACAAAAAAAAACTAAGCTGTCTTGCAAATTTTTTCATAAAGTATTGTCTGATATCACACCTACATAAATACCATTAACATAATTAGTACCTATGTAACTTTGAAATTGCATTATCATCAGGTCTGACGTTAATGGCTATAACAGTTATTATATTACATCTAGAGTATTCTTAAGCAGAAGGAAATGAAATTCTGTGAATCAAATGATGTACACTTTAAGACTTTAATTAACAAACGTAACTGGCGTGAATTAGAGTTACGAGTATGGCAATTGTTTCAATTTGAATCGAATGATGATTGAGCTCAGGAAAGTTCAATAACTCATAAATAAAGGCTATTTGAAAAGCAAAGAGATCCTATAAACGTACCTGCCTACTGTACAAAACTACGTGTAGAAAACGTTGAAATTTAATCTCAATAATACCTATCTGATTAAAGTCTTACGTTCTTCGTCAACGGAGAGTAAAAGTAAATCACGAGGGACCGAAAAAGCAATACGGTAGCAACTACGGCAGCGAACGTATTAACTTAGTTCCGATCAATTCTCTCATAAGCCTTTGCCTTGTCGGTGTCGGTAATTTTATTAACTGAACCCATTTCCAGAGCACCCATGAAATATAGAGCAAAATTTCGCCCTTTTTATTATAAGTTCAAGTACCTATAAAATAATACAACTGACAGAACTTTGTTCAATATTTAGATGATTTCAATGTTTGATGGATATTGAAACGTTCTTATAGAAGAACCACCACATGTAAAGTAGACGTAGACAATACAGAAGAACGATAACTACACAAAGATAATTGCCAAGGTAAGCATTAGGCGGTTACAACGCTTCAAAACCATATCTCACAGACAACCTAATAACAATAATCTTTGTAGTGCCATACAGTCTATTGTTCGAACATTGATAATTTACACCTCCCAAATAATTCTGTCGTATGTACACGGAGAGAAGCTAACACGGAGCAGTATCTGCGTGCCCTGACGAGGGGCGCTTCAATTAAAACTGTTCAAGTTTGTTTAAATGTTTGTGTCAGCCCATCGTCGACTTGCTGAAGTTACCTACTGTGTACCAGATTTTCGTTCTAAATGAACATTAACTTCTATACAAAGTCGCATTTATATCATCGTTCCTTATTTATACCTAGTGATATTAGACTATTATGGTATAAGACTATTAAAAACATGTTCTTATTACCTACGTATTTACTTCCAATATGCTTACATACATATATTGGACATTCAAGAATTAAATCGCCGAGAAGTTAATTAACGTTGACCGAATTGGACGAGATTAGTCGATTGTCGCTTCACCGAGAATGGTCGCTGTATGGTGCAGATAAATGCTCTTTATAAACTTGAACTCGTCGATATCCGAAGCCGTTACATAATGCGATTGTCGATACTTAAATAGTATTAGCACTCGTGGTTGAAGGAGATTCGGAGCTATCTGTAAGTTAGCGTTCATTCCGAGCAAAGTTGTCAGTTGCTCGTCCGGCTTTTGACTCCGGGCTGTTGAGTCACTAGAATGTCTGGTTTGGAGGATATTTTGTTTCATTGATCACTTAACGGAGCGGCCACACCGCTGCTTAAAAAACGGTGTCGGTACGGAATCGCAGTGACGCATCGCATGCGCACCGTTTTTATCGCATGTCTGGTTTGGAGGATATAATTTTATTTCTTTGAGTACTTTAAGGATGCTCTCCACACCGCTGCTTAAAATACGGAATCTCAGTGACGTTACCAAACAAAAGTCGTGACGTTTACGTCCCCTCACTGCGATTCCGCACCGTTTGCGTATTTTAAGCAGCGGTATGGGTAGCATGCAATAAAAACGGTGCACATACGATGCGTCACTGCGATTCCGTACCGACACCGTTTTTAGGGTTCCGTAGCCAAATGGCAAAAAACGGATTCGTCATGTCTGTCTGTCTGTCTGTCCGTCCTATGTCACAGCCACGTTTTTATGTTCTAATAGAGGCTGTATCCTGCAGCCAAACTGTGCAAACAGTTTTGCAGGGCTATGTATAAAAACAATGTAAGATTGATGACAAATAAATACTTTTTCATTTGATTTCATTTTTCCGAAACTATAAGAACTATACTGTTGAAACTTGGTAAGTAAATTTATTCTGTGAACCGCGTTAAGATTTTCACACAAAAATAGAAATAAATTTTGGGGGTTATCCATACTTAGTATTAAAACTCTAAAATTTTTCATCAAATCAATACGTGTGGGGTATCTGTGGATAGGTCTTCAAAAATTATATTGAGGTTTCTAATATTATTTTCTTCTAAACTGAATAGTTTGCGCGAGAGATTCTTCCAAAGTGGTAAAATGTTAGCTAGGTTAGCTGGAAGAGAGCCCTTTTTAGGGATAAGCTCGCCTTTAGTTCTCTTCTCTGTGTTTTTGTATTTTTATTTTTATGTGCAATAAAGATTCTACATACATACATGTCCCCCCCCCCCCCCCTGTAACTTCTAAAATGAGAGAATGATAGGACTAAACAAAATATATAATGTAAATTACAATGCAAACTTCTACCGAAAATTGGTTTGAACGAGATCTAGTTAGTAGTTTTTTTCAATCAACTAAAATATAAACACCGATCAAAGTTACAACTACAACGAACTACAAGAACTTTTATATTATGTTACTTCCTGCTACGGAACCCTTCATGGGCGAGTCCGACTCGCACTTGGCCGCTTTTAAAGCAGCGGTGTGACCGCTCCTTAAATCCTGTACCACGTGCACATATAAACATGCCACACATATCTGATACATGCCAGATATCACAGGTACAGTCGAGTTCATAAACTTGTGAGCAATAATTTGATTAAAAATATTTGAACACGACTCTATTATTAGCCAGAGTTATCGCAAAACCGGACACAGTTTTGATTTTTCTGATTGTCAATACTTGTCTTTAACTATTTTAGCTCTTCACGGCTCCTCTATGTCTTGTGCATAAGTCAGGTACTGAGCCCGAGTAAAGCAGCGTGAAAATGAAGAGGCCTTTATCCAGCAGTAAGTGGAGGTGGGCGTATTGATGGATTTACTGATTGATGTCTTGTTTGCAGGAGCAAAACATTAAGACTAGTTTTTGTCTTGGACTGCTTTCCAGTTTTAATAAATACATGGCAAAAGATATCTCGTCGTTTTTTCGTAAATTAAAGCGTGAATTTATAGTGTAACACCTTACAAGAGGAACAAGGGTAAAGGGTGAGTATTGTGTAGACTTATAGGATTTAGACTATCGTAACTCAAGTTGGCCCAGCCAGAAATCATAAAATTTCAATTGTGGTTGACAAATGGTTCCATATTTTTATATTGGTAGATGTTTAAAGTGTTATGTCTAAAATTCGGGCGAAAAATACGAAGGGGTCAAACTAACCGAACCATCTGATGCAGCTGCATCAATCGAATAAATTTTAAGACACCTGGTATTTCCGCACATTAAACTCTAAATGGTTCCACACACGATTTGTTTTGTACAGAAAAGCGTTACGTCACGATGTTAATAGCCGAAGCAGGAGTGTTAGTTGTTTGCGTATACGTTTTATCAGCCATCTCGTCTTCGATGTGCTTCGTAAGATTCGGGTGCGGCTTGAGTAGGGGTAAACAGGGGGCTCCTTGAGGGGGTCCTCCAAGGGTTGGCCTCGTTGGAGATAACAAATCGCTTGCCCGCACCACGCACAGGTAGTGTCACGGCTCATTACTCCCAGCTTACATTCGCCAAATCACTCCGCGCCATGAATAAACAAGACGTAAGGTTCAATCGCTCCGCTGATCTCGCCATTTGTAAATGTCCTTTATTTAAGTGTACATCCAATATACTGTTGGGATAAATGAAAAGAAACAACAATAAACTCAATCTTTTCAATCAAAATAGAACTGCTATCAATCCGAGAATCCTTAGTGGATAATATTAAAAAACTTTTGTGGGACTCCAGAAGCTCTAGAACGTTCCTAAGCTAAATTATTCGTTGCAGTTGTACCTACAACTTTTATAAAACACGCGATCTCTGTTATCCTGCACTTTTTGTTTTCGAATAATTTAAAGTTCTCTACTTCACCGTCCGTGTTCCCGTAGGTCTCCCGAGATGAAGTTATAAATGATTAAAAAAATCCGGAGCCTTCATTGAATTCAATTCAAAGGTCGAAAGAATATAAAATAATTTTTAGGTTATTAGATACGATAAAAAATGCAAAATGGTGATTATCGTCTGTAATATTAATAAATACACACTTTTGTGCGTATTTATTAATTTCGCCTTCAGGTTTAAGTAGTAATAAGTACAATGCGTTATTATAAGAACGTGCTTTAATATATTTAGAAAAATTGCGTAGACGTGAATTGTGAGCAACGGGCGTTTTATAGATGCTTCCAGCCTAAAATGAAACGTGACTTTAGTGCTGGCTCAGGTCGTCCAAATGGCGTGACATTAGCAAGAGCTGCGACTAAAACAATGATTAGTGAAATTAGCGTGTCGTGCCCGCCGTGCATTACGCGCCGCGACTCGTGTGCCAATAATTATGTAAATAGGATATTCGGGAGCGTAGCTTGTGTCGATGGAATATGTTGCCTGCCGTAATGCGCAGATTTAACCGGGCCATCGGCACGTTCAGCTGGTGCAATGCGTGACGCGTTGCTCCATCACTTTGGGCCGATTTAAAGTTATTATCTTTCCGTGTGCGCTCCGGCTCGCATAACCAACGTGTAACGAAAATGGCTGAAAGTGGAAACAGCTATTAATTTTAATTCCTTGAGTTGCTCGACTCTGTGTGATATCTAGACAAAATGTAAAGTTAAGAGAGCGCAGCGCATTCAAGCATTTTAATATAGATATGAGTAGTTTAATTAACTGTTTGTCATGTTATTAAAGATGCAAGCACGATATTTTACAAATAAACTGTTTAAAATAAGCTTGTGGCATGAACTAATTATTTATTTATTTCTTTACATTTACTAGTTTCGGTCTTTTTGGAAGATCTTATTAGGGTAAGTTCCTTCACGGTGGTGGTAACGTGAGTGGAACCATGTGAATTAGCCTCACTGGAGCTAAATAATAAATATGAAATGAAATTTGCTACCCCAATAAACCTTAGAAGTGTTAATAAGATTTCAAAATGCAGTGATATGGAGATTGATGGAAAGAGCAAACTTCACAGTGTTAACTGATCGCAAATCTCGTCATTCGTTATGAAAATGCCATTCGTAAAGCTGTAAACATTTTACAAAACAACGGAAAGACAAAAAAAGTTGAATAAAAAATATGAATTTCATAAAAAGAATATTCGTGTAGCCTAGCCACCTATTTGAATAAATATCGAGAGGGGGAACCATTTTTCACTGTGCTGGTGATAATAATGACGCTATTTATCAGCCACTCGAAAGGGTAGGTAATTATTAACGTTATATTTTGGTGGTTTCGTTTGTTTGTTACCGACGCTTTTGTGCGTTATTTTTCCGAGTTGGCGTCAGGACAGTAGGTTATTTCGTTTGACGCGGGGATGGCTCTGGATGATTTATTGTTGCGTTGAATATGCATGTCGAGATGAAAAATGACGACAAACGTGCGAGTGGTGCGAGGCGAGATACGTCGCAGCCGGCGCTGCCCGCGGCGCTGATGCGCGCCCGCCGATAACGCCCGTCTGCTATACAAGAGCTCAAGGGAAGAATATTTCTCTCCAATGCTGATAAAACTTAACACTGGCGTTTACAACATCTGCTAAAGCGGCGCTAAATACATTTTGAAACTTTCACTCCAGAACCGGCCAGCTCAAAAACAAAACTACTCAAGTAGGTACTTACCCAAAACGGCCAGATAGCATCGAGCTTTGGCAGCCTTAAGATTCGGCCTTCGGCTAACTTACTGACGACTATCCCAGTCAGTGTACAGAGTACAGTTAAGGTCATAAATATTTCTAATATTAAGATACCAAGGCGTCAAAAATGTAAAAACACTAACAATAAGGTCGATGTATATTAGACGATATGGCTGTATAGGTATTTATGTCCTCGACTGTACTTCTGTATGACAACTTTCCTTGTAATATAAGAATAGGAAGCAGGCGAGCCGACTTACGTAAATCCCTAATTGCTCCATAAACCTACTTTTGTCTAGGACAATAATGACCACGAAACCACATTAATTACCTTCTGAACTGAATTTTGTGTCGCCATCGTTTCGCGGCCGCGGCGAGTCGCGAGTCGCATGCGCCTCGGCGAACACGTCACGCGGAGGAAGTCGTTAAGAAGATAAATCGTGAACCACAGAAGACCCGTAATCCTTTTAAAATGTTAACTGAAAGCCTTACTTCTTTCCTTGTCGTCTCTTGTATCTAATGTATCATATATTTTGCAGTCTGTTTCTTTAAGAAAACTCGATACTTATTCAGTGGTCGACGTTAGGTTACAAAGCAAAAGTCTGCGGTTGCTACAGTCTGAAGTTGTAGGTGTTTGAAACAATAGCAGTGCAAGTTTAAGTTGTCTATGCGAGACGTTTGCACCCGGTTGTTCCGGCGTCTCATGCTCACTTGCAATACGTGGATGCGAGCTATTCAACTCTCAATAGCTGTCATTGCTTACATAGAGTTTTCTTTTTGCACACCGTATGATCTTTTTCCATGATATTTTTGTTTTATTATTTACTATAAAAAATATCTCTATAAAAACGCCCAAATTTAATAGCATTTACAAATGTAATGATAAGCCGGCCGTACACGCTAGGTTTGATGGTTATGCCTGCACAGTTAATTTGTGCATGTGCTATGTATATTAGCAAATTATCATCAGCTAGCTTTACATGGTTCTTTTTGTTCAAATACAACATCTGTAGTTCAGTGCAAATAATTATTATTCGTTTTACTTCATTTGCATTTGATACGTGAATCTAAATATTTTAGAGACCATCAAAATTAGAACATTGAAAGCAATGTTAGTTCAACTTTTAATAAACTCACCATGTAGTATTTTATAGTACGGTCAAACCATTTGATTCCTGACCTACCGTAGAACGTTCTCACAGTAACGTTATAATAAATTCCCTTTCCAAGCAATGCGATGTTACTATGACTTTTTCTACGAAAAGGTTCCACAGTGGGTCACGTACAATTCAGTTGGTTCGAGTGTACGTTAATGATTACTTGTAGAGTACAACATATCAAAGGCGCATAGTGTACCAAGGACAAAGAAACTAAAGCTCCATGTCAGAAAAAACGCCCCTTATCCCTCCCTCCAGTCGAGGCAGTGACGTCCATCCGGAATATTTATGAAGCTGGAAATTGTTGTTATCATATCAGCCATATTATTTTTATTATGATGTAAATATGAAAAGGCTTTAAGAGTGGTCAGAACTGCGAGAATATTGTTTGTGCGAGTTTCCCCATAAAATCCGTATTTATTACCGTTCGATATGCTCTTTCCTTTTCGTCGCTCTTGGCTACATTGTTTGCGAGTTGTAAGTTAAATTCTCAGCTCTGAAACGAGTAGATTATATACATATTTCAGTGCTCGCCTTACAATGTTAAATTTATTAGCTGTAAAAATTGTTTGCCGACTGTAAATGTTAAAAATTTTATCATGTCGAGTTGAAATATAGAATTTTAGGTTCTGTGCCGTTCCGACAATTTTTTTTTTCTAAATGGTTCATGTCCCAATAACTATCATATTTCTCCGAAACCATGTTATTTTCGGCTCTATAAAACCGTAAGAAAATATTTACTCTGAGAAAAAATTTTGGTTTCGGAGAAATTCGATAGTTGGGAAATGAAATGTTTGCCAAATGAATAATGAATAAATAGAATAAGGCTTGTTTAGTATATTTAGGGGAACAGACTTAACTGTACTGAGTCCTAACTGGACTCTTGACTGAACTAATCATACAACTCTTATTCTTAACTTATATACCTAATCTTAATCTATTGCTTATGCTACTTATCTATGGAGACCTATCTGAATCAATGCGCGTGAGATCAATAACGTACTCCTATCGGCACGATTCAGATAAGTCATGTGCCAGGCCAGCCCTGGCACATATCTTCCCCCTTAGGGAAAAACAAAAATATTACCTACTACAAAAAATACAATTAAATTGACAACTATAACAATAACAACAATATAACCATTAAACAAGAACAATAGCATACAGAACAAACAATGGCTTTAGGAGACTTATGGCCTCTGGGCCGGCTCCTGTGAGTAACGCAACATATTCATTGAGGTATTTGGCAAAAACATTATATTCACTAGACTTAGTTTGGCTTGAATTGAGTGTGACGTAAACTTCGCTTCCTGCCGCTTATGTGCAGTCCACGTGACGTCATTCAATAATGAGGGAGGAGGCTTACGAATTGCTATCGGCTCCTGCGACCTGGCTGCGATAGGCGTATTTACCTTGCCTATGTAAAGATCGATATTAGTACATAATTATGCGATACAATATTAACATGTTATAATATAATACAAACTCTTAGATTCGACTCTGGTATGCAGGCGTTGTAGGCTCTGCAACTCACGTCATGGCTTATCATATCATTAAACACGTAGCGATAGATTAATAAGAATAAGTAAGAATTAACACAATTTAAAAAATAAATACAATAAGGCACGTTCTACAGACTAACATTTAGGACTGACAAACATCGCAAACAACCAAAAATTAAATAATTAAATCACATCGTAAGACAAAAAATTTACAGCTGTTTCCCCAGAAAGGTAATAAAAGAAAATAGTGTTCATAATAGTAGTAGGTACCCCAAAAGTCAACTCTAGGCATGCTTGCTTGCTACAAACACATAGGTCCAAGTTTGTATCTTGTTTCCTTGTGCGGACGGTGCTGCGTGCGTTTCAGACGCGAAAATAAATAAATACATGATTCCGTGGTGCAACCGATACCTTATATCACTTTTTCAGTTGATAATTGGTGGTTCAACGGACGAATACTTGTAAATAATAAATAAGAGCACGTAATGTCCACGATACCCAGAGTTAAAATTATAGTTTACCTGCTACTAATAAAATAACATAACGATAAAATTTTTAAAGAAACCTAATTAACACGAAATTAAAACGAAGCAATTTTGCGGCGTGATTGACCTTGATCTTGGATAATGACGATTTAGCACATTCTGCTGACGCTGCGTCGGTCGCTCTTGCTGAGTTGCACAGTTGTAGTAATTTACATCTCGTTTAGAAACATTCAGCGTTTTGTTTACGGGACGGAAGTGTGACATAATCGAATATATCGAGATAACTTTGTCGGTTTCTCTCGACCAGGAGATACTGAAACTCGTAGTCACTTACTTCGACGTCGCCTTGCCACGCTATTTCAGTGGAGATGATGATCTCTCGAGCCAAAATCACGGTTTTGAATTCTTCTATTAGGATCAGGATGATGATGTCTTCAACGGGAAACACGACGTCGATGCGCTCAGGTTGAATGTCAGGCTCACGTCGGACAGGGGAAGCGGCTCCGGGTCACCACCGAAGGCCGGAACAATGTCGGTCGATGCGCTTAGCCGGGGCAGGGGCGGGATAGGGATCGGGCCCGGGTCACCACCAAAGGTCGGTGGTGACCCGAACACTCACGTCGGGTGCTCAGTCAGAAGCGATGCTCGTTCGCGGGGTCACCACTTTAGGTGAACAAGACTTAACTGTACTGAGTCCTAACTGGACTCTTGACTGAACTAATCATACAACTCTTATTCTTAACTTATATACCTAATCTTAATCTATTGCTTATGCTACTTATCTATGGAGACCTATCTGAATCAATGCGCGTGAGATCAATAACGTACTCCTATCGGCACGATTCAGATAAGTCATGTGCCAGGCCAGCCCTGGCACAGTATATGTTATCATCATATCACAAAAACGTTCCACTATACTACTGAGATTCGACAGAAATTGCTATCTGCTAATAATATATGTATTTTATTTTCGAATAAAATATAAAACTAACCCAACTTAACTTACTTAGGTACCTAATAGCACAACGCAACACGCTACGCCATTAGGTTTTAGATTGTTTTAAAGTTTGCAGATTAGCAAATAATAAAGGATTGCCAAATGAAGTGTTCGTAATATGATTGATTCATGTAACTTTTTTGCAAATTTATAATATAAGATATCATAATATAATCTGCCGTGAAATTCTTTTTGATTTGGGAAAACGGTTTTCCTGTTAACTCGTCACCACTTGATTGTTTTCACAATCCATTTTGTTCACCAAGTAGAATTTATGAAAATAATGTAATAATATGGAACATTGGAAGTTGTAAGTCACAAGGCTTTCCAATGCTTGAATTCGAGCTGGAATTCATTAAGCAACCGAGCACTACAACTGCACTTAAACGGCAGAGCAGACGTAAATCAGACAGACACAGACTCAACCTACAAGCATTTTGCTTGTTGATGTTTAAAGTACTCAATCCTTGAACTGCGAGCAAGGACTGGTAAGCAATTAGCGCTAGAGAATTGGCAGTGTAATAAATAACTCTTTTCTAAAAATAAGTCGGTACTGTTTTAGCTCACTTCCGTTTTGCTTTAAGCTGATATCTCTTATTCATTTTCGACAAACTGAGGGGCTTACGATACCCGCCTCATTTACGAGATTGACTTTAGCATATCCAATCTATTGCCACTCCCGGTTCACCCGGAGTTATTTTCTCCCATTCGTTTATTTTGATATGAATGTATTCAGAAAGCCGTCGAAAATTTAACTTCGAGCCCTTTTTTAAGCGCTAAAAGGCATCTAAATTCTTTTCAAGTCTTGTTTCTACAGGAATAATGTTTTAAAATATTTCGGGAAGATATTTCATTTTGTGTGCTTTCATATATACTCGCATGCATCGTGTGTGTTTCGCTGGTTATTGCGATTCCGTTGCCTAGACACGTCCGGAATAAATTAAACTGCAATTTGGAGGCTTTAATATGAAGTGTTATTGGCGCTATGGCCTATCGCGAGGGTGGTACGCGGGCGATATGAGCGGCATTCGAATGAGTCGAGCCGCCGTGGCCTAGTGCGGCACAAAGGGGCCGGTTGCTATAGCTTGACCAGGGGTAGCACGTAACGCAGCCAGGTAAATGATTCCCGGGTAATAGCAACAGAATGCGCCAGGGACCCGATCTGTGAAATGCTTCACTACACCCAACACGCGATACCGTAACTCGTCTGACGTTCGCTGCGTCATTTCGTATGAAATCAGTAGAATAAAGATACACTAAGCGGTGTAGTGTGTATATTCTTGTATGTGCCTAGGTATGTACTACTTGCTTAAGTCGTTTTGTTCAGAAGTTCATTTTATTGATTGATAATTTTATTTATCTGAAAGAATCTCCTTATAGATCATATTTATATAGGTATGCTATTTTCAAATTGGTTTCTAGCGTATAAAGTTTTCGCTGAGCATGAATTTCGGATATCTGCAAACGTTTTGTGGATATTTTCTTTTTATTGCCGTCGATAAAAAGGAAAACATATGTATATATTCAGATAGATAATCACACAATGATAGATTTACGTTTCAAGACAATATTGAAAACATAATAGCAAGTGATAAATTGTAAAGACGTCATATGTGGAGCCACAGCACTAAGGCACCTGCTGCCTTATTATCGAGAAAGCGAGTTTGTATCAGGACTAAGTGTTGTCGCCGCGTCAGCTCAGTGGAGCATGAATTCCGAAATGTGACAGTTTAAGCCAGACATAATATTGAAGTTGATGTAACAATAACGTTACATTATCACACTAATCCGGCTTAGGTAATGCAATGTAGTACGCAGTTAGAGATTTAAAGTTATAATCCCTTATTCATAAAACTTAACAAGCCTATGTTAACTAACAAATGCTTTGTCCTTTTCCCGCGGGATATGGATAAACGAATTCTTCGCAGATGAAGTCGCGGGTAACAGCTAGGTAGTGCATAATTATTTTTTACTTTTTAGTAGTCTTTTTTGGCGGCTTTTTTTTTCTGGCGTTTTTTTGTGTCGGGGGGTTTTTAAATTTTAAATTTAAGTTTTTACCTCTTAAAACCATACTTTTACTCTATCTTGGTATCTTTATCTCGGTTATTACTAATTTTATTGATTAAAGTCGGGTTTTGTTCCGTGTACCTTGAAGGCAAAATCGACGGAAAACGAGGTAAAGGAAGACCAAGATTGACCTGTATTAACCAGGTGAAGGAAAGGGCGGGTGTCGTGTCGTATCAGGAAGACATACAGCTGGCTAAAGATCGTGGAGTAATGGAATAAAACCCGAATTTGATTCATAAAACTCAGGAGACGTTACCATGCCAAAAAGCTGTCTTAAAAAATTGGTTGATCCAAATACAAATACTACATTAATATCTCGATATCTTCCTCGTTATTTAAACAAAGACCACAGAAAAACAGAGAACGTTTAAACATCGATAATCTACAGCAGTTCAACAATAGCACTTGTAAAAAGTAGGGTAGTTGCGATACGATCGCATTTACACGCCATATGCAGACCCGGGACTCGGGGGACGTTCACCCCTGCGCGGGAGCACTAATGAAAACTATTGTGGATTGCCAATTGTATTACGCATGTTTTTGAGCAATGGAATAGGTACATCTAAAACTATTCGTAGTAAAAGATTGTTAATAATTTACTGCTATAGCTAAATTCCATTATTAATATTCGGATTCCAAATTAATAAAACTAATTACCTAAGTACCTAATATAACCTAACCAACAAAAAGTTGGAAAACCCAAGACTTTGTCATTTCAAAGTTCAATATCTCAAAAACATGTCTAAGAACAATCGCTCGAAAATTTGATTTTAATTAAAAAGAACCGCATTCAAATCGGTCCACTCGTTAAAGAGCTACGGTGCCACGGTGGTACGGTACCCTGTATCTGTGTTTATATTTAAGTTTTTGTACTGCTTTATGGTGTGCAATAAAGAATATTTGTATTTGTATTTGTGCCACAGACAGACAGACACATACATATCGCTTTAACTTATAACACCCTTCCTTTTGTCTCGGGGGTTAAAAACCAGATTCTTGAACAATTTCGAAGTAACTATTATAACTGTTAAAATGATAAATAGTGATGTCCACCATTTTATAACCCCCGACCAGAGAATAACATAGTAACCCCGACGAAAAAGAGGGGTGTTATAAGTTTGACCGCTATGTGGTCTTTCTGTCTGTCTATGTGTCTGTCTGTGGCACCGTAGCTGTTAAACTGGTAGACCGATTTGAATGCGGTTTTTTTATTTGAAAGCAGGGTTTTGAAACTATTCGTTAATCAGCAAGCTTTCAAATACGAGTATAATCGAAACTATTAAAGACGAATTTTTGTAATGACGTTTTAATATCCATTTCATAGCCTTTGTTTTGTTTATTTCCATCAAGTGAGACACTGGTTGCTGAACCAAATAGAATTTGCTAATAGTTTGGAGTTAGTTACTAAGGTTCCCGTTCGATCTCGATTCACTGCACTGCCCTGAGCTACCGTCACATAAACACAATAACTGTTCACTTGCAAAGTACACACAGTTTGTGTATCCACATTCTAATCCAAAACTAACACAAGCATTCTACTCTGCTACACACCTCAGTAGATACACGAAGTGAGCAGAACACAACTCGACATTGTACGGGTAGGTTTCTATTGTCACTGCATGAATGAGCAAAAGCGGCGTATTTTACTTGGGATAGATAGTTGCTACAAACTACATATAACAAAATTGAATCGGTTAAAATTATTACATTAAATAGAATAAAAAATTAACCGACTGCAAAAACTATGAAAATAAAATAATTTTCTACCTGTATGTAGTGAGTGCCTCAGTACTAGCCAGCAGGAGTGACAGAAACCCAATAGATAGTTGTAGGCTTGTAGGTAAGGTAGACCACTAAAGGTCTAGGTACTCCTGCTTGTTCATGCTAAGTTGACGGAGTTCTGAAATAGCAAACCGATGTTCCCACGGAATCGAGATAAAATTCCCAAATTTCAACTGATACTTTTATAGCAATGAAATTTAACACGGATGTTTTTTTATACAACGCTAATGAACACCACGCTGTAATTTATGGGAATTCCCACGGTATTTTTTTCTATATCCTGCGGAAATTCAACGCGACTGTTAGATCGCTTACGTTTGTGTAGTCACCGATAAAGATATAAATATGCCTGCATTTGACTTAGCTTCGCATAGTTTATGGGCAGTCATTATTGCTACAGACCATGTAGACATCGCCGTCGTATAAGCATACCCCTGGGCTATACTCAGCTCTGCGAAATCGATGCCGCCTAAGCACCCCCGCGGGACGTGTTTACTTACCCTGATCTGTATAAGATTATATTGTCCATGTAACATAATCAGTGAAATGTCGAGACAACCTGCATGGCTCCGGCAATCGTTGTTCCTGAAAAGTCAACTCAACATTCATTTCATGGCTCTTGGATTCGGCTGAATTATTAATCGTGTAACTCATTTGTGTAAATTGTTCCTGTCTGCGACTGTTTATTGAAGTCTTTGTGCTTGGAAACGTTCCAAAAATATAAAAAAAATAAAACTACCCGTTCGTTGGCTGCTTTGATTCCATTAAAACGGTCCGTTTGTATTTATGTGCTTGTAACGACAGTTTATATATAGTCTGATTATTTTTATAAAATTTCAATTTGACTAGTGTTTTATAAAAAATATCGACTAAAATGCTTTCTCGTTAGTGAAATTTAATTGCGTTCATCTAGCTCTTCGGCACTATCTGTAGTGTCGGCCAACTTAACAACGACGACCCTCTTAGTCCTCCAACGTCTCTAATGAAATTCTATCTTAATTATTTTTGAACGTTTCTCGTAAAGTTCCCGCTAAACCATTTCGTTGCGGGACCATCCTTCCCCAGCTTAATTATTTCCTTTTTTTTAGTGTTCAATATTCATTCTGATTTTCGCGGAGCAGACATTAAAATTCATAACTGGGCTATTATATTCGTCAACATCTGGCGCCACTGGAAAGTTATTATTTAAAAACTTTTAGAAACGCATTAATTACTTTAGAGCGTTTTTTGATGATTTGTTTTGGCACCACAAATGCAGATGATTCCTTGGTAATAGGCTAATAAACCTGACATAAATAGGGTGTTTATGGTTCTCAATTAGTACCTAATTGGTACTGTACATTGTAATACTAAAAGTAGCAATAGTACAAGTGCAAAAACATGAATACAAACTGCTTTTAAATATTTCGCAAAGAAATAGTATGAATCAAAATATATCTGTGTGTAACAGATAACCATTAAAATTGTGTGGCTGATTAGTGTTTTGTTATTCAGCCGTTATGTATTGGTTAATTACCGGTCCACGTCGTTCAACTTCTTGAACCGATACATAAGGTAGGCATATATTCAAGTAATAAATAGTAGCTATATATTCTTACATTCGACTCAAGATATTGTAATCTAACCATTTCAAGTCGTGATCAAACTTAAAGACCAGCTTTGTTTCGAAGACACATTAAAACAACAACGTCTACCACTCACTTGATTTAAACTTGTGTTTGTACAAGTGCACGGCTCGAAGTGCGGCTGGCAGGCTCGCGCGTGCCATTGTCTTATGCATTGAAGTGGCGTTTTATTGCTTGGACATACTCTTGTCTCAAGTACCGACCTTGTATGGGTGCATGCAATAAATTTGTGTCACCAGTGTTCACGCCCACTAGCGTCGCCAACTCCTAGCGGTTGACGGCTGGCAAGAGGCGACCTCGTAAATAAGGTGGTGTACGCCCTCGTACCAAACATACTCTGCCTCTAACACAATGTGCTCACGCTCAGCATACACCCAACTTATTATGGAACTCCTGCTCGACGCGTGTGTGAATGGCAGTCAATGGAATATTGTGGCCGCTTCGACGGCGAGCGCACTTTCGATACTTCCATAAAATATAATGACAGCATGTCATTCGTGCTTGAAATGTCAACGAGCGGCGATGAGTACAAAAAGGTAGCTTTTTGTAATGAATTCGCTGAATAACATTGTGAACTCTGAATTATTTAAGGCCGCAGTAAAAAATACACGTTCCTTTGCGAGGTGAATTTCAGACTGCTGATTATGTTGTTGTCTGAAAGTCTATTATTTGAAAATATTTATATACAAATTTTATTTAATAACTGATTTTTCACTCGCGGCTTCAGTCCTGTGAACCATTAAATTAGGTCTGAAAATTGTATCGGAATTCATGGATTCCCATAGACATTTCCAAAAAAATACTTTGTTGTTTTACTAACTTTGTCATAAAAAAGTATAAACGAATTCTGCGCGGAAGGAGTTGCGGGTAACGGCTAGTTAACAATATAGAAATTACCGTGCTAAATATTTAAACTGAAAAAGTTCGTTAAAAAGTTCATGATTCAAACCTCGTCATTATATTATAGTTTTATAGTCAAAAAGTTATGTATTAAAAAAATACAAAAAGATAGTCTTGAATGATATGCCTCTTGAGGTACACAATCAATTTAAGGGTTAAGGCTAGCTCTGGGCAAGGAAAGATCTAAAAACTGACTGCCGTGTCAGTAATGGAGAGGCACTTGAAGGAAACGTGGAATATCACCCTAAGATTAATTTTGAATGTAAGGTAATCGTATCGCTAGAGCCTAAAGTGGTTTGTAGCTTCGCGCAAGCAGCGCGGACGCTGCAGGGAGCGGTGCTCACTGCTAAATCTCATTTTCCGATGGAGACCGATCCTCAGCAGCCTACATCGCCTCGCTACGCGAGAATTTGCCACTTCACTCGCCTCTACGTACTTTTTTCGTCCTCGCTCCCCCAGAGATCCGCTTTACATTTTTATTTTACTCCTTTAACTCTAATTTAATATGCGGCCTCGTAGAAGAAAATTCAGAATATATTTTCGCATTATTTAAGTCCTCATTGAATAAATCATACTGTAGGAATTTTTCTTGGCATTTGGGAACCGTGAAAACTTCTGTAATTTTTATTTAGTCCTTATTATGACGGAAGTCGACGAGGTACTTAAGGGTTTTTCGACATTCCGGAAATTTGCGCATTAATTATGAAATTTGCTATGGCTAATTCTATGTAAGCATTCACAATGACAAGTGGTTCGTCGACGAGGAAAAGATTAAAAGCAGAACCGCAGGGTACCTAAAACCGAATGAGATTTCATTAAATCTTCTTTTACAAAAGGAAGAAAAATCCTGATCTTGCTGGGAATTTAGACAACCCTCTATAGCGAGGTTTTTAATTAAATCTGCTTTGATCACAGGCCTGGAATGTCTCTTTGGTAAAATGATTAAAACCAATTTAAACAGAGTTACTGTTTGTATCTTTTTACCTTACCCACTAAACCAGTTTCGGGTTAAGTACATATATACCTAAAATAAATCGGTATCCCTATTTTAGGATTGCATTCGTGTTCATGACATCGAAGCGAAGGAAATGCTTAGATTTTGTGTAATTTAGGAATACGTACATAGGTACTGGACTAAAATAGCTCACGTAATTCAAATCACTATTATTCTACATCGTTACCGTCGTTTGCCGTATTGAAATTGTAGCTGTGGGTGCGTCTCGTTGGGGCAATATCAATTAAGGTTGCCCGACGTGCTGGCGATAGTATGGGGGCGCGTGACCGCGTGTCCGACCTCCCGTCGTCGCCCGACAACGACCCGACTGCGATGCGGCAACCCGACGACAACCGCTCGACCGCCTCACAGCTCCGTCGCTTCCACTGCTCCAACTTGAAACTGCAAAATATGAAACGTGCTACTGCCTAAATAGGCACTTACCTAAACTACCCGCCGCCATGTTTCTCGACCTATTGTTTACTTGTATATTAATTAAGATTACCTTTAGAAGTTTTCGGTACAGACCCCTTTTAACGACTATGACGTGCTTAAACAGCATTTGCTTGTTATTGGTCGTGATCTTGATTCTGCTGAAAATGGAATTTCGTTGAAAGTTTCGAGACTAATCTTAAGTAATATAATTGTTGTTTCGAATCACCTCGGGTCATTACGATGTAGCATTTTCAACGGTACTTTTAGACTTGACTCATCATCATTTTTGTAATCCTTGATGGTGTGTGTAAAAAATTCAAAATAAAGGAGGTTATATAATGTTCACGTACTTAGTAGGTAATTAAAGCCAAAAATTGTCACCCACATAGAATTTATATAGGTATATATCTGTTAATTATCAAGTGTGCCTTGTTATCGTTAAAATTTTGTAACTAACAAGGGTCTTCGCTCAGCTTAATTAACCTCTGTAATTGGTCTTTCTGGAAACTGCGATAAGTTCTGCCGCAGGCCGCTAAGGTCAAGCGCGCTCCTCCGCTAGCGACCATTCTGACCCTTCGTAAACTTCAAATTACCAAATTACAGCTCCAATGTTGAATATCAGCTTTATGTTTTTCTGGAACTTACAGCGGCACTCTACACAGCTTCTTATTACCTACCTATCAACATAATGAGTTATTTCCTCTGGGATCAGTTTTCTCGGCAGATTCAGCAAATTACACCTTATTGGATAATCAGCAACTTGATATGTGATATTACTGGTTTTCCGGTTGGAGTTATTTGAACAATATTATTTGGAACACTTGACAAGATTTAATTTTTATCACCTGTAAATTACAACAGGAATCGAACGAATTTTGCCTCCTGAACATGGGAAAATAATTATTATAATTTATTTCCCCACATTTAAAAAAATACCGACGACCTGGTCAGAGTGGCGGGAAGGTGCTGGATGAGGAGAGCACTGGACCGAGATGAGTGGCGAGCAATGCAGGATGCCTACACTCAGCATTGGGTGGCTATGGGCTGAAGAAGAAGAAGAAGAGAAGAAGAAAAAAAATACAAAAAAATTTGCCAACACTACCACATGTTTACTTTGCCTTTTCACCAGAAAAAGATAATAATTTTAACAACATCTACGTCAGATTTACGTGATATTTTTTTTTATAGAGACTAGACTAGTTTTAGAGTTATGCCCTTTTAAAATAAGCACATTAAAAAAAAATTAATTACTTAATATTCGTAGCGAAATTTTAAAAATATCAGCCTCTTTCTCTTTCCAAACAGAATACAGAGCACGAATCAAGTTATAGTCTTAGAAATATGAAATCTTGTCAATTTTTATCTTCTTAATTTTTATGAATATACATAGTTGGGATAAGTTTTTAGTATATCAGAGGAACAACTAGTAAATACTCGTAAATTAATGATATTAGTTACGTGTCATTGTCATACTTTCTAGCGGTGACATGATAAGTGATGACTGATGACGAATTCAAACTCACATAAAAAAAATGTACGCAAATGTTGCAAGTTAGAGTACACCTTGCTGGTTGTTCAGACTTATATATAACTAGCTTTTACCCGCGGCTTCGCACGCGTAAACTAATCGGTATGGTAGTGGCAATTGAAATATCCCGTGGGAGTATAGGGATAAAAAATAGCGTATGTGTTATTCCAGACGTGCAGCTACCTACATACTGAATTTTATGGCTCTAAGCTCAGCGGTTGTTATTTCGAGATCTTATCCCTAGTTATCCCGTGGGAATATTGGGTCAAAAAGTCACTTATGTGTTATTCCATACGTCCAACTACCTACATACCAAATTTCATGGCTCTAAGCCCAGAGGTTCTTATTTCAAAATTTTATCCCTATCCCGTGGGAATATCAGGATAAAAAGTAGCCTTCGTGTTATTCCAGAGGTCCAGATACCTAAATACTAAATTTTATGGCTCTAAACCCAGCGGTTGTTATTTCGAGATCTTATCCCTAGTTATCCCGTGGGAATATCGGGTCAAAAAGTTACCTATGTGTTATTTCATACGTCCAACTACCTACATACCAAATTTCATGACTCTAAGCCCAGAGGTTCTTATTTCGAGATTTTATCCCTATCCCGTGGGAATATCGGGATAAAAAGTAGCCTATGTCCTTTCCCAAGGTCTATTCTATCTCTGTACCAAATTTCATCCAAATTGGTTCAGCGGTTTTGGCGTGAAAGCGTAACAGACAGACAGACAGACAGACAGACAGACAGACAGAGTTACTTTCGCATTTATAATATTAGTATGGATAAGCGTAAATAAATTACCCGGACACATAAATTTATTTTAAATACGTACCTACATAATTTTCGTACTTTGCAGGTTTTCAAAGTTAAATCCCTCATGGTTTCTTTACATATTTATGAAGGCCGCGACGTCCAGTGACTTTAAATACTTAGTATGGACTGTACAATCATAGCGTAGCTTTAGAGATGATGTAATTTATAATTTGAATAAAACATGCTTTTTGTTTTGCCATCAGCTGAACCAAAACAAATTGCATTAAACAAAGCGTAATTTTACTTAAGATTATGATTGATTATGTACTTTTTGAATTACAGGCAAGTTTGAAAGTTAGTATAATTTTTTGATGTTTTTTTACCGCATGAAGTCATAATTGACTCTTATTAAGTTGAAATTAGATGTTTGCACAACTTTGTTCGTTACTAACTTAGTTAACAACATTAATAAATTACACGCTTCTATAATAAAATCTTACTCTTACTGTGTTCTTGTTTCTAATATCCTATCAATCGTTCAAAGGTTAACTCGAAGAGATCCCTTTAAGGGATTACTTCGCCTTTGTACATCTTATTATCTGTTAATTTAATGCGTTTTTATGTAAAACAAAGAGTTATACAATACAATACAACATGTTATTAACTCAAAAGGCTCTTTTCAAAAGTGGACAAAGTTATGTCTGTACTCACTTAACTCGTGCAAAATATCGTTTATTTCATTAAAAAATCTCTACGGAAATGAAAAGCAGATAACGCTCTAAGATTAATGCAGGCTTATTTAGTCCCTCATAATAAATAAAAGCTTGCGCCTCGGCGAGAGTGACGAAATTCTACCAGTAAGTACTTACTAAAATGTTGTCCGGGATAAGAACGGGATTAAAAATAATATTATGTAATAACAAGGAGTAAGTGTAACACTTCGATAAGAGACGATGGGATAAATTCATTTTGATCACGATGATTTATCGAGCCGGCGCAGGATGGGCGCGTGCGGCGTCATCCTCGTCGTTTCCTCTTATCGACATATCTTTTTGATAAATTGCAAAGAATCTCAGAAAGAGGTGAAACTCAAAAATAAAATAATCTGTTGTTAAGAAAATAATCTTTTCCTTACTCAACCTTAAGGCCGCTTATAGACGTCTGTTATTTTCACCGGACAACGAACCGTTTTTTTCCGGACTTGTGGTGTTGTATGGCTTACAATGAATGTGTGTACAAGCTCCGGACACTTGTCCGGCGACAAAGCCACACAACACCTCAAAAAATGGTCCGTTGTCTGGTGAAAACAACGAACGTCTACAAGCGGCCTAATGCTTTTAGGTACAAGTCAGCGGTACGTAAAAATGAAGTTAATTTCTTGAGCTTTATTTCACTGTCAACGATGTCTGTAGTTTTCTTTTGAGGGGATCTTATTCCGGTACCTGTGCAATTGGCGTAAAGCAGGATGTCTGTTGTTGTGTGCTGCAGGTCGGTCGTTCCCGCGATGACATTACAGCTCGTACGCGCGGATCGCGTCAGGCCTGCGACAGCTGCCGATGACGTGCTGGGAGCGCCTTTTATACTTACCCGGTTCTCCTTTTATTTATGGTCGAGTTGAGCGGGGCTTATTACGACTGCGGGCGCGGGACATGTTTCATAATGCTAACCTTGCTTCAACATTAGCTCCCTTTCTTGACGCTTATTGAGCTATTTATCCAAAATTACCCATCTGACTTGCTTACGAAACATTCCACTTGATATATTAGAGTGGGAAACGCTTTTAGCAGATTTTATTTTATTGTTTTCTGGCAAATTTTAATTTTAATATTGTTTCGAGCAACTTAGGCAATATTTCCTTAAACTCTCAGTCTCAGTCAGCAAGTAGATGGCGAAATAAACCTGTAGTAATTTATCTTTTCTTATTTAATAAACTTACTACGGGCTCTTCAGGATTTTTGCTATAGGCAGTACGTTTACATTGCTTACTCTTAATCCACTAAATCCCAACATATATTTTCGCCGTTTTTGTCTATCAACTTGGCAGCAACTTCTCCAATGTTTTCTCATTCGCCCGCAGTTTCTCCGAAAACTTAGCTCATTCCTGTCTCGGTGAGTGCCTTCGCAAATTACAAACTCAGCACTCAATCGCCGATGCGTGTAAAATGTCTTTGCAATCTCGTAAATCGTGCGATGTGCGCGTCATCGTCGCATAGGTTGGCAGGTACCAAAAGTTTTCAATCAACTAATTGCTAATTGAAAAAGTTTACGCGATACGAAGTTTTGTCGCGTCAGGTAGAGAAAAACCGTCCCGACCCAGTTTTTAGCTGAAAACAATTCTCTTGCGCGTCCTGCTGCAAAACAACACAGAATGCAAGGAGATAAATGCTCCCCCTCTTTGTATAAAAGACGAAATATCTGTTATACTTATTTTTAGTACGCCATTCAATGAATTGCAGTCACGTTAAAAACTTTTAGTCGCGATGAGGACCTCTTAAGGTGGCTAATAATTTCTTAATGCAGTCACCGAATTGTTTTATAAATAACACGTTGCATCTTGGATGAAACATTAACGTTCCACCGAGAACAAGTTGTTTTAATTGATTTTCGATATCGCCAGACCTGTGACAATCTGGTCTCTGAAGGGCGCTTACTCCATTAGACGTCACGCAGGCACTGGCGACGGGAAACGGACGTCGTCTGCCTAACAAGGTTAGTGTCTCGCAATTCAATCAGAGACTTATGTAATAACATCATCTGCCTACTCCTTGCTGCAACGTACTGCAGCTAATGTCGTTCCAGTTTAGTCTTTGTATAACATAAAGATATTACAGTGTCAAATGTGCATTTGAATTTAGTTTCGTATCTACGGTTGATTCTGACGTTTTAGTACCAGTTATTGAGTAAATTTAACTAAATAAGGTAGTTACTTTAATTTTTTATTCACGGAAAGAATATTAATGAACTCAGTTTTTAATATTGGAAATTAAGCTCGAGCCTGAAGGTAGACTAAATCAATTAATTAATTAATAGTTTTGAACCTTAGGCAGTAATTTTGCCATATTGTTATTTATAATTAGGCAGGTATGTTAGTATGGCTCACATAGAGATACTACTTAGGTAATATGTAAGGTACGTTTGCTTCGTGGCGTTTCTTTATGATTGTCTATAATCTTCGAGAGTGATACGCTAGCTCATGTGCGTTTAGAATAAATATATTGGAATTCGATTAAACCGACACAAAGGAGTCCTTGTCGCGTAAGTACGTTAGAATTGATCGTCTTAACTCTAACAAAGGTCACCAGGAGCTGAGTCCCCATTGCTTAAACATTATTAGAGCGGAAGGGTAGTTGTTTGTTTAAGATCCTAATTCTAATTTAAGAAACATAGATAGTGCTATAATTATTAGGGTAGGTATCAGTCGCGTAGCTTAACAGCTCGATTTCCACCGAGTTTTCTATTGCTTTTGCTATCCTTAAAAACTATTTACTTAACGTTAGTGGTGACAAATGTGCCAGAGGTGATATACAGTCGAGTTCATAAACTTGTGATCAACAATTAGATCAAAAACATCTGAACACGCTACACGCCGTTAGCAATGAAGTCGCTTTCAGATATTTTAAATCAAACTTTTGCTCACAAGTTTATAAACTCGACTGTACAGTTGAGGCCAAAGATATCTTCGTACTTTAGTACCTTGTCGCAGTCACTTCATGTATGAAATTGACAGAATGCATAACGAATGCAGTGACAAGGTACTAAAGTGTAATGATATCCTTGACTTCGACTGTACATGTATAGGTTTAACTGCCAAGTGTTACTCCCTAGAAATAATACCTTTCATGATGTGAGGTGACAGGATTCTCTCACTAGTCACATTAAGGTTATTAAGTAGGTCTATTTTTTGCTCTGTGTTGTCTAACGAAAATTTTTAGGACACGGCAATTAGCTATTTATCGAAAAAATATACTTGGATATTTTGTACTACCTGTGTACTTACAAGGAAAGGTAACCAACTGGCGGGCTTCGATTTGTTTTATTTTGATATATGTTAAAGAGTAGTCTAAAATAACGGACACATTTATTTTAGCTGTCTAAACTCAACCTATTCCGAGAAATTAACCTCCAAAAGTACTAAAAAGTGAGCAAATCCTCTAACTGTGTAAAGCAAATTGACCAGCATTAACTAGCAAATTGCTACTTTTTAGTACTTTGAAGGTAAATTTCTTCGAATAGATTGAGTTTAATTGGGCAACTAAAAATAAACGTGTCCGTTGTTTTAGAATCTTACATATTTAAAAATAAAACAGATCGGAGCTGGACAACTGGGTACCTTTCCTTGTTAGTCAACTTAAAGATCCATTGTTTTTCACTAACGAAATAATGTGACAATCAGCGGTTGTCACGTTTTTAAAAACCGATTTTATTATTTGTTTGGCGTCTGTTGCTCGAGTCGAGTTCCGGGTCCGAGGCGCACGGGCAGGCCGCGGATCCGCCGCGCGCAGCTCCTTGCCGGCTCGTTAACGAAACAATAAATAATGATTTGGAAGTCTCCACGGTTGCAATCTTTTGTTTGGGCTTCATATTTCCCGTCGGTATCAGGCGTCGTAGCGGTGCCGTTTCCTCACTGTCGATATCGCTGGCACAATATCCGGGACCGTGTGTTCCCCGTTGATTGTTGTTTAGCAATTATTTTCTTATTATCTACTGAGTTTATTATCGGTTCTCTCTCCTTTATACTTAATTTATACGAATAACATTTACTGCCTCATTTAGAGACGTGATGCAATCTACTTTTATAAATATACATTCGTTTAAAGCAATAAAAAATATATTTGCGAAAGTTTTATTTACTTTTGTAAGTAGGTATTTCATTTACGAGTGCGCCAACTGCGATATCAACATGGTTTAAGCGTTTTTCAACGTACCATAAAAGCTTATTAAACTGTTCAATTTATTTAAGTATTTACTGTGGATCTCCAGATCCATTTTGTACCAGTTTATTTGGTTCCCCGCCTTGAATTGTGACGCCAACTTTAAGCGTCTGAAGCACGCAGCCAACTCCTGTATCTAATTGACTTTTTCTATCGTTGGCAAACTTCAGTAAAGTTTACAGTCCAGTAATTACAAAGTTAAATATTGTAAGGGAATTATAAGAATAACGAAGGAAACACTGTATACTTACTTAATGTATTTTTCATTACAGGTAAGGGAAATGATAGCGATGGACAGAGTCGGTGTTAAGACTACAGTAAGTAGGTAAGTACCTGCTACCTACCTTCTGTGTAACAAGTTTCTTTGGGTATGTATCTTGCAATATAGGACAACCAATAAATGTTTATCGAGACGCATTAATATTAGTTGGCAAGGGGAGAAAAATTCCAATACGTGAGATGATTTTGAGGTAGTAGTAATACAATTAAGACCTCCACAGAACGTGCGAAAATATTTCTTCTATTCTAGGAATTACTGGAGACAAAGAGCTCGCGTTAAAATCGTAATGCTTTTATTTGGCAAGTAGGAAAAATAAAGCTGCAAACGATGGTTTTTGGGTCTGTGTCAGATTGTACAATGCGTTGTGTTCGATGAGCAAATAGCAGCGAGATGCAGGGCGCGGCGTATCGGAGCATCATTTCAGTTTCAAAGCGCAGCAGGTACTGTGTCCGGCGTTTGAAAAAGCGTGAAGCTCATTGTTTTCATGTCGTTTGTGAAACCAGGCAAAAAGACTCAAATTTAAATTCAGATTACGAAATGGGCTTATGATGAATGCATTTTCCGAAACAAATACCGATTGAACAAATAATAAATTTCCCTTCGCCTTGGTAGGTACTAAAAGTACAGTTCTATAATGATTCAAAATACCTACTTAATAATTGTTTTGAAGTTCCGAACATTTAATGATGAATTGTTTACTTATCAATCTTTTAAAGTAGGTAGGTACATATTTGTTAAAGTTTTGTACCAATTTTGGCATAAGAAGTGTGAGTAAATAATAATTTAAAAAAATCCAATTTAATTAGCTACTTTCCTAAACTTGATTTATCTTTAAAAGAAAAAAATAATAAGGTTTTATGAAAAGTGACCGCTTATTTTTGTTGCTAATCAGTTATCATTACAAAACGGATTTCGAAGGTAATTACCTTTTTTATAGTGCAATTGAAGCGACATTCACTAAGGTCACAGCGGAGCGTGCAAAAATATCCGTTAGGTGCTACCGGCCCTAGAATTTGAGTTATTCAGATTGTTGTGTCAGATATTTTACTAGTGCTGGTGAATATGTTACGCGAATCAGCGGGGCTACTATGGAACTCGAAGGTTCTGTCGTGCTGTCCCTCTCGCTCTCGTATTAAATAGTGTAAGTATCAGAGTGAACACATGACACGAAATTCGAGTTTCGTAGAAGCTTACGTTTTTGGAAAATAAATATGTAAATGATAGTATAATTTGCAATGAGACCAAGACGTGCCGAAATCCTCAGTCAGAGACAGGTGGCTGTTTTTATTGTTTTATACCAGAAAAAGCGAAAATGTTGAACAAATCCTATTTGATTCTTTTCGTTGAAGCAGGCTCGCGCTTTCGCTTGTAGAATCTACGGTGTGGAAATTTTAAACATTTATATTCAGGTAAATTAAATATCTAACAGACGCAGGTGCAAAACTAAGTCAATAGTAACGGGTGCGTTGCTGATATTCAAAAATTGATGGTGTCAATCTAATATTAAATTATATTGACCGGATTACTCACGTCTTAAATCGAGTTTAGCTCGACATGTTTCGGGTTATTTCGAAACCCTTCATCACTGGAGCACGCGACTCGGCGGCTGCCGCAACACGCGCACTACGCGCCACCGCTCTGATCGCGCGACTGTCCGACGAAACTAACTCAGGCGCACAACTACCCACATTTTCATCGTCATTTTTATTGTCACTATCAAATGTAGGGTAGCACACAACACTAACAACATCGTTCCGTAAAGGCACGTTCACACCAACCGATGACGCAGCACGAGTATTTAATACTGTTTTCCAACTTGGGGGTACCGACCAACCACAATCCCGGTTAAAATTCGGATGACGACCAATCTCAATGGCTTCACGCACTTTCCGCGGAATGAAAAACTTTTCTCTCGCAAGTACAGACACCTTATCAAATCTGATATAATGCGTCGAATCCGAATCCATAGAATGCTCGGCCACCGCGGATCCCCTGTCGTCCTGCTTTCTCATACTGCGCATGTGCTCCGATAACCTAGTAGAAACGTTACGCCCAGTCTCACCGATATAACTTTTGCCACACGAACACGGAATCATGTATACCCCAGGACCACTCAGGGGCTCCTTATCCTTCGGCGAACGCAAGGATAAGGAGCCCCTGAGTGGTCCTGGGGTATACATGATTCCGTGTTCGTGTGGCAAAAGTTATATCGGTGAGACTGGGCGTAACGTTTCTACTAGGTTATCGGAGCACATGCGCAGTATGAGAAAGCAGGACGACAGGGGATCCGCGGTGGCCGAGCATTCTATGGATTCGGATTCGACGCATTATATCAGATTTGATAAGGTGTCTGTACTTGCGAGAGAAAAGTTTTTCATTCCGCGGAAAGTGCGTGAAGCCATTGAGATTGGTCGTCATCCGAATTTTAACCGGGATTGTGGTTGGTCGGTACCCCCAAGTTGGAAAACAGTATTAAATACTCGTGCTGTGTCATCGGTTGGTGTGAACGTGCCTTTACGGAACGATGTTGTTAGTGTTGTGTGCTACCCTACATTTGATAGTGACAATAAAAATGACGATGAAAATGTGGGTAGTTGTGCGCCTGAGTTAGTTTCGTCGGACAGTCGCGCGATCAGAGCGGTGGCGCGTAGTGCGCGTGTTGCGGCAGCCGCCGAGTCGCGTGCTCCAGTGATGAAGGGTTTCGAAATAACCCGAAACATGTCGAGCTAAACTCGATTGAAGACGTGAGTAATCCGGTCAATATAATTTAATATGAGTGAGTCTCACGGTAGTTTCATGATCAAAAGTGTCAATCTAAATTATAAATGTTTGTGGCAGGAATGATGTTCAAATAAGTTTAATTTAATACTCTTTTTTTTTTTCAAATAAGTACATATTATACTTGCCTGTCATTGCTGTTTAAATTTTTTAGCGATAAGTCAAGTTTTACATTTTAATTTTCCGAATAATTGGCCAAAAATCTAAAAGTTCAAATATAAATATCCCTTTATAGGCAGGTACAGTCAAGAGCAGAAATATGTCGCCCCTTTAAAACTAAAATGAAATAATTAGATTTTTTCTCATTTTAAAATTCAACCAGATAGTGTTTTATTTAAAGTTCAATTTGGAAATGTGTTTTTATAAAATTGTTTCACTTTAGTATTAAAGGTGCGATGTATGCACTTTAGTACCTTGTCATTTTAACCACTGTGACAGTTCAAATTTGTCGAAAATAGACAAGGCACTAAAGTTATACATATTTTTGCCCTTGACTGTACATGTGTACATAATTGTAAGGCAATATTTTTTTGGTAACGCGCGTTTTTTGGCGCAATACGGAAACTACCTCCTTTCCTTTCCTTTTGTACAATAAAGAGTATAAACAAACAAACTATTAAACGGAGTACGGAGGCTGGTGATTTACTGAACTACCTATACAATATTATTATTAATTACATTACAAATTGTTTATTAAGTTGTATTAAGGTCTATTGCGGTTTATTTATTTTAATACAAGTAGGTTTTGTTTGTTTATATGAAAAAAAAATGTTGAAGGGGCGTTATTGTGTATGAGCGCGGGCGCGAGGGGCGGGCAGTAGCCAGTGGCACGCCGACCCGCGCCGCGAGCGAGCGCCTCGCCCGCCCTTCGACCCACCTGTCTGCGACTACCGCGACCCACGCGACTTCCGACCAACTGGCCGATACAGTTGCACAGTGACAGTGACACTCATATGACCATCACTTTTAATAAAGTTGGACCACGTTTCAAAATTTGGCACAGTTTGCACAACAACATGACAAAAGTTTCCGGGTGACAGTGATAAATTCGCATAGTTATCCTAAACCGAAATAAACAATTTTGATAGTTGGTGTGATTTTATACAAATGGCATTTTAACAGAATGACTATCGTTGCGATAATCATTCGAAAAAACTTTTAGTGAAATTGAAACCAAGCCGCCAACTAACTTAATTGCTTCATATAAATCACGAGTGTGAATTGTACGGAGAATTCCGCCCAAGAGGCTTCCTTCCATGTTTTAGTTAGCGAAAAGTTACGATTGTTGGGTTACGGAACACTAATTGCTAAAGAGAGGAGTTAATTGAATTAGGAAACTTGGTATCCCGTTTGCGTAAAATTTGAACAACAAAATCGGTCTTATTGGTTTTTAATTTGTTCTTTACAAAGTTACATAATTATATAGTGTATTTATGTTGACCTAGGTGGGTCTGAAACTATTCCGAGGTTGTGTATTATACGAGCATCCGGGTTCGTCCTAGCGCTTTTCATAGCGCGGGCAAATGCTGGGAAATCCGGACGGTCGGCCGCGGTAAATGTAACAGGACAGCGAGAGATCAGTTTTGACGCGGGTTCAAATGTCCGTGAAATAAGTTGCGAGAAAACATACAGCCTGTATAAAAAAGTATTCATTTGCGACTTTTTCGCGCGGAGTTGTCTGCGACGCGCATGGTAATAAACAGGACTATGTAAATATTACGGGATTAGGTTTTAAAGTATCTAACCGGCCTTTTATTTCTTTATCATTTATTTATTAGCGCAAACAATTATTGCAATATGACTTCATAAAAAGTTCGTCCTTTTCTTGACGCTTTCAGTAGGTACAAAGAGGAATTAATCAATAGAGACGAAACGTAATATAATTTGTTTTACTTAAATGAATTGCTAAACCCTGTAGTGATTGCTGCCCTCTGAATAGGCTGGCCCCAAGATCAATCAGGGCACTAGAGCTTTTTTATGATGAAGAAATTATGTTATTTTAATTCTAGTAAACAAAATAGTTTTATTCCGTGTAAGTAGTATGCATGAAAACTTATCACAAAAACTATTTATTGTTGTATAACTTACTTCATCTTTAGATATTAGGTAGTTGCAAAATTACCGCTAAAAAAAAACTTGTGTTATCAAATTTAGGAAACCCTAAAAATATATACAGTTCATTTATTATATATTTTTTAACATACCAACTGTTCTGTTCTGTTCAACGATTCTGACAAATTCGACATCACAATTATAGTTTAGTTTGGATTCTGGTTGATCAGACAAATTTAATGACGAGGCTGTTTACAAAACTCACTTGAGTATAAATATAAAGACGAATGAAACGATTTTGAACTTCATCAAACTTGGACCAAAAATGGATGATGGTATTCAAGTTGTAAATGGTGTGTCTTGTTGTATAAACGACATTTTTTTTTGTAATGTGCCGCAATAAACTTTGTAGTTACTGTGCCGTTTAAGCAAGTAGCCGTTTGAAAATAGTCCGCCGCATCAATCATAGCTTTTTTTTTTATTGAAAAGGCAAATTGGCCAACCATTCAATTTTAAGTATTAAAATTCTGCATTGTAGTGTGTCTAATGACTGTATTTACTAATACATGTAATACTAGCCAGTTACCGGCGACTCTGTCCGCGTAGAATTAGCCGTTATCCTGCGGAAACTATGCAATTTTCCGGGATAAAAACTATACTATGTCCTTTTTATCAGTATACCGAATTTCATCTAAACCGGTTCAGTGGTTTAGACGTGATGAGGTAACAAACAAACAAACAGATTTACCATCTTTCGTATTTTGTAATATTAGTCGGATATCGAGTTCAACAGTGACTATACTGAATTGCTGTTTCCTTATTTATTCTTGCAGCATTGTTATAAATATAGATAATGTTGTATACACTTGAAACGTAAGCTGTGTGCTCTATAGATTTAGAAACCGTGTATTGGAAAGCAAACATCCTTATCTTACACAATATGGTTGCTGTAATAAAGGAGTGGATGATAAATCGAGTCGTCACAATGTATCTAACGCGGAGAACGTAATACTCCGAGAGGGCATGGCATAGATGAAAAATATGACTCGTCTCCATAGACAGAGTCGACGTAATTTAAGAGCCGCTCAGCCATATCCACGCGGATTTAGTAATTACGCAGCTCATACTTTGAAGAAGGCTTATACAAATAAATTCACATATTAATATTTTATGCTGTCGCTTCTCTCTTATATTAGCTTTCCGGCGGGTATTAGGCACGACTCGAAAAAGAATAAAATGACTGTCATAATTAACGATCCGTGATTTTCGCTCTTTGTAAATAGACAATGAATTGGATAAATACCTTCTATGTGTCAGAAAATCCTGTTCCCACCTCAAAAAACTCTGAGCCTGTTGGGCTATTTTGTGATAGTACCAACTTTGTGTATTAAAACTTTTCCATTAACAACAAACTGATACTTTGGTAGAGCTAAAAAGACTGTTAAAAATGTACGGCGAAATTAAAATTACTTTATTAAATTTATATTTTTTTATGCTGTAAAATTAATATTGGGTTGGTGTTCGCAACCTTATCTGTAATGTATGCCTGTTCAGCGTAGTAAACAAATTATTCAGTTTTGACCCAGTCCATCCATTTTAACATAAAAGATTACCAAATTTACACTGATATACACACTCATATATTTTGTACCTCACTGCTTGTTAGCCCTAAACTCCTCTCATCCACTCAAAAGTTGACAGGTAGGTAGAGATTAAAGGGAAAATATCACTTTTTGTGCATGTATCTCAAAGTTTTTCAATTGTGTTGGTTCAAGGTTAAAATTGAAGGTTTTTGCATTAAGAGAAGATTTTGAGTAAATTATCACACAGGGTCAGTTTCGTTTGTGGACTTCAGACGCATGGCTCACACTGTGTAATGGCTGCGTAAAAGGTTCCTTATTTATTTTTGCTAAATTTTAAATCAATCCCACCAGCAGTGCATGAGTAATCCATTAGTCACTTAACACCCTGTACGTTACGTTATATTTAAAGAATTATTTTGTTTTTGGCACCAATAAAGCAAAACCCTTTGAAAATTGAGTTCTGAAGAGCTTTTTTATTGTTCCATTTCAACAACCCTTTCAAAATATTTCAATCGAATCAAATGCTCTTTTTCAATTTGCTCTTAATCAATAACTTTTTCCCATTAAAAATGACTTTCCTGTGGATATTCTTCGTATTCAGTGACAATTCTTATCAATTGATCTTGAAGTAAATACAAATAAAACGAAACTTGATTGTATCTTCTTTCAATCTTCAAAAAATAATTTCGGTTTGTTTTCCGTGTAAGTTAGCTGTGGTGCATAAAATAAAATAAAGTTATATTTACTTTCACATTAATTGACGCAAGGATCTTAAAATTTACGCAAATAATTAAATAAGACAGACTCATACTAACATCGCAAACATACCGACAACAACGATATGGTGATTGTGCTGTGTCGCTCCGCTTAAATACAAGTGCACCCCTTAGAAGGTGCAAACATACCTTTAAATAAAAATTAATGGTAGAAATGTATTCGAAAATCACTTCAGAACGACTGCATCTATTTGGTTAGTGTTTTCTATGTGTTCAATGTGTTTTCTTATTGTCTTTGTATTCGTTAGGTGAAGGCTTGTATAAAAAAAAATTGTGAAAAATTGTATGCAACAGTAAAAAAATCAGATTGAAAAATCTTCATAAGTACAAAAAAATTGTGAGTGAGATGGAAGGTGCTTGCAGGATAGATTTAGCCTCATTATCGTCATTTCTAAAATTTCTAAAACATCAGCAACGCGTTTCATTATTTTGATTACGAGTACATTGGGTTCATATCGAATTTGCCCGGGGCTTAACGTTGGTTGGTGATAAGGTTTAGGCATGTCAGGGTTGTTTAACGCTAATTTGGAAACAAAACAATCCAAACAAAACGACATTGGATGTTACATTGCAAATTGCAATAAATACGTTCACGCGTTTTGAAGTTTATTTCTGTGTAAAATAATTAAGTACTTAGTTAAATAAGTGTGCTGCGCCCCATATTTATCGTAGTACATATTTCAAATGTTGTCGTTGCTTTCTAAAACAGAGATCAAAAGGAAAAAACACAACTTAAAAGCGTGCATTTGTTGAATACATCTAATGTATGCAAATACTGTTGTTGGACTAAACACTCTAGATATTATTCTTCATGTAAATATATATTTGAGGTATCTTCCTGTTTAGAAAGGCATGACAAGAACCATGTTTGTATCAAAAATTTGTATCTTCCGTGTACTCGTATATGTGCACTTTTATGAAATATTTGTTGCGTCGCATTTTTGCAGTTACTAACATTTATCTGTAAATTCCTTTCGAATAATAAATTTCAGATTCGAAACGCGGAATGCCGCATTCCGGTGTATAAACGGAATCTTTCTGCATTTGCGACGTACAAGCTGAGATTTTTTTTAAAATACCCGATGTTATGTTCAACTTTCTTTTAAGTTTATTTAGGTTATTTAAAATTCCTACTCGTACGTTAGTATTTGAATAAAGTTCAAAAAGTGAGATACCAATGCCACGTGGTAGTTAAAACTTGTATGAAAGTAATCTGTTCTGATAAGAAAATTCACCATTACAATTGTGTGGGTAATTTTTAAAATTGAACTTCATCCATTTAGTCGTTTTGTATGGTAAACTAGGACGCAATGTCGTTCAAGGTTTTGGCCTCCACCAAGGCTTGCAAAAGCTAGTTCCTAACATGTAGCGAGAGAAAACATCATTGGTTCAATAATCACTGTTTCGCCATGGGACTGTTTTTTTAAACAACCCGGAAAATATTATTTGAAACACGTAAAATACATTGTGTACCTATTACTACAAAATTACCACTTCAACTAAACTTCCACTAGCTAGTTTACAAAGTGATTTAGAGCTTTACTTTTATACTACTACAATTTCAAATGTGGCTTAGAATTTCAGCGTAGCGAAAAAACAGGGAAAACTATGTGATTAACTTTAATATGTATATAATATCTATTAAACAGTAAATTATTCATTTCAGAAGCAAACAGTTATTCTAGGTTTTACCATACCTACACATATTATTAAATATGGTGTAATTTTTAGGTACAACATAACGAATCAAATAAATAAAATAAATCAATAATACAAAAAAAAACACAATAACTAAATAACATAAAATGAAAAATGTTAATGAATAAAGTAATAATAAAATATAAAATAAAACAACTACTCAATACCCGTCTGCATCGTATTTGGCCCAAACGTACCTATTACCCCAGCGGCATTGCCCCGAAGTATGGCCAACGAGACCCGCTCGACCAAGTACGACCCGGAAAGGGGGTCACCTCCTCTGACCCTCATCCTGCGCCCCAACTCCCAAACCTGATTAACTATTTTAAGTCAGTAAGAAAATTCACTTTTATGATCAAAAAAACTAAAATAAACGGTGAAATAGGAAAATAAATATGTCGGGATTCTCTTGCGCACACTCGCTTTAGTCGCGCTGAGCTGCTATCTAACTGTCGGATAATATTAACGTACAAAATATTACACCTAATTTTGAATTTTGAATAACATTTTGTAGTAACTAATATCAGCAGTAGCGTGCAATTTATATAAACAAAATTGTCTTCCTGCTTTTGGCAAATAACTTCAGTTGAGAATTTATTTGTGCCAAACTATTTAACTGCGTGCCCTACACTGGCATAGAACCAATTCCACGGTACTGATTCTTTCTAGTGCTAACGATCTCTGGGCTTAGCTGCGGAAGGATATACAAATAGACAGACGGACAGACATAGCGAAATTATAAGGGTTCCTAGTTGACTACGAAACCCTAAAAAGGCAAGATATCGAACAGGTACAGAGAATGTTTTACTCGACTGTTTAAAGGAATATTATTTTGAAAATTGTTCCCTCGCGGAGCTGGAGCAGGGCGCTAGTTTTTAGGGTTCCGGAGCCAAAATGGCAAAAACGGAACCCTTATAGTTTCGCCATGTCTGTTTGTCCGTCCGCGGATTTGCTCAGGGATTATCAATGCTAGAAAGCTGTAATTTTGCACGGATATATAAGTAAACTATGCCGACAAAATAGTACAATTAAAAATTCAAAAACAATTTTTTTTTAGGGTACCTTCTATAGACGTAAAGTGGCGGTGATTTTTTTTTCTCATCCAACCCTATAGTGTGGGGTATCGTTGGATAGGTATTTTAACCATTAGGGGTTTGCTAAAACGATTTTTCGATTCAGTAATTTGTTTGCGAAATATTCAACTTTAAAAGTGCAAATTTTCATTAAAATCGAGCGTCCCCCCCCCCTCTAAAATCTAAACCGGTGGGTGGAAAAATTGGGAAAAATTCAGGATGGTAGTCAGTATATCAAACATCCAAAAACTATAACGGCTAAGTTTGCTTGAGAATTATTAGTATTTATGAGTAAATAGCAGCGTAAGGTATAAAATATACCTAAACTTGGAAGATTCTGTATAAAATACGAAATCCTTAGAAAAATATTACTTAATTTTTTCGTAATGGCTACGAAACCCTATTTTGGGCGTGTCCGACACGCTCTTGGCCGGTTTTTTAATTTTCAAAACAGAAAATGGTTTGACAACTATTGAGTTAACACGACGACACCTTTACGCCTCCCTTCGGCAAATCGAAGACGTGTGATAAATTTCTTGCCATAGTCAGTTAGTTTGTCGCTATATCAGTCAATTTGTCGGTGGCACCGTCGCTCCCGAGCGGATAATCGGATTACAATGCGGATATTTTTTCGTCTACAGGAGATGGCTGTCAGAAAAGAAAGGTTTGACTAGTTTCACTAGGTTTGTTTCATTTGTGGAATTAGGACTTGTCACAAATTATGAAAATGCTACCGGAAACCGTGTTATCTTCTATGAGACAGTTTGAATTCAAGGCGCTTCCAAAAGTTACAATTTATGGATATAAATAAAGGTTAATTTTTGGTTGGCCAATAATTACTCATCCGGCGAAGGATGGCCTTTGATTGGTTGTACATGATTCCGAAACTGATTGGGTTACTAATAAACTATCGATTGCGGGATTTACGCAGCATCATTTGTTTCTGGCTGGGTAATCGCACTTGCGGAGACACGGACAGCTATTTGTCAACCGCCGCTGATATATGATTAATTACGAACTTTCACTTAACGCTGCAATCATTTTCAGGCCTCGCATGTGACGATGCGTTAATTGATTCGAAACAAGAAACGATGGTATCACTTTTTCCGCTTACATGTAAATGAATGTGTAATTTCCTGACTCCAATACCACAATGTATATCAAAGTTCGGAGTTCTATGTATATGCAGCTAAAAATAAATAAAGCCCTTTATTGCTGTAAATTTAATTTTTAAAATACTTATTTTTTATTTGCTGACTGTGCTTCTATAAGTGTACTTATATTGTCAACATATCTTGATATTCTTGCCGAATTTCAACTCAATCCAATTATCAGAATCGGGTGTTATTCGACTCCCAAACTTCAAAGGCAACATAAGTAATACGATCGAGGCCTTAATTATTATTTTTCTCGGAAATAACGTGTGTGTTCATAATTACTGCTTCAATAGTAATTAAAATTAAGTACCAATCTATGAGAGAAAATCACGAAAGCTTAACACATTGTTAGTTGTGTAAACTCTGACAAATGTGAGACAACGAAGAAGTATGCGAAAATTTCAAACTTTTGCATATAAAGTCAAACGTCAAAAGACAAAAGTGTTTTATTTGTAAAATAAATGAATGATGGCTGCATAAATACAGAGATGTTACATTTTTTCGTTTTGCACTATGTTTAAAATTGAAAGGATCAACGAGTAATCGTACAGCCAAGCCAACCCACCGTTTTTTAAGTGCCTCATGTGTAATAGAATCTTTTTTCTGTACTATTTCTATTAAATTACTTGTTCTTTTGCAAATGACTTTTTTTATTAAGTATTTTCTCTCAGTGTTTGAGAAAAGGAATTTATATTCCTCGACTGAAACATATTATAAATTTCCTGACTCGCGTCTTTGCATGCTTCGTGGTTCTTGGCTGCAAACCACCTCCTCAGGCGATGCCATAACTTTCCGACCAATTTGTACTAATACTATTTAAGGAGTATGAATTTAAAATTAAACGGTTCAACTCAAGATTATATTATAAGCCGAAAACGGTCAGACTAGTTTCAATATTTTTGGAAGTAGTACAAATTTTATGAACTGGTTGAAACAATAAAAAAAGCCGGCCAAGAGTGTGTTGGACACGCCCGAAATAGGGTTCCGTAGCTATTACGAAAAAAAATAAGTACTACTTTTCTAAGGATTTCGTATTTTGTACGGAATATTCCAAGTTTAGGTATATTTTATACCTTAGGCGCTGCTATTTACTTTTAAACTACTAATAAGTATCAAGAAAACTTAACCGTTATAGTTTTCCTTGATAAGTTTGATATACTTACTTACTGTACGGTTGGTACCGGACGGTCGATTTTAATGAAAATTCGCACTTTAAAATTTAATATTTAGCAAACAAATCACTGAATCGTTTTAGCAACCGCCTAATGGTTTTATAAACCTATCCAACGATACCCAACCCTATAAGGTTGGATGGAAAAAAAAATCGTCCCCACTATTATACGTCTATGGGAGGTACTACAAAAAAAAAATTTTTTTTTTCAATTTTTAAGTACCATTTTGTCGGCATAGTTTACATGTATGTGCAAAATTACACCTTTCTAGCATTGATAATCGCTAAGCAAAGCCGCGGACGGACAGACAGACAGACATGGCGAAACTATAATGGTTCCGATTTTGCCATTTTGGCTACGGAACCCTAAAAATGTGCTTAGCTCCGCTGTTTTACTTATCAATACTACATTACCATAAAAAAAAATTACTTTACTGATGAATGTTTCTAAATAAAATTGCTGGTCATTTGCATTTTCAATAGGCACATGCCAACAAATTACATGGGTGTTTTAATAACTTTGTTCGTGAAGCTTGTGAAATCAACAGTAATTAAAGCGTGAAAAGGTCCTAATTAAGTATATGGTGCGTACCCTTACAGACTTACTTTGCATTTAATTTCCTTGGTTGAAATGATGAAATCTCTTTTTAAATTAACATTTTGAAAGTTAGTTCATCGTTGTAGGTATATATATGTAACATTATTTCTCTACTTTGCACGTTTACTCTGGTTACATATATGATTAAATTCAAAAGTAATGTGGATTAAGGTAAATAATAAAGCTTACATCTATTTGCTTCTAACTTTGACTAAGTCTTAATTTTGCAAATATTTGTATTAATGTTTATAAATATAGCAAACCGCATGCGGCCTTGTGCATATTTTGAGTGAGGCTCCACCGAGCTCCTTTAGAGAATCCAAATTTTTCATGATTAAAATATTTCTTGCTCCTGTGAATAATAATCCTTTTTACGATTGTTCTCTTTTTTAATTTACAGTCTCTTTAGTCTGATAAAATCTTCAGATATCTAAATATTTTTTACCAGTTTTACGTGAAAGTCGCATAAAAGATGCCAATACTATAAACTATTACAATTAAAATTATGCTTTTCTAACACCCAATCGGAAGTTTATATCGTTAAATAAAGCTACAATATGTTATTTTTGCCAAGGTAGGTAGGTATGTATTTATGTAAAAGGTATGTAACACTTTGTATAAAAAAATATTTGTCAAACATTCAGATACGAGTAGGTACATGTACAGAAGCATCGGTCAATGTGGGCCAATGCTTATTTACTTATTTTCATTGACTTAAATCGAGCTTTAAATACTTGTGTCATGAACATGTGTTCCTGTGTTCTGTTATTATCATGTGTTTTTATGTACAATAAAGAGTTTTACAATACAATACAATACAATACATGAGTTATTAAATAACTGATAAGAAGTCATGTTGTAGCAAAACTTAATTGTAAAATATCAAAAAGCAATTCTCTAATTAGATTGATTAAGACCGTTTCATCATTTTCTGTTTTGACTGCTTATCTATTGAGCTAATCCGCAATTTTATTTTACCGATGTTCGTCTTTCAATGCCCCAAAGGATAATTTTCAAACGAGTCTGAGATTATTAATGATTATAGCTGATAATCTGATTTTGTGTAAATATATTTCTCTTCGTAGGTACGTAGTTACTAACTTACTTCTAAAATTTGTTTACCATTAAAACCTTATTATATTAAACTCACGTATTGTATTAAACATCAATATTATAACCAACAGAGTGGAAATGGCATTAAGATTCTTTGAAAAATAAGTAAAAGAAAAAAAATAAACACTGCGGCGTTGTTGAACTGGAAAGGCCTGCACTGCATAATATCTAAGTAGCACAATCGAGTTAGGAAAATAGATAATATTATCAACATCGATAGGTAACGCATTTAAAAAAAATGTCTACATTCGATTGGCTGTATTTCCGTTTATATATATATTGACCCTGAACAACTTTACTTTCGAACTTTTAAGAAATTTAATATTTAAGAAATAAAAGCTAAAGACTGAATTGTCACAAATTTTGGAGGTTTTAATGTCTTGTGGTTCGGTCTAGTCAACCACTGGCTACCACAGCACAAAAACGCCAAAATTCGTCTGGAACAGACGCTTTGACCTAAAAGATGGTTTCTTGAGGTCAAAACTTAGGTGTTTTTTTCCACTTAGGGGATAAAGGAAAAACTATTGCAAACTATTTAAACTACTATTGCTAGTCTATTATTGGCGACAAAACTCTAATATTGGGACTACGTGGCCAGTATTACCACTATTATAATCACCCTGGGTTATATTATAGTGCTCTGACCAAGTGTACTTACCAAGGTACTAAAATACGTTGTCTGAAAAATATAGCGTAGGACCTGACGCAGTAAAACGCAAATCAAAGTAGATACACATCAAACCAAAGCGATATTATAATTCTCGTGGGAAAGAAAATTTGCTCCAGATGATTAAACACGCAGTCTTCTTAGAGTCGAGAAAAGCTTTCTAGTTACTCGCAAATAATATTATTTATGAGTAACGCAAACACTTGGCCTTCAATGAAATTATTTAAATTTTCCTGTTTCTTTGCACATAAAAATTCAGAATACCGTGGTCGTTGGAAACAGTGCAGTGTTATGAAATAAAAAATGATTTATCAAAGTTAATGTTTAAAAAATATAAAACTCCGATTGAATTTTGATGACAGTACATCAAATTGTTGTCATTTATTTATTCGAATTCTTGTTATGAAAAAACTACAGTGTATAATACAAAACGTGATGTAAATTTACATTAAACTGTATATTTCGCATAAATTATGTTTTCAAGTACCTATTTATACGAATTAAGTAGGTTTAATCAAATTTAAACTGTAGGGAAAAGCACTTGATGAATATTCCTTCTTAGGAAAGTGATAGAACAATTTAAAAATTGTTATTAAATACGAGTATGAACCACGGGTAGTGTTATACTTGTAATATTACGTTTACTCGTATTACTTTGTCATTATGTAAATAAAGCTTTATCGTGCGACAAATATGCTTATTTACTTGTATAAGTAGTTATTTACGATACAAATACCAAAAGTTGACAATTCCCAAAAAGTCCTGGTAATGTGAAAAAAGCGCAGCAAGTTTTTTAGAACAGAAACGTTTTATACTTAATGCATTATGCAAGCAAGTAGATTCATAAACTCACGAAGAAAATCTCAAAACAAGTATACAAAAGCAAAGTAAATAAACAGTAGATATGGCAGGGTTTTCATTATATGTATAAAAACGGATAACCAGTCAGCATCATGTAGGCGCGCATGATAGTCTAACTCAAGGAAAACTATGAAACGAAAATGTCGAATTATCTGTGCAAAATTGAATCAGAAATACACGCCTATTTAGTTAGGGGACAATTTTATTTAAATTTGCCGATTTGAAAAGAAAAAACCCTTCCGCACGTGTGCGCACGAAATGATGAGGTAAACATGTTTAACCATCGATGAAAAGCGGTTTCGGTATTACAACATTTTAGAAAATTACGAAAGTTTAAACGAAAACCCATAAAATCGAAATACACAAATTTAAAGTTTTCTGTGCAAACATCCCAATATCATTGAAGAACTAGTTCAAGACGAAAGTTTATAGCTTTAGAATAAGGTATCGACGGTTTGATTCCTCGCTACGTGGATTGCTCAGTCTAAAAGAATGAAGGCAACGTGGGGTTTACATTTGATCCGAGTACAAATTGAAAGAAGTAGAATCGGTATACTCTTCTCAAAGAGCTTATTGGCAAAGACATGCTACTTATATAATTTTTAAAACATTTTGAAACAGGTGAGAAACGATTTAGATAACGAATTGGGGATGTCTAAAAAAAATTACCCATGGTTTTTATATTTTTTTTGTATAGAATAGTCAATTATAAGAAACTAATTTCAATATTTTTTCATTTAGTTCACTACTTTTACCAAAATTAATTATTGAAACTATTTTGGTTGATGACGTCACAGTTTGATAAAGTGCTACCACATAGTTGATTGATTCATGACTTTGCCATATGTGGCACCCCCTTTTTATTTATTTTTTATCTGTGGTCAAACTTAGTGTCAACCAACTTTCACTATTGTCAATGTCAATCCGTTCCACTCGTAATTTATCGTATAACGCGCTGAACTGCTTTTCCCTGGATTTCGATTACCCTAATATTATACTCGTCGACCTGTGCTAGTACCTTGGACTGAACCTAACGACGAATAACCATTCGTATAAGCATTCGTTGAATTTTGCTTGCCTCTGGATACCGAGATGAATAACACTAGTTGTAATAGCAAAAAAGTTTTTGTGCACGTAAACAAGAACTTGAAAAGGCTATGGGTGTTATAAATTAGATATCGATGTCGATTCAAAACGCCAGTATTATTGCTGTGAAGATCATCTAAATGTAAGTATTTTATTTTACTTATACACTGTAGGTAGTTGTATCCTCAATCTCAGTTAATTTAAATTTCTAAAAACATCCCTATCAATACTCTCCCCCAAGATCTTCAAAACATGTTGACCATTCTTTACCTATTTTAATCACAAATTATTTTTACAGCATGAAACATCAGAACTCCGAAGACTTTTTCTGCAAGATAATGTACTCTCAAAACCATCTGAAGTTCATTCTCGCAAAATAGCTTCTAGTTGGATAAATACAATAAATGATGCTGTTCAGTGTAAAGTGGACACGAAGGAAAAAACTGAAATAATAAAAAGTGAATAAACAGCCAAAATAGTTTTATTGTACTTTCAATCTTGAAACTACTCACATTATATTTTCTTCAGTATCACCTTGTCTAGTTAACTTTTTTCAGGCATAGCATTTTGATGACCAGATGGCCTAAAAGCGGTTAGAGACCCTGATTATGAAACTTGGGGCCCCAGGTTCGATTCCCGTGTCGGGGCAAGAGAAACAAATATTTAATGTACAATCAATCGCATACCAGAGTGGAAACTTATTGTTGCAAATGTCATGTTGACATTCCATAAATCTGTGTTAAAAAAATAGGGATCCCTTTGTTTCCCAATTTCCCATACATTTTTTGTTCCGAATTTCGATGGTCAGAAATCGATATCCATATAATTTATAAACATCACTAGTCATAATTTTTGTTCAGTATAATGCTTATATGCTTATTAGCTGTAATATTTATGGCACATAATATTAAATTCTATAATCACAAAAGTTATACATTTTTAACTATAATGTTCAAAGATTTAATGATAATACGAGTGAGCAAGACGGTTCGGAACAGAAGCGACTCGGATAGGTTAGGTTTAGAAGGCTAAGGCGGGACGTAATTCAGTTTCCCTGTCTACAGTCGAACCTTTTGTTGTCTGACCCATCATAGAACATATTCAAAGTAAGAGTAATGTTGATTTTTCTTTGTCAAGCAATGCAATGTCACTGATATTTTCAGTGAAAAGGTTCCTTTCACAATAGGTTACGATCCAGTGGATTTGACTGTAGAAGGGTGAAATTGTCCCTTAATAGGTGATCCTATTAGGTTTCAGTTAAGCTATGAAAAAAGTAATATTAAGTATAACTTTTGGAGAGGCTATTTATTCCAGCAAAATGAAAATAGAACATACTTTTTAGGATACTTTGTCCCTGTTTTATTAATATAACAGAACAGGCTTTCACTTAATCTAGGATAGAGCACTTGCCAATAGTTTTGGAAATATGTATTTCTCCCAGAAGTCTATGGACTTTTTGACAAGCTCATCTATATAGTCCTGTTCATAATTAACCCAGAGCATATGTATTTTCTTATTTGTTTTCAAAGAGAAGCATAGGTTGTCGTAAGTGCAGAAAGATCGGTGTCCGGGGCCAAGCCAAGTAGTTTTCAAAGGGAAGCGTTGGTTGTCGTAAGTGCAGAAAGATATCGGTGTCCGGGGCCAAGCCAAGTAGTTTTCAAAGGGAAGCGTAGGTTATCGCATGTGCAGAAAGATCGGTGTCCAGGGCCAAGCCAAGTAGTTTTCAAAGGGAAGCGTTGGTTGTCGTAAGTGCAGAAAGGTCGGTATCCGGGGCCAAGCCAAGTTGTTTTCAAAGGGATGCGTAGGTTGTCGTAAGTGCAGAATGATCGGCGTCCGGGTTAAAGAAAGGTACAATTCATTCAGAGAAGCTTATCAGAATCCGGTATAAACACAGCCAGGGTATTTTACTTGATTCATCTCAATACAATATTCGTCGCAAAACAAGCAAGAATGACATTGACAGTATTGACACTTTACCGGCACTGTCAGTGCCAGATGTATTGCCGGCCGGTCTAAATCAAACTCCGTAGTACAATCCATGCGTAAATTGTGAAGAATTCTAACCACACATAATAAAGTACGATTTGGACCGGTCACGTAATTTACACCAATGTCAAATGAAGGTCATTGCTTATTTGTTAAATTATAAATTCATTACGTTATATTAAAATTAAATAACTACAGAAACCGAGTTAAAAAGCATTTATCTCGAAATGGTTTTCGATTTACTGCACATTGCAAAAAAATAGACATCCCCAATTGCGATTCCACTAGCATCTCAAATGAGGATTGTTGACCAACTTTACAATGATGCTTGGATCATAATATAAGTTTGGTCGTAAAGTGTAACAGCTGCATGGAAAGTAAAGATACCTACTGGAATCGACCCGAAATGGGAAATTGAAGAGGCCAACGGATAAGGAATAACGGAGCGGATGTAGGAATGGCGAAAAATCGCCAACACTATACGAAATGAATGAAGGAAAAGTGAGCTCTCCGAGTATGTTATGGAAGCGATCTTGAGAAGGGTCGTCGAGGCGTCTAGTCAATGACAAAGCATTATTGTCATTGTATGAAACAATAGTTTCCTCATAATAACTTTTGTGACATTCTTACGTTTACGTAGAGACCTAATTATTTTTTTACGGTCACCCTTTCTGCTATTTATAACATTATTTTCTACATATTTATTTTATTTTCTACTATTTTATGGGGTATCGGTTTTTATAATGGGTAACGTAACTTAACGTTGTTTGTACGTTTATGTTTAACGATAATATGCTATTTTGTAATTGGTTTAATATTAATAGATACTCTTAATTCATTTTCTTAATTAACGAATTCAAGTGTTAATATATATTTTTCGCGTCCGTCAAAAGTATGCTGTTTTCCGGAAAACAAAGTGCGTAGAGTTGTATTTGATTACAGCCCCGAGGAAGTTTGCTCGGAGCTCGAACGGACGGGAAAGGGTCTCCTAGAATAAAAGCTGGTGCTTAGACATCTGCCCTTTAGATATTCAACGCTTATTTTTTCCGGGCCCTGCTTTTTGGCCACACTTGGAATTCAGTAAGACAAACTTGTTTAACTTTTTAGCAATAACTAAAGTGAAATTTATTTCATGTATTTGGAAGCTGGGCAAACGGATGAAATTGATGAAACAAAACTATTTGGTTTACTAAGCTATTTTGTTAGTTTATGGTTTGTTTCGTATAAATGTGAATATCTTTAGTGATGAAAAAGTAAATTAGGACATTATCTATAAAATACAGTCTCTACCTCGTTTTTCAATTCGTTCAATCGTTCGTTTTAATAATTGTATATAGGAACTCATGTTTGAGAATTTATCTTATCTTTATCTTTATCTTCAATGAATTATGCATGTCAGATTGTCATCCAGAAAAAGTCTATGCTTGTATACAATGAAAAACGAATAGTAATATATTTAAGTTAATTAAAAGATTAAATCAACAGAGCGGAGTTTTTACGCCCAATCAGCCGTCCTTTGTTCATTTCATGTTGTTTGAAAAAGAGAAGTTTTATTTTTATTTACAGAGTATTTTTATTTGGAATGGTTATGAATAGTATGTGTGCGTAATTAACGAGTATCTGCAGAGGACAGTTCATCGTGAATGAACGACAAAAGAAAAGATTTTATCGCTCCGGGCATTGTATTGCGTTGTACAATAGGTGGGTAAGGACAAGGTCTTATGTCGACCTAAATACATACATAAGGATTATTTTATCTTCCGTTTTGTTAGGGTACAAGTGTTTTCGTTATGTTTGTCGAGAATCATAATAAAGTACGTTTTTTAGATTCTGTAATGGTTCCTTTATACATTTTGTTAACTTGTATCGCCGCGAACAGTTTTATGCTTCTTAGTATTTATTAGCAGTAACTTTCTATAGAATTAAAAATCGTTCGGCCCTTAACAAATTTTGAGCTCGAAATTCGTTGGTTACTTTGAAATAAATCTTAAATTATAGTTAATTTCTTTAATATACAAACAACGACATGTATATATGGCTCATATGATATTCTATTTCATCAAAAAAGTCTAATTAGGCGAGTGAAGAACGTTGTTTGGTCTGATATTGATGTTAATTTTTTCTGTTATATAATTTTGTGAAAGAATGAAACTTATATTTATATAAGTTGTACGACTGAAAATATTGAAAGCTATTATCGCTTACAAGGTAATATGAAAATCAGCTGTATAGTTTTTTTTATATGTATAGTAAATGTGAAACAAACATGGTAGGTCACTTCGTGAACTATATACCAGTTTTCTTTAATGAGGATTTTCCGACAGGCTAAATATCGCTAGATGGCGTTACCTAGTATCGTGAGGTCCGTTTGACGTTTCAGTCTTGCTTGCGTTTGGCTCATATAGTTATTTAACCAATCACAACCAAGACGCAACTATACTAACGCCATCTAGGGATATTTCACCTTTCGGGAAACCCTCATTGAATAGGAAGCCCTGAGGCGGTAAAACTAATTAAGTCGAAAACACACATTTTCACTGAGATGAGACCAAGTTAGATCGAATGTTTGCCCCGGATAACTTTCACATAGAAAATTTCATAGAAATTGTTATGAGCTGCTTCCGAGATCCCTGAAACAAATAAGTTAATAAAGGTACACGACTTGCAAGGTAAAGGTATTATATAAACGTATTTTACAAATCGTTTTGTGTAGCAGGTTGTATGTGCGTGTTTTACCCCTTTAATCTCGTTTTTCTTAAAACATAACTAATTTACATAGTTAAGTCGGGAGGCAAAGGTTTGCAAAAAGGGATTTTTTATCCACGTTTCAAGGAAAAGGAACGTTCCCTATTAGGAGAAGGAAAACCATGCGGGTACGGCCTTTAAATGAAGTTATACCGTTATTCATGTTAATTCAGACCGTGCTCTCAAATAAGTTCAAGCTACTTTCCTTGAGCATTATAAAATCTCCTTTACTTGAAATCAGAGAACACTGGCCTTTTCACAATGCGATGTTACCTACATAAAAATAATTACTCTGGTAAAATTACGAAAAATGTAAAATAGCGAGGGTGCCGGGTTGCTAATTACGGCTACCTGCCTTTCGAATCTTTTAAGACTCTCAATAACGATTTCGAGTGAGAATACTTCGAAGTTATGTTCTCAATGTGGTGGGGTCAGGATCAATTGTAGCTGCACGCTTTTGTACTTTTTCGTTTTACAGCCACGTACTTAATGCCATACAAAGTTGACAAATATGTGAAACAGAGTCAAAAGTGACCAAGTGAGTGAGTGAGTAAAGTGTCTTCTGATACTGATTGTACCAAGTAAATTTTAGAACATAGTTTTAGTGGGTTCCCTTTATCTTGCATAATATCGATTCTCCGAATTACAGTTCGCATAACAGGTATCTCATTCACTTTCACTTTGTATAATTATCACTTCGAATAATAGTCATTTCTCAGAATATTACATAGCAGAACCCTCATATCGCCGAATATACTTTTGCAGAATATTACATAGCAGAACATTACTATCGCCGATTTTTATATGGCATAATGGCATAGCAAAATACTAGTTTGGACTATTGTCATAATCATCATCATCATCAGCCGGAAGACGTCCACTACTACTACTACTGTATTTACACGGAATTTTAAATAGCGCTGACTTTAACATGGCGTAATGATACGAGTATAGTTAAAGGAACTAACACCTGCCATTAGAATAGGTTAAGGTTAAAGTAAGGCCAGCAAAGTAAAGTAAAGTAAAGGCAAAGCGCCAGAACAGAACAGAACAGTAGCTACATAGTAGGTTGGGTTAGGTTAGAACTGCGACCACAACAGCCAGAATCAACTGCTACCAATAAACTTTAAGTTAGTATAGAACTACAATTAAAACAACGCTGGGGTGTTTTTAACGCTTCAGCATTATACTGAGCCAGTGTCAGATTCACAACTGTAATGACACATACGCACATAATAATATTAATATCTGGGGTACCAAGCGTTGTCCCAGAGATGAAACCAAGCTAGATCAATTTTTCATCCCCGAAAACCCCTAAATACCAAATCTCATCGAAATGCTTTTATTATCCTTATGCAAAATAATATTATGAGATATGTCTTTCTGCGTAGCAACTATTCGGACATATAAGTATTATTCTCATCCATATATTATGTGATGTTAATATTCGGCTTTACAAAATTATGAGAAATGATAATATGAGAAAAAATATATACGAAAAATAATTCGGTGATATGATGATTCTGCTAAGGGTTATTATGAGAAACGAAATTATGAGATTAGATTTTATGCAACATATTAAACCAGTAAACCAGTTTTAGTAAACAGCTCGCCTATTCATGAATGCAAATGATAAAGTTAATTTCACTAGTTTATTTTTACGGGTAAGTAATAGAATATATAAAAACAAAACATATAATATTCATTATATATAACTTCACTTTCTCTATTTTTTTAAATATAACATACGTTTGCTATAATGCTCATAATATATAATGATAAAATATATAATTCCATTATATATAATGATCTATGGAAATAAATACTTTGAGTATAACGATCAAATAATATAATATTCACAACCTCTAACAACCAAAACATATAACATTCATTTAATCTTACAACGAAAAAAATAACCTTCAAAAATATAAACGTAATAACAAAAATATAAAACCGAGTATTCCGAATATGAATTCCTAAAAGCAATCGCTTCATGTTTAAGCTTAAAAAAAATATAGCTATGTTTATTTGTGAATAAATTTGTCGATTAATTTATTGTGTAGTCTTTGTTTATTTTTACATCACATAAATTTGCGGTTTCCTCGCTGCTATAAAAAAAACCTAACACCGAAGGCTAAGGCGGGAGCTACGCTCCGCTTCGCTCCCGCCTTAGCCTTCTGAACCTAACCTATCCGAGTCGCTTCTGCTCCGAACCGTCTTGCTCGCTCGCTTCGCTCGCTCGCACAAATTTTGGAGTAATACTTTTCAATACAAAAATTAAAGGTTGATAAACACCTCATTTTCTGGTTTTAAATTTTAAAAATTTAACAAGTATCTTAGAAACAAAGTATATCACTTGATATTATATCATGTTACTGTTATATAAAAAATTATTACGTATTATGAGCGGTATACTTTATGTTTGTTATATAATATGAATTTAGCCCATAAACATGTTATTTCTTATGAAAGTATATAAAACAATTGTTATACTGATCGAACGTTATACTTATTGAAATTATAGTGTTTCATGTTATACATAATGTAATTATATATAATGAACGTTATATGACATGAAAATATATCTAACGTTTTTATATATCTTGGGACGCACCCTATTTTTACACCTCGTAGGTACATGTTAGTCAATACTAAAGATCAATCTCGTTTTGTGTACTATGTAAGCACTTTAAAGAGAGGTGATGCGTCGGATAGTCACATACACAGGTCACGTGAGACGTTCAATAGGCGGTACAATAGACATGGGTACGGAATTTTCCCCTTTGATTCTGTTCTCGTTCAACAGAGAGTATGCTTTTCGCAGTTGATAAAGATGTTTTGGAGCACCCTTTGGCTGCCCTCCCGCCCATATCTGTTTGCTAGTCGCAGTCGCAACCAGAAGCGAGTCCTTCGCAACTCAGTGAACAAATTTTCTGGAATTCGGGTACAGGCGTGTCATAGTTTTTGTTTGTTTATTTTAAAGGCCTCCTAAAATCAAGATTATTCCGCTGCTTGATACAAAACTTGGCAATTTGTGTCAAGGTTCGAGTTTCGTTTATGACAAGGGCCCGATTACATAACAAAGAATGAGTAAATAATATTGGCGATTTTGTATTGAAATTCACTACTACTATTAGCTTGTACAATTGGGCCCTGATAGTGAAAAAAACATTTTTGTCGTACTTTTTCCATTTTGACGTGAGGCGAGTAAACGGTTATGCTAATTCAACATGGAGAAGACGTTCCTGGTTAATTAGCATAGAAGCGTCTTAGAGAAACAACACCGCGTGGAGCTGATTATCTTAAGTACGTTAGTGCGCATCTTTCGACGTAAGTTTTACTAGGTATGCCGAGTTCGGAATACTTGGAATTGTGCTTCTTTATTTACTTATATTCGCCAGACTCCTGCCAATATCGTTTGCAACTAAGCCAGTAAATGCGTTAGCACGTGTTTACAAATAACAAACCATTGTATATCTGGTTCAATGTTCATTTCAACTTTTGTGTTACAACGTACTTTGTAATCATTTTCCTTATCCTGCTCCTGCCATAAACTCGAATAATAAACTTGATGTGTTTATACATGAAATAGATATTTTTGTTAGGCTAGTAGTTTGCGTATCAGCGATACATTATGTTTTTGCTATCATCAGTGACACTTGGTCCCCAACTTTGACTTATGATGTAAACTAGCTTTTGCCCGCGGCTCCGCCCGCGTGGTATTCAGTTATCGCGCGCTGTTCCCTCGGGAACTGTGCATTTTTTCGGGATAAAAAGTAGTCTATGTCACTCTCGGGCTCATAAACTATCTCTGTGTCAAAAACCATGTCGATCCGTCGCTCCGTTACGGTGTGAAAGACTGACAAAAACACAAACACACAGACATGTATGTTTATACAAACACACTTTCGCATTTATAATATTAACTATGGAAGTAGGTATGGATTACTTCAGTCCTGAATATCCGCGGGTCTAAGCGCTTGGTTGCTTAACCTGTTCGTCCATATGCACAAGTTTTGTGCATATGCACCTCGGTGTTGTAGAAGCTTGTTCCTTTCAATCTAATTAGGCGGGAACTGCGGAGATAGCTGCGATAGAAACTTGCGGCTTACGAGTAGGACCAACACCACTGACAAGATTACCAAAGTTTTACCCGCCGACACGAACTTGAAGCCGTATGAAACGAGCCTCCGCCGCTTTATCCTTAACTTATCGCACGCGAATGCACACATTTTGTTTCAGTATTCACGAGATTTGCATGTTGGTTTTCGAGTCTTCAATTAACAATTGTGTCGGCATATACGACGCTTAACGTTCAATTTAATGAACACTTCTGTTGAAAAATTAACGATTATGGGCATTCTAAAAGCGAATTTCCTCAAGGCTTGTAATTAATATTTATGGGTGCTTGCTAATTATCGAGTGGGTCGTTTATGGCTCGCGCGCTACACGGGTGCGGGACCTATAAGGCCCTCGCAATACCATGTATTAAGCTATTATTCCCTCCGAGCTCCCTTTCCGCTCCGAAAACAAATGACACGAATTTATTCAACTCCGTTGAAAAACAACTATTTCAGGAGTCTTACGTACCTTCTATCTGAATTCTGAAGGTACGTTTATCGCTGTTTCAGATTGATCCAAACTTTTTAGGTAAAAGTGTTATATACAATTCTATTATCTTTTTGTTTACCTAATTTCATATACCCTTTGAATGGCATTAGTGTACATCTGTATTATGATGCATTATATTATATACCTAGTATTCATAAGGAAAACAACAGTATTTAGTTGGAATATTAAAGCCTCATGTTGTAATAAGAGCTTCTAAAGAACAAGAATTAAGAATAATATTAATTTATCCAAAAGTTGGAAACTTTCAATGTTACTTTCGTTTCATTGTTGAGAGATCGTATTGAGTATTCGTGGGTTGAAATTTATTTTATAATTTAAATTACTAGTATCATCTCGGTTTATATCAAAAAAACTAATGAAATTCAGGTTTCGAAGTCGCCGTTTTTGTTAATTTAAATTGGATGAGCAGGATTTTACTACACATCGAATTTGTTTTTCATTCCGTTAAGCTTATTTGCCTTCGTCTTGGGGTCGGTGCGGAGGCCGGGTCGCCGGACGGCGGGACGGGCGGATGTTTTCCCAAGCCTATGCTTCCGACAGTTTATCAAGCTGGCTGCTCTTGACACACTCACCGTTCGCCATAGCCCTTTCCGTGATTAATGCCAAATTGTAAATATATCTGGCACACAATCATCATATATTCCGACCAAAAAGTTACGTCTGGCGAGCGATTCCACTTCTGACATGTCTTTGTAAGTATCTATGGAATTTTACTCATTCGTATGCGATGAATGCATTTGACTTGATATTTCACGAAATTCAATGTGAGCTAGATTTCAAATATAAATTCAATAGCCTGGGGTTATACTACGGATGGAGTTCAATAAGATAGACCTGTGTTAACGAAACCCAAAACGATCCAATGGACAAAGTTCCCTTATAACGTGAATATTCCTATTTTAATGTTTAACATTATTTTGAAGTACCTTTATTAAATGTGCAAGTTTTTGAACTCAATCCGTGTAGATGTTGCTTGCACAGTTTCAGTTACGTGTAAAAAAATCTATTGAACCACTATGGAACGTGACCATAATAAAAAGGCCGATCCTGAAATGTGTTTGTAAATAAACGTTATCAAAACATCATCTCACTAAGCATGTATGTTCAATAATTAAAGTCCTTGATTGTACCTGCTAAAAATTATTATCCAAATGTGCAATAATATGAATTGCGCAATGAGTTCAACGGTAAAAATTCCCCCGTGAATACTTACATACGTTGGAACAAATGACATCCCGATGGAGCTGTTCTTGTTTGTGGTAGTTTTATTCGAGTATTACTTAACTACGTTTTCGTATAATGCTCTTTATGGATTTAATATTTTACCCCTTTTTTACAATTGCTTAACTGAACTATAAGATAATTTTTTAGTATTCGCATTTCTAGTTACTAACGTAGAACAAGATAAGAGAAAAAGAGCATCTGAATACCTTAATATCCTTGTTTTTATAGTTTCTGCTTCACTTAGCAAGGCGAGCAAAGGACTACGCAGTAAAAATCTATAATTCCCTTGCATCGATTCATTTAGTTCTCAAACAGTCTTGCTAAGCCGCTGGCGGTATATTTGCATTGCTAAGTATCCCCAGATTGCCGTGGGACGTACCGAGATACGGTTTTGTGCTAGTCTATACTTTGCATATATGAACCTGACGTAAGAACGACGATAACGTCCCACTTTTCATACGCTGACTTTTGAAAAGTTCTCCGAGAGTTCACATTTCAGCGACGAATTCAAGTGGCATTATAATAAAATATCACATGAATTCACCAGTGTGACCTATGCCATTGACGTTTATGACTACTTATTCAGGTACTGCAATTTTTGCTTAAGTTTCAGCACCATATTCGAGTTAAAGCGACTTCATATTAAAATTGATAAACGCATATATTGGAAAGTTTATGAAGCGTTCATAACATATTACTTCGATTGAAGGCGTGAGTTAGAGGCGCGATACGTCAAAGCCGATGAACCAGCAAGGCTTATACAGCAGTTTATTTTTCCGATTAAATAAACGATGCTCTTGTGTTTTGTTTCAACCGGTTTCTTGTAATACTAACGCTTTACTATAATTAGCAGCCACTGGTAGTTCACACGGCGCCATCGTATTTCTTTTGAGTCCGTTCTCTAGATTTTCTCCTTTTGCTAGGATCCCGCATCCCATCCCGACCCATTTTAATGGACATACGCGAGAGCCCGGCTACTACATCCGCTAGTTTCCATCTCCTTGCTTACGCGGTTACTTTTCTTTGTTGAGTAAGACAACAAGTACATATCATCTTTTATTTTTTTTCTTCGTTTCAACGATTTCGTTTTATAATGTACAAACTTATTTAAGATACAAGAAAAGTGGAGTGCATTTTGAAGTAAGTTGATTTTAAACTTAGAACGAACTGGCACGTACTATCCCTTCAGACTTGCGAATTCTTTGAATTAAAGTCGTTTAAATTAACATAATGCTGATCGAGAAGTAAGAGCGCACTAGTTGGCGTCAGTCGGCCACATTAGAGACGTGGTTCGGATAGTTGAGCAGCCAGGCGGCGAGGAAGGCGGCAGCGGTCGCATACGCATAAAACTTTCCGGCAATGACAAGTGCCTCTGATAACGACTCTCGCTGCCGCCCATTCCGCCGCCACAGGTGAATTTAGGTATCCCACTACTTTGCAAATTAAATTCCACCATCATACTTTATTCCTCACCCACCTAATGGCCTAGAACCGAATGGATTTCAATATATGGAAATGTAACAGATTTTCAAATAGCTTTAAATTAGATTTAGGACAGTTGCACGGTTTCTCTGAATGCAATGTTCCAAAGTGGGAATACGAATCAAAGTGGCGAAGAATTCGATTGAATTTAAACTTCCTTTTGTTGCATGTTACAAGTATTGTGAAGACTGGCACAAAATTGAGCTCATAACATTAAAAGAAGAAACGGAATATTAAAGTACTTTTCAAATATTCTGAATATGATGTGATAAATATCTGGATAAGTTTTTTTTTTGTTTACTTAGTGGTCTGATCAGGGGAAACTCTGTCAAAGATGAACTAAATAGTAGTTACTTCCAAAAGTCGAATCTATATCGATGTGATTAATGTTATTATTGCAGTTTCGGTTCCTGTACTTGATGACGAGCCATCCGCGAAAAATGCGAATTAAAAATTATTATTTTAACAAAGCTTAAACAACAAAGATAATTCGACGTTTGATTAACGTTTGTCAATTGTGTTTATTTCTTTATTTTTTTTAACACATTAAATAACTAGTTACGAATACATTAAGTCATGGTTCTTGACGTTCAGTCTATTTCAAAAGTAGCTGAACCTCTGAGTATTTTTTCGCATAAACAACAATTCTGAAGCAGTTTGATATTAGTGACAGTGACAAAGTACTAAGGGCTTAAATAATTTTTAAACTTGATCAAGTGAGTCGTGCACTAATCTGCTTTTGATATATAAATACTCAAAGGGTATGGTATAATTCCTTTTTTTTATATCGTAAAAGCAAGTACTTGTATTTCATAAATCAGTAAGAGAGTCAAAAATCATGTTGAAGTTATTCGCAAAACGTGATTTCTCCGCGTTATTGTTAAAGAAATTCATGCTACAAAAGTAAGTCCACATAATCGTTTCGTTCGAGTACATTTTTCCCTATTCACATCTATGATTGAAAGAAGAATGCCAATTCATTAACATTTCCGCAAATTTGACATTGCTGATGTAATTTATTTGAATGAATATTGTATTAGAATTCCTCATGTTATGGTAATTCTAATGAAAGTATTCCTATTCGTAAGAACCGACTTGCTTCGATCACGGTGCTCGAAACATGTGGTAGTTGAAGCTATTGTGACCGTGGGGTGGCACTGGATTTACGCGATATTTAGTGGCTATAATGCCGCAGCATTATGTTAGTCCCGGCCGCGAGCCAACTATTAATAACACGACCTACTCGTATGAGTATATGCCTGTATCATCGCACAGATAGGACCAGCCTCTCGACCCGACTCCCACTTATTCTATTGATCACCACTCTTGTCATCCACACATTGTCCTTAATGGACTCCAGCACTATCTTTCGAGAAACAATTGTTTTTGCCCTACAAACATGACGTGACCCTTCATTTTGTGTATCGCCCCTGTAGCCCTGTCATGAACCGTTTTCGTATTCCGGCAAAGTTTTGTTTTCATGCTGCTGTATAATGTGAACTACTTTCTTGAAAATAAAATGGAATAAGAGATTTGATTTATCTGTTGTTCAACCACAAAGTTAGTAAAATTCAATATCAAGGCAATAATAGTCTAGTGGGTTGGTTGGTACTTATACGAATTTGATAAAACTTTATTTGAACTTCATGATAGACTAACACATCGCAACTTACAGTATAAGTAGTTTTGGTTGGTAGTGGGACTACTGGGATTAGTCGCAATAATATTCAATTACTTAGGCAAGTTTGAAATTAGATACGTAGTGCAAATTAATAAAGCAAATGTTAAGGTATATCCAAGCATGCATGAATTTACATATTAACCCTACGATTTCTTGTAGGTATTACGATTTCGAGAGTATATTCTCTGAATTTTTTCTATCGGCTTGTTTACAGGCTTCTGAGCTTTTGCTTGAGCTAGTAATTGGCATTGTACATGATGTTATTTGCTTTATATTGTGAAGCACAATTCCCTCGCACTTGGTTTATAAACTTTGTCACATTTTAATGTTTACTTAGATGATTTTTTCCCGAACGCTTTTCCAAAGCATATGATTAAAAGAACTTCTAAAAATGTACACTTGCTTCTGTCATTATATTCCTTTGAATTCGTTTCGATAGTTTCTTATTTCTTCCGGACTGTAAACATTGAGACATTTACCGTCGCCGGGATTACGTTATGTGAGCGGAAGCAACGAGATTGAGTTTCTTACAGGTTGAAACCAATATCCTAGGATATTTCCACGTTTTAGAGAGAGGTCCGCTCCGAGGTGCCTCTTGAGCCACGCCTCCTTCTGGGCTACGTTTCCTTTGTTCATGTCTGTATATTTTATTAAAAGCCACAATAAAGCATCCCTGATTTTACTTAGCTGTTATAGTATACACATTGTATCATGCGGTTAATTTGCGGTTAATTAATATTTTGGCGTGATTTTCTCAGTTTAACACATTGTTTAATCCCCAAAATTTGTAGGTGGGTATGTTTGCTGTACTGCTTAGATGTATAAATTTTTTTTCTTTATGTAAATTCTACGGAACCGTTCAAACTTCAATGTTACGTGATTACATCTCTAACTTATTCTTATAAAACGTTTTTGGATTATTTGTTATTTGTGAAAATCATAGTAATGAAGGGCTAATACCACATTTCTTTCTGAACATAATTGTATCTCATTATTTGAAAGCCACATAGCCGTACACTGATGTTGTTATTGACAGAGATATGTATTACGTTTTATACGTTTATAAACTTAAAACTCGCTTCAATGGTGGATGTCTAGTCAGACATCATCGCTCCATCATGGGACACTGGATATAATGGGACACGGCTAGATTAAGTTGTTCTGTCTTGAATTTCCAGTACCTAGCTTCCGGCTCCATCATCAGATTAGCTCGAAGGTTTCATATTATTGCATTGACATCAAAACTACATATAATTGCCAGCTACGAAATACTACGAGTATAATAAGAAGTGGGTGACGTCAAATTCAAAGATTCCGTTACAATTGCAACTAATAAAAGAGTGTTAAAGTAGGTGCATTGTGCATTAAGGGGCGTAAGAAGGAGATTACTAAGGAGAGTCTATTAGAAGCCCGACACTGGAAGCGGAGGGCTTTTAATGACCCGAGTTTGTAATCCCTTCACGGCCCGTGTTACACACAATGATTTCCATCACATTGCGAGGAAAAAAATGCAAAAAATTTAATTATTTTGTGTCCAAACACTTCACTGCTCAGCAAAAGCAAGACGTCAAGAAAACAACTGAATAAAATATGGCGACTCTCCAGTACAGGGGGCTAGTACAAAATTCGCAAGTTGAAGTTCGTTCGTACTGTCCCTTTAGCTCTCGTATTAAATAATATTAGCGTCAGGAAAACGATATGAACTTCGATTTTCGTGGTAGCCCCCCTGATTGCCACTTTTTTCGAGTCGTCTGCCTTAGATAAGAACCGTGATTAGTTTAGAATTCGAATGGTCTTACGGCCAGATTATTCCAACATGCTGAAAAAATATTTAATAAAATTATTGCAAAACAATTAGAATAGAATAGAATAGTTTATTAAAATAACAAATTATAAGGCTACAAAATGATCATCATTATCCTGTAGCCGCGTATCCACTAGAGGCAGCCTCGGGCCGAGCGGCTGCCTCGCTCCGAGGCCGCGCAAGTGGAGACGCTGCCTCTACCTGAGGCGCGCCTCGACACGAGGCAAATTCGGCGCCGCGAGCCGAGCCATATTTTGTCGGTTTTTTGGCCGTGCTCAAAGGAGCCTCAGTCTGAGCCGTGCCTTTGATGGAGACGTGCGTGTTGCCTCGGGTCGCAATGGACAACGAATCAGCAATTAAATTGATAAAATTATACGAGTGATTATACTCTTTTGTATAGCTTTTTGTTGTTTTCTCTTTTTTTTAATGATGCTAATGACAATTAAAGCAGCAGCTACTCTACGCGCGTCTGGTTCCATCGCGTGTTGTTGTAAACTGCCTCGCGGATCACTATGAGGCGTGTCGCCTCTGCTTGATCCGCAACGTGCCTCGGGCCTATGCCTCAGGCCGAGCAGCTCAAGTCGAGGCTGCTCGGCCTGAGGCTGCTCTAATGGATACGCGACTTGTGAGTACCAAACTAGGCTGAGCCTGTATCTTGGCACTCACCGAGTCAGGTTAAAAATCAGACAGAAAAATAAGTTTAAAAAATTTCATATAAATTTAAAATATAAAAATAACGAAGTTTCATGCAGCGTGGCAAATTTTTATGGGGTAAAATGAGGTTATAGCTAAGTTTTAAAGATGTAAATAAAACGTTGGCAGACTTGCAACCCCCTTAGTTCGAAATAACGTACCTAGTAACTTTTTAAAACTAAAGTCATAATTCCTCTAGGGAGGAAAACTGTACGTAAATCCATAATTAAGGCCATTGTCTTTTAGTATACAGGCATGGAATAACGTCATTGACGACCAAGTGCGATAAAAAAAAACCATTGAAAATTACAGGTTTATTGAACAGCAGGTTTCTGATCGTGATCGACACGTTTTACAAGAACTCCTACAGGTACTTAGTAAAATGCTGCTAGAAAGACATCGGAAAAAATATAGTCCAGTTTTAAACGCAAACTTCCCTACGGTTCAAAGTGTATGTGCGTAGCGCACCTATTTATTACGGACGGAGTAAGTTCAATCTCTTTTATCGCGGCATTACAGCGGAGCGAATTGAACGCCGCCTCGGATCCCATCAACAGTTTCTGGTGCGAGCACTCACTCTCCCGTTAAATTATGTTAAACTTGCTCTTAGTTTTTATCATCATCGTCCGACGCGGCCAGTAAAGTACGTATAATGTTATTACTCTTATTACGCTAGTCAATACGTAATAATTTATAGCGCACCAAAAGCAGTAGTCACGTATGACAAATATTTTATCGTGCGCTAAACATGCTTATTTACTTTACTTTAGGGGGCGATAAAGCCCTGTAGTAGGTATATATAATATGTACAGTTTATAAAAGAGTAGCTCTCGAGGTGTGATACTGTAATGAGATTAAAATATGCTTAGCTAGCCCAATTACCCGAATTATTAATAGATTTAATAATAAAAGTTATATTGAGAATTTATTTGCATAATTGATTACAACAGGTGGGTAGAAAATTAGTTTACTCATCAATTATGGATCGGTTGTTTTATTTTTGATCGTAACTTTCCATAATATAGTTAAATGTTAACGAGTAAAGCTAAATGTAAAAGTTCAGTAGATAATGTCAACGTGTAAAGTCAAAAAGAATGACCAAGTCACACGTGCAATAAAATGTTCATAATCAATGTTTATTAATTTACGTTTGAGTTCAACACAGTATTTTTTAACCTTTTGCCGTACGCATGTGAGGCGTTCAATTGAGTTTGTCGTGATTCGAGTAAATATTCGCAGTGAAGGTAGATAATGACCGAGTAGGCGAATTTTCCAAAAAAAAAAGATCGGTCGTAGATTATGCGGTGTGCTACGCGGCATCGTAATTACGACGTCACTCGGCTAAAACGGGGAAATAAATTGAAAAACCGACTCCCGGTGAAAATGCGAGCCGGAAAATATCTCTCCACGGCACTTGGGCCGCTACTGACATCGCCGTGGGTAATGTATTTGCTTTTGTCAAAATGCCATTGTTTTCGCGAACAATCGTATTTTTGCGATAAATATGATAATGGACTTACATTGTCCGTTTATTACGACCTAATTGTCTTAATTGAAAATATAGCAGCGACACGATCCACAATTCGTCCAATTTGTATCGCTCGCTATCCATTATTCTCCTGTAAAAGACAAACTTAAAGCATGAAGCATCGAAGATTTTGCTTTTTAAGTGTGTTCTAATATTCAATAAAAAACCTTTTTAGTATTTAATCGACGGATGTCGTCAAGACGTGACTTAAATTCACTTGACTTGCCCGGTGGCCTTAGAAAAACTGAATTCGCACCAGGACAGAGGTTATCTTGGATTCCAGTCGCGGGCGAACTGAATAGGGTGGCCGCTTCGCACAACAATTGAGTGTGATAAAAGCGAATCAGTATGCCTTTTAGCCGCTAAGGCAATAATTATTGACTCTTGTATGCCTGTATGGGCACAATAAGGATTTCTGTGGCAGGCTAGTTGGTACTACCATGGTACTACTACCTATAGTGTCGTATCGTGAGGTTTGTTTGACAACTTTGACTCGCGTCACGTTCGTGATTGGTTAGGATAACTAAATGAGCCAAACGCATGCCAGACTGTAACGTCAAACGGACCTCATGATACTAACCCATCTAGCCATATTTCGCCTGTCTAGAAACCCTAATTGCTGAGACCGCTTCTGTGTCCGTAGTTGTTATAGGTGCTTAACCTTAGCTATTGTTGCGAATAATCTTAGCTAGCCACCAGACAGTTTGGTTAACTAATAAGACATCAATATGGCATGCATGACATAAGCGATAGATGCCGGTGTCAGATTGCAATTAGAAATTTAGTTTAAGTTGGTGCTAAATCTATACACATAATTATAATAAAACAGTAACTGGTCGATGTTTGCATATTGAAAATATTTGAGAAAAACCGATCAGGGGTACTAATCAGCGCAATAGAGCCTGTAGACGACTCGTGTTACTTTTATATCACAACTTAAATAGTTTCTTTTCAAATGTTAAAGTGTGCCATCTGTTATTGATCTATATAACTATATTTTGTTTTGCAATAAATCTGCACGAGGGCGCTCGCATCGCATGAATAAATCGAATTTACCTTAAACACACAAAAATCTGATAAGATCCTTGTACCGTTTTTTTACACGACGTGCCACGCGAACTCTCTCGATTTTAGTCAAAAAAGTGTCGTTTCATTACCTTTTCGAACTTAGTACGTTACAGTTTTGAAAGAACCTCGGTTAATTAGGCTGAAACTTGGTTAATTAACATTACTTTGGTTGACTATAGGTATTCTGTAAAATATTGATAATTTAAAGTTTATATATAATTGAATATATAATAGTCAAGACCGTGTCAGACATACCCAAGGTAGTGTTCTGTTGCCATTACGAAAAAATCAAGTAATATTTTTCTAAGGATTTCGTGTTATGTAGGTACGGAATCTTCCAAGTTAAGGTATATTTTTACTCATAAACTACCTTGTAAATTTGATGTACCTACTTATTACTATCCTGAAGTTTTTCACGGTCGGACGCTTGATTTTAATAAAAAGTTAAATCATAAATCAATTCAAAGACCTATCCAACGACACCCCACACTATAGGGTTAGCCGAGAAAAAAAATCACCCCCACTTTACGTCTATGGGAAGTACCTAATTTTTTTTTTTATTTTAACACTTTGTAGGCGTGACTGATATATATATTCATGCCAAATTACAGCTTTCTAGTCTCTGAGCTTAGCCGCGGATGGACAGACAGACAGACAGACGGACAGACATGGCGAAAATATAAGGGTTCCTAGTTGACTAAGGAACCCTAAAAACAAAAAAAACTAAGTATGTGAATAAATGCGTTACCAACGCGAATTGAGCTCACATCTTTATGTTGAAGCATACTAATCAGAAAATAAATTAACTTATAACTGAATATGAAACCTACCTATGAATGGGTTTTCGTGTATATTAGCTTAGTTTGGCTGTACTGTCTTCTAAGCTAAAGATTATATGATAATTTGCTAGGGGCAGACGTTCGTTTACATGATGTTGATGTGATGAATATTAATGTTCGTTCCAGAGTTTGCTATTAGAAGAATTTCGGGAATTCCCCAGTTCAATAAAAACTTTTTAAATTGTGGTCGACTGTGTAGTTTTTTTACAATAAATTACCCCATTGACCCAGTTAGTACAGTTAGATACAAGTTAGTATGTACGAGAACGAGTACGTAGAATTAATAATTTGTTTGTGCCATGGAAGGATTTTATGTTACATATTGCGACGTGAATATTGTAGGCTAAATTTCAATCGCGGATTGTACAGCGTAGTATTGATCAAACATATTAATACAATTACACTAGGCATATTAATATTTCTGATTGTATTAGACTTCAGTCACATAAGTCAGAGTATTGCTTTTGTAACGATAACATAAACGTATCGTATCGTGTTCTTTATTTTGTACAATAAAGAGTTTACATACATACATACGTATCTACTTGGCGATGTCAACGGTCCACGAACATCAGCCCCATGTTTAATGAAGTGCCGATATTGGATGGTCATACAAAGCTTATGCTGTCGAGTGGAACTTGATTGCGCTACCCATGGCCATGCTTTGACTTTATGAAATTTGCTTTGTAATAAAATTACCGTGTATTTTAATTCTCTATGTTAGTATAATAGAATCTTCTTTATCACCCGGTCAAATATATCCAGAGGTCGTATTGTCTTACGTTTCTAACACTGGAGATCACAATCAAAATGACAGTTTTTGAATCTAAAAACTGTCATTTGATTGTGATTGCGAGTGTCAGAAACTTTACGCAATATACCTTCTGTTTTAATTTATTTATGCTAGAAACTCGTGTAGTTTTATATCACGAACTATGTATTATCGCATTCACTGTCTCTTTCTGCCCTCGTCTTATATTATGTGACAGAAAGAAGTGGTGAAAACGATTGTGATTCCAAGTGCGTTAGACAATAAGGCCTCTGGTGTCGTGAAAGGAGTTTGTATTTTAATTACATTATGTGTGAAACAAAAACAGCAATAATAAGTTATGTATTAAAATGCTAATTTAATACCTACATTTTTTTACTTTAATTCTCAAAATCATTAAAATCAAAATTCACTAGACACTGGCTGAATTGTCCTGTGTTAGTAATTTTTTTAAACTAAATTTTCTATTCAACGTGATTTTAATAACAATGCTAAATCGACACTAATTTAGCATTACTTCTGTCCTGCATAAATTGTAGAGAAAGGGTAAAATAATTATAGCTTCTATCAATATGATACGAATGTGCTCCTACCTCATACATATATCTTTTAGGTGGCTGCTATGATTGGTATATTAGGAGTGCATACTTATTTGGGATTCCGTAGAGTTATTTAGTGGCGTGGGCACGCTTCTTATTTCACGCACATCGGGCCTGAGCCGACCACGATAAATTATCTATTGTTGGGCGCCGTATTCAAGAGCCGTTTTTGTTCGATTCTTCGTCTCTTCGTCAATGGGAAATTTATTGCCTCCTCTGCCGAATTCGAATATGGCCGATTATATTCGAGAAGGTAAGTGTTCCCTGCCCGCTCAGGTGGTTATGCTAATTTTCTCAAATTATTTTGCACTTGAATTACTGCCTGTTTCTTCTAGACAGCGTCTAAATTACTTTCTTTCAGTAAAACGGAACAGGTTTATGGTGACGATTCCAGAAAACAAAATGGGAATGGTTGCCACATACTAAAATTAGGTACTTACTGAAACATTCTTTACGAGTTATTTTCTCATGAATATTTAGTTAATACTCTATAGAAAAATTTATTGCATGTTAGTTTTCTCTGCGCATTATATCTCAAACATTAATCGATTTTATAAGTAAGTAGCAAAAGCTCTCAGCTATCATTCGGACTAAATTACTTATCCGAAAATTCCATCTTTCTTTGCGAATAACATCATTATGGTATTCTTCAAAGAAAATTTATCTTCGAGTCAAATTAGACTAAATTGCTTTTTAATTTAATTTCGAACAAGCCTTAAAGTATTGTTGTTAAGAAAGAGTAGTAGCTTTGTGGTTAGATCTATGGATTCTCAAGCAGAGGGTCGTAGGTTCAACCCCGGGCTTACATTTTTGATTTTTTCGGAATTCATCCGCGGAATATTACTTATTAAGTTACCGATAGCTTTACAGTGAACGATAATATTACGAGGAAGCCTACACACACACACACACACATCCGAAGCAATTCAATGTTGTGTTTGAAGTTCCCAATTCACACAGGACCCGCGTGGGACTTGCAGCCCACGTCGTCTTATTTTTTGAGATGAGGCCAGCCAGTGCCCTGTATGTTTGATGATTAAAATATTGTTGTTTATCTTCTTTGATAACAAATACTATTCTAAAGCGAAGCAGCTTATTGTGAAACGCTCATGATATACGTAGATATTTTCAAACTTGCGTGAACAACTTATCACATACATTTCCCTCCTTCAAGACTTAGTTTGACACCAAATATTTGACGAAACTTTTAATTGAAATATTAAAGGAGGTGTTCAGCATAATGAACTCATAATATACAGTTTTGTTCTTAGAAAATACTTAAGGAACTTTTCAGTTATGGGTATAAAAATGCAACTAAATACAAACTACGACATCAGAATTAAAAAAAAAAATGTTGGATCCATTGAAGCAACGAATCGTTTTGAATTGTATTATTTTGATACTTTCTAAATCAAAATTAATAAATATTCGTATTCATTGCTCAAAGAGCTTTTTAGTCTATGTTTTGCAAAAGGTCACGTGAAAAACGTATCCGTTTCCTCGATGCTAGCATTCGTTCGACATTTCTGTAGCCTTTTGACTTAACTTCTTGCGATTGCAACCGTGACAAAAGCTGAAACGCCTTTGATACCTGATAAAGCATGTTTTTACTATTGTCGCATTGAACGGGTCCAGGTCCGATTGAATGAAGATGCACGTAAGCGTTGACCGTAATCCGCAGGCTGGTCTCGCCGGTAGCCGGTTGACCTCACTCCAGCCGCCTTTCGTCTCGTTACTTTTGTGAGCACCGGATCCCATCTATCATTTTCCACCGGAATCGATGACCTTTCACTTGACGCTACGGAGATTTCCATTAAGGATATCAATTTTTGTTACCTACTTGTACATTATAACATTTTTTTTTTTTCATTATAATCCAGATGTATCTGAATCCTTCTCGGTGTGAGGTTATGAACTTGTGAAGATTTTTAAAAAGTTCGATGACCAAAAATATGTAGATCAGTGAATCTAGCTAGTACTTATTAGATAGTTAAAATAATAACGTTCATAATTATAAGTTTGTGATATTAATAAAATCCTGTCAATATTGTAGCTTATCGGTCCGTAACTTATTGACAGGCGCTCTAATGAGAGCTATTTGTCATGTCCATTTATCGGTTGCTTTGGCAGTCGACGCTGTGTTGATACCGTTTGTTGTTCACCTTTGATTGATTAATATTTTATCTGGATTTCCACTCGTGCTAAAGAAATATTTTACTGGATCGAAACAAGCAAATACTACCAACAAAATCAAAAACAAATGATCAACAAAATTGGAAAACTTTATTAATGAATCGGGGCAAATTGTTTCCAGAAGTTATTGACTTGACTGGTAGTGTAGGTAGTGGTTATATTATACCTGGAAAACGTCGAAGAAACAAAAGGTTTTTGTAAGCGTGTAGTTATTTAAAATCATTTAATGACTGTATATATTGGCCGCTAGGACGTTTGCTGTTTTATGTTAGTTTTTACTATTTTGTCTTATTATACCTAAATATGAGAAACTTTACGTAGAATCGCACTATTTTGTTCGATAGGTATATAGATAAATAAAGATATTAGTAAGATATTAAGATATGTATTAAGATATTTTAAGATATTCTAATATTGTTGTGTCTTGTGTAGTGTTGTCTATTGTTGTGTTGTGAATAAAATAATGTATTTATTTAAATTAGATAAACTTATTCTCCACCTGTGCACCGTTTTCAATGACACTTTTTTTATCTTTTCATCTTCTGAGTGGCTAGTTTTCAAGCGATGAGTTTTAAATCGGAACCTTTTTCATAAAAGCCTATTTGTGAATTGAATATTATTATATTAATATTATCCAGTTAAGCAGGGTCGACTTTCCCAATCATGCAACGCCATTCGTGTTGCTGGTAGTGCTTCGACTTCACTAAGGCCATTCTTAGTAATGTCCCCACGGACATTGTCTGCCAGGAGGTTTACGATCTTCCTCTACCTCTCTTCTTTGTATCTAAAACTAAGATATCGTCTCGTTTTAACAAACTAACAAATACAAACATGCACAAGAAAAGTTGTGTTTTTCTAGTTCCAATGGATGTCTAAACCTCCTTCAGCCGCTGGCATTGAAAGCGATCGGAGTGTTGCCAAATGGCATCACATTTTCGATATGCGTCTGCTAGCTGGACTCGATATTTGCATATTTGTAGATAGGTACATACACATCTAAAAAACCATATAATCAACGTGGTACAAAAATAAATTAGCAAAGAAACAGGTTTGCAGCAAAATTGCATAATCAACTTAATTACTTAATTTTTTTTTTTTTTTTAACAAAATATGTTAGATAATTTTGGATGCCTTAGATAGTAGCAGTACCTAGCTAGTAAATATATTTTCGAAATTAAATTATATAAACATAACTACAATAATGTGACGGCATTATTTTCAAATAGGTACGAGTATGAGGTGAAATACCATCACTGATAATTGAAGCTTCCACAGTCGTAATTTGCTCCCTTTTTCGGTATGTGATGATTTTGTAGAAATTGGTTTTTAAACTATGATAAACTGGTCATAGTTTATCATGGAAAAGCGTACTTGTATATATTGGGTATATTTTTGTAACAATTCATTGTCCGAGCTATACTGTCGGGCTCTGGCAGCATACTTACGACCTTTTCAGTTCACCTGTGACATATGAAAACCGCTACGGAACAAGCATTGTTTTAGCTCCGGATACTGCAGCAGAACACGGAAAATAGAAAAACAGATGATAACAAAATAAAAGTACTATCTATGCCGTTTTAAACAGTTGGTTCAAACTCCAACATCAGGATTTAAGATCCCTTGAGTTGACGTGCTATATTCCGCACGGCCTTTTTTACAGTGTGTTTTATACGTGACATATTTTGGTCATTATTTACGTGTTAGAAAGGTACAGGGTTTAACTCTTAATCTAATTATTAAATTGAATCGTTCATAATACGTATGCCTTTATCCATTCAATTGGAGGGAGGAAACCCACTCGTCATTATAAAAGCGGGATAGCTTAATTAATTTGGTGCGAAAATTGGGCGTAGACGTAGGCCTGCGTTCAAAAGTTCTAATTAGTAGATGTTCGATTTCCGTAGATAGGTACGCACCTACGTCTTTTCAAAATTTAATGTAAGTATAAGGTAATTTAGATGAAATATGGTAGCTATTAGTTACATAGGTTCTGTTTAAGTACTGCTCTACAAATAGGTAGAAGAAATTAATTTTGTAGGAAACGTAGTTTGAAATGTTCTCTCGAAACACAATATGTAGGTGATTCTAGCAGCTTCACCAGCACAAGATGATAAATTGGGCTTATTAAATGTTTTCAGTCACAACAATTGTTTAAAACATTGAGAGAAACCCTGAAAACTAGGTCATTTCTTGTGCTCCAGTCGTTTGGGGTAGAACGCAACGCGGCAACTCCCTGGACCGTAATTAATCTGGTTCCTCGTAGTCGAGGTTTTCTGAGGCTTTAGCATTTACCAGCTCAAGTAATGAGTACTGGAGACCCCGCGCGTTGATTGGTGTCTTTAATATGCATGGGACCGAGATAGCGGCCGTGGAACAATATCCCGAGCACTGCCGGAGCCCTCGCACCTCGCGACCCTCGAACTTGTTCGGCTTTGGCATTACAAGTACAAGTACGCTCCAACTTCATGTCTAATAGCTTCATAATCAAAGACATCGTTAGTTTCGTGTTCCATGTAAGTAATTAGTGTTTAAGGTATGTATGGTGATTGGAAACTCCGTGTACGTACATAGTTCTTATTAAATGTACATTACATTGGCGCTTCGGAAGTTGGTAAATATTAATTTTCTTTGTAAACCTAAGCAGGTGAAATGTTTCCGTCTTTAATATAGAAAAATACTGCAGTGTTTTACGCATGAAAGGGATTCTATTGAACCGTACAAATTATAGTATCTGTAATAAGTAAATAAAACTTAAACGTTCCGCTTATTACACTAATTTAAACTACCATAAATTATCAATTAATTCTAGCAATAATGTATTTCAACCGTGCCGAAAAGGGATTTTAATACAACGAAAAAAAAATACAGCATACACCTTACCTCCACTTATCATTTGCGTTGGCTGTTTCAAAAGAGAACAGGTACGGCATTGTTATTTTTATAAATAAAGGAAAACGCTCCTAAATGTCGACGTGGGACATTACTATCGCTCCCATTTTGTACCCCTGAAAAAACAAATTGTTATTACAGGAGACGTGATAAATATGTGGTTGGACCTACTGCCTAGTTGGTATTTACATAAATATCTCCGGCAACCTTTTCTCAGGCGGAATCTATTCTATTTTGCGTTTGTTCTCCCTTAAACCTTCAAAGGAGCCACTTATCTATTACAAGTTCAAGTTGCCTTTACTCTATTTCGCGATATTAGAATTCACGCCATGTCTATTGTTTTGGATAACTATCCTTGTATCCTGCACCATATTTTCATATGTTTTTGTGTGAAGAAATTCGCTTCATATCTATCATCACGTAGTCGGTAGGCGGGTGTTCGCGGTCTCAGCTCAATACGGGAAGCGTATTTGTCAGTGGTTCGACAGATTCATCCCGCCCACCGCGATGTTTTATTCCGACAAGTGATTTATTATTACGTTAAGTACGCAAAACCCAGTGCGGTATAAAGTTCGGTCAATCGTTTCATTGTTGTGCATGTTTGATATTTTATTCGGAATGAAATTGTGTCTATTGTGTCTGGTTTTTACTCATTATTGAATCCGAGGAATTAATTTAGAAATGTACTTGTGCGCATTGTATTCGTTACATTAATCGTCCATGGATAACTAACATATTTAGACAGGATCTTTGAAAGTTTGTACGTCAACTAGCCGTTACCCGCAGACGTAGTTGACGAAGTAGTTGACGTACAACCTTTCAAAGATACTGTCTAAATATATAATAATTATAATTCATTTCCCGTTTATCCTGCGGGAACTATGCAATTTTACGGGATAAAAACTATCCAATGTTCTTCTCCGGGACTCAAACTACCTGTTTACCGAATTTCATCTATGTAAATCAGTTCAATGGTTTATACGTGATTAAGTAACAAACAAGCTAACGAACAAACATACTACAAACTTTCACATGTATGCAGTACCTAATAGGTAATTTTGTATGTAGAGTGGGTCATATTTTGTGCCACTGAATATATTAAAGTGGGATTTATTTACAGTTTTTGGTCGACGACTTGTTTGTAACTTGTTTGTAATGTTTTTCATATGATGTAGTATCGTTAAAATTTATGAAGGTATCTATCTGAATATTCACAGGAAATTTCATACGTAGGTACCTAGACAAACCGACATAGTGGCTTCTTTAAAAAAGATAAAAAGATAAAAATATTTTATTTGCTTAAACATGAGTAATCGAGGAATCGATCTTTGTCCAAGCATTTTAAAACTTTAATGTACTCGTACCTGCCTGTGTTAATTCGTCACCGCTGGAGAGCCTAGCGCGGTTCATATAACAAAACTGTGACTTCTGGTAATATCGCAACTTTGGAGATACCACAGTTTTGTCGCAAAGAATAATCTTTACCGAATCGAAATATTAAAAAAAAAAAACAAAAATGCAAAATACCAAAAATACAAATACCTATAATGGGTGGTTATATAACTATACTAATCATTCTTCCGACATTATTATCAGCGTGTGTAACTGTGTTCTTACGACCATAACTTCGAAGTACCTAAATAAAACGTGCATTTTGTGCGATTTTATTTACCTATCTGTGTTACTACTGCAAATGTCAATATCATGTGTACGTTAACGTCGTTTTTTTTTTTCACTTGATCGTTTTCGCGGTCAATAAAATATCAAATGACGTATCCTTTCATTTCTTTCTGTCCGTTTAGCAGTGTCTATGCAACCGGGTCGCGGCCTGGAACCTTGATGGGGTTATTAAATGCGGCCACCGTGGCTGGTTTTTATCTCCGCTGTCCAGGCGCGCAGAACCATTTCGCGACCGCTTCGCTGTCAACAGTACCTACCGACAATATCAACCTATCTACCAACCTATAGCAAACATTGCCACAGTTTGCGACTAAAGTTTCAAAGTTCATGGCTGGACTAAAGACAACTAAACTTGTAACAATTGTTAGTCGACTGGCCCAATGTTAAGTTATTTTTCCTTTAATTTAAATTTGAGGTAGAAGAATCATCCAACAGTTCCGCGCTGCCAGTCACGACACAAATCACTGCGAAGAGACGCACCCCTTTTTAAAAACACTTTTAAGACGTGATTTATTTTATCTCGTAAAGCGATGGTATTATCCACACTTACTTCTAATCCGGCTGTGAATTATTCTTAAAGTTTGTTGTAGCCGCGGCCACAGTAAGCCCTTAAGACTTTTGAGATGTCCCGCTGTGTAATGCCGCAGGATTAAACTTCATCGATCTTATTGTCGTTTGTGCATATTTAGGTAAAGAAATTCAACTAAGTCAAGTGTTTTGACAAAGTTTTATATAAAATTAAAATATTTACCGCTTTTGCTGAAATATATTTTATTATGATAATTTAGTATTACATGACTCGCAAAACTCACAATAATTGACTTCAAATTATGTCGGTATCTGTGAATGTTATAAAATTTAATTCCTCTGATTTTTCATATAATTCGGTAATACCAGTTAAAAACTTTCCTTAAATCTGTGGCGAGTAAAAGAAATACCATAGGACATACCATGGAAATAAGAAGTAGGTACAGGTTTATTCGATGTATTAGGTATTTTACAATCTCCGTTATATCCTTCGATACCTTTTCACCTATAACCAAAATTGTAAGCCTACGTACACACACACACACTTAGCGTTCTAAATAAATGTTTTGTTTTGAGCAAATGTTTGCTGTTTCGCTAATGTTCGCTCAAAATAGGAAACGTTTTGTTTTCATTCAATAAGGAAACGTGTTCGTTTCCTTATCCAACTTTTGTTCTTTGGGACAAAAAAATAGTATCGAACAGTTTGCTACTTACCTTGACTTTCATTTTCACCATCGTTTCGCAGGACACCATTGAAGAAAATTCAAGCAAAAAGCCACCAAACAAGAGCATTTCTAAAGATAGGCATTAAGGTTTTTTTTTATAAAAAGAAATCATTCTGATCGAAGACGGAAGTTTAGAATAACATTTTGATCCCATTCCCATCCATGTCATCACACAGAACGTAGAAAAAATCGAAGACCCACAGCCCACGTGCAACGATGACCGAATGCACGAAGCAAAAGCAACTGCTCGCCTGTAACATTTTCGTTTAATGAATGAGTGAGTAAACGAGCCATCTTTGGCCAAGTCCGGCCCATCATATACTGAACAAAAATTTTTGGTTGCTCAAGTGCTTTCATTTAGAATATTTTTAAGATAGAACAAATTATTGTTTGGGACTGTTCGGAATACTTATGGCAACGCAGATTAATGATTTTTAGTTTTATTGTCAGCTTTCAAAGCTTTTTTCTATTATTCGGCTAACAATAGCCTTGACAATAAGTTTAATTGAATGAAAGGTCAGTCTTAATAATTTATCCAGTAGAAAAAATGATTGTTACCTTTAAAACGTCTAATTATGGCATTTGTCGGAATTCCGCGAAATGCGAAATTAAAACGAGGAAAAAGCGAAATAGCAATCATAATAGTAAAAAAAAACAAAATGTGGTTGGTATTTTTATCATTGAAATATTGCCTTTTATTGTGGTTCCAACAAACGGTATGTGTATCGTGTTTTCATCTATTTAAAACCACTTTAGATCTTGTTTTTGCGCAGCCCTCGCTCGACTTTTTGCCAGCCGAATTCCAATTAAGAGTTGTCGGGTTCATTATCAGATACGAAATTTAAACTAAATGAATTAATGATTTAGGAACAATAGTGATGGGACCCGTTAGTTGTTTTGCGGGGAAACGAAATGGTAAGTAGGTAGTTGTAGGTCGGCAATCGGCATCAAGTGACCGCGCTCGCTTTGTTCGAGGGTCTCATACTGCGCCACTCCGCACCCGGCCCTGTTTGTATTTTGTTCACGAACTTTCCGAATATATTATTTTGTAGTGGTGCCTACATACAGATGTGGAAGAAACTGATTTAAGAGTTCCCATTCATTGGAGCTTTAGAGGCTCGTGCGGGTGAAATTTTCCAACGTTTTCCCTCATGCGTATAGCTCTAAAGCCTTGCTTACTTTTCTAGATGTTCCCTTCGATATGTTACCTAAACGCAGGGCGCTGCGCTGTTCACAACGGCGCAGCTGATTAAACTGATTTTACTTCCGTTTTTTACATAATAAAGTATACTTATTATATTAAGCGTGCATTGTATAAAACACCTCACGCCTTTATATGAAATATAGCAATAGAATTCTTTCATCTACCTACAGGTAATATGTTATCGATAGCTTATTGAGTCAAATAACGTGTAAGCTCAAAGAAAATAAGGGTTTGTTGTGGAATAATACTCAAGTTTTCACACGGTTATGCTGTGATTAACAAAATCTAGGAAAGTAGGCTGTACGAGAACATTTAACATATCCCTGTATATTTTTATGGCAATCTAAGCTTGAGACTTGGAATATCCATCATTCTTTTGTAGTTATATTATAATAGCACCAATATTTGTGTTTCTTAAATGCTTTTTTGTCGTTGACGAAGGTAATAATAATTTTGTGTTAAAACTGCACTGTTGTATATTGGATTCAAGTTATTTATAAGTACTTACAAGTAGCTGAGAAATTCTTTTACGACTCTGAAATCTATGAATGTGGACGATAACGAGGTTGTTCAATATAGTACTTGTCATCACTTCACTTCAAGAATACCAATTCAGCAATTCAAAAAGTCCTCCATTGGCAAATACTACCTTACCCCTTTATCCATTTTTACAATAATCACTTGTTGCACTACTATATTTTTTATGCCAAACCCCATGACTTAAAAAAAGACTAAGTACTGCTTTTTTATGGAATACTTATATATTATGAACTCTTTACATAAAGTCTGCTAAACAACAGGCAAAGCAACAGGTCTACATAATAAGCATAATTTGACACTGCAAATCACTGCAACACATTATTCCGTAAAAAGTTTCCTAAACTTTATAAGAAAAAATATGTTTTGTTTATGCCTGGCAAAGACGAATGTCAGAGTGACAGATGAAAGCCTAAATGTTAGGTTAGCAGACAGTTGGCAAAAGTATTTACTATATATAAACTAGTTTTTGCCCGCGGCTCCGCCAGCGTGGTATTCGGTTATCGTGAGCTGTTCCTCGGGAACTGTGGATTTTTCCGGGATAAAAAGTAGCCTATGTCACTCTCGGGCCCATAAACATCTTTATGCCAAAAATCACGTCGATCCGTCGCTCCGTTACGGCGTGAAAGACGGACAAACACACAAACATTACAAACACACACACTTTCGCATTCATAATATTAGTATGAAAGAAAGAATAGAAAGAAAGAAAGAAAAAGATTTATTCGTGACATTTTACAAAATAAAGAGGAAGAAAACAAGAAATCATAACAAATTTTGTCACGAAATGGTCCCAACTCAGCATGATGTCAACCTAGCGGAGTATGAATAAGAATGTAAGGTAAGGTGTAGTGTAGTAGATACCCTAAACCACCGTTAACTTAATTGAAAAAAAAAAAACTAACGCAAATCGATATTAAAAAAAAATCTAATGTCTTTTCTCTGTTCAATATCATCGGCATCTATTTAACTAGAACTCAAAAGCATTTGCCTATTCACAAATTTCAAAACGCGGACTCCGTCGCTGCCTCATTAACGCAAAAGTGACGATAAACTTATAGATTGTCGCCGCAGTATGCCGTTACAGGGACGTGGGTTTACCACTTTTAGTTCATAATTATGCATAAAATATATTTTAACTTTATGGTAGTTGCAATCAGTTAAAAATTAAACGGACCCATTCGAAATTTTAAGTCGAAAACGAATGGACGATCGCAAACCATGTTTGATAATCGTTACCCTATCGTATATCTTAATCTCAAATTCAATATGGTTACTGCTTTGGTATATTTTGGAATACTTAATGAAATAATCGTAAAACCAGTAAAATATGGTGTTAGATTGCAGGAAATCACTAAAAGCTAAGTTATTACTAATTGCAGAATATTTGGCATATTATGCTGCATTACGACGATACACCCTAGAATGATAACATAAAATAAACTGCCGTCCCCGGGCGAATCTGAAATTTGGCCATAACGATGAAAGGGATATACCCGCGTTGCCTATAAATGAATATTTAGCATTTTTGCTGCGCGGCGACGAATAGCGCGCTGTCGATCGACGAGTGCAAACAAAGACAACAATTTGCATTTTAACTAGCTGATAACTGGACCAGCTCGACCGGCGCCCTCTAATTTCTTCTGGATCCACCGGAGACAGTGTAATTTTCTTTCTTAGTTTGGCCACCAGATAAAGAACGGCAATCTCCTAACGAAACTTCGAGATAAAACTTTTTCTTTTCACGACCTAATTTCGAATGATTATCTTTTAACTAGGTCAGTAATATGTATAATGATCCCCTTCACCGTAGGGGTTAAGTAGGTATATACATAATGCGTACACAGGTACCTACGTAAATTGTTAGGAGCTTAAAGTAAGCCGTATTGCTAAGACGGTGCGCGCGCCAACACTGCTACGCATATAATACGAATAATATTAAATTGAGACGTTAAATAAGAACAATTGTAATGCCAGTGAAAATGTAAATGTACATAGTTAAAGCCTCTACTAATAAATTAAGGACTTTCTTGTATTATTAAAGTGCTACGCAGAAAGCGCAGGCTAACTGTTACGTGTTTTCTGCGGTCGTTTCCCTGAAATTCCGTGGACATAAATAACGACGCAAAGCCAACGGCATTATTATACAAATAAACAAAACTGAAGTAATTCAACTATTATATTAATGAGCTAGTTACTTTAATTAGGTAGGTAGGTAATAATGTTACATTCAACATTGTCGGGAATAAATCAACGAAAAAGCTTGCATTTATTCTGAGGCGTGAATTAAAAAAGTTATACGGATTTTGAGTGAGTTATTGTGCAATGTTCAGAGGCGGCTCCAAGGGAATTCCGAACACTGACGTAGCACTCGCGTATTTTTATTGTTTTAATGAAACCCGGTAACTTGTGTCGAATCAAATAATAATGAATAAAGCAATTTCAGAAAAGTTTAATTTTTAATGTGACTGTTTTGTGCAATTTTATAATGTAAACTTTGTGTGGACTGTTGAAATGCGCGGAAAGAAACTGTACTTTCTCGAGTTGTTCTCCATGAACAGCGGATTTCAGCAAATCGTTGTAGTGCAGTTTGTTGGTGGAGTGTGATGGATCGTGATCGTTATGACAATGTTTGCGAGCGTGTGACCCATGGCTAATTCTCCCGACCTGGGTCTGCTCGCCGCCAGCCTGCTCCGGCTTATTATAGGTAAGTTTTATACTTATTGTAAGCAAAACACTTAAATTCTTCTTTATTCTACCAATTTCTTATTTTATTTCAAGACTTTCAGCAATGTGTCTTAGAAATAGCAATGTACGAGTATCATCCAGTGCAAAAATGATTCACCAATGTACTTTGTCTGAATGAATGCACCATAAATGACGATGTTTGTCTATAAATAAATAACGACAATCAATGCGTTATTGGTATGTGTGAAAATATAGGCCAAAAATATTTTCATTCGCTATACCTACCTCAACTTAGACTAATGAATAATAATAACACATACTTTTATATACTTTTACTTATGGGTAAAGCCGTGAATAGGTTTGGCGCATATAGTGAATTGCAGTGTGTTACAAACATGAAAACTTTTTCGCAGCACAACTAATAACTACGTTAAAACGACCCACCGCTTTTCCTTAATAACTACAGCTGGAATAAGCTCCAGTGTTGCAATGATTAAAATTGTAACTAAATATCGATTGAAAGACAGCAAAGGCAACTCGCTATTATTTTTAATCTTCTACGTGCTTCAAATTCTTGTGTATCTAAAGCTTGCGGAGAGAGCGTGTGCCGCACTTGTTTATGCACGCATAGGTACATATGTAGTGACGCTGCAGAGGCACTTGGTTCGCTTCTTTGCTTTTACAAGTTTTAATCTTCCTAATGCGTCGCCTCGCTCGAATTCTTTATGAATGGTCGTGAGAGGCAGCCTCATAGCTAACGGGTGCCGGTGTTTTGTTTAATTTGTCACCAAACCGTTTCGCTCCTCACCAGTCTGGACTATTATTACAATCTGTGCGCACGGTTAGTTTTATAGGATAACTGTTATTACTGTAGCTAGTTTACCTAAACTATGCTAATGTTTCGGTTATATAGTTTGTACGCTGGTTGGAATAGGTATATTTTGGAATTAATTTATTGTCGGCTCATCTATTTATTAATGCCATGTTGCAACTCATAAAATTGAAATAAATTACAGCTCTCTTTTTCCTTCGTGTCAGATACATATGTATAATTTTATGCTCTGTTTTGTTAATTTTATTATTATGATTCCATAACTTGCTTTTGGGGAAAAACTATGTTAAAATTATGAAAACCCCTGTTTCGGTTTTGCAACGTTTTTCTTCCTTGTTGCCAAATTTCCTTCGTGTCACCTTTTTTGCGTAGACATTCAAAAAATATAAACAGGTGATACAGGTAAAAAGCAAGAACGTGTTTATAAGGAAATCTTTATCCTCGAGTAAAAGCACTTTGATTTTTTTGCTGACACAAATCTGACACTGCTCGATCTGAAATCAAGACGTATGAATGGCAAGTAACATAGTTCTATAATTAAGTCGGCTGTGTGCCAGCGTTCTAGACAATTTCTAGCGAAAATTCACTTCTCAGCTTCCGATGAAGTGTCAAACTCAGCACACGGGAAACTTTAAAGTTAATTACTAACTTCAGTAGTGACACATTTAATATCTGTGTAGTAGATATCGGATAACAAAAGTTGGCCCGACTTTTGAATCTTACTTGTAGCTAATGGAGTTTTTAAATGTTGTTTAGTATTAGTTAAAAGTAATTAGTAAAATTTAGTTGGATAGTAAATAGGGTGGCGTGGAGTCGCGTCGCGCGGCGTGGTAGCGCCGTGTCAAGAGGGCTATGACGCGTCCTCGACCTGCGCCACCTCAGCCTGGCTTTTAAAACTTTTTCGAGACCCTACAGAGGCTTTCATTAAGCCTCATGCTGGCATAAGTCATAAGTCGTTTTCTTACAGTCATGAATGTATATAATTCAACGTTTTATTTTCAACTCTATTATGAGTAAGTGGGTACTAATTTCGTGCCCGAATACTTAAACATGTTAAATTTGCTACTTTTATCTAATTTCCATTCCGAATGGGCGCTTGCCTATTTAAACACTATTACGACACAAACACGGACTGAATCAACAGAACTGGCTCAGCACAATTCTAGAGCACACAAAGCGGACGAAGCCTTACGAAGTGGGTGTAATTTGGGCCCTTTGTGCGAGATCTGGCGTGTGTGGGGCAATCGTCACCTAGCCGCGCTGAGAGATATGGCCGCTTGCCTACGTGGGGTTTAATAAGCGGCCGGCGCCCGACCGCGTCTCGTCGCTGTCCGCTCGCATACGGAATCTTGATGCGCTCTTTTGTATTACCCTCTCAAACTTCATGCCGAGAGATGACTCTCCCATAAAATCGTCCGCATAACTTATCCCTCCTCACAGATTTATAATATTGCTCAAGAGAAGATATAAGTCTCCGTTTATACAATTTGAAATATTTTATGCTTTTGGAATTGTTCGGTCTGGTTTATTTTATGTCTTTTTGTTATTCCATTTTTTCTCCACAGTAATACGAATCTTATGGTAAATAAGAGTTTTTGATTGCTCCTTTCTTATAGTAACGCTATAACATCTTGTAGTGTATATTTCTTGATGGGTGCACAATAATGTCTTTTACTTCATTTTTGTAAATGAGTGACTCCGGATACCTCAGGGAAGTTGCTTCCTAACAACCCACAACGTAAATCGCCTTAGTGACAGAAGACGGGAAATCAAAACACATTTTCCAACAATTGCTACCCTCTTAATCTCTTGCATGCTACTAGAATATCTGCCGCAACTGGCGTTGTCGCTTTTTTGTTAAGTTCTAGTTCTAACCAGAGGGAGGCCGTATTGCCTAATGTTTCTGACACTCGCGATCACTATCAAATGACAGTTATTGTATGCGATGCGATGTCATTTAATTGTGATCGCGAATGTTAGAAACGTTAGACAATACGACCTCAGATCGCAAGCTTAATTAATAGAGATGCACTGAGTTACGTATTCGATACAGTATTACTGTACCTAGCAACGCCGGTAGTGAGTGAATAGTTGCCAAATGTTTGTAGAATTAAACGCAATAACGCCCTTGCATTGTTGCAAAGTACCACCACTTTCAGGTATCCCGTGATTGTATCCATATTATTGGGGTTATCAAATTTAGGCAACGCTCAGTCTGGTCCTAGCTTACCTGAAACAATTATGAATTAATTTTGTGTATAAAGTTTATACCTACTTATTTTTAACCTCTGTTACTATATCTATGAACTAACTGTAAGTTACTCATTTTAACCTGATCAATATCAATTCTACAAAACCGACAAAGATTTATAATGAAAGTACTTAGACATTTACTCAGTATGAACGATATTGAGATTAGTATTATAATCATCTTTTTGGAGCCCATTTGCTCTGATTACTGGGTAAAGGCCTCTCTTGACTTCTATTGAAGCTAACCGGCTTTGAGTCGTCTTTGACAAGTCGCTCAGAAAATAGTCAGAATCATCCTGCCATTTAATGCCGACTTGTTGTTAGGTACAGTCAGACCGGAGGATCAGGCTGCTTCCTGAAAAACTGGTGAAACTGACAATTTGGTCTAAATTTCGTAGCGAATATGAAGCCCAGTTTTTAACTCCCAACGCAAAAAGAGGGGTGTTTTAACATCGTAGCTCTCAAACGGATGAACCGATTTTGATGCGGTTTTTTACGTGAAAGCGAATTTCCTTGCGGCGGTTCTTAGCTATGTTTCATTAGAACCGGTTCAGCCATTTTTGAGATTCTGAGCTTTGATATGACAATGTCGGGGATTTTTCAACATTTCTAAGTTAATTAGATTATATTTACTTTGGTAAGTATACTTAAACTTAGAAAACTAAACTTAGGAAAGTTGCCTTCAATGTATAAGTGAAGATCTCAAGTCAGTATTTCATTTAGAATAGTTATAGTCACTAATTGTGGCTTGTCATGTCACATATGTGAAACAGGGGCCGGCATTAAATTAAATATGTTAAAGCAATTACCTGTTAAACAAAGAGTTAAAATGAGAGAAACGAGTCCCTTAAATTGCATTGTGTTTGTGTAAGCATACGTTTTTGCGGGCGTGTAACTGAAGCTTGTAGACTAAGGTCGGGTTCCGTGAAAACACGAATTAATATATTTTTGTCGGGTAATGAGACCGAATGGGCCAGTCGTTTGACCTGCGTCCTTTCTTTTAAAGCGGTAAAGTTAATGGTTAGCAATGAACTAAAACAATAACTTAGCTCACCCGCGACACCTTATGATAGCTAGGTTAATATTCAAGATATGTGTGTTCATGCAGTTCCTTCACCTCCACACTGTAAGAACACACACAAATCACACAAAACCATCTTACACCACCACCACACTATACTGACGCGTTTCTAACTTAACCGGAGCTCATCTTCAGAGCAACACAACCGTACACCATTATGCTGGCAGATGTTAGACAGCTATAATAAGGTCACGGGTGAGGAAAATTTAGTTCATTGACATGGACCTCCGCAAAGTAACGTCTGATTCAATAAATTATTTGATGGTTAGCTTATTACGTAGTGAAGTTTTTGATATGGATATTCGTAATTAAGTTGGTCGTTTAGTGCTTATGCAGGACTTGCATTTTACTTGTTTTTCATCGGTTAAGCCAAAAGAGTTTCAACTTTTTGTGCCAGCACTCTTGCTTAGTAGGTACGTAAAACTTGATAAAACCAACAAATGAATAACAATTAAAATATATTATCTATAGGAACTGATCTACACAGCCAAAATTTTTTTGAACAAACATTTTTAAAAGGTAAGTAAAAACTATGCAATCAGTCCTCCCAAGTGAGCTATTAAATGCAAACAGAAAAGTCCCGTGGGGCAACTCTTAAACACGCACAAGCCATTAGATGGCGTAAAACTTAAAACAGCTTTTCACTATCAAATAAAACGTACTCCAGTATCTCACGCTCTGAAGCATTACACAGCCGGGTTCCGTCTGCAGGCGACACGGGGGATACCTACACGTGGAAAACGAGCGGTCCGGTACATAGAGAAATGCGTCGTAGCGTCACGTGATAGTGTTCATTATAGGGGCATTTAGCTCGTTCCACGACTACCTAGTTGCCTTGGGAATGGGTGCGTTTGGAATTAATTAGCGAATCTGAGTGCGAGCGGCGACCGCACACCGCGCGCTGCCGCGGTCACCTGTCCCGCGCGTGTTGCTTGCCTCTGTAATCCTATTAACATTTTTCTGCTACCGACACGGAATGAGCATTTCAATTGTATGCGTTTTAACCGAATTTTCGGCTCCAAAAAATACGTTTTGCGCCTTCGAATTGGCAAGATGAAAAGTATGTAATGAAAGAAATTTCTTGTTGGCTAGAATTGAGTGTGTCGCTTTTATGTTAAAGAAAAATCGGAAATGAATTTGAACGCGGAAAAAGTAGAATTACTATTTCGATATATTTTGGTGTAATTTATTGCAATGATTTCACACATTTGTGATCATGAGGAATAGAAAAAAACGAGGCTGTCGATCACTTGACGACGCCGCTGCTCGTAGACACTTGCTACATCAAAGGTTTTCCTATCTGATAGTTTAGCATTTTTATAAATTTGCATGTTATGACTCTTCTTAATAATGACTTCGTTATCACTTTCTGTTATTTTAAGCCCATGGACCGTAATAAAAAAAACACCCGCTGTAAAGATCGTTTATGGTAGGGTATTGTATAGATAGATCTATTTTGAGAGTAAGTACTATCTTAATAAAGTAACAAAAGGAAAACTAACCAACTGTGACAAAGAAGTTAACGATTCAGTGAATTCTAAATTTTTCCTTTACTTTTGCTATTTAATATGTAAAATTCTCGTGTCCCAATGTTTGTAACCAAACTCCTCCGAAACGGCTTGAGCGATTTTTATGAATTTTTTTGTGTGTATTCGGTAGATCTGAGAATAGGATGTAAACTATTTTTCATACTTCTACGTGATAGAGTCGCGGGCAACAGCTATTATTTCTTTAATAATTTTAAGTCAACGGAATGCATCTTGAAAGTTTCTAATACCCATAATGGTTGTTGGAATCAAACCATAGTAAAGCTTTTTATATTAATTTCGATTTGATACCTCCAAGTACTCCTACCTAGGTCAAAGGGTCTTAATAGACAGACAGATGGACTAAGTGCTCCTATACTTAATGTTCTTTTTATTCTTTTGAGGTAGGTGTACGTACGTACGGTGAAAATAAAGTTTTGTGTGCGAAATGATTCTCTTCTAAAGTCCTTATCTGAAATAGTTATATTTTCTTGTTTTTGCTTTGTTATTAAAAAAACATAACCTCGTTAGTCCTCGCGTACTTTACAAAGAACTAATTAACACTACAATAGCGGCCAAATGTAAATTTTAAAGCACAAATTTTTCAATGAATAAATAATTTTAAGAATGTGAGATAATATCCAAAATAACAAAGCTGGCTACCCTCGTCTATGTACTAAGTACTACATCTATTAAATCGATTCAGAAGAAATAATAAAGAGAAAAACTTTTTTTAAGTTAGAACCTGTCATTTTTTAATTCATTAAACGTTTAGGTTTCGGTGAATTCAGAAACTATAAACTGAAGGTCTAACTTCGAATATTTAGCTATTTGTTTCTATTCTTTATCGCTAACATTCAATCGTAATAGCTCTTATGTCGTCTAATTTTGACGAATGTAACAGCATTTTGATAATAAAAAAAAAATTCAGTGTGACGGCCGCAGTGTCCTTTGTTTGGCTCCCGCGTAGCTTTTATGTGGCGCAGTAATCCGGTTACCCTTCTTCTGTGGCGGCCACAAAAGTAACGTTGATGCCGGCTACGCCGCGTCCTAAAGAGATATCACTCCACGTGTATTGTTCAATTTTCTACCATCTATATCAAAACACGAGCCTTTGTAGCTTTGCCATTCATTATATATATATATATATATATATATATATATATATCAATGATATTCCCTGTAGTTCTTATCGAATTCCTATAGCATTACGTACCTACCTGCCTCCCTGCTAATCTGACTCTTCAATTGATCGCGGGTTCGAGGAAAAAATTGGACGGAATTAGCACTAACAGTTCAGCAAATTTTTATGAGAACTTTTTTCACTTTGTGTTTTTTAAGAACGCTTTTAATTAAATCCATTCCAATTCCGTGAATTTAAACAGAGCGGAAAGAAATTATTCACGGTGGAGATTATGTTTAAATAAAAATGTGGTATTTTTTGCAGTAGGTAATTGTTTGTCGTAAATATATCTCGTTGTCAAATCTGTCAGTGACAGGATTTTTCGTGCCATTGCTAAAATTATACATTTATCATGTGTTTTATCGTTCTCTGCTAAGTTCGTGTTCTCTTTTTTAACTAAATTGACCGAGTGAGCGCAAAGCGTCTGTCTCAGCTTGGGCAAAAAGCTTTCATACAAATGCTATCGTTTGCCTGTTTGGCTGTACTCCTCCACAGCTTGCATTCCTTTGAAATATTAGAAGCAAGTTCAGTAATTACACAGAACTTTATGTCGATTCTGTTTTTGGAAAAAAATGGCGAAATGACTATAGGTTAACGTAAAAATATCATATTTCAGATATTTTCTAAAACTATCGGTAGGTACCTAGTATTAGTAGGATTTCGTCTCTGTTCAAACTCTGTTCATTCAAACATAATAATCAGAAGAGACGGCATCATGTCAATACATAAAATTAACAATTCAGGCATGTCTTTAACGTATTTGTGTCATATGAGTAAGGTCCTGTTTGATCTTAATTTAAAATTTATAAAAATCTATGAGTAACCAGGCCCGCGCTGATTTCCACTGTTGAAATTGGAAAATTAATCCCCAGAAAACTAATTTATTATTAATTACTCAGTATTTTTTTTATACTCCGGGAAAGTTCTAGTGCAAAATATGTACTAACATAAAAAAATCATTTAAATGGTGAAATACCTATGATTAAAATTTTAAATGTACTGTAAAAACGGATTGAATCCATACTAATATTATAAATGCGAAAGTGTGTTTGTGTGTTTGTATGTTTGTCCCTCTTTCACGCCGTAACGGAGCGACGGATCGACGTGATTTTTGGCATAGAGATAGTTTATGGGCCCGAGAGTGACATAGGCTACTTTTTATCCGGGAAAAATGCACAGTTCCCGAGGGAACAGCGCGCGATAACCGAACACCGCGCGGGCGGAGCCGCGGGCAAAAGCTAGTATCTTTTTAATTTTTACATCTCAGTGTTGTCATCAAAATCACTGGCGCCATCTAGTTAGTATGAGAGACACTTCACAGAAACGACGCCGTTACGCCATCTCTCGGTTGTGTAGTTCTGACGAAATGTTAAGGTTGGAACATTGGTACGTTTTGCTTTTCCCACCCTCCGTTAGATGGCGCTGTAAGATGCTCTTGTATTTAGGAAAGTATTACGTAGCAGGAGTTTTTGGTTATTTTCTACCATCACAGATGGCGTACGCAGTCTAGAGTGCTTTATTTATATAAAATAACTTACTTTCGTTTTAGAAATGTTAGAAAGAAAGAAAGAAATCATTTATTCGTGACAAAGTATATACAAAGCATAACAAAAAAAAAAAGATATTGAAAAGAACGAATTTGTTGTCACGAAATAATAACTAATAATTACTGAGTAAATCCACGTAATTCATAATTCATAATTCATTTATTTATTGCGTTTCATGTTGTACATAAGATTTTAAATAATTTTATAAGACCAGGAACATGAACCCTGCAAGGGCACAGCAATTTTATAAAATACAGAGCAACTAAATTATTAGGTATAACAGGATAAGACTAAAATTATCAAATTTAATATAAATAATATATATGTCAAATTTACATAAAAAAATAACTTTCTAAAATAATACAGTAAGCGATAATAATTCCTATTGATACATTAATTTATTATAATATTATTGACATAGAATTACAGGATAACAAAATTTACACTTTATACATACAATAATTAGAATACCTATGAGGTTTCAGATAGAAAGTCTTGCGTGGTGTAGTAACATTTCCGAACCAGGAGGGCCCTCAAGTCCTGTTTGAATTTTTGGAAATTAAGTTCGAGCTTAATGGATTCTGGCAGTTTATTGAAATTTTTTACACACATCGCAAATGGGCCAGAGTGCACCATTTGTAATTTTGACACAGGTCTTTTCAGTTTATCGTGAGGTCTCAAGTTTTCTGCTCGCGTATATTTAGGAATATTATCAACTCTTTCAATCATACTTGCCGAAACAGTAATGACAAAATAGACGTCGCAAAACACTGAATATTTACCTACCCATCTTCAATATTAATACGTGAGTGATACATGTATCTACTAAAGTAATTAATAAATATTACGGCAGTTATTATTCAAAGATTCCAAATTCAAGATTTGTCAACGGATTTAATATGGAGCACTTCATACTATGTGTTTAAAAGGATAAATCAAATCTGGAACAGCACATTGCGCTTCTCAAATTGAACTCACCCATTCTGTAAAGCTACCGCCAAGCTAAATGGGATTGGGCCAGACAAGTCCTCTAAATAGAGTAAAAATAGATGGACAAACTCGATCACATGGTGGATTTCGCTTTACAGTCACCTATAGTGAGAATGAGGCATAACGTGGACGGGGAATTGAGCGAGTAGTTGAATAAAACAGTTCGTCATAATATTGTATCATTTAATAATTTAGTATAATTTAATATAAAATAGTTCAGGCCAAGGTAAATTAGGCCAAGAGGTGAGGCTTTTGCCCAGTATTGGGACCCAAATACACACAGGCTAATAAATATTAACTATAACATTATTGCAATACATCGGAGAAAACAGTCGCGTTTATGACATTTTATATAGCCTAGGCTATCAGCATAGCTCCATGAAAAATTATTTATTAGATTTCGAAAAGATTTCGATAATCTGTCACTTGGACGCTTTTTTCTGAATGGAATAACAAATAGCGTCTTAAAAACTCTGTGTACTCCATAAATTACCCCAACTTAATCGTCAAATTTGGCTTCAATTTATTCCACAGACGGATAAATAAAAGAGTGCCCTTTTGAGTGAAGTTTTCTTTTTTTTCCCTATTATGAAGTCCACTCAAATAAATATAATAACAAATAACGTTACCTATTAGAAAGACAAATATACCTACAGAAAGGTTCAACTGACATCACAAGTAATAAGTTGCGAATGCAAAGAGAAAAATCTTTCCTCTAAGTCAAGTTTATTACGTTACAATTTTTCTTTGTACTTATTGTATGAAACAATCGTTATCTCCATCAAAATGCAAAAGAGCCACACAATTTGGCGGTAAAAATGATATTATCGTTTGTTTCCTGGAGAGGTATTTTATTTCACATTTTCAAAGCAAGTTATGAACACAAAACATTAGGTATGTTTTGGATATCACAAAGGCGTTTGGTTTTTCAAGCAGGAATAGGGTCCAAATGGGACCATCCAATTGTTTTTTCTTTTCATTGTTTTGTTTTGTCGGATTAGCTTCAGCTTAGGAAGGTACACAGGTTAGGTACACCTACTACTCACCTCCCGAAAATTTCTCGTTTCTGAAAAATAAATCAAGGTTTCGCGTATCTATCGATGATTTCGTATCTAGCACAACATTCAGAGATTAAAAAAAAAATAATAATAGGAGTAAAGGAAAACTTTCGTCTGTTTCCAAAATCTAAACTGTGCAAGCGACTGTGTGTTTACTAACTCATTTTAAATATGGTACAAAACATTAATTTCTCCCCTAAATCAAGCGCTATATTTAAAAAGTGACCAAGTACGAGTCGGACTCGCACACGAAGGATTTTGTACCGTTGTATATTTTTGTACCCTTTTGGTACGGAACCCTAATAAAAATTACTTATCTTGAACCCTAAAAATAAATAAAAAATTCGCTTTGAATTACATCTCTAAAATGTTTTATAAAAGCAACCAGACATAATAATATTCTTTATTTACGTTAGAATCGAATGTTATCTCAAGGATAGCTAATTAATCTTCAATACCTACTGGTATGGTACGCCTTTCCGGCAACATGACAGTCCCGGGAAGTAAAGCCTAATCCTATCCATTATCCGTTATACGCGCTGCGTGATTGAGTAACAAACAAAAAACTCCCGGGGCAATTGATCTGTGCTACAGAAGATTAAAGATCTGACAGCTTAATCCACTATAAAATAAGTTAAACATATCTGTAAGCTACTGGCAAAGTCTTTGTTTATTGGATTATTTTTAACGTAAAAAAGATACAGTTTTTTATATTAGACCATTACTTTACTTAGCCGAGCCAAACGACCTCTATTTTTTTTATTAAAAGTTTAACGGTTAATACTTTGATTTCGTAAACGCAAGCTAATATTTCATAAACTTGACAGAGAACAACATTCGAATTGTCAATAGTCACATGTCGCTTGCCGTTTTTATGAACTACAGTACTTTTACTCTAGAATAGAAGTGAAAGGTGTCGAAACTTGCGTCGATAAAACTATTATTTAAAATTTGAATCATAATTAATTTCACGATTAATCCGATTTATTCCGCTAATTTTGATGAGGATGTTAGTGAAATTCTAGGTTGGAATATTATTTGCTACTTAAGTAAGGCTAAACGGAGTTTACAAGAATGTTCGTTACTTACCAATTAATAAGTACCGATATAACTCAAGATCCATTAGGTCCCATCATTAAACGAGTCTCTGGTGCTACGTCACATGCATATTACGTTTCTTCGTGTAATTGTGCTCCGAATTCTGTTAATTGATTATAAAAATCTGATAGATTAAATTTATTTCGTATAATATAAACATAGTTATTTATGTTCGAATATTTTACGCCACTCATATTCAGCCTACAACGGAAATATACGTCCATAACAATATGTTTAAACCGCAGCAATTTTTTTCGAGTAAAATGAAACTGTGCATCAAGTATCACCCGCATCACGCTAGAATGGAAGCACTGTAGGAGCCTGATTTCTGTGACTCACGCATATAGATGGGAAGCCGGTTTTTAACGTTTTTAACCGTCGGGTTTTTAACGGATTTTTTGGTTAAAAACGGTTAATAACCATTTTGAGCGGGTTACTTTGGTACATTACGGAAATTTTGTACTGTGTTTATACTTAATTAAAATAGACTAAGTAATTATTTAATTTTATTGATAAAAAATATTAAATTTATTAGGTGATTGCGGTGATTGTTAGTATTGCATAGTGGCGTTTATGACTTTGTTTGAATGACGTTTATGAAATTAAGTATATATAGTAGTATCTCAAATTAGTTCCGATTCCGATTTATGGATTATGTACCTAAACAATCTAAAATAAATGTCAAACACTAACAAAAAAACAGAAAAAGCTATCCACTTACCACCAAGCTTCAATACGACCTGCGGTTAAATAACCATAGTTAACCGGTTAAGTATTGGTAGCTAACGACAAATTTTGTTAAATAACCGTAGTCTACCGTTAGTTTCCATCTATACTCTCGCATAATCTTAATCTACTCACAGACCAACTTATCTGTGAATTAAAAAAGTTTTTATGCCGTTCGCGTTCTCATAAAGTGCAGCATTGTTTGCTATGATATGATTCACAGATAAGTTGGTCAGTCTATAACCAATGAGAGTTTCTGTGACTAGTTAGGTGTCACTAGTATCGTGAGTATTGACTATTTCGTCATTTCTGTCACGTATGTGGTTGATTAAATAACTAAATTAGCCAATCGCAGCGTAGAAGAACAAGGGTCACCGACATAGCCAAGCGAATTAGCTCGTTGAAGTGGCAATGGGCGGGCCATATAGCACGGAGAGCAGATGGCCGTTGGGGCCGAAAAGCTCTCGAGTGGAGGCCGCGGATCGGCAAGCGCAGCGTGGGACGTCCACCAACGAGATGGACGGATGACCTGGTTAAAGCCGCGGGTTCACGGTGGATGCAGGCCGCTGCCAATCGAAGCAACTGGAGGTCTATGGGGAAGGCCTATGTCCAACAGTGGACGTCCTACGGCTGAGATGATGATGTGATGAGCCAATCGCAAGCAAAACTACAAGTATGACGTACTCATATGAACCTAGCGATATTTCACCTATCAGGAACTCCTGATTGCATCGTGTACTAGGGAAATGGAATGAAAACACCTAGAAAATTTGACGACTGGATGGCAAAGTGGTTACGAAGCTTGAGGTCCCGGATTAGATTCTTGAGGCCGGGGCAGATATTTGTATAAATCATGCTAATGTTTATTCTCGGGTCTGGGATGTTTAATATGTATTTATTTATCTAATAAATAAATAAATAAATATCACGGGACAATTCACACCAATTGACCTAGTCCCAAAGTAAGCTTAGCAAAGCTTGTGTTATGGGTACCTACTAAGCAACGGATAAAAATAATTATATAGATAGATACATACTTAAATACATATTAAACACCCAAGACCCGAGAACAAATATTCGTATTTTTCATACAAATATCTGCCCCGACACACGGGAATCGAACCCGGGACCTCAAGCTTTGTAGTCAGGGTCTCTAACCACTAGGCCATCTGGTCGTCTAAAAGTATGTTTATTCGTTGCCTAGTATGCATAGTACAAGCTTTGCTTATTTTGGGACTAGGTCATTTAGCTTGATTGAGGAAATAATTAAAACAAAGATCATACCTTTCAAACGTTCAGCGAATTTTGAAAATAATTTATTTTTTATTTTTTTTACACTATTAAGTTTATTCGAAGAAGCAATGTAAAGCAAAATGTATGTTTTTTATTTTATGTAGGTAAGTATAGGAGTTTTGTTTTTAATTAAACGTTCTCATGCAAAATAAATGCTTGATGTTTGTAGCATGACATCAGGTGAGTTCTAGGATGGCATACATTGACAGTATTTGATTTGTATGAAAAAAGGAAAATTCAAAGACTCCATTATTTTTAAAAGTCGCTGAACTAATGTTGTTCAGTTTGACGAGGACGATCTGTTTCAATTTTTTGCTCGTATTATAGGCCACACCCGGTATATATGTATATAACGCCGTCTAGAAACATTAATGTTTGTGATTAAAGGCGAGACTGTCCTGGGGCGTTAGATAGGCGTACTCCAAAGACTAATCCTATTTATAAACCCCACCGAGTCTGCATTGGTGCGAGAGAGTCGTTAGACAGACATAATAACGTTTCAGCTCTAAATTAAATCTTTTTGCAATTAACTGTAACAAAATTCGTTTGTGACTGTAATTACTATGTAGATTGGTCTAGATTTGCGAAATTTAGTTCATGTCAGTTGTTCGTAACATTAAGTATTAATGTTTATCCTTGTTTGTTTCAGGTAAGGCAGCCGTTGAAGTCAATGCCGAATACAGGTCCATTAATTCGCATAACATTACTTATCCTAACATGAAAAAGTATAGCAGACTTGACACAATAATACGCATAACATAAATACGAATTGCGTTATAAAGCATAACTTTATATGGAATGGGTAACTTTATGACACACGACTACCTGATAAGTGCCCTAAACAAACAAAATCAAATTGAATAATATTGATGCAATATCGATTATCACTTATTTATACAAAATATATACAGAAATTAACAAATAGGTTAAAGAAAATAAAAATGACCTAGGTATTCTTAACCTAAAAACAAAGCCAGGTTGAAAATTGTGCTGAGATCGAAGCTAACGTTGCTGATTGTAGGCATTTGGTGCTTAGATAAAAGTGAAAGAAAAAGAAAGAAAGAAGACATTTATTCACTAACACAGAAGACACACATATACAACAAAATTTATACACGTTACTAGTGTTTACCCGCGGCTTCGCATGCGTAATTCATTATAGATACAGGAGTTGTATTGAAATACCGGGATTTTACAAATTTACCGTGGGAATACCCGAAAATTACATCGTGATTTTCATTGGCGTTGCATTTTAATGAAATCATGATATTTGCCACGATTGTTTTTTTCATGACTCTAAGCCCTGCGGTAGTTATTTCAATATTTTATCCCTATCCCGAGGGAATATTGGAATAAAAAATACCCTAAGCGTTATTCCAGATGTCCAGCTATCTACGTACCTACCAAATTTAATCCACATTTAACCAGCCGTTTTAGTGTGAAGGAATAAGAAACATATACACACACAAACATAATATACACACGTACTAACTTTCGCGTTTATAATATTAGTAAGGTGACAGTATTTATTGCTTCTTTGATTCTATGTTCTGGATTCTATGCCATGAATCTCAAACAAGAGAAATAATAAAACATATGGATATGGAGCAAAGTGACGTATGGAAATGTCAACAATGACTTTTTTTAATTTTCACGACTTCAATAGGTACCTACTTGCAAACAGGAAGGATAGGGTAGTTAGTAACCTATGTTTAGAGCCCAATTATTATGATAATTTATTGCAGATAGTTAATTAATTACAATCACCCTAATTTATTGTTAGGTTAGGTTAATATAGCATCAGGGCCGAAGGTTCAAACTATACAAAAAAAAGGAACTTCGTTGCGAAACTCCGCCAATGCCTGCTCTTTGAATCTGCGTTCTTTTATGAAGCTTAATTCACACAAATTATTATATCTCATTTTGATTCTAATCTTGAAACATTTTTTTTCCCAGTTACACTTTTCTATGCAATTCGTTTCTGAATCAGGAAATTTTACGTTATGATTATTAAAGTTGTGCTGAGTTATTGTTATGCGTAATTATACGAGTATTACCTATGCGTTTTAGCGTTATGCGATTGAATGTAGAACTGCCAGATTCATATCTTACGGCAGAGAAAAATAAAAGGTAAGTAAGTAATATAACACACTAATATATTTAAGTATCAACGCGAAATAATACCGACGTTAAGTTCAGCGTATGCAACGGCAAAAGAAACTTACCTAAATACTTAATACATTGTTCCTCTGTGAAGATATACAAACCTAGTAGGTAATAATTCGCCATCGTGACTTGTCCGTCTTTCACGTCGAAAGGGAGCAACAAATCGACGTGATTTTTGGCATAGAGATAGTTTATGTGCCAGAGAATGACATACTTTTTATCCCGCAAATTGCACAGTTCCCGAGGGGACAGCGCGCAATTCCACGCGAACGAAGCCGCGGACAAAAGCTAGTATGCAATAAAGAGCCTTGCCATCGCTTGTATAAAATAACAAACAATTAGTCAACGTAGACATACGTTTTGATACTCATCACATTAAATTTAAACATTCAATTTGTTACCAAATGAACACTAAAGTTCTACTTAGGCAAAGGCACCGGCTTTGGCCATAAGCCCGTTTTTGGCCAGTTGACATTTGAAGTCATGTATAAAAAGTTATAGTATTAAAATAACACGTTTAGTGAGTTTTCAAAAGTTTATACTGAAACAAATAAATTTTGTAATGATTTATCAGTTACTATAAATTTACTTCAAACGTAAATATATTTAAACAATAATGGCCATAAACGGTACAGTGGCCGCAAACGGTACTTCTGCCTAAATATCCAGTCGAATTGGTCGATTATTTTGAAAATAAAGAAAGGAAGAAAGAAAGAAAGGAAAACATTTATTCGAGATATATTTATAAAGCAGAGAAAAAAGAATCACGGAATTCGAGACAAATTTTATCACGAAAAATAGTCCCAACTCAGCATGATAAATCAATCTTACGGCTTGATAATTAATGAACGTACCATTAAATTATTATTATTTTTAATTTTTATAATTGAATTTTTTTCTATTATTTAGAGATGTACGTATTCCTCCTTTGTGTAAAAAACATACTTTAAAAGCACATAGGATCACGGAGTTAAAAAGAAATTGATTTTAATTTGTTTGTTTAAACTCTTTATTATACAAATAAGAAGAACAAAAAGGTTACAAAAACAATACCTCTCCTTGCAGTCGGGTAAAAAAGTAAAGTGTCAAGTTAACTTTTGAAGATATCCTCCGTAAAAAACGTCTGATTTAACTAAGTCATCAAAACAAAAAGACTATTAAAATTTGCGCCTTTACACCTGGTGTGACGCGGCGTGGTTTTGACGGACTGTGTTTTGTATTGCTTTTAGTTCACATTGTAATTTTATTCATATTAAAATTTGAATGGATTCAAAATTTTGTTCATTTTTAAATTGGAATATTATGTTGTTAATAATAAATACGTAGGACTTTGTTCCAAATGAAATCCAGTAGCTACGACGAAAATACGGCAGTTAATTTGTATTGTTAACTATTACAAGCTACAATCAGTAAACTGTCACCCGGTGATTGTTATGCAAATAGCCATTGTAGCATCCAGTTAATTTGTTGTAAATGCCACCATTAAGTGAAGATTAAATTTGCACAATAAAAGATAATTGCTAATAAGGCAAGTTAATGCTTAGTCAGATAACATTAGGCAAGGAAGACAACATTACGATAGTATCCTAAGTAAGTAGGTACCTGCGTGGAATGTTTTTTACCCCTTTCACGTATCGATGTTGGCAGCAATTCAATATTTTGTATGTACATATATGTGTAATTTCTAGTCTAGAGCAATACTTGTTTTAGTGTTGTTGTTTGTTTTTATGTTAGACCGGGGCAATAGAGTAGGTCAGTAGTTGTGTTATTTTTCCGAACAAAATGAAAATATTTTTCGTAACTGAAAGCAAAATAAAAATCAAATACTTTATGACCTTGTTCCGTAATCGGCTTGGAAACTACCTATAAGGCTATGTTGTTTTTAACTATCGCTACATATTTTTCGTAATTAATAACAACAAGTGCAACCGAAGGAGTGTTTATTCTAGTAGTAATTGGCAATATAATATATTTTTAGATAGGTTTTGAGGAACAGTAACTAGTGTGTCGTGTATAGGGTTAAATTATTAAAAATTCACTTAGAAAGCTACGCTAGTCTACTCCAGATTATTGCTGGCGAATTAATTGTGTCCCAGACTAATGCAAGATTCCTTTGGGATTGGATTACCCACAGACAAAATTTTAGGGCAAAACCAACTTTTTAAGTAGGTAAACAAATGACAATGCCTTCGTTACTTATATTGAATTCATTTAAATAACGATCAAATTCGATCTAGCATGAAATTCACAAACGACTTCCTATTTATTTTTATTTATATATTAAATCGCGGAATAACTATTGTATTTTTCACCTAAGATGAGTTCTGTGACATTTGAAAATTTTCCGAATTACGCATACTATGTTCGCAAAATATATTTTAAAAATAATTTCTATTTTGAAACAAATTAATCAAAAAAAATTAAAACTGTTATTTTTAAAAATATATAGCAATATCAGTGTCTGTTAAATATTTATTTTTTTATATAACGCAATGTGTGAAACGGAACAGAGTAGTGACGTGACACAACATTATCGGCAATTGCAGCGGTTCATTATTCGATAACAGTGAACTTAGATATTTTACATTTTTAAACAAAACTTGCAAAATTTTATAAACGCGGCTATTTGCGACGCGGCCGCAACCATCTTGTGCCTCTTGTGGCCAGTACTTGTCAGTATCATTGTCAGTAAGTACGAGTACGTCTGCCGTGTATACGAGTTGAGTTTCCGTTGCATTTTCTTTGCATTGTATTTGTTATTGTTCATTTCTATTATTATTGTTGTCGACTTGTGTTACTGTTTCTCGTTAAGTTTGTTGTTATTTTTTGGCAAAATGCTGAAACAGTCCAAAAAAGAGTGTTTTGAACACCCAGAGTCGGGAGTTTGTAATTCGTTTGAGGGATTATTTCGAGCGAGAACGAGAGAGTGGCCCGGTGGGCGGAAAACTGGAAAATAAATATATATTTTTTAATATAATGCAACTTTTTCAAAAATAAGTACTAATAACTCTTAGAAAAATCTATGGTTCACTCGATCAATGATACATCTCTAAAACTGTCAAAATCGAAACGTCACAGAACTCATCATAGGTGAAAAATAATATAAGTGAAGCCTTTATCAACAGTATCGAAAATAGAAATTGAGACATGGGGGTGCACAGAAAAACCAGAAAAAGAGATCAGCGCTGGGAATCGAACCCAGGTCCTCAGCAATCCGTGCTGCGTGCTATAACCCCTACACCACCGCTGGACAGGAATCTAGACAAGAATTTTTCTTATGCACACATATCTCAGGTTGCTTTTTTTTCCTTTAACAACAAATTAAAAAGCATTGGAAACTTAAAGAGTGTTGCATCGTAGATAAAATTTTTCACGTTCGTCATGAAAATACTTGAGACATTTACCTGTGGGAAATGTGGGCGCGAACAAACAGTTGCGCTCCCGACTACCTGTCGCCACTGTGCTCTAACTTCGCCACGTAAACATGTATTTTGCGTAAATGCTCGTGTTATTCAGACTCCAAAACTTCATGTACAGTTCAACTCGAAGTAAGAGATAACACTACTGTCACTCGCACAGAAAATAGCATGTTACCAGAATAATTTGGTGCCTTGTTAATCAGGCTCGCCATTGAATATGTACGCTGTATTAAGTGTCAAAGAGCTTCTATAGTAAGGCGGTGAGCCACAAAAGCAAATATTCCGAATAATAATTACTTGCCTTGCCTACCAGATAAACAAATATTCCCGAAACTGCCTCGTCACGCAACCACGCTGACAGTCCAAAATGCTATAAACGTATTTTTCACTTCAATGTGTCAATAGTGACAAGGCCTTTGCAAAATTTGGGAGTTGTCGATATTTTACGAGTATGCAGGCAACCGAGTGACGAGTACATAGCAGCGGTGAACGGGAGGCGCTACGGCCGACGCGCGCTCCGATTGTTGCGGCCGGATGCAACTACCATTTCCGTGTTCAATACCCACCATTCACCTGGCGAGCGTTCAACGCTACTCGTTATCGACCATCCAACCCGGTAATTACCACATTCTCTTGTGCAGACTTCCTGAAAAAATACAATTGTAGACAATTTTCGAGCAAACTGGCTTTGTATCCCACGAGAGATTCCAGGAAGTAGTTAAAGCAGTATCGTTTCGAAAGTAGTTTTTGCCAAAATGTTCCTTTTTACACACAGGCTTTTTACAGTTTAACATAAAGCTAACGTCATGTGCCTGTAATAAATAAAAGTGAAACGTCTGTTACGTTTTACGATGTGAACGTTCAACATACACTAAAAATATTTCGGCTTTGTGCGAGCGAGGATAGTGGCACAATTATTTTTTCGGAGGGCCGGTCAGCCGGCGTCCTCATTTATCTAAACGCTTGCATGCTAGCGTTGGTTGCAACTCGTTGTTTGATTTCTGGCGCGCGTGGTGGCTGCCGCGAAGCTTTTCCGGGCCCGGACCGTGTTCAGAGCTCGCGGCCTTTCGGCATAATTACAGGAATGCATTGTGCGGGGCGGCCGCAGTACGTGCGCCGTTTACTGTAGTAATTTGCGGAAGAGCAATGAACCGTGAAAGCAAAATACAGCTTTTTCCTCGGCCATGTTGCCAAATTGCTTGAGCCTATTTAAAATGAAATTCATTTCATGCAATGCTTTTAAAACGGTGCTTATTTCGTCTTCTCGGGCTTCCTATTATTAATTTAAAACGATTGCGTTACAACAACGTAGCAACGGATACTGATATTTTGCTAGGCACAATTTGTATTGATCTTAAATAATTTTCACTGGAATATATCATTATTACCCACTATTTTTCACTTCTCTGAGGTTCTTAAGATGCCTGTTTCTACGGTTCTGTAGAGGACTACGAGTACAACGGTTCTGTAGGAACAAGAAACCCTTATAATTTTGCTGTTTCCGTTCGTCTGCGGCTTAGCTTAGAGAATGGTAGTGGTAGAAAGCTGTAATTTTGCATAAATATGTAAACTACGCTGACTTTACTAAAAAAATGGAAAATTAAAATTTTGAAGAAATAGACATAGTACGAGTAGTTTCTTAAGGTAGCCGGTAGGTAGGTACCTGTTTGAACCCCCTTACACGTAAAGTAGGGGATGATTTTTTTTTGTTGTCTAAACCCATAGTGTTCAGTAGGTAAGTACGACCCTTTTTCGATTCAAGGAAAATCCATTTGGAAATATCAGACGTGTCCTGCCCTGCATCCCTCCATAAGCTAAACAATCTAAAAAAATATATGATGGCAACTAGTATAATATATCAGTATTATAATGAAAGCTATCTATCTACTACTGACTATTACTATCGCGGCCAAGAGAGTTAACCAGTAACAGTCGATCTCAATTTAATAATGAATATTTGCTGTGTGTCTGTAGATGTGACTGCGCGTAGCCAACACGGCTTGGCCGATTTTATTAATACAGCATATAAGTTGTTTGTGGGTATACCAACCGTCGTGTTCTAATTTAATTGGCAAAAGTTACTTTACCAATGTGTACTGACGGCGGCTCCCCGCGAACTCGGTAGGGAGATGAGCCCGCCACGCCGTAATTTCACATCTTCGCCGCAATTTCGCAATGGTATTATTTCATAGCCTCATAAAACGTCATGCGATTTTCGGATGGGATTGCGGCTAACGCGGCATATCGATTGCAATATTCGCGAAACTAGCGCGAACACCGTCACAGAATGAACCATAAATGCCACTTTATACGTCGTTGCAACTCCGTCACGAGGAAGTTCGCCTTAAAAATACCATTTCACATGAAGGAACAAGAAACAAACAAAAAGTAGGTACCTTGCCTAAAATTTCTATGTTAGTTTAACGATATTCGCTGATAGAATAACATCGAAACAGTTTTTTTTATTGGGAAATATTTGTTAAAATAATGCAAAACTTCTATTATGTTATTTTTTCATTTCATTTTTAGAATAGTAATATTGGTATATTTCTGGTAGGATTTTTCTCCATGTACCTCTATACTCCTCTGTACCTCTGCTTTCTATTTTACGGACTATATACTGGTGATCAATAAAGAGTCAATAATATTGGTTACTTAACTAAAAGGTCGGAACATTCTTCATATTTTACGAAATATTATAACAAAAAATTGAACCGACTACAAAAAACCATAAAAATAATTTTCTACCAGTCTGAAGTCGGTGCTTCAGCACGAGCATGACGAATTTCTGAGATAACAAACATAAAAAAATACAACCGAATAGATAACCTAATAATAATAAATTTTGAAGTCGGTTCAAAAAGTGTGAATGATTCTTGTCTGATGTCTATTTGTTGACTCCTGTCTATTTAATACCATTAAGATTTCGTTAGTTGATTGCTGTTTTTTATGGCAGGGCTTATGCGTAAGACGGATGGCATTACTCTTTATGCCGTTTCCAATTCCTTTCTATCGTTCCGTTTCAGCTTGAGGAAAATTTAAATATTTACAGTCCTAATGGTTATAAAAAGGTTATTAAAGAGTTAATAGCTATTGTTATATTTCTTGGTTATATTTTAACGTTATTTGAAGTTTATGTAAAGACTTTTGTTTTAATTGCGTGCCAATTGTCTGGCTGGAATACTTATATTATTAGTAGCAAATGGGTTTGTTTCTGCTAAAAAACACATTTGTATGAGCAACCATAATAATAGTGACCTTGCACATTTATTTCGGAATGGCATAATAGTCATTAGTTGTTAATCCTGATCTCAGCGACGATGACTTGTAGAAAATTATGGACAAGATTTTGGTTCTGAGTTAGTCTTACTTTTTCGTAATCCTTAGGTACTAACATTACTAAAATGCAAAAATAATTCTGTCGAAAAACAAATTATTCGCAGACGAACTTGCTGTCAAAAGCTAGTTTAGTTAGCATTTACACAAACTAAATGTAAGAACCCACCTATCAGGGTGAAACCTTTGTGCTCCCTACTAAATGTCATGTTGATATTCCACACTTTTGTCAAGGAAATTATAGTGAAATTAATTACTAAAAGTTTCCACCCTGGTACACGAATCAGTTTGATCAACTGTACCGATCTGACATGCACTTATCAGTAGCAACTCTATTCGCCTAACTACACCCTGCCAGCTATTAGGGTGGGTCCACATTTGTATAATTTTGGTGTATCTTATCTCCATCATGTATTATCGACGAATAACTATCATAATCGTTCTTTTAGACGCGAAAAGATACATGATTAAGCGTCACACCGTATCTGATACGTCGCACATATTAGAGCGCTTAACGACCAGCGAGTTAAATATGATATCAAAGTGAGCGTCATAGCACTAACGATAAAATATGCTCGATAGGATACGCCTGATCTGGATACGCTAAAATGACCAAAGTTAAACCTACTACATCAATCTCAAAACACTTTGATAGAGCACTCAGTCCAACTCGCTTGAAGTGATTGTGACTGACCAGTGATGCATTTATCAGACTACAAATAAACGTATCCGTTGATCAGATAAAGATAACTGACTCATGAATACTGGAGTACTAATTAAAGTAATGTGCCAAAAGGCACTCAACCGAAACGCTATTAACCGCCTGTTCCCTTGAGAATATCTTACCGAAATTGATTTCTAACGATGAAACACATCACTCTTACAAGCTTTTATTTATCAAGTTATAATTATGTTTAGTCATCATAGTTTTAGTCATTTTTAGTTTTGTTAGTACATAGGTAAATAATGTAACAAATACACTAATTTTTTACCGGTAGTTTTTATTGCACAATTTTTTATTACCGAACGCGAAATCATAGGTTAGTAGGAATCATATTGGTATAATATGGCTGTTATTATTTATAAGTTATGGCTGTAAATGGAGACGTTTATTACTCCGTTAGATTTGTAATGAAATTGACGAATTCTATTGTTTATTTAATTAAAAGGATACCCAGTGTAAACCACGGTCGAACAATTATACTGATTCTCTAATTAAGTTTCTGTTGGTGACAGTACTCACAGAACCGATTGTGACACAGTACAACACAAAACAAAGCGCTGGCTGCGATATATTTTGATAATTCCAATTCGATTCTGTGCGATGATAACCGGATCGGCTGGCTCAGGTGAATGGCTGATCCTAGTATCTAGTAAAAGGTAAACGAAATCATGCTGTAAATAATGTTCCAAATCTTGATTGAGACGATTTCCTTACAAAAAGGTGTGAAAACTCATACTCAGCAATAACTTGTGCCGTAGAAAATATTGTAGGAGTCATCATTCTATTACACATTTTTTTTTTTTAGTTTTAGTTTATACCGAAAACAGCCAAGTCATATTTTAGGCAGATTTTAACCGATGTTTACGCTTCTTATTACATCTATCCCCTAAGCTTTGCGTGACTGCACTTTGAATCAATTTTGATAAAAAACTTTCACAAGGGACGGTTATGATTAACAATGAATTACTTATTTCAGATTTATTTTACCAACTTGTACCTACACAGTAATTCGTCAGTGTAAAAAATAATTTTAACATTCTGACGCCCGGAGTCCTAAAGGACTTATTGTAATTTGGATATTAAATTCTATCATGAATGACATAAAGTTTGATGTTCATAAATCAAAAATTTTACTTGGACGTCAGGAGGATCAGTCATTCATTATTAATTAAAAATAAATGTATATCATCTCATCATTCATCCTCTTCAGCTACCTTGCCACTACAAATAGATTCAAATAGGGTTGAAGTGATACTTAAACTGCATCATAACTTTAACAGTCTGTTCTTTGAATTACTACATATATTACGTCACATTTAAGTTACAAGCATGTTAGTTGTAACTTAGATGTGACGTAAAGTGCAAAGCTAAATGTGTTGTTGCTGTGAAAATGAAAATACGAAAGCTTGGCAACGTTGGTTAGCAATTTTTTCCCTTATTTATATAAACAAACAAATTAAGAAACATCTAAACTTTTACATTTATAATAATTAAAATAGTAAGAATTATATAATAATTATGTTATTATTCTTATTGGATTATATTTGTAAGAAGTAGAATATCTTGGATGTTTGTGTTCACTGACTTATAATGACTTCAAATCGACTGTAAGAAATATGACTATAAGAAATATCAGAAAGCTGACAAACGGATAAGTAATACTTTTCGGGTTCATTGGTTGCTGACACTGACGAAGGGTTGTTTTCTGAAGCGGAAACCCGTCAGTGTCAAATCTCAAAAGCCAGTTATCGTGACCCATTAACACCGACAGAACACCTCTACGAGTACCGCGCTGTAATCGCATTATGTCACTTCAAACTTCTAAAATATCAGCAGTTTCCTGTATTTATTTAATAAGTTATAAGTCGCAGAATAGCTTTTGTTGAAGTTGCACTTTTGTGGCAGTGTAATACATAAAGTAAATACGCGTACAGTCACAACTTGAGATCGTTGCGCCACTTGCCACTGTTCGTACTTTGACCGTAAATGCTAATCGGGTTTACTAGTAACAATCCTTATTACGATTATTTATCTATTACTGGACAACAATCCTGTGAGTGACTTCCTTCTAAAAGCTTTAATTTAAAATGCCGTGTTTGGGTGAATCTTGGAACTGAATTTTGACTCACTTGCTGCAGTGGTTGGATGGACTCGAGGTACAATCTATAAAACTCCGATGACGGTGCAAATACAGTCAATAAAGAGTAGGTACAGTCACTAAAAAACTTGTATGAAAAATGAAAAGTTAAACAAACAAAATTATATGCATTTGACGCAGGCCGGACTCATGCCATCGACGTCACAGTTAGTAATGTTTCCTGGCAATATTTTTTTAGTCGATGGTTTTTGCGGAAGAGTTTTTTACAAAACAAAACTAGTAACAGCGATATGAACAATGCCATAAACAATTCAAATGATGCGTACAATAGGTATTTGTGCTTGGGTTTTTAGGATGTGTGTAATGTGCAAATACCTACGAGTAATTTATTTTATCGTACATACGACGTAGGAGATCAGTCTTCCTCTCACATTTAAATTAAAAAAGAGGTTAGTTCCGAATTCGAATAAGTATCTGTGAATTACACATTTTTATTCTCATTCGTCGCAATCGCGATGTTGTATCTCGCTGGCGTGTCGACGCGCCTCGCGCGCCGCAATTCCCTCGTCAAGAAACATTGCAATTTTCCTCTTGAAACATTTCTCTTTTGTGTCGTCTCGTTTTATTAATTATATTAATATTACAGACGACCCTGTGGATGTATTTATCAAACTAATTACGCTATGATTAGCTTCTGACTTTTAAGTACATTTATTATTAACACGATATTTCAACGGTTAATTGTATCTAAGATTCAAAGTACAAGTCTGCTGTATATATCAAGAGCCACTGTTATTTTTCTGTATAAATTCTTGGATTTACTGTGGGAGTGGAGAGTTGTTGCAACGTTAATCGCTGAGGCAACGTAAGTACAGATGACAAAACGTACAGTCAGAAAAAGAAACTTGTATTAAAAATATTTTTAATCTAAAATTTATTTAAAGTTTAGAGACATTGACTTGACCAAAATTAAAATGTACCACAATCGAGTATGGAAAGTAAATCTCTGAAGTCAGTTTCCATTAGCCACAAAGCGAATTGGTTCTGCATGCAGGGAAAATGTTGAGTGTTTTGAGCCGCATCTGGCCTTATGGAGGCACTTAGTTCCGCACACTGATTCCGTACGTCGCGTGATGGTGCTGTCAAGGTTGAAAAGTCGGTAACTCACCCAAATCTTACCTTCAACGCGCTCATTTTTTAATCCTCTAACATTTTGTACTGCTTTACAATTTATAGAAAAGTCTTACCTTTCGCAACGATTGTAATTGTAATATTTATTTGATATCCTTACGTTACCACGCAATCGAAGCATAAAAATATTACATCGAAGTGAACCGAGATCAAAGACGTATATTCCATTTATACATTAGATGTCGTAAAGGAACGGTGAGTCGGATTGAGAAGGATTTTATTGGATCAGTCTGCTGTGGAGCAGAAACCAGTAGCTGGCGAACAAGCAGAGTTAAGTTTTGGTGCTATTGTGTTGTGTTCACTCGCTGGGGAAGTTAATATGGAACGTTTGACGCATTTGGCTAGCTTATTGGTTCCTTGCCTAATTTTGCATTCTTTCGTGACTGTTCTTACGCTTGACTTACTTTTTCAAGTAAAGCTCAAACTATAAAAAAAGAAAAATTTGTACGTTTTCACGAATTTAATTAAAATGTATTGTGTAATTCTGGAACCCTATTTTCTATTTTATGTATAAAAAGGGGTTTAAGTCGAAATTAGCTGTTCAACTTCTGCAGAATTAACCTCTTTTTCACTAGTGCCCTAGAATTTTAGGTTAGTATCCATACTAATATTATAAATGCGAAAGTGTGTTTGAATGTTTGTGTGTTTGTCCGTCTTTCACGCCGTAACGGAGCGACGGATCAACATGATTTTTGGCATAGAGATAGTTTATGGGCCCGAGAGTGACATAGGCTACTTTATATCCCGGAAAAATGCGATGTTCCGAGGGAACAGCGCGCGATAACCGAATACCACGCGGGCGGAGCCGTGGGCAAAAGCTAGTACTTACTTATGTTTCAAAGCAAAATGAGGATATTCTGTTTCAAAAAGAATATTGTTGCCTAACAATTTAGCCTGTAAAACTGTAAGCGATGAAAGTTAGTGTCCGGTTTAAAATGAGAGCGAGGCTGAAGCTGACTCGGTACATATTTTCATCCGGTTTTTGCCCAATTAAGTCAACATACTAAGATTACGATTTGGAGTCTTTTTGTATTTTTTTATTTCAACTCCAAATTTTTGTTTCTTTTACGGTCATCCCGTGAAAGTTTATATAAATTTCACACGAAAACACAAGCCGAAACATGAATGCACAGAAATACCAGAAAAAATAGACCAGCGCTGGGAATCGAACCCAGGTCCTCAGCATTCCGTGCTGCGTGCTATTCCCCTACACCACCACTGGACAGGAGACTAGACACGAATTTTTCCTATGCACCCATATCTCAACTTGGATTCTTTTTCTATTAGTCACTTTAGCAGCGACACTAACGCCATCTATGATCTACGTTCTCAACGAGAAACATTTTTCACTCCCATCGAAACTATCCGTTCACCAGGGACAAGAGATGTCGCTATTAAGCAATCAAATCAAGATTACGATTTGGAGTCTTTTTGTATTTTTTTATTTCAACTCCAAATTTTTGTTTCTTTTACGGTCATCCCGTGAAAGTTTATATAAATTTCACACGAAAACACAAGCCGAAACATGAATGCACAGAAATACCAGAAAAAATAGACCAGCGCTGGGAATCGAACCCAGGTCCTCAGCATTCCGTGCTGCGTGCTATTCCCCTACACCACCACTGGACAGGAGACTAGACACGAATTTTTCCTATGCACCCATATCTCAACTTGGATTCTTTTTCTATTAGTCACTTTAGCAGCGACACTAACGCCATCTATGATCTACGTTCTCAACGAGAAACATTTTTCACTCCCATCGAAACTATCCGTTCACCAGGGACAAGAGATGTCGCTATTAAGCAATCAAATCAAGATTACGATTTGGAGTCTTTTTGTATTTTTTTATTTCAACTCCAAATTTTTGTTTCTTTTACGGTCATCCCGTGAAAGTTTATATAAATTTCACACGAAAACACAAGCCGAAACATGAATGCACAGAAATACCAGAAAAAATAGACCAGCGCTGGGAATCGAACCCAGGTCCTCAGCATTCCGTGCTGCGTGCTATTCCCCTACACCACCACTGGACAGGAGACTAGACACGAATTTTTCCTATGCACCCATATCTCAACTTGGATTCTTTTTCTATTAGTCACTTTAGCAGCGACACTAACGCCATCTATGATCTACGTTCTCAACGAGAAACATTTTTCACTCCCATCGAAACTATCCGTTCACCAGGGACAAGAGATGTCGCTATTAAGCAATCAAATCAAGATTACGATTTGGAGTCTAGATAGTCTAGTTAGATTTGGTAGTTTCGATGGGAGTGAAAAATGTTTCTCGTTGAGAACGTAGATCATAGATGGCGTTAGTGTCGCTGCTAAAGTGACTAATAGAAAAAGAATCCAAGTTGAGATATGGGTGCATAGGAAAAATTCGTGTCTAGTCTCCTGTCCAGTGGTGGTGTAGGGGAATAGCACGCAGCACGGAATGCTGAGGACCTGGGTTCGATTCCCAGCGCTGGTCTATTTTTTCTGGTATTTCTGTGCATTCATGTTTCGGCTTGTGTTTTCGTGTGAAATTTATATAAACTTTCACGGGATGACCGTAAAAGAAACAAAATTTGGAGTTGAAATAAAAAAATACAAAAAGACTCCAAATCGTAATCTTGATTTGATTGCTTAATAGCGACATCTCTTGTCCCTGGTGAACGGATAGTTTCGATGGGAGTGAAAAATGTTTCTCGTTGAGAACGTAGATCATAGATGGCGTTAGTGTCGCTGCTAAAGTGACTAATAGAAAAAGAATCCAAGTTGAGATATGGGTGCATAGGAAAAATTCGTGTCTAGTCTCCTGTCCAGTGGTGGTGTAGGGGAATAGCACGCAGCACGGAATGCTGAGGACCTGGGTTCGATTCCCAGCGCTGGTCTATTTTTTCTGGTATTTCTGTGCATTCATGTTTCGGCTTGTGTTTTCGTGTGAAATTTATGTCAACATACTACACCTACCTACGCAGTGTTTCTATATTTTCGTTAACTTCGACAGATAGCTCAGTTTATTTGTAATACCTACCTGGTAATTAACTTTTTGGGCAAACAGTTTCTTTTTCCAAAAAAAAATTTTTTTTTCATACGTGAAATCTTCACAATCGTGTTAAATGTCAAGTTGCAAACATCACACTTAACAAGTGACATTGTCGTGACACATAAGAGACACGTAAAAAAGGCACTCTTTTAACGTTATTGGTTAAATTGGTAAATTAAAAATACTTTAGTTGGGGCCTTTAAGTTTAAATTGAGACTATTTTCTGCACATAAATTATTAAGTAGGTACATATCTAATTCTTGATTATCATTCAAATAGTAAGATAACTCAGTGAGCCTGAAATGTAATCTGCTATATGGTACAGGTTTCATGACAAGAACAAAAGTCGAGGGTTTTATTTGGGGGGTTGCAACCAAGGTATTACGACACTGTTTACGAGCAAGGTATTTGAAAAAAAATATGATAATAGTAGGCTAGTAAAGTAACATTAATAGACAAAGCAGAGGCCACGTAAGTCTGTACACGATAAAATCTCACCATGCATAATCTGGCGTTACTTTACAATGAATGCTAATTTTCAAGCAGCACTATTTCTAAGTAATTAGTGGCTATAAAGCTACATAAATAAAAATACAATCATACTAAAATGTTATAACGTCTGTGAGTTTTAGCTTTATCTATTTCACTGTGCCTAAATTATTTTGAACAACGTTTTTTAATATTCACTCGTTTCCAATTTCAATTCCAGAAATTTTATTTATATTTTCACAAGCTGTTTTAAGCTCATCAGGATATCATCTTTCCAAAGAAAAAATCATGATATAACTTTTTTGTACTTGGGGGAGTCGGGAAAACTTTTTAATCCAAGCACCAAAAGTGGTTTTTAGACGGGAGGCATTTTTCTGTCAAAAAGGCAAACCCACCAAAGTTAAAACACTTTCAAACTACCTCAATTTGAAGTCAATTCAAAAATGTTAACTATTTGTGAAAAGACAATGTATCTACCTAATAAGCCATATAGTTGATTGTCAGATTCCAAAAATACATACATATGTATTTTTTACATAATAACCTAGCAAACACCGCCACAAGACGTTGTTCAAAATAATTTATGCACTGTGAAATTTATAATAATAATAAAGTTTTATTTGCAGGTGGTGATACCCATATTTTAAAAGCACAAAATGACTTATACTAATCTAAAACTGAACATTTTGCTAAAAATAATACAAAAAAAATTATGAAGCTGAAACTTTTTATTATGATATATTTTTACTATGTAGTTTCAAAACCACTAAGTAGGTACTTAAAAATTGCTGCTTGAAAATTATCATTCATTGTAAACTAACACAGATCATGCATGACAATTTTATCGTGTACAGACTTTATCTTCATTTCAAATTTACAAAAATCAAAAATAACACGTTCTATCTACGTACAAGGGTGACTAATAATCTTTATGCTGGGCTTTGAACTGTATAAGAATACCCAAATTACAAAAAAAAATGCACTTACCGTTTTATCATTCCTTTTGCTTTTTCAAGGTTGCGGAGAGGGATCGATTTCAGAGACATGAAGCTCATTATTACTTTCATCAACATAGATTAATGTAGCACTATTAGAGTTAATGAGGCACAGGCTGCGCACATTTGCCTTGCGGCTCCCTCCGTTTAATTCGCTACAAATACATCCATCAGTTTCTCTAGATACGCTGTACGGCGCCATTTACTCGACAATTATTCGCTAATGATATCGTTACATTGTTTACAAACTATTCCTTGGCTTCGTGATTGTATCAAATCGATTTAGTTTGCGGGGTACGTAAGTTGAAAGATATTTCAATCTGTATCAAAAGGTTAGCTGAAATGTTTAGAAAATCTTTTCTTTTTTTTGTATAAATTAATTGCATTAAATACCATTGTTTTCTTTAACATTCATCGGGTCATTAGGGATATACAAAAAAAAAAAACACCAAGTTGGAAATAATTGCTACAAAACTTTTTCGTTTTAATGGCTTAATTTGGTGCCCAATACGACTATCCTAGGTTTTCCTCATCACCTGAGTTGTGTGGAGTATACACCTCAAAAGGGCTGTGGTGGGAGGTAGAAATGCACTCCAAAAGGGCTAAGTAATAAATATTAATGGCTCCGTTGCTGTAAAAATCATGTATTTCTCTCTCTTTACGTGATTATTACGTAGGTAATGTCAATAATTACCAGGCTTTAGATTAACATCCCCACTGTTTTGTATCTAATCCAAAGTAAACACTTCTTAAATTTAAGCGAGAATTTATAAATACCTACGACATAAATCGGGACCAGAGTTCTTTCAAGCGGAGGTAAGTCGATTGCTTCCAAACAACAATCCGGACAAAACTTTGCTAAAAACAAAAGAACATCAAGTTAGCCATTTGTACGTTCTTTATATTATTATGCAGCGAAAATAAAGTTTGAATTTAATCACAACAAGATAACATTAGATGTACCTATTAATCGATTGAGAATTATGCGTTTTGTCTTGATTAATATTAAAAAGAAATAATTAAATGTAATGCTTATGGGTAGAATATCCTGAAGCAAGAGCAGATGCAACTTGCTGTTATCGTGCTAACGAATTTGTCAGCACGATAGCTAACTTTTCAGCGGCTGAAGTAAAAACTACTGAGCTAGTTGTTTTTTTAACACCTAACCGCTTTCTCTTAGGTATACTATTGCACACATGCACCAGTTTCGTTGTGATATTTGCTATTACCACAGTCACTCACTTTGGATTGAATATACTTTAATACTGAATGGAAGCTAGTACTCGTATGTTAATTTATGTATATCAAGTATGTTTAGAAAAGGTTTTGATCACTTCAGATTATTTATTTGATTACGCAAACCTTTGGTTTTTCTTGGAAATATTTTCAGTTCTTATTGTACGGATGTATGTGTCCGTCTTGCGATAAAAGGAAAGGCTTTTTGTATCATAATGCCGACTAATGAGGTTCTTTATTTCTTCTCCAAGTTTGCAAAAAAGTCACCAAGTTACAAAATTATCGATTGTCATGTTTTTGTATTGTCTTCTTAATTAGTTGTAGGTACATTATTAAATAGTTCTGATCGATTTTGTTGTTATTGCATATATTGTTTAGCCATTGCTACCTCAGGGATCTCTTTTGCAATAGTAACCCCAGGAAACGGACACCAAAATGGTTTAGTCTATCGTGGTCATTACTAATTTTATGATTTAATTTCGGATTTTGTTCCGCCTACCTTGGTTTTAGAGAAGCTTGGTTTTAGGGTCGTCTCGTGCTCATGGCGCATGCAACTATGCCAAAATATCGAGCTTCTCTAAAATCAACGTACATGGCACAAAACCCAAAAATTTAAATCATAAAACTGACTCCAACTTTTTTTTAATTCATATTATTTAGTAAAAAACTATTTTCGTACGTATGGTACGTAGCAATCACTTGGACATGGTTTATATGAAAGATGCCATCTGCAACTGGAGTATCATTATATTATTATAGGTACAGTAAGTTTTTGTAAATTGCAACGAATAATTTCTTAATTGTTAAAGTTTTTAAAGTACCTACCTCATTCAATTTGTATGTATAGTACATAATTAAACTATTTACAAACGTAAATAAGGGTGTTAATGCCGTAGTCGGAGCGAAGGAAGCGTCTCCCCGAAGCCCACTGTAGCGAGAAACGCCGGCTTGTATCTAAATGACAAGAGACAAAGATTCTAATTTGAGAAAAAGAAGCAACTAAATTCCAAGAATAAAGCTGGAAGATTATAATAAAACTTTGTTAATATTACTCCTTGTGAAGACACGGTGACATCGCCGCCAGGTGTCGACTGCGTCAAACGTGCCTTTAATCAATTCCGACTCCATGATACGATAGGATATTACGATAACGATAAGACTACTTTTACATAGGTACGACAAAAAATAATGTCGCTTAAGTCGTAATATTTAATGATTAGCAGTTTTTACTGCGCGTTTACGACCTCTACAAAACGGTTCATTATAATAATATTCATACCGTACAGTTTACCATTAGCGTGTCATTTAAATTCGCAACGAGCGTAGATTGAAACATTCCGTTCATTACTGTTCGCTTCAAGGAACAAGTATCTACAGTGAACCGCTTTATCCGTCTATCTGACATAGTTTTCCGAAAATGTTGTGGCTTGAGGTTATTGAAAAATAAATGCAACCAGGTCGTGTCTGATTTTAAATTACAAACAAATACATTTTCTTAGTTTTCTCTATAGTTGGTCGTTTTATAAATACAGTGTAATAAATCTTCAATAAATACAGTTTCGCTCCGTTAATATTGAAAAATAATATGAAGGATCTCTAAATGCGAAAAGTCAGTTTTTTTCATAAGTGTCTCGTTAGGCGAGATCGGCGGGGTGCGGCGCGGCGCGGGCGCGCAATATCCTCGCATACTTCACTTGGCCTTTATTCCCACATATTAAATTATCGCCAAATGTTGCGTCCCTGATTTATTCCCACACGTCTCCGCTCGTCCAATTTCAATATTACATTAGGATGTCTTGTCGAAATTGGGCTGCTACGTTTATACTAAATGTCCATTTAAGTGAACCATAAACGATTACACTAACGACAAAATTGATGTTAGTTTTGCTAAGCGATAAATGTTACTTCCGTGATGTGTGCGAAAATACCCTTCGACGCTCTATTATTGTAGGTAAATTATTGTTAGTATATTAACTTTTTCTACGTGGTACGGGAACTTTGCACTTTACCGGAATAAAAGTCTAGATAGTATCTAGATATTGTTGGTATCGATTAGGTAACTCTTTATTTTAACTAGCCGTTACCCGCGACTCCGTCCGGACAGAATTCGCTTATCGCTATTTCGCGGGAACTATACAATTTTCCGAGATACGTAAAAACGATTCTATGTCCTTCTCCGGGACTCAAACTAGATATGTGTATACCGAATTTCATCTAACCGGGTCAGTAGTTTAGACGTGATGAAGTAACAAAGAAACAGATTTACTTACATACATTCACATTTATAATATTAGTGGGATATCGGTTCAGTTCTTCTAGAGATAACCCCCGACTTAGAAACAAACTAGCTTTTGCCCGCGGCGTGGTATTCGGTTATCGCGCGCTGTTCCCTCGGGAACTGTGCATTTTTCCGGGATAAAAAGTACCTAGCCTATGTCAGTCTCGGGCCCATAAACTATCTCTATGCCAAAAATCACGTCGATCCATTGCTCCGTTACGGCGTGAAAGACGCACAAACACACAAACATACACTTTCGCATTTATAATATTAGTAAGGATAATCAAACACAAACTACCTTTCCTTACATTACCTATAGGTAATATAGATCAGAAGGCATAGATAGTATGGATATACCGTGGGTTTTTTTTTATTCGACTGGATGGCAAACGAGCAAGTGGGTCTCCTGATGGTAAGAGATCTCCACCGCCCATAAACATCTGCAACACCACGGGTATTGAAGATGCGTTGCCAACCTAGAGGCCTAAGATGGGATACCTCAAGGGCCAGTAATTTCACCGGCTGTCTTACTACTCTCCACGCCGAAACACAACAGTGCAAGGGTATTATCATAGACGAAATATAATAAGACTGACAATTTCCATACTAAAAAAACGTTCACCGGAACAAAGCCAAAATCCATACATAAATACGTACATATGTAGGTATTTAAGCATTCGTAATAATCTAATTGTATCCACATCCATGCTAATATTCGGGATAACAAGATTAATTAGTAATGCGGTTATCTTTAATTAAATTAGATTAAACTAGTGTTTACCCGCGGCTTTGCACACGTAAATCATTAGATCCTGCAGCTGAATTAAAAAAAAAATAACTGTTTATTTCTCTGAAAATTATTTTTATTCTAATTACATTCTAATTAAACGCTGCTTTGCTAACATTCTGCGTGTATGCATTTGATCCAAACAACTAAATTTACTCATTATTATTGTAATTCTATTTATATACATATATATTTATGCATACTACTATGACGATCCCGAGTGGAGAACCTGTTTGAAATTGTAATTGTTTTATTGCTTTTTATTTTCAATTGTAACATTTTGTGACATTTTAATCTTTTGTGTATTCTTGACAATTTCAGTATAAATTCTCATAACTTTGACATGTACAAATTATGATGTATTTTATACTGAGTTAATAAATAATGTAATCTAATCTCAAATGAAGCTTACTTTGTAAACAATATTAAAATCTCTATATCATATAATCACGGTTTCAATGATATTTTTATTTCAAAGCGCTCTTTAAACACGGGTGCCTTTTTAGTTTGCTCACACGTTCTAAACAGTTACGCATACTTATATTTTTAACACATAAGTACGCTTAGCGTGTAAACGCTCCTGTTAACATAATTTATTAACGCTTCCACTAAGAGAAATTAATGACGGAGAGCTAGGCGGCATTAACGTTTGATCTTGTCTAATGAGTGCGGCGTCGAGTGTATGTATCACTTAAGCCTAAGAAAACCACAAGCTGCGCTATGTATCACTTAAGCATTTTTCATTTACATAATCCATCTTTTAGGTTACCTACACTGTCTTTTGTTCGTGTATTTGTAAGACTAATATGAAGAGTCATAGATGTTATCTATATCACGTTTGTACTGTAGATATTAAGATCTTACTTCGAGATCTTCGAAAGCTTCGTCCCGGAAAGATGAAGGTAACATAAGTTTTTGACAGTTCTGAAACTAGCAAACACGTGTAAGTACCCATAACACAAAGTCTGCTAAGATTTTTAATACTCGTATCTTTATAACGATATCATTAAGTACTAGATTTAATCCAAGCGGTAAAATGTTTGTGAAAATATCTTATGAAAAGAATTGACGAAAAATAGAGAATCCCTGCTCATCAGTTTGATTGATTTAACTATTAAAAGCCTGTAAATGGGTGAAATAAAAAGGTTTTTAATGTTATTTCTCAAAAGAAAAATGTTTTGAAAAGGCCAACCGTCTTATTTGAGCCAAATTTAATTGTAAGTTTATAGATTGATTTACTTGCCTACTTTATCTGAAATCAGTTAATCAATTTTGTATAGTATATGTATATACAACGCGATGACTTAAATAAAAAGTTGTTAGGGTTCCTTGTCTCAAGATCTCAATCCAACTCGCTCTTGACTTTTTTAAATTCAATTTAAATCTGGCCTGCCTGGTCGTTATTTGACAAGTTTTTAATCTCGTCGTTAATGAACAAGGAGACGAGAGTATTTCATTAAAGTTGGGCTATGTCCAAGGGTAAGACCACTGACACAATTAACTACTTAGCGTCGTCGCACGAACCTACGGGCTGCGTGGCTGTAGGTACCGCAGTAAAGTCAACAGAGCGGTGTGGTCATCACAGCTAAAACAACTATATGTGTCGTTCAAAACAAGCAGGATGTATGCCGTATGTGTGATTAATTTAATACTTCTCGAGAACAGAAGAGAGCAAGACAGTCGTTAATATTCGTGCTGACCACTCTGCTGCCGGCTTATCCGTGTGGCCACCGAGACCGACTTTAGGAGCTTCTTGTTTCAGCGACAGACGAGCCAATCCCATTTTCTATTCGAAACCGAAAATCCCGTTGGCAATGCACGAGAGCCATTTATTCGCGCTACTGACTGACACTCGGAACATGCCCGACGTACATTGTATCCCGGCTGACATCATCCGCCAACACTGCAAACATATACACCTCTATAGACACGGTGCAGTGTATTTGACTCGATCCGTTACCCCCAACAACTATGTAAAATGATGTCCGTTCCAAAAGTGACAGGATTACTGAAAGCTGCACCTGTACAAATTCACTTGTTTTGAATTGTTAGGCCCGTAAAGGCTTCATCAGCGGCTCTACGTATATAAATTATTCCAAGTTACCTACCTATTCTTCAAGTGCTTTAATTATTTTAAAACGTCCAAAATTGTCTTGCGGTTCTCTTAGCATACATTTTCAGGCACGTGTATTTATTTTCTGCCAATATCAATTCCAAGGCAGATAATGAATCTTTTACACTCTTTTGAGTATTTTTTTCATCATCCTTTCAATATCTTAGTTTTAAAAGGCTTTCCAGAGTAAATTGATTGCTATAATTGTATTGAAAAATTCATTTCTTTAAAATTCTTTCAGCAAGTAATCTTCAGTTTAGTACTCTCTGTCTTCATATATTACTTTTTTTTAATTTTCAAATTTATTGATCACATAGAGGGGGGAGGTGTGTGCTTTTTTGTAAATCTAAAATGAACTGTTCACATATTTAGTGCAGGTCCGGTAGCTTGATACCCAGCCCGGGTCTTCGGGGCATCAATAGATCAAGTTTTATGTGTGACAAATAGTCTCGTGTTAGACGAAATTGCTTTCCGATCCACTCCGACAAATAATGTCAGGCCACTGACGCGTGACCTTAGTCGTTTTCGTGACGATCACAATTTGCCTATACACCGAGTTCGGGTCGGGCTAGGGTCTTATTTTGTATATGCGATTGGCGCTTGGCGTATGTATTCGGTCTTTTATTTGCTACGCCCTCCGACGAGGTACTTAGACGGTTGAATGGGGAAATAGTTTTTCGCTTCGAGAAGTATTGAAACATCGTAACATATAACTAAAAGTTGGCATCTACACTATGCCACATACGTCCCCTATGTGAAAAAAATGGAAATTAAGTCGCAGAAAGTCTTTTGTCACTCGTTGTGGCTCGTAAACTTTGTCATTGTTGCTGAGCGTGGGCGACCTAAACTACTTTTACAGGATCTTTGGTAATTCGAGCTATTACTATGGAGGTTAGGTAATTACTAGAGCTAGATTGTAATAATTTGGGTCCGGTCAACTAGGGATCTACTCATAAATTGAGTGAAAAATCGTTTCTCCACCTAAACCTCCACCTTGTTGGTAATTATGCTAAACAATTTCAGTTTGTACATTAAAAAAGCATTTTCTGATATGAATAAATAACTCCGTTGAATAAAACCATGACCCTCCTTCGGGCTGTTGGGTAAAAAACAAGAAAAAAAACATAATGTAAAAATAAGCGGTTATTAAATCATAAGTAAATTATTTAAATATCTGTAGATTTTATTTCAAAAGGTAATTGAAATAATTTCATTATAACAATAAGCTTTTCAAAACTGGTCTGGTCTGGTCTAAAATTAATGCAAATTAACTTTAGTATAATAACTCCCTCAAAGAAATAGGTCGACCAACCAATCAACCTGTAATAGTTCTCATCGGACTTGAGAGATTTTCTTTAACCTAAAAAAAAGTTAAAGAACGGGGGGAATTAGGGATAATTATCTATAAGTTCTTATGTTTGATGGAAGAAGATGTTTTTATGTTGTTAGTTATCCAATCCGAGAATATTTGGGATATTGGTTTATGGACTTACTTACTTATCAGTGATTGTATTATTCCATGAAATAATTTTACGTGGCGTAATTAAATTGCGTCTGACTTAATCCAAACCTGCTGAAAACTAGCACATACCTACTTTTCTAGGGAGTGTTTGTGTACATATAATGCTCGTAAAATATTAGCTTGGTGTTACATGTATATTTGCAAACATATTTGCAAACGAGTTACATAGTTGAGTGGAGACCGCGTCTTGGCAAACGTAGTGTAGGGCGCCCTCCAGCCCGCAGGGCTACTACGAAACTCGAACCTCGAAGTTCGTGTCGTGCGGTACCTCTGACACTTATACTATTTAATACAAGAGCGAGAGGGACGGTACGATGCGAAATTCGAGTTTCGTAGTAGCCCTGCATGTGGAGTGACGATTTGCGAAAGGCTGCTGGTAGAAGCTGGATACTAGATGCTAGAGAGCTGGATACTGCTGGATACGGCTAGAGCCGAGGACAGGGCGCAATGGCGCTTTTTGGGTGAGGCCTATGTCCAGCAGTGGACTGCTATAGGCTCATGATGATGATGTATATTTGCAGGTACCAATTAGTGTGCGATAGCAAATCAATAAAAATATATTATTGACTAGCTTTTGCCCGCGGCTTCACACGCGTGGAATTCGGTTATCGCGCGCTGTTCTGTCGGGAATTGTGCATTTTCCGGGATTAAAAGTAGCATATGCCCCATAAACTATCTCTATGCCAAAAATCACGTCGATCCGTCGCTCCGTTTTGACGTGAAAGACGGACAAACATAGGTACACACAAACACACACTTTCGCATTTATAATATTAAGTATGGATACGGATTTAAACATTCCTTTTCCATTTTCTTATTAATTTGATATTTTCGTCTGCGCGTTTCACTGTATTGTTTCAAAAGTTATTGGATTTGAAGGTTTCACTCTTGACTTTTCTTTTTCCGCTCGTTGCTCGTACTCTGAGAGTGAAAGGTATTAGGGCGAATTTTAATTACGAGTGCCGCCTGACGTTGACTCGGCCAGCTTGATTTTCCGACAAAAGTCCCGCAACTTACCTTTAAATTAGATCGTCTTTCGGTCGACGAGGAATACGAGTGGGTATAATAATACAATGCGGTCGGTGGGCCGCTCACTGAATTACACTGGTGCGTTGTGTGCCCATTGTGCGCGAGCGAGGCGGGGATAATATACAAATCTTTAATTCAAGTGCCCTGGCCCCCGAACACGGCAAGAAAATAGCACTGAACTGCAGCGGACTCATTGTACGGCTTTCAATAGGGTTTTGACGAATCCGCAGAGGACTAGAAACCGCGGATAATGTATGTATTGTACTGTCCCAAAGAGACTTTGGACATGCTGAAAGCTATATGAAACTTTGCATTCAGATTTGTTGTATTACAGTAATGTGCTCTTTGGTTTCGTTGAGATCAATTTAAATAAATTGTATGTTTCTTAGTTACTCTCCGTAAAATTAAGATTCGTGAAATTTCAATCAGTGTGACCGAGATGGACGAAGGAAGAGTTACTACTAACTAATAGCTGTATTGATAAAATGGGGTTGAGGCGATTGTTTTTGTTATCCTGATCAACGTTTATTGCCTTATCTGTATGCGGGACCAATCCGAAAAGGTTCCCCGATATACAATAAAATTTCATTTCTTTTCAAGAAGAATGACCAGGCCCGATAACAATTTACGCATTGCTATCATAAATCTGTAGCGATTCTCTGGTACCTACAACATTGACCGAGCAACGTTACCGTACCTAATTATCGGCATCTTATGTTTTGCAGATAGTTCACATATATATTTATTTTTTATAATAGGAACACATAATACATATATACCTATCGTTTTGTTATAATATACATCTATATATAAAAGAAGAAACTGACTGACTGACTGACTTATAGATCAAAGCACGGCCCAAACCGCTGGGTCTAGAAACTTGAAATTTAGAGTATATGTTCCTTAGTATTTTTTGAAATTCCCACGGTATAGGGAATAAATGGGATTTATATTTTCACTTAAAAATGACCCTATTTCCTATAATTATTAGAAACTTCAAATTTGGCATGCAAGTTAGTACAGTTTTCAGGGTTTTCCGAAATTCCCACGGGATTGTAATTAAATAGGATTTGTATTTTCACTTCCAATTAATGTCCTATTTCCTTACCTAACTATTAAAGTTCCATAGCCATTATCCGTAAAATTGGTACGAATTATAATTAATTACGTAGGTATGTAGGTTGATTTTTGAACCCTAAATTTAACGCGAGCGAAGCCGCGGGCAAAAGCTAGTAATACATATATACCTATCACTTACCTTGTTTATCGTCTATGATCTATTCTCATTTGGTTGATTTACTCGTAAGTACGAAAACCTCTCTACTTGAAATACAGTCTCTTCTAGGCATAGGCATAGGGTAGAGTTAGACCATCCATTGTGTATTGCTCAAAGCTTCCTAAGGTAAAGTAGCGCTTTAATAACCTGTTTTTTTTTTCTTAAGCTTTTCCTGAGTCCTTTCTTTTAACCTTTCTCGGACGGAAGTAGGTTGAGTACGATCTAAAGGGTCGGCGATAAAACAAACAAGTGTCATTGCGATCCGTGACGACCTTCTAAATCGAGACGTAAGCAAATGTGGATGGTGGAAGTTAAATGAGCCGTGTGTCCTCTGTATCTAACTTTGTGCAAACTCTTACCCCACTTACCTATCGATCTTGTGCTACTTTTCAATGAAGTAAGTGGAACCTCATTAGAACTTTCACCGTAGCCCATTATTGGCCGATTGCAACTTCAATACAAGCGATGCAATTGATCAGTTTATGTAAGACTTCGTTTATAGGTCACTAAAGGAAAACTTATTTCGTTTCTGTAGCAATCACTTCCAAGACGATTATACTCATTAAAATTTACCATAGGAAAATTTTGTTAAGCGTATTTGAAATATGGTAATCCTGTTGCTTTTTGGCATAAATGTGCAAATAGGTTTAAATAAATTATTTATAAGTTCCGTTCGAACAAAGCGAAGATCTAAATGTACATAGTGAATCTTCGCAGATAAACAGGCGGCCCTTCCTACCCGCATGTCGTGCCGTGGCACTTTGTATGTAGTAGGCCTACATTTCCGCTCGGTAACTTATCCTTCTTTTCGGGCCGGATCCGTTACTAAAACTTCACTGTTACCATTAATCATACATTGGCATTATCTTGCGCTTCGATATGTCGGGGGTGGTGTGATATGCGTACTCGAACAACCCATGCATATTTAGCTCAATCGTCATATATCATTCTTAGTATGGAATATTTGGTTGAGACGGGTTCTGTTTAGATTGACTGAGTGAAAAGTGTTGTGTTATATTATACTATGTAACATGCTTTTAATGGCTTACCAAATCCATAAATATTCCAAACTGCGTTATATTGAAACTCATTAGTTTTGGGTTAAAAATAACGGGCATATTAATTAGATACTGAATGAGAAAAATGTATACCTGATTGATTACTAATTAAAAATCATCGAATATTATAATTTAAAGGCATTAATTTATTGGTGTGAAGTGTTCCATGATATTTATTTATTTGTTTATTATTTACTGGAATGGAATAGTTGGCTAACTATACAAAATCCTTGTTATAGTTGCCAGTTAAAATAGACCCAACAAGATTTTCAGTAAGTAAATACGTAGCTGCACACCAACCAACTAGTATAAACAGGCTCACGTCTCTATATCTATCCTTAGAATCATAGACGCTTGACGAGCTAGGCATTGTGTGTTACCTAGTGTAAACTCACAAAAGCTTGGACTCGACATAAACCAAATACACATTGGATTATATAGGTTCGACACGTCATTGCATATCTACTCAAAGCAATTATGAACTTCAAAGTGGGCTATTTTTGAGGAACAAATGGAATGACCACTGAACATAATTTTAGACCCTATGCTTTCTCACCAAAAATATCACAAAAAAATTTTACGAGTGCTCAAAATTTATTTAGTGAGCAAAGGCCAAATTTATTAAATCTTTAACCTATCTTAGTAACTAAATTAATAGATTTGTATTAAGACCTTATTTTCATGGTTTAATTAAATACCTAAGGATAGATAGAGATAGTTGCTTAGCGTGTTATTATGGACTTGCCACATACGGTCCGACCACACTACAGACTTTGAAAAAGTGGATCCCGCAGGACGCGGACGCTTGTAGTATAACAGAATCGTAATTGTTACGTTATGCAGTTAAAAATATAATCATTTGATGTGGTAACTTTAAATTAAAATGGTGGTAATTTGTTATTGTTGAGTTAATTACAATTTGGTTTGGTGTTATTTCTTGTAACAGATTGTAAAATGTTTAGTTATAATTCACATTAGGTATATCAAGGTTTAGTAGTATTAAGATTTTTTTTTGTGTAATATTTAATTATATTGGTTTTTAATTTTTATAGTTTATTTTTCATTAGGCTCTATTTTATATTATTGTTATACAAACTTCATAGGTATTTTATGTTGTTCATGTGATTACAAAGGTACCAATTACGCAGTATTTATGTACATTGAGCTTACTGATTTTATTAGGCGATCCTTCAGCCTTAATTCCACGTAATCTCTTATAAGTACCTAAACGGATTCTTGATTTCGTTTAGCACTGGAGGATTAAAGGGACTTAAGTGAAAGGTTAATTTTAAAACTTAATTTAATACCAGAGGATCCTATTAGCCGGTGTGTTTGAATAGCGCAGGCTGCGCGTCTGTGTTTGCAAGTTTCAGAAAACCCGGTTTATATTACCTCATAATTAATTTGTTATTCATTAAATTAACGATACAACTTTTTATAATTAGTGAGTGTTGTTTCTTTCTGCGTTTAGCAGGTATGAACCATAAATTGTTTTATACGACATGCTTATGTTTTGAAAGGTCTCCTGTTCATTGAAAATATTAGGTTAGATTTACGTACCTAATATAATACGTATGAACCAATAGAATTTCTTTGCTCACCCGCGACCAGTCGGTCGCGGATATTTATATGGACATTGATATCGACCTCTGCAAAGTAATGCCTGATTCAATAAATTATATAATACGTAGACAATTATTTGGTGATTTGTATCCCGGGAACTACCTACCTAAGTGTTTTTCCTGGGTAAATTATTAATTGATTAAGATGTTCACTCACACGTAAAACCATTAGCATTGGGGAACAATTTTTATCTCCATTTTTACCAAATGTCAATTATTATAAATGATTCCGTCTAATCGACCTGATTCGCGTCGGAAAGGAAAGAAATAAGAGTACATAAAGTTGAAACCATTTCATTTAATTCTAAATCGGATTGTAGATAAACATCTCTATTCTATTACCTGATGTAGGTAACCAATATGTTCAACAAAGGTCGCTAACAGTTTCTCGTGTAGAAGTGGGTAGTTGTCTTGCCTATCTCCGGCCGGAAGTCAAGAGTTAGCCCGAGGCTAATGCGTGTCCAGGACAACCTGTTTCTCGTTTGTTTTAACATCTGCAGTATATCAATATGTTGTTCAATTACTTTTTGTACAGCATCGTATCACGACAATAACGTGTTTTAGTATCGACTTTATACTTACTGTATACGACTGGTATACCTACGTACAGCACATACAATTGACAGTGCTGTGCTTTAAATATTTCTTAATTTAGTTTCCGAACGAAGAAGAGTAGGTAGTAGTAGACTAGGTAGCAGGTTCAAAGCAAACTTGGAACAGTAAATCACATCTGAATAGAAAAGTCTGAGGACCTCTAAATCCGTGTAGCTATCCAACTTCTGTTAGAACTTTAGACTTTAGAACTGTTTCAAATTATTACAGCAATAAACCTTAAAACAATATCCCGGTGAACAATACGGTATTTCTTCTAGTTTGAGCCCGAAACAATTTGTGAATTTGAAAAAAAACAAGTTCTTTATTAAGTTTCAATGCTGAAGTTTTCATCTGTTATTTTTGATAAATTGATTTTTCGTTTAGTATATTTGTTATTTACAGTTCAACTTTTCATCATACCCGAGTTATTTCAATCTCGACTAATAATACTGCTAAATATATACTTGTGTACTCAATGATACACACGCGACAGTAGCTACCTACTTTTATTTTATGAGAATACTAACTCGCGTTCGCACACAATGGAGTCCGGCAAGAGGGGTCAATACCGGCGACTTTATTTGCACAACATGGCTGGTTAAGGGGCTCTCATCTTGTACACACACTTGTAACAACCATCAATAAATTCAAAGAAGGCAAGAGTTTTATAAACAGAAATATATCGAATGGATTTCTTATTTTGCTTGAGTAGGTACCTACATATATTTTTGTGAAGTTGTAGGTGAAAATTTGGTGTATGTGAATAGTAGAATACACTTAAATTTTGGTAGCATAATCTTAACTTATATAAGATCAAGTAGGGTAGAAAGGGCAACTGGAGAAGAGGATCAGCATTCAACATAACATTAATACATTTTGCTGACTGTTACGCAGAATATAATATCACTTATACCCCCTCTGAACCCAAATAATACTTTCTCCTCAAATGTGTTTATATCAGCAGTATTTACTTTTGTATGATATTGATTTCGATTCGATTCTATTTCTTCGTATTTATATAAGAATTAAAACTAAAAAGGTCCAGTCCGACAGGACTTTGTATAACCATTAACGCATACAAGTAGTGCTATTATTTGCTATATAATTAGGCATTGCGATATCTTGTATAGTACCTACTACGAGTATGAAAACCTCCTCTTCGCCTTTCAGTTTTCAGTCTAGCAACTAAATATCTAGGCATACTTTTTTTTGGGTTCCGTACCTCAAAAGGAAAAAACTTAACCCTTTTAGAATTTGTCCGTCTGTCTGTCTTTCACAGGCAATTTGCTCTGAAACTACTGGATCGATTGTTAAAATTTGTTAGACACGCAAATATAAGTTGGTGACCCAAAGATCGACATGCAAGTAACGTAATTTTCAAACATGGCCCCCACTTTTAGGTGTAAACTAGAAAGTAAAAAGTAAATAAATAAATAAACTATCATATCACATATCAAATGAATGCGCTTGCAAGTTTCTCAAAAATTAAGATTTTTTTATAGTTTTGAGATTTATACTTTGAAATTATTGAAGAATATACGGCAACGATTGACTTTCTGGTTTGTTTTGGTTTGACCTTCTGGTATAGTGACGTACTTAACAATTAATGATAATCTACATATTTATTTCTTTTCATATGTATATTGTGCGGAGTTTTCTGTACGGGATTTTCAACGAAAGATTCCAACTCGCACTTACCTGTTTTTTCACATACATTTTTACACTTACACACATTTCTCAGAATTTTACATTAAAATTTGAAAAATTCAAGTTGTTAGTCCCATTTTACCCAGGCGACCTTCAATACGAGAAAAAGGGACAAACTACCTACAACAAATTGAAAAATCAACCGGTGCATATTTGCAATGACAACTTATTACCTATTTAAATCTTGTGATCAATCTGTCACTGATGCAGGGATTCTTCCCTGAGGAGTTAAAAAAGTCTGTGGTAAAGCCCATTTTTAAAAAAGGGGACAAAACAGATATGGATAATCATAGACCAGTGACCTTAGTACCAATTTTTGCTAAAATCTACGAGAAAGTTGTGTATAGTAGGATGATACATTTTTTTGAAAAAACTAGTGTAATAAATGAAGAGCAACATGGCTTTCGTAAGTCTAAAAGCACTTCTTTAGCAGCATTCAAATTAGTTAGAAGTGTTTTAGATGCAGTTGACAATAAAATACCAGTTACAGTCCTATTCATGGACATGAGCAAGGCATTTGACTTTGTGTGCCATAAGCGTCTGATTGCTAAGCTGTTTAGGTACGGTGTGCGAGGTCCCACTTTGGACTGGATAAAATCATACTTGAGTAATAGAAAACAATGCGTAGAGATTTCAAGGTACTGCGATAAGTCTAAAACAGTAAAGTCATACCGTTCATCATATTCAGTAAATACGTATGGGGTACCCCAAGGTAGTATATTGGGACCATTGTTATTTTTAATTTATATTAACGACTTGCCAAATCATTTATCCCATGAATGCATACTATTTGCAGATGACACATCAATTGTAATAAAAAGTAAAAATCTATTGACATTTAATGATGAAATTAATTTGACATTAACCCAAACAATTCAATGGTTAGACATAAATAATTTAAACGTGAATCTTAATAAAACCAATTATGTCCAATTCTATACGGATCGAGCCAGATCACAAAATTTAAAGGTTCACTTTAACAACCATACCATTGATGAGGTGCAACATACAAGGTTTTTGGGAATTGAGATTGACTGTCACTGCAAATGGAAAGAGCACATAGATAAGGTCTGCTCTAGAGTTAACAGCTTCGTATTTGCACTAAGGCGAATAAGTCAAACGGTTTCTAAACAGGCTGCTCTGGTAGCATATCATGGTTACGTGGGTGCAACATTAAGATATTGTATGGTTGTGTGGGGAAATGGTACGGGAGTTGACCGGATTCTTATTGCACAGAAGTATTGCATCAGAGCAATTTTCGGAATTAGGCGAAGAGATTCTTGTCGTAGTTACTTCATACAATACAAAATATTGACTTTTGCATGCCTATACATATTAGAGAGTTGCATATTTGTACATAAATATAAAAATCTTTTTACTGAAACACAAGATATGTGCGCTCGCAAGGTTAGACTGCAGTATAAATATAAATTGTATAAACCACTGGTAAAACTTGCGCTGACATCTAAAAACAGCTATGTGATGTGTATAAAAATTTATAATAAACTTCCAGACAGATTCAAAAGTATGAATTTAAAAGTATTTCGAAAAATGTTGCGAGCATGGTTATCTGACAAATGTTATTATAGTATAAGCGAGTTCCTAATGGAGTAAGATGTGCAGCATGTTATTTAAGTACCTAATCATTATTTATTATACTTAGTTTATAGTGTCCATGAAGCAGTTGACATCAAAATTTGTACGCCTGTCTGTAGGCACAAGGAGGAGATCCATATTGTACTCATAGCTTAAGACCATTTTTGTAACCCTCTTTGACAAATAAACATTATTATTATTATTATTATTAACCATCTTTACCATTTTGGAACAATACAGTATTTGCTCTTCAATGTTCAATGTTTATTTTATACTTTGTGCCTTACAATAATTGAAACGGTTGCTTCAAAAACATTAATGTAATACTTGAATTACATTTAAAAAAAGGAACATTGCGTTCATAATTTTAGTCACAGTTTTACTAACTTCTCTGCTTAAACATTGTTATTGTTGTTTCCTTCTTGTAAGATAGTTTGTAGCTGCTAATGCACCGCGCGAGCACTGCCCCAGAAGAAAACCATCTCGATTTCTTTCATTTTCTCGAAATTACCTTAGCATGAAGTTCGTTCAAGTAGTTACTTTTAAATCAGTTCATAAAATTAAAATGCAGCAGTTCATTTTTAATATAAAATCTTAAAGCCTTGATAATGTACTTTATAGTTCAACCGACTGACCGTCATAACTTTTCTCTGTTGAGACACTGATTCATACCCCTTATTTTATGTGTGGGAGTTAAGTTAAAATCTGCAAAAGAAAACTTGGCGTATTGAAAGTTAACTTTCAACGCATGTATGAAGTAATATTAATTACAATATATTGAACTACTTACTTAATTTGTGAGGGAAGTCTCCAATGCGCAATCGTTCCGTAAAATGGGATAATGTATCCAGCTATGATATGCAGTTGAGTGGGTATTACTTATCCTTCTTGTATCGTAAGTGAGAAAAATTACCAAGATATTTAGATATTTGTTACTCTTGGATAAAATTTGACAGACTGTTTAGAATCCGATAAACGAATTCCTAGTTGTTGCTACTTTAAATATTAATAAGAATAAGATACCAAATGAATTATTGAGATTTGTTGAGTAATTTTAAAGTCTAATAATAGTGTTAATATTGCGATGGTGGTTAACTTCACTGGCACTGCTTGATTGCGCTAACACATCGCGTGTTGAATTATTAATAAATACGAGTAAACGAACTGATCGTGCGGGCTTTTGTCTTATGAAAAATAGGCAAAAAGAACTGACATATAAAAAAAAAGTGTTATAACTCATTCCGCGAACTTCAGAATGGATGTATCCCTCAAGCGATATTTTTTAGGTGGACAAGTTCGCCTTAGTGCCGCCTTAAACGAATCAAATGTTAATGGTCTCTTCTCTCTACTCTCCCTTATTAATTTTCATTTCCTTCTGAAGAAACTTTAAATTTATCGGAACTTTGCTGAGTTGTGTAACATTTTGTAATCAAGCTATTTTTATGACGACTGCATTTCGGGATAATGTAGAGACAAACCACGAAACAGTATCTTCAATGATAAAGACAAAAATGACACATGCGTAATAGAAAGTACCTATCTATCAATGTGTACCAAGTATTCATGGCCACAATATTGTTTCTTACATCAATCTAGGATAAGTCGACATGGTATAGGTGTACTATTGATAGTATAGTTGTGACCCTAAAAAGAGCAATCCAATTTGTAACAGTAGGTGCTTTTATCTGCCATACCAGTGGAATTATTTCTTGAAAAATTTGAGTACTGTAATTATCCGAAGCAGAATGAGAAACACAAATATTTCATTTTGGACCAAGCGGTTTTCTTGTGTTTATAATCATCTCCGAGCTTGCTGTTTGTATTCTCTGCGTTTACGAAATTTTGTTGACTTTGTTAATTAATCGTTTTGTATGCAGACAGGCGTAGGGATAGTGTCGGCGTAGCTTTTTTTTTTGGTAAATTAAAATTTATCAAAAATTAAGAGTGCGCCTGACTCTGGCGACAAAGAACCTAAGTTTATTAGGACCGTCAGAGTTGGGTAGATAGTTGATTTTTTATGGCGCGGCGAATGGGGAGCGCCGAGCGCAGTGTCGTAGATCGTCGCCAGTTTCAGTGTCATAGTTATACGTTATTGCTGCCAGCGGCAATCGCTTGCCGTTTTAATGGAACGTCGCAATAGACGGAACTCATTCATTGACTAATAGCAATCTTGTCAGATTCCCGACACTACTATGCATTAAGCGGACCGATCGCAAACTTAATCGCCGGCCTCTTCTCGAAAAGGTGCAAATTAATTACACTGATAGCTTTAAATCTCCTGCTCCGTTACCTTTGAAAATGAGTCCATATTTTGTTGCGTCGATATTTTAATGGATCGCTGTTTGTACATGAATTTGTGCCTTAATTGATATTTGAAGGGATCTTCTTGTAAGGCGTAATAAATTTTGTACTTACGCTGTTAAGGTTATAGCGAGCGTACTGTTTATATGGGTTTAATAATATAAATATATTTTAAATATCTTTATCATTTGTTAAAAATAAGTTTCACGACATTAGAGGAATTCAATGTTTTATATATTTTCTGGTTTTAGAATCTTTATATTCTCGGCATAAAAGTTTTCTGGCTTCATTTACGATCAGAAATTTTGACGTCGGTTATATTCTGTTTCCGATACTTTGGAGCATCCACGAGGGAAGTGTGTTCTAAAACTATAGATTATTCTCATCCTTTTTTTTTAAGATTGTTACTAACAAAAATGAGATCTATGTTATCTTTATAAATAAAATAAATTATTATTATTACTATTATTATTATTAAACCACATCCGGTCTTCTTTGGTACAGTAGTAAAACTATCGGAATATATCCAGTTGAAATCGTTGTACGAAAAAAACCATTGTTATTTTTTTCATGTAGACATTGAATTGTTAATATCTCCAATTGGATCGCACGGCCCAAACAATTCCACGAAATATCTTTATCTTTAACATTAGATATATTAATTTCCGATATTCAGATATCCCTGTTAAGTTACGTATAAGTTATAAAGTCAAAATGTTTCTTATTTATGCTACTTATGTAAAGATACGACTGTGTGTAACTTGAAAATGTTTTCTGACGAACTCTACATTAAATCCCTAAACAACAGAGCGTTGCTTTTCGTTTTATCTGTTAAAGCTTTGTTTATCTTTCATGATTGTAATGTATACTCGGTTTTAGAGATGTTTTTGGTTCGGATTGTTCGTCGTGTTTGCAACAGTAGCGGCTACGCGGGGCTGTAGGGGTGGGCCGTCGCGCCAGTTCGCTGTGGCCCGTTCGACAACTGGCCGCGTCGCGCGCGCCTCTCCTGCTCTCGCCTACCTTTACATGACTAATTGTTCCAATCAACATAAACCATGTGATTAGCAAATAATCCATATCCGTACATATGAGTGTGGTGATCTGTGGTATAAGTGTGGGTGTTACATCCATAATTAATAACAGTTAGTGTGCCATGTGGTGAAAAACCGCCGGTGCCGCCAGCACGGGGATATGGTCGACCCTTTGAAAATTTTCTGGGTTTTAACGAACAGCACTTATTTAGGTAAAATAATGTATTTTTCTATGATGATGATCGCATTTTGTTCCTATTTTGATTCTAAATATGATTTAATTAAGCTTAAATGAGTGTGCATGATGATTAATGGCCTGGTCCGTTATATACTTAAACATACAGCCTCGACACCCGCTGCTTACTATCCAAACTTTGCGAAATAAGGAACAAAGTTTGTGACACCAACTCGCAGTATACCTTGCTATATATCTTGCTGCTCACGTCCGTAGCTGTGAATCTTTGTTTTACAGAGATAGATTTGTTATATACTATTTGGCCGAATCTCCGTATCATTTTTAAGACGCAGCGCGGTTCTTTTATCTGTATTCGCGTGGAGCGTGACAAGGTGGGTCATTTATGACTATTTTATGGTCCATTTGGTTCTTGGTCCGCTGACCATTTTTCCTGTCCGCTGCGTCAAACAGTTAAACGGAGAATTTATATTGAAAACATAATATTTAATCTAAATCTAGAAACCTGATATTTACGATTAAAGACCATTCGGGAAAGAAAATTAAAGACTCGTCATTTGGTAAATTTAGTGACCCTGAAATGATTGCAAATAACTGCTGAAGAACCTCTTCGTGTTCCTAATGAAAAATCTCAGATAGTTAAAAAAACATACATAAAAAAATACATATTTAAAGTTCGATTTCATATTGAATATTTGGGATAGTGTATCTATTACTTACGTCAATTAATACATGTGCAATAGAGATTAAATAACGAACGCGTAATGAACACTCGTAGTATTGAAACAATTTATCCACTGCGGTTCACCATATTCGTATTATGTTCGGTTTATTTAGGCCAAAAATAACTCCTGTAATGCCGTTATTGTTTAGCGTCTTTGTTAGGGTTCGTCAAAAGTATCGAGTCATTAAGCCCATTTGTGGTATTACCTTACGCCCATACTCGTGACCTCATCACAAGAAAATTTATTAACGCTAAATTCCACCGACCTTTTGCTTTAAGGCACTGCCTAATAAGGAAAAAAACACTTAAGATTTATAGCGGAAATTATCGGTATCTACGCCTCCACTCTGACGGAAACTCACATTGCTTATTTTGAAATACACCTCGAAATATTAAAAAAACAAAGTCGTAAAGCAGCTTCTCAACACAAAGAGGGCTTTAAATTAGTGATAAACAAGTACCCGGCGTCAAACGAAATGGTTTGAGGGACTTTACAAACAGGAAATTAACTCTAAAATATGAAGCGGAACTGTCTAAAGTTTACAAAAATTTTACCGAATGTAACCTTCAAAATTGTAATGCAAAGTGTTCAGAGGTTTCCTTTGTATATTACGTTTGTGCAGAAACTTTGGCAAATTATCTTGGTGGTGGTTAGCTACGTGTAGAAGTTCAAATCATTAGGAATTTAATTTAACGGAGTTGCTGAATGACGTAACTTGAAAATGAACTTTTCGGCGTCTTGATACATCACACAATTTAATGCTGCAGTGATTACTTATGTACGAATGTGCGCTTGTACTATACTTAATCAGAGTTTTTCAGTACCTACCTACCTACTGGTTTTTTTTCCTAAACGCAGTCTTTTGCGTGAATTTATTATGATTTATTCTTCGTTGTATTGACACAGCTGAGGTTCTGACGAAAAGGAATCTAAATACTATAGCATTTTTTGCGGAAAAGTGTTAGGAAGGTTTTTTTGTACTGAAAGAGAAATTTGTAGGTATGTAAATGAGAAAGGTCCATTGAACGAATATTGGGAAACGGAGTTTTCGATGCCTAAGCCCAATACCGGATTCAAATTTATGTTTGATTTACACATCTGTGACTAGCCCGCATCGAATTAAGGGGCCAGAGCTAGGTCTTTACTTACTTATATAATTTCGATTTTTCCTTTTTAATGTTTATTCGACCATAAATACGCGATATACCACGTATTTGTGGTCGAAAAAACATTAAAAAGGAAAAAAACATTAAACACGAGAACTAAAGTTCAGTCGAAGATTAAATGTCATTTATTTTTTATCTTCGTAGTTATAAAATTTTAATTTTGCGTGTTTCCAAGCGTAAAGTTTTGCCTTGTTTGTCTTTATAATAGGGTACGAAAGAGCCCTATAATAATTATTTATTTTATAGGCCTGCTCCAAAAGTTTTATAATTAGCCTTGTGTATAGTATATTTTACAAGGGTAAAAAGGTTACTGTATAAACATCTGCCTCGCTGATCTAAATTCTTCACTTTCCACTTGGAGTAGTTTGTTCGACCCTTAACGCGTCTACGTTTACTTTGGTTAAAGTAAAATTGTAACGTTTAGGTTATATTGAGGTCGCAATAAAACGTTGCATCAGATTGCAGCCAGCGCACCTGCGGCCGCGAGGCGTCGCCAGCTGAGATAAGGCGGTAACTCAATCCCGAGTGCTCGCAAATGTAATCGACGCAGCCCCTGTCCCTATACAATCAGCCAATCCACATCCAGCCGAACCCACTTATACTAATGCGTCCCATTGAAACGACCGCACTACAATTGTTGCTAACGAGTAGGTTTTGTTTGCAAAGTGCGTGCGAGTTAGTTGAGCCACCGTATCTGTTTCCCCAATGGGCCAAAGATTTGTGGAGTACGAGGAAGTAAATAAGAGTTATTTGTATCTTTGACTATTTGCAGGGATTGGGTAAAATCACAAGTTGGGTATTTGGTGGTCTATGAACGTTTCGTGAAAAGACGGAAAATATTCTTTTTTCTGACAAAATTAAACTTATTAAACTATTGGTATGTTGATTTAATTATTGTTAATTTAAAATAGATAACAAAACTCTCTTGTTCAATTCATTCCGTTTGAGCATATAGTATCAACGCTGAGCTCGCATTTCTCGAGATCTCTTCACAATGTTTGTTTGCCTGTCGAGCAATTCGTCTTTTTTATCCTGCGAGAAAAACTGGGGTGTTAACTTTTCTATCTTGTCGTCTCTTTGTGGCATCTTGAAAAAAAAAGGCGAAACGATTTCAAACCGCTTTTGTGCTTTTATGTCAGTTTTTAGCTAGTTTTGATGCATATTTCGTTCAGATAAACTTGGGATATAGAGCGAAACTTCAAATTAGAGCTTTATTTAACAAGTTTCGTTGGCGATCTTCGTCGCAGCGGCAGCGGTCGCCCGGTTCTGTGATGGCTATGACTATGTGTAGGTATGTGTAGGTATTTTGTATATCAGTCCGGAATATTGAATTTTAAAATTCTACTCGATTCTATAATTTATTTTAACTATGTATTGGATTTTAACCTTGCAATTGATATAGGTACCTAATTGTATTTTGGCGTAGTTGTTTTATAAAATTTCGTTTTAGTTTGGAATTGAAGTGCTATCAGGTGTAACAAATTAAACAAATACCTCTAGTTTTCTCAAATTAAAGCACCTAAAACTAAATGCTGAAAATATTTTCATGATTCCCAGTATACTCGTAAGTAGATATTCATCATTTATTTTTAGAGCATGAGATAAATATTCCTAGCTTAATTATAACCAAGTTAGGAAATCTATCTTAATAATATTACTTAATCATATTTTTATACCTTGTTTTCTGCCTGGATTCAGTATAGTCACTGAAACATATCTAATAATGCTTTTCTTCACAGTTGCGTGACGTATAATTCACGTGATAATAATGATGTTCCAACTTTTTATACGTTTACTTACCCATTATTTTTCTGGAGAAATATTTTTTGGGGCTTAGAAAATGGCTCTTTTGTTTATTACACTTTTAGGATTCTGCAGCCAAAGAGTGGATCGGGACTCTATTGCTAAATCTTCCTAGTCCACCTGTCCCAATGCGAAATTGAACTGTACCAGGTAGACACTTTTCACAGTTCACACACATTATTTTGGCCGCTATAACAGCAAATAATTACATAAGGTCGTCTTCTAATAATAGTTTTTACACGTAAAATAACCTTAAACATTATAAATAAAATTAAAGAAATAATAATAATCATGACAACGTTCAGTGATAGAGAACAAATTTGACTTTCAATTGAGCAATAGGCCAACGTTAAATACTAATAATGTTTAAGTTTTTTTTTTACGTAAAGTATTTTACAGTATAATGTGGAGGCCTCCTGGTAGGCGTTCGTACACATAAATCAGGAGGACTCGCTCTGCCCGATGTACATTTCGTTTAGCCTTAATGATAAAAAATAAAAATAATAACTTGCATATTTAATACAAAAAATATGTACAACGTAATTAATATTTTAAATGTGATGCGTGTGTATGTGTATGTGTGCGTAAATAATAGCCTAAAAGATTTACCCAAATAAATCAAACCCGATCTTCAATGCTCGAAATTGCTTAAACTGTACCTATAAATAGGGATACATACCTACACTGTTAAATTTTTTTGTAAAATTACAATTGTTTTACTAAACAAATATCAGCAAAATTCCAAATCAACGTATACTAATACAAATCATAATACAATTTGAGTAAAATTACAAGACATGTGAAGGAATTTACTATAATGAGTTGTAATTTTGGAAGCTTTATGCAATAACCCTACACGTATTGTAATTTTTCCTAACTGTTGGTGAATTTCTAATGAAAGGTTGTAAATTTACCAAAATTGTTTGTAATCCGATTTATAATACTTTTTTTGTGATATTACGAATAAATGTTGAAACTCAATTACTATGAAGTCATTAAGAATTTACAAATAATTTTATTATTTTTGTAACACAAATTTGAAAATTACAATACGTATTATAATTCTATCGAAAGTTTTTATTTTTCTAACACGTATTGTAATTTTCTAAAAGTGTTGCTTAATTCTGAACAAAATGATTTGAAATTTAGAATAACTCTTTGTATTTTGATTTCCAATACTTTTTTATCAAATTACAAAAAAAGTTGAAACACAAATTAGTATGAAATCATTAAAAATTTACAAATAATTTTATTATTTTTGTAACACAAATTTGAAAATTACAATACGTATTATAATTCTACCGTAAGTTTTTATTTTTCTAACATGTATTGTAATTTTTTTAAACTTTTGATTAATTTCGGGCAAAAAGATTTAAAATTTACAAAAATTGTTTGTAATTTGATTTACTATACTATTTTTATAGAATTTTGAAAATATGTTGAAACTCAAATTAGAATGAAATTATTAAGAATCTGCAAACTATTTTATCATTTTTGTAACACAAACTTGAAAATTGCATTACGTATTGTAATTCTACCCAAAGTTGTTACTTCTCTAACACGTATTGTAATTTTTTCAATTTTTTTTAATTTCAAGCAATAAAATTTTAAAAAATGTTTATAATTTGATTTACAATACTTATAATAATAATAATAATAATGTCATTTATTTCAGATTATTATCCCTAGTTTGTTAGTTAATTATTTTGTGAAATTATGAAAAAATGTAGAAGATGAAATTATTAAAGATTTACCTATAATTTTATTAATTTTATGACGCAAGTTCGAAATTGCATTATACATTGTAATTCTACTAAAAACTTGTATTTCTCTTACACGTGTAGTAATTTTTCAAACCGTTAATTAGTTTTGAATCAAAAGGTTCTAAAATTCTTGAAATCTGTTTGCAATTTGATCTGGTCATTAAAAATCTATAAATATTTTAAATATTATAATCTATAAATTGAATTTTCAAACCAAGTCTTTAAATAAGCTGTAGATCATCATTTTCAGAGCGATACGTTACTTGCGTGAGAGGTAGAACTTTTTGTCTCGGGTTAGATATATCGCAATTCATCTGCACAGAGTTTATATTTAATTCTAAATTAAAATTATTAAATGTATTTCGTTTGCACTATGAACGCAGTGAAATTTTCGATAGCTTAACATGATATTTTACATGAATTCTTAGCAGTCCAATCAACAAAACGTTAATAAAAAAAGTAGTTTGTAATTTCTATAGAAATATATTAATATTGAGAGTTTTGAGACTTATATAATAGACAGAACTTTTATATAAGACGTTTTACTTTCAAGATTTTTCCCGTTATCTTTGAGATTTTCGGTTTACCAGACATTAAGATAGTCACAAAATCAAATAACGATTACTTACTTTTGTATTTTTTTCCATATTAAACATATATTATATTATATTTGACACGTGTTCTCAAAAAATCAAGTTTTTCAATTGACCGTCATTTTTTATTTGTTTTTGTAAATTTCAACAAATGTTTTGTAATTTTTCGATAATGAGTTGAAATTAATTACGTTGTGTAGCACCAAACGCCGCCAGACGGCGCTAGCAGTACTGCGCCGCACGGAACGGCCATAGTTCGACCTGCGCGGGCGACCAACAGATGGCGCTGGCTGTAGGTTCAAACTCGCTAACGCTTGTCCGCCGGCGAATGTTTATATACGGACCCAAGGAAATGTTTGTTGTCAAGTCAGAGGTAGGAACTCGGACGTGCACGCTATACGCTCTCACCCTAGTTGAGTCGTCTTAGTGTCATTGCCCTGAGTTAATACATTGCGGGGTCCCGAATCTCCACCACCCGCTGGAGTTTTCGCGGCCAGTATTGTGTCGCGTGTAAAACTGTAATCTCGATAAGTTAATTAAACCTAGTTTGCCTGTCTTTGCTTCATCCCCCCGCCTCTCCGCTACAGTTGTAAATTTACAACACATCATTTTGAAATTGCAAACCATTTTCAACAGAATTTGTTTGGCAAAATTACATTATTTGTATTGTAATTTTGCTAAACGAATTTCCGATAGTCGTTTGGTAAATTCAACAAATGTTTTGTAATTTTTCAATAATGAGTTGAAATTAATTGTGTAGTAAATTTACAACACATCATTTTAAAATTGCAAACCATTTTCAACAGAATTTGTTTGGCAAAATTACATTGTTTGTATTGTAATTTTGCTAAACGAATTTCCGATAGTCGTTTGGTAAATTTCAACAAATGTTTTGTAATTTTTCGAAATTGAGTTGAAATAAATTGTATTGTAAATTTACAAAACGGAATTATATTATTACTTTATTGTTGTGCGTAAAAACTTCCAACACTTTCGTTGTAAAATTACTACAGAAATTTTTAACAGTGTAGATGTAATTGTTAACCTTTAAATAATATAATCCTTTAAAAAAAATACTACTTACAGGCATTATTGGCGAGTGGTTTCTGAAAATTTAGAATTCCTATGAAAACTACACATCAAAATTAATCTAACATAAAATGACAGATTTTTATTAAAAAAAAAAAACAATAAAATACAAATCAAAACAAAGGTAATAAAGGTAACTAATACTACATACAAACTAAACTTATAAATAAAACAGTTGCCCAAAATTACTGTGAGGTGGTAAGGTGCCCAGAAGGATGGCAGCATTACCACGCTGTATGGCAATGCTTATTCTTTGTGCAAAGATGACTTGGTATTTATGTAAAAATTAAGTTGTTCAATTACAAACCTGATTCATTACATTGGGCCGACAAGAAACCCATTATAACCACGCGCTATTAACGGAATACCATCGCGGTTTGGGATTATGTCACGTGAGGGTCCTAATAATTGGTATTTGGCAGCCATCATTAGGAAAGCGTGTCAAGGAGCCGTCCGCGGCAGGCTTGCGCGTCGCGTTTTTGTGCGGGTCCAGTTTTGCACAGCTTGCATAACGTTCCCTATATCACCAAGATCCTTTACGATATCAGTAAAACAACCGGCCACAGAATGCGAGGGTTCACCACACACGCTGGACTAATATTTGCTATTTGTTGTTTTACTTTAGAATACTTGTTGTGTGTGCTATTTAGGAAAAAAACGACCAATAATTTTCCTAGTCTTGCTCAGATTTCTTTTCCTGTTAGTGGATTTTAGACTCGCAAATCGCTCCAATTATGAAAAGAGATCCGATTACTTTATTTATAGATTCATACTAATTAAATACTTCTTCTCCTTAACCTCGTTACTTTCCTATTACTTAGCTGGCTCATTGAAGACATTGAGACTTAAGGTTTCAAAGATCCGACCCCTTAAGGCAAATAGAGGTCCATTCTTTTACTAGGCGCTGCTGTTAGCATTCTTCATGTAAAGAACCCCAAATAAGGCCGCACTATAAATGAGGCACGATTTGTGACTGGCTAGCCACGCTTGCTGAGTGCACAGTGCCCTCTTCTCGCCGCCTTGTCGTTGTTTATTTTACTTTTCCAAACGGATCTAAGCTGTTTACTCCTGCAGACCAATATACACTTCGTAAATGTGTTTGCTTGAAACCTGTAGAATTGCGCAAATGTGGTACGTGATACTTGAGAGCTTAGAGCTGAAATACATTTTCTTTTGATTAATGAATTACGTAATTTCAATAGTACTACTCATAGAAAACTAAAGATATCTAAAATAGATGTTCAAGTGCTGTATGGTTGAAACAAATTAAATTTCAATTTTGATTCTGCGCCGTATGTTTTGTACGAGAAGGCAGATCGTTCGCTACTATCATCGTTATAAACCTCTCCTGCGCGGAGTTCCTTCTCGAAATTTCTATAACATTTGTCATATCCTTTGCTCACGTCACAATATTATTCGATTGCCTTCCCCTCGTGAGGTATTTCTATTCAGGAAATTGAGTTTTTGTCGTGTATCAAAATGTATAGTTTATTGTACCTTCTGTGGTAAATATTAAGTTTAAAGTTTGTGTGTAAATTGAGAAGCTTAAGAAAAATAGATATATTTAACACGTGTTTAAGTTTCGACTTCCGTACGTTTTTTTTTCTTAATTAAAAGAAAGGAATCTTATGTTGCCACAAACATAATACATTAATAAAGTTGAATACAAAATTAGGTTCTAGTATAATTTGTGTTAATAGCTTCAACCCAACTAGGTAGGTATGTACCCGTATTTATTTATCATCATCATCATCATTAGATTAAAAATACGGCACTATTAGTAAGAAGAACTGTAATTAAACAAATTCTATGAATAGGTAGACAAAAAATATGTGCACATTAATAGAAATCTACGCTAAAAATTTCATGATTAGAATTATGTACAGTCCGCAGCAGAAGAAGATGGGCCGTTGTGGTACTCAAAATCTAAACACTATCTTATTACCTTAGTAGTACTTGTATTTATAATCTCTAGTCGTGTGTAGATAACTTTGAGCACCGTTTCTGCTGCTGACTGTACCTATCTATTGTATTTATTGTCTTCAATAAATCGTTGATGTTTAAACTAGCTCAATTTGTTGCGGACAATTGGGACAATACCACAAGATCCGACCCAATGATACAAAGTGACAGGCATGCTATATTGTTACCGTGATTTACACCGTGTGTCGTTACTATTTCTGTGGGCGACCCCAGTAAACATGTCTTGTTTCCCGATTTACCTTTGTGTGGGACCTCGTCTAAAGCGGTCCAGTGACACATCGGGGAGCACCGGAATCATACTCAGACCGCATGACTCCTACGGGAAATCAACATATGATTTCCGACGTTCAGCTACGACTTTTGTTGTTATTACCGATCATATACATTATGTTTCACTTTGAGGCAATGCACAATAACGGCAATTGTTTTTATTGTTACACCTTTGTGAATTTATAGGATTTGTGAAGTTAGTCTAATGATAGAAATCAGAGAACTAAGAATAAGGGACTCCTTTTTTGATTATTTCTGTGATAGAAGCCGATTTAGATGAAACTATGATTTCAAAATGTGCCTGAATAGGTTATTTGCACGTAAAAGTAAAAAATAAAAAAAACTTTACTGTGATCAAAATATGGTCATAAAGATAGGAGAATATTTTAACGTCTTCTTTACAATAGGCACAATGGAAAAGTATAAATAATGTCGTATTTAATATTAACAAAGTAAAAATGAGATAAGCTCACAATATTTCTACCCTATATTTGCCAGGTGACACACTTAACCGTCCTTGTTGCGTTATAAAAAATTGAGATACACTAGAATGTTGGTGATGTACTCAGAACATTCATCCAAACCATCGAGCATTATGTAAATCATGCACTTTTAGCGAAAAATCTCCCGGGTAGTTTTCTTGGCAAATGTACACTGTATGTAGGCAATTGAGTGTTTCATATTCGGAGCAATTTATTATCAGTATGTACTTAATGTTTAAAGCTTTATCTCACGAAAAAAATGTAATCAATCACTACCTACATACTTATCAGTTGAGGTCATCTTTGCAAAACTTTTTGTAGAGAAAATGAATTATTTCAAATACTGGACTTTACCCGCGGCTTCGCAAGCGGAACCCAAAAATTACACCGTTATTAACGATGTATATAAAACACCCGCGGCAAGTTTCACGAATCTAAATCCAGCGGTTGAGATTTCGAGGTTTTATTTCGATTCCCTGGGAATATCGGGATACAAAGTACCTAGCCTATGTGTTATTCTAAACGTTCAGTTCATACTAAATATCGTCCAAATTCGTCCACCCGTTTTAGCGGCGTAACAAACACACACACGTATCACAAACATTCTCATCCTCATTTATTATATCGGTAGGTAGGTGTATGATTTGAAATAAGAGCGTTATTGTAACCTATACCATCATCATTCTACCACAAATTTCTGGTTTCAACTATAGCTGCTATTTATAACTATGCCATAGTTTTGTCGATATTTACACTCCTAGCCAACTGATACTTACAGTAAAAAAACCGTAAAAACTCGCTGAGCATCAAGCTAGGAAACGGTAACCGTTCGAGCCGGAGCACTTTGAAGGCAGAGTTTATCGCCAGTGACAAACTGGCGAGACACACCTCGTCAATCAATCCAATTACGAAATTTTACACTCGGCCATTAAAACTTCGTGACCCGTTGTGGAAGTTGCGGCCGCGCCACGCGGGACGGACCGCTGCCCCTGCTCACTGGCTCTATAAACTACGAAGTGGAAAATTCGAACTTCGTATCTTGCCGTGCCGCTAGCGCTTATCTTATTTAATACGAGAGTGAGAGGGACGGTACGATACGAACTTGAAATTACGTAGTAGTTATCCCCTCTGTACCCACACATTATGCTTGTTTACGTAGTGAGAGAAAACATAACGTATTACTTTTAACATACTTATGTTAAAAGGTATTTTCATGTCATGCGGGTTATTTCATGAATAAGTGTTTTTCAGCCCAGCTTTTTTTTTTGTCTGTGCATGTATGTAATGAGTGAAATTCGACTCGCATGATTTGAAGGAAACTTATTGACGCATCTACTTAACTAGAAACGAATCAATAATTCGCCATAGAAAAAGATTTGATCTTAATTGAGTCGATGTTATTATTTATATTTGTTACTAACAAATTTCGTGATCCCCTGTTGACATCGGAACAGAGCTAGCTATTCTTTCACGGGAGGGAATCCACGGGTTAATGCTATTACAAAATACGTAGGTAGGGGTAATAAAGGAGTTTCCTAATCCAAAGTTTTTTTTTTAATCTTTGTTCCTCAAAACCAAATTTCTGTCCTTGCATTATATATTGCGTAAGATACTGCCTAAGTCTTATGGCTCTCCCAAAAGTATCAAGATCCCTTAAGCTATGTTATTTATTAGCAATGTCATAATTAGATGCTGTGGCAAAATTACATACTTGGGAATCGTAGCACATTAAAGCAATAAAATTAAGGAAATTGCTAAAGTGGTATTACTACCAATGGTGCCTGATTTTGTTTTGCTGTATCTTGAAGTATTATAAGTATAACATGTTATAAAAGTATACGGTACACAGTAAATGTCGAATATTTAATTTTAAATTTTTAGCAAAATCGCAACACTACAATAGTCGTATATTTTATTGTTTCCGAGACCATTACGACACAGACCGTTTAACGCAAAAAGCAAAACGTTAAAACGTTTGGGAGCCTCGCAAAAAATGCACACTTCGTACCTACTGTAATTGAAACTGGAATCGATGTGCAAATGAATGGTTCCCGAATACTCTGCCCGCAGAAAAGATTGATAGCGTACCCATTCCGATAGTATATTTGCTGTTGCCTGCTACCGGTTAATTAAAGTACATAACAACAAAACGTCAACTATTTAAGTTTTCCTGCGAAGAATGAAAGATATTTTTCTAATTGAATGTTATCTCGAGGAATGCAGAGCCGCTATTTGAAAAGATATCTTACATTTGGCTTTCTTTCGCTTCAGTGGCTGAGAACAATTCCTATTTATCTTGAACTGTAGGTTGGGTAGATCTGTTAAGAAGATCAGAGCATCGGTGTCCTGTATCTCGTGAATTTGGCAGCGGGGCGCGAAATCAGAAGGGTGTTACATTGGCTAGAAGAAGCTTATGCGAGGAGGCTAGCCGAGGGCGGCGGCTCACGGCGCGCGCGGCGACGCGGAGGCACGTCCCGCCACTCCACTCTGTGCACCTCTTAATAAAGAATTTCATTATCGGCCACCACTCCGGCTATGTGAATGTGTCCTGAAGATTCGATCTTAGCACATTTGCACTTTGATAGGAAGCTTTGTTTTATACACACTGAGAGAATATTAGAAACTGGTATTTTACTCACAGTGAATCGTTTAATGCTAAGGTTAAATAGAGAGAATTCCTATTAGTTCTCGATGTCGAACAAATTCTTTTGTAAGACGCTGTGGTATTCTTTTGTATATCTTATCGATAGCGAACCTATTGAACTCTGCAATTAATGTACTTTATGTGCTATATTTATAGTAAAGAATCATGAACATTGTTATTGTTTTGATACAGAACCTTTACCCATTTTATACACCGTAATGAACAATAGGTACTCGGGTATTTGATTTGCACATCGTTTTACTTAGATGCATGTCATAGTTATATATTCGTACAAATACAGCCCATGATTTGAATATTCCTCTGTTTGCTTGTGGTAAAATAAAAACTGATACTATCTGTGTAGCATTGGGCAGCAAATTCTCTTTGGGTATGTCAACGTGTTCAAAAAACCAATTCCCTCCTACATGTTCTGAATCCATTTTGGCCCAGTATTGATCCTCGTGACAATTCGTCTGCTTGTGAAATGTTAGCATCATTTTTTACGGGAGTTGACGCAGTTTGGTAACAAAATAATTCGGCAAAGTCCGGGGCGCGCCTCCCCTCGCATGTTTACTTGCAAAAAGTCGCCCGCGGCGTCGTTAGGTCGCTCTTTACGTCGCTGATTAGTTTTTATGGGCGTCCAATTCAGCTAAACTTCAATTTTTATGAGGGAAACTTCTTTTCACGATACGATAACTTTTAAGTCTGATTTAATCTTATGTTATTTATAGAATAACCGTTATTTTATGAGGAAGATAATTTATTAGCTAAAGCTAGCATGCGTAGAGGGGATTTTTCTGGTGAAAAATAAAATGTAGTCTTTTATGAGTTCCAGCTTCAGATTGCGATCATTTAATTCAAAACCTTTCAGCCACATAAACAAACATTCGTAATTTATACTTACATACCTATGACGATGATAGGTCTATGAGAATTACATCAATACCAATAGGACCTGGTACCTACTATTCGTCGTCACACATAATTCAGTAAAGAGTATAATCCAGGGTGTGAATTTATTTTTATACAAAATGTAAGAGACAACTTAACTCTTTACGGAACCCTATCTTGGACGTGTCTGACACGCTTTTGGCCGGTTTTCAAATTAATGAATCGTGAAGTGTAAAAACAAAAGATTGCTTAAATTTTTATAAGTTGTACAACTGTTTTTTATAAGGTGTAATCCGCAAATTCCGCAATAAATGTAGACAGACGTGCAATTGGGGTCAAATGTATGATAGCGGGAAAAGTTCTCTAATATATAGGAACACGCTTTATCATCTTGACAATAAAACGTGTTGCAATATATTGAATGAAGCACCTTGGTCGCTACCAATATTTAACGCTGTCAATTTATGTACAAGCACATAAGCATCGAAATTCAGTACAACTATCAGTCTACCACTTTAATTGTTGCATATCTCTTAAAATTGCTTTCATACTGGTAAACTGGAATGTCCGATTTTAGTTTGCGGAACGATGGCCATTGCTTATTTAGTATTAGTTCAGTGTTAGCGTGTCTGCCGGGGCCATTACTGAAGCCGCAATAAGCGAAGTCCAGAGTTTGGCCGCGCGGAGGCAGGCGGCGCGGGACCTCAGTTGTGCCCGTGTAAAACAACTAACTGCCTACTGCCGTATGCCCAAGTCGTAGAGTCCACGTTACGCTTTTCGAGATGAAACTCCGCTGGAAGTGTCAGTAATGTTTGCTAATAAAGCCGCCGGACATTTCGCCCAGCGGGCCCCTAATTTATCATTGTTAGAATGTGCCTCAAACGAAAGCAATTTCCGTCTAGATTTCTTTTTTTCTTGCGACTTCTCTGGTGAAACTGATTAGAACTCATTTCATATCGTCCAATTAGGATGCCTCTAGAAAAGCTTTTTACAAAAACGAAGATCGATGAAACGTGATAAAATGTTCTAACACGCTGTTTGTTGTCCCTTGCAATTTCCTTAGAGCCGCTGACGTCTGCGTCGGAGTTATTTGAGCGTGATAATGTTAAATTGTTGCTAGAAAAATGCTTTTATGAAAGTATAAAATAAAACGATTTGAGCTTAGAAATACGTAGATAATGGAAAAATAGATTGACTAAAATTTTTGACGCTAGTTTTCAGTTATAACAATGAGCGTGCGATAAATTCTCAGAGAGTAATCTTTTGTAGTATAAGACGCTTTGTGTTCGTTTTTGCGATGATTAAAACTTATGTTATTTTTTTCAGTGACTAAGTTCATCCGCATCGGCATCGCTGACAAGAATGACAACCCGCCGTACTTCGACAAGGAGCTGTACGAGGCGGAAGTCGACGAGAATGAAGACATCCAACACACGGTACTCACCGTCACCGCCAAAGATCACGATGAATGTGAGTAAATTACATTTTAACAATTAGTTTTAAATTTCCACCGGTGGTATATGCCTTCACAACTAGGGCTGTAAAAGTAACGAAAACCTTGGTACCCGTATGTATTCGTTACTTTATCAACCAGTACTCGTTACTATCGTATCGTTACTTTTGATGCGACCATGAAGCAGAAACACCGTATCCCGTCACCGTACGGTATGAACGAACGTACTTTCTACGAAACAAAACCGAACTGTATCATTATCGTATCGACGGTCTAGATGTGACGCACAGTAACTGTTTTTTTTAATGCGGTTCGTAATGTTCTGCTGTATATTTGAAGTGATTTTTGTAATAAATCTAAACTAATATTTAATTTTTAACAATATTATAAAGCTGAAGAGATATTTTATTTGGTTGAATGCGCTTCTCTTAGTAAAATAATTAAAGAATGTCAGTTGAACCAGAACAGAGTACGACCGATACGGGTTATACGGGTAACGAGACGTATTTGTAATAACGACTCGTTACTTCAAATCTGGTGAAGTACCTACTCGTTACTTAGTAACGAATACATACGGTTTGCCACAGGCCTATTCACAACAAATGTATTTAGGTATTTTCATCAAAACAGGATTGTTTTAAATATATCATGTAGATATCAATAAATTCTATACTCGCAAACCGAGCGTGGTTTTGTTTGAGGTATTCTGATTAAAATAATGCGTGGGCGATTAATAATGCGTGAAATATTTTACATGGGTAACACTTCATAACACTAACACTTCATAAGATAACTTAAGTAGATAGAATGCATTCTTGAATAGAACGTTACCATAACTATGTTTAAATATAAAAATATAATTAGTTAAATTACACTCGCTACATTCCCTTTCCTGTAGAATGACTGACAATAAAATAACAGTCCATATTCTTTGTTCCAACGGCAGGAGAAAAAACTTACTAACGGACAACCTTTCGCATGTATCTCTCAATGTCATTCTAAAACATGATGCAACAAGTTTAAGTGTCTTGGGTGACCACTAACAGCCAAATATTAAATAAATATATAGTAGATATTTACTTGACAAAGCTTGACACCAATTGACCTAGTCATAATTATTCATACATCTTGAAGGCATATGTGCGTCGGTCACCTGTGGAAGTTAGGTGGCAGTGAATGCGTTAAAACTGAGGTTAGAAATTGGGATTATAAACATAAGTTTTGAGGAGGAAATTGTAGTATGTATAAATAGGTACTGTAGAATTTCGTATTTGGGGAAAAGTCCTAGTTACATTCTATATCGAGATAGACTCTGACAAAAAATATATGTTGAAGGTAAATTGTTGAAACACCAATACAATTGAGTCTTTGTTACGTGTTATTTACATAAAGGAACGACTGAGGCATTCATTTTGGTTGTAAGTAATTTGTTAAAACCTGAATCAACAAAGCGGTCTGTGTTGCTTTTGCGTCAGTCACCGTTTTCACAGTCTTTTGTGTCGACGCGGGGGGCGGAGTTCAATTCTTTTTCCTAATCAAGAAATGGACTATTGATGATGTTGTCACTATTTGAGTTGTTAAACAAAATGATGAACATTTAAGCTATTTCAAACGGGCGTTCTCTAAAAACCTATAGATACTGAAACTGCGTGTAAAAATAATTTAAAATCCATACTAATATTATAAATGTGAAAGTGTGTTTTTGTGTTTGTCCGTCTTTCACGTCGTAACGGAGCGACGGATCGACGTGATTTTTGGCATAGAGATAGTTTATGGGCCCGGGAGTGACATAGGCTACTTTTTGTCCCGGAAAAATGCACAGTTCCTGAGGGAATAACGCGCGATAGCTGAATACCACGCGGGCGGAGCCGCGGGCAAAAGCTAGTGTACATATAAACCGATGACTCATTTGCTGACTTATAGTTAACAAGTTCGATTTTAAAATCCCGCCTGTAAAAATACGAAAATACCAGCCGTAGCTACAGCTTTTAAATATATCATAAAAGATTTTTAGGACTGATCTCATACAAAGATACTAGTTTGCTAAACAATTAGATACAGTAGGTACGAGAGAAGACGAGATAGAAAACACTCCCGTATAAAATATTTTCGTTTTATTCGCATTCTGATTTTCCATCTTCTAACATAAATTCTGAATTCCATAATAATCGTAATCAAGCACAATACGTTACGTTGATTTTACTGTACAGTCAGCTGCAGAGAAAGGGTACCCCCCCTGTAATGGCGGTAGTATGGATACCGCCGTTACAGGGGGGTACCTTTTCTCTGCAGCTGACTGTACATTTATTTTTGGCTCCATTAAATGCAACAAGAGGAAAGCAAAATTGGAGAGTGGCGCCGGAATCGTTTTCTAAAACTTCCGAATTTAAAGTCATAAACTGTGATAATGGGTAAAAGCGGTTTCTTGAGAGATCCGACAAAGACCTCAAATGCGGAATCGAAATGCTCCTGCACAATATACTATCACTATCACTTTGCGCGTCACATAATCACGTTAAGAAATTCACAATGTTGTTTGAGTCACACATTTAAGTAAAAATCATACATAATTAGGATTTTTTTCTAGTAAAAAGTAACATTGTAACCTAACTAGTTATTTAATCTAAAGGAAAACCGTAGGGAAATTATTGTCTTTGTTTACTCCTTCAAACTATTTTTGGGTGTGACTATGCTACTTCAGTAGAATATATTTTGCGGATGTGGAATATACTTCTATTTTGCACATGAAGTTAAAACTGTCCTAACTCAAAAAGCCCCTTGAGTAGGACAGTTTTTGATCGATAACAGTCCAATGGCGCACAAAATATTAATGATAAAGTTATAGTCCAGCTTCTCTTGAGAAACGTAAAGGTTATGTCAAATGGAATGGTAAGATTATCCATTACGAATTGATGTGTTATACAACTATTATTATTAGCATCAAAAGTATCCACACTGCACACATTTGTAAATGTGTTATTGCAACGAAGTAACGAAGCGGTTCGCTATTTCTGACGTCGAATGTACAATCGTTTCATAATGTTTTGAAAAGAGACAATTTATTAGAAACAACTGTTAAAATTATCATTTTTAATAATGTGGCAAATTTTAACATAATCATAATTAATCTTGTCTTTGAAGTCTTTAATATTATCAAAGTCGAGCAAAACAAAACAAAGGCACGGCCGTACCATACTTTTCTCGAAGCCATTCAGGCTATTTTCGACATTGTAAATGGTTTAAAATATAAACATTATTTAGTTTCTAAAAGTAAATTTACTGGCCCGCTACAACTACGTGGCCGGCTGCCCGACAAACATTTCCCCCGTTCATTGCGCGTGCGCCCGGTATTGAAGCGTCTCGGCCGCGCAACGAACAGAAAATGCTCACCACGCCGCTGGTCACGCCACTCAGAGATCGTGCCGGGACCGTTGCAAAATCCCACAGCGGAAAAGTTCCCGGTTCCATCCAGCATAGTTCAAAGTCCCGTTTCAACTAAACGCGTGAGCACTCGCCAAATGTCTATCCACTCCGCTCCATCTACTATTTATGTCCAATAAGCTTGAACTATACTAGAGTTTCACAAAGTCTGTTACTTTTTATGAGTAATTGGAAATATGCTTGTGTATCTTCTAAATAAACTTCGATTCTTTTGGGTAGATGTTACAGTTTACCATAAATTTTGTATAAAAGTTAAATCAGTCGTAATACTAGTTTGGAATTTATAGCTAAACAATAAAATGTTACTTAGATTTTATAGACGCTGATGACTTGTTCTCGTGTTTTAAATCAGTATTGAATAGAAAGGTTTCTTTATTTTTAGAGTCATGTTTAGCAATACCTTTGAAGTTCTCGGAACACGACTAGGTGCGAGTCTAAATTATAAAAGGCTTTTATTTATAAATAGTGTTTACGAATCGGATTTGAAAAGGCTGTATAACATGAGATTAAAACGATATATTTACAGAAGAAAAATATTACGTATTTTGGTCGCATAAGCGGCTTTCCTGTAAAATATGATAAGGAGAGGATTTTGTTTTCCAAATATGAAATCTTTGTATTTTTCATATCTATCAAATATGTTGCAGGTATTTTAGGGTACTTTTGCTTTGTGATGTTGAATCTGAATCTGAATTTTACAAATTATACATTGAACTAAAATAATTTCTTTGCTCACCCGCGACCTTAAGATAGCTAAGTCTATGCAAATTATGCGTGTTCATGCAGTTCCTCCACCTCCACACTGTACGAACACACACAAATTACACAAACCCATCTATCACCACCACCACAACTCACTGACGCGTTTCGCGCGGAGTTGTGGTGGTGGTGATAGATGGGTTTGTGTAATTTGTGTGTGTTCGTACAGTGTGGAGGTGGAGGAACTGCATGAACACGCATAATTTGCATAGACTTAGCTATCTTAAGGTCGCGGGTGAGCAAAGAAATTATTTTAGTTCATTGATATGGACCTCCGCAAAGTAACGCCTGATTCAATAAATTATACATTAACAATAGCGACATTATTTTAAACTTGCACGACTTTTACATATAGATAGTTATTTTAAATATAAACAGGTTTGAAGGCGACAATTTATTGCTAATTCATAAGGTAATATTAAGGATAGTTATCATATTCGTACTAACAAATATATAAATATTATTCATTCAACTAATCGCAATGCCAGTAAAGAAAAGCAGGAATGCAGCAGTAGGCTGGTTCAACCCATTTGTGAAAGATGCCACATGTTCATACTTTTATTTTTGCTTATATTTTTGTTTGGGCAATATTATGTGAGCCCTAATTCAGCCTGAGCCGTTATGAACGAGCCGCGCGGCGCCGCTCTGCGGGTCGCGGGCGCGAGTTTGGCATATGTAGCCACTCGTTGCAAAGTTCAACGGGAAGTGTTACACGTGTGTGCTATCGTACTCAGCCTGTGATCGATGAGTTCGCACAGTTGCTGCCTGCGATACATTATAACGTGGAATTTCTCCGCCGCTCCGATCCCTGCGTTCTCACTTAACTTGTCAACGCGGGACCTTATTAAAACCTTTCCAACCTTTGCTTTTATAATGATATTACAGTCTCAAACTCTCTCCGTCTCGGTAATATAATTAACTCAGGTAATACTTAAAATTGCCCTCTTGCGCGTTGGCAATCTGGCATGACGTTGGAATTCTCAGGTAACTTGACTTGGCTCTTCAGGGATGGCAAAGACCATTTTATATCACCCAAAGGACTATTTTCGAGGGCACCGGCGAAATTGAAAGTATAATAAAATTTTCTCTTACTACATCGTAAATCTTTGGGGGCCGTCGTGTGTCCGGTCGTTTGTTTTCACCAAACGCTATTCGATAATGAAATTTATTTTGCGATACAAGATAGGACTGTATTTTGATTATTCTTAGTTATTGTTGTCTTGAACGCATAAATGACTATGAATAACTACTCGTATACTTACTCACTAAAAATGTAGACAAGGATATGTATATATATTCTCGGCAAGAAAATATTACTTTGTTTTAAATGTAGCTGGTCTGTACGCCAGAGTCCAGATGACCTTAAATTGTGTAAAATATAACATCTTTTCTAATGCAACAAAGAGATCAACTTTGTTGTTTGCTTGTTTGTGTAAATACTGCCTGACGCTAATATTTTTCACTGATAAAACGCTACACTATTTATTCTTTTACCGTAGGCTAGTTTTTATATCGGAAATGTACAGAGTTCTTCCGGAAACCAAACAAATTTGCGAGTAACAGCAAGTTTTGTACAAATTGTTCATTTAGTATTGACTGGCCATTAAAAAAGTATACATCTTGAGAACTTGAAAAATTCCCTTCCTCGTTAGCTTTAAAATAGGAAGAGAAGCTTTTCAGCAGGATGGTCAGGTCTCATTTCGAATAATTATGAAAATAGGTCAACGTAAAGTTTTAATACCAGTGAATTATTCTGAATTTATTTGCGAGTAAGGAGTACGTCCTTTTTTGGTTTCAATAATAAATTTGCTTTATGGGCAAATAAAACACGTACTTACTTAGTAACGACATCTGCCGCTTGCAAAAAATGGGTACCTACTACAATTTTTCTTTTTTTACTCACTGCGGTGACAAATTGTTACGTATTACTGGGATTTAATTGCATTTATTTTATTTATTGAATCAGGCGTTACTTTGCCAAGGTTCATATGATGCCAATGAACTAAAATATTTTTTTATTCACCCATGACCTTATGATAGCTAAGTTTATGCAAGATATGCGTGTTGATGTAGTTCCTCCACCTCCACACGGTAAGAACATACACAAATCACACAAACCTATCTATCACCACCACCATAATACACGTTGACGCGTTTCGAACTCAACCAGAGCCAGTAAAGCCAAGCCGAATCAGGCCGAGCAAAGCCATTATGACCTCATGTTTACATAACTGCTTTGTGTAACAATACAATAGGATACAAATATTCTTTATTGATCACCAAAAGCAGTACAGAGACATTACAAAAATAAAAAAACAGGTAGACAATCGGCGGTCTTGTCGCTAAAAAGCTATCTTTTCCCTACAAACAATTTCTAAGAAATTAATAAATATGAACAGACTAATGTAAAATTTATAGTTAAAATGTAAAACGTAATGCTGTTCAAGAACAAACCGCCTGAAACTTTTAAACGATATATTAACTATTGTGTCATCAGAAAATTCTGTTTAATAATAATTTGCAGAGAACGTTCGAGAGCACTCGTAACCGCTCCTGCCTCTTTTAATATTGCAATACCCTTGTCTTTAAGTTTCCGAGATATTTATTTCACAACTTTTTACTATCCACAATTTACATCGCGATGAGAATTTATAGACGAATGCCTGTAATATTCGCAGTCAGAACCAAAGTGAAAATAATTTTCGTCCGCCCCATAAAGTTGTTCAATACATCTTTAAAACTTTGCTATAATCCGTAGATTTATCTCGACTTGAGACTTGCGTCAGGTACCTCTTTGGGTTAGGGAATCCGCGCTTAAGCTTTGGACAATTGTACTGCCTTCGGTTCTTTTGTCGTTTTCCCCACGGCTTGCTTACGGTCCTATTACAAACTTGGATCTTTATTTATGGGTTATATTATGTATTTCAAATGAAAAAAAAAAAAAGAGATGTACCTATAATAAATATGTCTTTTGTGAAAACTGTTATTTACGAATTTCACATTACTCAGTATCTGTATACACGTGTTGTACAGAGACTGAGTAATGTAAAAAACTATTTTTTAATATTAATTAATATTAATTTCCAAATAGATAATATTTAATCAAGAATCTAGGTCAACAGGAACAGCCCTACAGATTTTGATAATTTACTAGTATTCTCCGTCAGTATGTAAGGTACGAGTAGTACTTAATGAATTTTATGTTTAAATCAATAGGCAACAGCCTTAACAGCCTATTAGTTAATTAGGAACAAGTACGCTAAGAAGACGTTCTATTTAGAATTGTAGATGAGGTTCTACTGGGACTAGCTCAAAACGAGTATTCAGCGAAATTTACGCTACTTTAGTTTTGCAACAATTCACGAATTTCACGATCTAAGATATTCGCAATCGTCGTGATAGCGCTTGATTTTATAAAACATAATAGCGAGATATCTGTGTAATACAAACGAGTGGCATCGGAGCCGCTGCGCTGCGTCACCGTCGCCACGTAGCCGCGGGCGGGCCGGCGGCGCTGCAATTGCATCGGCTGCATGCGATTGTCTGATCCTTAGGTATTAAAATTTCCAACCGTCACCGGCAGATGTCGGCGGAGCGCTCCGATTCAATCCCGCTTTAAAACTGCCTTCGCTGCCTCGAGGAAATTAAGCATAAGCGGTAAATATACGTAGGTATAGGCTGCACCGCCCGTTACCGGCTTTTAAATATTTGCCTTAGTTCGCGACAAATTAGAATTTTATCTGTTTCCACCAGACTACCGGTAATAATTCGTTGTGTTTATGTTCCGCTTTGAATTATGAGCCTCGATTTAATTTACATAGAACCCCTCACTATAACTATTTTTGGACGAGTCCCGCGGTCGGAGGCGGAGCTTTGCTCGAGCGATTCTAAATCGCTGAAGTGATTAATCACGCTAACAATTTGTGGAAGTGTTGTCTGTGCGAACTTGTTAAACTATTAACTTGTACACGTCGAGGAGGTTGCGCGGAGCGCGCGGCCGCGCCGTGCCACATTGTTTGCAGTCAAACGCAGAGTAATGTCACTCCAGTTTTGCCTTGAAGATGATATACGAGCATCTTACGTTCAGTTATTTGTTGTGAAATATGGTTTAACAGTTTCTTTCTTTCCATGTCTATTTCTACATGAGTTATTACTTTTGCGAATGTTTTATTACATTTCGCTTTAAGTTTTCCCACACTTTTAAATATTTTTTATCTTTTTGTTTTACGTATGAGTTTTCTTATTCGAAGTGTTTATGCATTTGCTATCATACTTACTTATTAAAACGATCTGTAGGATTCTTACAAAGACATTAACCTCAATGTTGAATTTGATAGAGTAGTGTATTTAAAGTAATCATTAAAGTGATGCTATAACTAGCATCTAGAGCTGCTATTGCAGCTATCAAGTAGATACTACAATAGCATTAAGTTGTGGAACTAACACAGAGCGCGGTCTAACTGCTGCTGCGGGGATACCTGGTCAAACTGGTACATGCATCCTAAATGTTTCAATGCAAAGTTCTAACTTAGTTTGCCTAACTTGCTATTCAATGCAATATCAATATAGATTTCATGGCAGTGTTATATCCCATGCAACTTCCAAACAGAAGCAATTTTTGTAAATATATGCAAAGGTTATAATTTTGAATATTTGATTGCTTTCTATTACAAAACTTATATTATTTTAAACCTAGATAAAGTCCAATATTGAAGTCAGTTACTTGCTCGTTAGAATCAAAAATCTGTAGACATCGGTCAGCCCAAAAGTAAAGCTTCTCAGTCGATTCTTTATCAATTGTTAGTTAGTTGCAGACTCATAAAATATCTAAAGGCAAAAAAAACATTTTAACAAAAAAATCAAACTGATGATGGCTAGTACTGAGGCATCGACTTCAAACTAGTAACTAGATTAAGGTTAAATAGGAGAGAAAGGAGAAAAAAAAGGTTTATAATTTTTTTGCTTTTCGATTTTTTTCGGTGGTTTAATTTATTTGTCAAAAAGCTTTTATTTTATACTTTTTTCCCACCCTTGGGGTAGTTTTGGTTTCCAAATGGATATAATACCAACTTCAAAATACTCAGTAAAAAGTTATGCCTGGACATACATTACAATCAATGACTGAACAATCAATCATCCCCAGTTTTCCTACCCTTAGGGTAGGATTTATTCAAAGTTTACATGGGACTACCCTTTTCAATAAAAAAATAATTCAAAAGAGTTCATTGATATGCGCTTTATTAAAATCGGCTTCTCAAACCTGTAAACCTAAGCTCAAAATCGTCTAAATCCTCGACAGTGGAGTAGCTGGCTGATTGCCTAGTTATCTGTCCCTCAGTGTAATGACATTGTGACGCGCCATTTAACAGGAGGTCTGGCAGTAACTGCCGGTGTCTGTATCGAAACAGAGCCTTCCCGCTCGTTAAGCTACGGTCAATATCTACGCTAACGAATGGGGTCAAACTAAACGACCTTAACTGGTATAGAATGATAGCCAAATTTTACAATGAGAGCTCTTTAATTTTCAACGACTGCCGAATTCAGACTCAGAAAATGGTCTGAAAACGTTATAATGTTATTTAAATTTTGTGAAGTCAGCTATTGAGTTTTCACAAGATTTGCATAGTTATTTTGTTGTATTACAAACATTATTTATAGTCTATTTATGAAGGTCGGTCTCAGTATGTACGTAACCTATTTTTTTCGTGTAGAAATGAAATATAGTTACTTACCAAAAACTTAGGTACCAATAGGTTATATTTTAATACTCATCGTCTCACCGTGCCAAAACTTGATAATAAGGTTTCACTAAAGCACATTCGGACAAACTAGAACACGAATTAATTCTCGAGTTCACATCGCACATCTTTCAAGACTGATGATAATAATCAAGGCAGTGCAGCTCACTAATGCTGTCGAGACATTAATAACTCGTTTTAATTGAAGACATCTTCTGCTGGTCCCGTCTTCAAGTTGCGCGATTATGTGCAGCGACAGCGAACAGGGCTGCCAACAAGAGCAAGATAATCCGCTTCGCCTTGGCTGCTTTTATTTTTTCGTTTTGGCTTCGCTATCTTAATTGGACTGTTTACCGTCAATGAGTTAAGTAACTTAACATTTAACCTTGTCTGGCGCCGGGCGCCTTATTTACTTCGCTATCAGCTTAGGGTTAGTGGAGATGGACTGCATTCCAAGTGTACCGTAACTGCCAGCTGCCGACTACGCACATGCTTTTCTCACTCAAGGTCAAGCTGCACCCGCGGCCTGCAGCCGCGATTGAATTATAGTTTAAAAACTAAAAAACACGCTTTAATGGAAACTGCGTACTGCTCGGTTACATTGTTATATTATGTCTTGAAAGAAAGAAAGAAAGAAAGAAAGAAATCATTTATTGCCACAAAAATAATAATAATAAAAAAAATATAATTTGAGATAATAAAATAATAATAATATTATAATAATAATTAAAAAAAAAATAATTAATTAATAATTATTATATTAATTATTAATTTTTAATTATTATTAATTAATTATTATAATGATAATATTTTGGAGTTATAATGTCTAGATCGTGACTCAGCTTGATGGTAATCATGTTGTGTTTTCATCCAAACTACACATAATTGCCAAGTTTCGTTTTATCTCAATACAAAAATAAATAGTGGTTGAAATTATCGCGTTACAATACATAGTTATAAGTCAAACTAATATATGTATGTTCAAAAAGAGAAAGTTAAGCTGAAACCCGTGTCGTCAATTGTGCTTAGATAAGACATAGTAGCGGAACATATCCGACTTAATCCGGGCATCTAGCAACCCTGGCAGCTCACATTCGCCGTCCGCTGCCGCTAATGGCTGGTAAAACCTCGCTCCACCTCACAATGGAAAACTCCCTAAAATGCTTGATAAATTGCTTCCCCTCCGTCAGTGTAGATATCCATCTACATATTGCACACATATGCCGCTCCGTATCAGTGTGTAGTGGAACTTTAGTCAATCATAACGAAATTATAACATAATAAATCTGGAAATTATACTCGTAAACAGGTGAAGTACCGATGTCATTTATGATCAATTTACAAATTCCAGCCGAATTTCAGATGAAATAAAGTTATTTTAATCAATAGCGGCTTTGAATAACGGCATCAAGTCGAAAACAGACAATATTTTAATGGCTGTTTTAGCTTTTATTATACGTCACGGGCAGTGCTCTTCATGTTGAATAATTATATTTCCGGAGAGTGCGTCACTAGGCTCGTTTAAGTGTTATTACGAGTACGAACAACTGAAATACCCGTGGGTATTATATTGCTGGTCGCGTCCGCTTTCATTATCCTATCAGGATCATGGTCGGAATCCAATCGGTACCAAATACTTTTCCGTCGGTGGACAGCGCGTGAGGATTAATCTGATATTGTTTTACTTCTAACATTTCGCTCTATTTATATTAACAGATGGTATATGTAATTCAGAACTAAGTGCAGCTAAACAAAAACATCCCAGAATTACTTAACGTCAGATACATACCAGTACAAAATCTTCTAGCGTAGTAAGATTTCACGACAGCAGCGAAGTGGCACGTTCCTTGCATCATTTCACAAAAGCGTTTCGATGTAGAGACGTAGTGCACGTCTCGGATACTTTGTAGCGTTTAATACATTTGGAAAGTCACCGGAATAGGTCAGAAGTGTAACATAATTAATTTTGCTATTTAGATGGCAGGGTTTAAGCAGATTTGGGACGATCTCGAGGCCACTCGGCAATTCTCCATTAATTACGCCTGCATCGTGCTCGAGCCGTTCGGACGTCACCCTGAGCGATTGTATTGCTAATTCACTGTGACGTCACACACCACTGTCACCAACCTCCCAATCAATGTGCCTACGGTCAACAATTTTGCGCAGTGTGCACAATTTTTATTGCCCTACCCGACCACATGTTCCCACGATGATACAGAATGGGTCTTTGTAACAAAAGTTATATTTAGAGCATTCGAATGGTACGTGACGCCGACGCTTCGGAGCATAAAATACGACGTCGTCGCTCTCGGATTTTAAATTCTGCGTATCTTCCGGACGATAGTAACTTCGCTAACTAGGCACCTGAAGTCTGCAGTTTGCGCAAAGTGTCATAAAGCAGCATTAATCATTCATTCAGCATAAAAGACAGGAATAAGAAAATGTTCTCAAATTACGCTGCCTAAATGATGAAGACTTAAATCCTTCTTGACTTTTCTCGATGCTAATAGATTGCAGTATATTTGTTAGCGGTTGGGGTTAACTGAAATCAATCAAGTAGAATTGCTCTTGGGGTATAGATTTTGTTAAGACTTTATTTTCTCAATTATATGATTTCCTTATTAATGTTGGTAATATTGCGGTGCTATTTACAGTGTTCAACTGCGAAAACGATGGCTGGATAAACTGTTTTAAAATGTTATAACATCAACGACATTCACTGCAGAGGGACATCATACGGAAGTTGTTAAATTATTCGAACGTCAAAAGCTCAAAGGTTTTTGCGCAACAGCGCTTAAAGAAATATTTACGCGAGGACGATAAATGAAAATATTTGCCTCTAATTTAATATACGTAAGAATTCATTTTTGAAGGCACGAGCTAAATGGGAATATGATATGAAGGAGGACCCATCTCGCGGGAGCGTCGCGGGAAACTGCTAGGTGCCCAAACCCCACGACACTTGACAAATTACATTATGATTTTGTTGCCGGGCCTGCCGAACCACTTTCTAACTTAATTTTGAACTTATGCGTGTGTTATGCTAAGTGACAAAGTTTGGTGTCTCCATTTATACGTACGTAACTCTTATAAGGAGGATTCTTGTCTGTATGAAAGCAAAATCAATTATAACTAATGTTATTCTGGAACTTGGATTTCACTCGTGTGAACTTGGTTGTTCCAAGCTCTTTATTAGCTTCACCTTGTTGAAAATATTACAAATGAATATTGATGCACTTCCAGTCAATTCGTAATTTGCTATGCAATTATGTACGTCAGATGACCATAATAAACAAAAATTACAATCAGCAAAATTTATTTTTTTACAGAAATTTATTTAGCGATGTTTACCTAAGTTTTAAGGTAACTTCGAATAAGCTTACTAAAAAAAACCGGCCAAGAGCGTGTCGGACACGCCCAAAATAGGGTTCCGTAGCCATTACGAAAAAATTAAGTAGTATTTTTCTAAGGATTTTGTATTTTATACGGAATCTTCCAAGTTTAGGTATATTTTATACCTTACGCTGCTATTTACTCATAAACTACTAATAATTCTCAAGCAAACATAGCCGTTATAGTTTTCCTTGAAAGTTCGATATACTGACTACCATCCTGAATTTTTTCAAATTTTTCCACCCACTGGTTTAGATTTTAGAGGGGGGGGGACGCTCGATTTTAATGAAAATTGGCACTTTAAAGTGGAATAATTCGCAAACGCTTTACTGAATCGAAAAATCGTTTTAGCAAACCCCTAATGGTTTTAAAATACCTATCCAACGATACCCCACACTATAGGGTTGGATGAGAAAAAAAAAATCACTGCCACTTTACGTCTATGGGAGGTACCCTAAAAAAAATTGTTTTTGAATTTTTAATTGTACTATTTTGTCGGCATAGTTTACCTATATATTCGTGCAAAATTACAGCTTTCTAGCATTGATAGTCCCTGAGAAAAGCCGCGGACGGACAGACAGACAGACAGACAGACAGACAGACAGACAGACAGACAGACATGGCGAAACTATAAGGGTTCCGTTTTTGCCATTTTGGCTCCGGAACCCTAAAAATAATACATTGGCTACTCGCGGCGTGTTTTCTATTTACCTAGTTCCGGAACACCCGGCATGTACGCAAGGAAAATGCACTTAGTAATATTATAGATGTAAAAGTTTCTGTCTGTCTGTTTGTTTGTTACCTCATCACGTCTAAACCGCTGAACCGATTTAAATGACATTCGATGTACACATACTTTGAGTCTCGTTGAAGGATATAGGATAGTTTTTATCCCGGAAAATTGCATAATTCCCACGGGATAGCGATAAACGAATTCTACGCAGACGGAACTTCAGACAACAGGCTAGTCAATAATTATACTATCTTAAGTAACATCATTGTTTAATTTTAGTAACCGAATTGGTAAAAAAGTTTCCCTATTTTTTAAACGCAATCAGCGAGTTTGTTATTTTTATGCCTACTTCAGCGCTTGTCTGTTCTAATAAAAGAGAGTACCGTAGTCGAGGGAGCCTGGCCGAGCTACGCGCTACGCCGCTTTTCGTAGCTCTACAGCTACGAAGTGCTACGCGTCGGCTGTGCTACAATGCGCATGTGCTACGATTTTATTATTTAACTTTAATAACAGCTTTAAAATAAAACTAGTCTAAATTTCTAACACGAAAAATTGTATAACAGAATTTATTCATAGTTTTGTGCATTTTATATGAGTCGCATATTTTCACGGGTGGTACCTACTGGAGTAATAAAATTAACAAAATCCAATACTTGCGATTTTTAAGGTTCCGTAGTCAACTACGGTAGTCATCCATACTAATATTATAAATGCGAAAGTGTATTTGTATATTTGTGTGTTTGTATGTTTTTTCGTCTTTCACGCCGTAACGGAACGACGGATCGACGTGATTTTTAGCATAGAGATAGTTTACGGGCCCGAAAGTCACATAGGCTGCTTTTTATCCCGGAAAAATGGACAGTTCCCGAGAGAACAGCGCGCGATAACCGAATACCACGCGGGCGGAGCCGCGGGCAAAAGCTAGTTTGCTCATAATTAATTAAATTCAGGAACGCGTCTTTAAAGACTAATAACTTTCATTATTGTTTCAAGTTTCAGACTTTTAATAATCAGTAAGTATGTAATTTAATGTTATTTAATTTACATCGTTCGGCCATTGTTAGAAAGAAGAAGCAGTTAAGAGTGAGTATAATGAAACCATTTGTGTTATACTTTAATAGTCCATACTAATATTATAAATGCGAAAGTGTGCGTGTTTTTGTGTTTGTATGTTTGTCCATCTTTGACGTCGAAAAGTCGAAACGGAGCGACGGATCGATGTGTTCTTGGCATAGAGATAGTTTATGGGCCAGAGCCCACGCAGAGAGAGAGCATATAGGCTACTTTTTATCCGAAAAAAAACATAGTTCCCGAGAGAACAGCGCGCGATAACCGAATTCTACGCAGGCGAAGCCGCAGGCAAAAGCTAGTTATTTAATAATACTGGAGACAAGTTGAATTTTCTGTTCGCGGGCAGTTTGCGCTATAAAGCGGAAAACGCTGCTATCGATTACGAGCGCACCGCTACGCCCTACGTGGTGGCGAAAGTGGCTCGCAGATTAACTACTGCTTCTTTACTGTAGAGAAGATTTCACTGAGAATATATACTTAACTCTTGAATTTGCCATATTTCATTTTGAAAATACAAACGCTTAGCGAAGAATAAAAATGATGCGATCAAAAATTTAATTTATAGTGTTTTTATAACTGTCTCTTTCTCTATGCGTTGCTATGGCGCGTTACTTGCGAGTGACGTCACATGTTAGTATTACGTTCTCTGTCTAACCTTGAATTTCAAACGTTTATACCTAACTCTGTTACATGTACAGTCAGCCAAATAAGTGGTCTATCAAGTTTTTTTAAGTTCCTATCAAATGAATACGTGTCGCTAAAGTCAAGCTTTCAAGTTTACAGACACTTCTATTGCCTTTATTGTTTTATGACGTGCAAACGATTTTATCAACTTTAGGGTGGTAGGCCACCTAATTTGGTACATAGTTGGTACATAATTTGGCCACACAATTTAGTACATAGAAGTACCATCAATAATATTTTTCCTTTGAAAACGCGAATTGACAAGCTTTGAATTAATACATAAATAGTCAAATACAGTATTTTTCACAACGCTCGTTCTGCAAAACATATTATTCTTATTTTATTTATTACTAACATAATATTATGACCAATTTCGATCATCAAGGGACTTCTCTGCCAAACCATAAAAACGAGGCAAATTGAGAGATGTAGTTATATTCGCATTTAACACACGAACGAGGATAGGGACGTAACTGAGTGTTATATTTATAGAATTGTTTGTTGTTTTGCTTAGGTATATTTCAAATTAAATTCAATATATATTATGGCAATAATCTTACATGTTTTGAATTAATGACGCTATGCTATATATATACATGTACATGTTAGGCTTTGACTAGTCATTTCATTATAGACGGCGAATATGCCTTATCCTCTGCCAACACTTTAAACATTAAGCTACTGTTACATATGCTCGTTACTAGCATGCTAATAAGCATACTTATGAGCATGCCAGCAATAAGCATGCCCATGGATTGTTTACATTTGCTAGCGATAAGCATGCTTATTTTAAGTATGCTTCTAAATAAGCATGCTCAAAACAAACACTCCGATTACACATGCCTTTTGATAGCATGCTCTCTGCCAGTTCAAAGTCAGTGTTGCCACGGCAATTACCGTGTTCTACGGCTTTCAGGCCAAAAAATCTCAAAATCCATGGCCTACGGTTGCAACCCTGTAGCCGTTAAGGCTTTTCGCAAATTCAACGGTTATAAATTAATTAATTCATAACAAAATCTAGTAACTTTTTTTTTGATTGCAACTTTGGTGGCACTACCGATACTAGCATGCTCATTAACCAAACGCGTTTACCTTATTACCTTTCCCCCTTCCACCCCCGCATCAACTAGCAACTACCTCGAAAATAGCAGGGCCTGCTATTAGAGAGCATGCTAACCAAAAACATGCGCGATAGTAGCATGTCGTGTACACACATGCTAGTAGGTAGCATGTGCTCGATAGTAGCATCTCGTGCTACTAACGAGCATGCGTAACAGTAGCTTAAGGAAATATCTGTTTAAGCAGAAGCCTGCGCTCGCGCTTGTTAACATGCCCTGTTTATTGACACGACAACGGCCCCAGTCTAATATCCTTCCTAGAACATGGTGACAATCAAATTACGTTAGGCTACTTGTACGGAAATTAATACACGTGCTAACAGCATTCATGCTTCGAACGCTACATTGTGATAGCTATATCGCGCCATTCGACTTGACATGTTAATGTACCAAGATTGGATTAACCCTCTCTCCTTTTATTAATTATGGAGAGACATGTGGATAAGATTGACCAGTTTTTTTTAAATATTATTTTAAACAAACAATAGTGATCGTTGGGGCCTTTAAAGTAGAAGAGTATGATAAAGATCAGATTATTGGACTTAAGCTTTAGCTCCATTCTAAAGGATAGGTTTATAAATTTATGGAAATGTTAATTTATTACAATTAATACGTATGCAAATTAAATGCTTGTACTGAAAAATCTAGTTAAATCAACGTAATATTAATCATGTCATTTAAAAAAAAAACGTACCAATGATACTAGTATTTCGTGGGTAGGTATTTCAGGGCTTAAGCCCGAAAAATTAATTCAGTATAAGAAAATTATTAGAATGTGAAAGTAATATGAATTATGTAAAAGCCCAATCGCAACAAATATGAAGAGGAGATACCATCCCAAGATTGTCAGATTGTAAAGAAATAAAGTAGAGCTGTACAGGCCAACGGCTTAGCAATTTTTTCTGGATACACTACTGAACTAAATTGAATATTTTGTGTCAGCTTGTATACAAAATGAGAAACAGGATCTACTTACACGGAGAATGTTGTGAATTTTACTACATATTTTAGCGGCTATGAGAAACGGCGACACAAATCGAAATAAATCGTATGGTTCTGAATAATGACGATATTTTAGCATTCTGTTTATGAGTAGTTGATGGTGTTGTTAGGCGGCATTTGTTCGGCGCGTCACGTTTATGGTCTGACGCAATATCTCTCACGCGTCATTTGCGGCGTATTGAAGCTGGCGTCGGCTTACTCTCAGTCGTGTTTACTCACACTCGCAAGGCGACCGCTGTAAGAGAATACCCTGAAATCCGATACACAAATGAATTATTACCTACAAAGTAAAATGTAGGGTCGATGACATTTTTTTGGCTGCCTACACTTTTATCAGAAGTGTTAAGTAAAGTTCTTCCCTCCGGCTCATAAGCCGTGAAAAAAAAACAGCTGTTTTAAATCAATTGACACCTAAAGTACTGTTCAGGGCATCTAATAAGTCGTTTATTGACTCATGCGTTACTTTGCATAGGTTCATACTCGTAGTTCATATCAATGAACTAGGTAAAAGAATGTCTTTGCTCACCCGCGACCTTATGGTAGCTAAGTTTATGCAAGATAAGTGTGCTCATGCAGTTCCTCCACCTCCACACTATAAGAACACACATAAATCACACAAACCTATTTATCACCACTACCACACTAAACTGACGCGGTTCGAACTCAACCAGAGCTCATCTTCAGAACAACACAGCATTCTAATAAGTGGGTACACCCTTTGAGTCCACTCGCAGCATTCTATCAGCTAAATCCTAATGTTTAACGGAACGATTGACCGAAAACGTTACAAAAGGATATATTTAAAGTGACACAAAACTCTTCAACGTAATAGGACGCTGATTGTTACTACGACGAGGGTAACGGTTCAAGGCAAACTTTTAACAACTTGAATTCACTAGCAAACTCTGGTGTATTCTCGGCTTATATATCACTCGCGGATTGTGCCAGCGAGCCAACAAATAGAAAAAGAATATCGCCTGCTGCTTATCCTCGATCGAGATACATCGCGCGATACCGAGCCAAGACGCTTTGATTATGGCCACCTAGTCTTACTCGTACTTACCTATACCTATCTTCTCTGTACATTTCACGTTCTGTCAGAATACAGAGATGCTTCTAAAAGATTTACGAGAAATTATGTTTGTAAATTTGTCAAAGAAACATTGAAGTTGACCTTCGACATTTTAGCGTTAAGTATTCATCAATTGCATCATAATTATACTCTTTCATACTTGCTATCTTAGATGCGGCCTGAATATCCAAAGGTCGCCCTTTACAACTTGGAGAAAACTGTTCCTTATTTTTGTCTAATATTCTCATGTCAAATGCTTTACACGTTTCCTTTTCCTATTAAACGGATATTTTGCTCTTCGACATTTCGCAAATTGCCCCGCTCTTTGCTTTTTAACTCCGTTAGCAGCCGTCCCATTATCTGTAATCTGGATTATCCTCGATACAATCATGCACGAGACAAGTACGTTATTAGAAGCGTCTTAGGTAGGTATGCGTCCCTCAGACTCTAGAGTAGGTAGATTGAATTTAATCCCCTTCGTGTGTACACAAGCGTAACGACGCGTTTCTTGGAAATTTCATTGTACTTACAAGATCTTTTATTATTGTTGTCATTCTGTTTAATAAGAATAAACTAACCGAAGCCACGCATCAAACATTGTTAGTTGTTGATTATTTCTAACAATGAATTTATTATTGAATTCTGTGAAATATATAACAATACGAGTAATCGAATCGAAGTACTAATAAAAAAATAACTTTTTCACTTCTCATGCTCATAAAGTTCATGTTTATGCTGTATCTAGGTGACATAAAATTACTTTTTATGCTCTCGTGCATAAAATAAAATCTTCGTCTAATACCAACTTAAGACCAAGGTAATCAGGTGTCAACAGCCACAAACAAAAAAGTTTCTATATATTTTTTTAATAATTTTTATTTGATATAAAACTAAATATCAATCAAATCAATCATAATAAATCAGTAAAATAATGTCTAAAATAATGCCTAAAAAATAAAAGGTACATAGAAAGTGAGTCATTGTTTCCACTGTTGCTATTTCATTTCCTCGCCATCGAAGTGAAAAGCAGAGTGTAAAACTCGAGCATTAAACCCATTTTCCGCTCGACGTATCTATCCACCCTCGCCGTACCGGCTCGGGTGGCTATATGAACGTCTCGGGTAAAATGACTTGTTTTATGCTCTTGTTGTACAATTTACTATTAACTAATTCATCCGCAAACTTTTTTGGTGATAGTAAAATGCAAATACCACATTTTAAGTTTTTAGCTTGGAAGGGAAATATTTTTGCTACCAATATTAATTTGCATGTAAATGACAAATCTGTTGATTGTTTTTACGCCATTGCGATCAACACTTATATAATTTTTATTTATAAACAACTGGTGACATCATCGTAATAAATCAGCAAAAAATATGGCCCTCAAACGTACAGACAGGTATAAGTATTATAACATCAAGAGTGGGCCTAATTTTGTGCTACTGAGTAGGTATATTATAATTTGTCCTTAATATTGTATTTTATTCGGTTTCTATCTACGCTTTTAAGTTAAAACACATGTACCTACTCCCTTAAATAGAAATAGAAATATATTTATTCATGCTTCGCATAATAAAACAGAACACATACCCTTACATATATGCAAAAGCGCATCTAGTGGGAAATTGTATGTTTGCCCAATCTAGATAACTAGATGCATGCGTAAATAAGATACAACCATCAGGAGTATATGCACTTGATAGCAGCTTCGTCTGATCAAGCAGGAGTTGTAACGAGTGGTCCGCGGCCCCGCGCCCGCGCTGCCGCCGCCGCGATAATTAGCCGCGTCAATATGCGCTGCGCACGCCCTCCATCGCCATTTGAATATTTCCCCACGGACGAAGTTTGCGGCGTGCTCGTTAGAAACGACGGATAGAGTTTTATTAATGTCCGAAATGATAACGACATGTCGCGCGGTCTCGCGTACCCGCCCGGATTACTGACGGCCAGCTGAATTAATAACTCGCTTATTGCCGCTCCGGGCTCCGCAATACGGATTTCAATTCCTGTTTTAATTTTGTAAGGGTTTATACGTGTTCCGGGTTATAAGTTTGACTTTGTGCTCTGTCATTCAGCCGGATACGTATTTAATTGACTTTGCCGTGGCATAAGAGCGCCGAGGCTAGACGGTTAAACTGGAAACGCCCAAACTTTTATTTAAGGTCGGTCGGAGCCAGAGCGAATTGTGACTTTGTTACAGGGGAACTTTGGCTGATTGAATGTACACAATTTCATAAGATTCAACGCAAACAATAAATGATAACAAGAAGCTTTTCGTTCCGAGAAAAAAATAATAAGAACCGCGACGCACGTCGCCTGAACGTTTCGCTTAAATGAATATACGTTGAAGAAAAAGAAGAAGCGGCAAGAAAATAGCCATTGTCGTACGTTTATAAGATCACGTCACTTCCATCACGTCTTTGCTCGAAGATTTATGTCGTTGCAATAAAATCTCCTCGTTTGAATAAACATCTCCGGCGCTAGGCGCTGTGACAAATTGCTACATCCCGCCGCCAAAAGCTGAGACGAGCATTAGCTAAAATAATTGTTTTCAATGACGAGTGGTCTGTGATTGCGGCCTGATGAGTATTCATGCGGAATCGCGGCAGGCAGCGCGCTCGCGCCGCGTCTGCGTCACGCCGAATCCATTCCTTGTGTCATTTTAACGACCCAATTGGAATCAGAAATATTTTGGAATATTTTGCATTTCTTTTGCTTTGCTTATTTTTGCTCTCGCTATTCTTCTTATTTTCTTTTTGTCGTAATAAATCTACATAAAAATGTATATTTCCTAACAAAGTACCTAGTTTCCTAACGAAGTGGGAAAATAAGGTTCCCTATTAAAATGGGAATGTATGTAGGTAGTTTTACTGAGACGTTACGTCTCCCGTTGATACAAATAATGATTTGTTACTTTTTGTCTGTAAGTATACCTAATTATTTATACCTTGTTTATGTTATACGTAAAGGCAATTTGTTTGTTAGTCTATTAATTATATAAAATAACATGGATACCTATGTTATTTTGATGGATATGTGGTTTTTAAGACATGTTAACCAAATTTCAAGTTTCTGGATCCAGTAGTCAGCTGACTGATTTACCATCGCCCAGCCGATACTACTGGATCCAGAAACTTGAAATTTGGCAAACACGTTGAGTGAGAGTAATAGAGTGATAAGAAGAGAAAATAAAAAAAGAAAGAAGATAAATCCAATAAGTGGGATTCAATAGGAGTACAAAGTTTGTATTTTATGTTTGTAATTTTTTCATCATACCTTTTTTTTTCGAATTTTTTTACGAGTACCTTCGCAAGTTATGATATTTTTATTTTTTAATAATTTCATTACTAAGAACATACTAGAAATTATAATATATTATTGCTTTTCAAAACAGTCTCATTTTATTTTCATATGTACTAACTGACTAGCTATATAATAGCACATACGTTTGTTAACTAATAACAAAAACAAATTCCTCTATGACCCATAGTCTTCAAAATTTCATTCATGGTGTGTTATTGCAATAATTTACTAATCGCTTAATTTAAAACTTCCTTTATATTTAAATTATTTTAATAACCAACGTAAAATATTTATACCAGCAGTAAGCGAGCAGCAGTTCCTGTAGAGCTGCATTGTTTTAGTAGTTTTTGCTTTAATGAGAAATGTATTTGTGTGTCTATTGAGATTGCCAATCCCTTTAACAGGAAGTAGATCGTAGTCTTCCTACTAAAACTAATTAAACCGAACATCGGCGTGTGGAGCCTCGAAGAATAATGAATGGCGGAGGGCAGAGAGCCCACCTCCGATGGCGGGGTTCTTGTAAAAAAACAGCTTTAATTGGAGCAGTGCGCTCAACAACGAGATTTTAATTGAAATCTCATCGTTTAACTAGTGATAAACAGACCAGCACTAAACGCTGATTAGTCTTGAGGCGCCTCATTTGTGGCCTGCGCCAATGTTTATTATGAGACTTCGATAGAATGAGAGAGTATTTTTCAAATAGTTTGTTCATTCTATTTTCGTCTCTGATTTGAAAAAAAGAAACTAATAAGTTGCAGGTATGAATGAATGAGCCTACATAATATAAAAAAGTGTAAGTACCAAAGTGTTCTTATTATGGGAATGGAGAATTCCGTTTTTGCTACCACGAACTAAAGAATTGTAGCAAAAAATTTCTGCAAATCAGATATAGAAACTTTTTGAGAAACGCTCTGAATTTAAAATAACAATCCATGATTACTAAATGAAAGAAAGAAAGAAAAATATTTTACTTAAGTGAAAAATATCTTTCTGTTATGTTTATTTCCACAGTTTATAGAGAACATAATTGAGTTATGACAAATCACCCGCTCATGCATTTAAAGTTGAGAGTAGCCTTTTAGTATGTTTATTAGGAAACGTGTCATGAAACTGTAACAAATGTATTTATTGTATATACACATTTTTCACTCGACTTCACCAATCTTTCCAGTCTGAAAAGCCAGCTGTACCTATAAGCTTTTAAAGCCAAAGTCGAGCAGATGTTATGCGAATGTATGTTAAACACTTCTCGTTGAATGGAAAAGGAGTAGGAAGTCTAATCTTGCATGCGTTTCCAAGCACGCTTGAACAATGATTGCATTGTTATATACTAGGCATACAACGTGATTTTATTCTTGGCACGCTTGCAGTATTATGTACACAATACCTGAAAGCTGCGAGGTTGCTGACTAAGCCGCAAACTAAGAGCTGAAAATCTTTTATAGCTTGGTTTCATTGCGGGTCGGCGCCGCTTGTGCTACCTGCGCCCGTCATCTTAAGTAATGAATGGTGTAAACAGCTATAATCCTCGGAAAGCAGTGGTTTTTTGTGCATGAAATATTAGCTAAACGGGCTTTATGCAGAAGTAAATCAGCAAAGCGAATCTTTACAGAAATGTACCATGATACGATGTTTTTTTATAAAACCCGCTGACTGGATTATCTTCTGGTCTGTAATATGAAAAATCTCTAAACAAACTCTGAAATTTTATGAAAAATGCATATTTATCGGAATAATTCTTTAAATATACATATTTAAGTATGGTCAAATATTATGCTACTGGAGGCTTTATAGAACTAATGATCATGACGCATTCAACTGTGCCGAAATATCAAGGTAGGTACGCGGAACAAAACCCTTATTCATTTCATAAAATTTAAAGAACTAATTAGAAAAAATATATATTTATTTGAAATATAACAAAAATGTTTCACACATTTGGAAAATGTATTTGAGAGTTTTACTCTACCAAGTATAATTAAATAATCTTAATGAAGGAGAGGAAGTGCTATTTCCGAGCCTTTTTTCCTCGTGCGTATTTATAATTATCGTGGCGTAAAGCGATTAGCTGGGCAGACACAACTAAGTGAGACTGGTCCGGATCCCAGGGAATAGAGATTTCATATGGAATAAAAATCTGATGAGATGCAAGGTAGAGTTAGGTAATAAGAGTTTTTGGATCCGAACCGAAATTACCACACAAAACCGAGCTCCGGCAAGAGTGGAAAGTAGTGGCAGATCTCAGAGACACTTTAAAAGCGTTTAATTGTAAACGTGAACACAATCTTGAGCCTAACATTCACTTTGCATAATTAGTAAAAAGGGACTTTACTGCAGCACTGCAATGAATACCTATATGTGATAAAGTTTGAAATAATGGAACACATGAATGCGATGCCCTTGCCAGATTAAGAGTGAGACTTTTTGGCGACGAATATACCGTACCAGGATATACCAAACTTCAAGATACTGCCGCTGTGCCAAATCATTTTTAGAATGAAGTGGTAAAAGCATTGCATTGGATTAAATTCGAAGGAGGAGTAAATACACAAAAGACGCCTGTAGATATAAGTGTATAAAATAAAATAAGGAGCGATTAGCTGTGGTTTAGCATAGTCGTAGCATGGCGTTAGTTCGCTAGTTACGCCAGTTATATCAGAGCGTGGCATATTCGCTGACGACGCCGCTGCCACTCGCACCCTTCATCTCGCGACTTGTGCCGCCTCAGCACTCAACCGAATGTCCTAAGACGTTGCTCGTGGCCCCAATTAACTCGCGAATAGCTCGACCTTCTGTTACTCGGATATTTATACGAGAATTAACATTACATTAATTTAGTATTAATAATTTTCTGTGTATGTTGAGAATGTGTTAAAGTAATGAGCAGCTTAAGTGTTTTAATGTATCTAGACCGGATGATGAAGTCCTGTGGTCACACAGCAGGGATTTAATGCTATGATGGGACATTTAAATAACTCATTCCGAATTAGTCTAATGTATTGCGTCATAGGAACATGTCAAAAGAATGCAAGTAAACTTCGATTAAAGTACGAGTATGTAGGTATTTGGCCAATATTTCTTTGACGAAATTATTAAAAAAATGATCTATTGATCCTGACTATATAGGTACTTTAATAGGAATCATTGTCTAGCTAGATGAAAAAAATGACCCACCAATCGTTTAAATCGTTATTATTTTTCACAACGGCTTTTTCAACACACCTGCTCGTAAAGTAGGTCTTATTACAGCGTATTTACACTGATAATGCAGAATATTACCCATGCCGTGCCTTTTACATTACATTATCGCACTAGTGCCTTTTCATTACATATCTTTTTAAATATTAGCAAGAAGTATTAATGTTTCGAAAACAGCTAAGTAGTTATTTGCGTAAATATAAAATTCAATTCAAAATGTGATAAAATAATTAAAGAATTTCATGAAACTGCTTGTTAGCTTGTTGGTATTTATAATTTGACGGTGTATTTTTAACTATAAATACCCAATTTCAAAATTTATAAATATGTGGCTGATTAGCTACTTTGCCGGTGCCCTTATCTCAGACTTGCGCGCGCATGCAGCGCTGAGCGCGCGAAAAAAAAAAATTACGGCCGCCATCTTTTAAATGGGTTTCTGTTTGTTAAGTTTATTCACAGTATTGCATTTCGTTAGTGTTGTTTTGTAAAATGTCGAATTTAGATAACGAAGAATTACTTATCGAGTGTACGCCGCCAGATATCATAGTTGAAGCGCAAAATGCGAGTGATAGTCTTTTGCCCTCAAAATCAAAAGATAAATACATGCAAGCCTACGCAAATTTCATTCAATGGAAAAATAGCAAAAATGCAAGCTCTTTCTCAGAAAACGTGTTCATGGCTTACTTTAGTGAACTGGCGAAGAGGTATAAACCTAGTTCGCTTTGGTGTATATATTCTATGTTGAAGAGTACCGTGCAGAATAAAAATGCAATTGACATCAAAGCGTACACCAATCTAACTGCATTCTTGAAAAGACGTTCAGACGGCTTTTACAGTCGAAAATCCAAGGTTTTAACACCTAATGAAGTGGAGAAGTTCATTAAAGAAGCACCGGATAATCAATATCTAGCGACAAAGGTCAGTTCCACTATTTAGTTTTGTATTCATTATTATAATATTTGTAGGCGGTATTGTGAGTGTTGATATAATAGGAACTAAGTACGATTATTATAACTTAATTATGATTTTATTTATTTTCAGGTCGCATTAATATTCGGAATTACTGGTGCCTGTAGGCGTCAGGAATTAAACAACATTACGACAAAAGATATAGAGAATCACGGAGAGATGCTACTTGTCAAAATTCCGAACACTAAAAATAAAATTCCTCGGTCATTTACTATTCACGGACCATTTTATGAAATAGTGAAAAAATATGAAAGTTTACGTTCAACAAAAGGAAAATCTGACCGGTTCTTCCAAAATTTTCAAAACGGCAAATGCACGAGTCAGCCTATCGGAGTGAACAAATTTGGATCGATGCCTAGAGAAATTGCCAAGTTTTTAGGCTTACCACAGGCTGACGCTTACACCGGACACAGTTTTAGGCGGACTTCAGCTACATTGCTGGCTAATTCAGGAGCCGATATATTGACTTTAAAACGCCATGGGGGATGGCGATCTAATAATGTCGCCGAGTCATATATTGAGGACTCCATCCAAAATAAAGCCGACATAAGTGCCAAAATAACACAAGCAATCCATTTGGAGCCACAATCCAAGAAGTTCTGCCCTGAACCGCGTCCTTCCACCTCATATGCCAATGATGATTTGGGATTTCATACGTTTGCTAATGATGAAACGCAATGTTCTTCTACCTCCTTTCAGAATGTTGCATTATCACCGACATTTACAAATACCCAAGAACAAAGCAATGAAATAATTAATGTACTATTATCGTAACGCCGGCATTTTTATTAAAATGAAAGCATCCTCTTTGTGTTCCTTTCCATTAATGTTTTATACATTTTAAAAAGTAAGCATTTGTTATGGTGATAACAGGGGCGGATTAAAAAACACATTTTTATCCATATCTAGTAAAAATTTATAAAAATATCGACGTTCAAATAGATGGCTTAATATGACACACCACAGAACACAATATAAGCTTAAATTCTGGCAGAAAGGCCTTTATTGTCATTTTCAGTCAAGACTCGTTTCATAATGCTATACAAGCTGGAATTCTGGAAGCCTGAAAATAGTATCATTTGTCAGGTTTTTTTTAAAGTATTGTTACATAGGTACACAGTATCGTGTGTACTATAATTTCGTTTAGCGGTAATATTAATTTGTATAATGTTAATTGTTATTTATTTATATTTATAAATGTTCGTTCGTTTTCCAAAGAAATAAATTAGCAAGAGTGGCAGTTTGCAACGTTACTATCAAAGAGACGTGCGTGGTGTCACACGGCGGCGATCGCGGCGGGCCACCGGAGCCGGCCCGGATGGCGAGGCCGCTCGGATATTATTCTGGACCCGGACGGACCACTCATGCATATTCATTTCCCCGATCCAGAGGCGCGTATTAATTTGCATCCCGATCCAACACTGCCCTCGCTACATTGTCCACTTTCGTTTCTTTGCCACGACTCGCCGCTAACCCAGTCTCAGTGTTCCAATTGAACGTGAAATCGGTCCCGCACATCCTGCATTCGTTATAAGCCTGAGTACTTTATTACTGGACATAGCAAAGTCCTCTCGCTTTGATAAATTTCCTGCAGACTAATAATAGTAAGGTTTATACTACCTATTTGCGAAAAAGGCTTTTCTTGTTCACATACCTCTCGTGCGGAGGGTTGAATATCTTATTAAATATTTATTTACCAGCTAGCCCAGTCTACGCGTACACCGGATACCCGATAGTAGGTAAATGCTTTGAATAATATCAAACCGAACAGAATATATTTTTGATCAAATCATTATAGTTTTTGTATTGTAATGTTAAAAACAAGTTAGCTATTCATGCGAAAACTAAAAGCGTCTAAATTCATATTCATAATAATAAATCATGCTTTTGTGTGATTTTAAAACACTCAAGCAGAAACGTAGGACTGGGCTAAGTGCACCATAAATCAACTTGGCGGTGGTTTATGTGAAGTTTGGAGGTTTGTGCACTTCCAAACCCGTTATACGAGTATTACCTATATTGAAAGCGATTTCTACACTGGAGGTGCTTCAACGACGAAATCAAATATGTATTTTGCAAGCTTAGCGGGCTCGCCTACCGATATAGCTTACGGTACCTGTACCTAATTTGTTTGCGTAGATGCCTGACATCTAAATGCAATATCATCTTCTGCACCGCATCCAGTTTTGAATGATCGTCTTGGTGTATTGTGTTGTGAGTCGGTCGTTTCGATTCGTTTTTTCTTTTCATAATTTGCTTTGCCAAATTAGGTAGTAGCAGTTGAATCCTGTATGTACACAGTTTTACTTGCTTCCTTGATGTAATACAGACAGCTTGATTGTATCAGCTTTTGGGAAAATTTGAATTTGTCGTAAGAAAGTGAAACTTGTCATTGTTTTAAGATACCTCGTTTTTACTATATTTAATATTATTATATTCCAACGTCCATTTTTCCCAAATGATTCGTCATGTGAAATATATGACAATCCAGTCCAAAAAAATACAATACAATGCCTCTTTATTGTATGTACACCAGTAATAGTAAACGATACAGAAAACAGAGAGAAAATTGCAAGGTAAGCAATAGCAATTTCTTCGAGGCAACTTTTTTACAGAATGAATCAAGGACTAGTTCACAGCAGTACCAGTACCATGAGTTTACAGTGACCGTACTCGATAGCGACGGCGTATATTATTTGTATGGAGAATTGTACAGCGCCTCTACAAATAATTTACGCCGTCGCTATCGATACGGTCACTGTAAACTCATGGTAGTGGCCCTGGTGGTGCATCAAAAATTAAAGTTCTACAAAAATACATCTACACATATTATTATGTGCAATTATAATATCATATCGTACATATAATACACGTCTAAAATAAATATAGGCAGTGGGATGAACAGCAACATATAATGGATAATAAACCATTGTTTAACTGGATTATATAGGAGTTAGAGATTATGATAGGTGGTTTATAAATACAGGTTCTTATGTAGGTAGTCTTAACACACCTATCCAGTACATTTACCTATTGAATTTAATAATAAGTACCTACTTAAACATCTAATCAATCCAAACTGCACAAAAGTAAAAGACAATGTATTTTTCAGACTCACATACTGAAATGCAATATGTATATAAAATAATCAGGGCGCACCGAGAACTCGTGAAATACGAAAGCACTTTGCATTTTCTTTGTTGGAAGTCATTTCGTTGCGGAGCCCAATACTATGGTGCGAACTGGTTCCGGTGCTTGGCAATTTCTTTGAGACTGTTGGTAGCGAAGATACTTGCACAGAAACTAATTAAAACCGAACATCGCGCAATCGAGCGTATCTACTCAATAAGTGTGGATCCCCGAGGCTGCTGCCGTCTTCGCTGTAAGTAATGTAAATTAATATGAACAACGATAACATCGTACGTTAAATTTGTTTCGAAGGTAGTTTTGCCTGATTAAAAAACGTTGTGTTTATATAAGAAAGAACCTACGTACCTTTTTAGTTAGCGAACACAAGAGCTTCGTTCCACAGTAATCTGGCTTGAAACGTTTTTCCTGGAAATATAGGTACATTTAAGAAACCTTTATCTAAAGCTTTGACTTTCATTTCCGCTGATTTTTTTGCTGTCAGGAAGTTGTCCTGATACCAATTGATATCAAAATACATGTGTAGGTTTGGTTTGGGAATAAAATTACCTAATCCATACTAATATTATAAATGCGAAAGTGTGTTTGTGTGTTTGTATGTTTGTGTGTTTGTGTGTTTGTATGTTTGTATGTTTGTATGTTTGTATGTTTGTCCCTCTTTCACGCCGTAACGGAGCGACAGATTGACGTGATTTTTGGCATAGAGATAGTTTATGGGCCCGAGAGTGCCATAGGCTACTTTTTATCCCGGAAAAATGCACAGTTCCCGAGGGAACAGCGCGCGATAACCGAATACCACGCGGGCGGAGCCGCGGGCAAAAGCTAGTCAAAAATAAAATCCTTAATCTCTTCAAATATATTTATTATAATATAACTAGAAAATATAGGTCTTTATTTTGTGCTTATAAGAATAAACAATAATAGGCTGCAGAATACAAGTATGGCTGTGGTTTTGTTAGCTTACTTATAGAAATGCGTGGGCGCTTTGTGCGCCGCAGTACAATAGTCGGCTCAGCCCGGATATTTCACGCCTGTTTCACTCATTTTGGGCACGGATTTGATGCGCCTGAACGTAAAAAACAGCCAGTACGGCTTGCGTTCTATTCGAATCAATGAACCAGGAAAATATTACGAAACAGGAAGTTTGTTTCAGTTTACAATGTTATTACTATTTGTTTTTGTGACAATATAATACGATCAAATAAAGCTAAATATGGGCTATCAGGGGGAAAAAACTCGAAAATTGGTGCAGTTATACCTTGCAGTATCCAGATGAACATACTAAAAGTCCTCAAGGGTGGGGGGTGTGCTGATAGTGTAAGAAGGGGGGGGGGGGTGAAGGTACCTTTTTTTTTCAAGTTTTTGTGTTCGAATACAATTATGATTAGGTACTTCAGATGGCTTACTGATGACTTCTATGGCTCCAATCCATATAGGTACCTAAGTATGTACCGAATTTCAACTTAGTCGGTTAAATAGTCTCGCAGCAAATTAGCTATGGCAGACAGACGGAGAGACGAACAAGTGCTTCAATATTTTACTTTTGAGGTACGGAACGCTAAAACCTTGTCGGTCTTTATTTTCTCGATTGCTCCTCTCTACCACTCAAAGGTTGACTGACAGAGATCCCTTCAGGGATAAGTCCGCCTTTGTACTTAGAACTTTCTCTTTGTATGATATTTTTATATTTCCTTTTTGTACAATAAAGAGTATAAACAAACAAACAAACCTTGCCTTGCTATACAAGTATCCAAACAAAACCACAAATAACATGATATCATGACAATATCATAAAATACAGGATCCTTGCTATGTTCAACAGTTGATTGTTCTAATATTTGCATAAAGGAGCTAACCGTTTGAATAACTCTACAAACTTTTGAGCATTGAAACATTTAACAAAACAGCCATATCGCACGGAGCGACCGCTTCAAAACAGTGTTATCGTTCTCAGCATAACTTTCGCAGTAAACACGTTAATGTTTTATGCTTGTACAAAAACGCGCTGTCATTAACACCCGACAAACGTTTGCGAGTGCTTCGGGTCATGTTATTTAACGATTACACTCGGGAGTGCAGCAGTGCAGTTAGCTGAAGTACTTACTCGTATAAAACACTCCTGAAATTAATAAGTTTGTAGTTAACGGGACATCAGACTGTGTTGGTGGAGAGCGAGCAGCGAGCATGTGGCCTGTTCCACCTCACAGCGCACTTAGCGGTGGTCGCCCCAAACGCTAACTGACGTTAACAACCTAAAGACCGACATTAATTTTATTTACAGTTCTGACAGTGTAAATATATATACAATTTAAATGCTTAAAGGATAGAGCCAGCGCACGAAGCAGTATTCTGTTAAGTTTAATCGTAATAATAACCCAAAGGACTCAAATAATCCTTTGTACCACCATTTTCAGTATAACTTTCCAGCAACGAGAGTTAACCCGACTTTTTAAGCTCCACGTTTAAAGCAAAACCTAATAATGTTTCAATACTGCTAATTGTGTCTAGATCTCCCACGGACTTATTTAGTCAGACAACTGCTCCACCAAGTTAATCTTCTTCCAAGTTCCAAGAATAGTTTAAACAACCAAAACGTCGTTCAAAGATGTGATGACTAGGTAAATAATATTACGTTAAAAAGTTGTCGGTTTGTTAGAGCAGCGCAATCAAGCTCTCCGCTACAAGAGGCTTGGTTAGCGAGTCACATTGTTTCAAAAAAAAAAACCTTTGCCCGGGCTTCTTACAAATTCACCGCCGTTTCTTTATCGTTATATTAGCTTTGTTTCTAAAGTTTCCTTTATTTGTCGTTCGTTTGATTTTCGTATCTTTGATGTGCGGCTTGTTGTTTCTTTCCTAGCAGTCAATTTATTATAACTTTTCTTGCATATTATTCAAGCAAGTAATTGAGAAACTTCCATTTTTCTGTCTCGAAATAAGGTAAATTATACCAAGTCAATTGTAGCAAAAAACTAGATAGTATTTATTTTGCGAAAATTCTTACCGGTGACGAATGTGAATAAAAAAATGTATTCATAACTTTTTCATCGGCGCAATTGACTTTTTACATAACATTACTTTTTACTACTTATTTATCATGTTTAATATGTATTGTAGTTTTATCGCAGCAGGCCAAACCAGAGATTAACGGAATCATCCATGTCAAAAATGTGCAATAAATCGGATCGGGGTATTGGCATCGATCATCGAGATAATCAGAGGCGGCCCCGAAACGATTATTCGCGCTTCCGAGTGATAGCCTCGCGCGTATCTGCCGCCACGGCCGTATCGCCCGCCAAGCCGCGCCCCACATTGTTTCACGAGAACAAATTTATAACGGCATAAATTGGACTAGCACCACTGAAAAGATATTTCGTAAGTTCCACGCATACTAGGCTGGCCGCGTGATAAAAACAATATTTTCCGCTGGCAGAAGTTATACAGTTATTTTACTGAATATCCGACGTTATCCAGGTAATAGTCAATTTATATTGTTATTTCACGAAATATTTGTTTTAGGCAGGTGTTGCGTTAGTGCACTATCGTTTTAAAAGGCATTATTTTTTTAAAGTCAAATTTGCTCAGGCACGTTCATACTCAAAACGGATCACGGAATAGGAGGTAAATTTGAAGGAACGCAGTTAATGTAATTTTACTCTGAGTAATTCGTTGGCCCCAGTTTAACTGTGCATGGAGTTGGTTGGTTGCCGGCTATTTATTGCAGAAGCTGTGGCCGAATGATACTAATGGTACAAAAACTGGGACCACATTAAGCCACGCTATGGTGAATGCGAATTAACGTATAATGTAAAACATAGCTATCGCCTTGCTCGTTATTCGAAGTGACCGACGATGTTTGCAAACTTATATTAATTGGAAAATACTGGACAGAATTCAGAGCAGGCGCCTCTTCGAGACGAAGTTGTGAGCTTGCTGGCAAGAACTTGAAAGGACGGCTTGTTGACCACGTCAAACGGCCTGTAATAACCCGAAGTGGAAATTTAGTAATAAACGGTTCTTGCAATCAAGAGTAATTTTGTTTGTGTTGTTCCTCATGATACAAAGCAAAACCATCAGTTACTAGCACAAACGACGTCGTATTAACTGAGCTGCCCGACTTCCATCGGTAACTACCGTCACGCACTGATTTATAAGTGCACTTAGCCCAACTACTCGAATACTCTGGAGATTGAACGATACTTTAATCCGACCCCGACTTTTATTCGTGATTGTTATTATCGTTTCATGGAAAATATTACCTCTTTGCGGCCTTTTGATCATTCATAAATTCAACGATACGCAAGTCAAAATTCTGCTCTCATGCAGTTTAGGATTCATTGACTCTCAAAATTGTTCAAAATTCAGACAATTTATACTTTAGACTTTTCTTATTTTTAGATGTTTTTTTTCCCTAACGTACCACCGTGCGACCTTCACATTACTACCACATGCAAAATGATGTTCATTTTCAGAATTCCTGAAATTTTCTGATGTAATCCAATAACTAACACGATTTATTCGAGCCCGGAAGCTTATACTCGGCTGACATGATTCAACTTTGGGAGTTCCACCTGAAATTTGCATGACTCAATTACCGAGACATTTATCACCGCCGGGATTTGTGTCCTGCTGCTGATAGAATGTAATAAGCCCTTTGGTAAATTTAATAATACGTTAGAACCGCACAGGAGTAAATAATGAAACGCTTAGGAATAAACAAGACGTTACCAACATTTACCGGCGACAGACATTGTTTTGCAAAATAATGATAATATTTATCTGCGCGGAAACATTTGGCACATTTGTTTCTGGAATATATTCCAGAATAAATTCTTCATATTGTAATCAAAGGAGTGCGTTACGGAGTACGACAACCGGCGAGTGGAGATTTGCAAAGGAATGTTTGTTTTTATTAGACCTGCTTATTCAAGTGCGGTAATAATATAAATATTAAACGAATATAACGGTGTTTGCGCACACGCCTCAACACTTCCACTGCCGTGAATAATTCACAGCGGCGACGCGTCCGCCCGCGCCCAGCCGCCGAGCCGCTCCGCGCGCCCGAACGCCCGACTTACACTCCGAGGCCAATTGTTTACTCCGCCGCGGAGCCCGTGCCTGTCGACCCAACGCCAATTGTTTCCCATTCAGCGTAACCCTCGCTGTATTATTTGTTACCTTCGCCGTTATTCATTGATTTATCGCAACGGCAGGGAGGGGGGGAATTCCGAACGTCAAGGTAATAAAACTGGACACATGAAAATGTTCTTATTGCATTATCCTTGCTAGAAAATTGTACCGTAATCATGAGATATTTTTTCCAAAATTTACCTTGTTTGCCTGCGTATTTTGCATTAGTGCAAGAAGCGTGATAACCGGTTCGAACAAGCGGCGGCCCGCAGCCGCTCTCGAGCACCGGCCCAGCTCTCTCATATTTAAACTTTTACAAAGGACCAGACCCCGACGGCTACATAAATCACCCGAGCCTTCCTTCACACATCTCGCTTGAATTTAAATAGGCCCCTATGCACGATCTCTCGTGATTTAGGACCTACTTACCGGGCACCAGTGGTTTTTACATTTTTGTACTTGATTTATTTGTAGGAATAGTCTTTACAATATCCTAGTCAGCATAAAGGACCAATAAAACCCTTAGTACAGTCAAAGGCAAAAATATATATATACACTTTAGTACCTTATGGTCACTTCAACCACTGTGACAGGTCATACATATATGGCAGTCCAAATATGACGAAATTAGACAAGGTACTATAGTGTATACATATTTTTGCCCTTGACTGTACCTACTATTCGTACTACAAAAGCAAAATCATTATGTCTGGCGTTGTTTGCGTTGGTTGAAATTATACCGCTGCATCCGGGTCTACCTGGCCTCTAGTTAAGATAGTACCTACCTTAAGATAGGTAATATATCTCTATAACAAAAAAAAACAGCTCAATGAATCAGGTTTGAACAGGCTGTAGAAAACGCCTGTTATTATTTCCGTTATTTTTAACATTTTCCTTACCTTGGTTTAGTTCATTCACAAAAAATAAAAAATAGGGAAAATTAAGAGTAGTGTGACTTAAGTAGTAGACAAATGAGCTTTATTTAACGTAATATTTTTTTCTTAAAATTGATGAAAAAAAATGCAATTTACGATACAGCAAGATAAGTTTACTTCACATCAAATTGTAAATAGATACTTTAAGACATGACTATTTATTGGCTAAGGAATGAGTACATAGAGCAGACCGAGTGAGCACTAATCACCGGGCTAAACATTTTTTAAATGTAAATAAGAGCACGTAACCCTCGAGGTGAGCATACGAGTACGTTGCGGGAGAGTAAATTACAAGACTGCCCGAGTCCGACTCGACTCGGAGGCATTTAGAGGACGATTAGCTCCCGCCAGAGGCTGCACAGATTAACATGGAAATCCAAGGATTAAAAGCATTACGTGCGCCTTTTAGTTTTCCAGTAATATTTTTGCTGGCAGTTTCTTGTTTCTGTATCTAACCTAGGGAAACTAACGCGCCTAAACTGTTGGTTTAGTTAATACATTACCTCTATAAATTACCTTATCCTACTTATTAGTTACAAAAATCGAATGTGAAATGTTTTAACTATTTGCTCGGTATGTTATATACTTCTGTCATTATTATAGCATCTGAAATGTTCTCAAGAAGAACTTTAAGCGAACTTAATAGTTTTCTTTTTTTTTAACAGAGCATCGGGCTCTAGTTTTCTACTTTTCCTTGGCCCTTGGCTGGCGCTCGGCTACGAGCGCTGAAAAACAACGAACATCTTGCTAGTATTTCAATTTTTCCTTTTTTTTACATCGGCTCGTAGCAGGGTTAGACAATTTTATTCCTTTTTAATATTATGTTGGTTGGAAAGAAATTTTACCTTTACTTAGTGCCTTTTGTAGCAAGACGCTGATAGTAAGTACTCATGCATAATGTATGGAGAGACGCCGGCAGTGCGCCATCTGATCGCCCGATAACATGGCCCTTGTTTACACGGGACCCGCTAATCCTGTCTTCCGAATTTTAACAAGATTTGAGTGATGTTCCGATCCCCGGCTAAATTTGTTGGCTCCATATAGAGCCTCCGGAGATTACCAAGATAAATTGCCTGTTTCTTCCTGTAAAGTCAGTAAATGAACTCGACCGTGATAATTTCTTGGAATTACGTGACATTTTTCATTGGCCCACGTATTTTGAGTTGAAAGTATTTAGCATTCATCAATTATTGTCTCAGTTATGACAGGTTGGAGACGATTTGCAAGAAATCAAGCCATGCATAATTGAGTTAGTCCCAATGATGGCTTTGATTCACAAGTCGCGACCATTATTTATGTAACACGTTCGAACAAGCGCTGCGCGCTTTTCGCCGACGCTTGGCAGGTTTCCAAGAAATTGTGTACTTACCTACACAGTGATACATACGTGATGGGAATTACTCAAGTCAACCTGTCAGTACTTGTCTGTGCTGAGTCACTTCAATGTTTTGCAAGAATAAAGAAATGTCAGACTCCCTAAATAACTTAACCAATGCGCGATGTATCAATCTAATTAGAAGTCTAATTTTACCTTTAGCATATAAAATAAATTTGTTACATGGTAGGTATGTTAAGTAGTATATAAGTTTCGTATTTTTTTTAGGTAGTTATACCACAAACATGTGTATTTTTAGGTACGTTTTTACAATTTGGGTTTGACGACGAGTTATCTTATTAAAGGTATTTTTTTCCGGCATTGATCGTAAGTGAAACTAATCTAAAATTATAACTTCATAAGGCGAAGTATAGGCCTTGTTAAAGTGTTATATTTCCTCCTATTTCCTCATTTAAAATTAATCCAAAACATGAAAGTGGCTTAGCCGCATGATGAGTTTGCAGGAGTTGGCAGCTGTTTTGTTCGCGACCGCCAACAATAAATTTTGATCAAATCGTAGATGTGAACCGGCGGAGGGCACCGTGGCATCCGGGGGGCTCGGCCGGCCCGAATAATCGCAAGTTAACTAACCGTGGTGGCGGCCGCTGCTCGCCCGCGCCGCTCGCGTCTTCGTCGCTCCGATACTTCCGTAATGAGCCCGAGACAATCTTTTATTGTCTGTTTGGACTGGGATAAATGGTGATAGATGACCCTCTGCGCCTTCCAGATTTGGAGCCAGCTCTATCCGTCTCCCAATTTATAACGAGAGTATTCACTGCGCGCTCATCCAACCTATATTAGACGCTTTACGTCTACGAGTCCCTTTTTATACTACATAAAAAAGTCTCGCCGCTTATTTTCCGCATTCATTTCTCGCCTAATGAAATGCGAGCGACTCGTATGCTGCAACTTTTTATGCTAGACCCAGTCGACGGGCTCGTTTTGAGGAAATGTCGTGCTTATGAAAACTAGTCAACATTGTGCTGCGCTTTTCATCATGCTGTGAGGCTTCGCACGGCCAGCACCAACGTGACGCTTCTAGCACAAAGTACCTAGTACCAGTTTCTTCGCAAGACATTCCACAGACGTGTTATTATTAACGGTAATATGTGCGGAGTGATGTATTGAAGCTCCGACAACTTAGTTTCCCTCGTGTATTCGTCTTCCGCCACATGTAGAACTTTTATTATTATTAAGCTCGGATCGTACTTAACCCCTATATTGGATATTCAGTATCATTTTGAGAAAGTGAAAAAGTTTCTGTTTACTTAGTTTTTGCAAGTTACCAGAGAAGTTGTGCGATGAGTCGGATAATCTACATGCTCTTCTAGATCCCTATGTCAGTACGTACCTATAGCTGCTTATATAAAGATTACAAGAAAACTTTATGAATTTTATCCCTGAGGCAACAGAAGTCGAGAAGTAACTCGTAACAACAGAACAAGTGGAGCCTTTCAAGAAATGAAAAAACATTCATATTTTATCCTTTCACCTCTCGTCACAACTCAATGCCAAAGTTTACTTTGTATTCAAATCAAATTGATATACATAATTTGGGCTGGATTTTCATTAATGGCGTAAATAATTCAAACGGTTGGAAGTTTGTCGACTAAGCATGAGCCTTAAATATTTCCTGGAGTAGAACTGTGAGAGTTATAACGAGTCGAGTGACGAGAATACTTTATCTTTGTCGGAGTGAACGATCGCTATCGGACGTGCGTGTGCGGGCGTGTGTGGGCGAGGGGAGTCAGTTTAGGTGATCATGCGCCGCAGTTCTTCTATTCTCCATAGACAAATGAGAAGCCTGGGGAGGCGAGGTCACGTGGCTCATTGCCGGTGACATTTGACCGAAGGCTCACTTCGAGTAAAGCTCACCTCGCAGCGACCATCTCCCTGTAATTTCCGCCCTCCAAACGACTCCCTTGATGTTGAGCTTGTCCGTGAAAACGTCCCAGGAAATCCCAACATTTTACTTTTTTATGTCTGTGCTTATCTGCCTTCATAATAAAGTCAGCCGCATTGCGTTTTGGCTCACTTCTACTAATAAATTCAGTGAAATGAGGAGGTATTTAATTTATTTATGAAGAATTTGTCTCCTAATTTCCTTTTTTGCGCTATGTTTTTTGGTCACCTAGTGAACAAGTAATTTAAATTAATCTTAACAGACTTTCAGCTTTATATACATACTTCTTGTTTTATGTATGCCAGTTGATTCAAAATTGATTCAAAATAGCAATATTCTATCGGTAAGCGCGCTTAGCATCAAAATGCAATAACTCTGGGGTTCTGAAAGGATTCGTTATCCTTTATAAACCGCGTTACCTAAATCTCCCGTGCTGAAATACACAGCGGCTTTATTTATTGCTATATCATCGAGCTTCAACCCAACCTATTGCAAGAAAGAGAATATCCGTACGTTTTAGTATTTCTTCATATAAATATTCAGTGCGTCGTGACGAATAAAAGATAAACGCATTTTTTGTATTCATCAAAGCATTAGGTTAACCTTTATCCATTCGATGGGTTGTTTGTTATACCAAGTAGGAAAGCTAGTATAAGAAGAGGCACTCTAAGTAAATGGCACTAGTCAGTGATTTACCGCGTGGTCCACCGGCGGGCCCTGCTTTATTGAATAGGTATTCGATTCAATGAAAGAAAAATCGTATATTTTGAAATGCCTGGGGCGAAATTTACGACATCCATTAATTCTCTTCGGTCGTTGACAATTAAAAGTCGCCGTTTCCGCCAATTAAGATATATTTACCACTTTGATTAAGCGCTGATAACTGTTTTAGTTACTATAAATATATTGTTGAATTAGATAGAATTGTTTGGATTAAATGCACCAAGTCGTGAGATTTCATCAGATTTCGTGAGCATATAGACAAATTAAAGATTGTGGTAAGTATTAAAAATATCATAGTAAATTGTTCAAATTATATCTGCCATTTATTTTTCACGAATTCGAAACGACCAATCACATGTTTTAATTTTTCTGTTTTCATTTCATACGGCTAATTTATACATAGGTCACAATAATATTACCACCATCATCAAGTCCAGATACCAAATTAATCTACTAAAACTCAACTTTCTTTTTATACAGCTTACTTACTAACCAAAATAATCTATATATAAAAGAAGCACATACACATATTAATTTTACAGGAGTCGGTGATTCCACTTATGATTTTTCTTTTCAATATGTCAGATTTCTGATGAAATATTTACGTATACATATAAGCGGGATTGTGTGACACTGATTATTAATTTGCTTGCCTTTTCGTACCTACGAATATTAATAGCGGTCGCGAGTAATACACAAGATTTAATAGGCTAGCTACTAAGAGTCGACAGGGGTATGACAAAAAGGCTTTTCATAGTTGGCCATTAGAGCGGTCATTAAGCTGCCAGGATTCACGGTGGGCACTCGATGCGAGATTTACTTCCATCTTATTGCCTCTGCTTTTCGCTGGGAGGCCAACAACAATAGCCTTAGAATTAGGACGCTATAAATTTGTAGCACATCAATGTTCCGTTGAAGCAAAACACCATGACGCAAATAAGTTGTCAATATGTTTTCCCAGTATCTGCTTTTTTTTACATAAACACATTCACTGGTTCCGTATGAATAAAAACATACGTAAGCCACCGGATCAACGAAAACAATGCATAAATTCAATAGAATTCTACGTCATGTAAATACACAACTTTTTTCCACGCACAACTAAAATATCCACAACCAGCTTCCTGGGAAAGTGTTTCCGGAGCGGTACAACTTAGAGATCTTTAAAAAACGAGCCTATCAGTCTCTCAAAGGGCCGGCAACGCACCTGTGATACCCCGCGTTTTAACAGGTGTCCATGGGCGGCGGTGATTGCTTTCCATCAGGTGACCCGCATGCTCGTTTGCCCCCAATTAATTAAAAAAAAAAAAAAAAAAAAAAAAAAAACAATATTATTATAAACTACTATGTCTCTACCCACAATGTACAAATAGCGAATCATAAAGCAAATTTTTATTTGATAACCGTTTGTAAAGAAATAAATTATTGTCTTATAATTAGGCGTTAAGGCAAAGAAAACATTTTACACTGCACATTCCAGCACCTGAATTGTTTTATGCCGAAAAAAGGTTCGTAAGCGGAACCGAATGGCTCTCTTCTTTATAGGCCAATTAGTCGGAGAATACGTTATGCGTTCATTATCCCCCGTCGTATACAAACGATAATGTATGCTATACACACGTGCACATACAGCGCGGCAACGCAGAATGTAATGTGTAGCTATGTACTTACAGTTAATTATTAATTAACAACTTTATTACTTACCTACAATAGAGCCTTTGTAGAGTCGTATATGGATGAAATAAATATGAATGCGATGATGTTGTTAGTGGAAACTACAACTTTATGAATTCATATGCAGCTCAGAACGCAATCACATATTTTAGTACGGTCTCGTGAGCGATATTTGCAGAAAAAAAGTTTTAATGCTTGTGGTGCAAGCTTAGACATTAGCTCGTATAATATTGTATTTGTTTGTGATCTTCGGGAATATAGTAACGAAACATTATGAAACTTGATCCGACACGTGACATAAAATTGCCTCACTTGATCGTTTCACGCCTGAATGAGAGCCAAGTTTAAAACTGAAAATTTTCACCATGACAGATTTCCAAAAAGTTGAACAAAAAATTATCCTATTTTACTAAAATCATATTTTTGCTGCTCCTATACCTAGTCAAATAAACTTTCTTTTTGGCACGCTTTTGCAATTGTAGTGAATAAGGGTATTGAGGCGCTTGTTCTTGAGCGTAACTTTGTCGGAAATCTCTGCGTTATATGTAAGGTCAGATCGTAACAGTGACTTGCTCTTAGGCGTCATTATGTCGTGACGGCGACCGTGCGGCCGTAATGATAAAACGCGCCAGTCTGCCTCCTGCGTGCTCCTTGTCTAACTAGCCCGTACAAAATACTTTCCCAGATTACGGCCAAGCCCGAAATGAAAGCAATCTTCTAACAATCATGGCCGGGTCCAGTCCCTTCCAACTTGCACAACTCTTATCTACGAACCCTGAACATTGCCAGTAATGGAAATCCAATTACTATTTAACCAAGATAAACGGAAAACGTGCGGCTCGGCCGCTCACCGCGCCGACCACTCAAAGTCACACACGAAAGTTTAAACTCACTTCAAGAGTACACAATTGAAAATTAATTGAGGTGGTATTCACGTTGGAGTGGAGCGGATTCGAGGCATGTATTTTGAATATTTTCAACGCCTTAATGTGGCTGCATTATGCGATCAAACACTGACTCAAATATTTAATGGCTTCAATTTTCTGCCGATAACCCCAAGCGGCTCTGTCGTAAATCTATTAAGTTTTTCAAATTTACTTTTTGGGGCCCTTCCCAATTTATTTAAGTGCTTGTTCCATTGCTTTTCTTGGAAAAAGAAGGTGGATAAGGTGTGGAATATAAAGCTGTTGTTATCAGCGCAATGAAGTTTTATTTATATTAATAATACAAATAATTTATTCAATAGCTCGATTTGTGAGGTAAATCGTAAAGTACATATTATGTACTTTTCTACCTTTTTCTTGGAAAGCTATCTCGTTATTCTGGCTACTTTGTAAGACTTGGGAAGCTCAACAACTGCTGTGCTTGCTTTCAATGGAATGTAGTTATTGCCCAATAATTGATTTTCAATTATTTCAATTAATTACAAAATTCTTTCATTCTGCAATGAAGCATCTTTATTATTTAATAATAATTTTAAGTATATTGGGTTATGAATTTCTAAGAAAAGTACCTAAACGTGAATGCCAACCACAATTTTAAACATTTTAAGTAGGTACTTGTTTGTTAGCATTACGAATCTTTTCTTGCGATTTCTATTGGCACATATGTATTTGTATTCATTAACATGTATTTAACAATAACATACTTGATCGAATACTATTTTACCGTTTCAAAACTTTTACTACGTACATTTGCAAACTAATACAGCTCGTCGTTTACCGAGTCCGCTACCATTTCTTCTAAGCAAACTTTAAAACATGTTTAGCGTTTAATATTTACAGTTCCTTTGACATGCGAACGTGTTTATTTTGTTGCAGCGTCGCGTATTCGATACGAGATCACGAGCGGGAACATAGGCGGCGCATTCGCCGTCAAGAACATGACCGGGGCCATATATGTGGCTGGCGCGCTCGACTACGAAACTAGGAAACGGGTAAGTTATCTCCGCTATTTGCGATGCATATAATCTCACGTCAACCTTCAAATACAAGTCTAGTTTAGAATTCTTATTTGCGTGACATGTCATCCGTGTTATGGTATCGAATCCCGCTGAGACGATATCTAAATATGTATCCATATATTTAAATAAAAAATTGTGTGTAAATGTGTTGTTAAGCACTAAATTCAAGAATAGTTGGGCCAGTTGGATTAAATATTTTTGTAATATTCAGAACAAGGTACGTAACAAACAATAAAGAGAAAATTTTACACAAAGGTGGGTTAAAAAAATCTCCGCATAAAAAAATGAGTGAATAAAATGTTTGTAGGGATGATTTGGTATTGTTTAATTTTTAGTGCCTCGACACCCGCGTAAAGTCGGTGTGGCAAGCTAGTAGTACATGGAAATCGTACCGAAAAAGAAGTGTTGCCTTGCATCAAATGAGGTAGTTCTAATTTTTATATGAGTTGGTAGTGGTGAATTTGGTTATGTCAAATCCAAGTTTTCCACCTCGAAAGCCTTCCGGATCATTGTCAAATACTTGAAAATTCTTTAAAATTTTGTAGTTTTTTCCATTTTTGCCAATTTTTACCACCAAGGACTTACGTTACGGCAAAAGTTACTAAAGACTATTTTAAGAAAACTAAATTTTCAATTAAATGAGACTAATTTTATTTCGATAGCTTAAATAGTTTCTATGATACAGCTATTCAAAAGTTGACGAAAATTCCAAAAAATTTAATTTTACAGTTTTTTTTAGTTTTCGACCATTTTTACCCCTAAAGAGTGGGCTTATGCGAAAAGTTACTGTGCAGGTATTAAAGTCCATTAAATTCCCAACAAAATGAGATCAACTATGTCAACTTACACCTGATAGTTCCTGAGACACATTTGTTCAAAGTAGTTCAGATAAGTAAACAATTATGTACTATAAGGGTTTACAAATTGAAGTACGCCCTGTTAGTGAAATAATTATAATTACTTATATTGCTTATTTCACTAACAGAGTGTACTTCATTTTGCAAACCCTTCTATACTCCATTTAATTTAAGATTTGAATTAACGGTCAAAGTGTAACACGCGTTTCTCGGTATTTCGAACACAAATTGACTAAAAACACTACTTTTATTGTTTCATTTAAAAACGTGTGCAAATTTCACCGTTCAGTTTCAAATGTTAAAATAAATGGAGTATAGTAAACACTTGTTTACTTACCTCAACCACTTTGAACAGCTGTGTCTCAGGAACTCTCTGGTCTAAGTTGACAAAATTGGTCACATTTTGTTAATAATTTAGTGGACTTTAATAACTACAAAGTAACTTTTCGCGTAAGCCCACTCTTTAAGGGTAAAAATTGTTAAAAACTGAAAAAAACTGTAATATTTCCTTTTGTTGGAAATTGCGCAAACTTTTCAATAGCCGTATCATAGAAACTAATTGACCTACTAAAACCAAATTAGTCTCATTTGATTGGAAATTTAGTCTACTTAAAATTGTCCTTAGTGACTTTGGCCGTAACGTAAGCCCTTGGTGGGAAAAATTGTCAAAAACGGAAAAAACTACAAAAATTTAATGAATTTTCAAGGATTTGACAATGATCCGGAAGGCTTTCGAGGTGGAAAACTTGGATTTGACATAACCAATTTCACCACTACCAACTTATATAAAAATTAGAACTACCTCATTTGATGCAAGGTAAAAAGTACCAATTCCATGTACTATAGGTAAATAGCAAAAATCAAATCAGCTTCGATTTTTACTATTAATATTATTTATAAGACTAAAGGGTTACGGATTTCCGAGCGTAAAATACTCAAAATTAATCATTATTTTGATTGAGAACAGAATATCATGGTTAATGAAAACAATTTTCCATTACCCATTCGTTTACTGGTTCAATCGAAAGGCAATTATAAAGTAAAGATGTATACAGCTTATAATTAATTTTGTACAGGTTAACAAAATACGTAAAAAAATATCGTTTTGTTTGGGTAATAACTCCAAAAACTACTGGAATTAATAACCACCAATATCACCATGATAATTACATCATTAGATACGGTCATTGATAATACATAGTATAACAATTCAATTCTGTCGTTTTTTTATCAATAGTTCTGAAATCTCAACATAATACTTGCAAAAAAAAGTAGGTAATAAATATGAAGAATTGCAATATTTAGCTTTTAAAACTAGTTAACGTTTAAACAATGACATAATATATAGCTCCCCAAGGGGAAGTGAGGGCGATAGAGTCAGCTGGGGAATATATGGGGAAATATATTTGGAATCCACTATTATTCGAGTATGAAATAGGAAGGTTTTGCAGCGTTTTCGTCCGACATTATTGTGATGTGGGGACAGGAACACTAATGGAAGCTGTGGAAGGCGGTCGCACTCGCTAAGCGTCGACAAAACGTGCGAAGCCTGGGGCGCCCACTGAGGCCAGTCTGGCTCGCCTTGCTACTGTAATAAACCCCGCCCACGCCCTACGCGCGGCTCTCAACTAAATACATTGAATCAACGCCGTCTTGTCAAAGCTAAAGAATGACGATAATGTACGTAATTGATTTAGATATAACGATAAACGTAATATTTATTAACAACAAACTTAATAAACTTGCTTGTGAACGTAATCATCACGTCACGCCACAGGACAATAAGTAAGACGTATCTGTGACAAGGGACGAACGTAATTTAACTTCAACCATCCTTGTAAACAAACAGGTGGAAGATGAAGGAAGTTATCATCTGATAACTTGCCGAATTGAATAACCAAGTAATTACATGTCTGACGGCTGGGTACATAAGGCAAAAATCCTCGACATGATAGAATTACTGACTCGAGGGAGTTCCCGTTAAGTAACGGTAACTCTATATAACCGACAGAATATAATGTATCTGTATCTAATATAATGTAATCCCAATTAGTAAGACCTCGTATTCAAATTGAAGTGGGATGAGGCGGGTTCAGGAAATTAAAGCCCTCTTTCGAAATAATTTCCCGCTAAAATACACAGTACGTTAAGCGGTAAGACATAAATGTTTTACTTTCTTTGTCCGCTGGCGCTGGAGAGTTTCACTTTCAAAGCGTTGCTGCTGGTATCAGGGAGCGCTCTTTGTTACATAAAGTTTCATTGAACTTTTCACGAGATAAATAATTTAAACTTTAATATCCATTTAAGCGAGCCGTAGTTGTTACCGAATGCTGTATATCTGTGAAACAGCAAATTCTCACGAAGCTTTAATGGAAGTTAAATGGTTTACCCTGTAGCTGTCGAGTGTGCTTATTTCCGAAAGGCTTAAACATCTGCCTATATAAACATCTAAAGTTGGTAACCATCATAAATATTTTAAGCAAATTTGGTTAGCTGGGCGTTACGCTGTAGAATTGAAATATTATTTTGATTATATGGAACAATAGTAAACTTATACTTGTCAAAATAGATTAAGCCACTAAATTGTGAAACCAGTTGTACACTGTCCTATTTACTTTCTAAATTAGCGAAACTCTAACTCTATTGTCTTCACAATATTGTGTGCAAGATGAAGGTTTAAAAGTAAATATTTGGTAAAATAATATAACGAGGTTATATTTTTTGTAATCGCATTGATTAAATAATATAGTAATTATAACTGCACAATATTGGCACAAATTTTGATTGATTTAAATTTAACATATTTACAAGATTGTATACCGACGTCATTATATAATTCATAAAATTATTCTGTCCATATAATTATTCTAAAAAAAAGTTACACTGTAAATTGTGCTAAGGAGCGATTCTTCTAGACACCATTATCGGAGTTTCTGAGGATCTAATCGATGAGATTTTCACGCAATAGCACAAAATCGTACTTCATTTTTGGAATACTTTCGCAAAATCATCCTCTTCCTCGCGAATTCTTCAGAAGGATTAAGAAAGAAATATCCGGTCTTTAAATATTTCCCTACTTCACAATTTGCTGAGCGACGACGGCGAAAACTTAAAGTGCTGTGCCCGCAAATACCGACATCTATTAAATAATGTATTTCCATACGTGATATGCATTGCATACTTCATAAAGTAGGCATTATCTACCTTCTACAGCCAGGCTGTTACGGGGCGAGAGAAGTAAACCGACACTTTACTTTGTGGACATTAAACGGTTTTGCAAACGTTACACATACGCCGTTCACTTGGGCCTTTGCCACTACTATATCGGTATTAATGGCTCTTCTGTAACCGAGTCGTCAGCTCTATAATCCTGGTCACGACCTCGATACCCAATTGCCCTCAGCTGGTCATTTGATTAATTGAGATGACTAAAGCCAGTTCCGTGTTAAAATTTTAGCAACCCGGCTTGTATCGAACGGGTGCAATGACTTTTAAAAACAAACATTTTCCTCCTAACGTGGATATTGCTCAGCGACGTAGGCTGACAGATGACACCAATAACTTCATCGGGAACAAATATGTCTTTGCATAATGTTAGGAATATTGTTCTAATACATTACTTTACTCGTGGTATATTTTAAACAAAGCTTTGTTTATAAGCTCCACAAAGTAAAATGTTACAAACCGTAGAACTGAAAAACGGTAGCTTTGAAATTTTTTTTTTATTTCCAAACAAGGTTGGCTTTTCTTTGATCAAGCATAATTTTGTGGACTTTATTGAAGTTGATTACTTATGGGTCGTTGTCGTAAAACTTTAAATTACTTTATTTTGCCGGTGGTGAACTAATTACCTTTACCTTAAGATTTTAATCAGTTTCACCAGTTTGAGACTAAAAGTAAACTTGTGGGTACCTAATAAGTTTGAAATGTCTTCAAATATTTCAATCTATGTCTAAGTACACATAGATTACATACACTACTAATATACATACGAGTAAATCTTTCAGTCATGTTTTTCAATGTTGGATCGAATCTTGGATTAATTGTTGTTTTTTAAAGCTATAGGTATGTCAGTCTCCTACTTACGGGATTATTATTTAGTATAACGCATTGTATTGATCGATGGCAGTACGAGCTGAAGTTAGCTGCCTCGGACAACTTGAAGGAGAACTACACGACGGTGGTGATCCACGTGAAGGACGTGAATGACAACCCGCCCGTGTTCGAGCGGCCCACGTACCGGACCCAAATCACCGAGGAAGATGACCGCAATCTGCCTAAACGAGTGTTGCAGGTCCGAGACTAAACCTTCAGCTCTTTATTGAAGTTAAAAAGCTGTCACAGCTTCAGACTTCATATAAGAATTTGAGTGATGCAAGTGTCTCTCGTCTCCGGGCGTACTCCGTTGATGTGTTTTTGTATTTGTTGGACTTTGCATGGCATGGGCGTTTCTTTGTGGCACTGTAGACGCGTTTTTTTTTTGTAGCCTTATTCCTGCTAGAGTTTGTCGTTTTATTTTCTTTTCAGTCGAATTCTGTTTATGTTTGAAATTCTGTTCCACTCGTATGACGTATAATGTTTTCATTTAGATGATTTCGGGATTTACACTATCCTTTCGTTTGGAAAATAAATATGTTAGGTTGGGATTTTTAATATTCTTATAATATGTTGATTTAAATTGATTGGGAATTCCAATTTAAATTGATTCTGAAACGAGGGCATGCTGATTTTTTCAAGCTTTCCGTAAAACATTTTTACCGTACAACGAGAATCCCAGAATTCGAAGGGTGGAATGATTGAAGTTCGACGGGTCGTGTAACACCCGTCCGCTATGATAATGTTCTTTAAACAATCACCGGTTTTTTTTTTCTTTTTCCTCCGCTGGGATCCTTTTCGAAGTGTTTATTTTAAATCAGACGGACTTCTTACGCTTTTTTTTTTCAAAGTTTAAGCGCAAACTTTGGCCGATCGAGGCAGATTACCCAGGAGGGTATAAATTTGTACTTCTCAATTATTATTTACACGAAATCTGTAAAAGAAAAGTTTGTGTCGAAACAATATCTTCGTTTACGACAAAGTTTGAAAACGCTTACAAAATTAGAGATTGATTTGTGCTGGTGGGTGAAAATAATAACGTACTTATATTTGTCGTTAAAAACGGAGTCAAAATAAAACAACGTAACAGCACACGAGCATAAATCGTTTTATATCAGTGTGATGTATTACCCACAGCATCCGTTAAATCTGCGGGTGTAAAATTGCGGCGCGAGCGGCGTTGCTTCGGTAGGTATCTGGAAAAAACATTAATTCCAATCGAACGCGATAATTGCAAACACTTTTTCAAGTTTTATGGGACTAGTGATAATTTATCACTACTTCTTAAATAAACCAAAAATATGTTTTTTGTTTTATTTCAGTATAGCAACCTAATTTTCAGCCTTTGTAACCAAAAAATATTACATCAATTTGCTCCATATTGAGTGTAGATTGACCGTTTAAATGTAATTTTCTTTTGTTAAAATTCTCTTTTGTTTCAAACACTCTTTTACACACCGTGTTTTTTTTGGTTTCCGTTAAAGTCATTAATAAAAACTTTCCGGTAATTAACTTTTTGGGTACACTGTTTTGTCTATAAGTACCTAATAAAAAAAAACTTGCATAATATAACTTCACAGTCATTGGTCCAAAGTCAAATTTTTAAATTCGCACACTTAACTTTGTTTTCTTAAATATGTAAAACAACATAAATGAAATAAAAACTTTTACACCTTTTCACTGCACATAATTAATTATCTTTAATCTTGACTGTCTTTTCAATGGTAAGAGTGTGCTTGCCAGAGTCTTCTGACAAGCACACAACAGGCTTCTGAGTGTTCTGATTTATAATAAAGTTTAATTTTTTTTTTCTTGGCTAGTATCTTGGTAAAATTAAATTAATTGTCCTGTTTAACGTTCCCGTATAGTTAACCGAAATCAAAAATTACACGTTGTAACCAAAGTAAAAAAACTCCACCTTGAAACGCGTCGTCTCTTTTTTGTTGTGCATGAGCATGGTATGTAAAGTGTGCGTGTGCGCAGTACGAGCTGACGCTGGTCGCGTCGGACGGACGCAACGAGAACTCTACGCAGGTCGTCGTGCGCGTCGCAGATGTCAACGACCTCCCGCCCAAGTTTACGCGCAGCGCGTACGTCACTCAGGCACTAGAGGAAACAGGCCCATTCCCCCATCCCCTTATACAGGTTTAAGTTTTTCTTTTTATTTCTATTTTTAGTTCCCTAATGCAAATTCAATTGGGAAAATATCCACGTGACAAATTATAATTATGTATTTTCATAATTTATTGAGCCTGGACATTTAACAGGAAAACGCTGCCTGCCTCCTGGGAAATATAACGTGGGGTGATATTATAAAAGATATTTTTTATTTCTTAATTTCAATTGTTATATTTTTATATTTGTAAGTATCTATACATAGATTAATAGTGTTCTGACGTTCACGTTGAATTTGCATTGTCGTTATTTTTAGTTGTTTCATCTCTTTTGAATGTATGTTTGATTTAAGATGAAGATCACTCCTAAAGTTAGTTGTTATTAGTTAGTTAGTTGTTTTTTGGTGTTTGAAGCTTTTGCATGCTTAAGTGTTTAGTCTTATTTCAATTTCGCATGGTAAAAAACAGTAGTCGATTATTTTTAGTTTAGTGGGTATATATATGTATGAGTGAAAAACGTCGAGAAAAATACATGCTCCAGTTATTTCTAATAAGAAATTGCCGTATTTTGCTTGTTGCCGTTTTTCTCCCGTACGATACGTACACACTTTTCGTTGGTTCCATCTGCCGAATAAATACTTGTAAATGTGCAAATTTTCAACCCGCATAATATTATAAAGGTGAAACAAATGAAGCATCATTTATGTAGAGTCAGTCACAGAAACTTGGGCTTTGTTTAAGGTAAGGAACGTATTTGAAATTTAAACCCAGGTATTTAAATGAGTCCCTGAAATAATAGCAGTCTTTACGGGCAGGTAATTTACAAGAAAAGGGATAGGTTAACAGTCACCTCGGATCCTCCTTTATTCAGTTTTTTTATGTACTCCCTGCTCACTTAACGACATGTAGATTTACCTTACGCCACATTTAAATTTATCAATACAATATGTAGTAAAATCGTAAGCACTTTACGGTATTTCGAAATTCCATTTATAAACGAGAACTTCAGCGAAACTTAAAATGCACGTTACGTATTCCGCATATGCAACATTTGTTCTTTTGCTCACGTAAATACATGCACTGTAGCGGAAACATAGACACAACTGCTGGCTACAGTCCGCTTAACGTTTATCCAATAATTAATTAAAAAAATAAATTGCAAAGCCATTGGATAAGGTACATTTGCAAAGTTCAGTACCTTGTTAATTCCGGTTGGCTGATATCCTACCATTTCTTCAGTTGCATTGGAAATGAACACTTAAAAAAGAACAATACAACAAAGAGCATGTGTCTATTGTTCCTTTTTGATTAAATCAAAGCTAATAATACTCGGTAAAATGACTTTTGTGCTGATGCTGTCCCAATTTAATTTAGAAAACACGCCTATTTCATTTATTCCTGTCCCTTTTCTCTGCAAGAATTTGTTAGATATTATCCTTACTTGACTTTTACACTCAATCAAGAGAAATGTCCCTTTATATACAAAGAGAGTAAAGCCCTCAATGTCATCGCTTGTAGTGACAAGCTTTTTTTATAATTGGAGTGAGATTCGCAAATGATCCGAGTAATTACGCAAACGTCGACCCTCTTCATTTCTCTTCAGCCAGAGGCCTATGGCAATTTTCGACTGAGCAGTGACTCCATTACGTACGTACCCAAGCATCTGCCAATCCTAATCATCATTTAGAAACCTACATATAATTATGTGCCCCTCCCTTTTCTCCCGTAAAGCACCTAATATTCTACACTAATTCCTTTCCCTATTGCAGACCGCTTAACAAAACTACTGTCGGAACTATTTTGGGTCTGGTCTTAAAAGGCATAAACAGTCATGATTATGGTACCGTCATTAGTTCTAATTTCTACATCCACTGGGAATATGTTGTTATAACATGCTATGCTTTACGCCGCAGCTCTCTTAAATATATACATATGTAGTTAAAGTAACTTGCCTAAGTGGTAATAATAATAACATAGTTTTTCTTCGTCTACCATCTATATGTAGTGTACCACCTACTAAAACTTATACGACGTTTGTGTGGGAATTTTTAAAGGATGAAAGTTTAGTCCTTCCGTCGTCGGTCGCGCGCCGTCGCCGGTGCAAACAATCTGGAGTGTTGGCTGGTTTATAACTTCGTGGAACTTTCACGCTACCCAAGTGGTAATTCATATTCCGGCCGCCTTGCGACAGTTTTGCGGAAACACTCTCATGTAAATACCCGGTAGTTAACGCTGTAAAAGCCAATTATCACTGCCATAAACAACATTCGCAAAGTTCCTGGAATCTTTTAAATACATTAATATTTAAATCGTTATACTCTAAAAATCTTTAGAACTAGATTTTGCCAGCAACTTTGTCCCTGTCCCTCTAAAATTGTGAACTTTCTCTGAGTAAAATATATCCACTTAATTTCTCTATTAAACGGGGTTAGTTTAGCTTTCTATTATTGAAGACTCATTATAATCTGTTCAGTATTTTTTTTACATTATACCTTAACTTCATAGTATATTCGTAGGATATCTTATATTAATGCCCAGAGTCCCTTATGGGTGTGTTTTCCCTTTAGTTTGCTTTGAATGTAAGCGAAATTTGTTTGTGTTACCAAAGAAGTAAATCAATAAATGAGTAGGTACATACGTTCTTTCGGTTGCCTGGGGACATTTTCCTTTCTTGGAAAACAGAACTTTCTACTAACTATTTGGTACTATATGATTCGATAATCAAAGTCCAAGTTTCTATAGAACAATAAATGTATTTGCTTGTTTGTATTTATCTTGAAAATGTTGTTAGGATTTGTAAAAACCAACCAAAACGTTAGGTAAGTTACAAATGGTTTTAACTTTATAGAAAAATGTGTTATCGAACATTTATATTTCATTCAAGTTGTACAATATTTTAAGATAATACCTTTTTCATAATAGGTGACGGCTACTGATGGCGATAAGGATAGGCAGCAGAACATCGTTTATTTTCTCACCGGCCAGGGGATCGATCCCGACAACCCTGCAAACAGCAAGTTTGACATCAATCGGACCACTGGAGAAATATTTGTTTTAAAAGTTAGTACTTTGCTAAAATTATATTTCTCCTCGAACTGTAACTGTGTAGGGCTTATTTCGATGTGGGAGCATGTACGTATATAGTCTGGGGCAGCGATAACCGAACAGCAGGTCGACGCGTGCTTTGCATGCACATTACAATCACACGTTTATAGCGTTCCATTTGTGTCATAACAGAGGCACCAATATTTCTCCAACGAGAAATCTTGAATGTCTGCAGAATAATAAACATTGTTAATATAACTTTCATGCAATTTATAAACGCATTAAATCAATTGTTCGTAGTTTATTTCAAATTGTCTTTTTTACATATTACTTTTTTATTACAGCCCTTAGATCGTGATCAACCAAATGGAAGGCCACAGTGGAGATTTACGGTGTTTGCCCAAGATGAAGGCGGTGAAGGACTTGTGGGATACGCTGATGTCCAAGTCAATCTCAAGGACATTAATGATAATGCACCAATCTTCCCTCAAGGGGTGTACTTTGGCAATGTCACAGAGAATGGCACAGCTGGCATGGTTGTTATGACAATGACCGCGATAGATTATGATGATCCAGCTGAAAGTAATAATGCAAAATTATGGTACTCGATTGAGAAAAATGTTATAGAAGAAGAAACTGGGTCACCAATTTTTGAAATTGAGCCTGAAACAGGTGTAATCAAAACCGCGGTATGCTGTTTAGATCGGGAGAGAACGCCTGATTACTCTATACAGATAGTAGCATCGGATGGAGGGGGGTTAAAGGGTACTGGTACAGCCTCAATACGAGTTAAAGATATTAATGACATGCCACCACAGTTTACCAAAGATGAATGGTTCACGGAAGTGGATGAAACTGATGGAACGAATCTACCAGAAATGCCCATTCTTACTGTAACTGTCCATGATGAAGATGAAACGAATAAATTTCAGTATAAAGTTATTGAAAACAGTGGTTATGGTGCCGATAAATTCACTATGGTCAGAAATAATGACGGTACAGGTTCATTAAAGATAGTTCAGCCTTTAGATTATGAAGATCAATTACAAAGTAATGGTTTCAGATTTAGAATCCAAGTAAACGACAAAGGCGAAGATAATGATAATGATAAATATCACGTAGCTTACTCGTGGGTTGTAGTTAAACTTAGAGATATAAATGACAATAAACCGCAATTTGAAAGAGCTAACATTGAGGTGTCTGTTTATGAAAATGCTGAAGTCGGAAAGAGCTTAGATACTTTTAAGGCTACTGATCCAGACCAAGGAGGCAAAAGTAAAGTATCTTATGCTATTGATCGGTCTTCAGATAGGAAACGCCAGTTTTCAATTAACCAGGAAGGTACAGTTAGTATACAAAGATCATTAGATAGGGAAGATACTCCTAGACATCAAGTAAAAATTTTAGCCATAGATGACGGTGTGCCACCCAGAACGGCAACAGCTACGCTAACTGTTATAGTGCAAGATATAAATGACAACGCTCCAACTTTCTTGAAAGACTATAGACCCGTTCTTACTGAGCACATTACGCCTAAAAAAGTTGCAGAAATATTGGCCACTGATGATGACGATAGATCCAAAAGTAATGGTCCGCCTTTCCAGTTCCGACTTGACCCTGGTGCGGATGACATTATAAGAGCTTCATTTAAAGTTGAACAAGACCAAAAAGGTGCCAACGGTGATGGCATGGCCATTGTATCGTCATTGCGGTCCTTTGACCGAGAGCAACAGAAAGAGTACTTAATCCCTATCATTATTAAAGATCATGGAAACCCTGCTATGACTGGCACCAGTACGCTCACGGTTGTAATAGGCGACGTTAATGATAACAAAATGCAACCAGGCTCGAAAGATATTCTTGTGTACAATTACCAAGGCCAAGCACCTGACACTGAAATTGGTCGCGTTTATGTTTATGACCTTGACGATTGGGATCTACCCGATAAAAAATTCTTCTGGGAAAGTACAGAGCATCCAAATTTCACTTTGAATGAAGAGACGGGAATGATACAAATGAAACATAAAACTAGAGAAGGTCGTTACAACTTAATGTTTAAAGTGTACGATAGGAAACACACGCAAACAGACGTACCTGCTAATGTGACCGTTTACGTCAAAGAAATATCACATGAAGCCATTATAAATTCGGGCTCGATACGAATATCTGGAATATCCGACGAAGATTTCATCAGAGTATGGAATTATAAAACGTTAAGCGTTTCACGGAGTAAACTTGATATATTCAAAGATAAATTAGCAGATTTACTTAATACTGAACGCGAAAACATTGACATATTTAGTGTGCAACTTCGCAAGAAACACCCTCCAATTACTGATATTAGATTTGCAGCTCATGGAGCCCATTATTACAAACCAATCCGGCTGAATGGCATTGTATTGATGCATAGGGAAGAAATTGAAAGAGCTGTAGGTATAAATATTACCATGGTTGGCATTGATGAGTGCCTTTACGAAAACCAAATGTGTGAAGGATCGTGTACTAATGTTTTAGATATTAGTAATTTACCATACATGGTTAATGCCAATAAGACGGCTCTAGTTGGTGTACGAGTCGATGTAATTGCAGAGTGTACTTGTGGTGCTAGAAACTTTACTCAAGCCGAAACATGCCGCAATTCACCATGTTACAATGGAGGAAGGTGTATAGAAGGAAAATATGGCCTAACTTGTTCATGTCCGCCTGGCTATACCGGACCGCGCTGTCAGCAAACTTCCAGGAGTTTTCGAGGTACTGGATGGGCTTGGTATCCAGCCTTGGAAATGTGTGATAATTCACATTTAAGCTTCGAGTTTGTTACACGGAAATCTGAAGGCGTATTATTGTATAATGGACCAATTGTACCTCCTGAAGCAGAAGAAATAATGGTGTCAGATTTCATATCATTGGAATTAGAAAGAGGAAACCCCAGATTGTTGATCGATTTTGGTTCTGGTACACTGGAACTGAGAGTAAAAACAAAGAAGACATTAGATGATGGCGAATGGCATAGAATTGATATTTTCTGGGATACAGAAAACGTACGAATGGTTGTTGATTTTTGCAAATCAGCTGATATTCAAGAGATGGAAGATGGTACTCCACCAGAATTTGATGACTCAACATGCCAAGCCAGTGGAACTATTCCTCCGTTTAACGAATATTTGAATGTGAATGGGCCGCTACAAATCGGTGGTTTGTACATAGAACACTTTGATCCAACCCATTATCATTGGCAATATATGCCCATAGGTAAAGGATTTGACGGATGTATTCGAAACTTAATTCACAATAGCAAACTTTATGACTTATCTCACCCAGGCCTTAGCAGAAACTCAGTTGCCGGCTGCCCACAGACCGAAGAGATTTGTAATCAAGCCGATACCACATCGAGATGTTGGGAACATGGTACTTGTGTGGGCAGCTTTTCTGAAGCCAGATGTCAGTGTCAACCCGGCTGGACTGGCCCATCATGTAATTTGCCAACAACACCCACGAGTTTCCGGCCACAGAGCTATGTCAAATTTGCCCTTAGTTTTGAACCAGATCGATTTAGTACCCAAATTCAATTGCGGTTTAGAACTCGTGAACCCCATGGAGAACTATTCAGAGTTAGCGATCAACATAATCGCGAATACGGCATACTGGAGGTAAAAGATGCTCGTTTGCATTTCCGATTCAACCTGAACTCATTACGGACTGAGGAGCGTGATGTGTGGCTCAACTCTGTTGCTGTAGATGATGGCCAGTGGCACATCGCCCGTGTTAGTCGATATGGAAGCGCAGCCACGTTAGAAATAGATGGTGGCGAAGGAAGAAGATACAACGAGACGTTTACGTTCGAAGGCCATCAATGGTTGCTTGTAGATAAACAAGAAGGTGTATATGCAGGCGGTAAAGCGGAATACACTGGGGTTCGAACTTTCGAAGTATATGCTGATTTCCAAAAAGGATGCTTGGATGACATTAGATTAGAGGGCAAACATTTGCCGTTGCCGCCGGCTATGAACGGCACACAATGGGGGCAGGCGACTATGGCCAGAAACCTCGATCGCAATTGCCCGTCTAATAGCCCCTGCATCAATGTACATTGCACCGAGCCTTTCGTGTGCGTCGATTTATGGAATGAATACGAGTGCACGTAAGTATTTTGCAGTTTTTAACGAATATTTATTTCGCTGTACGGTATAATCCGTATGTGTGTACGTTTGTTTTATTAATAGGTACATGCTACCTTTTTCCAGTCCAGTCTCGGGCCCGATCCCTAAGTTGAACCATGTAAAACGAATATCCAACTGGGCATTGTACAAAACGTTGCCTTCGCACAGTTCAGTGCTTTTGCGAACGCTTATTGAACCCGTCCCCTTAAATATTATTCCCTAAAACATACCGTACAAAATATACCTACTTTTAAATGTTGTTTTTACTTTTGTAACATTATTTTCGTTACCGTACGCGCGCACTGAGTTTCGCATAATAAATATTTATCATTCTTATCTTCTAAGTTAACACATTTAAAATTAGCATATTAATTTACATTTTGATTTGTATGTATATTTGTTTTGTTTCGGTTCGCTTCGTTAAAAATCTTATCGACCACTTGACGCTTTATTCTATTCTATGATATTTTAAATTCTCTTCATAAAACTGTTTGGAGATTATATTATGTATTTATGTTGTTGACTATATCATATGCTATGTACGTAGCTGCGGTGAAGGGTTGGTATTGTCGAGCGACGGGAAGGGTTGCGTAGACAAGAACGAGTGTCTCTACTTCCCGTGCCGCAACGGGGGCTCGTGCGTGAACCGCGAGCCCGGCTACCGCTGCCACTGCCCGGAAGGGTTCTGGGGCGAGAACTGCGAGCTGGTCCAGGAGGGCCGCACGCTCAAGCTCAGCATGGGCGCGCTGGCGGCCATCCTCGTCTGCCTTCTCATTATAATGAGTGAGCACTCCGTGTCGTGTCCCCCTAGACGACTTTCGCACTTCCATTCACGCACCGACATCTATCATCCACTATTATACTGCCACATATTTTGTGTATATTATATCTGTCGTATTAGTTAGAGTAGTGCATGTTAGTCGCGGAGGCTCAGTGCGCGCGGGCGTTGGCGGTGGGTACATGGTGCGGTGCGCAGGTGCCCCGGCGGGTCGGTGCGGGCCGGCACCACCTGCGTGAACGTGGACGAGTGCCTGGCGGGCAACCCCTGCCTCAACGGCGGCACGTGCCTGGACCGCGAGCCGGCGCGCCGCTACGACTGCCGCTGCGCGCTCGGCTACACCGGCCACGACTGCGAACTAGAACTCCTCGCCTCCGGATTCATCACGCCCTCCAGGGATTTCATTATAGCTATCATTGTCTGTTTGTTTGTGCTTTTGGGTAAGCACTGTCATTCATTAGTTTGCATGCCTTTACATTACAAAGAACGCTTGTTTCAGTTTTGTTTGAAACAAGAGTTCACTCATCATACATAGTTTTAACACTTTTTATATGGATACATTTTGTTCATTCCATCTAAAAATAAAATTATAAAACTGTTAAAGTTTTTTTACTACTTTTTGTAACAACGCTTTTGATGTCATTTCATGTTTGCATAAAATAAATTAGGATAAAAAGTATCCATGTAACCGTTAACTCACTAGTTGGTATATTTTCAACTACTTAGCAATTGCAGTTAAAGTATTTTTTGTGCTACGTAAATTAAAGAAGTGTGATATGATAAGTAGGTAGGTTTAATACGATAAGATTTGCTTATTTTTTGAAAATCTATTAAAGTAGTTAATCTGTTAATCCTAATTTGAAACCGTAAGTACTTTACATTTAAGAGAATAAGGTGTGTTATTTCTTAAATTTTACTAAAAGGTAGGTGAAGTCTGTTCATTAATTTACTTCTTTCGTTTAATCTATTGTAGGCTGTTCACAGAAACAACAGGTTTTCAATTAAAGAAATTAGCCTAACATTAGTGACTACTTGCTGGAAACACATAAATCTCGAGTTAGCGTTAAGCTTAGTTTAGTAATGTCAAAATTTATGGAACTGTCAAGCTTAAGCCAGGTTTAACTACTAAGTCTAGATTTATTTTTACCTGCAAGAAAGTAAACTTCACCAAAGACAAAATTATCGTAAAAGCCAATGAAGTAACCTAAGTACATTATTGGAAAATTTATGTTACGGGTATAATGCCTTATTCAATATCCGCAGGAAATTGAAATGACTAAACACCGCTCCAATATCATAATGGTATAACCACTTAATGGCCGATTATTATCAGTACAGAGTGCCGTCATAAATACAGAGGCACTCAAAAGATAAGAACAAAAAGCTTAATGGTTTTATTCGCAAGTTTGTCACGAAAATGTATGGTCTATTGAAATTTGTGTTATTACCCGAATGGCAATAATACTCTGAAATACTCTGAATGGATAGAGAACATTTTGGAGATTTTGGTCTATTCCAAGTTGGAACGTCTTCCGCGCCGCGACCGGAATGAAGCAGTAAAACTATCCCACTTTATAATGGAACTTATTGTTGTGGGATATTGTCAGAAGATTAATATTGCCCGTATTTTCTGTTTAGTAGATTTGTTTTCTGTTATTGGAATATCTGTAGTGACGTTCTTTATGTTGACGTAATGTTCTTTTTATTTATTGATGACCTTAACGGTCACGGTAATGGTTGTTTAACACAAGTTCATCCTAAAACAGTCGAAATTTCCGTATTATTTTCTGGGCTTCGGTATCTTTTCAACCGTGATAATTAATCAATCGGGCATGATTTTCGTGCAGTAATTTACTGTCAGTCAGTACAAATAGAAAACCGTCCACATGAATTGACTATTTTAAATTCGGTACAAAATTAATACCGTCTCAAGTGAATTTTGTTAAAATGTAATTGTGCTGAAATAGTACCTTGTAGTAGAAGCTAGAAAGTAAGCAATAGATGAACGAGTTAGTTTGAAGGCCTTTCACGATTACTGCGAGGAAATATATTTATCACAAAACAAACAATAACAATCCAATGACTGCGTTGGTCCTGCCATGTGACACTCATTACCGGCCCGGAGAATAATACCGACATGGAAATACCGACGCGAATTTTCTTGTATACGTCCATAGTAACTCATCTCAGTTTGACACGAGTTTGTGTGGGCGTGTAAATAATCGAGTCGGTATTATCCTGGCTGGTAAATAGTGTGACCCCTTCCGCCGATTTTAGTTTTTTTTTGTGACATATTTTTTTAAAAAAAACGAGTCCGTTCTTAGTGGACAGTACCAAACCACATAATTATATAAAAAATCAAAACGTCATCCTCGTCATCTCCGATCTGCTGCGATGCTGTGGCGTTTTTTCATACTTAAAAAATTAAAGCATTTTACGCATAATATGCGTTTAGGAAAAAAACTGGCCAAGAGCGTGTCGGACATGCCCGGAATAGCGTTTCGTAGCCATTACGAAAAAATTAAGTCATATTTTTCTAAGGATTTTGTATTTTGTACGGAATATTCCAAATTTAGGTATATTTTATACCTTAGGCTGCTATTTACTCTTAAACTACTAATAATTCTCAAGAAAATTTAACCGTTATAGTTTTCCTTGTAAGTTTAAAGTACTTACTACCATCCCGAATTTTTTCAAATTTTTCCTCCCACTGGTTTAGATTTTAGAGGGAGGGGGACGCTCGGTTTTAATGAAAATTTGCGCTTTAAAGTTGAATATTTTGCAAACGGAAAACTGAATCGAAAAAATGTTTTAGCAACCCCCTTATGATTTTAAAAGACCTATCCAACGATATCACACACTACAAGGTCGGATAAGAAAAAAAAATCACCCCTACTTTACGTGTGGGAGGTACTCTAAAAATTTTTTTTTTTTTTAATTTTTTAATTGTACTGTTTTGTCGGCATAGCTTATATATATATTCGTACAAAATTACAGCTTTCTAGCATTGATAGTCTCTGAGCAAAGCCGCGGACGGACAAACAGACAGACATGGCGAAACTATAAGGGTTCCGTATTTGCCATTTTGATTACGGAACCCTAAAAACACCTCATAAAAGTTATGAACGACGCATTCTCATTGGTCAATTTAATTTCACATGCAGCAGTCGATTACTTTTGATTGGTCCGATTGTCGTTTCAGCATCCGGGAATGAAATCGTACTGGATTTACTCGTAGGTTACTATGGCCACAGTTTCGAGCAGTATCGTGAAAAATATTTAGAACTAAATTTATTTTTGTTCTAACTATATTAATTGAACTGTGCCTATTATAAATTTGGGACAAAATTATATATGCAATAAATGAATATGTACCTCTAATCTGAATCAAGACCAAAACTTTATTCCAGGCGGGACACTGTATTTTTTCTGAGTCTACGTAAATACAAATAGTCATTATTTCTTACGACCTATATCAATTATTTTTACCATGGGACAAAATTACATTTTTGACGGTATTCAGGACAGACAGTTTTCCTTGTTAGCGTATCAAATTGGCATTTTTCTTAAGACGTATAATTTCAAGTAGTCTGTTTTCCACTTGTACTCAATAACAGTAAATCTACAAAGTGTGTAAATATTTTATTTCTATTGCCGGTACTGGTAAAAACCATACGAGTAAAATAAATAAAAGAAAAATTAAATTTCCATCTTATAATGCCAATGGAAAGTCGGTATGTACAGACGCCAAGAAATGCCAGTTTTAAAATGTCATAGTAAATGTATCTTTATCATTGAACAGGCAGGATACAGATATTAAGTGGTTATTCTTATTCGATTTTATCCTGTAAGTAGACTGTAGGGAGATGCAAATTACATTCTAGCTACTTAGCATTCCTATTCCGTAGTCTTTTATATTTAGGATGAAATGATACTGCAATGCGTACCTATTTACGCTTTGTAAAGGCCAGGTTTTTTAGCAACTTTTTTGTCTGTACAAAATTAAGAACATAAAGAGAAAACCTTCTTTATGTTCCTTGAAATAAACTGCCCAGTTTTCTTAGCACGAGGTACTCGGAAACATAATTCACTTAGAAGATTTAGAACGTCAAATCTAAGATCCTCTACTGATACATGTCTGTACTGTACTGTCCAGTGATAAATAGTAAATATAGTTCACCAAACTATTTTTTTCCACCCTTAGTTTGAATGTCAGTTTAACAGTGTTTTTTACGAGTATTTTTTTTATATAATACTTGGCCGACTATACAATACTGAATACATTTTTGTACAGATGTAGTAAATACTGATTTATAACTTAGGTACACACCGGGTAAATGCTGAAACTATTTACGTCTCAAGAAGCGTCAATCAATTCTCGTATATTTTATTACTTTATGAAACTTTTAAAGTTACTGTGCATTTAACGCTAGTTTACAAAAAAAAGTTGCTTCTTACCTGGGATAGCTCGGGGCAAGTTCTAGGGATTTGATATCGATAAAAAAGATGTTGGTACAATAAATTATGACACCATGAAAAAAGTAATCAGTCTTATAAATGGTGAGGAAATTTCAATAACCAACATGAATGAGGGATTGGGTTTGAGTCATTATAAATATTTTAAGTATGCCCCTGTGTGTGTTGACCACTGTGGACGTTGAAAAAACGTTTAGCAGTTTAAAGTGGATATTTTCATCTAGACGGCAATCATTAATATCGACGAATATGGGAAAAATATTTATTATATATTTTGAAAACTATTTTAAAATAAAAATATAAATACACTTGATACACTGATCGTCTCGTGATCATGGCGAACTGTGCCGGAATATCGAGCTGCTCTAAAATCAAGGTTACGTGGAACAAAACCAGAATTTAATTCTTAAAATTAGTACTGACCGCGATAGTCTAAAATATTGTGATATCAATACACGTTTTAATTTGTTTATTTTTTATTTAAAAATGAAAAAAAAAATAAGTAATATTTATTTATATCGAATAACATTTAAATGTTGGCAGTAACATCGATATATTTTCTGTGGATAAAATATTTTGCTACATCACTTTCGTATACATGCCCCAAGTTATCCCAGGTATTATAGGTATTTGTCCAAGATCTCGAAACAAATAACACGCAACAATTTACCGCCTTTATATTTGTTTGGTGTTTGTTTCAAATCTTGCTTGTTTTGATCCAAATCAAGTGTCAGCCAAATACATGAGAAATTTGTTACACATAAATACCTATGTAGTATAGGTTTAATGACAATGCAAGCACGATTAACAAAATTCAAATTCAAATTCAAATTCAAATCAAATTCAAAATTCAAATTCAAATCATTTATTCAGTAAATAGGCCGCAATGGGCACTTTTACACGTCATTTTTTTTTAAACTACCAAAAAGTATAGACAGCAAAAAACTTATTCGTTTTGTCAATCAATAAGATATATTTCAACATGCAACATTTTTTTTAAATGCCTATTATGCTACAGTAATATTGTTTTCGATGCTCTAGTTCTGGTGCTGGTGTTTGTGGTGTATAACCGGCGACGGGAGGCGCACATCAAATACCCGGGACCGGACGACGACGTACGAGAGAACATCATAAACTACGACGACGAGGGCGGCGGCGAAGACGACATGACCGCCTTCGACATCACGCCTCTCCAAATACCGATAGGCGGCCCGCTACCCGATCACGCGCCGACCAAACTACCCTGTGAGTTGCTTTACTACTTTACTACACCCATTAAAATAGATGTCCCATTCTCGCGAATTTATCGGACCCCACACAACTGAGACGCCTATCGAGTCCAAATAAACAACCTTTGTATAAAAGGCGAAAGTGAATCTCGAGGGCTGCTAACGCTTTTTCCACGGTCGTCATCTGGCGGTCCGTTATGCGCGTTACTGCCTGCGAGCAAAATGTACGTCACAAAAGCCCTCGCTGTCGGCTAGTCGAACCCCTTTTTTTACTTTTACTGGTCGAAAAAGTAAAAACCTACACTTATATACCCGACCTTAATTTATAAAAACGAGATGGTGTGCGTTTCTGCCTTCCATTTTCTATTATAGGTGCGTCTTTATTTAGATTAGAATCTGTTATGAGATTTATTATCTTGGGCTTTCTGGAATCTTATTTAGGTATTCATCATTAATATTGATGAGGTTTTTTCCAATATTATTTTAGTATTGCTTTAAAGCAACGATTCATGACGAACACCTTATCTATTTTCTTGAAGTCATTAGGTAAGTATAAGAAGAAACATAAAGGAAGAAAAACAGATTATAATTTTTTACTTATTTAGGCACTTACTTATACAGGATACTTAATCGTATAAATGCAAAAGTAACTCTGTCCGTCTGTCTATCTGTTACGCTTTCACGCCTAAACCACTGAGCCGATTTTAATGGAATTTGGCACAGAGATAAACTAGACCTTTGGAAATATCCTTTATCGCGAAAAAAAGGCTTGAAGGGGTTGAAATAGGGGATGAGTGTTTATATGGTGATAATTCGTCATTGTCGAAGATAAAACCCAGAAACTTGGCGTTTAGGCACTTAATAAGAAATAAGTAGATATTTGTTTCGGGTTTTTTGAAGATTCCACCTATGAGGGGATGAGATAGGTGATGAAAGCTTATATGGAAGGTCATCACTATCGAAGATAAATCGATGAATCTTTGTGTTTAGACATTTTATAAGAACTAAAGAAACCATTTTTTTTATTGATCGTGCTATAAGAGCTAAATGCATACAAAATTTCAAGTTTCAAGAACAGCTAGAAGCAGGTAAGAGTACCCTATAACATTTACGGTTAAGCCATTGCAGCTTTTGATTGCTTTGACTTAGAAGTTTGATGTTTTCACTACTTCTGGGACTGTAGACCTTAGTTTACGGTTTTAATTTCAACTCAATACCTCCACGCGTTTCCGAGATAGACAGACAGACGGACGGATAGCAAAGTGATCGTATAAGGGTTCCATTTTTTCCTTTTGAGGTACGAAACTCTTATAAACATTTGTTCAGGCGCTTTTGAAATTTCGGCCTACTTGAAAATATGGGGATGAAAATTCGTATGCCAAATTTACTATAAGTATATTAATCGGAAACATGTGTAGGTATGATTAGTAAAAAAGCCGTCTTAATAATACTACCCTCCTAACTACCTAACACTAAAGTATGTAAGGTGCCATGGGTTCACTATGAAGATTAGTCCTTTTGTGTTAGCAGGGTAGAATACACGTCGTATTACTAAAGAGTGGCTACCCGAAAAACATTTATGTTTGTTTTACCAAAAAATAGAGACAAAAAAATAGTTTAGTAAAATAGGTTATTTTCAGTAAGCCGCAGAGTTTCTACCTATGTGTATTATTGGCAGAATAGGTATCCTAAAAAAATTAAATACTTTCTAAAGTTAATATCCCACGCGGACGAAGTTCCGGCAAAAGCTAGTGTAATGTATTTTTTTTCTCTGTCATACCGAATACATAAAATCAGTGGTACTTAAATCTAAGACTTCGCTAAGGCTTAAGACCACATAATTCAGTATTACACTAACGTGCAATTAGTTACTTCGTAAATTAAGTATACCTACCAATGATGCCATAAAAATGATGAAGGTTATTTAATGTTTAAATTAAGAGCAAATGTATTTTAATGAACAAAATGCATTATATAATCTTACATTCATAAGCTGTAAAAACACGACCGACCCTCATCATTTTTAATTACCATTATATCCCTCGATTTTGTAAAAAAAGTCGTAAAAATTGGCTCTTTACAAAACGATCACAATCTCTTAACGTTGTTTGACGGCCAATTTTTAGAAGCCACTCGATATCGGTCTCCTTTTCGGTGACCGCCAATAAATAATTCTATTGTGATTTCTTTAATTAGATCCGTTGATGGGCGTCGGTCTGGGCGTGGGCCCCATGGGGGTGGGGGTGGGGGGCGGCGTGGGCGTCGGGGTGCCGCTGGGGGTGCCGGGCGAGACCAACGTGGGCATGTTCATAGAGGAGCACAAGCGGCGCGCGGACAGCGACCCCAACGCGCCGCCCTTCGACGATCTGCGTAACTACGCGTATGAGGGCGGCGGCAGCACCGCCGGCTCGCTATCCAGCCTTGCTTCTGGTGAGCTCACATTTCTATGATCCCTAATATCTAATTGTGTTTTTTTATTAGTATGCTGTTTGGTAATACTGAGTCAACTCATTGTCATTTTGCAATACAATGTTAGCTATAAAAATTATTTTCTAAGAGTTGACATTGTATTGCCGAAATCATCAGGGTTAACACACTATTAGAAAACAGTATCCTATAGTAATTCAGAAACAAGTATAACCTATTGGTAGGTCTAATACTTCCACTGTATAAGTGTTAAGTGATAGCTCTGTAACACGACCGCTATGGAAATAAAATGAATACTCTTAAATAAAAAAACCCCATATTAAAAAAGCACGCAGATTTGTTAGAAATATTTCTTGTCGTTTGGTATTGAGAAGTTTTGTCAATTGTATTATGTCAATCTCTTCGCCGTAGTAGAATCGTATTAATTATCAATTTTAATAAGTCTGGTATATAGATATATCTACGTAAACGCTTAATATACACTCGTTAATTGATATTATGACTCATGAGCATTGCTAATAATGTTAACGGTTGTATAAGACTTGTCATGTTAAATTCGTTGAAGCGATCAATGACTGTCTAGTCTCACACTTTGAAGATAATTAAGTTGACTTAAAGTATAATCGAGTGAATGAATGAGCACATTACATCGTTAGTGCTTGTAAACGTTTTCATATTATGCTCTTATACCAAATTTTTGACAGACCATTCATCATTAATTACGGTGGTGCCTGCAATTTCGTCCACCCAACGTATTACAGAAGTGCCAGAATTACTTAGTCTGTCTTGAATGGTCGTGCATATGAACCGTGAACATTTGACTTCGTCTGTTTCCCATTGCACGGAGTTACAAGTTTATAACCCCGGAAATTGTAGTTTGACATGTACAAGTATCACACACTGAACTACACCGAAATTAGTATTATTAGAAATTAGTATTCGCGAGTGTGACAGAATTGTAAATGGTAGAGATCGTCTACGCCTCTACGGTAACATGGTTCCTACAAATGTAGGTAGTTAAGTAGTTGAGTAAATCTGAAGAAAGTATGTATGGTTTTGGAAACGTGTTGTGTAACTTAATTATATCGCGCGATCCGTGTCGTATCAGTATCATGATTCATGTTTTGTATGAAAATATCGTTCATTTTTGTGTCACTAGATCACTGATCGCGTATTACAATTGAGCATAAAGCGAATTCTAAATGGCGTGCCTGCACAGGCATAGGGATTACAACCTGATTGAGAGCCCGGGTAGGCATAGGTGGGGTAATAAAATAAATGATCTCCGCGCGTCTCATTTTTACCTCGGCTCTCGATTAAGCTGTGCCTGGCTATTAGTGATTGTAAATGTGTCCAGCAGGCACCGACGACGATACGCACGAGTACGACTACCTGGGCGCGTGGGGCCCGCGCTTCGACAAGCTCGCCGACATGTACGGCCCGGACATGGACGAGCAGCTGTAGGCGGCCACTCCTGCCCGCCACATTAGTCAATTGTCTCCCACTACCCCCCACTGAGCCGCGGCCGTCATCCCGCGAGCCGCACTCGCGACCCCAGCGACTCCGGGAACCCCAGCGTCGCAACTTGTAAATATAGTGCGGGACTAATCTGCAATCTCTCGCTCGGACTTAATTATTCTTATCAATTTTATACAACTTTATTTGTAGTCAAAGTAACTTAAGTACTCGTTTTAGATATTTAATTGCGACGTTTTTTATAAAATGTAAACGTATCTTCACCAAATATTTGATACATAAGTTTTTATTCGAGTTAGCCATACTATGAGTCAGTATTTTATTGGAAGTTATTGCGGTAAGCGGATTTGTGCGGGAGGGCCAGGCGTGAACCTGGGTCGTGGGTGTTTGTAGATAGTGTGCTATATACATGTGAATAATTTATACGAGTATTTTGTAAGTCCACAGCTTTACGTGATACCACTTAATAATATGGCCCTTCCGCATAACATCACTTGAATAATAAAAGAATATGTTATATTTTATAATAGTGATTGAATTAGATGAAAGTGTCCATTCGGACCGTTGAGTTTATAATGCTCATTTGACAGTGGAATATTCACGAGGGGATGTACATAAATATAATGTTACGCGACTACCCCTGAATATCTTAGCAAATATGAAAGTAACTCTAATTCTACTATAGTTTTAAGAAAAAAAATGAAACTGTACAGTAACTATGGTGTTCCTTTCCTAACGTCTCCGTGTAGATTAGAAAGATAGGTTATCTGGAAATAGTAGGTAACGAATAAATAATAGTCATGGCTCGTGAAGAGTTTTCCGTTGCGTGCATGCGTGGCTGCATATAGACTTGTGATGGTTGTGTGCGTGCGTGCGAGCGTGGGTATGCGTGTGTGCAGTATGCGTGTGCATGTGTGTGAAAGTGATACCACGATGCGTTTAAATATGTTACGGATATACCCACACTAGGACTGGAGATTCACGTTTATCCGGCCTTATGAGGTACAGTTGAACCATTTGGCTCCCGACCCACCGTAGAACCATTTCAAAGTAGGCGCCATAGTGAGGTTTACTAAGATTTGAATGTCACTATGTCATTTTCTGTGATAAGGTTCCACAGTGGAGCAAGGCTCAGATGGTTTGATAGTACATCTGTAAAGTCTCGCAGCGTGGATCACTGCGGGTGGGAGTGCGTCGGCGGGCGGTGCGCTGCGCGCGCGCCGCCGCGGCCTAGCGCAGGCATGAATGGGAATGTGCCAATTTTTTAGCATTATGGACGCGGCTGATGACGGTAGCGTTAAGTGTTTGCACTTTATTTATTCGTATATATTTACATAAATAAATTTAGTCGCACCTAGGAAAATATCAATAACTTATTAAGAGTGTTGTGCTAGAATTCTATTCTAACGATTTTGACGTGAGATAGTTATTGGGAACCATTAGGAGTCACTAATTTATAAATTAATTTTTAAGAATTTATAGTAAATTAATATATCTACCGGATAATGTTTCCATAGACTGTCTCACTTCGACATCGAATAACGATCAGTGTACATTTTAGAATATACTGAATTGTGTTAAAATGACTGATTTTATTATGCGTTTGAAAGCCTAAGATTTTGTAGATTCGGTTATTTAATTATAGACTACGAATACCTTACTGTAAGGTCACCCTATAGTTTGCACTCGATACGAACACTTCTAGATATCATTCTACAACAATACTAAAGCAATTCTCGTTAATTATTATTCACATAAGAATACCTACTTAAAATATAGTTTACCTAATAATCCGAGCTGCGTCATGTTTTTATTAAGTTTTATTAATATCATTACACTGCCAGTAATCATACATTAATAAACGAATTACGATAGTGTTTTCAGTCCGTTTTTATATTTCAGCCTTATACAATATTATATTATAAGCTTTTGGAACTGTTTATTAACAGGAATGGTATAAGTTTACTTGACTACGGTGCGCCGTCGAGAAGACGCTTGCGCCGTTACCTCCCTACTAGAGGCTCTGGACTGTCTTTTGTGTATTTTTATTTTCTCATTAAGCTTAGTTCAGATGATCGCGCGTTTAAGACTCTTAATCCTATGATGAATATTCGGGCATTTAACTACCGTCACCATCTTTTACGAAATATTTATGAAAATTATGGCTGCTGAAGAAATGATTGATATCTAGACGTATTTTGATTAGGTACCTACAGTCGGTGCCCTAATATAATTGAAGTATCCACTTTTCTATGCAACTAGTATGAAAAAGCGGATACATAAGTTAGGGAACTGACCGTACCTGCCTACTCAGTACCTAACTAATGCAAGCGCTCATCGTAGATACTTCAAATTAACGCGGCGGGAGATTAATTACGCTTAAAATGTTACCAACCTACGGATTTTAGCGATCATTCGAACTAAGCCTGAACAGTTGAGCGGGTGCTGTATAGTGTCGTTGCGGTCGATAGTTTAGTAACTCCGTGCACTTGCACACGGCTACCACTACTGGTAGTCGCAATTTATGCGACGCGGGAAACAGCTGCGCTCGCTGTACTGATTTCAACAGGAGTACCTAATGTACAGCACGGCTAGCCGACGCAGCAGTCGTTAGTTACAGTTTTTTAACATACGATCCTACCATACCTATTTAAAATTGTACTTCTGTTAAACAATGTCAAACGTGTGGTGCCGTAAACCGTGTAGATTTTTGCCTCATCACTAACTTACGATAATTCGGTAGGCAGTAGTTTCAAATTCGGCGCTGTGTCTGAGTACTCGACTATCAAATAACAAAGGCGATAAACGAAACTGAGGCAGCTGTGCTAGCCGTTGCTGTATTTCTGAACGTCGAATTTTAAAACCCTTTGAACGTCAACGACAAACTTTTGTATTCCCAACACGATTCGGCAAGGTGAAATAATGCTCGAGCAAATAAATGCACACATCTCAGTACAATTCTACGGCACTGCGTCGTTCAGACCACTATCTATAAAATTCGGTTGTACTCTAGGCACAACAGCTCTCGACCACTTTTGTAATCATTGGCGTTCGAAGGATACAGGGCTTCCGCTAACTCGCGCGGGTGCACGGCGCCGGCGCCCTCTTGGAGTGCTTGTTTCATGTCATCTAATAGAGCAACGCTGCTTGAGGCGTGTCTTTGTTCTATTGAAACAGTACGTCGCGTGGGTGCCCACTCCTTACGCCGCGACTTAGCGGAAGCCCTAAGGATACCAATAACTTTTGTGAATACTTCTAAAGATTTTACCAAAATATCTACCTACTACTAGTAGCAATAAGCACGTACACAGACAGCAGAGCACGCCAGTACAAGGCGCCGTGCCGCCACCGTCGCCGGCGCACTTAATTTTATTTTAGACATAATCGATACCTAGTTATGATTGTTTCAACTGTGATTATTTAGTTGTACAACTCTGATGATTACATAAAAGAATGAATAAAAATGTGAAAAATGTTGAGATCTATTTTATTTTCAAACGAAAACATACTCCCGCTTTTAGTTTTCAGCTTATCTATTATCTAGACTAGACGAACCAGAAGTCTAGCAAGTCAAAGGGCACAACTTTGTGTTCAAAGGAAATCAATAATAACCTGAAGTTGAATAACCCTTGGATTCTAGAGGTAAAGCCAAGTTAAGACTTGCAAGAAAAATCGTGCAAGTAGCATTACACTGCCAGGCCGTAAAGCCAACGAGTTTGTAGCGGGCAATCGAGGGCCGCGCCGCAATGTATTATCAGCCAAATGTGTGGTCTACCATCCTAAAGTTGATAATCGACATAATCGTTTGCATGTCACAAAACAATAATGCCAAAAGACGTGTCTGTCAACTTGAAAGTTCGTCTTTAGCGACATATTCACTTGATAGGATCTTGTTTAAAACTTGATAGACCACTTATTTGGCTGATGGTACCTAATGAAACTTGCACGGTTTTTCTTGCAAGTCTAAACTTGGCTTTATAAGTGCTCCCACATTGGCTATTAGAGGTGTTACTTTTTTGTATGACTGGATGGAAAACGAGCAAGTGGGTCTCCTGATGGTAAGAGATCATCACCGTCCATAAACATTTGCAACACCAGGGGTATTGCAGATGCGTTGCCAACCTAGAGGCCTAAGGTGGGATACCTCAAATACCAGTAATTTCACCGGCTATCTTACTCTCCACGTCGAAACACAACAGTGCAAGCACTGCTACTTCACGGCAGGATTAGCGAGCAAGATGGTGATAGCAATCCCGGTGGACCTTGCTCAGGGTCCACCTGCAAAAACATTTGTTTTATAATATTGTATAACAAATGTTATATACATTTTTATCATGTTATATAACTTTGAAAATGTTATATGACATAATAAAATAATAGTAACATTTTATTCAAATTCATTTTGGTACAAAATAACAAAATACAATATAATGTATAATAACATAATGGTACACTGATGTTTTTTTTTAACCCTAACCGCCTGCTAAAAATGCCAAACCGTTAAAGAAAAATGTAAGCATATCGAAAAAACGAAGTCGCGGGGTAACAGCTAGTAAGTCAATAAATAGCATGTTCGTTTATGGTGTGGTATGGGGAAACCGCAACTGAAAAGCAATAAATATCTCGATATCCGTAGCGCACTTTTAGCCAGTAGTCCTACCACTATCGAGTAGCGAGATGAGAGTATTTTTAGGATTAAATTTTATTGTATTGTACTTAAGAAATACCAAATAAAAAAACATTCGATCGTGTGACAGACAAATATTTACATGCAACCGACTTATTGAGATATTTGGCCGTTTTATATAGAGATATGTGTTTGATGTTTGTGTGTTTGTCGGTCTTTCACGCCGTAACGGAGCGACGGATCGACGTAATTTTTGGCCTAGAGATAGTTTAAGGGCCCGAGAGTGACATAGGCTACTTTTTATCTCGAAAAAATGCACAGTTCCCGAGGGAACAGCGCGCGATAACGAATGAACTTCAATGTGCACAATTATTATTTAAAATGATTTTAATATCTCTAATTTCAAGACTTAAATATTATTAGGTAATTTGTAAAAACTAAAATGTGTGGAAGAGATCGCTCTCAAGCGATACGGCCGCCTGTTGCTTGCCTTGTAATTTTTTCTCTGTGTATCTGTTTTCTGTATCGCTTACTATTTCTGGTGTAGGTACAATAAAGAGTCTTTGTATTGTGTCCGATACTATACTACCTTCCCCTACATAATTTACGCGACGGTAAATGAAAACGTCACAAGTACGTATAGGTAAACAAATAAATAGCGACCTAACGTTGCTTAAGTTTGTGTTGACTCACGTACCCTAATAAGTACGTACGTAAAACGGGTCCCAATGTAAAAACCTTGGACCTTGCCTACACCTGAGACCGGTAGAGATAAATTGATATGCTATCTCATGTAATCACACAATTTAAATGAAAGGATTTCCTCTGATTTTTGTTTTGTGACAAGGGTCGAGCGACTTTGTTGTGCTCCATCGTTTTGCTTGTAAGATTAACTTGTACGTCTTGTTATCTCAATTGATGGGACAAACGTTCACCCGGCAAGAGGAATCCAAAGGCTTAAATAGAACGCACGAAACCCTCTGGGTCATAAGAGTCCCCTGGATTGCCGATGAATTCAGGTCAAGATTATTGATGATGATGAGGCATGATTTAGATTGACAGTTGATTAATCAGATAGATGGAACGACAGATATGTCTCAGGCCGCTTGCTGCGCTGTCTACCCTCATCTGCGACTGCGTTCAACTGTGATCTCAGTTTGCACTGGATAGTAAGTACATAAAACCATTATTAGTAATTTTGTGCTAGAATACACGGAATGTGTGTATTCTAGCACAAACTTCTTGCTCTCGTCTCGGCATTAAATGAGCAAAAATTAATTATAAAAAGTTGAAAAATTTCTTATGTAAATTACACGGCTATGATATTACCGATATTACCAATAATACTTTAGTATTTTTTATTAAACACAGATTCTATTTAATACTGAAATTTACGAACATCCTAACGAAAAATATCCATAAATACGATAAAGTTCCCCACAGAATTCTTACTTTATCTCGCAAATGTAAGAGACCCATGAGACTTGCGAAGCTAATACAACCTGACATAGTTACGTTATATAGAAATTTGAGAACTTAACAACGTAGGATTGGATGTCAAGCCAGATTGTTTTACCTTAATTTGAGGCTTAAAGCAAATGCCTGAATGAATTAAACTATGGCAATTAAGTGTAAGCTTGAGTTCCCGAGTGTTGATTAGTGAGACTTGTAGTGTAACAAATAGTAATTAGGCAGCGATTATAATACGTGTACACTCTTAAATAGGCAATATTGTAGATTTAGCGTCTTACGACAAAGCTTTAACAACTCTTTAACTTCAACTTAATATAATAGTATATTAGTATTCATTTATGTGCGTAAGCATGCCTACGCACGTTAACAAATCGAGAGAATGAATTTCATGAATTTAGAGAATGTTTCTTAATTAATTTAAATGTACGCATTCAATAATACGAAATTTAATGGTTGTCGTTAAAATTCAATTAAATAGGCACAGCATTATGGGAAAGGGGCAGACACACGGGAAACTTAAAATTGTAATCAGATAAGATAAGACTTCATGTTGCAAATGCCAGTAATGAATGCTTTGATCGCACATACCGAATAAACGGGCGAGACAGTATTTATTTATTTATTTTTATTCGAGTGGAAGGCAAACGAGCAAGTGGGTCTCCTGGTGGCAAGAGATCACCACCGCCCATAAACATCTGCAACACTAGGAGTATTGCAGATGCGTTGCCAACCTAGAGGCACAAGTTGGAGTACCTCAAGTGCCAGTAATTTCACCGGCTGTCTTACTCTCCGCGCCGAAACACAACAGTGCAAGCACTGCTGCTTCACGGCAGGATTAGCGAGCAAGATGGTGGTAGCAATCCAGGCGGACCTTGCACAAGGTCCTACCACCTGCACAGTGTTCTCGGCCGAATACTCTGTGCGTACAGCATATAGGTATAGCACTCGGCCGACTCCACTGTGTCGCCCTTTACGTGTACGCCCGGTACGTGTGATCAAGGCATCCATACTAATATTATAAATGCGAAAGTGTGTTTGTATGTTTGTGTGTTTGTATGTTTGTATGTTTGTCCCTCTTTCACGCCGTAACGGAGCGACGGATCGTCGTGATTTTTGACATAGAGATAGTTTATGGTCCCGAGAGTGACATAGGCTACTTTTTATCCCGGAAGAATGCACAGCTCCCGAGGGAACAGCGCGCGATAACCGAATACCACGCGGGCGGAGCCGCGGGCAAAAGCTAGTAAGTTAGATATTTATAGAAAAGTAGACTTGTTAACGGTTTAACTCAACCAAACAAAATTATTACCTACCCACTAGCTGTTGCCCGAGATTAGAATTCGTTTAACGCTATCCCGTGGGAATTATGCAATTTTCCGGGTTAAAAGCTATCCTATGTCTTTCTTCGGGACTCAATGTATCTGTATACCGAATTTCATCTAAATCGGTTCAGCGGCTTAGAAGTGAAAAAGTAACAAACAGGCAGACTTACAAACTTTCGCATTTATAATATTAGTGGGATTTACCAGCAAAATCATCTAGACTTTACCTAATTTACTAGATAGGAATCTTCAATCCTCCGGACAAAGATGAATAGAACATATTGATTAGGGCATTTTTGTAAACTATGTACGGTCAAGGGCAAAAATATGTACCTATCTATTAAATGGAACCAAGCAAATATATGTTACCACGGCCTTATTACAAGGGAATTAGACTGCGGTATATATTTTTGAAGGGTTAAGGAGATAAGTAGTCCATATTTTTGCACTCGACTGTACCTACAAAGCCTCATACCAAACGCCACAGTTTTAACAGAGAAATGTCTGATTTATTTACCTACGATTTAATACTTTGGAACATACTTTAACTTTGTATTTTTAGTTAAATTCGTCTAATCAAACAATCTACAATACTAGAATACTCCTGCATGGGAAGTATCTCTACCCGGGATTTCGGTGTCTGTAGGGCTACTACGAAACTCGAAACTCGAAGTTCGTATTGTACCGTCCCTCTCGCTCTCGTATGAGACAGTATAAGTGTCAGAGGGACCGCACGACACGAACTTTAAGTTTCGAGTTTCGTAGTAGCCCTGCTGTCCGGATGGTAGAGCCACGTTTGTTGGTTGAATTGATTGTTTTGTTCTTACAGAAGGATAACTCTCAACATGTTGACATAATAACTCAAAACTACTTTTTTCACTATATACTACCTACAAAGAATTAAACTAACTTGCAATATTTGTGTATGTTTGTTATGCCGGCGCTACACATAGCACAAATGTTTGAACACATATTTGATCACATGTGAAGCACCGGTATTTGCATACCAAATACTTAGCAAATACCGGTGCTTCCAGGTGCTTCACATGTGATCAAATATGTGTTCAAACATTTGTGCTATGTGTGGCGCCGGCATTAAGATCAAATCTTACAACTCGCGTCGTGCATTTAACGTAGGTACTTCTTGTAATCAGATTGACTTTAAATTTTATACGGATACGTAGGTAGTTCAGATAACAAAGCAAAGTACATAGATTCAACAAAAAATATAGTGAGAAAAAATACCCAGGAAAAGAATTAATTTTTCAGTAAAATTTTATTACTAACACCTTTCATTTGCCAGATTCTAAACATGAATCATTCAAGAACAAACAAATCACTCAAGCCGGTTGCGATAATTCCTTTCAAGCTCGTTCGCAGGCGGTCGTGACCAGTCGACTGGAATCGATATTAATAAACAAATTGAAAATCGCTGAAATTAAATTTGATTATTCAGGAAACCTATTCAAACGTGTATATTCATCCTAAGTACAAGTACTTAATAAGTGCTTGGAAAGTACTTGCTTAATATTAAGGTGAAGGTGCGCGCGTTTGTGGTGTAGTGTACGTTAGATAGGTACTCTTTAAAATACATATCGGTTGAAATACATACAGTTGAAATACCGAACATTATATAACATAATGCATCAAAATATTTATAGTTATTTGATACTAGTTTTTGCCCGCGGCTCCGCCCGCGTGGTATTTGGTTATCGCGCGCGGATAAAAAGTAGCCTATGTCACTCTCGGGCCCATAAACTATCTCTATGCCAAAAATCACATCGACCCGTCGCTCCGTGAAAGACGGACAAACACACAAACACACTTTCTCATTTATAATATTAGTATGGATGGATAAGTTCTAAACGCATACTTGAACTTGAAATACATAGTGGTCAAAATATATAACAGTTACAATGCATAAAGGCATATGGCACAAAATGCGTCTGTTGATAATGTATACGTCCAAAATAAATAAATTTATAAAAATTAATATTAATCAACATATGCTTTCTATACCTAATGGTTGAAATACATAATCTACATAATCCCTACCAATATTATAAATGTGAAAGTAACTCTGTCTTTCTGTCTGTCTGTTACGCTTTCACGTCGAAACCGCTGAACCGATTTTGATGAAATTTGGTATAGAGATAGTTTAAGCCCCAAGGATTAACATAGGATACTTTTTATTCCGCCGCGCGATAACCTAGGTCCACGCAGACGAAGTCGCGGGCATAAGCTAGTATATAATATGAAAATATATAAAAATGTATAGAATACGATTCTGGCACTCGCCGGCCGCTACTGCGGAAGCTCGGCAAGCTCGCTTCGCTCGCTCGTCTCGTGCTCACATCGATAACTGATGTCACAAATGTTTGCGAGCTGCGTGGGTAGGTATTAATATTCCTTTGTTTCACAAAATGGGAGTACTTAAATTTATATTTATAATACTTACCAAATAATCAGCTTAGTCCAACATCAAAACAGTTTTGCCACTTTGGTAATGTTTGTTTCAAACACGGAATTAGAACGATTTTATAAAAGCTAAGTTTAATTAACAAACCTTGACTTTTATGATGAGCATGATCAAACAACTTTTATTACTTTACTTTAATCTATTCAAAAAGTTTTTGTTTTACTACAATCTGACGACCCAGCGTCCTCTTTAAAGGACTTACCTACTCGTATTGTATGTGAAATAAAACTTCGTAGTAAATCACAAAGTTTAAAGTTCATAGAACAAAATTAAATGTGGGCCGTTGAGTGTAGGTCCACTAAATCCGAAGAAAACAAAACTTATTTCACCATATACATTGTGACGTAGCTAAATTGCTTAGCTAGGTACTATGTTAAAGAATCGAAGAAACCGAATTGAATTTATTGAACAGTTCTAATGGCCATTTTGTGGTCTTCGAAATCAATTCCACTTAACTAAATGTCACTTTCGAGAGCAAATGCATCGGTTACTATTGAATATATACCCAAATCATCATATGTGTCCTACAATATTTGAAAGGTTCCTTCAACTTTCTGATGGGATCGATCACCTCTGAAGTAGGTATGCCCTTTCATTTTTTTTTTTCAAATCTATCCAGCCGTCTCCGAGTAATCAGTCAACATACATAAAAAAACCGACCAAGAGCGTGTCGGACACGCCCAAAATAAGGTTCCGTAGCCATTACAAAAAAATAAGTAATATTTTTCTAAGGATTTCATAATATTTTTATAAGGAATCTTCCAAGTTTAGGTATATTTTATACCTTACGCTGCTATTTACTCATAAACTACTAATAATTCTCAAGCAAATTTAGCCGTTATAGTTTTCCTTGGAAGTTCGATATACTGACTACCATCTTGAATTTTTTCAAATTTTTCCACCCACCGGTTTAGATTTTACGATTTGCACTTTAAAGTTGAATATTTCGCAAACAAATTACTGAATCGAAAAATCGTTTTAGCAAACCTCTAATGGTTTTAAAATACCTATCCAACGATACTCCACACTATAGGGTTGGATGAGAAAAAAAAAATCACCGCCACTTTACGTTTATGGGAGGTACCCTAAAAAAATTGATATTGAATTTTTAATTGTACTATTTTGTCGGTATAGTTTCCTTATATATCCGTGCAAAATTACAGCTTTCTAGCATTGATAGTCCCTGAGCAAAGCCGCGGACGGACAGACAGACAGACAGACAGACAGACAGACAGCGAAACTATAAGGGTTACGTTTTTGCCATTTTGGCTCCGGAACCCTAAAAATAGATATTTTTCAATTGGCGTACCCTGATTCGAAAATCATTTCGAGGCATAAGGTTTTTAAACACTTATCCTATTTTTATCCAAAAAATACATGGGTGACCCTCGTATGTTTGATAAAGGGATGAATCCCTTTACGTGAAAATTAAGTCCACAAGTATATAAGTTTATCTATGCTATACCATCCATCCATCTATGGTATATATGGCACGCAGACATTTTCCCCCTTATTCATAAAACTTAACAAGCCTATGTTAACTAACAAATGCTTTGTCCCTTTCTAACAAATACAAATGTCTAAGTGACAGATAAGGACAAACGAATTTTAGCGGCATTTTAACTAAAATAGGTTTGATTGTCGTTTATGAATAAGGGGGTTTATGTCTGTCGGTCAGTCAGGTTGTCACTACTATTTTAATTTTGAGCGTTTAATATAAATATAAATACGCGTTTGCCGAAAAAAATAATGCCGTGTTTTCGAGAGGCATGCGAGACAGCGCATTGGTTGCATGCGTCTAACACTGCGATATCCGTACAAAACAACCGAGTGTTTTATAAATGAAAGCGTGTTTAAACTTACGAACATTTTTATGTATTTTTGCACCCCTGATTTCAGCTAAGTTATGATTGGGATTGATGCGATGTCCTCAATTATGTTTATATTTTATAATTTAGGAAAGTTTCTGGAGTCAGCTTTGATATACATAATTGTCGCTCATATTTACTTAAAATTATTTTTGTCAAAGGTTAGGTTTACCCTTTGGGTTTACCTACAATATCCGATCGAATATGACACTGTAAGGTTATCTTCTATTGACATTGCATTGACAACAAGCTCTATTTTTTTTATTGTTATTTTACATGGCGCTTCACTTAATTCAGCTGTCATTGTGTTATTTACGAGACATCGTATCTGATATAAAAAAAAACTAAGCCATTTATGCCAAGAGTATTTTGCGAGTATTCAAATTAATATCTTAGGACGTCTTGTAGACTTTTTTAAAACTCGATTTAAGGCTTAAACTGACAGTTCTTGTATGGATCTGGCAGGACTTATGACCACTTAAAACCTTGATTAAAAACCCTGCAAGTGGACGTAAATTTCAGTGTATATAATTTATTCAGTGTATAGAAAAAGAAAATAAGATAAACAATAAATTTAAAAGATCAGTTTACCCGACTACCTTAAAAATACTAAAAAGAAGACAGCAAGTATTTTTTATTTCCTCTTTTAAGTATTTTTAAGGCAGTTATTTTTAAGGGTTTTTTGATTTTGTAATTTATGGTTTTATTTCAAACTTTTTAATAGTTCTGTGAAAATGGTAGATTAAAACTATTATTACCTTATATATATTTAAAATGGGCTAGTCATTAGCTTTCGTTTGATACCGCACTCGATTGATTTGAATACCTAAATAACATTTTTTGAAAACTTACAATTTGCCACTAAAAATCCGCCATTTTGATTTTTCAAGAATTTCATGTACCTAGTGTCATTCGCATCATCAAGACGAATCTAATGACGTATCATTTATCAAAATCGGTTCAGCCGTTATGAAGTTAAGGCCGTTAAGGACATAGGAATAGACATACATACACGTCAAACCCTCCTTCGTAGTCGGGTAAAAAGAGTAATAAAAAGGATTCGATTTGTAGCATTCGAACATGGCGGATGTAGACAATATCTAATTTTGCTATTTCTGTTTCTTTGGCTAGCTGAAGTATAATTTTGATAGTGTTTTTTGCGGCGATTACCCTTAACAGTGATCACAAAATTCTATATTGCTCTCGTGTCTGACATTTTTGAATGCGCAAGTTGTTTCCACATGGTTTCTGGAATTTTACTATCAAGTTGCAAAAACTACAATCACCGTACAACGTCCTTCTCAAAGAGAGTACTTTGACACTGGCGAAATTGTCCTATTAATTAGGACAGAAAGCCATATTTTAAAAGAGAAGAAGAAGAGTAATAAACAAAGTGAAAAATGCCAATTGTTAAATCGCAACTGCATCTACGTGATAAATAATTTGCAAGCCAATGCAGATTGATTCCGATTATTGGAAAGATATTATAACGAATTTCATTCACTCAAAATGTAGCCATTTCAACAAAATATAGCTGTTGCGCCGTGCATGGGAGGCTTTAATCTGCTTTTATTGTAATCCTCGGCTCAATACAAGGACACAAATTGCTACAATGAAAATGGTTTAGCCGGATAATCCTGTTATAGTCTAAAAATAAATTGATCATCATCATCTCAGCCGTATGACGTCCACTGTTGGACATAGCCTTCCTCCTCCTAATAGAATTCCAGTAGCTTCGGGTTGAAGTATTATGTGAGGTCATTAAGGGGGGAGGTGCACCTTCACAAGCGAGTTGGCAAGCGCAGTAGGATATAGAAGTAGCAAAGAAGACGCTGCTGCTCATCTTCTGGTATTATCTCTAAGCCGGTTTCTATGGCGCCCACAGTAAAAGAATATAGTTGTTCCTTTAATTATGTATTGTATTATATTGTATCTTATACTTACTTAATTCTTTATTGTAACTCTTTATTGTACCATATAAAACATATGAAAATTACAGTTAACAAGAGAAAGAGATGTACAAATGCGAGCCTATCCCTTAAAGGGATCTCTTCCACTTAAACTTTGAACGATATATACAAAACTGATTTAACCCCCGACGCAAAAAAGGGGGTGTTTTAAGTTTGACGCTTACGCTTATATGTAGATACACTATCCATATCTGTGGTGACATCCTAGCTCTCAAACCTTTGGACCAATTTCGATACGTTTTCTTCTAGGTGAAAGCAAGTTTCCATGCGGTGGTTCTTAGTTACGTTTCATTAGAATCGGTTTAGCCATTTTTGAGATATCGAACTTCGAAATGACAGTGTCAGGAGTATTTAATTTTTTTTTAAATAATTAGGTTATGTTATGATACGTACGACAAAGACGACACACACGACGACAGACGACGGACGACAAAGTGGGCCTTTAAGGATTCTCTATTGCCGACTAAGGCATAGATCTTAAAAACAAACAGGTTTAGACTGTTTAGAACTTCTGCTTTGTAGCTAGAGTTATTTTCTGAGTCTGGTTACAAATTCAGTGATTCGCGTACAATGTCCTGCCGCAGCTGGCGAGAATCGCATTGCATTGGTAAGCTATTGCAAGTGCTTCGGTATGTAGGTAGCTGCCATTTCGTATGGAAATCTTTGGAACCCTGAAAAAGCTTGCCTGTGTTATGCCTAGGGCTTCTCTTGAATAAATTTATTATTAAGTACTTGTAGCTGATACAGTTGCAATCACTAAGTTTAATTTTGAAAAAATATGACTGTCCAACGTAGGATAAGTTCATCAGTGTCTAGTGGGTTTTGACGCTATACATTCTTACACTAGGTATAATCATCTCATCTCAGCCTATATACGTCCCACTGCTGGGCACAGGCCTCCTCTTGGAATGAGAGGGCTTGGGCCATAGTTCCCACGCGGGCCCAGTGCGGATTGGGAATTTGGGAACTAGGTATAATAAAAATCTAAAAACAATGACCTACCTCAGACCTTCTAATTCTAATTCTTCTTTAAAATATGGCTTCTGTCCTAATTGATAAGACAATTTCGCCAGTGTCTATGTATTCTCTTTCGAGAGGCAACGTTGTACGGTGATTGTAGTTTCTGCAACTTGATAGTAAAATTCCAGAAACCACGTGGAAACAACTTGCGCATTAAAAAATGTCAGACACGAGAGCAGTATAAAATTTTGTGATCACTGTTCACTGTTAAGGTTAATCGCCGCATAAAACACTATCAAAATTATACTTCAACCAGCCAAAGAAACAGAAATAGCAGAATTATACACAGCCCACACCCGCCATGTTTGAATGCCACAAATCGAATCCTACCTCAGACCTTATGAGAGTGTGTGTAAACCTGTGTAAACGTCAGAGTGTTCGACAAGCTAATGTCTAATACGAGTAGATTCTGTCACCAACATAGCCAGAAAGATGTCATAAAGTAAGCAACGTATACCTCAAGTCTTTCCATTTTAAAATTTTATGCTGTATGTATGCTGCCAATAACAAGTTTATACTTACATACTTACTCGCATAAGGTAATTGCAGTCAATTTTACAGACCAACGACCGAACGCATTATAGATACGCTTGCACGTATTTATAAGTGCCTGAAACAGTAAACAACAGTTAAAACATGTTTACAAGCTTTTTATTAGTACTTAACTTAAATTCGTATTTATTTGTTTAAATCTTGCAAGTTAATTTTAATCCACTTCTAGTGGTTGGATTGACTTGAAATTTGGTATACCTACCTACCTACGTTGTACCTAAGTTAGATAACAATATGTATTGTGTATAGTCGCTAAAAAACCTAGTATAAAATATGAAAACTTATTTATTGCAGGTAAGTAACGCTTTATTAGGTGCACAACTTGCATAAGCTTACAACACGTTCTTGGTCCTGTCCTTCCAAGAATATAATATAATAGCAATTTATTTCTTTCAAATGGAGGCCGGATTCTATTCCCTGTTTCACGCGACAAAAATAAGCGAAACCGCAGCCACAGACGTACTTACGAAATGCGAACAAAACACGCTCGAGGATCACACCCTTGCAACCACAGTCAAATAAGTACGGGAAAGTACGTACTACGGCATTAATGCTTTTGTTGTTAGGGATTTCGTACAGACGACTATGAATCAATACGAATGAATAAGAGCACAAAAGTTTGCGTAAAAATAAAGTTGAATATTATGTTAGAACAATTGGTACCTACGTAGGTAGATAAATGTGTGCACATTCTACTTCAGGAACTGTAGGTAACTTTCTAAATACTGAACTTGTTTCGGGTTCTTTCGAGACATAGGTCCTACAAATTTTATACATGTTATTTGATCTATATTCTAAACGGTAACGAAACTACTAAATAATTACACACTAGAGATTTAACTTTGCTTACTAAATAAATACGTGTAAGTATTATATTAATGTGACAAACACAACATTTTAATTAAATTTCCAGCAATCCCGACTCCCAAAACAGAGTTGCTTGTTGGGAGTTTCTTTGGAAATGTTTGAAGTTTAGTGCTCGGAGGCATTAGTGGGTAGCCACTGTAGCGTCTTAGCCACGTTCTAGAATTGAATCAAACAAAAGTTTATTGCGGTAGAATAAAAATAGACCATTAATTAGATTGGCCGCGCGTTAATTAGAAAGCCGCGGGTTCACGGTGGATGCAGGCTGCTGCTAACCGAAGCGACTGGAGGTCTATGGGGGAAGTTACTTACCTACTTAGGAACAGTGGACGTCCTACGGCTGAGATGATGATGACGATGATGATGATGATAATGAATTAGAATAGCAACAGCTGTTCATGTATCTACCACAAAACTATAATGTGCTACGTTTAGAATAGAATCCTGTGCTAATGTCGTTTTTTACAGACTATGACAGCGCCAAAAAGGATGATTTTAGTAGGTAGTGTGCGTGTGCCTTTCAAGCAACAAGCAACGGATGTCTCCACAGAAGATGTCTCCGTCTAACAAGGCATTCTGAGCAAAACGTGACTGGACGCCTCAGTAGCGCGTTTGATTATAATTCTAAAAATCACAAGTCTTTCTCGCTTTTTTTATTTCGTGGTGCCAGTATTCGTACTTTTTAAACAGGAAACTTTTTAGATTTTGGTTGGTAATTTGGATTCACTTCTTAGTTGTTTATTGTTTTTAATTTATACAGTTACCTTCTAGGAAAATTTTATTAACTATCTTTGAAATTCCACCCTCGAATCACTTCCACGGGGGAACGCATTCGTAGAAAATATGTTTCCCACCTTTATAACAATGGTAAATAGGTACTGAACATGTCATTTTCAGATTGATTTTCGCTAGCTATGCTATTACATAAGCTGTCTAAGAGACTGGTATGTTCTTTTCTTAAAGACCCAAGTAGTACCACTTTGCAAATGCTCAAAACTAAACTAAATTAAGTTTGTAATGTTGTCTACCAACCAAACGACCAAGATATTTATTTTTAGCTTATAATGTGCCCCACTGCAGGGCAAAAGTTTCACCTTTCTTCTTCTTATAAAAATAAAGAAGATATTATTATGCAAATAAAATTCCTTTATAATATCAGATAGCAGCTGAATATGAAAGTAAACTAATACCACCTAAAGTGTGAGCACCTACGTCGTTGGGGTAGATTAGACCCGGTAAAATAATGTGCACCTTAAACTACCACGACCAGCTCTCACGATCGTGTAAGCGGATACGCCTTGCATGCACCTCACGTTTGAGAAGAGCCTGTACCTGGCATACATTCCGTTTTCAATTTAAGAAAAAAAAACCAGAATGTTCTATCACCGCGAAATTCGTAGGGACAAATAATATGTTCATTCACGTTACAAAGCGAATTGCCAGCAGCGTTTGTTCTCGGCCGAAACGCATGTTTTGTACAGATTTTTGATTTTAAAGGGAAACCTTTTTATTGTTTTTTTCCATCGGTAAACAAAAATCTGTTAAATCGCAAATTTATTTGTTAAAATTACGATATTTAATTGCCTATTTATAAAGTTACAAAGCAATACAACAATATATGTACCTACAATGACTCTTTATTTAACACCAGCATTACCTACATAGTAAGGGTAAGTATAGAAAACAGAGGTACATAGAGAAAAAAATCCAAGGCAAGCAATAGGTGGCCTTATCGCTTCAGAGCCATCTCTTCCAGGCAACTCTTATCATAGAAAGAAATAAAGAATAGATTTATGATTTAACAGGTGTTGAATTTTACAACAGTTTAGTACCATAACCATGGGCGGTGGTGATCTTTTACCATCAGGAGACCCACTTGCTCGTTTTCCATCCAGTCGAAAAAAAAAACAAAAAAATAATGTTCGATTTCAGCTAACTAGGTTACTTGAATAACTCTAGAGTACCTAATTAACTCTATCCGACAATGAAAATATAAAAGTTGGTCTATAGGACAAATTGCAGTAAATTCGCTATAATAAAATTATTGTATTTTTTCTTCACAATTAAGAGAGATAAGCCCCAGTTTTTAATTTCTTTCATTGCCTTTCATTTTTCTCTGTCGCATTAAAACGCCAAGCGCATTTTTGAAAACTTCAGAATTTCTTTTTTAGCGAAAAACCGGCTTGCATCTTTTGCCTCATTTTTCTTAGACTGGCCCTTCTCGTATACTATATTTTTGCATCTTCCATTGAGCCTCTAAATGTACATTCACGGATGACCGATTCTTAAAATCAAATTCTTCACTCAAAAATACTACCTACCTACTCGAAAGCAGTAAAAAAACGATGTGCCTATTTATTAACTAGGTAAATACAAAAACAACAATTGGTGTCTTAAATATTGCAATTCCCCCATTAAACTATCTAATCATTTACATTTCTGTATTGAAATACACTAGTCTAGTTTGTATTACAACGATAGCTACTAAGTAAAATGTATAAAAACCTTAAATGTACCAAATCTGGCAGCTGAAGTTTGTTTACATTTAGTTAAATACCTATCCAAACCAAGTATAAATTAGGTATAATTTTCCACTATATAGAAGGTAAGCTTGGTATAAGTACCTATTTGTATTTCTAATCCAGCTCAATTTTGCTATCATATAAGTACTTCAAAATTTATTATTTTACTATTATTAATAATTATTCTGGTGGTAGAGTATCGCGAGAAGACTGCAAACTTTTCATTGCAATTGCAATCAAAAAGATACCTACTGTGTGCTTTTAAAAAAAAATTAGGTTGCGCGTGTCCAACTCTAATTTACCTGTGTTCTCTAATTCGCTAATGGTCATAGAAAATTTTTCGCCAACTAAGTATTTATTTTCCAGCAATCCTTGCTACCTGAATTAAATTAGAGAAACGATGTCTAATAGTATTAGCGCATTAGCTGACGACACATGTGCGGAGCCAGGACGCTGTACGCGCTAGTACAAGCAAACACTAGAAAGCTGTAGACGGAGTGCAGGCAATTTATCAACCTGCTTTACCACTCGGATATCTTTTTTTCAAAAATGTATTGTATGAAATATTTAAAATGAAATATCTTTTTCAATATCACATTTTTTTAATAGCGCCGAGCTCTTGACGCATTTAGACAAACGTGGAAACAGAATTAGTTATAGGAAATGGGTAGGATCGGAATTCAGAAAAACGGCTTGGAAAAGATGAGGAAAGATTAATAATGCTTATTATTTGATTGTTCTGAAATAGAAATGTATATAAAGCTTTGACTACCTATATGATTAGGTAACTAGTTTATTCATATTAATATTTTCAACTCTACATTTCATAATTTTTTAAGCTACATAACTATGTACGTATAATACAGCCGTTTTTTAAAAAGACAGATCGGACTTGAATTACACAAGAGATTTAGAAACTCAGAACAATCTAGTTGCATACTTCTAAACATCAAAAGCAAAATGAATTTCGTGAAATATATCTTTCAAATCGTGCCTTACGCACTTTACATCTCATACTGTCAAGAGTACATAGTCTGCTTAATAACTACTGTTTTAAGTGACGTCAGTCTTATAGTCTTAAAGATATTTGGCCTGAGACCCGCTTGTCATTAAAACGAACGAATGGCTTGACTCGCACACAGAGAATGGTTAAATTGGGTGACATGACAGCGTAGAACGAGATTTCGGAACTCAATGGAAGGGGTTTAGAATCGCAAGAACTCTATACCTTGAGAAACCATGCGCATAATCTGCCAGTCCTGGTAGAATACAAAGCAATGTACGCATATGAAATGACTATATTTAATAATGCAGTTCTCGACAGTAGGTAGGTACGACGTCGCTGTATGCAAGCGTCACTGTAAGCGTCAAACATGAGTCTAATACAATTACTGACTTGAGATTCATGAGAACGTAAAAAAACACAATTACTTTTTAAAATATTTAATTAAATTACAATATTTATGCCGACAATCTGCGACCGAATTTCTGGAGCTGGTTTTATATTCCGATGTATTAGGCTAATATAACACCAAATACACGTGAATTAATTTTGGCGTGATACTGGTAATTGAAATAGGATTGTAGGTAATCACACCGAAATTTGGTTACGTAATTTCGATAAAATGTGATTGTGTTTGTGCTACCGTAAGAGTAAAACCAATGAACAATTAAAGGTAATACTTTTGCTAAAGGTTTCATATATCGTGCGTGGCCTCTCTAAATGTAACCATGTCATAAGTAAACGGTAACCGGCCGGACATTTCTGAGTTTGCGTACACCAACAATTTTTGTAAATTAATCAGCTCGCTACATTAGACTGAAATAACTTCAATGAGTAGAATATCATACAACAACAACGTAAACGGTAAGTACAACGGTTTCTCCAACGGTCAACGTTATAAGTTATTTTAATACGTTAAACGCCATGGAGGTCACCAAGTGACCTCATGCTAAGCCTATTTTCAAGACGCTGATCTGCGTCGTTTGTAGTAGCTGTCAGCTATTCTATAGCTAGGTAGTTTTTTTTTGTTGTAAAATCTTAATTTTCGCTCTGACGTTTCTGTTAAGTTGGTAGAGGTATAAACTTGTGAGCAAAAATTTGATCAAAAATATTTGAACACGCTTCTACACCGTTAACAATAGAGTCGTGTTCAGATGTTTTTGATCAAATTTTTGCTCACAATTTCATAAAATACACTTCATTCATTTACACACGAGTTCGTAAACTCGACTATACGTTACCAAGAGTTTAAAAATAGATAAACCGTACGTAACGCAAACACCATACCTTTATATTAATCAGGATTACCTACTTTCCGTTAAAACTATGTAATCGCATTAAAATCCGTCGCGTACTTTAAAAGATGTATGTTTGCACCTACATACAAACTTACGGCGGGAAGTGATTTTATTGTATATTATGTAACGATAAAGATAGTACAAAAAAAGATAAGTACATACCTATAAAAAAACCTATAAATGACAATGTTGGTAATGGTTGTGCCACAAGAGTAGTTGAAGTGAATGATTTTACTCACAGTTACAAAAATAACTGATTGCACAAAAGGAGAATGAATGAAATGAATCACTAAATCTCAAAATCCCGCTTCATTACATGACATGTTCTTGTGCGCGCGACTTAAACTCTGGGGGCACTACCTATAACTACCTACAAACTTTATAACTTGATAATGGACTTCCGCAAGATCTCTTTCCCTTTTCAGGATTTCACTGTCCTATCAGGACTTGAAGTACTCTTATAGTTTCGTCGCGTCCGTCCGTCCGTTCGCGGCTTAACCTAAAGACTGCTAAGTAGTGCTGGAAAATTGTACTTCTGCACGGTCAAATTGCTGGGAAATGAGGTATTCGATCTTATTAGCCTTTTAGGCTGGCAACACATCTGCAACCCTAAGGCGTTTCGCGTGACCATTGGTGATGATGTTCGCTTGTCATCATGTGGCTCACTTGGTCGTTTACTATTTCATAAGTTGTAATTTTGCGAACTCTACATCTTATAGTCAAAATACCACAACGGGACTAATCACGCTATTTTAGACTAGTAATATTACTAGGCTAGGCGGACTTGACACACCACACTTCAGTCTACTCGTGACCACGGCAACTGTAATGTTGCCGAAACGTCGAGGTAAATATTACTAGTCTAAAATAGCGTGATAAGTCCCGTTGGAGTGAGAATCACGAAAGTTTAAAACGTTATAACTCTACATCTTGGTCAAAAAGAAGGTTACCTATGGCTTGGCATTGCAGTTTCGTTATGTCATGTAAAAGTTCGATGAACAGCTAAGCCATATTTTTTGTCTAAGATGTAGCATGCTTAGAAGTAGGAATTATAGGGAGGAGCTTGCAGGCCTTTTAATTCATTTTAATAGTGAAGGCGTTCTAATATTATTCTTTGTTGTCTTGTTTACGCACTACCTACCTTGGATATAATAAATCAATCTACATAACGGAACATCTTAAAATAGGTACCTAATAAGGCTATCGCCTGAAAAACGTTTACGTTATGTTTAAAACTTTCACGTAATTAACATCAAAAAGAGGCGTAGGTTTTACCCTTTTAAATCTAGGCCCGCAATGTTCAGGGATAATGAATAAAGGCGGGTAAGAAGCGTTTATCAAGCGGTAGCGACCACGCGAGAGTTTAATTAAATTTTAAAATTTACTGTTAAGAAGGCGTGCGACGACCGCCGACCTCGGCAGCCGGCCATGCCGCTGTTTTCTATTCTATTTCTCATTTTACAACGTGTCAACCAGCTGAAAATAACAGCAAAAGATTATGGAAAATCATTTTTTTAATATGTAAAGAAAACTCATACTCGTGTCGTAACTTTTCTTTAAGGAGGTTTTAATTAGCCGCGTTGTTTATGGCTTTTGAAATCTCCCAACCGACAGTCAGTGTCATTGACAGTTGAGACATTTCATTTTATGATAATATGAGAGGGTAAGAAGCGATATTTTAATATTAAAAATTCCCTAATTATATTAAATAAATATGGAATAAGGGCTTTAAATGTTGTTTCTTACGTTTTTTCAGGGAAACCCAATTAAGTCTTTTGTTTGATTATATCCTGGCTTGTGAAGCACAGAAGAATATAACATTATAATAAATTATAATGGTTAATAACGCTTGAGCAATTTTATTTATATCGGGGATGTCGGAAGTGGCTATTATAATTTAGATGAAATTTGTTATGTGGGTGTTTTTGGGGCGAGGTCGATTTAACTTGATCTTAGATTTAAGAAAACGCGTGTGTTCGAGCTTTAGCCCGTATAAAGCTCGGTTGCCCAGGTACTATGTTTTAAATAGAGCTAAGGACGTCTTTAAGGGAGTAGAGTACTTACCTACCTATGCATATGTACTAAGAAATCATTCTCTTAAACTAGGCGCGGCGCGCATACAAACTTAGCTATCATAAGGTTCCGGATGAGCATAGAAATTCTTTTAGTTTATTTATGATTTAATACGAGGTATCTGCTGACGTCTCGTAAAAGAATTTTTATTTTGCAAAATACGAGTACTTAGCTCACAAATTCATTAGGTATTGCGATAGTTAATCACATCGTATTAAAGCTTCTTCTACCTACCTAAGTTATCAGCAGTAAATAGTTGGAAATCTGGGAGTCCCTCTGAAAAACTGTGAACAAATATTATTCTTTGGAACATCTTTTACGAAGAACGTGCCCTGCAACTCGAGCGAAAGTTTGATTTAAACCTAAAGTTTCTATCTGTCCGGCGAAACTAAAACAAAGTTGTGCTACTGAAGGAATATTTTGGAATAATGTATAAAAAAACTAATGGCTTTGGCGACACTCTCTCTCCATTAGAATGTCATTGAGAAAATAGAGGGATCCGCGTTGGGTTTGAGAAACTTCATGCGTGTTATGCGCAGTTTGTAGGTATTATCGAATCGAGATTAGAATACGATTGAGCACGTTTACGATTGGGTACGTTGATTATTGAATAATCAGGTACTTTCCTACACGAAATGACTTTGCAGTCGTGTGCAGTGCAGATAGGTAAATGATAATACCTACTTATTTCAATACGAAGAAGATCAAAAGCTTAAGAAAAAAACCGGCCAAGAGCATGTCGGACACGCCCGAAATAGAGTTCCGTAGCCATTACGAAAAAACTAAGTCCTATTTTTCTAAGGATTTCGTATTTTGTACGGAATATTCCAAGTTTAGGTATATTTTATACCTTAGGCTGCTATTTACTCTTAAACTACTAATAATTCTCAAGAAAACTGAAAGTTTGATATACTTACTACCATCCTGAATTTTTTCAAATTTTTCCACCCACCGACTTAGATTTTAGATGGGGCGGCACGCTCGATTTTAATGAAAATTTGCGCTTAAAAGTTGAATATTTTGCAAACGAAACACTGAATCGAAAAACTGTTTTAGCAACCTATCCAACGATACCCCACATTACAAGGTTGGATGAGAAAAAAAATCACCCCAACTACGTCTTTGGGAAGTACACTCTAAAAAAATTGTTTTAAATTTTTTATTGTACTGTTTTGTCGGCATAGTTTACATACACATTCGTGCCAAATTACAGCTTTCTAGCATTGATAGTCTCTGAGCAAAGCCGCGGATGGACAGACAGACAGACATACATGGCAAAACTATAAGGTTTCCGTTTTTGCCATTTCGGCTACGCAACCCTAATAGGTGGATACCATGTGACATGTCAAATAAAAGGAAATTTATAACTTGTTTCTAAATTTAGGTGTAACATCAGCCAAATATGTGCTCTATCACCCTAAAGTTGATAATCGTTTGCATTTCATAAAACAATAATGCCAACTAATAAAGACCAAATAATAATAATAATAATGATAATGCCAAGTGTTTGTCAACTTGAAAGTTCGACTTTAGCGACATATTCATTTGATAGGATCTTGTTTAAAAATTTATAGACCACCTTATTTGGCTGACGGTACATAGGGCAAAAGGCATAGCACAAGGGCGCCTATGATAAGATTTAGCGACATCTGTTGAGATTATTTTGTACTCTAGACACAATTTGCTTGGTACGATCTCATCCACGACTGCATGGATACTACCTGTAGGTTGATTTTTGAACTACTACGTTTATTAAAAGTTATTCTTATCAGATGGTGTTCATTAGGTGTGTTCCCACTAGTTCTATTGACAGTTTTATTTTAGAACTCTATTCCAGTACAATTCCAGTATTTCCAGTACTGTCAAGAGAACTAGTGGGAACAAACCGTTCATATTAATGGTGAGAAGATAATTAATATTTTTGAAAGAGTTAGTTAGTTTCGTATCCGAAGGGTGACAAACGAATGGCTACGCTGTCTGTCTGTCAGATAGCCTGGTCATTCTACACTTTTTTTTGGAAATAATTCGATATAAAGCTAATTTTATGTAAGTACTAGCTGTTGCCCGCGGCTTCGCCCCAGTTGTATTTTTTATGTATTTTCTTCCATATAAAAACCTTCTCCTGACAGTAACAAACACAATAAAAAAAGACTTAGTGAAATCGGACCAGACGTTCCAGAGTTATGCGCTTACCAACACATTTTGCGATTCATTTTTATATTATAGAAGATAGGTACCTATACGACTTTTGCGTGTAATTTTAAAAACCAATATTTAGGAATCCACAAAATTTTATGCTACTATCGTAATTAATTATTACATTTGAAAATAAGAAGCCTCTTTTTAAGTTCCTTAAAAAATTAGGTGATTTTACATGTTACAAACACCATAAATAAAACTAAGTAAATTATGAAGGCTTATAGCAATTTCGCCTGATTTTTAGAGAATTATTAAATATTATTTTTATACAATTTTACTGTCGCGGTGATAAATTTTGGTGGATTTTGAAGAATAAAATTGCAGATTACGTGACCTAATTTTTAATGCAAAAAATTGCTTATTTGATTTAATGTTGATTTTATTCGAGCGAAGGTGTTAGGTGACTGCAGGGCTACTACGGAACTCGAAGTTCGTGTCATGCGGTCCCTCTGGCACTTTATTTAATACGAGAGCGAGAGGGACTGCACGACACGACACTAACTTCGAGTTTCGTAGTAACCTTGCTAGGGTAAGAGGGCTGTATGTATCTCGAAAACTGTACTTAATAAACAGACAGCTATAAGTACCTACCTATACTATAGTAGGTATTCGGTGTCCATACAGCAAAATATTATTTTTGTTTTCCCTGCTCCTCAACGAAACATTGAAATAGTAGTATTATCAATAAACAAAAAAATTTGTCAAACATGAATCGCGAATGAAAAAAAAAATATAACTGGAAGATTCCCAACTTCCCAAGTAGGTACCTATGTCTAAATCGCACTCCAGGATCTCAAGACACAGGCTCCGCCTAGTTTGAGGACCACCAGATATTTAATTGTTGTATATTTAATTCATGTTATGTCTAAATTACTATACCTATAGATATTACTTTCGTTGGACGCGTGAAAACTGTTTTTTTTTGTTACGTACTTATATGGTTTTTAACCCGTCGAGCGACTTAGGTGTGTGCCTAACGCCACCTGTCAGTGACATCCGGTCGCTTGACGGGTTAACAATTTAAAATAAAAGACAATAACAGATTTTGGTTGTTTATTTATCAGGAAGCGAATGGTTCACAGCATTGGTGGGGTATAGGTCATACAATACTGGGCCGAATCATTTTTTTTTCCTGAAAATATATTTTATTAGTAGTACAACAGCTTAGAATAATAAGTACCCAAATATAAAAATGTGGGAAAACAACGTTTAGCTGTAGGTACAATTAATTTAGTAAAGCGAGTTTCTTTTACATTCGTTACAATAAACTACACACCTTACTAAATCACAATTTCTAATTATGTCAAAAATTATTTTATCACATTTATAACCGTCTGTACAAAGTAAAAAAATATTTTTATACTCCTACTAGTACAAAATAAAACTGCATAGCATAGCAACAATTAAGTAGTTATATATAGATCGTATGCCTTTTGTATGATGAGACGCTTATAAATTTAGGTACGTGTTTTAAGTCTAATTTCACTGAAAACTTACTCCCAAAGAAAACATTGAAAACTGAAAATGAGCTTTGAAATAGAGACAATAGGAGGAAGGTAGGCAAACGAGTCGCCGCTTCGTCCGTCGTGAATCGAAATGATATGCAGTATGCTGGCGCCTGCCTACAGTTAGCAACATTATTATTAAGTTATTCTACTTAAGTGTAATCTAAATTCCAACTTTTTTAAATATCATAATAAAATTAATATAAATAACACAATATTTACGTTACGTGGACATACAACCTTCTTAAGGGATGCTAATATAATTTATTATGTACTCATTTTGTAGTAGTCCCGTGCTTTTACAAGCATTTGCATATTTATGGCATGGAAATTGGCTCATGGCAACAAATGAATATCCTGCATTTATAAACAAATTCATACGACACCAATCATAAATTTTCAAAATTCCTAAGGGATTAAGTTACAAATTTACAATTAGGTGATATGTTGACTTATGGAATATGATTACTGAATAGCCTGTGTAAAACATTATTATATCTTAGGAAAACTTATGCTGAGATACAAATAAAATAAAAAGAGATAAAAATTTAAGCACTATATCGATTGTTGCGAGTAGTCATTAATCGCCGTGAGCAACGCGGAGTGGACTGCAACGACACGAGACCGACACGACAAGGCAACGGACTCGCCACGGAGGCCGGCTGAACGAAACCTACCCCTCCCGTTTGCGTGACCCATCCGACTCTGGACAAACAAACATCGGCTTTATAATCATACAGTCAAATACAAACCCTTTCTAATTTGAACAACTGTTAAAACGGGAACATCAAAAAATGCAAATTGTGATTTGTGACAGTGATCATAGAGGAGCACTCAAATATTATATTTTCTAAGGACACTCGAATTACAAGGTAATTTACAAATATACTCAATCTCTAAATATTAACTAATTATATAAACTGAATTATTTACAAAATATGTTCACGCCGCGGTCGGCGGGCGAACTCTCTTACACGTTTGTAACTATTTACAATGACTATTAGGTATAAACATTAATTTAAAAGAGCATTGCAATTGATGAGCTTGATCAACTTAATACCTTGTTCAATAGACTCAAAGTTAAATCGACGTTGTACAGAGACGTAGGTGCATGTGATGACATTTGACCCTTCCTTATACTTGGTGCGCGATGCGGACTTCGTCAACGAAAATGTTTGTTATCGATGTATTATCAGTGCTCGGACTATTGATTGTTACGTTACAAATAATATTAATATGTTTTAATTTCAATAGCAAAGTATTACTCCAAGGCAAGATAATTTGTAATTTCTACATTTCAATCAATTTCGTAACAGAGGCAGACCCAAGAGAAGATGGCGAGATGACTTAGACGCATATCAAATAGAGTGGCTGGAGCATGCTCTCGATAGGGACGAATGGCGGAAAGAAGGGGCGGCTTTTGCCCAGCAGTGGGACACTTTAACATGCTAATAAAAAAATAAAAATAAAATCATTTCAATGATTATCACGGTGTAACAATCACACATTACATTCTTTAAAAAAAACGCGTAGGTATATTAATTATAAGATTACAACCAATAGTCTGAGATCTACTGACAATCTTATAGCTGAGCTGATGCCAATGCCAAATGAATTAAGTATGTTGAGTATAAAAAAAAACTTCCTAATTAATAAACAACAGTTTTGCATGAGTCTCTGTTTACCCAAATTGATAAATATATAGCCAAATCAAAGGCTAGTATTAGAAATCAGTCTTGGATTAAAGGAAACAATTCAGTACATGCCTCTTTTATGCAAAAGTCATTATTTCGTCTTTAAACATGTCATAGTTAGTTTGCAAAACCATTTATTAGTGCGACATTTTAGTTCAAGGGAATTCCACGAAAACAGGCGTTTCTAATTGACTGCTAGGTCTGATCTAATATAATTTTCAGAGTAATAATCAACACAACGAACTCACAAGTAGAAGAATCAGTTTAACACTCAAATATTTATATGGAAAGAATTATCACCCAGACGAGCAGAAAATTATAAACGTTTGCTATTTTCTGAGATTTTGTTTATAATTATTTAGTTTCTGTTAAAAGTCAAAAGTGTTGCTACTCGGATAGTTAATAATTGAAATAATATAGTAAAAAATACTACAATTATGTTACAGACAAAGAATATTTGACCCACATTTTCATAATGGTTTCCTGAATATGGTTTCGATTTCAAAATTCCAAGTTAGCCTTAACAATTTGATGACAAAAAAGCTAAAGAGCTAGCCTTAACGTTGCTCTAAAATAGTGTAACTTATCAGTCAGAAGTTCTAATAAATTTAGTGTAATTGATTCTAAACAAAAATTAGATTATTGTCAACATCAGGACCTTGATTCTAAATGCGATTCTATTAAACTTATCAACATTAAGAAATCCAAAGTTTTTTTTACGTATGGTAGGTGTGAAAATTAAATAATTATCTAATTTTATAAACCTCGTTAGTCGTGATAGAAACAAATAGTATTTCGAAATTGACTAGCACTATGACCATACACTAATAATAGAAAACACTGCGTAGTTTGGCGGCACTTCCGAACGTCCTTTATTTATTACATTCATTTGATAGGTTTTGTAAAAAGAAAGTTTAACATCAGTGTCCAATTTTCACGTTAATTATTCTACCATTTGTTGCTCTGTGAATTTGGAATTAGGTAGAAAGACGAACCAGAAAAGTACCCTAAATTATTTTAATTGGAAAATAACTATGATTCATAAAGTTAAATAAGTACATGATTTTTCTTTTTACAAAACGCATGTAATGAAAGTATGAGAAACAACACAGTGAGTTACCAAAATATTTGACAGTATTTTATAAAGATTACATCAAATAAGTGAAAATATATTTTAAAAACATTTTTTATCATAGGTATATACGCAATCGGTGTAACACTTCGAAAATGGAGCAAGACAACTTTTTCTTCAAAGGACTGCAACAAACGTGTAATTTGTCACAGATCCTGTAAAACTTATATTCACTTTGATGCTCTCCATTGTAGTTTAGATTGCATATTTTTTGCGTAAGTATCTTCTTGTTTCATGTTTTTGAGTAAAATCAACTTTTTTAAAAGAAACGTAAAACATATATAGATAGGTGATACATTATTATAATTTATCTAAAGCTAACATGTTTCATAAGCTCAATCTATGTATAGGCAAGAACTTCTGATCAGATTAGACTTGTACTAATGGTGATGTACTAAAATATCTCACAAAACTGAAAGAAAAAGTAATTAATTGTTTCTCTACTCAAGATTTAGAGTTAAATTTTAAGTATCAAATTCTAAATATTTTTAGATTTTATAGTACTTCTTAGTTCATTTGTTATTATTGTGTAATTATTAACTACCCATTGACATAAATGCTTCATATGCAAGTAACCACTCGCATGCTTTTGGCTACCCTAGTTTTGCCTGTCAACGCTCTTATTTTGTAACATGAATAAAATTCAAAGCATGTGAGTGGGTAATTAACTGGTACTGATTCCTCACACATACAATTTTTTTCAACAATTCTATCAATATGGCACACTCAATACAATGCACGCAAAATATCTGTCAAATATTTTACAAAAACAGATTTTTTTTTATATTTTTAACCAATTTCATTGGATTTTTTTTTGAGTTTTTTTTCTTACCAGATATTGCTTTGTGTTTGGTAAACAATTAAAGCAAAAAATAATAATTAAAAATAGACTGTACAACTACATGAATACAAGTTGCTGATGTCATTTTTTGTATTATGTATTGAATGGAATTCCCTTAAAACGCAAAAAGGAATTACTTTGTCTATCAATAATTGCACTTTTATTTTGTAAAGTCAAGAGGATACACACATTGAAAGTTTACACTGATATTTTTGTCAGACTGCTACAACTTTACATAATTACAAATGATACATGAATCCTAACCATGATGTGTAATGACAGTTCACTGAATAAAAAAAATATGTACACTAATATTATGCAGTGCTGTCCGCAATAAGAAAGTACATGAGACTGATGACTGAATTTCTAATTCGAGACAATTCACCCAGTAGCAATGTAGGGTTTTGAACACCATCATCGCCAAAATTATATGCCAATATATTATAATCCGGTCTCTATCCATTATTTTTAGAAACATTCAAATAAACCTTTCCAAACTGATTTAGTTAGCTCCTAATGGAGAGATCAAAAGTGCAATTACTCTTAAACATTATTCAAACCGATCGTTCTCTAATATGCGAGTCTACTTTAAATCTATAACGACTCTCTGAACAAGAACCGGCACGCCGCGGCCGATTACGAGCAGACCTCGGGACGACGATCCTCCGTGACCTTATTTATCGTAACCGACACTTTGGTGAGTCTAATAGCTAACCTGAGCGTCGCAGGCGGCTACTTGTCGGCGGACTCGGGCGAGGAGCCGAAGTCGAGCTGGTAGCTGTTCTGACGCGTCATCTCCTCCATGGACTGTTCCTTGCACTCCTGGCCGGCGTGGCCGGCGGCGCCGCAGTTCCAGCAGGAGAGCTTGGGGGGCGCATAGAGCACGGGCACGAAGGCACCATAGGCGGCCGGCGTGGGGTACGGCGGAGGCTCGCCGTTGGCGAAGGGCGGCGGCGGCGGGCGGTAGGCGGGCGGCGGGTAGGCGTAGGGCCGCGGATAGGGCAGGAAGGGTACGGGGCGCGGCTGCGCGGGCGCGGGCGCGGGCGGCGCGCGGCGCGCCCCCGGCGCCGGCGTGCCCGGCGGCGACGACGCGGCCGACGACCCGCTGTCCGACGACGAGCGCGCGCCCGGGTACGCGCCCGCCCGCCGCCGCACCCCGTTCAACTTCTCTAGTGATCGGTACTGATGATGCATCGCGTTTATTTCCCGTAACCTGTCGTCCATGTTGTGTCTCATCTGGGAAAAAAGAAGGTAATGTTTTATTTTTTATCTAATGCGATAATAATGCTATTATCCCACTTATTCGAAAACCGACAATAAGGCCTCTTGTACACACACGATTTATCGCCGTGAAAATCTACGGTTAATTCGCCGCGTGTAGGCACGGTCGTCAGTGTTGTATGGATCACTATGAAAGCTTGTAGACGTGCACGGCGCACACGGCCCAAGCCGAAGCAGAAGCCGTGGTGGCCTAGTGGTTTGACCTATCGCCTCTCAAGGAGAGGGTCGTGGGTTCAAATCCCGGCTCGCACCTCTGAGTTTTTCGAAATTCATGTGCGCAATTTAGAATTTGAGCTTTGCGGTGAAGGAAAACATCGTGAGGAAACCTGCACAAACCTGCGAAGCAATTCAATGGTGCGTGTGAAGTTCCCAATCCGCACTGGCCCCGCGTGGGAGCTATGGCCCAAGCCCTGTCATTCCGAGAGGAGGCCTGTGCCCAGCAGTGGGACGTATATAGGCTGAGATGATGATGATGTTTCACAGTGATTAATCACATGATTTCATAGTGGGTTGTACTCGATTGTACAACCTATAATAACATATAATAATAATAATCATTTATTTCAGACAACACACAAGATCATCCATAATAATGTAATATAATAATGTTCGTAATGGCATAAATTAAAAATAAGTCCCTGTTCTGTTCGTTCCTGAGACTGAGACTTTGACAGACAGATAAGAAAGTGAGTCCATAAGAGGTCCATTTTCGCCGATTGAGGTACGGAACCCTAAAATAAATATAGATCCACAGATTCATACCTCGCCAACGGCAAGATTGTCGAAGTTAGCAGTTAAGTGTGGTAAATGTTGGTCGGGCGGCATGGGCGGCGGGCTGCGGTCGCGGGAGGCGCGGCGGCGCGCGCGCGGCGAGCCGGCCCGGCTGTCCCCGGGGGAGGACACCAGCGGCGACCCCGGCCCGCCCGCGTTCATGGGGTAGTTTATTACCTGCAAGAACAGATTGATGAAAAGGCTAGTTTCCTTAACAATTTTAATTATTCTGGCAGTTAGAACAGCATCAGATCAGCAGCAGCAGATAAAACAGAAAATCATTCATTATTTATAATAATTATAAATTATTTAGAAACTAGCCTTAACCCGCGGCTTGGCCCGCATTAGAAACAGCTTAATGCCATCTTAACTCAACAGTTTACTTACACAATTCTTGTTACCATGGCAACACAATAAATTAATGACTTTTGGCTTGAAAAAAGGTTTTGGTGACAATTCGAAAGGACAAATCCCCCTAGTCTTGTTTAAAACTACAAGTATCTCATGTCTCAATGCAGATCTTTGTCTATCTGTATGCCAATTTTCTTGTAAATCTGGTCAGCTGTTTGAGTAATAAACATCCAAACCTACAAACATCTTCATAAACTTTCATATTTATGATATTAGTAGGATATCCAACCTGGCGACATAAGGAAAACAAAATTCTTTTTTTCTGTTTGACATTTGTAAAATATACAAATGTCAGACATAATTTGCTTTTAAGTGTGAAGGTCAATGCATTAATTTCATAGGTTTTATAAGTACATAAAATTACTACACAAACACAAAAATATGTTAAAAGACATTAATTAAGTATATTACTTGATATTAATTTTTTGATTATTACTTTACTGAATATAGGCCCAAATTTGGAATACAAAGAAATTTTAATATATGTATGTTCATTCCAAATTTGGACTCATCTTCATCTCATCTAGGCTTATTACGTCCCACCAGAATGATAGGGCTTGGGCCCTAATTCCCACACAGTCCCAGTGTGAACTGGGAACTTTACATACACCTTGACAAGCCAAAATTTAAACCACCACAGCTTTTAACTAGGCTAGAAATTTGGCTAATATGCAGTAAAGCAGCGTTTCCCAATAATTTTCAACAGTGCATCCCATAGCTCTTCATTAATAGAATCGATTGACCCCTGAAAAAATATCATTTCTAATTTTGATATTAAATCTACTTTAATTTAAAATTTTGTATTTGCCTGTGGGCCCCCTGAGACAAGACCATAGATCACCAGGATTCCATCGACTACAGCATCAGAAACATTGTGCTAAGGATTCTAGATTGAAATGCTAACCAAATTATTTTTCATATACCAAGAAAAACAAATAAATTGTACCAACCTCTATAGGTTGATTGATTGGAGAAACAATAATATTGGCCGGCCACGGATGTTGTCCCATGTACTCTGCCATATTGTACTGAGGCATCGGTAGGCCGGGCGGAGGATGTGTCACTTCCCCAAGCATGGGTACCACACTGCCAACCCCGCTGAGGACTGGCGGTGAACTCATCTCTGGTTGCACAGCATCTGAGGTTTGAGGCTGAAATTGTTGATGATGATGTTGATTAAAATTATTGAAATGTCTTTTCAATAAGAATTTTATGAGGTTACAATGTTGGACCTTTTTAAATAAATGTGTTAATGATAATAAATGTCATTAAGTTATAATGTAATAGTTTACTGAAAGCCAACCTTGGGTTAGCAAAATCGTTTTACAAGCTTTTACTTAATTTGTAATGTATGTACAGTCAAGGGCAAAAATATGTATACACTTTAGTACCTTGTCACTTTACCACTGTGACAGTTCATATTATGGCGGTTCAAATTGACGAAAATAGACAAGGTACTATAGTGTATACATATTTTTTCCCTTGACTGTACCAATGTAAGTTGTATACGAGGGTCAAATCTTATGAATTTAAGCCACTTCCAATGGTCAGATTGGCTTGAAATTTGGCATACTTATGTAAATCTGGTGACAATACAATAATTTAGTAGTGACATCCTGGTAGTCCGGCCAGGATCGTCTCCGCAGGACGAAACTCCTCATTGATTAATGGCATTGACTTGAAATTTGGAATGAAAATGTAGTTTGGATAACTGATAATGCAAGTATGTATAGTCAACAAAAATTACAGTCGGCAAAAAAGCTTGTAATAAAAAAGTGTATACACAACATTATCAGATCAGAATTAAGCTGCATTCACATTTATCTGTCATATTGTGTTGCTCTCTGTCTGTCTCTCTCTCTATATAGTTTTGATGGGTCACGACACAAGCTTGACAGCTACTATATAAAATTTATGAAACTGATACTGTTCTGATGCATCACAACACAACACAACAGATAAATGTGAATATGGCTTCACAGTATGAAAAGTAATAACCACAGAATAGACAATAGTATACAAGTGATATTAAAACCTATGCAGAATTGGAAGTTCCAGTTCAAACCATTTATATCTTATGAAGTAAATTAATTAAAAATTTAATTAAAAACATATTTCATGATACCTTTATCTTTGTAATTCAAAAAAGAATACAGTATTCAGTTATGGATCTGCATACAATGTGTAGTACATCCTTATAGGTACCTAAGATCTAAGCTGATAAAGGAAGCAGGAAAAAATACATGACAACAAAGCATAACATAAAAAAAACTAATAAGGCATTTCTCTCTTACTCTCATGAAGTAGTAACATTATCAAACAGTTCCAACAAAAGCCATAACTTAAATAAATCTCATTGATCAAACTATATTTTTGGAACTTATAATGATATCCATTAATTCCATTATATTTTCAAATGTAATGAGGGTATCTGATTAGAAAATTTAAAATTACAGTCTACCTTCCAACCAAACTATGATTTCCTGCAACTATGGAATATATTACCAATCACTAGATACAGTGAACAAATAAGCAACTAATAAGCAACTAACCTGGACTGGTGCAGGTTTGACAAACATGATGCCAGGTGGTGGAGGCATGTTAGCAATGGCTGGTGGTGGCACAGACATGTTTGGCGCCACGCTAGGCTGCGCCAGGCAAGAGCTCGTCTGCGCCACATTCACATGCTCGCTTGGCTGTTCTTGAAATTGACACCGTTGGTCTTCTACCTTCAGTTTATCTAAAATCTCACCAAAGTGTGACTTCTGATCGAATGTAAATGCTGGGTGATGTAGCGCCATAGTGTAGAGCAGTAATATTTCTTCCAAGAGATCCCCATACAAGCCTTTTAACAAACCACTCTTCTCCAAACTGACCATGGCATTGTACAATGTAGTAGCACACACGTAGTTACATGAGCGAAGCAACGACACATACAAAGCCATTTTCCGTCGTGTTCGAGGGTCTATGTTCGCACCCCCGATGTCTGCAGCCAAGTCTGAAGGGTTGTTTGCCCGAGTTGCGGCACCACGCAACTCTTGGAAGTCGCGCTTGCCCAGCTCTTCGAGATATGTGCCAATGAAACGCAGTTCAAATGGCAAGCACATATTTAACAATGTACACATTGCGTCTATGCGTTTATAACTTTCCAATTCTTTAAACCATGATACCACGTCCTCTTTGCAAACCATTTCCAGAACACATTGAAAATTTGTGTAAAGAATCAACCACTCCCCTGCTGCCGAAGCGCTTCCGTCGTTTGTAATTTTTGGCACTCACGGTTTTTGTGATATTGTGATGGTTGTAATCCACCAATTCAATTGTAACATTAGTAGAAGTATGCTTTTATCAGAAATCCCCGACAGTATATTGGTTAAGCAACCACGGGCAATGCTAGTAGAGTAGGTAGAGTAGTTAGTTTTGTCTTGTCTATTCTATACTCTATGATTGAAAAGGCTAGTGCTGTGTGTTGTTGTTGATATGATAATGCTCCCCAATTTCGATATAATCGCTTCATCGTATTTTCAACATCATTTGACGATTTAAAAAACGATACTTTGTTAATTTAACGTAGTAAAAACTTTCTTGATTCTAATAATAACGTTATTTTAGGATATAGCCACGATTTGTACACTACAGCTACAGCTAAATATTTTTTCTAATTTGTATGTAATATCGATATAGTGCAACACTAGGTATATTATTTATCTCTCTCTTTCAAAGTTCGTTGAACTGTAATAAGTGCAAAGAAGACAGAGATAACTTTCACAACACTGTACTAAAATGGCATGTTTGAGTATTGCAAAAAAAAGCTTAACTACAAGTACATTATAGTAAAGTTAGAAAAAGAAATTGAGATAAAAATAACAAATTTATATGTGTTTAATGCATTTATTCCTAAAATTTCTGTAATGTATTTATTTCCATCTAAATATTTATTTTCTACATTTCTGTTTATTTCACCGTGTACACAAGAAAAATCTATGAATGTCCCCTTTTTTTATATTGCAAGCTTTCAGACTTTCTGGTTGGTGGTTACTCGGCAAATTTTTGACGTTTCTATAATAGTAGAAATTGTCTCGTCAGGCTTGTGTTTAGTGATTTGTAAATTGTAAAATCGTAATTTATACAGGGCTTGCATAAAAATGGCACCTGTTGAAGATGTTGAAATGAAAAGTGTGGAGAGTCCCGCAGCGGCAAGTGATGCAGAAGCTGGCGAAGTAAAGAAGGACGCTGATGTTGTTACTGTCCAAGATTTACGGGAACATGTCAGGCAAATAGATAAAGCGGTTACGTCTAAGGAACCAAGATTCGCTATGCGAGTACTTAGATCCCTTCCAAACACCCGGAGGAAGCTTAATGGTAACGTTTTACGAGCCATTATTAACCAACTGTATCCTTCAAATGCGGACAAAGAAGCTTTGATTGCTTTCGTTGAAACCCCACAGCCTGGTGCTGTCGAGATTGAGACGCCGCGCTCTAGGAGCGCTCCGAAAACACCAGGTCCTGAGGTAGATGTGTACATTCATTTGTTAGTTTTACTCCGTTTGTTGGACACTAACAAATTAGAAGAAGCTACAGAGTGCTCACAGCAGTTGATGACCAAGGTGACAGCGCAAAACAGGAGAACCCTAGATCTGATTGCTGCTAAATGTTATTTCTATCACTCTCGGGTGTTTGAACTCACCAATAAACTAGATTTAATAAGGGGGCTATTGCATGCACGCCTCCGCACATCTACTCTCCGCAGTGACTATGAAGGACAAGCTGTTCTCATTAACTGCCTGCTTCGTAACTATCTGCATTATTCATTGTATGATCAGGCTGACAAGTTGGTCAGTAAATCGGTGTTCCCGGAAAATGCAAGCAATAATGAGTGGGCTAGGTTTCTTTTTTATCTTGGCAGAATAAAAGCAGCCCGTCTTGAATACAGTGATGCTCATAAGCACTTGGTGCAGGCACTCCGAAAAGCCCCCCAGACTGCAGCTGTTGGTTTCCGTCAAACAGTTCAGAAGTTGGCTATAGTGGTTGAGCTACTGTTGGGTGACATCCCCGAGCGCGCAATATTCCGCCAAGCGCCATTGAGAAGGGCCCTGGCACCATATTTCCAGCTCACTCAGGCTGTAAGACTTGGAAATTTGCAAAGATTTAGTGAGGTGTTGGAAAACTTTGGTCCTCAATTCCGTACTGACCATACTTTCACTTTGATCCTTCGTCTACGACAGAATGTCATCAAGACTGCCATTCGTTCAATTGGGTTGTCATATTCACGGATTTCTCCAAAGGATATTGCCAGGAAATTGGGCTTGGATTCAGCAGAAGATGCTGAGTTCATTGTAGCTAAAGCTATCAGAGATGGAGTTATTGAGGCTACCTTGGACCCGGAAAAGGGCTACATGAGCAACAAAGAGAGTTCTGACATTTACTGTACCAGGGAGCCACAACTGGCTTTCCACCAGCGCATATCTTTCTGCTTAGATCTCCATAACCAGAGTGTCAAGGCTATGAGATATCCTCCTAAGTCATATGGGAAGGAATTGGAGAGTGCTGAAGAGCGCCGTGAAAGGGAGCAGCAGGACTTGGAACTGGCTAAAGAGATGGCTGAAGAAGATGATGATGGCTTCCCTTAAATAAACCTCATATATTATGACAAACTCATGTATTCAAATAATGTAGCAATTAGCATTGTCTGTTCAATACAAATTATTTACTAATGAATAAAATCTTTAATAAAATTTGGAGTAGTTATATTTATTTGCTTTTATATTAGTTTGAAACCTATTAATTACTAATTGCCTGTTGTTTGATCATTAGTTAAACTAACTAATAGTTAAAATGTATGGCAAAAACAACAATAGTTAACACATTTCAAGGGAAATTTAACTATAGTAACTTTAACTACTTAGAGATAAAGAGAGAGATAGGGAATAATAAAGGCTTTTTATTTTATATAACTAACTACTGATCAAACAACGGGCCCTTAGACTGCTTATCCCTGGAAATTTAATTCATTTGGTTCAGAAAGTTAGTCACATTAATCTCTCTTACATTTTAGTATAGGTACTTTGTGATTCACAAGCACTATTTGCCATCAAGATATCAGCATTATAAATAAAGCTGTTCAATACTGTAGGGGTAGAAGTTATGGGTATTTGTTTTGCTCTGTACACACTGATTTATTTATTACTAGCTTTTACCCGCGGCTTCGCACGCGTAAACTAATCGGTCTGGTAGTTGCACTTGAAATTTTCGGGATTTTACCAAATTCCCCTTGCAATTTCCAAAATTTATATCGTGGTCTTCCTTCATTGAGGTTGTGTTGTGAATAGCTGTACAAAATTCAAGACTCTAAACCCAGTGCTGAAATTTCAAAAATTTTCCCTATCCAAATTCAAATCATTTATTCAGTAAATAGGCCGCAACGGGCACTTTTACACGTAATTTTTAGGGTTCCGGAGCCAAAATGGCAAAAACGGAACCCTTATAGTTTCGGCATGTCTGTCTGTCAGATCAGGGACTATCAATGCTAGAAAGCTGTAATTTTGCACGGATATATAGGTAAGTAGGATATATAGGTAGGTAGGTAGGTTTTACTGTATTCTTACAAATAAATGTTTTTGAATTTGAATTTGAATAAACTATGCCGACAAAAATATAAAATAATAATAATACAGGGACGTATGCGGTCCCTTAGTTACAAAACTATCCCGTGAGAATATCTGGATAAAAAGTAGCGTATGTGTTATTTTAGACACCGAGTTACCTTCATACCAAATTTCATGACTCTTAGCCCAGCGGTTATTATTTCAAGATTTTATCCCTATCCCGTGGAAATATCGAGATAAAAAATAGCCTATGTGTTATTTCAAAGGTCCAGCTACCTACACACCGAATTTCATGGCTCTAAGCCCAGTGGTTGTTATTTCGAGATTTCATCCCTAGGTATCCCGTGGGAATATCGGGTCAAAAAGTCGCTTATTCCAGACCTTCGGCTACCTACATTCCAAATTTTATGACTCTAAGCCCAGCGGTTATTATTTCAAGATTTTATCCCTATCCCGTGGGAATATCGAGATAGAAAGTAGCCTATCTATTATTCCAGAGGTCCAGCTACCGACATACTAAATTTCATGGCTCTAAGCACAGCGGTCGTTATTTCTAGATTTTATCCCTAGGTATCCCGTGGGAATATTGGGTCAAAAAGTGGCCTATGTGTTATTCCAGACGGCCAACTACCTACATACCAAATTTCATGACTCTAGGCCCAGTGGTTATTAGTTCAAGATTTTATCCCTATCCCGTGGGATAAAAAGTAGCCCTTGTGTTATTCCAAACGACCAGCTACCTACATACCAAATTTCATGACTCTAAGCCCAGCGGTTGTTATTTCGAGATTTCATCTCTATCCCGTGGGAATATCGGGATAAAAAGTATCCTATGTTTTAATCCAGGTCATAAACTAACTTTTTGCCAAATTTCATCCAAATCCGTCTAGCCGTTTTAGCGTGAAGAAGTAACAAACATACTTACTCACATACTCACTCACATCCTCACTCACTCACAAACTTTCACATTTATAATATTAGTAGGACTAGCTTATATGCCCGCGACTTCGTCTGGGCGAATGTAGATTACCGTGCGGTGGCGCCCTCTATCGGAATGAAAAGTATGCTATGTTGATCATTGAGGTTTAAACTGTCTCTATACCTAATTTCATCAAAATCGGTTCAGTGGTTTTGACGTGAAAGCGTGACAGAGTTACTTTCGAATTTATAATATTAGTAGGAATCTTGTTTTGACTCGCTAGTGGTGCCATCTGTCGAAAAAGTAGTGTATAATAACTAGCAACTGTTACTTGGCAACAATTGCTTGACAATTTTGTCAATAATTACGGAAAGTATAAAGTAACAGCATTCTTCACCTGAATTTTAAGATAATTTAAAAACAAATTGCAGCAAACATATTTAACAACAGGCTACATTACATAATACATCAAAATGGTTGAATTTACTCCAAACACTATGGAGAAACTAGCGGAGCTGCTAAAAGTTCCAGAACCAGATGTTTTACAGGGTGAAGATATGATTTCATCAGGTGAGTTACCCGTGTTATATGACTTAATATTTACTATCATATACTATAGATATTCTTGGTACCTACCTACCTACTATCTATATCACATGGTGTTATTATCATTTGCGTGGGATGTAGGCCGCGCCGCTTTTTATTGTTTACCTATTTAATAGGTTACTTATCATAGGTAGGTAGATACACTTCCAGTTAAATTTCATCAATGAATCAGTGGTGTCTGATCAAATGGTCTCGCCGGAAGACCAGCGCTGACTCCACCATAGGAGTCCGCATTTTATGCTGAGACGAGACCATTTCGGACGCAAGCAAATGTGTTTTTTCAATTATTTTTTATTTATTTAGTCCGGATTTTTTTTTTCATTTTCATTTTCGTAAAGGCTCAGATTTTTCCTTTTATCAGGGTGCGAGATAACTTCATCCAGAGGTGAACTGCCTCCTGCTGATACCGTGAAAGGACCTCCAAGAACCATCGAAGAGTTCGAGGAGCAGGAGGCCAAGGAAGCGGAGGAGTTAGGCCGCGTGGGCGCAGGCATCGACGACCGGAAGACCCCAGAATACACCATGTGCTATCGGCAGGCTGTGACCGCGGAGGACGTGTTTCTGCAGGTGACTTACTGATGTCACTAACTCTAATTAAAGCATCCCCTTATTCCCCTTCACTGCTAGACGCAGTTGTTAAAAGGCTTGTATCATTCTTCTACTGAAAGGCGTTGAATGTGGCAAAACAACTTCTGGAGCCCATAGTGCTACTTAGGTGCCTAGTACTTCTGTTCTAGCGAGGTCATTCAATAGATGTCGCTATCGCTTGCCAAATGGTATTACGAGTAATATAGTACCTAATGGGGATAGACATGAAGGGTCCAGGGAAAGAACATGTCTAGTCACTTTTTTTTTTAAATTGAGATTTTAATCTCGAAATGTAGACCTCACAAAGTACTTAGGTACAAAGACTTAGGTACCATTGAATTAAATAATCTAAAAACATTATAAAATGTACTTCTTTAACTTTTAAAGAAATGGTAACCATAACAATTGTTCGTGATGACTAACTTTCAAACCGCTATAACTCAAAAAGTTGCTTACAATCCGTGAGCTTTTAGAAAAACCTTCGGGTTTCAGGAGAAATCGGGAGGATTCGTTAATAGAAAATGACAATTGTCTTTTTGACTTAGTAGCAATCAAGCACGCGGAGAGTGCACTCGTTGTTTTTTCATTGATTTATATAGAGCAGTTAAAACCACCACTAACTCATTTAATCAGTTAGTTATTTTTCGAAAATTGATTTCCATGGGGAGTCGACTTAAACAGGGTATTTCTGTAAATAGCCAATCACGGAAATTGTTTATCTATACATCTATACATATAATAAAGCTGAAGAGGGTCGAAAGTCTGTACATGGAAGATATTTGAAGAAAAGTTAGCTGGGGATACTTAGAATCGATAACAGAACACGTTCCAATAGTTTATAGAATTTTTGTCTGTTTATCTGTTTGTCGTTTTTTTGTACGCGCATCAGGTGAGAACGGCTGAACGGATTTTGGTGCAAACTTTACTAATCTGTCGAGAAAATCCCCGGCCAAATTATAGGCTATCAAAATTCAACCCTTAGACTATAAAAATTCAACCCTTAAAAGAGGAGGTAGCCACTACACTCGATTGAGTTTGCACCTTCAAGTTTTCAAATACGTGCTATGACTATCGAGTACCCTGCTATACTAACAGATGGCGCTGAAATTAATAACGTTGTGACATGATTAAGTCGCTGAGTAAGGATTTTGCCAAATTAAGAAATTTAGAAGAGGGGGTACGGATATCAACAAATTTAATTGAATATTTTAAATGATAATGAACAAAATTAAACGATAGTAAATTAATTGCCACACATTGCAGTGCAATTTTTTGGAGAACTGAGTAAACATTAAGTAATGAAGAATAAATGGGTTTACATAGTTACATAATGTAATATCGACACACATATAATTGCATAATTATTTGATATCATTTTATTACGATATAATACAAAATTATGAATTCACGGTGTACTGCCTTTTCGGCGAAATATGTTTCTCCAAATTTCACTAAGCAACCAATCTTTCGCCGAAGTTTCATTTGGCAAACCAATCGTTGGCATAACTTTACTTCGCATTTTTCTTATTTCGCAACATTTTAATATTGCAAAATTTTACTTCGTCACACTTTTACGTGGCAAATAATTATGTAGCAAATGATTGGCTTAGACAAATAACAAATTGTCAAATAACATTTGACCAATTTATATGTTACAAAGATTTACTTCAAAATTTTTGCGAGCAAGCGAAGCGAGCGAGCAAGACGGTTCGGAGTAGAAGCGACTTGGATAGTTTAGGTTCAGAAGGCTAAGGCGGGAGCGAAGCGGAGCGTAGCTCCCGCCTTAGCCTTCGATGTTAGTTTTTTAGGGTTCCGTACCCAAAGGGTGCCAACGGGACCCTATTACTGAGACTCTGCTGTCTGTCTGTCTGCCTGTCTGTCTGTCTGTCTGTCTGTCTGTCTGTCTGTCCGTCCGTCTGTCACAGGGCTCTATCTCTTGAGCCGTAATAGCTAGGCACTTGAAATTTTCACAGGATATGTATTACAGTGGCCGCTACAACAACAAATACTAAAAATAAAATAAAGCTACAAATTAAAGGGGGTCCTCATACAAAAAACGTGTTAAATTCAGCGGTTTTTGGTTGCTAGACTGCGAAAATGACGGCTGTCAGTTGCTAGGGGCAACGCGAGCGACCCGTTTAACTACTTATTAATTTGCGATTTTATTAGTGCTATTTTAAAAAACCTTCGATATATAATAATAATTTCTAAGACCGTGGTTAATTTTTTTGCGCAGCATTAAGACTAAATAACAATTTATGATCCACCAACCTCCGACACACACTACACACACTTCACAAAATCCGACTTCAATAAAGCACTCACAGCGACTGTGTTTATTGTTTTTTACACTAAAAAATGTTCGTTATAATTCATTACTAAGTAAAACTATTTATTTACAAGGTCAAAATTTAAAATCAGGTTATGATTTATTCACTAACAATAATAAGTACGCGCCGTCGACCGAAATTACCGCGCAACTTTTTTTTCTAGCGCAGTGGCGGGGTTGCCAGGGCGAGAGTCTAAAACGCTATTCAGCCGGGCGACAGCCAAAGAGGATGAGAATTAAAAAATATTATTTATTCAAAATACTTGCACCTAGTGCTTACATTTTGGTGATATGTTTTTATTAACTTGTAATGTAACTAGTTACATTTGTTCGGGTGGAATTAATATTTCAACTTAAATTTGAAGTGGATATCTTGAACTGATTGAGCTGAAATTTTGCATGCATGTATAAATCCGATGACAATGCAATATTATTATGACGTAGAGCTGATCTGATGATGAAGTTAGATGTTGGCCATAGGAACTCTGTAATAAAACGACATGACCGCACCGATTTTGGTCTCATTTGGTTCGTCTCGACGACTACCTACTTTGGTAACCAGGGACAAAAAGTACCGCCAGCAAAAAAGCTTGTATTAGATTTTCATCATCATCATCATCCCAGCCTATATACGTCCCACTGCTGGGCACAGGCCTCCTCTCAGAATGAGAGGTCTTGGGCCATAGTTCCCACGCGGGCCCAGTGCGGATTGGACACGCACCATTTAATTGCTTCTCAGGTTTGTGCAGGTTTCCTCACGATGTTTTCCTTCACCGCAAAGCTCGTGGTAAATTTCAAATGTAATTCCGCACATGAATTTCGAAAACTCAGAGGTGCGAGCCAGGGTTTGAACTCTTTGAACCCACGACCCTCGACGACTTAGAAAAAATATTAGGTACTGAACTATGTTATATGTTTTTAAAACATTGTACGGACTCCGGTGCGGAACCCTTCATGCGCGAGTCGCTCGCACTCGCACTTGAACGATTTTGTTTTTATAGCAGCCAGTATAACCTGCCACTAGGAAAGTAGGTTGGATGCCATTCGACATGTTGCTAAGGTAAGGTATGCCAATCAATACATTTTGACCAAAACATAAATGACATCTTCAAAAAAATCCCAGGTAATATGCATAATAATAATTTATCGGATGATTAGTTGGGTAATGATATCAGTGCGAAATGTTGAGTTGGGAAATAACATTTCGCCTAAATAAAAATATGGGATAAATAGTTTGGGAGCTAATAATTTGCTAAATAATTTTCACCAAAACATTAGTAAACCGAATTCACTCTGTCATGAATTATGCCTAATCGTAATTATATCGCATTCATTTAATTATATATTTTAAGCACTTCTCTTTTAAAATATGGCTTTTCTGTCCTAATTAATAGGACGAATTTGCCAGTCTAAGTATTCTCATTGAGAGGCAACGTTGTAAGGTGATTGTAGTTTTACTTAATACATAATGGCTATGGAGGGTACTTAGAAAAAAAAAATCATTTGCGGAGTAAATGTCAAACGATTTGGGGCTCGCTTTTATACGCGTTACTTTGCCTTTCTGTATGTAAAATTTTATTCTTTGAGTATGATACATACCTATAGGCATTTCAATCTACCGCTATACCCTGTATCTCTCCGATTTCAACAAATTTTGGGAGGTAGACTCAGTCCATGATTCTGAGCTGTAAAACAGAGTCTCCAGATGTGAATGTGAATAGTAGATAGAGAGAAATGCCCATAGATGAGAAACTTAGTGAACAGGTTTTTCAGTTGATAATACGCAGTTTGAAATTTTTTTTCTATAATCCCATGGAATCGGAAAATGTGGGACACTGAAGTTTGTGAGAAAATCTGATTAGGTACTCTCGAACCAACTGTATCGTAACCAATGATATTATATGTTACTATCGTAACGTATGTAGAAGCTCACTAGCCGAACTATCAAAATAAGGTATTTTAAAACCATTAGGGGTTTGCTAAAACGATTTTTCGATTCACTAATTTGTTTGTGAAATATTCAACTTTAAAGTGCAAATTTTCATTAAAATCGAGCGTCCCCCCCTCTAAAATCTAAACCGGTGGGTGGAAAAATTTGAAAAAATTCAGGATGGTATTCAGTATATCAAACTTCCAAGGAAAACTATAACGGCTAAGTTTGCTTGAGAATTATTAGTATTTTATGAGTAAATAGCAGCGTAAGGTAAAAAATATATCTAAACTTGGAAGATTTCCTACAAAATACGAAATCCTTAGAAAAATATTACTTAATTTTTTCGTAATGGCTACGGAACTCTATTTTGGGCGTGTCCGACACGCTCTTGGCCGGTTTTATAAAACTAATCTATACGATGGCCCTGAAATAAGTCCTGAAATATTTACAGTTTTAGAGTTGCGAAATGAAAAGTTGCGAAAAGGCAGTACCCGGAACTCAAATGGTTCGACTAAAGGTTCCACTGTACCTACTATGGAGTACTTTCTAAACATCGAAATCTACGCAGACGAAGTCGCGGGCAATAGCTAGTAATGTAATATAAATATTTTTTTCACTTCTCATGCTCGTAAAGTTCGTGTTTATGCCGTATCTAGGCAACATAAAATGACTTTTTATGCTCTAGCTCTAGTGCATAAAATAAAATCTTCGTCTAATACCAACTAAAGACCAAGGTAATCAGGCAGGTGTCAACAGCCACAAACAAAAAAGTTTCCATCTATTTTTTAAATAATTTTTAATTTATATAAAACTAAAAATCAGTCTAATCAATCATAATAAATCAGTAAAATTAAAATAATTGAATTTTTGTAATAATGCATAAAAATAAAAGGTACATAGAAAGTGAATCATTGTTTCCACTGATGCTATTTCATTTCCTCGCTATCGAAGTGAAAAGCAGAGTGTAAATAACCTCGCCGTGCCGGCTCGGGTGGCTATATGAACGCCTCGGGTAAAATGGCTCGTTTTATGCTCTTGTTGTACAATCTACTATTTAAAGAAGCTGAATGATTCAAGAAAAGAGTTGATTGTAAATATTTTAATAAGGTTCGAGACCGAGTCTCACAAGCAACGGGGATTTTGAAAAGTACATTAAAAAATATTAGGTAAACGAAGCAGACCAAAAAAATTCATTTGACATACCCAAGAGAAGTAAACACGGTATAACAACAACAACTCTATATACTTCCAAACAAAATCACTGTGTTAAGTCGGGATGTTCTCTATTTAAATTAACGATGGAAGAATTCGAAAATGCTGATTTTGTTTTCTTTGTATCATGTCAAAAAGTCATATTGTATTAATGTTAGAAAAACATAAACAAGCTTAATGTAATCAAAATAAGGTTTATTTTGTACTGGTGGTTATTCTTGACATAACTTTTTACGGTAACTTCAAAAAGTTTTGCAAGTTGATAACAGAACAGAACCGCGTATCACGATCGCGTGTCATCGTCAATATCCGAAGTATGCTTCTAAAATACGAAGGTTTTTTTAAGATCTCACGGAGTGTAGGTGACTAGACATGTTCTTTCCGTGGACCCTTCACATTATCTATAATGCCCGGGCTTTCTCAAATTGCTATCTCAATTTATCACTTGGTCCACAACAGATATAAGTTCACTATGTGTTTTGGTAAAACATTTATGTACCTGTCTGATCTAAAGTTAAAGTAAAAGACAGAAGTCCTCAAACTTTTTTTCTTGTAGCCAACATTCAAAGTTTTACTGTTTTTGGTTGACCCCTGCTACTACATTTCTATTATAGGCACTCCCAAAACTCCTAAAACCCCCATTTTTCTACGCCAACCACCCTCTGGTCCACCTCCATCCATCTGGTCTCCCGTGAATCCTTAGGGGTCACTTGGACCACTTCGGGAACCTCCGAGTTAGGTGCTTATTTTATTTTATTTAAAAAGAAATTTGAATCCAAACCAATTTATTTTTCACAATGTTTCAGATCGGACCAAAAACTCCATCCTCGAATAGTTGCGAGGACCTCATAGTAAGAATAAAACTGCCTGGCGACAAGAAAGAAAACACTGAGTTAACTGTCGACAGAAGCAGCATCTTTGTCCACTCCTCACAGCACGCACTGAAGTTGGATCTGCCCCATGAAATAGACCCGGATTTGTCTAAAGCTAACTGGGATTCTGCGGAGGAGACATTGGTGCTAACGCTGAGACTGCAAAGGGAATTCGATTATGTAAATTTCTAGGTGAAGTACGCGATTCAAACTACTGAAATAAAAGCGCTGCTCACGCAGCCACTTTCTGAAGTGACAAGCTTGTGAAGAAATAGTTTGTTACTTAGTAGGTAACTACCTAGTTTAATTATACAATAAAGTTTCCTCTAACTTATTTTGAGTTTCTAAATTATTAGGTACCTACACACCAAATTGAACCTAGTCGCAATGCTAGTACCTAGGTATATTATAAGTTGTAACAAACTTATCCAGGTAGGTAGTTTTGAAATAGGTAATGTCGTTTTATGGTAAAATAATCTGTATTTAAGTATGTTTTCTTAACTGAGTATCTGTGTTAGTTCAAAATACTGAAAATCGTTACACTTAATAAGTATGTAGGTACTTTTTTCTATTATCAATTAGTATCACGTCGGCATTTTTCGATTAAATACGTAAGTACTAAGTAAGTACGTAATAAATATACCTAATTGCCTGTAATCTTATTTTTTTTAATTCATTACCTACCTAACCTAGGGATTCCCGATCTTATACCTACTTTCAGCAAATTTTTTTACGAGAGTGAGAGAGACGGTACGATAAGAACATCGTTTTTTTAATTTCGGAGTAGGCCTTCGGATATACTAGCCCACGTAGCTTATACAGAGTTTATCCATACTTACTAATATTATAAATGCGAAAGTGTGTTTGTCCGTCTTTCACGCCGTAACGGAGCGACGGATCGACGTGATTTTTGGCATAGAGATAGTTTATGGGCCCGAGAGTGACATAGGCTACTTTTTATCCCGGGAAAATGCACAATTCCCAAGGGCACAGCGCGTGATAACCGAAAACCACGCGGGCGGAGCCGCGGGCAAAAGCTAGTTGAATATAAAAACTTTTTAACAAAAAAATTAAACCGCCGAAAAAACTAAAAAGCAAAAAATAATAAGTAAAGTTAAATACTTAGGTACCTACTTCTAGGTGAGTAAAGTATACCTACCAGTTTAAAGTTGGTGTCTCAGGACTAATCAGGAGGAGAGGAGTAGACCTATTATAGACGTCTACCTACCTGATGGGCTTCTATCACTCCTGGCTCGTGCTGAGACACCGACTTCAAACTGGTACCTAGGTATACTATACTTACCTAGAAGTAACTACCTAAGTATTTAACTTTACTTATTATTTTTTGCTTTTCAGTTTTTTCAGCGGTTTAATTTTTTTGTTAAAAAGTTTTTATTTTAAATACCTTTTTTCCCACCTTTGGGGTATTTTTTTCTTCCAAATTTATATAATACCAACTTCAAGGTATACCCTATGAAATAAAAAAAGAATATGAAAATCGGAATACTCTGTAAAAAGTTATGACTGGTCATACAGTACAATCAGTGACTGAGCAATCAATTATCCCCTGTTTTCCTACCCTTAGGGTAAGAATATTTTTTCCAAATTTTAATGGGATCACCCTCGGGGTAGTACACGCTTTCCAATAAAAAAAGAATTATCAAAATCGGATTACTATGTAAAAAGTTATGCGTGGTCATACATAAAAAAAAATATCGCGTCGACTTGAGAACATCCTCCGCTCCGTTTTTTTTCGTCGGTTGAAAATCGGAAATTCGACTACTATAATATTGTCATTGATTACGCTGAAAGGAAAGGTTGCAATATGTGCTATTGTGCTATTATTATTACTGATGTGCCAAAGGAAACGTTCCAAAATTGCGGATTTTTTATATAGGTTGGAAAATTTCAGAAACTTCTCACTTTTGTATGGGGATTGAAACTTTCCATTTCTTCCAATATTTCTCCTGAAATTTTCCAGAAATTTCCGAGAGCTTTTCCAACTTTTCGGAAAATTTCCCCAACTTGCACAACTGTTATTATTATTATTACTAAGGCGGACCAGAGGCCATATATTATTGTCATTCGCCGTCTCTTTCTCTACCCTCGTCTTATACCGTGTCACAGAAAGAAGTAATGAAAACGATTGCGATACAAGATCGGGAAGATCGGGAGAGACGTGTGCGTGTCTTAGGCCTAGCGACACGCGCTGAAACTAAGTTGTTTTTCATAGGTATTGCAAAAGCCTGCGAAGCTGCTGTCGAATGGGTAGAGTCATTCACGATGACGCGTACTGTGGCTCTTATTACAATGTCATTAATGTCTAATTTTGACAAAATCACGCGTCTTCGTGGATGGCACTAGGCATACGCTAGATACGCGACGCTATGGGGGGATTTGGAACTGTGTTTAGGGTTCCTTAGACAAAATGGCAAAACTGAACCCATAGTTTCGCCATGTCTGTCTGTCCGTCCGTCCGCAGCTTAGATTTTTAGTATAATAGGGGGAAAACGAGTAGGAGGGCCACCTGATGGAAAGCAACCACCGCCGCCCATGAACATCCACACAGACATGGCTTAGAGACTATTAGTGCTAGAAAGCTGCAACTATTAGTATGAGGTATCATTAGATAGGTCTTTTAAAATTATTTCGGGGTTGAAAAGAGGATTAAGGGGACGGGAAAGTAAATAGCAGGCAATTTATCTTATAAAATATGCTTACCTACCTACTTGCAAAATTCCGTACAAAATCTTTAGGAAAATATTAATTACTTGATCTTTTCGTAACGGCTACTCCTTACCCTGAGTGAAGGTATTCGACACGCTCTTGGCCGATACTTTTGTAACTTTTCCCCCGCAAAAGTTTGTTAAGTACTCGTATACCTACTTACATACAAACCATACAATTCAGGTTTAGCAGATAGTGAACACTTGCTGGCTATTTATTGAACTTGTCAAAATAAATGTTAATTAATTGAGTTTCGGCTTCAGAATAGGTACTCAATTCGTCCTTACACGCAAATAGAATGACTTGGTTATTGAAAATAATCACTGCTCCTCTTGATGTCAAGGCGTAAATTTCTTGATGAGACGTGATTACAATCTAGTGCCGGTTTTAATTGAACGAATCATACCGTGAGAATATAACCCGCCATTTTGTTTCACCTACACGTATGTTAGTCAGTTCCAGTATAGAATTTAGACTGCTGTCAAGAGTTGGGTTTGATTGCCTTATAGAATTTATATAGATCTGCTCTAAACCGGGTTTGAATTTAAAGAAATTTCTTGTGCATCGATTTACTGCTGCCTGAACGGATACGAGTGAGATTAACTACTTTTGTAAGTAAAATAAACTTTTCATATTGAACTTCGTAATGGATACTAGGTATTTACCTTTTTTTTTTACCTGGGGAAATCCTTTAAGGATATCACCGGCCCGGGGCGACCGGTGGGCATGTGGGAATCTAGGTAGGTAGTTAGGGTAGGTAGAGAACTAGGTACCAACAGTTTAGGTAGGTTAGGTACTTTACAACCTATGATAGACAAAACGCCATCAATTGTTTTGTAATTCAGCTGTTCAGCATGTATTTATTAAGTACCTACCTACCTCGACAGAGTCACATTCATTTTTAAGCGCGATGAATTAGGCAATTAACTAGATTCTACCCGCAGCTTCACACAGCTTTTTATTAGAACTTAAGAACCCTTGGGAAATTCTCAAATAATCCCATCGTGGATCTCGATCTGTAATGGACGTTGCATACTCGTACCTACCTATAAAAAAATTGAGCTAAATGTTGTCTGTAGTTAGCCCCAGCGCGTGTGTAGTTTTGGGATTTTATTATATATATAATAAAAGTAGCATACCTATGTATTACTTAGGTACTTATTTATTTCAGACTTCCATCTATTTACATAACAAATTTCATCCAATTCTATTCAAAACCAAATATGGAGTACTTAACAAACAAAAATTACCGTGGAAGTGGAAATTCCTAAAAATAACACCATGGTCTTCATTGGCCACATAATTACACCAAACAGATTTCGAGATCTTATCTCGATTCCTTGGGAGTATCAACATAATATACCCTATGTGTTATTCCAGACTTTCAGCTGACTGCTACTAACAAACAAAATTTCATCCAAATCGGTCCAGCCGTAGTAACAGTAGACATACACACACTCACACACATACCTACCACAACCACAAACTTTCTCATTTATAATATTAGCTAGCCGGATTAACACATCTTGGAAAATCGAGCATCCATCTTCGGAAGATCGATGCTCGATTTTCCCAAAGTGATCTTCCCAAATGTCCCGCCCATCTCCACATCAGCTCCATAGGTACAGTCAGCTGCAGAGAAAAGGTACCCCCCTGTAATGGCGGTAGTATGGATACCGCCGTTATAGGGGGGTACCTTTTCTCTGCAGCTGACTGTACATATCCAGCTTTCTACATACTTGTGCCGTGGAGTGCCGGCTTAAGAATAGCACCCCCCCAACTCTTCTCGCGGGTGTCGTAAAAGGCGACTAAGAGACTTCTGCGACCAAGTACATATCGGTCTCACCGGTGTCGGGCAGCAGCGATGTCGGTGTGAATATACTGCGATTGCCAACCCGCCTGCTCAGCGTGGCAATTAGAGCAAACCCGACCAAAATGGCAAGTCAACACGGACCACGGCCCCCAGTTCCCGGCCGCCCTGCTATTCCTGATCAAGGCGGCGGTCACGGTAACGGCAGGGCAGGGGGTGCAAAGAATCCCCGGGTTACGGAAAGGCCGCCGGAAAAAACTGACCTTGGCGACGTACAACGGACGCACGTTACGGCTCGACGAGCACCTGGCACAACTCGAAGTCGAACTCGAGAAAATAAGGTGGCATATTCTTGGGTTAAGCGAAGTCCGAAGAGAGGGGGAGGACACGCTAACTCTTGAATCAGGCCACCTTCTATACTATCGAGAGGGAGACCAGCTGTCCCAGGGTGGCGTAGGATTCCTGGTAAATAAGTCTCTCTGTGACAACGTTGTAGAAGTATCGAGCGTATCGAACAGGGTTGCGTACCTCATAATTAAGCTAACCGAGAGGTATAGCCTCAAGGTTGTGCAGGTTTACGCACCGACCTCGACGCACTCGGACGATGAAGTGGAAGATATGTTCGGTGACATATCGAAGGCCTTACACTTCACCACCAAGGCCCACTACAACGTTGTCATGGGAGACTTCAACGCCAAAGTGGGAGTACAGCGTTACAGCGAATCGGTAGTAGGATCCCATGGATATGGTAGCAGAAATCATAGGGGGCAAATGCTTGTCAACTTCCTCGAAAAGGAGGGGCTGTTCTTGATGAACTCATTTTTCAAGAAACAGCTCCAAAGGAAGTGGACATGGCGGAGCCCCGACACTATGACTAAAAACGAGATTGATTTCATCATAACGGACAAGAAGCGCATATTCAGAGACGTCTCGGTGATCAATAGGTTTAATACCGGAAGTGATCATCGACTCGTGCGAGGCTCTCTGAATATCGATTTTAAGCTTGAACGTGTCCGTTTGATGAAATCCAGGCTCCGACCAACTCTGCTCCAAGCTATAGTGGGATCTGAAAAGTTTCAGTCTAATCTGGAGAACCGATTCGCTGCCATGGAAACCACAAATAGCGTTGATATTGACCGGGCCCTCGAGAATGTAGTCGGAACCCTCAGGGAGGAAGGTGTGAGATTTTGCGAATTGCGGCGTAAAGCCAAGAAGTCGAAGTTTTCGGAGGAAACACTCAGGCTCATGGAAGAGCGACGCGAACACCCACCAGTCACTTCGTCAGAACGACATGCTCTAAATAAGAGAATTGGCAAACTTGTGCGATTCGATCTCCGATGCTCCAACACTCGTTCAATAGAACGAGCGATCGAGAAAAATCGGGGATCGAAGGTGTTTGTTAAGTCTCTTGGGAGAGGCTATCTGACGAAGCTGACCACTACGGATGGTATTACGACTGAGCTCCTGAAATCTGGTGGTAAACCTATAATGAAGGAGCTTCAGAAAATTTTTAATACTGTTCTTTTTGATGGGAGAACTCCAGAGGCGTGGAGTAGGAGTGTTGTCGTGTTGTTTTTCAAAAAGGGTGATAAAACTCTTTTGAAGAACTACCGACCCATTTCACTTTTAAGCCACGTATATAAGCTGTTTTCGAGAGTCATCACGAACCGTCTTGCACGAAGGCTCGACGAGTTCCAGCCCCCCGAACAGGCCGGGTTTCGATCGGGATACAGCACCATAGACCACATCCATACAGTGCGGCAGATTATACAGAAGACCGAAGAGTATAATCGGCCCCTGTGCTTAGCGTTTGTGGATTATGAAAAGGCCTTTGACTCGATCGAGATCTGGTCTGTTCTGGAATCTTTGCAACGATGCTAAGTCGATTGGCGGTACATCCAAGTGTTGAGAGGTCTTTACAATGCCGCCACTATGACCGTCCAAGTCCAGAACCGGCAGACTGAACCTATCCGTTTGCATCGTGGTGTGAGACAAGGGGACGTTATATCACCCAAATTGTTCACAAATGCATTGGAGGATGTGTTCAAGACGCTGGACTGGAGGAGGCGCGGCATTAACATAAATGGCGAGTACCTTTCACACTTGTGATTTGCAGATGATATCGTCATCGTGGCCGAAACGCTGCAAGATTTGCAACATATGCTGAATGGCCTAGCTGATTCTTCCCAACGCGTTGGTCTTCGGATGAACCTGGATAAAACCAAGGTTATGTTCAATGAACATGTAAGTCCGGAACCAATTGCAGTTCAAGGCAGTGTTCTCGAAGTGGTCAAGGAGTATGTTTACCTCGGGCAAACTATGCAGTTAGGTAAAAACAACTTCGAGAAAGAGGCCAACAGAAGAATACAGTTGGGATGGGCAGCATATGGGAAACTGCGTCAAGTCTTCACATCGCCAATTCCACAGAGTCTGAAGACGAAAGTCTTCAATCAGTGCGTCTTACCCGTTATGACATACGGTGCCGAAACATGGACGCTCACGGTAGGGCTGGTCCACAAATTTAAAGTTGCTCAACGCGCTATGGAAAGGGCTATGCTCGGAGTTTCTCTGAAAGATCGAATTCGTAACGAAGTGATCCGACAGAGAACTAAAGTTATCGACATAGCCCACCGCATTAGCACGCTGAAGTGGCAATGGGCTGGTCATATAACCCGAAGAACCGATAACCGTTGGGGTAGACGAGTTCTTGAGTGGAGACCACGGATCGGCAAACGTAGCGTAGGACGCCCTCAGACTCGGTGGTGCGATGATCTTCGCAGGGTGGCTGGCAAGAGCTGGATGAGAGTGGCCGAGGATCGTGCTCAGTGGCGTGCCATGGGAGAGGCCTATGTCCAGCAGTGGACGAACATAGGCTGATGATGATGATGACATACTTATATTCTAACTAAGGCCCCTTTAGACCATTTAAAGATAGAGCCTAATAAAGACGGTGGCCTAATGGCCTAATGGTTATATATTACATGGATGTCCTCTCAAGCAGACGCCATAGTTTCGGATCCGGACTGACACCTCTGAATTTTCATAATTTGCGTGCACGCCATCCACGAAGACGCATGATTTTGTCAAAATTAGACATTAATGACATTGTAATAAGAACCACGGCACGCGTCATCATGACTCTACCTATACCCACGACAGCAGCATCGCAGATGTTTCAAATACCTATGCAAAGCAACTTATTTACGGTAAAGGAAAACATAAAGAAACCTGCACAGATTTGCTAAGGAATTCAATGATGTGTTAAGTTCCCAATACGCACTGAGCTCACGTAGCGCACAAGCCTTCTTATATTGGGAGGAGGCCTGTGGCCAGCATTGGGACATATAATATAGGATAATTATGATTAAGATAATTGGAAATAATTCCGATCCGCATTGGCGATCCCTTACTCCAAATAGCGACTCTATGTAGGTACCTAGTGTGTTAAAAATATAGTTGTGTTAAGTAGGTATTTCTGATGTCAAATATAATTTAAAAATATTTTAAATCTGTTTAAAAAAATATGCGTCGTTGAGTTTCTTGCCGGATTCTTCTCAACACAGGTTTTCTGAAGCGGTGGTAGATTTTTGTTGACATTATAGCCTAAATATTTTATTTTGACTTTTTTGACCTTGACTTTGAAGGTCAAGGCCTTTCAGGCCTAATTAACATCTTACACGCTGTAAAACAAAAAAAAAGGTTTATTTTCGCTGAACGAACTTTGATAGTTAGGTATTCTAGCAAGCCGCTTCGTTCTAGTAACTTCAGTTAGGAATATTGCAAAGCCTATCTATTATTAATAATATTTTTTCCCAGGATGCTACAGACTAAGCCTCGCAGGCCTCTAGTCGTTTCTTTTATTTGATACGTTACGCATCAAATTAAAGGTAGATAGACGCAAACATAAAATATTATATTCGTGTATTTAATGCCTATATGGAATTCACGACTTCCGCTATGAAAAAGATACTGTGTTTAAAACAATGGTTATGGCATAGTTTCATTCAACGTTTAATTAACCATAAATAAGTAAGTACCACCAAAACATGCAGCACTATTATAATTATTGTTTACGTCGATATAGGTATTAACTGAAGTTGCTAAGTACAGTCACCGTCATAAATGAGTGATAAATTTTGTACTTTGTCACTTTAACGTCAGGTTTGAAAATCCATACGAAATTGTGTAACGACTGAAAACGACAAGGTGCACAAATGTCACTTATTTATGACGTTGATTATACCGTTCAGACTTTTAATTAACGCCAACTTGCTTAATCATCTACCTATGCGTAACATATCGTAAGTATATATCATAAATAGCCACAAATTTTATACCTAAGCAATTTAACGAATATTTACACTTACTTTGTTTATTATCGAGTTATGTCCCTATAGCTTAAATAAATATTAGGTATAATCTTAATTTGTAGCTACACCCACTGGATAAAATTGTATTTATTCTATCTGTATTGCATAACATCAGCATGTATACTACATACAATTTATGGCTTGATTTAATAAATAAATACTCACATCTTATCTTGTGCCCTTGCTTGTTTCTCGCGTTTTTTGCAAAAGTCGTATATTGTTAAGGTCAATAATAATGACCGCTGGGTACGTTTGTATATGAGATGGTATGCATAGTAGTGTTTACAATGGTGTAGCCAATCATTCGCAACACACCTAGCCTGATTTACTCCGGTTTGGGCGTGCGCGGGAGACGCAGTGTTTTAAAAAGCTTAGCAAGTCCTTTAAATATAAAAAAAATCGTGATTATCCATGAGTTTAGTGTTATAAAGTGTTTTTATATATTAGCCATAAGTAAGTATACTTGCATTATTTATTTAATAGGATGAAAATACGTTGTATACCATAGGCACAATACGTTAACTTTGAAATTAAAAAAGTGTTTATAAAAAGTTGCCTATTATAAATGTTATTACGAAATATTGTTTTTATGTCTGTGAGTTTCTCATCAACTAGGTATTATTATCAAGTCTTGTATGTTGAAAGTAATGGTAATAAAATAAACAATGAATGGGAATGTCAGACGACATAGTTTTAGTTACGAAATCAACGCAATATTCTTCACTTATATAATAATTTCGTGGATTAGAAGTATATTAAAATTATATCAATGTATTTTTTTTACGAAATCGATCTACATATATATAAATAGAAAAAAAATAGAAATAGAAATATATTTATTCATGCTTCGCACCTTAAAATAAAAACAGAATAAAAATACATAAGAACAATATGCGATCGCAGCTCAGCATAGTGTTGGCCGTGTAGGCACATACATGTCAACAAATAAAGAAATAATACAGTCAGCAACATAACTTCTGCTGATCTTTGTTGCTGACTTTACCATACAATTATAAAAAGGAACACACGAGTTCAGGCGGATTTTCCAATTGTATAAATCAGAGGTGCGAAATTCGAATCCACGATCCTTTGCTTAAGGGATCAGTGGTCATTCTGAGAGGAGCCCTGTGCCCAGCAGTGGGGCGTTACATAAGCTGGGATGATTATTATACCTACCTACTCTTTGTAGAGATGTCTTTGGACAATTAATTGTAATTGTATAGGTACCTAACCTATCGTAGAACTGTAGCTGTATTGTCTAACGACGCCGGGCACTCGCAATCGTATTCACCATATATTTCTAATAAAAAGTAGTAGCCTAGTGTAGTGGTGGGCAAACTTTCTTCATGGGGGTCCAGAAAGTTACAAATATTTTAGAGGAGGGCCAGGATTACACCGTTCATTTTATACTTTTCTATGTTTTTGTCAAATAATGAAATGATATTACGATCGCGGGCCATATACCTACCTACCTATTGACTTCGAAGGAAAGTCGGCGGGCCGTATTAGATCTCTTCGCGGGCTGGAGTTGGCCCACGAGCCGTACTTTGCCCATCACTGGCCTAGTGGTATGAGAATCTGTCATGCAGAGGATCGTGGTTTGTGTGTGTCGCATCTGAGAAATTGAATTTGAAATGCACAAATCTGTGAAGCAATTCAATGTTGTGTGTGAAGTTCCCAATCCGCATTGGGCCCGCGTGGCAACTACCGCCCAAGCGTGCCCAAGCGCTCTCATTCTGAAAGAAGACCTGTGCCCGGCAGTTGATCGAATATAGGCTGGGATGATGATGATGATGAGGGACGCTCGATTTTAATGAAAATTTGCACTTTAAAGTTGAATATTTTGCAAACAAAAATCACTGAATCGAAAAGTCGTTGACGTCGTTTTTAGCAAACCCCCTAATGGTTTTAAAGGGTCTATCCCCCACCCCCCACTCACATACTCAGTTATAACCCCACACTCAGTTATTTTTCATCAAAGCCCACACTACATGGTTGGATGAGTAAAAAAATCACCCCCTCTTTACGTCTATGGGAGGTACTCTAAAAAATTTTTTTAATTTTTTTATTACACCATTTGCATTCTGCATGATTTACATTTATATATTCGTGCAAAATTACAGCTTTCTAGCATTGATAGTCCCCGAGCAAAGCCGCGGACGAACAGACAAACTGACATGGCGAAACTATAAGGGATCCGTTTTTAACATTTTGGCTACGGAACCCTAAAAAAAAGAATTCTCTGGTCATAATAATAAACTTGAACATTTATATTTTGACAAGGAGGCGCCGTCTCATTTAAATATACATAAAGTTCAATAGCAATCTCAGTTAATTCATTGTCAAATTCATAGCTCAATATACGCGGGTCATTGTGACAAATGAATTTATAGAGGAGGGAATGATTTCGGGAAACTCCGCGGTCTATTTGGTTATTACGTAAATTAAATAGTAGGAATTTGCTTCCTGATTTTAAAAAAATGTTTTTTTGTCTGTTTTCCTTCTTACTAATATTATTAAAATCTGAAAGTTTGTGAGTGAGTGAGTGAGTTTGTGAGTTAGTATGTTTGTTACTTTTTCACGCTGGAACTGGTAGGCGGATTTGGATGAAATTTGGCAAAAAGTTAGTTAAAAAGTCAGTTAGTGATGTAAGTTAGTGGTTTAGGATAGGTACTTTTTATCCCGATGTTCCCACGGGATAGGCATAAAATCTCGATACAACAGCCGCTAGGCTTAGAGTCAGCTTAGAGTCACGAAATTTTGGTGTGTAGATAGCTGGATATCTGGAATAAAACCTAGTCTACTTTTTATTCGGATATTCCCACGGGAAAGGGATAAAATCTCGAAACAACAGCCGCTGGGCTTAGAGTCATGAAATTTGACCATGATTGTTTTTAATGTATGTAACGTCAATGTAAACAACTATTTAATTTTTGGGAATTCCCACGGGAATTTTTAATAATCCCGGAATTTCAATTCAGCTGCTGGATCTAATAATTTACGTGTGCGAAGCCGCGGGTAAACACTATTACTAAAATAAAAATGGCATTCAAAATAATAAATAAAAGTATTTAAGAAAGAACTTTAATCTAATTTAGGTACCTATTTTACTATAGGTCTTTTCTGTTAGAAAACAATGAAAGCACAGGTATTTCACATTTGATAAATAAAACCATAGGTAGATAATCAAGATAATCAAAAATAAATTTTGATGTAATTTTTTGAAAAAGGTGTTGCAATAAATAAATACTGAAACTGACACATCTTCTTATACAATAACTGGGTCAAAAATATTTTTTTTATTCGACTGGATGGGTTTATGACGAGTTTTATGAATCTTTTTGTGTACATTCGGTATTTAGGCTGAGAATAGAACTTTAACTATTTTTCATACTTCTAAGCGGGCGGTATCGCGGGCAACAGCTAGTTGAAATATAAAAGCTCAGTACTCGCATGTTTTGTTTACAGTTCAGGGTTACTAAACTTGCACACGATTGTTCAGACGTGGCTTTTTTTATTAAATGTAAACATTGTTCATAATTCTGCGAAGTACTTATTTATACCTACGAACAGGGATTTTAGAGCCGCTTGCCACTGTTTGTAACTTGACCGTTTAATGATATTTTTCTTTAAATATTATTGAAAATATTTAGGTACTAGCTTTTACCCGCGGCTTCGCACGCGTTAGCTATTCCGTCTGGTAGTTTCAATTGAGATTTTCAGGATTTTTCCGAATTCCCCTGAAAATTTTCAAAATTTATATAGTTTTTTATTGAGGTTGTGTTGTGAATAACTGCACAAAATTCAAGACTCTAAATCCAGTGCTGAAATTTAAAAAAAATCTCTATCCGAATTCAAATTCAAATAATTTATTCAGTAAATAGGCCGCAATGGGCACTTTTACACGTCATTTTTAAAACTGCCGGCGCTTTCGGAAAGACCATCATTGCCAAGAAGAATGCGCCGCAAGAAACTTGGCAGAAAGTCATTTTTTCAAAATAAAATAAAATAAAATTAGAAATAAAATACTTAAAAACTATAGTATACAATTAATGAAAATAATAATAATACAGGCATGTATGGGGTCCCTTAGTTACAAAACTATCCCGTTGGAGTATCGGGATAAAAAGCAGCGTATGTGTTATTCCAGACGTCCGACTACCTACATACCAAAATTTCATGAATCTAAACCCAGCGGTTATTATTTCGACATTTTATCCCTAGGTATCCCGTGGGAATAGCGGGTCAAGAAGTAGCCTATGTATTATTTTAGACGTCCAGCTTCCTACATACCAAATTTCATGGCTTAAAGCCCAGCGGTTATAATTTCAAGATTTTATCCCTATCCCGTAGGAATATCGGGGTAAAAAATAGCCTATGTATTATTACAGAGGTCCAGCTACCTACACACCAAATTTCGTGGCTATAAGCCCAGCGGTTGAAATTTCGAGATTTTATCCCTAGATATCCCGTGGGAATATCGGATCAAAAAGTAGCGTTTGTCTTATTCCAGACGTCCAGCTACCTACATACCAAATTTCATGACTCTAAGCCCAGCGGTTATTATTTCAAGATTTTATCCCTATCCCGTGGGAATATCGGTGTAAAAAATAGCCTATGTGTTTTTTCACAGGTTCAGCTACCTACACACCAAATTTCATAGCTCTAAGCCCAGTGGTTGTTATTTCAAGATTTTATCCCTAGGTATCCCGTGGGAATATCGGGTCAAAAAGTAGCGTTTGTCTTATTACAGACGTCCAGCTACCTACATACCAAATTTCATGACTCTAAGCCCAGCGGTTATTATTTTAAGATTTTATCCCTATCCCGTGGGAATATCGAGATAAAAAGTAGCCTATGTCTTATTCCAGATATCCAACTATCTACATAGCAATTTTCATCCAAATCCGTCCAGCCGTTTTAGCGTGAAGAAGTAACAAACATACTCACTCACTCACTCACTCACATCCTCACTCACAAACTTTCACATTTATAATATTAGTAGGATAGTAGGATTACTAGTAGGTAGGTATCTATTTATAAAAACAGCTCTACATTAAGAATAGTGGCTTGTGGCTCAACAATTCCGGCTTGCTTGTTACGTCATACGTGATCTGATTCTATACAAATTTTAGCACGAACTGTGCACAAAAATGTTAAATTTCATTTTAATTTTACGGAATTAACATTAGAAACAATTTATTTTGTATGTAGAGGTTTTAAATAGGAAACAAACTTATAACACCCCTCTTTTTGCGTCGGAGGTTAAAAAAATCTTTACTGATTTCGGTATCGCATGCCTCACTTAAATCCATAGTATGCTAACTACCTACATGAATGTATAGACGAAGCTTTAAAACGACGCATTATTTTAATAGTGGCTGCCTACAATAATGCAGTGATTTACGGTTATTGACTGCGCGTGAGTCACCATTTTGCTGCAGTTATTCGCAAATGCAAAGAAAGTTCAATGCCATTGAACCGCAACAATAAACTTATAACCAGGTACAGTAGCTAACTAAAGTAACTCCTTTATTGGAAAGAAAACAAAAATTTCATCCCGCAATTTTCTCGACATGTACTCGTACATGTATTTCACGTAAGAGCGAGATAGCTTCACGAACTGAGCGAAATTCTATCTCTAGTGTAGGTACAAATCTGCGAAATTTCGTGTTGATGCATTGATTCCGATTTATGAGTCTTCGGACAAATTAGGTGTCATATATCTACCCCCCGTACAGGTATTGACCGTATACTGTAATTACTATACGTCTCATGGTATACAAATATAAATTTTTATACTGGTCATTTAGACTTCTCTACGAAGAGAACAAAATGTAAGGATCTAATCGAGTACCTTTTCAATAATGAAGTCGCACTGGAAGAAGAAAAGTCCGAGTTTTTAAACAAATTTCGATTAGGTAATATTTACACAACGAAATGGTAACGAAAATAAATATTTCATATCAAAAGCATGCGTGAAAATTTTTATGAACTGCGTATCTAAATACTAAAAGTAGATTTCCTATGTTATTTAACTTCGTTAACAAAAGAAGGATATTTTCAATATTAGCTCTTTGTGAAAGGTAATACTTACAGGTTTTTTTTAGCTTATTTGTGTATGTATTATTGTATCATGTATTGGATAAATTACTGTTAAAAGCGTGTTTATAGATAGTTAAAATAAATACTCGTACCTACTGTTTTACATAGAGACTGCCGGAAAATAGAAAGAGCAATAAGGAATCCCAATATTAAATACTGAAAATATATATTAGCTAATTTTTCTACTCTTGGTTTTTTTCAGAATGAGTCTTCGAATATCCTTATGGATTTGTATAGTAATTCTTCTCAACGCCATGGTTGTTTTGCAGAGCGTGCAAATATGGGGCAAAAGGCGTAAGATCCTTTTTTTATTTTTAGTTAATTACGCTGTCAAACCTTCATGCTGAAAAAACTGGCCGCTAATAAAAATATTAAAATTTAGAACATTTTACTAGTATCGATTGTTTTTTGTTATTTTTTTCCCACTCGCTTTATAAGCACATCAGTCTCTCGTACATGACGATTTTGTGCGCAAAAGGAATCTGATTCTTGTTCCATTCACGCACAGAATAGGTATGTGCATTCACGTATCGTTTTGCTACCTTCCTTGAAGTAAAGCATTGGTCTACATAATAAAAATTCTCACCTATTTATATAATGTCCCGAGTATGCGAGACCCGTACGGCTTGGTATAAAATAAATAGTCAATTGCAGAAAGATGTAACTCTTTCCTCCTACTAATATGGTCATGCCATTATTCCGTCAGGGATACCTTTCCCTGAAGCTGACTGTTATTTTACCTGAGTTATTATTCATTTTTATCAAACACTAGCGGCCCGCTCCGGCTTCGCACGGGTATTTGACAAAAAATTCAGGAATTATAAATTTTAACACCCACACTCACACACACATATGTGGTTAAACCCTTCTATTTGCATCGGGTTAAGAGCGTGCATACAAAAAGTTGGCCATTCGGTGATTTTGAGGTTTTTCAAACGCCTTATTAATGTCTAAATGCTTACATTTTTTCAGAAAAAACTAATGTAACGTATGGACAAACTCTTACTATGATGCATAGCGGTAATTTTAATTTGTTTCCATCAGCGATTTTTTTTTACCAAATTATTTCGTAGGTGAGGTTTTCCGAAAATACGCGTCAGAGCTGACTTTCATGCGAAATAATGCCATTATAACCCACCACAGACGATGTAAATTTAATATTTTATAATAGAACATATAGTCTTTTAATGCATAGTGATGTCATATGTATCAAAATATAAGCTATTATTATTCAAATACCATTCTACAAAATGTCTAAATCGGTCTATTTAATATTTTTTTTTCTCATTTATTAGAATGTATTTACCAATAAAACAATTTTATTATATATCTACAGGTAATGTTTAGTCTGTAATATTTTTTTCAGCGCTTAATAATAGCTCATTTAATTTTGACAATTTTCTAAACTTCGGTCCGAAATCGATTATATAACCCCGCGCGTCAATAGTTACGATTCAGAAAGCGCCGGGCTCTCCCAAGGAACGGACGTATCGCTCTGCGCTCTCAGAAAGGTTAACAACCTTAACCAACCATTACTGTAAACATTCGATAGTTATAGCGCATCCGCAATTGCTTGATACTTGAAAGTAATTTTACCTGTTAAAATTAAATGTTTTAATTTTTTGCAATTTTCACTCAAACTTATACGGGTATATAAATTTTACATTTCACAAGCATTTTGTATAACTTGCCTTATTAGTATTATATGTATGTTAGTGTTTAAGCACCTATTGGTCAAACTTTGGTAGCTAAATTTGGCCCACTTCTCGATTTTCGATTGAGCTGAAACTTTGCATGGATGTGTGAATTAAATGACAATGTAATATTACTATGACATGAAGCTGATCCGATGATGGAGCTGAAAGGTGACCATAAGAACTCTGTAATAAAACGACATAACCCTATCGAGCTTGGGCTCATTAGATTTTTCTTGAGGAGTACTTTGGTTCTAAGTGGTAACAAAGGGACAAAGGTACAGTCAGCAAAAAAATATTGTCCTTTAATTTTTAAATCTAGGTAACTAAAAGTTGTTAAAGTTTTCATTTAACTTGCCCTGTTGTATACATGTTAGCATGATAGTGAGTTAGTATATAAAGTAAATAAAAGCTAGTTGTACAGTAAAAATCTTATACTTAATTTCAGATATGGGCAATAAACGAAAATATAAATTTAACACTATTTTTTGTTCCAAGATGCTGGATGACATTTCAAGTCCGGAAATCGTCATGGATGTTGTTTTCGACTAATTTGGCAGCGCTAAATGCGAATGTCATTATTTTTTGGATCCAAGATGGCGGATGACTTTCGTGGCAGGAAATCGATATGGGTGTCGTTTTTGACTAATTTAGCTGCGTTCGGCGTAAATATAACATTATTTTTTGCTCCAAGATGGCGGATGACATTTCAAGACCGGAAATCGTCATGGATGTCGTTTCCGACTAATTTCTTCTTCTTCTTCTCTTTTAAAATATGGCTTTCTGTCTTATTTAATAGGACAATTTCGCCAGTGTCAAAGTACTCTCTTTGAGAGGGACGTTGTACGGTGATTGTAGTTTTTGCAACTTGATAGTAAAATTCCAGAAACCACGTGGAAACAACTTGCGCATTAAAAAATGTCAGACACGAGAGCAATATAGAATTTTGTGATCACTGTCCACTGTTAAAGTTAATCGCCGCATAAAACACTATCAAAATTATACTTCAACTAGCCAAAGAAACAGAAATAGCAAAATTAGATATTGTCTACATCCGTCATTTCACTGTTCACTGTTAAGGTTAATCGCCACATAAAACACTATCAAAATTATACTTCAACTAGCCAAAGAAACAGAAATAGCAAAATTATATATTTTCTACATCCGCCATGTTCGAATGCCACAAATCGAATCAGCGTAAATCTAACATTATTTTTTGTTCCAAGATGGCGGATGACATTTCAAGATCGGAAATCGTCATGGATGTCGTCTCCGACTAAATTAGCAGCGCTAAATGCGAATCTATCATTATTTTTGGGATCCAAGATGGCGGATGACATTTCATGCCAGAAAAACGTTATGGATGCCGTTTTGGACTAATTTAGCAGCGTTCAGCATAAATCTAACATTATTTTTTTTTTCCAAGATGGCGGATGACATTTCACGGATGGAAATAGTCATGGATGTCGTTTTCGTCTAATTTGGCAGCGTTAAATGTGAATCTGACATTATTTTTTGGATTCAAGATGGCGGATGACATTTCGAGTGAGAAAAAGGTCATGGGTATCGTTTTCGACTAATTTAGCAGCGTTCAGAGTAAATATACCTACTTAACATTATTTTTTTGTTCCAAGATGGCGGATGATATTTCAAGACCGGAAATCGTCATGGATGTCGTTTCCGACTAATTTTGCAGCGCTAAATACGAATCCGTCATTATTTTTTGGATCCAAGATGGCGGATAATATTTCATGGCAGAAAAGCGTTATGGATGTCGTTTTACTAAGTTGGCAGCGATAAATGCGTTTAGACATTAATTTTTTAGATCCGAGATAGTGGAATGAACATCTTGGATCCTAAAAATAGTGTTAGATTAGTCGAAAACAACATCCATGACAATTTCCGACCTTGAAATTGAAATGTCATCCGCCATCTTGGAACAAAAAATGATGTTAGATTTACACTGAACGCTGCTAAATTAGTCAAAAACGGCACCCATATCGTTTTTCTGCCACAAAATGTCACCCATGACATTTTCTTTCCTCGAAATGTCATCCGCCGTCTTGGATCCAAAAAATAATGACAGATTCACATTTAGCGCTGCCAAATTAGTCCAAAATGACACCTATGGCATTTTATTGGTTCGATATGTCATCGGCCATCCTATATCCAAAATATATTGTCAAATTCCCATTTAAGGCTGCCAAATTAGTCTAAAATGACAGTCATGTCGATTCCCGGCCTTGAAATCTCATCCGCCATCTTGATTCCAAAAGTAATGACATATTCTTGATAAAGTTTTCGTGAAAAAGTTTTTCGCGATTAAGTACTGACACGATAAAAACAGGACCCTACTACTAAGACTCCATTGTCCTTGACTGTCACTAGGCTGTAGGTATCTCATGAACCGTGATAGCTAGACGGTTGAAATTTTCACACATGACGTATTTCTGTAATCGCTATAACAACAAATATTAAAAACAGTAAAATAAATACTTAAGGAGGGCTCCCATACAACAAACGTTTTTTTTTTGACGTAATAACGAAAACGGTATTTGACAACTCCTGTATTTGTTGTCTTAAATATTGATATGAAAATATGAGCAATGATGAACTAAAATAATTTCTTTGCTCATCCGCGACCTTACGATAGCTAAGTTTATGTAAGATATGCGTGTTCATGCAGTTCCTCCACCTCCACACTGTAAGAACACACATAAATCACACGAAACCATCTATTACCGTCACCACACTACATCAACCCGTTTCGAACTCAACAAGAGCTCATCTTCAGAGCAACACAACCGTACACCATGCTACCAGATGTTAGACAACGTGGATGTTGTGTTGCTGTTGTGTTTGTGTTGTGAGTCTAACATCTGGTAGCATTATGAGCAATGATGATGAGATATTTAGCTATTTACTAAGTACTGCGTGCCCTCACACAATATACCATCATTATGTGCGCGAAACATTGAAACTAAGTAAATGTTTTGTGCGCACTGAAAAATTAATTTTTTATTACTAACTTTTTTTACTGACTGTACATTATTATCCATTGTTAACATCTAGGGCCAAAGTACATTTCGAGACGAATCAAACGAACCCAAAGTCGATGTGGTTATAGGGATTTATTACAGAGTTCCTATGGCCACCTTCCAGCTTTTTCATCAGATCAGAGTCATCATAACAATATTGCATTGTCATCTATTCTGATTTACACACGTATGTAAAATTCTCACTCAATCTAAAAAATTTAATCGCACATTTAGTCAAGTTTAGCTTCCAAAATGTAATCCATAAGTACTTACTAATTAACTAACGTACTAACAGGGCAAGATAAAAAAGAACTTGAAACAAAATACATTATTTTGTTAAAAAATTAAAATATTTATATGACAACAAAACTTAAGTTTACTACGGTGGAAAATGTACAATGAGCAAGTTGTGTCGCCAGCGCCACATCGCACGCACACATCAAACCGTGGTAGTGTGCGGGCAAATCACACCGCCCGAGCAGGAGATCGCGCAAGTGACGAGTTGGGACAAAATGTATGCGCGCTCTTAAAAAAGAGTAGAATTATAAAGGAAGTTTGGAATATTTCGGCACTTTATTTAGTGACATTGACTTCCCTCCCGTACCTCCCAGTGACGCCTACATCGCGCATAGTACTGCTTAGGTAACTAGCCGAGCGGGGTGGGCATGGTGGTGATTTTTCACCAGGCAGGGTTTTTGTTTAAATATAATATAGCCTATGTCACTCGGAGATAGAGCAGCTTCACAACGGTGAATGATTTTTTAAATCGTTCCAGTAGTTTCGGAGCCTATTCAATGCAAACAAACAATCAAATCTGTCCTTTTTATAATATTAATTAATATAGATACAAGTAGATAATAAAGCCAGTGTTACCGCACATACGCCAAGCGGTAGGTCCTACCTACACTATATACTCGTATAGATAAACATGCCTGTAACACGTAGGTCATTAAAAAAAAACTTTAAGCATATTTTTTGTTTCTATTTCAGCGCTTTTTCCTTCTAATAAGATACCTGAGAATGCATTAAGTCCTCAACGAGAAATAGTACGACGGAAGATAGTGCTCTACCATAACTTTTTTCGCTCAAAAGTTCGGCCTTCGGCGTCGAACATGTTGATGATGGTAAGTGAATTATTCCTTGTGGCCTCTTACAATTTTACGAACCATTTTTTTTGCGAACTAATATGTCTTACCCGGTCTTCAAAGAAAAAAATAATAGGAGGATACTAATCTCAGTGCAAATTGGAACCTAGATGGAAATGGATACTACCCCAAAATCCACAAGAACCGGCTAGGAATGTAACTGCTGCGAATTGCCAGATCTCCCCTTTTTAATCCCCGAAGTAAAAAGAGGGGTGTTATAAGTTTGACTGCTATGTGTGGCTGTCTGTCTGTCTGTGTGTGGCATAAACATCTGCTACACCAGGGGTTTTGCAGATGCGTTGCCAACCTAGAGGCCTAAGATACCTCAAGTGTCAGTAATTTCACCAGCTATCTTACTCTCTAAACCGAAACAAAACAGTGAAAGAAAGAAAGAAAGAAAGAAAGAAAGAAAGAAAGAAAGAAAGAAAAGAAAAAAATATTTTGGCTCCATAAGTACCACCTAAGACTAAGATTAAAACTAGCACTATAGCTATATTAGATACTTGGTGACACGACACGACACCAAAAAGGGTCTCCACTCAGCATGTGTTGCCGCACATTATGTGCAGCAACGCTGGTTTTCTGTGGAGCCCAGAAGTGTGCAAGCACTGCTGCTTCACAGCAGGATTAGCGAGAAAGATGGTGGTAGCAATCCAGGCGGACCGTGCACAAGGTCCTACCACGTGCAAAATTTACATCCGATCTTTTTGCTAGATACCTACCTATATCTTCACTGAAGCCGTTCGTTTGAGAAAGATGTAGGTATCTACTTAGAAGTATTGTTGATGATTTTTTTTAGTTTTCATCTCTCTTACTCGGAAAGTGATGCAAAATTATATTCATTCTCAGTCGTGGCACGCGGGTGCGGCTCGGCAGGCGCAGCAATATGCAGAACGCTGTGTGTTCCTCCAACATAACCCGGCTCATGAAAACACTGTACCACATCTTGGCATATGCGGTCAAAACCTGTTCGCGGCGGCACAGAAGACACCTTGGTAATAATAATCTTCTTTATAGTACACTTGCTTATTAAATATAGGCAATAAAGTGGCAGTAAAAGGCTTGGAAGTCGTCCATTAAGCCTTCTCGAAACTCTGGGCAGCAGTATTGTATCGCAAATATTTCGTTACTACTGAACTTAAAATTAATGGAAGTCAAAAATAACACGCTATATTTCACAATTACTTGGTCTCTGAAAATAAGTAACAAAAGATCCGTGTTGGTGATACCTAACATGAAACCATTGACATATGCTTTATACTGAAGCACAATTGTTCTTGTCTACCAGCGAATACTTAAAGGGTTTATTCTGAACAAGTATACAGCAGTACATAATATATTATTATACTGAGCGGCAATTAATCTGGCTCTCAAATGTATGTAGTAATAGGTAATTTTTTATGTAGAGTGGGCCCAATTTTGTGCCGCTGAGTATATTTTTAAAAACATTTTGAATATTTATAACAGAACCGAGATGGTAGATATTAAACGGTATATTTATGTTCAAAGACGAACCATATCGAACAAAAGTTTTTAAAAATATTATATTTACCACAAAGAATAACATAAAAGGTAGATTACAATTTTGATAAAACAATAAAAAAAAAAAAATAATAATTTATAGAAAAATGGCGAACTATGTAAGTTAACCTTTTGTTAGGTACGAGTAGCCGTTTAGCTACTCATGTTGTCATGTTAAAACTCTATGTACCTAACCTGCTTACATTTTTTTAATACTAATTGACTATCTATTTCTGATGTTTATTTTTATGGTTCTATTTATTAAATTCTTCATTCAAGTTGAAGGCTGGAGCGCGTGACAAAGTAAAAAAAAAATTTAATTCAATGCTTCATTGAACCACTTAATCGTGCACACCTTTGAATGAACCCTCAATAAATTATCTTGTTTTGGTGTTTTTTTTGTGGCGATCCACTTCATTTCCTCGTCCCGTGGCTCTACAATTCTCCGCATCACGATTTTATGATCACTATTTCAATAATAGTAATTTCGTGTGTACTTAATTATAGATTTCACAGTTCCATCCATTACCAACGCTATTTAAAACCTCATCTGTCTTTTTCAATGACTCGAATTAGGATTCCGTACTACAAATAATGAAACGAAACAATAGTAGGTATTCATTTAATTTACTTGTTGAGTCTGGAATCTGGATTAGTTGAAACAATTTTGGCTCTACAAAAGCATTGCTAAGATTTGCTTTTCTAAGATTTGCTAGCTTGCAGTCGCGGCTTCTGTTTCGTTACAAAGTTCCTAATAACTGGAGTAAATTTAAGAGATCATTTAATCTAGATCCAGAAGTTAACATTGGTGTTGATAAATCAGTCAGTCAGCAATTTTCTTGTTATGTATTGAAACTACACGGAACTGTTAAGTGATAGTTTAATTTTGGTGTCAGAGTAGTACATTATCGTCTTTGAAAATGTGAATGATTCACGCAGACACAATAATAATACAGACTCAAAATTGGGGACGTTATAGACTACGCGTAAGTACCACATATACATATAAATTCCGCGTATCTGCGATAGGTACGCAATACGAGTATTTTTGTAGGAGAGGGCTCCAATTTCATATTTGTTTTATTTCAACGATTTTGGAGTAATAAAAAGATCAAAATTGGCAAAATTATACTATTATACAAGGTGTTAATTAAATAACTGAAAACCTCAGACACCTCAAAAATATTTTTTCGTTTTAAGTTAGGTAGTTGATTTCATTTATTTTTTAATACTTTCATTATTTAAAAAAAAATCGTGTGTTTTGATAAGTTCGTAATCCTATTTTCTCCGATTTCATTTCTAACTCTACACTCATAATATTGTATTTGTCAGTTGCGCTTTGACGTTTTTAAGAAGAAATCATATATTGACAGCAAAACGGGCAGTATTAAATTATCGAAATAGCATGCAACCTCGCTTAAACATTTAATTGGCGCCTATATTATTGTAGTCGTAACTTTAAGACTGCACGTAACTTTAAGGTACAATAAAAAAAGGTACACAACCTCATTCAAAACATAGTGCAATTAAATCTACTCTCGATTCTGAGTAAACTACTTTCTGGTTTTCAGTTATTTAAATAACACTTTATGTAAATGGCCCCACTCAACCTATAAAAACCCTTTTAATAATTACACCTCATCTGAAGATACAAAAAATAACTTCTGATTTTGCGAAGGAGTTGTTTTTACGATATGTAATTATTTACATCGTAATGATAGTCTCCATTAAAGCAAATAATATTTTTTAGGTAGCGTAGTTTGTATTTTTTAGAGTGAAAAACCAACTGACTAACCACTTTAGCATTTAGGCCCCGTAGTTTTGGCTGTACGTTAGTTGTTACTCAATCAGTCAGTCATTATGTAATTCTGCTAGATTATTTTTTAATTGGCAAAAATTTACTTGTTACTCTGCGAAATCAATTTCGCGGTTAAGATGGCACAATATTTTTATTCCGACTATTTATTTCCGTGAATTACTTATTTCAGGTTCTTCGCAATCAAAGATTGGTTCCTGGAGTACCAGAACTTCACGTACGGTTCTCCCATCAAGAACTTGAGAGCAGTGGGTCACTATACGCAAATGGTGTGGGCCACAGGCCACAAAGTGGGCTGCGGTGTGGCCCGTTGCCTTGGCGGTCCATGGGGCCAATTTTATAACTACGTGTGTCATTATTGCCCTGGGTAAGTCCAAATAAGTTGCCACTTGAAGCCAACTTTACGAAGTTAGTTATTACTACTCAAGTTTGTAGTGAGAAACGCCACTACAAGCAAGACATGCGTAAAACCACTACTATTATTTTAGACTTACAGTAGCCCATTTAATTGACACTGAGTCAGGAAGGCTGATTGAACAACTGAACTTCTTATTCATACGCTTGTTAAGCGTATTAATTTTTGTTAACTTAACAAAACACTATCATATTACAAAATAGGTGTACAGTTATAGTTACTACATTACATTATGCTCGAACAGATAATGTATCTTTATGATTACGGAATTTAGTATGTGTATTATTGGCCTGTTCTCACTTTGTATCCACTAAAGTACTAAAAACTGCACTTTTATGTGGTGGGACACCTAAATTTAATTATGACGTTTTCATGGTTTTTTAGCCAAAATGGCGAAAACGCAGAACTTTTATACTGCACTGAACTTTTATATCATTATTATGTAACAAAAATTTTACTCCGAAATTATTTTAGTTAAATGTGAAACAAATAAAGGTTTGTTAAACGCGACACATTTTGGTAGCTAAAATACGAAAAAATGTTTAAAGGAGGAGGAATTTTTAAAGAAGCTATACCCACCTTCATACCAATTTCGACGTTTCTAGGACAGCTGGAAGTAGGTATCATATAGGTTTCCTTGTTTAATAATACACTGTAACTTTTGATTATATTGACTTAGATTGATTGACTTAGAATTTGTTCATTGCTCTAAGTCTAAGGGTGCCGACATAAGCTGAGTATCTGATATTAATGTCACCTTGACATAGTTTCGCGTTCCTTGTATAAAGAGTCTTGACAGACGGACGGATAGTTGGACAGATGAATAGACAATCGGACAACAAGTTCGAACGGAACATAAGTAAGATACTCTAAAAGCACACTTTTTAATTTTATCAACTGGTTTGTTTTTATATTTCGGGTAGGTACCTACTGCCTTTTCGCAACGTAACTTTTGGCACCTGTTTCATTTCGCAAGCTCTACAACTGTACCTAAATATTTCAGGATTTATTTCAGGGCCATCGTGCCATTTTATAAAAATTCTGAAATATTTACAGTTTCAAAAATATTAAACAGTTTGAAAATGAAAAGTTGCGAAATCAAACAGGTTGCCAAACCTTTATATTTACTATTGTTCTTCTTCTGTCTTGTAATTAAATTTTTTCTGTGGTTTTTTATGGTACCGAGTTAGATGCGTAGTAAAGTCACCAGGACCAATATCTAACGCAATAAAGCGTGCATAAATATTCGATAAGAGTCTATTTCTGGAGCCGGTAGAACGTATCAGATATTTTTGCACGCTCCGCTGTAGCAGATATTAATGCAAGTGACTGTACCTAATCTTACCACGTAATAAAAATGAATTGGTACTTTAGGTAAGCACACTTACATCACAATTTTATTCTTTTCAGTGGCAATATCAACAATATAATCCAATATCCCTACAAAGTTGGTTCTCCGTGCGCCGACTGCCCAAACAACTGCGTATCTGGCCTCTGCAACAACCCTTGTTATGCCAAAGACCACTACTCCAACTGCGGCGAGCTTAAAGCCATGAAAATCCCGAATCTCTGCCAGGAAGGAGTCTGCAATGCTACCTGCTCGTGCGGTACAAAGATTTACAAGAATTATCCGTTTTTATAAACTGAACTCTAATTAATTAAGTGTGACATTTGGTTGTTAAATCTTGCTTAATGATTTATGAGTTAACTAAGTTTTATAGTTAAATTTAATATTAAATAGCTAAGTATAATAATGTTACAATGTTGAAATACACTTACAAAATTAGAACAATTCTCATTCGGTGCTTACCTTCCCTTTCATCCTTTTTATCCTTTTCAACAACACTTTCTGAAAACGTGTCTAATCTATTCATGATTTAAATATATAAGACTACAGCACAGGTCTTTTAATAAGAGTTTAAGAAATTTCACGCAAATAAAACCGCCCGCGTCTGTGGCTAAAAAGCCACAACTCAATCGGTAAGAAAGTACGAAAGACAACTGCTCATTGACAGCGGGAGAGGCTAAAAAATGGTAACTTTGTTTTTGGAAGAAAGTAAATAAACAAGATGCACGAAATTTCTAATTTATCTTTTAATTATTTTGTGTTTTAGACTGACACCAAATATACCAATTGGTTAAAAATCGGTTAGTGTTCAGGGATGGAAAACTTTATTAGAATTTGTATGAAAATGTAATTTTTTATGTTTTCCCTTTTACATCACAATATTCCTATAGTGTGTGTTACGGGCAGGGTTCATCACACGCTGGTTGGCAGGTGAGTCAGCAGGTGGGGTGTCCGCCGGGGCGGAACGGCTCTCGCAACGGCGCCCGCGCATGCTCCTTGCCCTTAGCCCTGCTGCACATCGTCGACTCGCTTCAGCTTCACTGTCGCAACTTATATTCATTCAATCATAGTCTATACCTACATATATAAGTCTTTTTGTTTTGTTATTTTCTTTTGCCTTGTTTTTGTGTTTTATGTACAATAAAGTATTTACATACAGACATAAGTATAGGGTGACTGTCTGACAGACAACATACACCCTAAATCACTGGTGTGGTGTTTGAGGCAGTGCACTAAAAAGGGACACTTGCAAGGCAAACTTGGAAATTCCCAATTACATTCATCATCATCATCCCAGCCTATATACGTCCCACTGCTGGGGCACAAGCCTCTTCTCAGAATGAGAGGGCTTGGGCCATAGTTCTCACGCGGGCCCAGTGCGTATTGGGAACTCCACACGTACCATTGAATTTGTGCAGGTTTTCTCACGATGTTTTCTTTAACCGCAAAGCTCGTGGTAAATTTCAAATGTTATTCCGCACATGAATTTCGAAAAACTCAGAGGTGCGACCCGGGTTTGAACCCACGACCCTCTGCTTGAGAGGCGATAGGTCAAACCACTAGGCCACCACGGCTTATTTATCCAATTACATTAAAAGATATTTATATTTTATTTTCCAATCTAAGTGACTCTATCTCAGTATATATATTTGATTCTTATGCCAACACTTGGCTTCTAAAGCGGGAACATTGTTTGCACGTACTAAATAACACAGACAACGCACAGCCTAATCTATTGGATCTAGTACTTTAAATTTGACAGAAATTTTCATTGAGGGTCATGAAGTTGTATGAAGAAGCGATTTCTAAATATTCCCGCAAGATAGAGAATTTTTATTTGATAATTTTTACAGTAAAAAATTTGCTCCGCAGTGAGACTGCGACATGCTTGTCATCTGCACAACACAGCCGATTTCATTAATATGCAGGTACTTACACTGCGATATCATCAAAATATGTGTAACTTCAACCCCATTGCTTATGGTATAGCTACATAGTTTAAATATTATTTTCACTTCTCATGCTCGTAAAGTTCGTGTTTATGCTGTCTTACTAGTGCATAAAATAAAATCTTCGTCTAATACCAATTCAAGACCAAGGTAATCAGGTGTCAACAGCCGCAAACAAAAAAGTTTCTATATATTTTTTTAAATATTTTTTAATTTATATAAAACTAAAAATCAATCAAATCAATCATAATAGATCAGTAAAATTGAAATAATGGAATTATTATAATAATGCATAAAAAATAAAATGCACATAGAAAGTGACTCATTGTTTCCACTGTTGCTATTTCATTTCCTCGCCATCGAAGTGAAAAGCAGAGTGTAAAACTCGAGCATTAAACCCATTTTCCCCTCGAAGTATCTCGCCGTACCAGCTCGGGTATTTAACTATAATAGCTAAGAGGCGTTCATATGAAAAATGTACAAAGGCTCGTTTTATGCTCTTGTTGTACAATGTACTATTAATTCAACTCTATAATGTATCTAGATCTATTTGTATCTCTACGTATGAACTCAATTATATGTAGATACTTACATATCAACTACATCTCTATATGTCAAAGCCCAATTATTACTAAGTTAATCTACCAACCTAAAATATTAACCGCACGTAGCTACGTACGTACGTATACATACCTAAGCAAAGTTGAAAGTGGGACCCGAGTTTAATCCGTTAAGTCAGTGCAGCGGATAGTTGGTAAGTTAACTATTCATTAGTTAGCCTAATCCACCTACAGTAACTGTAAAAATTGATACAGATAACCAGACTAAACAGAGGTAAACTTACCAATCTACAAATTTACCAATCTGGTAATTTTCGTCAAACAAAAAAGGAAAACTACTGCTTAATTATTTTATGGTAGAATCTACTAAAACACTGTTTCTTAATCAAATATAAACAGTAACCAAATTTGCTCACATATGTAAATGCGTTATTGACTAGAGTACAAAGCATTGCCCATAAATAAATACCGTGTTCCCGACTGACCGAGCAACATGTTTCCCACCCCCACCACGTCTCCGACCCAATTGTAATGCAGCGGCGGGCGCTCCGTCCGGCGCGCGGGCACTCGGGCATTGTCTGCCGGCCTCCGCACCTTGCGTCGACGCATGGTCCGCGCTATGGTCTGCGAGCAGGGTCCGCACGCCTCATCGCCACCTGCGCGCCGCAAGTCTCTCCGCCGCCTTGCATCCACACGGGGCTTCAAACCTCGTGCCGCAAACGAATACGGTTGGATACGCGTCTTCGAAGGCCTAGAACCTTTCGCGCTCGATGCTCCCAGCAAACTCGTGAAGGTCACTCTCAATACTACTGTCGAAGATGTCAACAAAGAACTGGGCTTCGGCGAGGAACTAACACTATGGTCACAGATTGGAGGGGAACATTCCCGCCGATTGGAGTTGGATGAATATCCATTGAGAATCCAAGAGCAATTCTTGGCAACCTACGGATGGAATTCCGAAGCGAGAAGATTACGCTTTGCCGTCGATCCAGAGTTGCGTCATTCTTTAAGATGGTGCGCTGGCCCGGCGTCACCTTATGGCGGAGTTTTGCGGTCCGGCATCATTCATATTTTAAAAGGACATGTTTTTCCGCAATGGAAACCACGACCCACTTATATCATAGGATCTCAACTGCATATGTATGGTAAGTTTATCCCTCACCCTTAGTTTTGAAATGTCTTCCTTCCTCATCTTCTTTTTTTATAAACAAGCATGCGAGTCATCTGGTGGAAAATAATCACCACCGCCCATGAGTGTCAACAATTCAAGGACTTCAAGGAGAGTCATTCATTGGTCTGCAGGGCTACTACGAAACTCGAAGTTCGTAATGTACCTTCCCTCTCGCTCTCGTATTAAATAGTATAAGTGTCAGAGGGACCGCACGACACGAACCTCGAGTTTTGAGTTTCGTAGTAGCCCTGCTGTTGCCAGCATTGAATGAAGGTACCTATAAGCCCTTTTCTTGAAAGTCCCATGTCATAGTTGTCTGGAAACACTGATCACAAAATTTGTAACTGCACTATTTCAGGCTCAGCATGGGAAATTATAGAGCTAAGCGGAGGCAGCATCGAGCTATGTCAACCCAAAGCCCAGAAGCTAGTATTGTGCTTAAAACCTCGTTGTCAAGGCAACGGCGTCCCCGGCGACAACAGCATGAATCACCTGTTCCTCGGATTTAGCACCGTCTGGGAGAGAAACTTGTGGTTCAGCTGGTTAAAGGAGGTAAGTGATCAAAATCAACATATAGAGTAAGACAACTGTACCATAAACTCAAACAAAAACGAAAAAAAATTGCCAAACGTTGCAGTTATAATAATTTGAACATTTTGTTTTTTTTTAAGTAAAACCTAGCGAACCTTTCCTAAAATATTAGAATAACATTGACATGATAAACATTACGAGAAATTTATGAACAGAATAAAATTCGTAATGTTTTAAAAACAACTGTAGTAGCCAAGTGATCTCAGGTTTGAACTCATGCCCGCACTTCTTAATTCTTTGGAATTTATGTGTGAAATAATAATAATAAATATAATATAATATAATATTATTATACTCACGATTTTTCTTTCAATGGTGTGCGTGAAGACCCCGATCAATATCGGATCTGCATTGAAACTACAGTGCACTCTTATTCTGAGACGAGGCATTGCAGCCATATTTTTCTAAGTGCAGCGTATGATGTCGATATTGCTCCGAATTCACCGAAGTGCAACTAGAGCGAATATAGCAGTTTAAATATTTAGTTCCATTGAGTTTAGTGTGCAGACTTATAAGAGATGATTGATGTTTGATTCCGGTACACTTCTCAAACTAACGAACCATTGTGGCAACAGCATTCAATTGTAGAAATCTACCGATTATTACGCTTTTGACAGTTTAATGTGTAATTGTGTTATTCAGGGGTGTGCTACTACACACTATTGATATTTGTTGAAAAAGAGATTTGTTGAATAAGCATTGCAATTTAATTTACTTGAACATGAAGGTTAAAAACCCACCATCTATAATTAAATTGTCTGTGCACACCACGTGTTGGTATTTATAAACATGGAAAATTATTGCGAATTTAAGGTTAATGTAATTGGAAGTTAATAAGCTCACGATATAATCTCAACTACGGAAGGAAGAGCACGAGAATTGTTAGAGGGCCGAGCGGTAGTCGTAAGGCCCAGTCAACCTTCGAGCGATTCGTGTGGATCAATGACTATTAATTACATGTAATCAACCATCAATCAAGTTTTTGCTTAAATTTGACCAGATACGAATAGTATAGAATTAAAAAATGCGTCTATTTTTAGCACAGGTTCAGTGGGTTACGAGCGTACATGAGTATTTAACTAATAAATTAAGTACCTACATATTTACTGTTACATTAGCTTTAGTTGGATAGTTTTTGAATTACGAAGAGATGAAATACTTTTCGTAACAGAATAATGTTATAAGTAGGTAAGTGGCTGATTATTTATACCTATGGTAACTTTCATTCATTAAGTGGGTTATATTTTTACAAGCTTTTATTTAATTTTGTACGTTCGTATTGTGTTATATTTTCGTGTGTGTGTTATAAGTGTTATATTTTCAAAATTTGCAAACCATTATTGGGCCACTTTGGCAAACTTTTGTTTGTTGGTGTTTAATTCCTAAAAAGCATTTGTGTAAGAAAATATATACCTAATACACACATTAAGCTATCAGTATGTGTTAAAAACAAAATCTTAGATGAAATGCAGAGCTGATTGGTTTATTTGGTTGGTAGACAAATAAATTTGTATGTATGAACTCATATGTAAATATTTAATTGAACATACTCGTAAAATAAACACAAGTTAAAATTACACAAATAAACAAACAAATAAATGGTCTGTAAATTGATACGGAAATAGAATCTCTCTAGTGTGTTAAAAGGAATCTCTATCTCAATGATTATATCAAGAACGACAAGGGCGACATGATTTGCTTAAATGATCATCATCATCATCAAGACCCACTTGCTCGTTTGCCATCCAGTCGAATAAAAAAAATCATCTTGGCCATTATAGCTCAGCTGTTGAGCACAGGCTTCCTCTCACAAAAAGAGGACTTGGGGTTTTTGCTTAAATGAATTAATCTAATTATCGTGTGTCGTAAAATTAGCGACTGTTATATTTTTGAATAAGAAGTATGTTAATTAGAAATTGTGTGCATCGCCCTGAGGTGTCACGGTTGAGATGTCTAGAGCGCGCGAACGCGGGGCGGCGCAAGGTGCGCAGTCGCACAAGTAAAAAGTCACTCGAAACAGTCACAGTCGACTTTTCTCCAGGCCACGTTTCGTCTCAGTGCTCCACTCTTACTCGTGCTTATTTATTCAGTGTTAATTTTGTGATTGTTATCAGTGATATTGGAAATATTAATTTAGAATCTATTGTTATTCATAACACCGATGCACATTGCAACTCCCAATTCGGAGCTAGTTCCCAGACTGTTTAACAACATTCGATCAAGGACAACTTATTGCCATTTATGTTGGCGACATGATTGTGATCAGAATAATGATGTGGCAGACAGGATTTTGTAGTCTTTGGGAATAACAATGATCTCGGGAGTTCGACGGCCTCACAGTTACGTACCGAGACTGTAACCGCTGTCACCATTTCAATTGCCGTTGACATGACATCTGATGTAATGAATTCAAATACGCCTGTAGGGAATAAACTGTGATCATCGCCGTCTCATGTTGTTTGTGATGGTGGAGCAAAGTGCAATGGAGTCGGAGGACGAAGAGCCTGATAGTTTGGATATCTTCAATCAGTCAAATGTTGAAGACGATTTTCTGGACAGCCTAGAGCCTACCACTTTTAAGGAGAAATATGATGCGGTAGGTTAATTAACACATGATAGAGTTCTGTTTTTTACCCCAATATTTAGATTTTTAGATACATTACCTGTCATCATAATAATCTGCAACTTTAGCATTATTTTTAAGCTTTACATATTTTTTGATCTTGGTTTTGAATATTGCGTTAAATACTAAAGTTTAGAAGTTAACTGGAGTTACAGTAGCATTTATTTTTTTAAACTATGAAAGTATGCAATGCAAGACAAATGTAGGTACTTAGGCACCGCATTATTTGCATAATGTCGACACTAAACACCTATTGTTTGAAAACATAACAGGAAAATCTGTGGTCAATTGATTTGTTTCTATTCTATTAAAGTTTTGAAAAGCTGTTTAGGTATAGCAGCTGTTTTTTTGAAAGAGCGAGCGCGAAGCAAAACGTCTCCGTTTCAGCTTTGGCAAAAATGCTTTTGTATATATATCCAAATCTGTGGCTGCTCTCTTCTACAGGTCGTATTTCCTCCGAACCCCTGGCCAATTCTTGTGAAAAGATTCGAGTTACAGGATTTTTTTTTTCATTATGTATTTTTTTATTATGAGAGGGAGGTAAACGAACAAGTGGGTCTCCTGATGGTAAGAGACCACTACCGCCCATAAACATCTGCAATACCAGGGGTATTGCAGATGCGTTGCCAACCTGGAGGCCTAAGATGGGATGGGATGGTGGTTGAAAATGTACAAAATATTCTGCTTCTGCCATTTTTCAAGATCACAGAGCCACTATAAGAGTAACTTTCTACTGAAAATATGTTAAGTACGTTTAACCATAGTTTAACCTAACACTTAATTCAAACTTTTTTTTTTTTAATGTAACTACTTTTTTTACTGTGTCTATTGTCTGGCAAATGTAAATGCCAGCGTGATATGCATATAAAATCGAACACACGTTAAGTTAACAGAAGATTATAAGCATTTACGAATTGTGAGGTTTTATTTATATTTAAGAAGCCGTGGTGGCCTAGTGGTTTGACCTATCGCCTCGCAAGACGTGGTGTCATTTAATTAATTTTGTTTTATACTGTGTTCTACTCTACAGCATGCTCCTTTTTTCCAGAGTACTCAAAGCACGCAGCCGCCAAACGTGCTGGACCTCAGCGGCGGCGGGCGAGCATCGCTCGGCTCTGCGCTCGCGCAGCACGCCACCGGCGCGTTCACTGTGCGCGTGCTGCGCCTGCGTTCGAACGCGCTGGCCACGCTGCCGCCCCAAGCGTGGACGCTACATGCCCTCACGCATCTCGATATCAGTGACAATAGGATCACTGAGCTGCCAGAGGAAATATGCCAGCTTATGCAGTTAGTATCATATCATTTAAGTTTAAAACGTAAGAAGAACGAAAGAAAATGTGATATATTTTTCACAAAGAAATAAATATCATGGGACTCTTGACACCAAAAACAAAAATAATGACATTTTGTGTTTCGATCTTTCTTCTGGCACTAAGCAGAGCCAAGCGAAGCGCAACCTACCTTTTCTCGAATCGCTTTGTAATTTTTTTGAACCCTCAAAACTTGGGTTTGGATTATACCAGATAAAAAAAAATCTCGAGACATGATTTCAATAGTTGACTTATTAAACATATAAAGTAAAAATAGCTTAAAAAATAAGTGAAATCCCTTCAAAACTTTCTAGGAAACATTTGTAAAATGTTTCCAAGGCGCCATATGGCTCGTACGCCAAAAAGTTATCAGTTCTCATGCGAGCCAAGCTTCTAACTCTACATGTCCTAACTTTACAAGCCCTTACTTCATAAATTACACCTTAGTCAAAATAATGTGGCTTGGCCGTTTCGCTAACTGTCACATAGCGTACTTAAGTATGGTGAATAATTTATTCACTGTTCATTATTTTTCTGTTATTCAATAGTTCTTGTAGTAACGAAATGGCGGTATTTCTTACTGTCTTTCATTCATATTTGTTTGTATTTTCAAATTAAACAAAAATATGTTCTTGTAACGGACGATACTAAATCATATATTTAAGTATCAAAATTCATCAATATAAAATAATCAGCCTATATACGTTCCACTGCTGAGCACAGGCCTCCTCTCAGAATAGTTATTTGGTACAAATTTTGTCATTATGACTGTTTTAAGAAATAACCGAGTACAATAATTATAGCACGAAACAATTTCAGCCTAAAGGTACCTATACGAGTAACAGAACCATGTCTTGTTAGACACTTTTTAAATCACATATAACTAATATATAGAAAGACTACTTCGAACAAAATAAAACACAGATTGATTTAGAGGCGCGTGTCACCGGGTAAACACTACGTACTCATACATTACGGATCCCAATCCGTGACGCTCGGTTAGCAGACCGTGGCAGCATCTCACAAGACTCAGCCTTCAGCCACTGGGATACACAACGCATTTGAATAAGAGTTTTATATTACGTCTCTACGGTCTTCGGTTTTAGTATCCTACCGGTCGCAGGCTACTCTTATGTTATTAAACAGTTAAGAACAGTCCAGTGAAGCCCCATTTTATACTATGTCGAAAGTCGCGGATCTTTTCGTCAACTTTTACCTACATTTTCTTTGAGATCCCGAAAGCAGAAATTTGAGGGAACGGCTATGCTATCATTATTTTTATCGACAAGAATAAGAACTATCAGAGAGTTTCGCACTTAATTTATTTCTTTTGGAACTGTTACTACCTAGCTAAATTTTCGAATTATATGCACATAGTGTCTAGTCGTGAAAAGTTGAGCCGAAAACAAAACAATTTATTCCCTTTTTTGGTACAAGAATAGTATTAAATATAATTCCAACTAACAATTTTTAATTGCTGCTATTTTCCTCCTCATCATTGTTTTAATTGGAAATACTACAAAGTAATACGTCATAATGTTGTTAGTAGACGTTTCCGTTGTGTGCTAATTTTTTTAAGTGAGTGCTTGCGTACGGCACCGGGCGGCGCGGGGCTATCTCCATCTGTGCACCGGAGCGTGCCTTACGTTCACTTTACTTGCTCCAACCCTGGCTTAGCTAACCCGGGCTAGCGCAAGAGTATTGGTAACCCAATCTAAGAGCCTTAGATCCAGGGTCTCACAAGTCTCGGGAAAGACGTCCATGACCATAACAAACATAATACCGCGTACTTATCAAGTCTTAGTCAACATTTTTTTGACACCGCCTTAAGACTCAAAATAATAATATTAAATTAGATTTAACATTCATAAAATACCAAAATTAAACTTATTTCCTTCCTACCAACGGTAATGCTACAATATGATAGTGTATTTACCAGTGGCGTGGCTCCTTAACAACTCGATTCCCGTCGGCTTGGCTAAATTTTGACCTCCTAGCCCACACCCCACACACGCTCTTTCTACACTCTCTTTGTAGTAGTTTTCGCATCGGCTTCTCTATCGAAAACTTTAAAGCATCGCCACTGGTATTAAGTACTCGTACTAATTTTAAACGAATCAACTACCTAAAAGGCGAATAGTCCGACCAACGAGGCTTTTGTAACCCGAATAATTCTCCCGTCTATAAAACTTGGCACATGATGAAAATAGGTTATACAGATTATAGATATACAATAATCCAACAACTTTTCTTACGAGAAGTTAGGTATTTTTACCTGAACATGAATATAGTTTTTAGCTCTCTGCGAAAAATTCCTAAGACTGAAATTCTTTCTGTATACATAATTAAAATGTTCAAAGTTAATTTTGCGTTATATCTGAAATCGAAAAATAATTGCATAGTTTTACATACATATTAAATAAAAATAAAAATAAAATATGCAAATTGAAGTGGCAAAATGGGCAGGCCAAACCGCTCGAAGAACAGATAACCGTTGGGGGAGAAAAGTCCTTGAGTGACGACCACAAACCGGAAGACGAAGCGTTGGCAGGCGTCCCACCAGGTGGACTGACGACATCGTGAGAATTGCGGGAAACCGGTGGATGCAAGTGGCGAGTTGTCGTTCATTGTGGTGTTCTAAGGGGGAGGCCTTTGTCCAGCCGTGGGCGTCTTCCGGCTGATGATGATGATGATGACATACATATTCTAAGTAGTACATAGGTACGTATACAGAAAGAATTTCAGTCTGACGAATTTCAAAAATACCTAACTTCTCGTAAGAAAAGTCCATTATTGCATATCTATAATCTGTATTTCCTATTTTCACCATGTGCGAAGTTTCATAGGCGAGAGAATTATTCGGAAGTCTCCATACTACGAATCTCCACGTAGACTAGATCAAAAGTTTTTGAAAGGGCGTAGGTAGTCCTTGAATTTAAGTGGAAGACGAGTTAGAGTAATTGTTTGATTGTATCAAGATTAAAGAGTTATTATAGTTAGTGGAAGGATACATTACCTTCGCGTCCTTTTACGTCTTCCGCGCATTATACGATTTTGTAAATGTGTAATTACACTGTTCCGTGGTACAAAATAACCGATCTCTGTAGACTAGCAGCTGGTCTTAGTGATTTATGATTTACTTCCGTTGTTAATTAAGAGTAGAAATCTATTTAGTTTCTTACTTAGATAGCAATTATTTCGAAAATCAAAAATGAAGACGTAATTTTAAAAACTTTATATGAAACAGCTCAATTCGCAAATAACTGGACCGGTCCCGATATTATTATTATTATTAATATCGACCCCCAATATCGACTCTGATAGAATCTACTTACGTACGTCTAATGTACCTACAATAAACATAAGGGTACAATAGTGTTTCGAAAGGGAAAATACAAAGCCACGTAACGAGCTCCAAAGATCCATAGCTAAGTGGTATTGCATAGATTTATCAAAAGATAACTTTAACAACAATACATAGGTACCTAATGTAATGGTGGAGGCATTGCGTCTTCTTGCTAAACGCGTGGTCAGTGGGGCGCCTCGGCACCCGGCGGTCAGTCTGGGCGCACACTCTGTATGCGGCATACAATGTTAACACGTTAAATTCAACTGAAAAAGAAAACATGCAATTAGTGACGTTGTCGATGAATATCGAGTTAATAATACACTGTAACGATTGATTGGTGGCGAAAGCTGATAAATAATGGATTGCATGTGGAGCAATAAAGGATCTGCCAGGTTACATTGACGTGCGCGTTCAGTGCGGTTTGTTATTCTTGCGCGTGTCTTGGAGTAAAGCTAGACGTCTGGTGAGTTACTTCAATTTGTGCACTCGTATGAGGAATGTTATGAAGTACCTATTTGTGACATTCCAAAAAAATCAATGCATATCAAGTTTATCATCTAAAATTCCAGACATAATCATTAATGCTATCCTATCTAAAGAAAGCGTGTTTAGTGATTATACATATATCCGGCTTTATTTATGTGGATCATTGCAAAGACTCCTGTATCTAATTGTCTTGATAATTTTGTAGGTATGTAATAGTCATCGTAAAAGTATGTCTATACCTAACTAATTATGAGGCATGCCGTTTTATCTCGTTGAAATCTAAATCCGGTAATTAATGATACATCTATAGCTCTGAAGGAATTGTAAAATAATATGGAAGGAATGCAATTAAAATATTACTTTCTGAAAACTTTTAATTTCGTCTGTCATGGGTGGTGCGCTTGTGGGCCAGCATTAACATACGAGTGCGATACCGCCCGTCTCTATGCGCAACTGTGAAACTTCTAAACAAAACCTATTGTTAAATAAAACTTATGCAATGAGACTAGCAAACAAAACTAGCTGATGATACCAACCTCATTGACTAACTGGCCCTTTCGAGATTCTATTCATTCTTGATAGTAAATTTGTCTTGCCAGAAGTAGTAGGGTAAGTAGGTACATTGGTTCTTGCGTTGGGATATTCATAAGTAGAAACAGTCACTTATATTTTGTCAATCAGTTATTTTTGGTACCTCCCCCAATGATGCGTTTTTATAGGGTTTTAATTATTATGTATCTATACTTACATACCTACCTTCCGGAAGTTACTACAGGTATAGTTGTAGATAAACTGGCGAGATTAGTGCTGTGAAAAACGTTGATTTTGAGGCTTGAAGACTCTACCCCTAAAGACTCTCGAGGCTTAACGACTCAAAGGCCGCAAAGACGGTTTTTTGCATCATACGCATATAATAAGCCAATTTAATTTTCAAATATAGTCGAGTCTTTAAGCCTCGAAATGAGCGTTATCCACAACTCTAGGCGATATAAAACATATTGTGGAAGCTTTGAGTATACGGATACACTTTTAGTAGGTATACTTAGATACAAATATTTTACCTACATTTATCCTTTGTTATTAAGTAAGTCTAATGTACATTTTTACCTATGAGGTATTGATAAAAATCAATGGTGATAAAATCACTTTTTTTATATTTCATATAAAATACGTAGTTAGCTGTAATGAATCGAATAAAATCTTAAACATTCTAAACAACAATTTTATACACTTTAAAGATTATGCATATAGAAGAATAAAGATTATAATTAGAACATTTAGAGCTTTGAAATGTTAAATAAATAATATTAACTTTTTTTTATAAGCAATAAAATAGACCAGTTAGTAATCTGAATAAAACTGTAACACAGGCACTTTACCGGTGTTGAAGAGCCCGCACATGCTCTTCGTTTAACAGCAATTATTTCAAAACGAGTTCAATGAACCCATTCACTTACATGCAAAACTAGGCAGACTTGCACCGTCCATAGTTACGTTAGGAAATAACTATTTATACGTAGAAATTAGGTTATTGTAGAGTTCGTTTTACTGAAAGGTCTTGATATAATAAATAATACGAAATATAACAGTTATGAATAAACCTCTTTGATGGTTCACCAGTTTATTGACAAAGACTTATTCTGCTCTCCTAAGCCAAAAGGCGCTATCTCAAAAAAAAACACTTTTGAGTTATTAATATTAGTGTAGCTTGAAACATTCCGCATCACATGGCGTACATGACAGAATAGCGATTTCGACTTAAGAGAGTAGTATTTAAATCCCACATTATTTTATTTAAACATTATCTTTTTCGAAAAATAATAAGACTAGCATTCCTTTTTTGTCCGGGGAAAATCTATAGCGAAATACTCCATGATGACGGTATTATGTGGTGCTCTTACCCATTAACACACTTGATCTCGATATTATTAGGTACGTCCTCACCACTTAAAGTACATACTTACTCGTAGATGTAACTACAGCTTAAATTACCGATTCCCACTTTACAAAGCGTTGTACATTTAGGTACGAGTATGTAAGTGTTTGTCAAATGTTTCTCATATAACCGGTTAACCTCTTGGTTAGTAGTAAATAAAAATAAATCAGTGAAAATGACATTCAGTACCAATGTTTACTAAGAAAATCGTGTCTATCTTTATCCAAGTGTACATATTATTAATTGTATACTATTAAAAAAAAAAAAAAAAAAAATTAAAATCTTCAAAACATTTATTAAATTTACCATGGTTGAGTTAATAGGTAATGGAACGTTTTAATAGTGAAAAGTTGTGTTATTTGTATAAGAAAACCTTCCTAGGGGTTGATAATAAATAATAAAATGACAGGATTCTATTTAAATTTCAGATTAGAAGAACTCCAAGTGAGCGATAACGAGCTGCAGACAGTGGAGTGCGCCCTGCGACTTCCACGCCTACGCAACCTTTTTGCGGCAAGAAATCTTATTACTGATTTCGGGGTAAATTTTACTGAACTTTTATTTAAACAATTCTCAATCGGATAAAATTAAAGAATCGATCGAATAAATTTAATTACAATATGAACTATTTTCATTGAGATTGGTTTTTTGGAATCTTTTTGTATTTTTTTATTTCAATTCCAAATGTTCAATTTACTGTCTTATTTTTCTGGTTTTTCTGTGCATCTATATTTAAGTTTGTATTTTCAATCTATTTTCATTGCTCTTTAAAACGCAGCTTAGTTACTTGTTTAAATAAATTCCAGCTTTTCTCGAGTTATACAATGATTGATTTTTCCCAGTAGTTACTTACCACCAATTTCTTTAGTGGCTATTTGATGGGAAAAAAATCCAATTAGTTACCAACACATAAATTTTAATTTTCAACAGTTTATGGTCAACATATTAAAAAAAGTTCTATTCTATCAATATTTATGGACTTATTTTATCTTATCGCGAATATTTTTCCTATGTGTTACCACTACTACTACTGAAAAAAAATCCCGGTAGTTACCACTGAGTACTTTAGTGGTAAAAGATGGGAAAAAATTCCCAGCTGTTACCACTAGTAAAAATTGGTGGAAACAGGTGGGAATAAACCAGATAACTTGCTAACTACAACTAACTGACTAGGATAACTATAGGGAATTTATCAATTTACTCGTTTACAGAGAAACTCTAAACACATGGGTCTTGATGATGATAAGCAGCCGCGGTCACCGCTTACCAGCGTGGATCTTCGCAACAACAAGCTAAAAGGGAGCATCATACTTGGTAACTATGAAGTAAGTTCAGTTAAAGATCAGCGGTGATCTCTTACCATCAGGAGACCGACTTGCTCGTTTGTCATCCAGTCGAATGAAAAAAAAAATGCTTTGATGAGTAGTTAAGCAAAGTACGATAAGCAAGGTCAATTCAAAAAATATTAGGTTTAGGGTGGCGGTACGTACCTACAGTCAGCTGCATTAATATCTGTCACATCACAGCGCAGCTTGCAAAAATATCTGTACGTTCTACCGGCTCTAGAAATAGAGTCATATCAAATATTTATGCACGCTTTGTTGTCTCTGGCACCAGAAAATCTTCCAACATTTAATAATCTACGTATTTACGAACGTGGATTTACATTTACATGGTATGTCGAATGAAAATATAAGTCTATTTGCGTACACGTATGGGTGCTGATTACAATGTCTAGTAATAGTAATATAGTAATTAAATGTATCGTGACCCCAACCCACTAATTTTGTTTGTTTGTTATCTCATCACGTGTGAACCGCTGAACCAATTTAGATGAAATTCGGTATACAGGTAGTTTGAGTGCCGGGGAAGGACATAGGATAGTTTTTATTCCCGAAAATCTAATAGTTCCCGCGGGATAACGTTGAACGTATTCTACGCAGATGGAGTCTCGGGCAACAGGATAGTATTTATTCTAAATGTATCTAAATTGAATATCTTTTGTTTACCAAGGTCTACTGCTTTCTCATCATCACCGAAAGTTATCGTAAATTTCGACAATTGCTATGTTCCAGCACCTCGTATGTTTGGATGTGTCACACAACTCTATCGAAGTTTTGGTGGTGTCAGCGCTGCATGGCTTGAGGGAACTATACGCAGCGCACAACACGCTGCAGCATTTGGCTCTCCACGGTGGCTCCTTAAGAACATTGCGAGCCCCGCACAACAGTAAGTGGGGTGCCCCTTATTTCGCATAACATTAATTGTCATAATATCAATTCGTGTAACAGATTTGGCATAACATAATTTTGCATAATATGTAACTGGTATAATAATTAAAAAATAACGCTTAAATAGCAAAATAACGAATACATTCAATATCATTGAAATATGCATGACATTAGCAACTGTAATTTTAATTATAATAAAATTAATTCGCATAATTTTATCATGTCAGCGAATTAGATGGGTCAGGGCAAAACCAACTCGGTTAGGTTGTTACTTGTTAGGTATTTTTAATGTTTTTTTATAGATTTTTTAATCTAAAAGCCCGATAAAAGATATTTCCGCATATAAATAGTTGTCTACTCTTCAGATCTGATAAATACTTTTGAATTCAATTATATTTTTAATACTTATGCAAAGAAAGGTTCTGCTTATTTAATTTTTGTCATCGCATCAATATTAAGGGTGTTCGATTATTTGAATTAATGTTATATGAATTAATGTTATGCAAAATAACGTTACGCCAATGTGCCTTAGGAATATTGCGCTATGCAAATTAATATAAACACTAGTAAGTAAGTGATTTTGTAACAATTTACACGCACCATTTGTTCCCATGTATAATGCTATACAATACAATACAATACAAATACTCTTTATTGTACACCAGAAATAATAAGCGATACAGAAAAAACAGGTACACAGATAAAATTACAAGGTAAGCAATAGGCGGCCTTATCGCTTAAGAGCGATCTCTTCCAGGCAACCTTTTAACAGAAAGAAGGAAGGACTAGTTTATAGCAGGTGGTGCATTAACAGTAGATCAGAAAATGAAAAAGCAACAAAAACACATCTACACATACACATCATAGCACATATATTACACGTCTAAAATAAAAATAAAAATAGGTAATTGGACAAATAATCACATATGAATAAACGAATAAATAAATAAACTAGGATAAAGCTAATTATTACACGATGACAGATAGTGCTCTTTAAGCATAGATTTAAAGAGTGGCAGAGATTTTGCCCGTCGTAAATCAATTGGTAAGGAATTCCACAACCGAATAGCCTGGACAGTATAAGAATAGACATAGAATTTGGAGTTAGAAAGAGGCACGGTAAGGAGAAAGTTCTGAGAGCATCGAATGGAAGTTACGTAGCTAAATCGCTCTTTGAGGTAGCGAGGAGTTGCAGGATTAAAGAGAATGCCGTAAAGTAGGTGAAGAATGTGAGAGTTACGGCGAAGGCGGATTGGGAGCCACTTGAGCTGTGATCGAAAGTTAGAGACATGATCGAACTTACGTAAACCAAATATGAACCTGATGCATAGATTTTGATAGTTAAATACGTGCTTAACGCAATAGTAATGCATTTTAAATAGCGAAATACCGGTAGCGGGGTCTTACCTCATTATAATACCAGTTGTGGAAATTGGGAAATATTACATCTTAAATGAAATCAGAGTGTGACTTCGATTTCTATCTGGAACGGAGGAAGACCAAAACGGATATGGTGTGATGTGGGCTGGCAATTCAAATTATTATTCGAAGAAGGTTATACTAGAGCTAATTGGCAATAATTTTGGTTATTAGTGGACTCACATGGAATCTATGTTGAGTGGTTTTCGATAATTTTTTTTTTTTTTCAAACATAAATTGGTAGTTGTAAAAAAAATGCACATATAAAAAAAGTTCCAAAAAGGCAGACTATGAATGGACCTATTAGATTAGAAAAAAACGTAGTAATTTGTAACTTTTAGGCGGATTTAATTAAGAAAAACAAGAAATAAACTATCTCGAAAAACACATAGACCCGTAGTTGACTGAATCGAAGTAATCGCAAACTAGACTATACGGTACAAATATAATAGTTCTTTACCAGTCATCCTTTATATATTATTTACATAGGTTTCACTTATTAGAAATATTTCTCGGTTGCCCAACAGTGAAACCGAGTTAAGCAAGTTAAGAAAAGTATTTTTATTTGTTTAATTTAAAGCCCTGTACGATATTTGTCTCATCTGTTTTTTTATTTTGCCTACAAATAATTTTACCGTGCCTAATTTTAATAAAACTGAACATTATTTAATTTAATTTCAGGACTAGAAACATTAACGACTACAGTACCACCGATTAACTTGGTAGAAATAGATGTATCAAACAACAAATTGACGTCATTACCTCAATGGCTCAGTGGCTGCTCCGATTTGACGACACTCCACGCAAACAACAACCAATTAACGTCTTTGCCAGATCATCTCTTCTGTAGTGAACTATCAAGCTTACGCAGTCTTCACTTGGCTCACAATAAAATCGCAAACATTCCATCCATGCCAAGGCTCAGAGCACCACTAAAAGACCTACTTTTGCATGATAATAGCATACAATCGCTCCCAGAAAACTTTTTTTCAGTGTGTGATAGATTATGTGTTCTTAATCTTTCCAACAATAGACTAAGTCGGTTACCACCTGCGCGGGGTCCATCATCACATTGTCTCGAACGCCTCTATTTAACGGCAAACTGCTTGACTGATGATGTCTCAGAAGTTATCATAGCTTTTAGAGGTTTAAAAATATTGCATCTAGCTTACAATTGTCTAACAGTCCTTCCCGATACTTGCATAAACTTTTGGCCTGAGATTGAAGAGCTTGTCCTGTCAGGCAATTCTTTTATTAGGCTACCAGACAATTTGCCACAGCTCAATAACATTAAAACCGTTAGAGCGCACTCAAACAGATTACGTTCCGTGCCAATGTTTGCCTGTAGTCCATCAGTAAAAATTCTAGATTTTGCACATAATGAACTCGATAGTATAGATTTAAGACTTCTTGCCCCCAAACAATTAAAGTTCCTTGACATATCCTGTAATAAAAAGTTACAGGTAGACCCTTCTCAATTCAATGCATACCGATGCCAAAGGCCTCTGAGTTTAGTCGATGTTACCGGTCGGCAGTCCCTGCCGTGGCCGCAAAAGAATAATTACCACGAAGAACTAAACGGCTCGACACCGTGGAGTACGGGATTTTCTGAATGTCCAAACAAATTTCTACAGCTATGTTGTGCACAAATTAGACTGCCATCATTTTGTAATAAGGAAGGATTCTTTGCCGTTATTGATGGAGAAACGGATATTGAGGTTCCAAAAATCTTACAAGCGAGCTTACCAGGTCTTCTATTAGAAGAGAAGTCGATAAAAGAAACCGTAAATGAATACATGAAATACGTCGTTCTCTCTGCTCATAGAGAACTAAAGGAAAAAGGACAACGAAAAGGGGCTTGTTTAATTATGTGTCATTTATCGCCGATAACGTCACCAGATAATAACGGTTTTGGACAGATGCCGCGACGATACAGCATGAGATTGGCTAATGTGGGAGACACAAGAGCTGTTTTGAGCAGACGTAATGGACCTTTGATCTTAGGAGTTGAGAATAACAAACGCTTAGGATATTCAAGTCGCTACCCAAATACGGTACCAGATCCAGATGTCATCCAAACAGTTATTAAAGAAGATGACGAGTTTTTATTACTAGGAAATGGAAACTTTTGGAATGCTATCAGCATAGATACTGCCATATCTGAAGTGAGAGCTGAACGTAACCCCGTTCTTGCTGCAAAAAGATTGCAGGACTTAGTTCAAAGCTACGGTGTAGAGGATTGCATATCTGTCCTTATAATACGATTTGACAACGGGAAGTCCGATGTGGATATGTTAATGAGAGAATTGCGGCAAACGATAACTACAAATAAATCAGTTTGTCGTCCAGACTGTTGTTGTTCGCGGTTGGAAGCATGCTGCCATTCTACCACCCCACCTAAACCGAGCAGCGACCGGTCATCGCCAAGCGGACAGAGTGACCGACCTCCTAGTGAAGCAGTGAGCCATCAACATTACGCCAGCGTCCGGTCATCCCAGACTAGGGCCTCAGAGAGACGGAGTTGTCGCGGAGGTGTTGCTCGTGCAATACGCGTTCGCGTCGAAGAAGACAAAGAAGACGATCACCGAATAGAAGAACCTAACAATCCAGAAGAGAATTTTAAATGTTGGGAATACATGTTAGAACAGAATACACAAATGCTCTTCGACAAAGAACTAGATAATCTTTCTAAAGGAATAAAATCAAATGTTAGTAGTCTTAGGAACTTAAAAGGATTGTCTGGCAGCAGTCCTCAGTTACATCTTTCGGGAAAACAGTCAAAAGGGGTACCGTTTTTGTCCAAGCATTTTGGAAGTGCAAGATCATTCGGCACCGCATTAAAGCCTGATCTTCGTTTCGGTTCCGGTAGGTTACCAAATGGAGGTCCAAACGCAGCTTATTTCGGTTCTTTACAGCGATTGATGCCATACCACATGGAGTATGATTTTGCTGTGATACAAGAAAAGGCCGCGCAATCCCAAGACTCGCTGGACCTCGAAGGTCGGATGCAACAATATTGGGGAGTGGCCACTACGGAATTGTGAAATAAGTATACCTTGTAAATAAAACTTCCGGAGTAAATTACGTAGGTATAATTCATGTATCATAGTTATTTATACCATAAATTTGTCGACTAGATTTTTTTGCACAAATTATTATGTATATCACTATGGACTTATCTTAAAAATTGTGAGCTATTTTATATAAGACTCCATTCACTCATTGTATGTACAATATGTTATATAGTTTGTCGAACATTGAATTTACGTCGTAGGTAATTAATTGATAATAAAATATTCTTAATAAATAATACTTATATCGACGTATTTTATTTTATTTTATATATTACATGTTGTAACATCTTAGAAATAATTGAATCCTAATAATTTATTTACAAAATACCTTGCTACTATTAAGGCGTTTGAAAATCCTCATTTTGTGGTTGAGTTCAAGGGATTTATCTTTACCTATGTATTCACACCACAGCACACAAACCAAAACGTGTGACAAAATGTGAAAAGGTATCCCGGAGTTTTCTTTGCATACTTGCTCCCCAAGGTATATTTTAAGTTCTTTATTTACAAAATCTATAATAATTACCTAATTAATTGATGTTTCGAATCGCGCATTGTCACTTTCATAGAAACGAATTCATCGACAGCTAAGTCTCGTAACTTTTCTTCGTACATCTTGAACGACATCATTGAAGTCGTCACGAGAGACAGCGATCACAGTTCACGCTTCACGACCAGCTCGAGTGGCTGAGCGAGGGCGTGCGGGGGGTAGAGCGCGGGGAGCGGCGGGGGCGCGGGCTGCGCGTGCGCCGGCGGCGGCCGCCGCTAGGGGAAACCCCTGAAAACAAAATCAGTCGCGTTAAGGGAGCCACGCCTAAAAGTACGTTTCTTAACTGATAATTGTTAATTCAATTTTGAATGTTAATATTTCAATTTCATGTATGCCCTAGATACTCTTTTTACATTTATGTTATCTTAATTTGTGTATTACAAATTTACTTACACTGAAACGTACCTTGGGGAGTAATGGTGCGGCTCTCCGAGCCAGGAGTCAGGGGACGGGGGGAAGTCAGGGTACCCCCCCGCAGCCGGCGATGAGGAGCTGCTCAAGTCGGACGCCCCACCAGCGCCCGCGCCCAAACCAGTGCCGCTCATTGCTTGGCCTGAAATCAAATGCACTGTTAGTACACTGAAATTAAATTGCTGATTTAATGTCGTTCGGACCTCGAAACAAAATATCGGTTTATTTTTTCCTTCTCACTTGAATCTTCAGGAAAGCGATGAAAACCGACAAGTCGCGAGCGACATTTACATTCTGGCTGTATTGTAGTGGTGTAGCGTCATAACAACTCGATTCCCATCGGGTTGCCTAATTTTTTTACCTACTTGAAATACCTACACTATGTCCAAGGTGTTGCATTCGAAGACATTTCCACCTAAAACACGCTTCTCTCACTCTCCGTGTTGCTTAACGAAAATATTTACGCCACGCCACTGATGTATATCTCTCAACTATTTAGAATATGGTCTTACAGGTTACAATTTGAATATCAAAAAATTAAAATACCTATGGTTAAAATGTCGATGCTCGAAATATCGACAGTTAAAAGTGACATCGAAAGATATAAGATATCGAAGTAAGTACAAATTATCGAAATAATTACAGAGTATCGAATATCCTATGTAACTATCACGTGACAGTATCGACGGAGCTCCTATTCCGCTTAGTTGACGCGATACTAACCTAACCTAACCTATGGAACATTATAGATATTTCGGTAAAATTATGAATTACCAAAAATATTTGGTTCGGTTAGGTTAGAACTGTGCCCACAAATAAAAATGCCTAGATTATGTAAAATAAATGTTATTAAGAGAAAGGAGCAATAAATAAAGCAGATTTATGTGTACGATATTTTAATTTTCAACATTCAAATATGTTGACATTTATAATTTAGATTATAATGGTTATCGACATTTTTACTCAATCAATATTTTAATCAATCAACATTTCAATCTTTGACATAGGTATAATAACTTTCGATATTGTGATACAATCGATATTTTAATTTTCGATATTCTGAACAGCGTCATTTTAACCGTAGTAATTTTCGATATTCAACCGGTATTTTAGACTTACAACCTTTTTCATACCGTAATCTCACAATAAACCAAACGCCGAGGCGCACCAGTTGCTGCAGGGCTACTACGAAACTCGAAGTTCGTATCGTGCGGTCCTTCTGACACTTATGCTATTTAATACGAGAGCGAGAGAGACGGTACGTCACGAACTTCGAGTTTCGAGTTTCGTAGTAGCCCTGCTGGTGATTTTAATTTTAAATTATTCTAGGACACAAGAGCCATGCTCTTATTCGTGAATTCGCTACTTATTGGTATGCAAATTGCCAATAATTAGAATTGCAACAAGATAAGCGTCAAATTAAGTGAATCTACATAAAGCCAAATAGTCGCGTGCAGTCAAAAAAGGACTGAATAATTTGAAATAATTTATTTCCACTAGATCTGTTAATCCATTCCATCCAATCCATTGATGGAACTATTTGTAGTCTTTATTACCATAACTTTGAATCAAAGTTAGTTTTATTTTGATTAAACTTCTTCGATTAGGTATTTATAAAACACCAAGTTTCACCGACTTAAAATTGTATAAATTCTGTTTTTTAAATGTTGCGAATAAAATTCGAACTAGTTTCATCCGGGCATCTGACTATAGAAGTAGTGAGAATAGACTGTTTCAAATCTCTCGAACCTTTTCAATTTTGTCAAAATGCTCTCGCATATACAATTAGCAGTAGAAGTTCATGAGCAGCCGTGTTGCTCAAAATAATCTAAATACTCTCTTATTACTTTGGCATTAAAGTCGTGTGTGAATCATTTTGAGCACCGTAACCGCTCATCCACTTCTGCTGCTCACTGTATTTTTACTAGTATTAATTTTGTGGGTTGTCATCAAACACTCACCGATATTAGTGTAAACTAGGTGATCAGGAGGGTAGTGATAATGGGGGTGGGGGGGTGAGTGGGCGCGCAGATAGGGCGGCGTGGCGGCGTAGCGCGCGCCGCCGGTTGCGCCCGCGCCGCCGCCGCCGACCGGAGAGCCCTCGTCGCCGCCCAGCGCTACTGTGCTGTAGCTGTCGTTACTCAGCTCTGAGGATATAGAAGATTATTACAGAGGTAAGTCGACGTTTCTGCTGTGGAATTATCATTTAAATTTATCTGTCGATAGTTTAAAAAAGTTTTTTTCTCCTAAAATCAATATTTACTTGATTTGAATAATAAGTATAAAGAACAGTAACAAACCTCAAACTATATATAAACTAAACTAAAATTAAAAAGTAAAAATGTCATCCAGATTTTCTATTACAGGCATTGACCCCAAAACATTGGTGCAGAGAGGTACCTAATGCTGAATATTTAAAAAGTATAGCTTTTAAGCTATACTTTTTAAATATCAATTCAGAGAAAGCTTAAAGCAAAAAAAGTAAGGTTGTGAAGGAACAGGTAAAATAATTAATCAAGCAAACAAACGGCTGTACTTGAATTGTCATTCAAACTAATCCGTACCAAGTTTGAAGTTAATCTTACCACTTGAAGTGGGTAAAATTCGACCTGCAAGATTTGATCTTAACAAACGAGCTAACATTGCAAGTCAAATACTTAAAAGCTTGTTAAAAATTGTACCATTTATCAACTTTCGAGCTTCTGGTTCCTACAAGAAACTTATACAGGGTGGAAAGTTGAGATGGGGTAGCAAGGGCAGCTACTAGATCCCTTGCTGCTACGCGAAAATGCTCTTAGGAGACGTTTACTAACTTTTTGAGTGATGACAATCGACATTCACAGACTTTTGATAAAATGTACAGTCACGAGAAAATCGATAGATTAAACTTTTTTTAATGCCAATCGGTCCCATTTCTATCAAGGATTAAAACACTCTTTGAGACCAACTAAGGTTAGAGTACTAGAACACCCACAAATCAACTTGCTCATGAAATTTTCGCATGTTGTTTTTATTTAGGAATATGAATCCTTTATGCTTAAAGAAAATTAAACTGTAGGTATGTAGACAACTAAAAACTGAACATTTTAACTAAAGTTAGCGTCGTAACCCAATATTGCTGCCCCATCTCAACTTTTCACCCTGTATTTATGTAGGTAGCAACAACACCAATTATTATGGTCAGAAGGGAAAGTTAGATAATATTTATGGTACACATTCTTTATTACAGTAACATTAACTGGTTTGGATCTATGTTAAAGAGGTATTTCAGAAAATATCAGCTGAAGAAATCTGTATCAATAATCGAAAAATAAACATAGTATAAATATGATTGGATATGTGTGCCGCTTGTTATTAAATTCAATTCGTTTTGATTGGTTGATTTAATAAAATAAGTGACGGTCGTTTAGTAATGCCACAACAATATTTAACTGGGATAAGAAAATGTTGGCGACCCAGTTACATACACGTGTAAACAAATCAATAAAACCGAAGCATTCGTCATAAAACACATTTGTGCATCCTGTAAATCGGTTAGTGTAAAATTAAAAAACATGCTGTATTTACCGTGGTGGCTAAAGGAATCCAAATCGATCTTGAGTTCGTCCTTGTCCAGCAACCGCTCGTGGCGCGGCGACCCGCTCCCTCCGCCCTTCATCGACCTGAAGTATTGCGACCATCTCGTCCTCCCGGCGTCTTTCTTTAGCCTCTTTTCTTTCGCTCGTCTAAAAAAAAACATTTCTATTAAGAAGGTGTAGGTAAGTGGCTATAAGTACTTAAGCTATTGAAGACGTTATATGTATACATGTATATAATCTAATCTATCTATCTAATACCTTTAAACGAGCAATTCTTGTATAAATGTATATACTAGCTTTTGCCCGCGGCTTCGCCCGCGTGGTATTCGGTTATCGCGCGCTGTTCCCTCGGGAACTGTGCATTTTTCCGGGATAAAAAGTAGCCTATGTCACTCTTGGGCTCATAAAATATCCCTATGCCAAAAATCATGTCGATCCGTCGCTCCGTTACGGCGTCAAAGAGGGACACACAAACACAAACACACTTTCGCATTTATAATATTAGTATGGATATTTTGAGGATCTCGGAAATAGCTCCAACGATTTCGATGAAATTTAGTATGCAGGGGTTTTCGAGAATGAAAAATCGATATAGCTTGGTCTTATCTCTGGGAGAACGCTTTTTACCGAATTTTAGCCCAAGAAAAGCTCGGTCGCCCAGGTACTGTATATAAAGTCCGATATGTTTCAAACCATTACATATGTATAGATATAACGTAACCTGCCTTTTGGTCAAGCAATGATCGCGCGATCGCGACGAAAACAAAACTGGAAATCCGTGTTTTATTGTTATTGTTTAATCAAACAACGATACATGCCGGCAATGATTCTGGACAAATGAGCAGGACCAACCCTTGCCAACTCAGTTAATTACGGGCTGGCGTTTAGCCGTAATCAATGAAATTAGTATTCTATATAGGGTTCCGTACCCAAAAGGTAAAAACGGAATCCTCCGTGTGTTGTCTGTCACCAAGCTGTATCTCATGAACCGGTAATAGCCAGACAGTTGAAATTTTCACAGATGATGTATTATTTCCCTTATTACCGCTGCTATAAGAACAAATGCTAAAAATCAGAATAAAAAATATTTACGGGGGGCTATCATACAACAAACGTAATTTTTTTGCCGCCGAAAGATGGCCAAAGACTACAGTATATATAGGTATTAACATTTAGTGTTTATTTCATTGGAATCGGTTTACAAATAAGAAAGATATATCAATTTAAATAATTTTGTCGAACAGTTTTCAAAGAATCGTTGTTGATTTCGCGAAAACTTCGGTTATCTAGTTTTGATTGATTATAGTCTGTAAAATGATTTCAGGAATATTAAATTCGATTCTTGGATATTTCGTAGAAATTATTTAGCAGCGTAAGTGAGCTAACAACAATATCGTCTACCATGATAAATAGGGTTTATCTTAAGATGGACAGATCATAATATGAGTTATGTAGTTACAACACGGAGACGCGGCGCCTATCCTGGTGTCAGAATTTGATATTTTAGAATTTGATTGATTTCAGGGTATACATACTTAATAAAAAACAAAATAAATAAATTAATAATAACTGTGACTGGCCGATATCTGTCAGTACTGTACGTTGAAAATATTTCCGATAAATATTCATAAGCGCAATAGAACCCAAAACACTAAGTTCTCTGTTTGTCAGTTAGTTTATTTGCGCGTTTGCTCGCGCTAATCCCTGGAATGGCTTAGCCGACGTGGACGTGGTTTTCATTGATTTCATTGAGGTATAGGTAGTTTTCTTAAATTAACGAATCGGTTCATAAGAAAAAAAGATACGTCAACCAATTTTCAAATTTCAAAGAACTCTTTTGAACAGCTAGTTGTAACTATTATCATCATCATCGCGTAACAAGAGGAGCGGAGTGAAATTTTATAACCAACTTAATTTATTAACTCTACATATTTCCGCTCCGCCTTATTGAAAGCACAGCCTGGAGTGCTTTATCTGTAATACATAATTATTATTCACTTTAATTCAATATTTTTTTTAATATGAAGTTAATATTTAAATGTTTGGCAATATCCAGTACCTAGTATCTATTTAATACTGTATTATATACTTGATATACTTTTTTTGCTAGAAAAAAATTAAGAAAATTCCTTTTATTATCCCCACTGCTACTACACATGTAGCTACTCTGACTGCATGCAAATTTACTTTGACCTTACAATACAATGCGCTGACCTAGCATACTGTGTGATGTAGAGGTATATTTGTACGAAGTTGCATTTTGTGCTAGCTATGTCATTCATGTATAGAGCATGGGATGGTAAAGCATGTTCATCCATCCGTGACGATGGACGCGCCCTGCCCTCGGCCTCGCCTTAACATTGCTTATCACAAGTCATCAATCATTTCAAACACTGATCACTTGTTAGTCTATTCCATGGACCGGCTATTATAAAAAAAAGATCCCAAGAACAACACCTGGAATTTTTGCATACAATGGCATGGCTTATTAAAGCTATTATCGACAATTAAGATAGATCACCGCAAAAATTTTGACTTCGATTTCTCAGTCGAGATATTCCAGATATTAATTAAATTGATTGGATCATTAACTTTAATTTCAGTATAATCACTATTCGTGTTGTTAAGATCTCACTTTTTTATTATTCTGGTTCTTCGTGATCGGTATTAGCGGTAACACTCGGCTAGCAATGCTTTGAGTGCTCAGTTTATGTAAAGTGGGTATTTTAGGGGTTCGGGATTCCGATAATCCAGCGCGCCGGCCCCGGCGGACTGGGCGGAGGCACTTTAATTAATCAGGCTCTTTGTTGAAAGCTGCACCCCGTCGCGCTATAAAACACGCAAAATACAAGTACGCAGTGCACAGCCGGCCGCTATTTATTTATATTAGCTGTTTGTTTATTTGATTTTTATTAGGATAAAAAAATATATAGTTCTGCTCTGCCTATTGTTACTCAAACTGTTCATAACACAGAAGCTCAAGAATCTGAACAATAAGCGATATCCCAACGAGCTGAAATTATTGCCTTATATTAACATAACATAACACACTCGGAATCAAAATCGTTTTCCCCACTTCTTTCTGTCGCACGGTATAGAGTGAAAGTAGAAAGAGACGGTAAGTGCAATTGCGAGCACCTGTGTTAGACAATACGACCTCCGGCCTATATAATAATATAATATTTATTCTTCGCTCAGCACAAAATCTTGCTCACGAAAAACTCAAGTGTCAAATAGGCTGGACTCCTCTGTCTTTTAAAACAGACGGTTGTTCTGGATGTTTCCAGTTGAACAAACTGATTCATGTACCAGAGTGAAACGAAATCTCATTATGATTTCCTTGACAAAAGTATGGGATATTGGGATGTCAGCATGACATTATAAGTACAAAGATTCCACCTTGAAATATGATTCAGCAAGGATTCAGCTTGTTTGACTGTACCTACATCAAGAACATTTTTTAAACAAAGAAGACCTAGAAATGAAATCAAGAAAGAAAGAAATAAAAGCAGGTAAGACGAAATGCCTCTTTTGCCAGTTCACACCAAAACACAATACATTTATTTGCCGTGTTGTGTCGTGACGCATCAGAACGGTATCGGTTTCATATACATTTTATATGGTTGCGTTCACATTCATCTGATGCAGTGTGTTGTGACGGCCTGTGTTGTATCGCATCAAACTATGGATAGTAAGAGAGACAGAGAGCATCACAACACAAAACAACAGATAAATAAGAATGCCGCTTATCAGAGACGGCACTATATCAGTCCCCAAGAGGCAAATTTGAAATCGAGGGTTGGCGAAAAGTGGGAATTTTAATTCGTAATTTGAAAACTGGTAAAAATGAAGAGAACGCAAGTACAGAGATAAGGCTTTTAAACGTGTAAATAAAGTTTTATAATTAAAATTCCACGGTCTAGGATCTAAAATCCAGCTCACTGTGCTCATAAAACTTTTACGTCTCGTTAAGTCACTGACCATTTCAAAATCATTTGTGTTAACTCGCTTGCCTGGTTTAACTGTGCAGATATGGAAAATTGATTACGGAATTTACGGACATGCAAACGCCATGGTTTATTAATTTATTACGGTTGAATTGCAGATTTTTTCGGTCCGCGACGCGTATCAAATCCGCCGTCAAGCCTTAACTAAAACAAAAGCATATCGTATTTCCACTTTAAGTATGTTCGAGATCCCACGTAAAAGCACGAACCTATTATAGTGTACTTTTTGTTAAACCAGTTAAATGTAATGCTATGCTTACGTAATAATTCTTCCACATGCAAGTTACAACTACTACAAATCGACGATCCGTATAAAAAAAAACATACATAGACTGCTAAAATCATTACTCTTCCTTTGGCTTTGCCGTAATCGAGTAATAAGTTCCATATCAGTTCAAGAACGGCTTTACTAATAAGTTTCTTTAAATGACTTCAAGAAATTGCAGGTGGATCTTGTGCAAGGTCCGCCCGGATTGCTACCACCATCTTGCTCGCTAATCCTGCCGTGAAGCAGCAGTGCTTCACACATATTTAAGTCGGTTTTTGTTTATTTTTAGCTGTCTTCTTTCCTACTATCCGACCTTTTTTCCTTGAAATATAGCAGAAAACTGCTAGAAACAAGATAACAAGAACATAAAAATAGCCGAAGGTTATTGTAAAACAGAACTCTACTTGGATAGAGAAGCGCTTCAAAAGGCTTTCAGAATTGAGGTCTAAAACACTTGGATAAGACGAGGATATAATAAGACGGTGAATGCGCTTGCAAACGTCAACGCGTTAGCCAATACAAAATATGGGCTTGGTAGACATTCAAATAGGATTCTCACCTGTTCTGAAACCAAACTTGCACGACGCGCATATCCAGTCCAGTATCCTGAGCCAACTGTTCTCGGACATGACGGGCAGGTTTGGGGCTACTGCTGTATGCACTCTTGAGGGTCTCCAACTGTTTGGCTGTTATCGTCGTCCGCGGCCGCTTGCTCGCCGCGTCACCGTCTATAGATCCTTCACCACCTAAAACAGTTAACCATTTAATAAAGATGATAAGTATCTACATTGCACAGAATTAGTTCAATGAATTTTTTTCTTGAGAAAATGTAACGATTTATTATTATTATTAAATATTCTGTCAAAAAGAAACAGCCTACACCAAATCCACGACTTTACTTGTAGAACAATAAATAAAAGAACAGTTTTTTACTGTTTCATTGCCGTCGATATTATATTCCAACTTGTATTTTTGAGAGCGTTAATTTACGTAATTACTTCCGTGTCTAAAATTTTTTTTTTTTACTCTATTTAAATCCAATTAAATGTTTAAAATGCTATCTAACAACTACTTAAAGATTTAGGTAGGTAGTCCTATTGTTATAAGATTTTGTTGTTAAACCTCGATTAAAAATAACAGCTCGATACATTTTGACACTACTAAAACAAATCTTATCATTCAATCAAATTTTGCTTTCTTCCAACAAGTGGCCAAATCTATAATAATTTTAATTTCAAAAACAATAAAAGCTGGTACTTACTAACCTTTGGCTCTTGCCGCTTCATAATCCGGCTTGCAGACTAGCTTGCCGTCTTCCATGAGGTAAAACTCGTCGCCAGTATTAAGCGTTCGTGCGCACGCGGCGCAAGCGAAGCACCGCATGTGGTAGACGTGCGCCTGCGCTCTCCGGACCACTTGCGTAGGGGGGATGCCTTGCCCGCAGCCCGCGCACTTGGTGCCAAACCGCCTAGGACAACAGCCGGAAAAACAACAACATTATCAAAATGAAAGATGTTATGTTCAGGGTTTCGGTAGTTTGCGAAGCGTATAAACAATCTTGGACTGGATTATGTTGAACAATGCGATGTAGGTAAGCAAAATTGTTAGCCCGGTTATACGCGCCTAGTCGGCAAAAGTACTTTTAAATATTATTATTACTTTTAAATTATTTATTTCAGACAGAGTTCTGCCCGGGAAATGAATTCCAGTGCTTAGCCACTGAATTAGCTGACATTCCTACCGAATTTTATTAAATTGTTTTTTATTCACAAATGTAAATTAAAAAGGTAATAAAATGATTCTTCGATACCATGTTCGCAAACAAAACAGAATAAATCAGTAAAATTTGCTCTAACAACAGATTACAATGACTGTTTCCTTATTCCTTAGGTTATCAATATACTCGTATTACTATATAATGGAATATGTGGCGTTAAAAGGGTCACTCCAACTAAAATTATTTTTAAGGTAGTTACATAGAATCTACCCCAGATGTGAAAAGTGCAGATGAGGCCAAAAGAATCCCATAATAAATATATTTAAGCTACCTCCGTGGCTACCTTGTATTCAAATATATCTAATCTCATCTGGGCCTATAGGTATAACGTCCAACTACAGGACACATATATGCCTCTCAGAATGAGATAGTTTGGCCGTAGTTCCCATCGCATTAAAATTTCCATTATCATAAAAACTTACTTAAAGAAGTCGTCAGTGCAATAGAGCTGGTTGTTTCTCGCGAAACATTTCCCGGAGAGCATGGCGCGGCATTCGACGCAACGCAGGCAGCCGGCGTGCCACGTGCGGTCCGATACCTTGAGCACGTACCGGTCCACTATCATCTCGTGGCAGCCTCCGCATTTGGGGATGCTGGCTGAAACAACAAAACCTCTATAAAATGTTTAAGCCAAAAAACTATATACTGAAATGGGAGCACATAGGAAAGAACAGGGAATTATAATGACTGGAGATAAAATTGAGGTGCTTGACGATATGTCATGCAGACTCTCACAAAGTATAGTAATGTGATTTTATTTGCCAGGTTTAGTTAGGTATTCTGGGATCGGTATTTTTTATTATTTTAAGAACGCTTATCATACGCGCTAAGTTCTACAACTACTTGAATGTTTCTAGAAGCGCTACGTACTTTCGGAACGTAGAACAGATCAACATTAAATATTTGCAATTGCATGTATGGATTGTACGCAAGTTTTTGCTTCATATTCATTGATATGGATTAATGGTTATTATCAATTAAGTTTGCTTTTCAAAAAATCACTAGTTCATGTGTCTTAAAAAATAGTCAATGGCAAAAAGGAGAGCCTCTTGATTCATATTTAAAAAGAAACAGTGGTCCACAACTATACGAGTCTATCGAGTTATCGAGTTTCGTTTCTTTACGCTCAGGCACTTAGTTAATAATCTTAATTTAAAATGATAATTATACGTTAAAGTGTTGCATTATTGATCAGTGGTAGCAAGTTGACTCTTACATTACCCTCCAAGTCTTACATAATTGTGTTTACGCAGAAACTGTAATCAATTTATAAATCATAGGCTTAATTAATAGACGATAGGTACTACATAGTAATGTTTACAACAGAGACAATCGAATTGTTGATGTAAATATCGTGCGTTGATAACATTTCTGTTCATAACTGTGATAAAGTTTGAAGATATGAATACGTACACTCTTAAATTACTGAGAAATGAGATAGGCGCGGTGGCCCAGATTGACACTGTAACTAGGTCGAATCGACACAGTAAACTGTGTTTTTGCTTGTAAAACGCAAATGTTATGGTACTTCTAATGCTTTTTGTAAAGTGCTATGGTCCCACTGATCGACATAGGACAGTCCAGATGACGAAAGGGCAAGAATTCATCACTTGTTATCTACTCACGTATCTGATAATGTTTCCGGTGGCAAAGGGGCTGCTTACTGTTTGGTATTTGCTACATCAAGAGCAATATATTTTTATAGCTATTTAAAATTTTCTTGTCGAATATCGCACTCGGATAATAAAATCATGTTCACTTTTTCGCCATCTTCAAAAACGAAAGGAGGTCCACAATTCCCTGTACCTATTACTTATTTAAGTTTTGTGTATTTTTCCCGTAAACAAATGTGATATCTTAATATTTTTCAATCAGCTGGCTATGCGAGATTGTCAATATAAATAATTTCCACGGAAATCAATATTCTCTTGAAAAAAAAACTTTAACAACTACCTACCTAATTAGGTGGACATGTCGTAGCAAGTAAACACTTACTAAAAACAACTAATATTTTGGTTGTAGCTGAATATTAGTTGTTTTTTTATATACTTAAAGCTTCATGTACAGTTGTATCAATGAATTATTAGAGCACCTACTTAATAATTTTGATTATAGGTACTTGCGACAAATGTTACAAAACTATGAAAGTACTCTTTGTGCATATTGAAATTGTAGTTAAGTAATAAGAATTCATATTTTCCTTTACTGATACACTGAACTATATAGGTAATTAATGAGATCGCATAGGATTATCTTCAAAATCTTACACAGTAAGTAACCGAAGATTTATCTCCGTAATTGTTGTTTTTAATGAACTCGGTGTTTTTACTTGATTTGTTTTTTTTTTTGTTATAGTTATCACGTAAATAGTAAAAAAATATACAACACCTTTAAATAACAGGTGTAGGCACGTTATTATTTAAAAAAAATATTTTTTAACGAAATTAAAATCGTCCCGTGATTTTCATTGTTTGACTCCTTGGTTTTCAAAAAGTTTAACGATTTGTTTCATTGTTTACTATTCTTTACTATCCTGACGTAGGTACATTCCTACTTATGTCTTCCTACCTAACATATCATTACCAGGCTCGACAAAAATAAAATTATTTGTATTTTAGTACTTAATGCAAAGTGAACTTGTTAAGGAATGAATGAAGTATTATCCATTCTACAATAATTATTATATTTTTTGTGATATTTATACACTTATTTTGAAATTTTGTGCAATTAAATTTATCCTAGGTGTAGCGTAGTTGTAACAAAAAAGTAATTTTAGCCTAACGGCTTGACCTTATGACCTCTCAAGCAAAAGGTCGTGGCTTTGAGCCTGGGCTCGCACCTTAGTTTTTCGGTATTTATATGCGTAATTTTTATTTGAAATTTACGATTAGCTTTTCATTAAAGAAAAACATCGTGACAAAAGCAGCACACACCTGTTAGGCAGGCAATGGTGTGTGTAAAGTTCCTAATCGCAACAAATAATGTTGGAACTTAGCTTTTGTGATTCTTGGTGTATTCAGTTTCTACCTACCCTAATTATTGTTTTCATTTTAGTATCGCGGCCGCCGCATGTTTTGCGCTTGCAATTGTAATATTAAAAGTTATGTATAAGTACCCGTATTTTCTCAAGTAAGTGAATTGTAAAATTCTTTTTGAGTTTGAGAATAAATTATCTTTAAATCTATAATCGGCACAGGGCCCGCGTGAGAACTGCAGCTTAATCCTAAGCATTTGAGGGGAAGCCTGCCCAGTAGATGGGAGAGAGATTGTTTAACAAATGAGAAATAGATTTAATCAACAAGTCTTTACATTAGATATTTTAACTTAAAATTTCCTTGTTATCGAATTTCGAGGGACCCTCACTGTAATTTAAGGCGGTGAAATAGAAGAAGCGGGCAAAGTTGCATATATACTACATCTTTTTACCCGACCCTGATACCCAATACCTAAGTATTACCCGAGTTACGTATTTAACACTTTTAAAGGTCTGGACCTGAATAGTATAGATAGAGCAGAACACCTTGGTACATAGCACTCGGGTATAAAAAACGACCTTCCTTCGAGTCCACGAATCCAATTGCCCATAATTACCTTATTTCATAGATTCATTTTATATTATTAAATAAATACCTAGTCAAAGATAACCTAACTACACCTAATATTTAGTAGTTTTTGTAATACAAACACACCACATTTTAAACACTGTTAAACTTCGGATAACATGTGGAACACTTGTTTTTAATTTGCAAACGGGCGCTTCTGGGCACTATTCGTTGGAAAATATGACCGTTTCGCTCATTATATTGCTCCCTAATCAAAATCCGATTGAGATCAACTCAAAGATTGACACTTGGTACGGCGCGTAAAGTAAACAAAACACGAGCGCGGCGCCGGCGCCGTTGGTACGTACACAGGAACACTTCGGGCAGGTGCTCGAGCTGGATCGGTGGCACGCGCATGTCTTCGATCTCGGCCTCCTCCGCGCCAGGGTACATCATGGTCCCCAGCATGCTCACGGCCGTCCCGACTCACCGCGATCGGTACACTGAGGGTCCACAACCCCAACCCTCTTATCGCTGCTGGCACGCGATTGGCCGCTGCGTTTTCCACGATAACAAGCACCACGCCCATCGCCCAATCCAGACGCGGGCCCACCCATCGATCGATTGCAAGAATTTTCGCGCATTTCCATACGAGATATTAAACGCTTGCATCGCTTTAGTGCTTCGCAGACAGGTGTTCGCCGCAATGCTGCAATTATTTATATATTGCATTTATCAGCGTAGGAACATAGAGACCCTCAAAACTGTTTTATTTAAATAAGCAGCGGGGTGAAATTTTTTAATAACTATTAAAACCTACAAAATGTACGGCTCTCGAGCTTTTAATTTTTCATTTTAGTTCAGAATTTTTGGCAACAATAATATTTTAGTAACTTAATTCGATAACGATTTTTCTATTCGAAATTTTTGCGTCTTTGCAAGTTACAAGTGAAAAATATACCTGTATATAAATTGAAAGTTGATCTTTAAAGACCTCAAAACAAAAAAACGGAACCCTTATACCTAGGATCACTTTGTTACCCGTCTGTTTGTATATCCGTTTGTGAATACCGTTTATCTCTGTAACGCGTGGAAGTATCAAGCTGAATTTAATATCAAATAGGTACTCACGTCTGCTACTCTTCGAACAAGTAAAAAATCAAACTCCTAAGACAACGTCGGTAATCAAAAGATACAATTACTTAAAAGGCGTTTTCATACAATTGCCGTGACCAAAAAATCTATAGGGTACTTCCGGTTGTCCTATAACTTAAAACTTTGGTTTAAAGCTAAAAACCAATAAGACAAGTCTAAAAAAACCCTTAACCATCTAACGTAACCATCTAAATTGACCCCACAATGTGTACATTTTGTAATGGAGAGCGGCTCTGCTGACACTGGACTGGATGTTCACAAATAGGCATAAATTTTTACACAACCCTCGGTTCGCAAGTTTCGTTCGCACATCTAACCAACTTGAAATTTGGTGTGTGTATAAATACGATGAGCGTTGTGTTTAAAATTTGTATCTACTATGGCCTTTACGTAATTTGTTCTCAAGACAATAATTTATTAATATCCAGACTATTTAAAGTCGATTCCATTTCGTAGCGGATTCGTAGCACTTCGTAGCTTTTGGTCTTTGTTAAATCCTCTCATTAACCGCCTTTGAATTCATTTCATTACCTTACATGATATAAAATTTACGGTAATGTTCTATCATATTATGTACCTAGGTACTTAGTAAGGATAAATGTTTTTCTGTTCCAAAATGTGGCAGAATGAGTAGAAAAATCTACTTTTGCCACCACATTATCCGGTCCGGTGTTATTTCAAACCAATCCCTTGGGTAGTATAGGTAGTAGCGAGCTCTTTTTCGCAACTCAACGACTTAGTGCGCCTATTTTTCGTGATTGGATGTAGGCACTATTCATTCATGTGATGCCAGATGTCCAGCCCCTCACATAAGTGATCAAATCGCCTCACCAACTTCTTGTTCAGCCTCGTCGTCGTTGATTTCTCTCTGACATCTCCAAGTAGCTATATAAGTCCGCTTTTGTGGATACATGCTACAGACGTATCCCTTTTTAGCGTTCCGTAGCCAAAACGGCAAAAACGGAACCCTTACAGTTTCGCCATGTCTATCTGTACGTCCGCGGCTTTGCTCAGGGACTATCAATGCTAGAAAGCTATAATTTTGCACGAATATATATGTAAACTATGCCGACAAAATTCTACAATAAAAAATTCAAAAAAAATTTTTTTAAGTACCTCCCATAGACGTAAAGTGGGGGTGTTTCTTTTTTCTCATCCATCCTTATGTGTGGGGTATCGTTGGATAGGTCTTTTAAAATATTAGGGGGTTGTTAAAACAATTTTTCGATTCAGTTATTTTTTCAAAATATTCAACTTTGAAGTGCAAATTTTCATTAAAATGGAGCGTCCGGCCCTCTAAAATCTAAATCGGAGGTGGAAAAAATTTGAAAAAATTCAGGAGTTAAGTAAGTATATCAAACTTACAAGGAAAACTATAACGGTTAAGTTTTCTTCAGAATTATTAGTGGTTTAAGAGTAAATAGCAGCCTAAGGTATAAAATATACCTACCTAAACTTGAAATATTCCATACAAAATAATATAAAATCCTTAGAAAAAAATATCTAAGTTTTTCGTAATAGCTACGGGATCCTATTTCGGGCTAGTCCGAAACGCTCTTGGCCGGTTTTTAGTTACAAGTTTTTTCCGTAACGTCGGTTATGACTACCTATGTTTCAATCTATTTATTTTTACACCTAGAACACGCTGTGCACTATCGCTTTTTGGCAAACCTTAGGCTTAGACTTTTTCTTTATCATATATGCGTATCGTATTAGGTTAAGATAGGATATATCTTATATTTATTATATGCAGGTTCCCCTTCAATAAGCTCTTTCATAGACCGCAGCTCTCCCTGACGTCATTGACTCGTCTTTCTTATCTTGCAATGTTATAATAACCAAAGACACCATACCATAAAAGGATACGTATACTCGTCAGTACTATATTGATGGTTTTGGATCAAGCGCGACACGCGAGCGAAGCGTCTCTGTTCGAGCTTGGGCAAAAATGATTTCGTTCGAAGCTGCTGGAGTTTCGTAGCCGCCCTGCTGTTCTCCTGTACAGCCTCTATAGGCTGAATGTCTCAATTGGTTATCGTGAAATTTTGTGAGCAGTTACGATATTTATGCCTGTTTTTTTTTCAGTTTTTGTCGTTTTTGTTCAAAATGGCAGAGCCATGGGGGTTGAAAAGGTTAAAAATATATTTCAACCACTTTGCTAGTTCTATAGCTAGCAGAGCCAATAGTAGACAAGCTTTGACTAAGACAGGTACATTTTTTTAATTACCTGTATAAATGTAACGTATTTTCGATTTAAATAAATTTAATCTCACATTTTTCTAAAAGGGACCGAATTATGAACTAGCAAAGCACTCGGCCATTCCATTTTTCTATTAATGTTTCTCTAGCCTAAATTATTACCGGTATCAGGCAATGAAAGTTTGCTTTTTTGGTCTGGATTTCAGCCATGCGGATATAGCTTAAGTATTTTTGTGGTTTGAACTTATCTTTATAATATTTGTTTGTTTTTTTTTCTGACTGACGCACTCAAAATATTTTTTTTCTCTTATTTAGGAATTAGAATTGAGAAATTTGCTGATTTGTCTAGGTACTTATTCTAGATAGATTATTTTTGTGAGCATAAGTGGTAACTTATAGCACTGCAGTTCTAAGGACAGCCACAATATTAGGACTGTTTTAATATTTTTTCGGAGTGACTTGAATCCGAAACAATATAGCTAAGCACCTAATAACTTAATGAGGGTTTTCACAGGGACGAAATATCGCTAGATGGCGTTAGTATAGTGAGTTACGTTTGACGTTTGCTCGTGATTGGTTAAATAACTAAAAGAGCCAATCGCAAACAAACATCAAATGTCAAACGGACCTTACAATACTGACACCATCTAGCGATATTTCGCCTCGGTGAAAACCCTCATTTCATTACGTAAAAAATAAGATTGCAAAAAGTCGAAAATATAAAGTTCAATTCAAGTTTCTACATCCCTTGAAAAGGCCAGTGGCCTTTAATCAAATTTTCATCTACTGCAAATTCAGTCCTAAAATCTCTTTATAGGAATACCACTACCATAACCTAACATTTTTTTGGATAGCAGTAATGATCATAAACAGATAGAAGATGCGATAATACGAATATTTAATACGTAGAAAGTAAAGGAGTCTGACTTTAAGCGAAGTGTACCTGCCTACGAGTATTACGCAAACTTCTAATAAACTTGTAAGTCCTAGCGTTCTTAATATAGCAAAGAAATGCGCTATCTACTCATATATTAACTAAACCTAACTAATCCTACCTATGCCGTTATTTAGGCTGACCACTTGTGCCTACCTATTCCGCAATTTCATTATTTTCAAGGAGGCCATTAGCTTATAAAAATCTATTAATCTCCACTAAAGCTTTACAAGGCAAGGTATCCCTGACTAATAATAGCCACTTTTTAATGCGGAAAACTGCAAAATTCCCGTTAAAGTTATTTAACTAGACCTTTTAATTACCTATTGTTTCTTCACTATGGACCCTAAAACGAATAAGAGCAGGAAAGGACCTTAAACAAAATGCGCACGACTATTAGATTTATGAAGTGGGAATTTTATGTTTAGCTCCTACAAAGTAACATAAAGCAATTATTGTAGTAAACATATTTGGCAAACCACACTTATTCCAAATAAGTAACGGTCCTTTCTACGCCAGATTTTATAATTTAATATCGAGTAATTAATAAGACTAAACCTAGATTTTACCCTACATATTCAGTCAGTATGAAATTTGATCGCTGTAATCGTTTGAAATATCACTTTTTTCTGCGGGGGTTGAAAACAACACAAATCACCCGACCGACCGGGTATCCTAGCTACAGCTATTCTATTATGCATATATTATACGTATAGTTATAGTTATTCTTTCATAGTTAGAACTATGAATGATAGTTTTTTAACCCTTTATAAATAATCGGTATTTTGTACAGCACGACCTTTAAAGCGAAATTCAAAACATTATATCCGACTTGAAGAGATGGACTCTTTCAGTTACTGTTCTAATACGCAATTTTAATCCACACAGCCCGAGGCCCAGAACACGTTTTGTTAAATATAGAACTTCAAATAATTTGTGATTTTTCTCTCCAAAAAAATGAGACAGTGGGCCTCATGAGGTGTGTACTTTGACGTGAGACTTGAGGTCTTTAAATACGTTCACTTCTTTCTCATACGGGATGAGCATGAGCCAGAGGTTAACGCAATAACGACCTCAAGTCTCGTAAGGCAGCCTATGTCCATCCACAGCTAGCCGGATATCTCCTTTAGAATCGAATCCCCCCCTTCCCCTCCCACTGCTCCTATAACCTCTCCTAATCTTCATCTCTACCGTTATTAAATCCTGAAAGCAGAAAAACTAACTTTTAGTATTTTGCATGTAAAAAAAGGTTAATAAAACAACAATTAGAGTAAAATAAGACACCTTGATAGGTTTTATTGAACAAAAATAAATCTTAATACCTATTTTTAAACACAATTATGCACTTTGGACGTTGTGCTTCGCGTTATAACAACGTTGTTTCTTTTAACATCAAAATCATTCTTTTTACACTACGTAAGTACAGTAAAAACTTGAAATAATCACAAGTATTTATTTATTCTGGTTTATATTACACAATTGGCTGTTAGTTTAAACATTTTACTTTTTAATATGTTTAAACATTCATCTGTTTCATGATTTGACAAAGTTATTTAAAAAATTTACTTTGGATACATAAAAATTGTATAATGTTATTAACACAAGGAATAGGTATAATAAGATTTTGACAACGTCACAAGTTTTCAAATGTCGAATAAAATATACATTTATATTAATTGTACAAACACGTATAGTTCATAACCGATACCATCACTAACCTTATAAAAAAGTTTAATAAAATTATTGGTTTCACTTTTTGGTCATTATAAATGTCGTACACATTCCTTAACCCTGCACTTTTTGCGATAAGAATAATTAAGCTTCTATGGGTACATATCCTTACCTAAGCATCTACGTAATATAAATATCATTACTACTAATTCTTTTAAGTAAAATACCTATATTGATCTAGCGTTCGTATGCCTACAATATGAATTGTCATATTATAGCAAACTGTTTCTACCCATAAATATTTTGCTACGTAGTAGGTCCAAGAATACAAAACGAAAAAAACATAAACCGCACTGAGTTCACTATTACCAATGTAATTCGAGTGCTGTGTTGTTTGCCTCCGTGAGTTGCAATTTTATTACAGTCTCAGATGCCTATAGCTTACTTTTACTTTTCAACAATATCAATACGACATCCACTGATATTTGCAAACATTTTTTTTATAAATACTGCACACATAAACAATGCTAATTCATATTTTGAATTGAAAGAGACTACTTCATTTTACATAATATACATAATATTTGCAATAATTTTCCGTTTAACATTGTATTTCTTAATACCTATTCTATAAAATCAAAGTCACGTTTAACCTAAGGAAATCTAAATATTGATCTTGTAATTTTTGGAATCACATCAATGAACATGCAACAAAACATTATAAGCAAACTATTGTCGGAACATTTTATCAGGAGTTAACGAAACTAACGGAAATCTTATCACGTTACAACTTGCAATCACTACAAAACAATACTATATATTTCTAATAATTGTGTGGACCACTGAATCACAATGATTTTAGAATTAAAAACAACGCAATAAAAACAGAGGCTTCGAAGTCACAATAGAATTTAAACAGAAATAAATGAAGATTTAAAAACAATCACGTTAAGCACAGTTATTTAAGTAAATTGGATATGTATCACTACCTAAACCTTTTGTCATTCACTTCTTACGTAAAAGCTAATAACTACAAAAATTTACAAAAAACACTAACGTTGTGTATTGGTCCACTCCATTGAACTTGAGCAAACCATAATAAGTATAACTGCTAGGCTGGCCTAGGCCCGGGTCAGGCGTAGCCGGGGCGTAGTGTTGCAAGAACAATAAATTATACAAGTGAGCGCGAGGGAATCGGTGCGTGTGCGACTTTACGAGACCATAAATCACTCCACTAGCGATACTTCTTCCACCCTACAGCCTAAACTTATCCGATGTCGGCGCTGCGAAGTTCTGATTACTTGTATGCGGGGCGAAACCAAGTCGTTGTTTTTATATTGACATCGTTATCGCTCGCTATCGCTACGTACGGCTCGTTAACAATGATAAAATGTGAAAAAACACGATTGAAAAGCCTATTTTTGGTTTGATCGAGCACATTGTTTTTCAGATACTAGGGAAATTTTATCTAAATAAAGGTATATCTAAAAAAGGGTTGTACTTAAACCCAAGGTGTCTGTACAGTACAATGATGAAATAAATAAATAAAATAAATAAGAAAGTAAATTTAAATAATGGTAGGTCAGAAATCTGTATAACTAATTAAGTATATTACTTAGCTCTATGACACACAAAAAGCTCATAAAAAAGTAAAAGTAACATATAGAAAAATATACACACCCTTTTAGCATGGTCTTAAACCCAAGACATCATGCAGACTCCCGTGCCAAATTATATTTTTTTAAATATTCCTATGTCAAACATGAGAATCGCAACGTAGTCGCATAATATTTTTCTAAATTGCAGGGAGTGGTCGCGTGCCGGCTCCCTAGGGTACCAGCGCGTGCGCGCTAATTGAGGGTTGCCAGCATTGCTGGAGCTTCGTGCGACGCGATCGGACGCGACAGCCGCACTTTTGGTCGGAAACAATTGGGAAGCACTACCCGTTAAGCCCCGCTGACAGCACAGCATAATCTTAGGAGCTGTGCACAAAAGAGTACACCACAGAACTGATAACAATAGGACTAGAAGTGTCATGCGACCTAAAAACCTGTGACATATATGTGTGTCTCGTTTTTGTGAAAGTGGAGGAGGACGAATTTTGCATGCCTCACACAAACGTCATCATCATCATCCCAGCCTATATACGTCCCACTGCTGGGCACAGGCCTCCTCTCAGAATGAGAGGGCTTGGGCCATAGTTCCCACGCGCGTAGTTCACACAAACGTAACTGTGAAAAAAAGACAAAGTCAAATACCTTTCCTCATTTAAACTTGAAAAATCACATATGAATGTTAAAAATCTGACTTCGGTTTGGAAAAGATTATTGAAGACGAATGTGGCAAGAAACTCAACAGGGTATCGATATTTTTGCACGCTTTTGTATTAGCTTCAGTTGTAACTACCTATATTTACATTAAAAAACGTATGAGATATATGCAAAAATATTACAAACTACAAATTAAAAACTAAAATTTTATATAATTGATATAGCTTAGGTATAATGTTTTATGACAAAATGTAGAGGTACTTACTCCACTAGCTGAAATCACTGACACGAGTCTGCGCATCGAAATACTTAATATTTATTGTATGGCCTAAGTTGGCCGAAATGAATGAATTTATTATTATTATTATTATTAATTATCAAATTGCAGAAATAAGAATTATTATAATTAGATTTTTATGAGTGAACGACTCATTATTGTTATCTACATGATAATTGATTATGGCTTGTGGTCAAGATTACGTGTTGTACCTTGGATATTCTTTGACCCTTTCGATGACAGAAAAGTCAACTTCTCAGCACTCTTAAGACATTAAGTAGTCTAATATCAGCGATTTTAGGGTTCAATACCTTAAAAGGTAAACTCTTAACCTTACCGTGTTGTCCATCTGTGCGAGGCACACATCTGTGTGTGGCTAACACCAAAAAGTCGTTTCTGGGACATTGCATACGCTTTTATAATAAAATTCCAAAAATATTACCAATAAAATGGATACAAAATTCAAGTCTATTGTCAAGAAGACATTAATATCTAAGGCGTAACATTAATGATTATATAGTACATTTGGAAATAATTCAGATCCGCATTGGCGATTCCTTACTACAAATAGCGAATCTACAGTGTTAAAAATTTAGTTGTGTTAAATACTTGTGATGTATAGATATCATTATTTAATAATATTGTAAATTTATTTAAAAAAAATAACCTCGTTGAGATTTTTTCCGGATTCTTCTCAACAGAGTTTTTTCCGAACAGGACGTAGAATTTTTTTTGACATTCATAAGTGCTTGTTAATGCCTAATTGAATAAAGATATTTTGACTTTGACTTCTGCATCAAACTTCAACTTTCACATCTTTCTCTTCAAGTGGGGTGCGTGCCAAAGTTCAAACCGGAACTTGTTTATTATTGAAAGCAAAACCTCGCTAATCTCTGTTAAAAACCCATTATCTTTATCACGTAAGGCTTATTATAATATCTGATGGAGTATCGGCACACACGGATGTTCAGAGGTGTTAGTCATATCAACACTCTCCTTATCAATGTTCGGTAGGCATAAACATTTTGTCATTTCGGCCTTTTTATGCCTCAGCAGTCTAGCCAGCGCCTCGAATGACTAGAAGGCGTATCCCTGGCCCGCATATTTAAACAATATAGCGTCGTCAATTACGTGGAATCAGATCATCGATAACACCGACTTAACCTCTTTATCAGGCACAAACAACGATAATATATCTTTTTCAATATGTATTTTATCTGATCAATGTGGTATTATATTTTTGAAAGGTGACGTCAGGTAACGAATTGCACAATCTTTTTGTTTTTCTTGTCACACTGTAGAATATTCATCGTCATCATCATTAGCCGGAAAACGTTCACTATTGAACAGAGTCCTCCTCCTTTGAACGCCACAATGACCAACAACTGACCACTTGCTTCCACCTAGTGTAAGGCCTGCTAAGCTTTTGGACTTCCGGTTCGTGGTTGCCACTCGAGGAACTTCCTTCCCCTACGGTAACCAATTATTCGAGCGCCAATTATTCGATTGCCACTTCTACTTGCGTATTTTTCGAGCTATGTCATTGACTTTAGTTCTTCTAACGCGCCAAGAAAATCTGAGCACAGCTCTATCGGATTCTTCGGTTTATTTCAGTATAAGAAATGGAGATGAATTTAATTTTCGTATTTATGTACTATTCTAAATGTAGCAACACCAAACAAACATGATATCGCATATAATTATCAACAAAAGCTGACTAATTGAGTTAAAATTAACTCAATATCGAAGAACAAACATTATGACATTTTAATTTATCTATTCGTTATCTTCTTCGCAGGGGACACATAATCCAGGAAAAAAAACATTTGATATACCTATTCTCAGGTCATTATTCAAGAATTCGACCGCGTCATTTTCCTCTTTCCATTTTTTACGAATTTTCTGTTGAATTTGATGTCGTTTTCGATTATTTGTCAAAGTGTCTGTATTTCTACTAGATAAGTAACTGAAAAACTGTATAGAATCTTGGTACATTTTTACAGAAAAATTGCCACCATAATGACTCTCTGTAACAATCATTAAAAACTGAACTAAATATACTCATTACCAGCTCACAGTCGCGTTTTAACCATTAAATCTGGCAGTCAAATCAAAATTAAAGTCTCGTGGATTCACAAAAATTGCATCGTGGTCTTCGTTTGCGTTGCATGACAAATACATGAGTGGTTTAGATTTTGGGATTTTACCTGAAACCCGTGAGAACATCTATTCCCGAAATATTATCTATTATACTTACCTTACATATGTCACAAACACAGTCCTTACTCGCTAAGGGCTACTTTCCATCCGTAGGCCAGATCTAGATCTAGCCAAATCGAAGATCTGGAATTTCGGAAAATTTCCACCGGAATAAACAAATTGTGGTGTCGCATTTCATGTTTCTAAAGTTACATGTGACTCTATCTTTAAACAAAGATAATCCCAGAACAGGCCTAGTTACCTAAGGTTAGGCCCTTTCAAAATTGATTATTTGTATCTCGTGCGCAAAAAACTTGCGCAAATGCCTAACAATTTTGCTCTATTTTTTACACAAATAACTATTGTCCACTACCAATATAATATTATATTCTGATATTATTTCATTTGAAGAAAAAAAACCTCATAAGGTAAGTATAATAGGTTCTGTAAGCATACCAAGTAATTTATGAATCATCATTTATAAATGCCATTACACGAAGAAGAAAAAAACTATTTATTTTGATCCATTTATTTTTGTCGATGACAATACATATTCTCCACACACCTCCTTCAGTGTCATTGTACGGGAGTGACGCTAAGAAGCTACGAGGGCAAAATATTATCGTAAAAGTACAAATGTAGGTAATAAGTTTGATTACGATTAAAACTCTACAAGGATCTTTTTGGTTTTTCCCTACAAGAATTGTACATTAATTTGGTAAATTGAAAACCTATAAAATTTTATTATAATGAAATATCAATGAATGAAATGTCGAAGCCAGAAAAATAAACTCAAAAACATTAGTCATTAAAAAATCAAATCGCATATTATTTTACAATTTAATTTAATAGCGGGGGACCGCTAAGGTTAACAGGAAACTAAAGTACATACATGTTGTATTTTTTTAAGTATTAACCTTAGCGATCCCCCGACACCGATGACGCTTAGATAAAAAAATATTACTAGGTCTTATACTAAATTAACTTAGGCTAATTTTGCGGAAAATCAGCATAGTCCCGAGGGATATGGATAAACGAATTCTTCGCAGATGAAGTCGCAGGCAACAGCTAGGTACTGCATAATTATTTTTTACTTTTTAGTTATCTTTTTTGGCGGCGTTTTTTTGTCGGCGTTTTTTTCGGGCGTTTTTTTTTATATCGGGGTCTTTTTCATTTTTATATTGTGAACGGAAACAAATTATTTAAACCCAGTTGTGAATATTAAGAAGTTTTTAATAATTTCTGGATAGTTAAATTAGTTTCTTTGTTACGAGAAGTAGACGATATTTTAACTATTTTCGACTCAGTTGCACGCATCATGATTACAAACAGATTCAACACGTACCCACACATTCTTCAGTCTACTCGTGTAATGATTGTGCGTTAAAAATGAAGATCAAAATTCTTACAAAGTAAATCTACTTTGTATTTTTATCTATGTTCCTACCACACTATACTACTGTATGTACTAAACGATATGCTCAGCTCAAGTAGCTACCAATTAATTATCTTGAATAGGTATTGCCCAAGATAGAAATATAATGAAAAAATATCAATGAGGTATGTTATATCTAATTCTGTCTAATTAAATTATTAGTCTTAATACTCTTGATAGCGAGAATAATAATTAGTTTTTTATCTAAAGATATTTTGCTTTTATCTTTTGTACCTATTAACTGATGTATAAAATCTATCAATAGAAAGAAATTAATCAGTGACTAACTACACAAGAAGAATTGCGAAACTTAAGTGGTAGTGGGCGGGGCACGTTGCTCGCAGGACTGTGTTGACCGATGGGGTCAGAAGGTTCTCGAATGTTGTCCGCGGACCGGGAGACGAGCTGTCGGTAGGCATCCAATAAGTTGGAGCAACGACCTGTTTAAGATCGCGGGATCGCGTTAAATGCGGAAAGCACAAGACCGGTCTGAGCGGAGACCCTTGGGGGAGGCCTATGTCCAACGGTGGATGTGTTTCGGCTGGCATGATGAACTACACAACGACAGACAACGAGTAGCCTAAACCACTGGAGTTAGAAGCTTGAAATTTAACAGATAAGCACAAAAAAGTGCGCAAAAAGGGTTTCTTTTGCAATTCCGTAGGATAGTTAGGGCATAATGAATGAGTACAGTTGATTAAAAATAAAAGTATTAATATTATTTACCTTAGTTATTAAGTATAACCACGAAATAAGGTGGAAAAGCACAACAATGTTTTGAAAATAGCAAAATTGTTTTTAGGGCATCCTTTGGCAACTTTTGACCGACTTGGTAGGTCCGGTCAAGGACTTTAATTCATGAGCTACCATGGAACTATTTCACAATAAAGGTCATAGTGACTTCGTATTAATTAACAAGGAAAATTGTAATGTCTTTACCATTGAAAAGGCTCCATGGTGGCTCATAAATTAAATTCCTTCAAAAGTAAAGTCATGCATACTGTTGTTTATTGCTAAAGGCCACGAAATCCTTTTACACTTATCATGCGTGTCAACAGCCACAAACAAAAAAGTTTCTATATATTTTTTAATAACTTTTATTTTACTTAATTTAAAACTAAAAATCAATCAAAATAAATCAACAAAGCTAATAATTTATAGTTATATAGCAAAGCATGAAACATAAAAGGTGACTAATAAATGAACAATTTTATTTCCACTATTTCTTTTCAAGTTCCTCTCAATCGAAGTGAAAAGCAGAATTCAAAACTCGAGCCGTACCGGCTCGTGCGGCTATATGAACGTCTCGGGTAAAATGACTCGTTTTATGCTCTTGTTGTACAATCTACTATTACTACACGTAACTTAAAAAAAATCCTTGGCCGGTTTTGGAATAAGATGGACTCCTCTCATTTCGTAGAAGACGACCAAGGGATTTGGTATGAGAGTGGGCGGCAGCGCTCTCTTTAACCAAACTGCGAACTCCGGACTCCAGCACTGCGGTGCGAATCGGTGAGAATCATCTCGAAGCTTCAGTACTTACTGATTCTCACTTGTCGACCACAACTTCTGTGTCAAGAGTGTATTGACTTAGAACATAGACTTTTAACTTGTGTTTGCCCCTTGAGTGTCTGGGAGAGATAATATGTAGAGCAAAAATTTGATGATTTTTTTTTTCTATGAGAACATATCTATTTCTATGACAGTTTTCACAGAGGCAAAATATCGCTAGGTGGCGTTAGTATCGTGAGGGACGTTTGACGTTTGCTTGGGATTGGCTCATTTAGTTATTTAACCAATCACGAGCAAACGTCCAACGGACCTCAAAATACTAAAGCCATCCAGCGATATTTCGGCTCTGTGAAAAACCCTCATTTTCGAAGATCTGCCGTTACTTTAAATTTAACATCCGGCATCCACCGGAACATTGAGTACTCAGATTATATTTAAATAGGTTTGCATTGATAGTGACTACAATTTGTCCCACATGCTCGAGAATATTGTACTCATTTATAGATAAATACGTCGCCACGTGCCGCAGGCGCCCCGTATCGAGTTCCTGGGAAACTGCGCTTATCGTTAGATACGATCGCTATCTCTGACAATCCTCAACGAAAACGTACGACAACGGATTAGCATTCAATTATCACTTGATAGCCAGCACAACGCACTATTTAAGACACTTTACAACCCAGTATACTCACTTTACCCAACTTTACTTTCATTTGGTTTAATATTACTTAACATTATTTGTACTTATGATGCGACTGTACCTAAATCGGAAATCAATACAAATATTATTTGGGCAAATCCATAAACTGGAACGAAACGCGCGTAAAATAGAACGCCAGAGCTACATTAGCATAAATAATTGACACGAGAGCACCGTTCGCGATCCCGCCCGCTGGAAAACGGCTCTATAATTCGATAATGTCTCTGTTATCTGATTAGGCAGAACCGAAAAATTATATCATCCGGTAATTAGATTAAATTGCAATTTAGAGATGCGCCACAGGCGGCACGCGCCGTGACAACTTTGGTGGTGCCCCGGCGGGCGCTATCTACCCTTTGTATCAAATGACATTGACTAAAATGTGTTTTTATGTTAGAGAAGTTTCAATTGAGTAAGTTGTAGTATTTATCAGTAGTTTTTTATATTTTTTTATCATATTTCTTTATTTTATCATATCTCTAAATGAAAAAGAGAAGTTCCAGGAAATTTTGACGCCCTTATTAGCGCTTATCACCAGACTTTGTTTTATTTGTACTAACTTCGAAATGTAATCTCTCGATTTATAAGGTAGCATTTAAAATTGAAAAGAAAAAATAAAGTCACAATTCGTGTCCGTTTCAAAGTTTGCCGCTTCTGTTAAAATAAAAATCAACTTCACTGAAAAAATAATAATTTGAGCGACTACAAAACTAAGGCCCACTAGTAGCTAAAAGTTAGGTGATGTCTTACAAAACCAATTTTTAAACATTAGGATTATTTTGGTTCCTAATTACTATATTTTGGCTAAGCATTAATACGGCAATACTATTATATATATATTCTGTGGCTTTAAGTAGCCAAACTAGTTCAGCTATCCTTCTTTTTCAGTGTTTAATTTACACAGAAAAGGAAAAAATCTGCAAATAATCTAAAATTTTATCACTTTCTCCCAACCTTGATAACTGAATAAAGACTACATAAACCATAAAATCTAAACTAATAAAACAAACTTGGCGGACGTCGTCGCCCCTTCTAACTGCGAGTCACCCCACTTATTAAAATTAATAAATGGGCCCTCGTCTGTATTAATGATCGCACTGTGTCAATAACGATATAATATATTTAGCAAACAACGAAAACCAAACCTCGCGCGGTCAGGAAACCAGCCCAACCAACGAATTCCAGTCGATAACATGCAAAAGGCGCGTTTTTGGCTATCTAACAGAGACTTGATTTCTCCATAACAGGTAAGTATCAGTCTAACTGATTTTATGTATCACTAACACAACTCTTGTTTGACCAGTGTGTAAGTAAGTATGTTCGTGATGATATCGTATTAAAATAATACGTAGAATTTCTTGGAAAACTGACTTAGATAATTTTCTATTAAGACTGCCATCTTGTCCACTCCTATTGTTTATGTTTTCATAATAAAAATTTTTATAGTACGTAAGTACCATATTTTTTAACCAATTGCATATTTCATAGAAAATTATACTATAATTACTTACCTAGGGGTAAATATGTAAGTATGTATCTAAACTCTTTATTGTACAAAAGAAAAGAAACAAGATACAAAAATATTGCGTAAATCAAAAGAAATCCTAAAAAGAAATACACTGTATAGGTGACTATTAATTTTTTAGAAATATTTCAAGAATGACCTAAGCAATCTCTTAAAGATTATCCAAAACAACACTTCGACAAGCCATTCGTGAAGCACTTCGGCTCTTTGATCTCGGTATATTTGCGCGCGTTCAACCCCCCGCGAGGGTACCAACTGGGGAAATTTGTGTACAGTACAAACATCAACAATAACTGCGCTCCGACTATTTGTTTATCAATTTATTATAAGTGACTCTCCAAGCGAAAGATTTGCGGGTACTTTGCGGAGCATGATTGGAGATGCCTAACGTATCTTTAAACCATAGTAGCTTTATGGTTTAACCTATAGTTGCTCCAGGATAATTGCACTTGAATGAGGTGGTTAGGTTAGTTATGTAAGTTAAAATAAAATAGCACTTCTCGCCAATAAACGTTACAGTTTGGCGAGTAACACTAATGTAATGCATGTTTAATTATTTTGAGTTAAATAAATTAAAAAAAAAGTTCTGGCTCAACTCATTTTTTTTTAATTTCGTGCGAAATTACGTTGTAAGCTTCCCGTCAGCTTTTCTTTATAAGGAAGACATCGTGAACAAACCTGTTAATAACACCTCCGAACCGAAGAAAAAAATTTAGTAATCCGCACTAGACTCGCGTGGAAACGTCAGAACAACCCTGATCACTTTGAGAGAAGATCTTTCCTAGCAGTGGGCTGAAAATTGACTAGAAACGACCAAACTTTCATTCACATCCGATAAAGAAATACGTGGTATGCGGTATGAGTGGGAATCAAGTTAACAATAGCGAACGACATTGTTTTATTTTAACAGACGCGTTTTTGTTGGTTAATGAGGTACATTAAGAAGAAAGCAACCTGCTTGAGCTGAGCAACATAAGGGTGGATGCTGATTGTACAAAAAAAATCAACGGTAATATTCTTAACTTGCTATGAGGTTGGGAGGCTGTGGACAGGATTATAAGATTTGCATGCGTGGACGTAACTGAAACCTACAATTAAAATCTCTCACAAATTCTACTAAGTATTTAGGCCTAACGCGTAACTTAAATGTGTGTCTCTAGTAGTTAAAGGACTCGAGCTTTTTAGAAATTATAAGCATTTTATGTTGACTAGGTATTTAGGTAACATGAGCAAAAATCTTGTAGAATAACTTAAAGATAATTTGTCTTCTTATACGAACGTGACTAATCAACATATTTGAATATAGATTTATCGGTTGTTCGTAGATATAATATTACTATTACTTAGGTAAGATATTGTAATTTATTTATATTTAAAAAAAATATTTTTTTTATTATTTAAAAGCTCGAGGTATTGTTGGTCTTAATAACAAAAACACTACGCCAAGCGATATAAAATGTAATTTCTTAGATATTTCGAATAAGTGTTTAATCACAAAAAGGTTGTATTGAATACACACTGGTATTTTTTTTATTATAATTAATTACTTTATTAAAAATATAAAATAATACATACACTGGTATATAAAATAATGTTCAGGAATGTCAAGTTAAGCTCTGAAGCGATAGGGCCGCCTATTGTTTACCTTAGAAAACCTCCATGTATATACCTCTGTTTTTGTACTGCTTACTGTATTGGTGTGCAATAAAGAGCTATTGTATTGTATTGTACCAAAAATATAAAATTATATTAAAAAAGCACCATACAAATCACTTTCTAGGTTGCTTAACAATCAAGACAACTCTTTAGCGGCTCCGCAGGCCGTGGTCTCCAGTAGCTGAAATCGAATCGCACGCGCATGCCGGCCGCGCAACGGCGCGTTTAGTTATGCTGCCTTACTCGAAACTTGTCCATTACTTACTAAAACTCCTTGCAATAATTATACACCAGGAGACCCACTTGCTCGTTTGCCTTCCAGTCGAATAAAAAAAAAATACTGCATTAAATAAAATACCTGTAGAGCGTTTTACACGGTCGAGTCACAGACCAAATTAATCGAAATTCTCATCTGATGCTTAAAGTTTTTGTTTAATTAAGTAAACCTCATTACTTGTTAAAATTTGCGGTTTTCATATATTGACTTCATGATTTAATTTGAATAAAATAAGAAAACCACAATTTTTTTCAGTTTTTTCAACAAATTGGTCAATGCATTATATTGTCCGGCAGTACGGACAAATAATGTCCGGCATTAACTGAGCATGAAACACTAATTTGGAATTGTACGACAGAGTAGTAAGTAAGTATAGCATTTTTTTTCAATGCTTGACATTAATAATAATCAGGAACTTCATAGTTGTGCAATGTGTCAGGATTGACTTCTTAGCGGCCGGGCTATTAGTGCACTATATTTCCGTTTTTTCCTTTTAAGGTGCTTTAAAAACCGTAAGTCAGTCGAATTAACTAAATGAATTTCTACCCCTTTGACTAAAAACTTAAAATTTATATTTAACTCTAACGTCGCGAGATATTCACTTTATCATTGTTAGACATGCTCATGACCTAGGCGATGTGCCGTGTCCTCGGTTTGAAGCAAGTAACGCCATGATTAAAGTCAACTCCATGCCCTTGTACCCCTTGTTGGTCGCGTGCTAACACCTGCCTATTATTCTTGGGCCACTAAGGTTATTGTTACAGATATACGTGATAAATTCTAAGATAACCCTAGTTATGTGTAATGATAACATCCAGTCGTAACTATGTGCTAATTAACATACAAGAGACAGGATGATACTGATGGTATTTGACATGATTGACTTGACTTTAGGTACCTTACCTACAACATTCTTATAATCTGTTGTGATAAATATTTGAATGGAAAAAAAAAAGTTTTGTTTGACTCATAAAATAGCACAGTTTACAAAACATAAAGAAAAAGAAAAAAGCAACTATATAAACAATGCGGTACGTGGTATGTGATACGGGAACGCAATGCTCTATGTAATATTTGTTCGATTTCCAGGTTCATATTTTAAGCATTTTTAAAACATACCTAATATAATTTTAGATTAGCACTTGTTGCTTACTTTATTATTGTTAAATCTAAGAAATTTAACGAGAACAAGAATTTAAGATGCTTTAACCTTCGCGAACAAACTATGAGTCTTGAATTGAAGATAATGTATTATGAATCCAAAATGGCATGTGAAGTAGGTACCTATCCCTTTAATACCAAGATTCCTCTTTGGTCAAAGATGTTATTAGCATTTAAAAAATCATGTATAAAAAAAATATCTTTTCGATTCAGGTCTATCTAAGAATGGTTTAACTTTGCGTACAACCTTGATCAAAGCCTTATTAAGTTACTCGAGTGCCAGGATGTCATAAAAGGCTGAAGTATGAGTAAATCAGGATGGGTCAGCTGTGCTGTGAGAGGCGCGTGCGCGAAGCCCTAGCGCGGGGCTTCGCGTGACGTCAGCGCATCTGCCCGCCAGATGGCGCCTCGCCCTTAACCAAGATAATATCGCACACGCGAACCATTTCCAATCAAAACCAACGATGTGTTTTACGACTACTGAGTCCGTGAAGTCATCAATTTTGTTTTTGTTTATTCCAGGTACCATTATTCAGCTAAATACTGGCTTATCTATGTCTACAAGATTGGATGTTTTCATTATAGGACCCGTTTGTGAATTTAGTAATTATTTCTCTGTTTTTTTCGGTCGACATACTAAGTCGACCGAAAAAACAATACCTAAGTAACTATTAGGTAGATATCTTTGCTTTAGACTCCAGCACATTCGATTCAACTACTCTGCAGGGAACAACATTTTAAGCCGTTGTTTTTGCCTCAACAATCTTATACAAAGTTGTATGAAAATTGGCTTGTTATTTTTTATTTATTATTCATCTGTATACTACTTTAAGATAATTAGTAAGTAGGTATATCTGCTAGCTGCTGCACGTAGTGCTCTCTAAGCTTATACTTACACCTAAGTGTTTTGTTTTAACTTATAAACAAAGTAGTACAGTTCTGATGGGATTGGTCTAAAAATCGCGGAAGTACTTAACTACTATAATTTGTAATGAATAATGGAAAAACTTTTTACAAACGACCATTTTGTTACGTAATCCGTGTTTCAAATATGTTGACAGTTCAAAATTGTCGGTTATGTACAGCTCCTTAACAAACTTGAAGTGAGTTAATAGGTACAACATTATTCGATCTTTAAAACGTAATACATATAGGTATTAAAGGCTTGATAGTCGCTCTACTAGTACAAGATAAGTACTTACATACTAAAAGCCTAAATAAAACACATTTAAACGATATTCGATCACATTCGACGTCAATATAAAGTAGGTACGTAAAGTGCTAAAGTATCTGTTATCGCTTCCTTGTTTGCTTTTAATAACTCTTTATACTTACCTAAATTAATATTATACGTACCTATCGTCACTACCATTTTTAGCCGAGTTTGTGATATTAATTGAATTTCAGTATAATAATATTTATACAACAGCACAAAACATGTCAAGAATGATAACAAAATGAAGGGTAAATTACACTACAACTACGCTACAACATTACGGCTCAAATTGTATTTTGGATAAGTAAACTAAATCTCTCAGAGCTATTATTGCTACTTCCTTGCTCATATTCCAAATTCAATTCAAAATTTTTGAACTTTTTCAAAAATGGTAAGTATGTACTTGTCAAGGATGATTTCAGAAATTAAAGAGCCTTTTAATCCTTTGAATGAATTCTAAGTTGAGTAGCTAGCTAGAAACTGCAGTTAATAAATAAAAAAAATTGACTTTTACCTCATAATATATTGTGATATCTCAATAGTTGTCAAGTTAACCGGGAAGAATTCGTGCACCGATAGTTCCGTACTTTGTAGGTATATACGAATATCCAATGTTAGCTGAACCTATTCCCAAAGCAAAATATGCAATGTAAGTTGATTTATTACATGATAGGGATAAGAAATTAAGATTTTCAGACTTTCTTATTGGCTGTACCATGACAGCTACCTTTATACCGTTTTTATACCGAATAACAAATTTCTAGGATACTGTAAGTACCTATAGGTTTTGATTCCACTAGGACCCAGTTAACATTACCTAGCTACTATTTCAGTGGCCATCATACCAGAATGCCTTATAAGATAGACTTTAGTGGCTTTTATTGATTCTTTGGGCCCATTCAAAACTGATCACGACCAGTAGTAGTTTGATTAGTGGTGTACTGCCGTTTCGCCAAAATATTTTTCGCCAAATTTCACTTCCCAAAAAACTTATCGCAATAGTTTCATTTCCCAAACGAATCTTTGGCATATTTACATTTCGCATTTTATTCATTTGGTCAAATTATCATTTGGCATAATTTTAGTTTGTCAAATTTTATTACGACAAACGTTTATTAAGCAAACGTTTTATATTGGCAAATATTGTATTCCAAAAAAATGTTTGTTCAAAATGACATTTCGCACAAACCAACCACAAAAACCAACTGCTACCCGAAAAGTAGCTTATGTTAGAACTGCGTCTTCCACAGAAACGAACTGCAATCAGAAAAGTAGATGAGGTTAGACTGCGTCCTCCACAGAAAACGGACTGCTACCAGAAAAGTAGGTTAGATTATAGGTTAAAACTACGTCCCCCGCAAAAACGAACTGCTATCAAAAAAGTAGGTTAGGTTAGGTTAGAACTGCGCCCCTCCACAGAAACAAACTGTTCCCAGAAGAGTAGGTTATTATGTCATGCAATATTTTGGGAAGAGTACAATATGCCAAACGATACATTTGACCAAATATTACTTGGCAATATGAAACATGACTAAGTAATTATTTGCGAAACAATAATTTGCCAAATAAAAATTTACTAACTGTAAATTTGCGATAAGTTTTTTTGCCAAATGATTTTTTGCCAAATGATAATTTGGGTAAAGTTTTTTGGCCATACATTAGTAATCCTTGATTAGTAAAAATAACATATAATGCTTTTTGAGCGCGCAAGTACGTATACGTACCTTTAGTGGTGGGTAAACGCTCCCTATTGTTTTATTTCTAAGTGGTAATTATAACCCCATCGTGCAATAAATAGGTGATTACTCGTAGATGACTTGCGCCATATGTTAGGACATTCCATTGATGGGTTAATGTTACATAACACGGCAGTCATTAATTATACGATACAATGCAGATAATGTACTATCTATTCTATGATAATGTAAAGTCACTCTTATTTAATAACATTTAAGATCATTTTCTAGTGTTTTTGTTCAAATGTTTATTAGTAAGTAATGTAATATAAGACCACGTTTTCTTTAGATGAGATAAGAACTATGCAAATGAGATTTTATTGTGTTGCAGTGATGCAAAATAGTGAAGAGAAACATCCATCAATTGCAGGGTAAGGAATATTTAGTCAGAAAAATAATAACGTCATTAGTCGCGTGACTGTAATGAATATATTCATATATTTTTTCCAAACATAATGATGAGAGATTATGATAATCTAATATATAATTATATCTGTCTTTTTATATTCGCTGAAATTGTTTTAATTTTATACCACACTTAGTTTATTTAATTCATTTATTAATAAATCTCCAGCAGTACCTAGAGTCTAAATAAATAAATATCATGGCACAATTAACAACACTGACTTTAGTTAATTAACATGAATACCTTTATCCTGTTTGTTAAGAATTTACTTGGAAGCTAAAGGGAAATTTAAACAAAAAATTATGACGAAATATGGTTTGTGGTTATTGCAACATTGCTTTAGGACTAATTTTCCTGACGTATTTTATGCATTACTTAAATACGTCAACTTACTCTGTTTGAAAATAAAATTAAAATGTATCTACAAATAAAATAAATGTACAATTATGTAAGCATTCGTCCTACCCTCGTATGTAGTAGCGTAGCACCCTAAATAGCTTTAACAAACCCTTCAAACTCCAATTTGATCTGAGCAAATGATATAAAATCAGGTATGATTGGCATGTGGCATAATCAACGCAAATGGCGCTTCCCCAAAATCCGCAGTCAAGCTTGTGATACGCTTTCTGTCATAACACATGAGGGAAAGAACTTTTTCCAAGTAGTGCAAGGATTAGGGAAATTTGTTCTTCTTTTATTTTTATTTGGTTTCATCATCATCATCAGCCAGAAGAAATCCACTGGTAAACAAATGCCTCCCCCTTAGGTAGAACGCCACAATGAACGGCAACTCGCCGCACTTGCATCCAGCGGTTGCCAGCAATATTATTATATTATCTGGTTTATTAAACTTAATTGCACTATAGTATACTCGTAGGTGCAACATGTAGGTACAATATTGACGGAATTAGTGTCATCTAAAGGGCTACGGTACTGACACTGAATCTCTATTTTTTGACAGTTATAAATAATGCTCATAAAAATACAAAAATAAATTATAATTAATATTTGGAGTTTACAACACATAAATATGTTAAGTATAGTTATTACATTTTGACAACTTTTTCAATATCAAAATGTCTTTATACTTCCAATGTTGATATTTACTAGGTATGAGTATGAACAATTTTAATCAAAACAAGATGTACTACCAATTCATTAAAATTTCACATCGTAACTTTAAATAGTAACTACATATATCAAGTTATATAATTGTAAAGAAATTACAAAAATATTGTCGTTGGCTTTAACAGGGCATCGATCGGCCCCGCGACCCGCAACGTCCATTACTTAATTGGTAAAAGCCATGGAGTTGTTGCTTCGTACATTTTAGTGGATAGTCAGTCACTAGGTAACATCCATCATAGCATTAATATAATGAGGACGAAGATAAATTAATACAGTTTAAACATACCTTTGCCATTTTTCACAAGACCTTTGGGACAGAAAGATGTATAAGTTAAGTACAAGGAAAACCATCAATCAACCTAATATCTAGAGGTAGTAACACCAGATAGACCTGTAGCTAACCTGTAGGGACCCGGCGCTCGAAACAATAAGTACACCTTAAATGCATGTTTGTAAATGGGCACGTATTTGAATATCGAAAATTGAAATATCGATAGTTAAAACAGCGACGGTCAAAATATCGAACCTAACCTAACCTACTTTCGATATTTTGACCATCGACTTTTTAAGATTAGATAGATAAATATTCGATATTCAGATACGTCCCCTTGTAAAAATCTAAAACACACTAGATATTACGCATTTTGCCCATCTGAATATGTTCGAAACTAATGCGCATAGGTACTCTATGTAAATTAATTAGCGTATACTAATTTTGGTTATATATAGTACTAGCTTATGCCCGCGACTTCGTCTGCGCGGATCTAGGTTATCGCGCGGCGGCACCCTCTACCGGAATAAAAAGTATCCTATGTTGATCCTTCAGGTTCAAACTACCTACGTACCAAATTTGATCAAAATCAGTTCAGTGGTTTCGACGTGAAAGCGTAACAGACAGACTGACAGAGTCACTTTTGCATTTATAATATTCAAGTAGGGACTAGCCGTTACCCGAGGCTCCGTCCGCATAGAATTCGGTTTTCACTATCCCGCGGAAACCATAAAATTTTTCGGGATAAAAAATATCCTATCCCCGGGAATCAAACTAAAAAAATTCGTCAAAAAAATCACGATCAAGTGCGGGTAGTTCGAGTACGGGTAACGAATGCTAATCGTATTAATAGTGTGCTGGTAGTTCGAAAGACGTGCACTGCTGGGCAAACTAGATACCCTGCACTTCAGTCTACAAATGACCACAGCCATGGAGGGAATAATACAGCCCAGGGCCCAATTTCTTAATAAAGCACAAGCCAATAATATTACTGAATTTTAATACAAAATCGCTTATATTATTAGCTTGTATTTTATTATGCAATCGTGCCCAGGTGTTGTAGGTAATAATACAGCCGTCAAGATAAAATATAAGTTTCACTGCAAATGAAAGTAAGCGTGCCTGGAGCGCGAAAGAAAGATGTTTTGCGGCTCACATAAAAGCAATGAACTTTCGCACGCGGGTTGATTTAGCGTGGTTTATTCTGGAATCAAAGCCGAGGATTCGGTCTGCGGTGGAGTTGTAATTGAATTTGGTAAACAATACGTTTCCCGCGGAACCTCGGGAGCATTCGCCACACGCACTCTCCTACGCACCTGCTCGCCGATTTATTTATTGAAGGGAACTCTCTCTTTGTATGACTAAATAATAAGTAAGTAAGTAACCAAAATATAATAAATTCTTACATGTTATTTCATACCTGTGAGCGACTAGCCTTTACCCGCGGTTTCGCACGAGTATAACTTTAAATCTAACAATTGAATAAAAATTTCGAGACTTCACAAAAAATTTCGTGGGAGTTCCCAAAAATTTAATCTTTAATATTATCATCAACATTACATGAAAAACCGCCAAATTTCATATCATTGATCTTAAGCGGTTGTAATTTAACGTGCTAAGGTTATACGAGTATTAGAAAACTTTAGGTACATGGTAGTCGTTCAGTTTTCTTAAAATTTTCAAATTTTCTGTACATCTTTTCTATTTTTTCCGTACGAACAGAAATACGTACAGAAAAAGGTGAAATAAATCAGTAAAGTCGTATATATGTTTATACTCAAGTTATGACGTGACCAAGGGAAATTTCGATGTATTTAGCTTTAGCTTGTCTTTGTAGAGATATCTACCTAATACTTGACCGAGGAATCAAGTTGACCTATCACTTTTTGTAAACCATACCTACTTGCCGCCAAATTGCTGTTCAATTACCACCCTTACCAAAGGTCGTGTGCCTTTTTAGCCGCGAGAAAAAACAATAAAGCAATCTCTCACAAGTATCGTTTTCACCAGCGCCATGGCAGATCAGTGTAAACCCCGCGTGATAATTGAATCGAGGGGTCCGTCCAGCCCCGGGCAATGATACGTACATTCGATTCGTATACGACCTCTGTACAAGCCATTGTCTCATAAGGGAACGTCTATCTTTAATCGCTTGAAAGCATTATTAGCGCAAACTATTATGCCAGTGAACGTTGGTCATAACATATCGATGGCCGTAACGGGAACAGTTGCAAACCAGTCAAAAGCGACAAAAATTCGTGAAGTGGCACTTTAACCTGTTTAAAGCAGTATCAACCGCATGTATATGAAACTTATTTACATGTATTATTACATCTCTTGTTTGTTTACTTATATTGATTCTTTCTTTTTGTTTTGGTTCATTAAAGCACGTCATCTCTCACTTCTAACTTGTGTCTCTCTGTGCGATGAGGCCGTGTAATTTCATTGTTGTTCATCTTCCCGCGTAGCTATCTCACATTATTACACAAGTTATATGAAAATAGTCGTAAATACGAAAACAAAAGTGCCATCTCTCAGCGGGTCGACGCAGTTCGTATTTGCTCTCCTCCGGGAGGGGGTCATTACTAAACTCCATTACACTTTTTGTGCCAAGTGTTTTGATGGTAAAACAAGGGTGAAAACGACCCTACAAAACGAATGACAGGCTCTCGTTGCCTCCCGTTTTTTACTGCTGTGAGAAAGAATAACATTGATTATGAATAAATGCCAAAAATAATATGTTGTGATCGTATGATCCGATGACATATGTATTCAATGAATTGTTGATGTATTTTTGTTATTAATAATAATAATTATCAATTTATTTCAAGGAACTATGAGACTCATACATGTTTGCCGTTAGTAAAATATTATCTGTCAAGAGTTCGTTTTAAATATCTGATTAATTTATATTTAATTTAATGAATATGAATATAAATATTTGTATCTTTAGTACATTCTACTCTAGCAATTATAACTCGAGTAATGAAAGTTTTTCAAATATAGGTATATTATTAATTCACCAAGAACAAGACCGCTTCAATTCACTCCAAAGCGTACCTTGCCCGTTACCACGGGAATCTCAATAGCAAACTCAAGTGAATTTACTCAGCCAAAATAAGTCAGGTAATGAAGTAAATTAAAGACCAAATGAAGGTTCAACTACCTGCAAACGACCTATCTCGCGATTAACGCAGCGAGAATAATGTAACGCGCTCAGACAAAATACGGAGTAAAGACAGAATTTTTGCGAACCACAAAGTGAGGCTGGTAAAACCACGTCTGGTAATACAGTATTGTCACTACTTTGCTGGTGTGCTTAGTTGTATGTACGTGTAAACGGCAAAACGGACTTTTACTTTACCTAACTTAAGTTTGTAGATCGAAAAATTTTGTCTTTGTTTTTTATTTGGTCTGCAAGGCTAACACGAAATTCGAAAATTGAAGTTCGTATCGTACCGTCCCGCCTACGCTTATGTTATTTATACGAGAGTGAGAGGGACGGTACGATACGAACTTCGAATTTGGTGTTTCGGAGTAGCCCTTCTGAGTTAACGGGCTTTTGCGGAAACCCGCTACGCAAGTGCAAGTGGCTCGGCTCATCGCAATTACTTTCTGTTTTTATTTTTAAATTTCTCTTGCCAGTTCTCATCGATAAAAAGATGCATTGTGTACTGAAATTACGAAACGCCTTTGTTTCCATTGCATAAGAATAAGTGCCTTCACAGATTAAACTAGATGACTACGCGTTGGAAAAAAATATGATCAACTAGTGTTCACCCGGGGCTTTGCTAGTGTAAATAATTTAATCCAGTAAATTGAAATTTCGGGATTTTTAGAAATTCCCATGGGAATTCTCGAAAATTAAATCGTTATTTTCATTGACGTTACATTAAAAACAATCATGTTGTTATTTCGTGATTTTATTCCTATCCCGTGGGACAGTACAAGCTTACATAGTACAAGCTTTGCTTAGTTTGGGATTAGGTCAATTGGTGTCAAGTGTCCCATGATATTTATTTATTTACATATATCGGAATAAAAAGTAACCTATGTTTTATTATCCCTACTAATATTATAAATGCGAAAGTAACTCTGTCTGTCTGTCTGTCTGTCTGTCTGTCTGTCTGTCTGTCTGTTACGCTTTCACGCCAAAACCGCTGAACCGATTTGGATGAAATTTGGTACAGAGATAGAATAGACCTTGGGAAAGAACATAGGCTACTTTTTATCCCGATATTCCCACGGGATAGGGATAAAATTTCGAAATAAGAACCTCTGGGCTTAGAGTCATGAAATTTAGTATGTAGGTAGTTGGACGTATGGAATAACACATAGGTGACTTTTTGACCCGATATTCCCACGGGATAACTAGGGATAAGATCTCGAAATAACAACCACTGGGCTTAGAGCCATAAAATTTAGTATGTAGGTAGCTGGACCTCTGGAATAACAGGAAAGCTACTTTTTATCCTGATATTCCCACGGGATAGGGATAAAATTTCGAAATAAGAACCTCTGGGCTTAGAGTCATGAAATTTAGTATGTAGGTAGTTGGACGTATGGAATAACACATAGGTGACTTTTTGACCCAATATTCCCACGGGATAACTAGGGATAAGATCTCGAAATAACAACCGATGGGCTTAGAGACATAAAATTTAGTATGTAGGTAGCTGGACCTCTGGAATAACAGGAAAGCTACTTTTTATCTTGATATTCCCACGGGATAGGGATAAAATCTCGAAATAAGAACCTCTGGGCTTAGAGTCATGAAATTTAGTATGTAGGTAGTTGGACGTATACACAACACACACACACACGTAACACATAGGTGACTTTTTGACCCAATATTCCCACGGGATAACTAGGGATAAGATCTCGAAATAACAACCGCTGGGCTTAGAGCCATAAAATTTAGTATGTAGGTAGCTGGACCTCTGGAATAACACGAAGGCTACTTTTTATCCTGATATTCCCACGGGATAGGGATAAAATTTCGAAATAAGAACCTCTGGGCTTAGAGTCATGAAATTTGGTATATAGGTAGTTGGACGTATGGAATAACACATAGGTGACTTTTTGACCCAATATTCCCACGGGATAACTAGGGATAAGATCTCGAAATAACAACCACTGGGCTTAGAGCCATAAAATTTAGTATATAGGTAGCTGGACCTCTGGAATAACACGAAGGTTACTTTTTATCCTGATATTCCCACGGGATAGGGATAAAATTTCGAAATAATAACCGCTGGGCTTAGAGTCATGAAATTTGATATGTAGGGAGCTGCACGTCTGAAATATTACATAAGCGACTTTTTGACCCGAAATTCCCACGGGATATCAAAGGATAAAATGTCGAAGTAACAACCACTGGGATTAGAGCCATGAAATTTGTTGTGTAGGTAGCTGAACCTCTGGAATAACACATAGGCTATTTTTTACCCCGATATTCCCACTTGATAGGAATAAAATTTTGAAATAATAACCGCTGGGCTAAAAGTCATGAAATTTGGTATGTAGGTAGCTGCACGTCTGGAATAACACATACGCTATTTTTTATCCCTATACTCCCACGGGATATTTCAATTGCCACTACCAGACCGATTAGTTTACGCGTGCGAAGCCGCGGGTAAAAGCTAGTATTAGTATAAATATAAGATACGATTTAGATATTCAGCGTTCAGCCATTAAATAATAAAAAACATACTCACTCACTCACTCACCCACAAACTTTCGCATTTGTAATATAAATTATAAGTTGAATCTTACACCAATATTGTAAAGATTTTTCACAGGAAAATTTGATATTAAAAAATCCTAATATTTGTTTTTGTTTAGTTTGTGATTATTTTTTATTTTCAACAGAGTAAACAAAACAAACATAATAAAACTTAAATTAATATTTGATTAAATCCACACCAATACTATACATGCGAAAATATGTGTGCTTGTATGTTTGTATGTTTTTCCGTCTTTCGACGACGACGTGATTTTTGGCATAGAGATACTTTATGGGCCAGTGAGCGATATAGGCTACTTTTCATCCCGGAAAAATGCACCTCCCGAAGGAACAGCTCGTGATAACCAAATTTCATGCAGGCGAAGCCGCGGGCAAAAGCCAGTGCATTTATAAAACTTAACAATACGCATTTTACACAATACATGTTATCGGAAACGGTGTATTTGGATCTTTGGACTTGACCTGATACGCTGACGACGCATATTGCGGATGGCGATTTGTAAACTTTAATTTTAACTTATACGAGCTTAGTTTTGTAGGCTTATGTAGGCTTGAGGTCTCTTGCCGATGTTACCTGTGTTGATGAAGCCGCGACGCGTCTTAATGTGATATTAAACTAGTTACGAACAACAAATCATAAGTGAAATTTCGCACCCATTTGCCTAAGTGCATAGCATTTTCATGGCTTAATACGTTTGAATGTGCCATTGAGTCAATCGCCATCAATCTTTGAGGGGTGCAGGGTAATGCGCGCGACATATGGCATAGTCTGAGCGGTGTGCACGCGCATTGCGCTCGCGCTTTGTACTCCTGCGCTTTCCGCTTCGCTGGCGAAGAATAGCCCAAGTGACCCGCGCCGACCTTACACGTGGTAACACACGGCAGCACCCGTATATTATAAACTCGATTGTGATCTTCAGAATTATGGTTATGTCTAATGTCATACAGCTTGGAACACGAATATTGTATAATGTAAAAAAAACTCTTGCCTGCGGATGACGATGTTGATGGTGCTCACTTACCAACAAGTGACCCACATTGCTAGTTAAATAAATAAATATCATAGGACACTTGACACCAATTGACCTAGTCCCAAACTAAGCAAAGCTTTTGCTATGGATACTAGGCAACGAATAAACATACTTACATAGATAAATAAATACTTAAATACAATTCAACATCCAGGACAAACATTCTGATTATTCATACAAATATCTGCCCCGGCCGGAAATCGAACCCGGGACCTCAAGCTTCGTAGACAGGTTATCTAACCACTTGGCCATCCGGTCGTCCAAGTTTGCCATTCTACGACACAAAATCATTGACTGCCGAAACATTTCTTTCAACCTTTGTAAAAAAACAGGTCTCCGAGAACTGTTTCTGTAAAATTACTAGTTCAACCGTATTGCTCGGTAGGACTATTGTCATATTGGTTTATCTTCAAAATCTGTTGAGGGGAACAAAACCAAAAATCTTGTATGGTAATCTTATCGAGTTATAGATTGATAACATAGAGAAATCGCTACTGGACTAGCAACTGGTTCTCTTTGTGCCCAATCTTCAATGACAAGTGCTGCAACAATGATGGCTATTTATGACTGAACTACTTGTGAACGTTTGCAAATGACCCGCATTTTGTTATTCATACCCACCTCTTGATCTCTTCATGGTGGACCGAATTTGTCGAATGACACAATGACGTTCTTTTGATGTTGATGACTAACTAAGTAATTGCATTGTACTAGCTAAAGCCCGCGGCTTTGCCCTCGTGCATGAATAAAATCAGGCTTCACTCGCGTCAACCATTAGGTCTCGCCAAAAACAATACAACCACTATTTTACTGCTTCGTGGGTCTGGTAGTTGAATTAAAATTCCGACATTAGGTATTATTAGGTAAATTCCCACGGAAATACCTAAAAATTGCATCGTGATATGCTTCGTGTATGATGAACATCCGTGCAAAATGTTGTATATATTTTTGACTTTCGTATCTCAACACAATATTTTGTAATTTTTTGTTTAATTGTTTACAGTAGTTTACTTAAGTATTTTATTTTTAATATATTTTTTTTGAAAAAAAATGACTGCCAAGTTTCTTGCGACGCATTATTCTTGGCAATGATAGTCTTTCCGAAAGCGCTGGTAGTTTAAAAAATGTCGAGTAAAAGTACCCATTGTGGCCTAGTTACTGAATAAGTAAATGATTTGAATTTGAATTTGAACAGTTAATGTCATCGACTTTAAATAAGGGAAAAAAAATGTAGTTTGACTGACAATACCAATACCAGCAACAATCAACAAGAAGTACCACAGCAAAAAAGCACGAATTAAAAATCATATTTTTAACAAAACTTATTTTCTGCTCAGAAACTGAACCTCGAGGTCTTAGGCCAAGAATAGATCATACGACAGGTTGTTAATTGTGTCGCGGGGATGAAGGATTGCAGCGGGGAGGGGCGCTAAGTGCCGGGGGGCCACATGTCGCTCGTCGCGCTAATCTCCAGGATTTGCCATCCGATGTCCCTCCATCATGCATCCCGCTCCCCATTACCCGCGCACAATACATCTATCTCACCCGGCTCATTGAATATTATTGCTCTATGGGGATTTTCAAAATATGGAGCCGTTTAGCGAAAGCCGTACATTGTATCCATACTGTGGAATTATTCAAACGCGGCTCGTTGCATGTATCACTTAATGGTATTGGCTATTAGAAGTTTAATCACTCGATTTGCGACTTTATGGGAGGCTTAGGATTTTATGTTATTGTTTATTTCTAGTGTTAAGTCAATATACACAATAAGTACATGTTTTAATCGTAATTAATTTCAATATAAGTAGGTAACCTCTGAGTGAAACTGTATTAATACTGAAACAACATATCGCTGTGATCCGTGACAGCTTTCATTACTTACACACATTTCATAATCCTTAATGAACAGTATAACTACTTTCAATGCAAGAATCTACCAAAATATTGATTCGAGTATTGTATGCTATTTTTACCTTTGACTGAAGTTCATTACATCTTTATCCTAAACCTCATAAATTCAAAAAAAAAATCTAGTATCGAAATGCCAAAAAAAAGTTACTATTGAGACTTGAGACAGAATAAGTATTTGCACTTCATTCTGAGACTCTGTCGTATTCTTTCGTTCTGTGTATTTAGGCATTGTGAAAATTAGACGTGTTGGGCGAGTATATACATATATATAGTTATTTTTTAAAAATTCGTCTGCACTCGTTTGTCTTTTAGATGCAGTATGAAAATACAAGTCTTCTCCCTAATCCAAAGTACCTGTATGATATTATGGTAAAAATCTTTGACTGATTGGTATTTTTGTGACCTAGTCTCAACGGAAAACTACACAGCTGACGTAATAGATTGTAAAAATATCAACATTTAATCAAATTAAGTATGACTACAAGGAAACCATTTACTAGGCTCAAGATCATAGGTAGTTAAATAATTAATCCCTTTGTGGCCATCTATGATGCAATTTAAATTGCCACAATAACGCTTTAATTAGTTAAGTTTCATGATTCTCCGTCACGCTATTTGTAATAAAGCATGACTTATTCGAACTAAATCAGTAAGTCGATTTCTGTACAATGATCGTAGCTGTCAGCGCAGTGCCATACGGCACAACCCGCTGCACATGGCGACTTTTGTACAAACAGCCTTGAGTTGAAAAAGCACGTTTTGCTCCCAGATGATCTTTAATACAGGGTGATAGTGTTGATTTTCCTGCAGTAAGCAGCAGTAACTGACTGCAAAGTTATATTGGTTTTGTGCCGGTATTGTAGGGATCGCTTGTCATTGCTTCCCTCGCAACCCTAAAATCGGTCTATTCTAGCAAACGGACGACCGACAGGTTCACTTTTGTTGTTCCACAAAAGCCGCGCATTACAAGTCCGATTGTTAGCACAAATGTGGATTACTAAGCGATTTCATTTTAAACGATTACCCATTCCTGCTACTAACCTACTCATAGGTACAGACATGTGTATGTTTACTTCGTTTTTTTTGTAGATAAGAAAATTAATTTTCATAATTATTCCTACACCTTGTTCTCTTCTATATTTATTAAAACATGTTCAAAAGCGTGTAAAGTAAACTTGTTCCATGGTAAAATTGATGCTAATTTTTTCGCGATGCTGGACAGTTTTCTCGGACGCGTTGTTTGTTATTCCAGGACAAAATTTGGAAAGAAACAAATTTAAGTATAATTAATTCCGTTTCCCTATGAGATATGAGCAAATAAATTATTCTATTTTGGTACATAATCGACTTAACCTGGTGGACTTGTTTAGTTTCAAAATAAGTAGAAGTTACTTCGGATTCTCGAATTGAAAGAATATTTCAAATGAATCATCGATACGTAACGGTCGAACGTCGATACATTCCATACTGTATCTAAAAATTCGGTATCACCCTTGACTCGTATGGAGTCGCGAGGGGTCCCGGGCGGAGCAGGTTGTTGCTTACCATCAGGTGACCTTCATGATCGTTTGTCTAATTTTGGTGAATAGTTTTAAACTTTACCATGTCTCATTTTGTGATTTTGTCATCATCTGTTCATCATTGTCTGATTGTTAGTTTCTCAAAATAGCTTTACAGTTATACCTGTATAAACTGTCTCTCTTGTAGCTATTTTGTGAAACTACAAAGTTAGGAAAGATCGGTTTTGGAACTAAATAAGTACTTAATTCAAACTTTTTACGATTTTTCGTAACATCCTGTAACATCCAATAAAAGCGCAAACATTTGAAACAAAAAAAGTTAAGCTTTTGCTGTACCTACTTTCAGTGCGCAAGTCTTGCGGTGGATTTCCATACCACAAAAGAAACGTAAAAATATTTCTTTATTCAAGCAGTAAGTCAATAGAGGTTTGAGGCATTGCCCTCGAGGTGGTTTCAGGAGGTGGGGAGGGGTGGTGCCTAGGGACGCGTGTACTCTTCTTGATTACAGAACACCCCTGTCTACCCTCCGCCCTCTTGCAGCCCGGTCCTCCACAATACACGCTAACCTACACGTAATATTGCCTGCATTTATGAAAAAAATAAAAGTATGGCAATACTTTCTTTAATTCTATTATTGTATTATTTTATTTATTAAGCTCAGTTAATATAGCGCAACTGAGATGCGGTCTGGTGTTTTTAGTGGACTTCAAAAAAGAGCAGATTCTCAATTTGACTAGATATATTTTTTGCAAGTCAAGCCAAAGCATCAGTTTGATGCAAAAAACAAAGCCAAAAAATATGTACTAAGTAATACCCAGAAGTATTATTATGACAAGGTAATTTATTTTTAAATAAAAACAGAGGCCTTATTGTCTAACACACTCGAAATCACAATCGTTATCACCACTTCTTTCTATCATGCGATATAAGACGAGGGTAAAAAGAGATGGCAAATGCGATCGCGAATGACAGTGCAGAAAGCATCAGAAGGGCTACTCCGAAACACAAAATTCGAAGTTCGTATTGTACCATCCCAACAAACAATTTGGCGATAAGAATAGACCGTATTGTAGCTTTGAGTGGTAGAGTAGCTTTACAAGGTCTACAGTTATAGCTTTTGGTGACACTATGGCAGCTGTAGGGTGATTTTATCACTGAAAGCTCTTTTGGAGTGTCTATAAACGCGTCTTAATGCTGTCGCTCTGTAAGAGTGTTATGTTTACCTTCTAGTGCTAAATGTAGCCTTTAGTGTTAAATAAGCTGTAGGAAAATCTTAAAGCTGTATAAAGGTTATAGTGGCAATTCTAATAACTCTCAATGAGTGAGTGATATAACGGAGTTAGGGTATAGCTCTTTAAGAGCTTTAAGTGGTAATAAGATATGTAATAACTCTATTTTAGAGTTATCAGTTCTACAGTAGTAATAAATATGACTTTTTTAGTTAGGCTTGCGCTCCGAAGTGATAGTATAGAGATATCGGAATGTTTAAGAGTTACAGACAACAACGCCATTTTCGTTTACAAATAATAACCTTAAAATGGCAAACATAATCATGAAAATTAAGTATAATTTACTGTAAAGTCTTCAAAAATATAAGATCTAGTTACTTTACTACACCCATTTGCAAACCTAACCCGTTAAATTAACTTTTCGAAAAAAAAAATGCACCGTAGTATTTTATCGTCTAAAATTTTAATCGAAACGTATATATTTCTAAGGCGCTTGAAAATTGAGATGTAAAATATCATATATAATAACAGAAAACTTACAACCGCAATAGTTTTTCACGTATCTACGTAAAAATAACTGATATTAAAATAACGCACTTACCGTTTTCCGTCTTTCCCGTCGCCATTACAATAATATTAGCACTGTTCGCGTTTTATTATTAAAAATGACACATGTTAATTTCCAAATAGAAATATATCTATAAAATTGAATACAATAGTGTACACTAAGAGCTGGTGTATCACGCAAAGAGTTTATTTTCACCACTGTAGCTCTTTTGTAGCGCTTTAAGTGATATAAGAAAACATTCTACAGGTTTTATAGAACCCTTAGCGCAAGTTACGGCTATTGTAGCTCTTTATTATCACCTTTATTCGCGGAGAGTTTATTTTCACCACTGTAGCTCTTTTGTAGCGCTTTAGGTGATATAAGAAAACATTCTACAGGTTTTATAGAACCCTTGGTGCAACTTACGGCTGTTGTGGCTCTTTATTATCTCCTTTGGTAATATGCGTCGCTGCTGTAGAACTATTATAACACTTGAAGTGATAAGGTCTGTGCCAAAATCGGACTATAAGAGAGTTATAGCGTGCTATATCGCTAATTTTTAGGTCGTGCTAGAGCTAAAGGAGTTTAAAAGAACTAATATACGGCGGTTATAGAGCTTATCTTATCGCCAAATTGTTAGTTGGGATCCCTCTCACTCTCGTATTAAATAACATAAGCGTAGGCGGGACGGTACGACTCGAACTTCGATTTTCGAATTTCGTGGTAGCCTTGCAGAGGCTGTATTTCCTAACGTTTCTAAACTAGCGCTCGCGGTCGCAGTCAAATGACAGTTTTCGCATACAAAATCTTTTTTTTAGTTTGTTCCTTCTCCTTTTCAATCCCTCCTGGAGCAAGATAGAAAAATATAGTGTGTTTGGTAGTTCATTTCTGTCTTCGCTTGATATGGACTTCCGCAAAATAATGCTTGAGGAATAAAGTCTGATCTGCTGCATATAGCTTCTTAGTTGATCGACGCTGTTTTGTTAAACACGACTTTGTTTTAATTGACACTATTTTTTTTCAACATTGGCCTTCAAAAAACAGCAAAAAAACTAGTTTATAATAAATACTTCATACCTAGTATTTATTACTATGGCAATCATAGATTTAAGGATATATTTCCTTTACTCGTGCTCTTGAAACCTTCCTTCTTGCTTAAAATCTTCATTCAAAGTTATTTTGAAAAAACCTATAGTTTTTAATAGTTTTGACATTTCATTCCCACAGACGGACAACGATGAATGAGTTTCTGTAATATAAAAATCTTACTTATTTAGTTGACGCTAGTATCGTGAGATTCTTTAACAATTTTGATATTTGCGTCACGATTGATATTGTTTGAATAACTAAATGAGCGAATCACAAGTAAAACAGCACCTCAAACGGAACTCAATATCGCCATCTAGCGATATTTCACCAGTCAAGAAACCCTCATAGGATCACTCCTTTTTCTTTTCAGCTTTTCAGTCTTAAAAATGCGAAATTAAACATAACGTCCCCTTACTGCTAAAAGCGACTAACTGCATCAATAAAAACCTTAAACTTTGAACCTTAAAGTCAAACCTTTAAATGCGTTTTTCTCTAAACTCATTGATGCAGTTAGTCGCTTTTAGCAGTAAGGGGGCGATAATTTGTACAAGTTTTCCATTTAAGATTGGCATGTATCATTCGTTCGCCTACGGTCCTAGGCGAGACCCCCGAGAGCCAGCGCAGGTGCCGCCGGCGCCGAGATTGTCCCATCAAACATTCACGAGCCCAGCCCGAAGCGCCCGTAAAAATACATATTCTAGCAGAAGACCCCGCATTTAATACTGCTCCGTAATGAGCATCCGAGGTCGGCAGACTCCTTAATTTCCTCCTTAACGTGCCGTTCAGGTGGATTGTTCGTCTTTATTAAACGGTTTATAACATTAGCAGGGTACTGCTTGAAAAATTAATCACATAGTCACGTGAAATATGTTCATTAAATATGTCAAAATTTGCTGTTGGCGATACGCTTTTATTATGATTCGGGTTTAGACGCCACAAGTTTTCTTATAAAAAAAATTAAGTACATGTAAGTACTTGACTGTAAGTATTTCTATAGTCCTTCAAACTACATGTACCATCAGCCAAATATGTAGTCTACCAGGTTGTCTATTGTTTGACCGAAAGTTATATGCCATAATTTCATTATCCCGAACTCCACATGACCGAAACTTCATTTGCTCGAATGTTTCGTTTACCAGAAAATTTATTTGATATATTCTTATTTTCCCGAAACTTTGATGCCATAACGATACGAATGCAATACGTATTGTTTTCCATATTATTAAGTGCAATAATATCATTTAATAGAATATTCAAACGCCATACCAAATATTGTTTCTTTCTGAATTCATCGTGGCTACGTACGTGCGCGGAACTCCTATTCCGCGTAGTTGAGATGTTGGTTTCTATTACTAATCTATCTATTATCTTTATTATCCGGGCTGTTATGAAAAAAAACCTAACATCGAAGGCTAAGGCGGGAGCTACGCTGCGCTTCGCTCCCGCCTTAGCCTTCTGAACCTAACCTATCCGAGTCGCTTCTGCTCCAAACCGTCTAGCTCGCTCGCTTCGCTCGCTCGCACAAATCAAATGTCGCAATTCTAACCTAACCTAATCTATGTGCTTACAATTTACCTGATTCAAAGGCTTGTTTGACGTATGGGATTTATCAGTATATCCTCTTGACGTCCAAATTATATTATGGCATGTGATACTTATGGATTACAATGATTATGAAAAATGAAATTATTGAAAGTAACTTTATAGGAAACAAAGATTCTGCCATTTGATTAATATGGTAAAAATGAGTAGTGATAATGAATTTATAGGAAACAAAATTATGACGTTTGTATGTTATAGCACATGAAATTCGTGCAAATGAAGTTCGGTCAAGTAAAGGGATACCAGTCTACCACCCTAAAGTTGGTAATCGTTCGAATGTCACAAAACAATAATGCCAATAGACATGTCTGTCAACTTGAAAGTTCATGTTCATAATTGAAAGTTCGACTTTAGCGACATATTCATTTGATAGGATCTTGTAAAAATTGATAGACGACTTATTTGGCTGATGGTACCTACTTTTAAAAAATCGTCTCAATCCGATCATTATAAGTGAATGACATTCGACATGAAAGATTTGATCTTAAAAATATACAAACAAAATCAAACAGACTTACATATGTTGTTGCTAGGATTCGCGCTGTCATCGCTCATCCACTATTACTTAGCTCTTATATTTAATTTAAAAGAGTTTTTACCGAACAACGGCAAAACCCACTAGACACTGCAAAATTGTTTTCTGATGGATACAGCCATATTTAAAAAAAAAAACTAAGTTGTTACTAAAAGTAATGACGGTAATGATATGACTTGATCATTACATTAAGTTAGATCATTTGGCAATGTTTTTATCATTCAATTCAATTTTTGTCTGTTAGACCCAGAACTATGCTATTAACGCTGTCTGTACACCGCGAAGCCAAACAATCACGCACCTTTAGGTACATCTCTCGATCCCTATCTAAAAACAAAACTAAATAATCCCGCATAAGTTTTACCCACAACCAACTCATGCAACAAAAGAAGTCAAAAACCAGCTACCATAATAATTTAACGCTACCCTCGGTCCCCCGCCAGCCAAGCCAACCCATACGCTGCGCCTGCGTTGTTTTCATATGAATTTATTAGGGGGAAAACATGCATGGGTAATAGTCATTAACCATAGACTCATCGTTAAGCCAGCCATATGTGGAGATATGATAGCTAAATGTTAAAATTGTAAATAAAATTAGCTCTCAGGAGATTTTTTTTTAAAACGTTTAAATCCTGAACTATTTAAGCTCAAACAAAAATCATAATTATAAATTAGAACAGTCTGGCAGGTAACAAAATACAATTTTTCGAGACACCCTGACATTAGAATAACACGCGAGAAAAAAATCATCAACTTCTTTTAAAATTTAAGCAAAATAACTTTCCCGCTCGAATGCCTATTGCCTACCGCCGACTTCCCTAAACTCGCGCACCCGGCGCGTTCCTCTGATTGATTAAAACGCTAACAAAGGGCTAAAGCTGATCACTGCGAACTTTATACCGAGAAGCCCTTTATATTTGAGTAATCAAAGAACTCTATACAACAGCACCCACGAAAATTATGGCTTTTCGACAAATCATTTCTTTTGTCTGGAAAAATTAAGCGAACCGAAATGTGACTTCAATTATGGCTTTGAAAACAAATGATGATCGAATTGAACCATTTCCAGGGCTTCCTTCACTTTTCGTAAGTAAACGTTTTTATAACTTCTATAAATGTTATATTCTACTCTTCTGTTTCTTCTATAGATAAAACAATCTGTGTAACACAAATATAATTAAGAAAAGTGGTTATTCGTAATTATATAACATCTTTTATTTACTGTTGTAGAATAGATAATTACCATCAACTGACGTAAAAAAAAAGTACTCTAAAAAAAAATAACAAGATTCATTATAAACCTAACACTAAATACGCAGGCGTTAAGTTTCCGCCTTTTCCTATGCGACTAGTCACCAAGCCAAGGCCATTGTGGCAGAAACAATTATTCTAATAATCAGCGAGGCAATTCGTGATTCATGCAGATTTCCTAATCAATTATTCGTTTTATTTTCTTATGGAAATAATTCGCAGCCTCTTGTCTCGTAGTTCTCGTAGGTCTTTGAATGTAAAATTTCATGATCTTCCTTTTATTTGTGGCAATCCATAGCAAAAGATTCCTTAAATTTACTTATTTAACTAAATTTTCTTATTTATAACAAAATTTACTTAAATTTAGTTAAATAAGCTAATTAATACAAAAATAATCATAACCCTAAGTAACTCGCTTTTTTTTCTAAAAACATTAAACCTACACATGCTAAGTACCTATTGCCCTTTTCAGAAATCGTTAAAAGAAGTTTGAAACTAATTTTAAGGATGTTTCCATTGAAAGTTACATAGATAATGATTGGTTATGTATCTCAAGGAATTTTTCTTTGATATTCAGTTTAGATCGCGAAAAATTAGGCTTTGATTAGAGCAAGTCCCTTATAAGAACGAAATTAAGGAAAAAAATCGATCTTTTCTTTTTTATAAACAAACAAATAATATATACAATAATTAACAGAAATAAATAATTAAAAAAAAAAATATAACTAACTTACTCTAAGCCTAAAAATCTATATTTACAAATATCTCCCAAGTCGCTACTATTGGGGAGGGTGCCCATAAGGCTGGCTGCGTTTCCTCGTTGTATGGCAATGCCAATACGTTGACCGAGGAAAGAGCCAGCCCTATGGTCACCAGTGGAACGGTCTTTTCTTTAATATATAGTAATCTAGGACATTTTAATTTTTCATTTTTCCCGCACTACTTCATAATAGACTTTGGCATGATAATTTAGAGCTGTTCACAATCAAAAATGCGAAAATTTGACGTCAACTCACTAAACTTGGAAAATAAATGTCAGTCAAAATTAAATGACGCGCATGAGCGCCTTAGCGCAGAACACACTTAGGACACAGTTTCCATTTTTATAACGCAGTTACAATTCTTGACTTATTATTTGTTCGTAGTATTTAACATACTTTCCCTCAATGTGGCATGGTTTTGGAACTCCTGTATACAAAATACGAAGGCTTGTTTTCGAGTCTTGGTGTTTAAGTAATGTTTAAGATCTATTTACTTTAGTACAAATGTATCTAATTAATTATTTTTATCCGTCGCATAGGTATACCTGTACGTTAGCATAAACATATTTGGCTTTCGAATTTCGTTTATAAATTGAAAAAACCGACCAAGAGCGTGTCGGACACGTCCGAAATAGACTTCCTTAGCCATTATGAAAAAATAAGTATAATATTTTCCTAAGGAGTTCGTATTTTGTACGGAATATTCCAAGTTTAGGTATAATATTTTATACCTTAGGCTGCTATTTACTCTTAAACAACTAATAATTCTCAAGAAAACTTATCCGTTATAGTTTCCCTTGTAAGTTTAATATACACTCGCGGTCAAATAATACGGGTCAGTGACGAAAACCTTAAAATTTTGAAAATGAAAAGGTTTACTTATACGAAACTGACTCTATATTAAAGAGAATTTAATATCGTATTAAATACAACCTTCAAATGTTTTACATGGCTGCTGGAAAAAGTTAAAATTAAAAAAAACTCTAATTAGTGTCTAAATTAAAATTGCACTTGTTTTACTTTTGCCTGTTTTCTCATTTTTATTTTCAATCTGTCAAAGCATAATGATAAAAGGCATTCATTGTTGCCTTTCTGGATCATTCTTGATTTACTATCATGTGGCTGACACCAGAAGAATGTACACGTATCGTCACTATGTTAGAAGAAGTCGGAATTCAGAGAAGAACAGCGAGAACTGTTGGCATATCACTTTCTACCGTGCAGAGAGTCGTCCAACGTTTCCGAGAAACTAGGCAGAACATTAGAAGACCAGGAACCAGCAGAACGAGATGTACTGCAGCTCGAGAAGATCAATTTATTGTTACAACTATGCTCCGAAATCGGCACCTCACGGCTGTTGAAGTCCAAAATCAACTTCGAGAGACTCGAAAAGATGACATAAGCGAGTGGACTGTAAGGCGGCGGCTACAAGAAGCTAATTTGACCCCACGTAGACCGGCAAATGGCCCAAAACTTGAAAAGGGGCAGCGAACAGCAAGATTGATTTACGCCCGCGAACACAGATGGTGGGCAGACGAAGAATTGGCAAGAAATATGTTTTCTGATTAATACAGATTTATGCTCTATGCACATGATGGGCGGCGAAGAGCTTACAAACGGCCAGGTGAACGTTTTACTCGAGCTTATTTTGAGGAAAAAGTGTCGTTTGACGGTGGGTGTATTGTGGCCTGAGCTATAATCTCTTCAGAGACTCACATGGAGTAAGTCTTCATAAAAAATGGTAGGCTAACTAGTGCAAGATATGTAGAAGAGACTCTTAATGAGCATGATGGTCCATACTTAATTAATATGGGTGAAAATCCCATGTTCATGCATGAAAACGCCAGGCCATACACAGCTCAGATTGTAAATGATTACTTTGACGACGTTGGTATCATTTTTATGAACTGACCCTCGAAAATTCCGGACTTAAATCCGATCGAGCATGTATGGGACGAGCTTGGAAGGCATGTAAGAAATCGAAACTCCGCTCTAGTTATACTTAGAGACCTGAAACATGCGTTAGTGGAAGGATGAATCAATATCCCGCAAAATAGCATAAGAAACCTAATGAAGAGCATGCCCAATCATCTGGAAGCTTTAAAAAGAGCCCGTGAAGGCAATACGAAGAATAAATTTGGTTTAAAGTTAGTTTTTTCTGTTGTAATGTGAGGTACCAAGTGTTAATTTTTCTACGTAAAATTTGTAAATATTTTGTTTTGTACGTAATTAGAATAAACAAATGAATAACTTTCACACCTATCATGTCGTTTAATTAATTATAGAATTATCTACAATATACAGTTTAATTCATGCTCCTAGCTCTATTATTTTAGGAGATATTCTAGTTTTTCGTACTGACCCGTTTTCTTTGACCGCGAGTGTACTTAATACCATCCTGAATTTTTTCACATTTTTCCACCAACCGGTTTAGATTTTAGAGGGGGAGGGACGCTCGATCTTAATGAAATTTTTCACTACAAAGTTGAATATTTTGCAAACAAATTGACAAGATTTCATATTTCTAAGACTATAATTTGATTCGTTCTCTGTATTCTGTTTGGAAATAGAAAAACGCTGATATTTTTACAATTTCGCTACGATTATTAATTAATTTATTACAATTTTTTAAGATCTGCTTATTCTAAAAGGGCATAACTCCAAAACTACGATACAATAGATCCATTACTTTTGTCTAGTCTCTATTAAAAAAAAAGATCACGTAAATCATGCGTAAATCTGGCGTAGACGTTGTCATAATTATGACAGCTCCTTTTTCTGGTGAAAAAGGCAAAGAAACATATCTATTCCGTCGTAGAATTGGCAAATTCAGATACATTTTTATTTTATTTTTTTGTATTTTTTTAAATATGGAGAAATAAATTATAATAAATATTTTCATATGTTCAGGAGGCAAATCTCTTTCGATTCCTGTAGTAATTTATAGGTGTTGAAAAAATGAAATCTTGTCAATTACTGAATCAAAAAAACGTTTTAGTAACCCCCTAATGGTTCCCACACTACAATGTTGGATAAGAAAAAAAATCACCCCCACTTTACGTCTATGGAAGGTATTCTAAAAAAAATTTTTTATTATTCCATTTTGTCGGCATAATTTACATATTTTATATTCGTGCAAAATTACAGCTTTCTAGCATTGATAGTCCCTGAGCAAAGCCGCAGACGGACAGACAGACCGACATGGCAAAACTATAAGGGTTCCATTTTTGCCATTTTGGCTACGGAACCCTAAAAACTAAGGTCCAAGGAGGCTAAAATCTACCCTTTCATTTACAAGCATAAAATACCCAAAGGGAGTACTTTTATTTCTAATACAGTTCTAATCTAAGATATAATCGTACAATTTAGTGCGTATCATCAGGTGGGCTGAGGTAAACCAAGGGTAGAAACGACAGATGTCGCCCCCTGCGGAGCAGATGATGACTCTGACCCTACGGACATAAAAATTGTTACTTTGTTTCGAATAATATGTTATCAGTTGCGCGTAGGGGTAATTATAGATAGCAATTAAGTAGTGGCCAGTTGAAATATTTTGCGCGACAAGTCATGGATGTATCAAACCATATACAGCGTGTATGCTTAATATTACCCCAAATTGTTACCAGACGTAGGCGTTAGTGCTATGAACTGATATTGCTAGAAATTTTTCTTAACTGCCATCCTTTTTTTTTCCTTATAAAATAATTCAGCACGCAATGTATCACTAGATCACTACTTTGTCTCACAGACGTGACGTCACAACTGTCACAATCAAGTCACAAGTGGTAACTTTTATCTGCTGTCAATAAAAGCCGACATTTAATTTGATGTGTTTGTATTCATAATGATAATAAAATAAAATTAATCATTAGGTACGATTTATACGCCTGAGGTAGCGATTTTCAACATGTCGTCCTTGAACTTCGAGGCAGGCGACACAACACGTCGTACATGCTCCATATCTACTCGCTGAAGCATAGCTGAAGCGTAGCAAAACGACGCCCAGCTGCTCTTGTGCTAGTGTCGGGATTCGAGGCAAAATGTTGCAATAATATTCTATCTTCTCTTCAGGGGCGTGCCTATTATGTTCTAGTACTATGACTCTTCCTGTGATAGGAATATCCTCACGAACTCGCAGTAATACACGAATTATAAGCCGTGGATCCTGCGGCGCGGTGCCCTGCGATCTGAGAATCGCTCCCTGTGGCTCGCCGCTTACTTTGTCCAACTTCACCACAAATTAAAATTATATCAGCTAGTTCCCGCGAACTAAAAATTGATGGTCGTGGCTCGTGGCATTTTGTGCAGAAATTGACACAATCTACGTCAATACCAAGTCTTTTATTTTAAATTGTAATTTAGCCTAATGGCATCCTATCTTACCAGCCAGTGAACAGTAAAGCGGTAGTCTACCTGAGAATGCTGAAATTGGTTATCATTAGGTTGGTAGTTAGTATTATGACTTTAAATTAATTTCGAATTAATTAAATACTCCCTTAAGAAACTTTTTATTCAAGTAGCCATTTCTGTGGTAGGTTGAAGTACCTGTGACTTTATCTTGTCAATCGTTTGTTGATTATTTACTTTCTTCATTGCAGTGCTTGGTAAATTAAAATAATACCTACTCATTTAATAGTAAAATCATCGGTTTTATGTCATGAATTTTATGTACCTAAGGATTTGTAAGTTAAGAAGAATTCAAAAAAGTGTGGTCGATTAATGCACGTGATTTGTTCGGTGCAAGAAATGTGATTCGTAATAAATTCTAAGTACTTACCTATTCTTTCTAACAAGAATTCTTTGCCGTTTTTTGCTAATAAGAGAAAACTTGCCTCCTTTTTGGCTACCGGATAGTCTTTTGAAGAAAATACTTAGCGATAATAAATAAATAATACTAGACCTGTTTTCCCATGTGTCAAAATGAGTGTACGGTATACATTGCTGCTCGATAAATTTTAAAAAATTAATTACGCTTCAGTACTTAACAATAACTTAAAATTTGCTTGCAATATCGGTTCATAGTACTAAAACCTATGTATTGTTACAGTTTGAGGTAATATTAAATATACACGCTGTATAGGTGTTATGAAATAAGATCCGTGCTTACAATTAAGTTAAGAGTAATCTTGACAGATGATTGTTAGGGTTCCGTAGCCAGAATGGCAAAAAAATAGTTTGCCATGTCTGTCTGTCTGTCTGTCTTTGTACTTTTTTGTACGTCCATATCAATGCTAGAAAACTGTAATTTTGCACGAATATATATGTAAACTATGCCGACAAATTGGTACGACAATTTTTTTTCAAAAAATGTATACTTTAGTATCTCCTATAGACGTAAAGTGGGGGTGATTTTTTTTTCTCATCCAACCTTGCATTGTGGGGTATCGGTGGACAGGTCTCTCAAAACCATTAAGGGGTTGCTAAAACGATTTTTCAATTCAGTGATTTGTTTGCAAAATATTCAACTTTAAAGTGCAAATTTTCATCAAAATTGAGCGTCCCTCCCCCTCTAAAATCTAAATATTATACCTATAAATCTATAAAATATACCTAAACTTGGAATATCCCATATAAAATAGAAAAATATTATCCTTAGAAAAATATTATCCTTAGAAAAATATTACTTATTTTTTTCGTAATGGCTGCGGAACCCCATTTCGGGCGTGTCCGACATGCTCTTGGCCGGTTTTAGTCCATTGAATACGTGGGTTCTAGACGAGATAAAAATTATTCTTTATTAAATTTAAATTCCATATTTGTATTTCAATCAGAAGTATATAGATAGATAAAACGTTTATTTGGTACTGCAAACACACACAATCAAGATTAGATACAAGGATACAGAACATCAGTCCAGACTTAAAAGTAAACATTTCATATTGTGCGCTGCAGTGCAAAAGGGCCATGGCAAGTAAGTTTTGATATCCATACACACAACAGAAAACAAGTGTACCTACTCGTAGTACTTAGTCTAAAACTACGTTAAATAACGGATTCATTAAAAACCGTGACCGGCTTGAAAATTCGCAGTGGGCTAATAGGTCACGACTGGACTCGTTTTTAACTTTTTGGTTTTTATTATTTAAGGTTTTTTATGCAGTTGGGTTTTGATTTGAGGTACGATTCTTTGAAATCTATGCCAACAGTAATAATTACGTATAATTAAGGCATTACATTCGCAAACGTAAACGTCCTAAAATAGCCTCTCAAATGACCTCGAAAATCATTTCCTCATTTACTTCTGAAAAATCACTAGTATCATTAGTTCTCCAGTCATGTACTTACCCTAGTATCCGCTTTATGTTGTAAATTTGGGTTATTATCATGGTAACATTTTTTAAGACTAAACTTTGTCTGTACTTCTACCAGACAACTGGAAGCTGCAGAGCTACTACGAAATTCGAAACTTGAAGTTCGTGTCGTTCGGTCCCTCTGACACTTGTACTATTTAATACGAGAGCGAGAGGGACGGTGCGATGCGAACTTCGAGTTCCGAGTTTTATCTGCCGTGCTGTATCGGAATCGCCATTTCTATAAAAATATGTCTACGAAAGCGATTCAGAACAAACGCTCGTATAATGACACATTTTCATGGATATACGAAAGTATAAAAATAAAATATATAGGTATATAAAAGAGTAGAAACACACGATGAACACGATAAATTTGTTGGATCACGTCTATTAGTAATTATTAATCTCACTAATATTATAAATGCGAACGTTCCTAAGTCTGTTTGTTTGTTACCTTTTCATGTTTAAACCGATGAAGTTTGAGTCCCGGGAAGGACATAGGATAGTTTTTATACCGTAAATTTGCGCAATTCCCGCAGGATAGGGATAAATCCCTAATTAGTTTTTTTGTATGTGTTTTTTGTGTCTTTTTGTTTTGTATAATTTGAATTTTACAGCGCTTTGGTGTTTAACTGTAATGCTGTAATTATTAGTTGACTAATAAATAAATAAATACTAAATGAATTCTACGCGTACGGGGTCGCGGGCTACCGCTAGTGCTCTATAAATACTATAGATAAAAGATAATTTCAGAGTACCAATTTCTCTAAAGATTAATTAAATTAGGTTATACACAGGACTATTGAAAGGAGTAGAATTGATTCCAATATTATTTCCTTCCAAACCGATGTCACCGGTCTGTCTTCTCTCTTTAATGGCTATTAACCATCGTGGATAAAAACATGTCACAACCCAAATATAAAGGTATTACATATGCTTTTAATACAATTTTTGTTTACAAGATACCGCAGGTATCGAAAGACGTGCGAGTGAAATATACACCGGAAGGAAGCGATTGGCGCCGCACGCGCCGACACGTGTCCACTTCCGGTCCTAATGTGATAATATAATAGGAGACGTCTCCACACTCTTTACGGGTTAGTTAATTTTTTGTTTGATTTCACTTTTTCTCACGCCTTTTTGTGAAAAGGGTGAGTGATTTTATTTTTTAGTAACGAGTGCGTTGAACTATTATTTTACACGGGGAGTTATTTTTACGTTTGTAAAATAGGTGTCACCCGTAAACAGCATGTACTAAATTTACGTTGCGAAAAAGGTACAATCAACGTCAGAAATAAGTGATCACTTTTGTACCTTGTCACTTAAAAATTTTGAAATTGTGTAACGACTGAAAGCGACAAGTTACAGAAATAATCACTTATTTATGACGTTGACTATAATTTAGCTGGGTTATACAAACTCGTGGTAAATATTGTCATTAATAAACCAGAATAGCATTACGCGGTTAAATTACGGAGATTGGCAAATGGCTCAAAAATCCCGATTCCCAACTATTGGCGAAAGAATACAACGATCATTTTAAAAAAGAATAAATCAATGTTACCATTCCCACGCTATCCTGCTATAATCCTACCACAATTATTGACTGATATACGAGTATGAATTATGTTACAACAACAATTATTATTGTTCCATACAATATAGTTTAGTAAAATAATAACGGACGCAGCCGCCGGCTAAACGCACCCTAAGCGAGTAATCATAGGCTTTAAAATGATTCGGTATTGGATGGGGTCCCTAATAATAGGAAATATATTGACGAAATAATCCTCAATTATAATGCATAATAAGAATTTACGAGAGTTTATTTTATGCCATATTTATGTATCGCCGACATAAAATACACATCAAAGTCAAAGTCAAAATATCTAATTTAGGCTATAACAAGACCTTATGAATGTAAAAAAAAATCTACCACCACATCCTAGCCAACGGTCGCATATTTACAGGCCTCTGACTGAAAATCAATAATCCAAGCTTTGCTAAAAAGTGATAAAATGTAGTGTATCCTACTAGGTATAAAAACTGCACTCAAAAACACGCATAGATAGCAGACGTTGGGAAAAAGACTGCTAAGCTGAAATGGGGCTGGGCTGGACCCATCAGTCGCATGTACTCACAAAGTGCTCAGCTCTGTGGGCCACATAGCCACATGGTGGGTGCCACAGAAAGGCCAGCGACCATTTATGTAAGTAATTTAATAACATTTTAAGTAATTCTGTTTATTTTTTAAAAACTCGTTAAGTTTTATGATGGGTTCATGTCAACAGATATTTTTGGTGGTTGGTTAAGTAGCGACTTAACCTAACAGCCACTAGCGCTGTAGTAAATCTAAGCTCCCTAGCTTAATTTTTATTGACATTCGTAACTGGCTGGTTAAAACCTACATTTTTTGACTTTGGTTTTATAAAATAAAATAAATAAATATCACGGGACAATTCACACCAATTGACCTAGCCCCAAAGTTATGTTGTTTCACTTATTTTTCATACCTATCTACTTTGTCATTGCCTATCTACATAGTGTGCAGAAACGTACCTACTCATACTCGTAAAGTACTAACTAGTTTTCCGAAACTGACCTATTTAACAAAAATGAAAAACACCACTTAAGCAATTACTCATTATTAATATAAAAAATAGGTACCAACGTATTGTTTGATCGCACGCGACGCCTATTTGTACAATTTACTAAGTGCAGCGTTATCGAACAGCAGTGGCGGATCGTTATGTTGTCTGTGTTAAAATCAAAAAGCGTTCATCGACGCTCCTACAATGTGAAGAGCACTTAACTTGATTACTTGAAGCCGTATGGTGCGTCACTGCCCACGGGCAACCAATACCCGCCCCGTCGCGTGGCGCCATGCTCCTACAAAACCCTGGCACGTGACTATCACCCTGGAATTGTAGCGTACAATATGAACATCATATTTGTGAAAAGCTTACAAAAAATCGACCAAGAGCAAGGACTTGCGCACCGAATCGCCTCTAAATAATAATAAAAATAAAGATATTTCAGAGAAAAATCGTATTCAAATAATATTTATTGGTATTTGTTAATAAAAATACGTACAAAGGTAATAAAAGACATCAAGTAAAACCAAATTTCAAGTCTGTGGGTCAATTGGAAGTTTAAATAAGTTGAGTTTGATGGCTTCTTATTCCTCTTTTTCCGATAAGGTGGCCCAGGGCTATTGAAGCTGGGAGGATATTGTATTTGAGCAGTCTGATGGCGTCCTTACGACGCTATGTTCGCCATGTTCATGTGTGTTGTATGAAGACAGTCTTCTGACGAGCACAACGTAAAATGGCCGAGAAGAAGATGGCTCAGATACAATATCCCCCCTGCTACAATAGCCCCGGATCATTTACTTTAAAAAAATGTAGTACTTTACAACTATATACATTTAGGTAATGAATGAGAATGAATTCTAAACAATGACATCCCACTCGATGGTGAATTTTTTTACGCCCCCCTTTAACTTTTTATGTTTTTTTTTTATTTTGTTAAAATATTTTTCCTACGACCGATTTTACTATCTAGTTTTAGATTTGTATGTTTAAATTGAACTCTTACATAGATGGAACGAAACCAAAAAATGAAGGGATCCTATATACAAGCCCGTATTGTTTATGAACGTGGACAAGTCTGATACCTAGACCTAAAGTCGGGTCCAGAATTAGGCGAACTAACTTGACAGTTCATTGTACACTAATGTTGCCACAGTTTGGCTAGTGCTGTTAATATCGATGTTTAAAAAGTCTAGTTAATCATTATTATTGTGTTTGGAAACAAACTAATAATTTTACTGAGAAAAATAATAATAATAAAAATTAGTTGGAATTATAAATACATCGAACATCATTTTGGACATCGTTAAGGATGCTGTTCGCCATTTTGTTTTGTTGACATTCGGTAAGGTAATTCTTTTATTTCTATAATATAAGATATTAGAGAATAATTTATTTATTTATTTATTCAATTGTATAACTCATGTACATCTATTATGTGTTCGATTTATTCAGTCAAATTGTAACTTACAACAATACTTATTAGGGTATTAACTCAATTAACTAAAATCGAACACAATGTATTTGGAATTATCGTCGACTATATATAGCGTTTGTCTCTATCGCACTTTGATATTTGCCAGAAAGAAAGCGATGAATGCTACATGTGTAGTATTTTATTGTATTTTATTCCTAATTTGAGGAATAAGTATCGTAAATATCCGCTTAAACCGTAGATCCTTCAGATCATACTATATCATATAAATTGCTGTAGTTCGTCCCTATTTGGCGAATATGTATGAGTGTGAAAGTTTCGACGACTATTACTTGATAAAATAGAAATAGAATCAGATCTATAGAAAGCACAAGGTTATATCGATATATTTGTGTCGACATAAACCCATCACTATTTATTTTTTCCTATGTCTGGCAACATTTTCGGCTGTCAAGTTAGTTCGCCTAATTCTGGACCCGACTTTAGACAGTTTGATTTTCGAGATATACGGAACCCTTGGTTCCTGAGTCCGACTCGCACTTGGCGGTTTTTTTTAATAACTTTACAAAACGTGCAGCACACTTCCTGTGTTTAGTGTTGGCTGGCATACCTATTCATTTTAGCCTTGCAAGACCCTCATCATGGCTTCACCGTTGACAGAAAAAAAGGATGTGATTGCTATATTCAATTAATTAATTCAAACATGCATGATCTAGAGATCTACTCAAAGGTTGATGCTATTATCAGTATTAACCTGTCCAACGTAGAGAAGTCAAAATCCGCCGCCATTGTAATTGACATAATATTATATGTCAAAGCCAATTTCTATCAAACATAGTCGCTTTCACGTAAAACTGCATCAAAATCTATAGACAGACATTGACGTCAAACTTATACCTAATACCCCTCATTTTGCGTCGTGGGTAAAAACGTCCAAAAATTATACATCCAGCGTCCCAACTATTATTGCAAAATAAACAATACCGTTCAAGTCAACGCTGGCGACCTTGCCATTGCAACCACCAGACCTATCGAATCGCTAACTTCAGCTTAATTGCACCCGCACTTGACATTATTTATTTGTAAAAAAAATATTATACCTATTTAAACAACGTCTCGTACAAGGAACAGAAAGGTCTCAATGACCCTGGCTGTAGTGCCCTGCTTTTTCTATCTTTGGCAAGCACAGGACACCGGTTATTTCACTCTTTTGTTTTCATTTGCGTATGATGGTGCTAAGATGACAATGGTCGGCAGTGAGAAAATTTAAGAATACAACGATATGCAAAACACGGTGATTACTTTGTGACTTTGATCAATCTCAATAATCAAAGCAATAAAGTAGAGTAATAAAAAAATGTCGGTAGGGCTCCAATGGCAACAAGATGGAGCGACGACCTGGTTAAGATCGCGGAATCGCGTTGGATGGGGAAAGTACAAGACCGGTCTGAGAGGAGAGCCTAGCTCGACTGTTTCGGGCTATTTCGTAGCTCTTCTTCACAGGAGCACGCGACTCGGCGGCTGCCGCAACACGCGCACTACGCGCTCTGCTCGCGCGACTGAAGAAGGGCTACGAAATAGCCCGAAACATTTCGAGCTAAACTCGATTTAAGACGTGAGTTATCCGTTACAATATCATTTAATATGGATTTCACATCATGTAACATTTAAGGATTTGCATGCGTTTTAAACTTGCCGACGGAACGTAATACAAGCCTGCAGTTTTCTTACTGACAGCAGAACAACAGATAGTAATGCTGGAGCTGGCTGTTATGAAGTAAAGTTATAACTACTATTTTGTTTAGGTCGGGATGTCAGGTAATGTTCTCGTGTACCCAAGAGCTGCGATTCTGTTGTGGATTTGTCTGGGGGGGGGGGGGGGGGGAGCGCAGCGCTGAGGACAGTGCCTCTTTGACAACAGTCAATGATTTGCAGACTAATTTTCAAAACATCCTTAGCCAATGACTAATCTCCTCCGTCGAAGTGCGATTATATGCCGTTTGAATTTTCAGTAATTTTTTCTAACTCTTTCAGATTTTTTGGAACTGACATTGACATATTATTATGCCCATAAAAACTGCCACTAATGAAAAATGTTATAGTAGATAATAAGGTCTAGTAAGATGGAAATCCGAAAAAAAATGGTTCGGCCCTACACATGATCATTTTGTTTATTGAAGAACCTCATAATACTTTACTTACTACTAGGTAGGTATAACTGGAAATTTGGAATTCTCACCTTCAAGCGCCTTGTTCCTCGCCAGCAATGCCAACAGGACGTCAGGAGGAGGCGGGTCCAGCGGATGCATAGTCTCCAGACCGTCCATCTGCCCTTCCCGAGCCATACACTCTACGTCACCGTATCCTCCTTCCATTAATGCACTACGTCCGACCAACACACATTGACTCAACCACTCGATTAAACATCCCGTATTGACAACATCACAGGTCTTCAAAACAGCGGACACGCCGTGTGACTTTGACCGGAGCGGCAGCGACCGGCAACGGACGGCTCGCCGCCGGGACCCCACGTGGCAGCGCCGCCCACGCCACAACGCGCCGACGCAGTCGCCTTGTCACCGCCCTCCTACCTCCCATTGAGAAGTAATTTTTTACCCCCTGAATCTGATAAACCCCTAGGCCGGGGCGGCGGGGCAGCTCCCCCGCCCCGAACTAATTTGCTCGAGTCGTACGACACACCCCCGGTGCTTACATCCATCTACAATATTACTCCAGCACGTTATCCCGTTCGCGGGGGCACTTCGTTTCTACTCATCTGGCACCGTTGTGAAGAAAGAAACTTAAAAATTATAGCAACCGTTATCGAATTTCATCGTTTTGTGAATACTTACACTTTTTGAATTTTTATTTTCTTGTTATTTTTTAAAAGGGCGTTGTACTCGGGTCTTTAATATTTCAATAAAATATAAACGCCTAATGTAGGTAATTCTTTTTTTTTCGTTTGTAATCGTGAGGACAAGATTTTACGAAAGAAAATAAAAACCAACAATAAAGCATGCAAGACCGTCGGTAACCTAGTATTGCAATAAATAAGTATAAACCTTTTCCAAAACTTGATTTTATAATGCTATACCTACTTTTTGTTGAATCCAATATTATAAATAAATATGACGTGAAGGCCGTTTCCCTGTTTATGGCTTTCACTATGACATTTCTATTTAATTTGCATGTAATGTGTAAGACATCAATTGAACTATTTTTTATTATTTAAATTGTGTTTTGTGATTGTTATAACTCTTTGTAATTGTAAACATTGTATAAAATAATTATATAAATACTGACATGTGTGATCAATTCCAACCCGACAATGTTTTTCGAAGATTTGAAGTGGTAGAGTTTCCCACTTCGTTTGTTGGTTTATCTACGACGATGAACCTCGACATAGAAGCTGACCTGACGACGTGCGCTTATCTTAAAACTATGCATGATGGAAAATTGCTGGTAACTTTTTTGTTTATTCTACGTAACGTAAATGAATTAGTATCGGTAAACAAACTTGTTGTTATAAAATTCAATGTGCTTGTTTGTAGAAATTCGATGACGCTCGTGAATTATCAGCAGCACACAGAGCGTACAAGATAGAATATATTAATAACTTTACCATTGAAATAACGTTTACACCAAGTAACGAATGTATTTCAAAAGCCAAGCGCAGTAGTCAGTGCGACAACAGGTTCGTGTTCGATCTTCGCTTGATTCACGTCGATGGAACTCGATGCTGCAATGACGAAGCCCATTCAGAAATAGGACGCTATTATGTCTCAGGGCAGTATGAATATAGCCAAATCAGCCACCATCCAAAAACAATAGACTTCGGAAATATTATTATGAATACTAAAGAAACAAAATGTGTACGTTTAAGAAATGATTCAAATGTTATAGCGGCTAAATTTCAATATGTGAGAGTAAGTGGCTGTGAGGTCTGCCCTGCAAAATTTACATTACCTCCAAATTCTTCAAGACGCGTATCTGTATCAGTCAAGCCAAAAACTTTCAAGCAGCAGAATTGTTTCTATTTCAGGGTTAGAAATCCTCATGATATTGACAAAAAATCAACTGAAGATGATGACAATTATTTAACTTACGAAGTTACTATGAAATGGAACGTTGTTCTTAATAAAAAACCAATATTGACTAACCCTGAATCTATGCATAAGATATGTGAACCCGAATTTAAATATACTTATATTGATGATGAATTAACTACCCATTTGAAGCACAAAGCCAAAGCTACCGATTTCTTACAAATATGCAAAGCATCTCACAAAGTAATACAAACGAAAGAAAGATTGTGTACCGGAACTGTTCAGTGCTACCCAGAAATAATAATAAAACCGAAACCATCACTAGACAATAAATACAATTTTTGTAAAAAGCCTCCACAAAAAATTAATACATATGAGGTTTTCGATGTTTTTATTCTGCCATTCAATGTGGATTTTGGAAAAATCGGCCTAAATACTTACGGTGAGAATCAGGTATTGCTAAAGAATAATTCAAAATACGATATTACCATAAAATTATTTGAAGACAACTGTGTCCTTTACACAGAATACAAAGTGAAACACTTTACTCTGAAACTTAAACCTTCGTCAGAAACGAAAGTTACTGTTTTTTGTTTGGGCTACAGTGAAGGAAACCATACTGGCACTTTTGAATATTCTGTAGACAATAAATATCAACGTAAACATCCATATATACTTCAAGTAGGTACGCCTACATTATTTGTCCAAGAAAGATGCTTAAAGTTTGGCATGGTCACCAACGAAAGTTTTACTACATCAGTCCCCGTAAGGATATGCAATAATTATAATTTACCTGTTAGTTTTCTATGGGAAGAATTACATGCAGACACACCTTTTGAAATAATACCCAGCAGTGGTTCAATCCCACATCATACCTCCAAAATATGTGATGTCTTATATGTGTGCAAAGCTACTAAATCAAAAACACACGAGGTTAATTTCGTGTCCGAGCCCAAGGAAATAATTCCAATTGAACTAAATGTAATAACACGAAAATTATCTATAAAATTTTTACAACCCGCAGTGTTTTTCAAAGACATTGCTTTAAATTTAGAAACCATCGAGAAAGTTAAACTGGAAAATTCATCCCGAGAAATTGCCCTTTTCTATGTCGTAGAACCATTAATTCCGGGACTTATGATAGAACCAATGAGCGGGACGATACGACCAAAAACGTTAATGACTTTTGAAATCAAAGTAAAAATATCATGTGTACTAGAATTTTCATTCGATATTTACGTAAAAATCAATAATAAGGAAAATGTTATTTTGCCTGTGAGTGGCAATGTTGTGGAACCAAAGATTCTCATTCATCCAAAAAATATCTACATGTCTAGAGTACCTTGCTACATGATAACATATGTACCAGTGACGTTCCAGAATTTAACTCCATTACGAAGTGTTATAGAAGTTTTAGACACAGGCGATGACAATATATTTAACGTCTATATTCTCGTGGGAAATGAGAAACAAAGAGTGTTTGAATTCAATGTGGAAGGTGGCCAAACCAAAACAGTTTTTATAAAAGTCTACGACATTTTTCGTCGAGAGTATGAAATGTATGTTCCATTTAAAATTAACGGGCTATTAGGTCCGCCTAATGAAAACTCTTGGTCCACAGAACTGCAGCATTACATCGGTGAATATGAACAGTAAGTATTTATTATTTTCCTATTGACTTTTTATTACAACTAACAAGTTAATTATATCATATATATTTACATACAAACATTTGCTTTTTTTAAGGATCTATGACAATAATCCTAAAGTGAAAGTGAAAGCAGCGGGTAAGGACATTAGCTTTTGCCGGATAATGGGAGTTATAACAGTACCCTGGATTGAATTCTCGGTTGATCAATTTGAAATCAGTTATATACCTAATGGAAGAAATTGTGTTGAATTTACGATGAGAAATGTATCTAAATATTATTTACACGTGACAATTTTAACAGCGAAACTCGCACCAAACTTTAGCCTTGACTTAATAACGGAAGAACATGAGTCGATTATAAATGAAACTCACATTAAATTTGAATTAGATCGTGGAAAAGAAGCAGCACTGACAATGAAATTCCATCCTAAAGGGCATGGTAGGTTTATAGCCGTCGCAACGCTCTTTCTGGATAAACATATGACAATACCCTATTCTAATCTTGAATTCAAAGGGAAAAGGGCAACGCCTGCTATGATACCTAGCACGTATAGAATCGTTTTCCCGCCTTGCAGAGTAGGAATAACTATTCGACGAACTTTCACTATTAAATTAGAAGAAAGTTCGGCCATTGATAATTTTTACTGTACTTCAAAAGAAGAAAAAAACCTGACAGTAAATTTTGTTGAATGCAAAAAAGTTGAACAAATGCACAAAATCTATACGATTGCTACAATTGAAATAGTGGTTTGTTGCGAAGCTGCATACGCGCGATGTATTACTGTTAATTTCTGTCACGAGTGTGGATCTGGCTGTGATGTTGAAATCAGTTTTTGCTTTACACATTGTATTTTGACTTTACATTCGAATTTTTTGGTTGAGCCAGAAGATAATCCGTATCCTTACTATCCTTTAAGTACACAACGCGATCTATATGAGTATATGGAAAATTGTTCGAAGTTTCTTGAGAAGTGGATGTTTCAGCACGGATTTCGTAGGGATTTGTATCCCATAATTCCAGACACATTCCATGCTATATCTACAGTAATTGGTTCAGGCACGAAGACGAAAGGAATAAATGTAACCTATTTAAATTTTGTGCGGAGAATTGCTGGACCACTGATGAAGCATGTTCGGAAGATATCGTATGTATATATCATAATATCTTTGAAAAATGGTATACTTACTATATTTAACTAGTGAAATGCTAAGTTTATTATGCTTACTTACTTCTTTTTCAGGGCTACTGGAGTCGATGAATCATTTAAATATGTAAAAGAAACACACGACTCATACAAAGAGATTATTAAACTATTGCAATCTCGTGGAGCAAATCTATGGGTGCTGAGAGCAAAATTCTTACTAAGTTACGAACAATTTGTAATATACAATGAAAATGTGACCCCAAAATGTAATGCTGATATCATTTTAATACAAGAACTTCTCGTTGATAGAAATCTTTTCGACAGATTGAATAAGCAAAGTTGGGTTGACTTTATTTTACAGAGTTATAAAGTTTTCATCATGGACAGCTGTTTTTTTGATTGTGTGTGCTTGAGTTCGCTTCCAAGAGACATAGTAAAAGTTATTGTTGAGTGGTATAATGAACAAGTGAAACTACAACACAAGAGCCTGCGTGGCAAAGATAAACCAGTAAAGGTCATAACTAATATAACTACTGATTTATCAGATGGTATTGCTGTAATATCGGCCATTTTAAACTATTGCCCGTTTATGAAAGACTACTTTAATATATTTTGTGAAATAAACAAGGATGATGAGGTAGGCGGGATTGTCAATAATGCTTGTCTGATTATCGAGGCTCTCAACCAACTCAGGTTTTATTTCCCAATAACCAGCAAAGACTTTATTCAGCCAAATTTTCTTCAAATGCTGTTTTTATCTGTTCATTTATATGTTGCTTTGCCAATGTTCAAACCCAAGGATCATATAAAATTCAATCCTCCGCTACTGAGGAGCTCTACAAGGCAAGTGGCGATTAGTCCGTCAACCCAGGAGTCATTACTATTTAATTTGATAATTCTTAACAACAGCAAGAATAACTTTATCGTTGAAAAAGCACCATCGGGCGACAATGGTAAGAAAATGTATCTAAACATTAAATACATAGCGAATTTTGTTAATGAGGAACATGCAATTCTACTGGTACACGGATACAATAAGACAAGAATATTCGATACGTACATTATATTTGTACTACATGGACATATAGGTTTATTGAACCCAGTTCGAAAGTGCAAGGTTACTGGACCCCTATACCGTCCCAATAAAGTTGATGTACTAGTTTCGTCTCCATTTGCTCTTCCCGGCACTTACAAGGTTTATATTACTGACATTGAACCTACAATACCAGTATCTTTTAATGACGGAAAGATGTCTAGTTTTTACTTACAGCGGCTTAACCTCATTGATAGAGATATACATCTAAGCGGGCTGCCAAAGGAAACTGGACAAGATATTCAGGAACACAAATTGTATCTGCAAATAATTTGTCTGAGCACGCAAATAGGGAACAGTTGGATTTGGTTCAGAGGAGAGTTGGGAGAGTTTTTCATTAGGGTTACAACGCAACCTCGCTGGGACTTGGCGATAGATACCTTACAAACAAAAGTACACACTTGGCCAATGGACCCGTGCACTTGTGGCGAGGCTTGCGAGTGCTATCGGACTACAGTGCTGATGATTCCTCATCGCAACGAGCTAATGCTTAAAGCGATGAGGTATGCTTTGCTTGAACATGCATCGCCTATTATGATGGATGTTTTTGATCGGCTTATTGGTAAGAACCTCAAGTATTAGATTGTTTTTCAGGTATATTATATACAACTATATTAAATGATATTATAACGGATAACTCACGTCTTAAATCGAGTTTAGCTCGACATGTTTCGGGCTATTTCGTAGCCCTTCTTCTCATGAGCACGCGACTCGGCGGCTGCCGCAACACGCGCACTACGCGAAACCGCTCACGCGTACTTTCATGTTCAATAAATACTGCTTAATTTATTGCTATTATTTCATTGATTAACATTGTTTCAGAAACTACAACAGGCAAATTGGTTTTGGAAATGTTGCTAGCTGAAGGTGGGACGAATATGTCGGATGTGAAGCATATTTTGCAAAGCGAGGTGGGTTATCGGGTGACATCGCGCGCGTTGATTCCTCGCGTCGACCGCGTCAGGCTCGCGCATCACACGCCGGCTATGCTCGCCCTGCCCATTACCATTCCAGCGGACGACAAGGCTGAAAAGTACTCCGTTACCTTCACCTCGGAATGTGGAATGGATATACGCACCTATAGGATATTCTTTATCTCGACTAATTGTACTAGTGAGTCGACGTCCAATTCACTGGCGTCGTAATGATGTTTTAGTGTATTCTTAATTATTTTTTTGTATTATTAATTTATTACAACTGTGTGTATTTACGTTCGTGCATCAGCTAGTTTGATTTACATATCTCGATAAAATTATAAAGATAAGAGTGGCGTGGAATTTTATCTAACTGTATGAATTCTCCATAAAACTCTTTTAGTAATACATGAAATCTAAAATGTGTGGCCTTATGAGTTTTCAAAGAATACCTGGGTTCGATTCCCGGCAGGAGTAACAGTCTTTTTTTTTATTCGACTGGATGACAAACGAGGAAGTGGTCTCCTGATGGTAAGAGATTAACACCGCCCATAGACACCTGCAACACCAAGGGGATTGCAAATACGTTGCCAACCTAGAGGCCTAAGATGGGATACCTCAAGTGCTAGTACCTAATTCCTCGGCATTTCTATCTTTGGCGAGGCAAAGCTCACGTTTTCTCCTCTCGTTAACTTTACTAACCTTACGTAACATAAGTTGCTTTGTGATTATGCGCAAATGGTGCGTTAGCGCGACGAGTGAATTCTCTGTTCTTCAAATAGTGAATGGGCTGTTAAATACCTCCTACGCTTCGGTTACTTGCCAACACATGCTATGTACCTATAATAAAAACGCGCACCTCGCCGCCAACGCCGATCAAAAATACTAGGGGAGACCAGGGATGAACGTAACAATTTTCATTTTTGACGTAATATCTCACACGTTTCAAGGAATTTTGAAATTTCAATTAATATGCCAGATAGATTGGTCTTTCAACTTTATTTTAGCTCTAGATTAAATGCTACTGGTATTACATATTTTGAAAAAAAACGACCATATAAAAAAAGTGGAATCTGTTACAACCATCCCTACCCCTAGGGTTGGTTGTAACAGTACAAACGGATGATTGTAACATTGCAAATAAAAACAAAAATACGTTTATAGTCAATATTTTTATTTATAATCAGCTTTTTACTTAGGTTTAGATCTTAATTTCACCAAAAATATTAACTATTTTTTTTTGAACATAGCAATCTACTTAGATAATCAACATGGTTTAAAAAAAAACATAATTTAATTTGTTTTTAGAAGAATCTACTGTTATATTTAATTAACAATTGAAACGCCAATGTTTTTACTTCTTTTGTCATTGATCCGTATTAATTTAGGAACAATGAAGTGTATAAATAATAATAATAAAATACTCGGCCAATATTTTTTCTCTCTTATCATTAAAAACTTATTTCTTTGATACGTAGTCTACTTTTGGAAGGCTTTTAGAACCTTGCCGGAACATTTTTTTCTTCTTTTGCGCATATAAAGTTACATGGCATACTCGTAGATGATATGAATTCGCAGCGTCTCAAAATGGTACTTTTCTGAGAAGTACTTCTTCCGCAGCCAAATCCATTATTTCTGCAGTGACTAAGCCTTTTCTAGTCGTTCGTATATTATTATATATGTCAGGCATTCTGGAATAAGAAAATAAATATATAGTTCTTTGAAATATAAATAAACACAATAAAATGAGCTTTAAGATATCACAAACGTAATAGGGATAAAAGTAACAAATTGTTACTTTCATCCCTACCTTTAAATTTTCCCGAATTTGTCAAACACTTGCGCATAATTTAAAAAACTCGTTAGAAACATACGTTTTCGTACGCCAAGATAGAAAGATGAACAGTTATAAAATTTTACTGACATATAACATGCAAGCTTAAACCAACCACAATAAAAATAAACACATTTGAAAAAAAAAGATCGAAACTTACTTTGTTGGTATTTTTACGGCATCGACTCGCTACGTCACAACCTGATGGCACAGCACTGTGAGCGCCACGGAGGCAAGGGAGGGGTCAAAATAGCGCATATTGATGATACAGCCATCAGTGTAGCCAACATAATTCGTTCGGAAACTCATTTGTTACGTTCATCCCGTGTTACTTTCATACCTGGTCTCCCCTAAATGTTGTTTTTCTTAGCTCAATATTCTTCAATAAGTACCTTTGTTTTGGTTAGTACTAATATATAGGTGAATACATTTTTTGCTAAAACTGCAAACTTCAGATTTTTTGTGAAAATACTAAATTTAAATTCAAATTCAAAATTTTATTTCGGACCTAAAAATCCATAGTGTTACTAAGTAACCTGATTTTTCTAATCACGGCTTAATTTCGTCCGACTCGTACTTCGAATCCGTGGAAGCTGCAGAAAAGGATGATGCGGTGGAAAGCATTGTATTAGTATAAATCTGCAATTATAGCCACTGCATCGCTCTTTTTTTTGGGTTCCATAGCCAAAACGAAAAAAACGGAACATAATTAAGAACGAATATGATTGGTCGATTATACACGTCTCTTTTCCGCTCCGCTACAGTAAAAATTAACGCAGCCTCTATCGACTGCTGAAGATTACAGTCACTCAGGAAGGAAGCTACGTTACCTAAGCGGAGAAGCGTCAGAGTCGGAAGCAATAAGGTGGTGGTGCCGGCACGCCATCGCCCTTGACCGCTACGCCACGCGCCACTGACCGGACTGCACAACCATGCGATCGCTATTTACCTGTAGATAGCTAATGGTAATCATACTAATTAATGAGTTTTTGTTGAAAGATTTTTTTGCTGAATGTTATTTGTTGACTTTACTTGCATCGTACTTCAAACTGCATATTTGTAGCAAGTTTCAAGTCGATGCCATTAACCGTCAAGGAGTTCCATCCAACGCAGACGACTCAAGCTGGACCACCAGCATTTAACTGAGCACATCATTATAATGTAACTGAACTTACTTAAGCACCTATGTCGAATTTCAGCTCGATCGGATACCAGGCAATAGTCATAGAATGGTTTGCAAATTTTGCAACCAAGACGACTGAGTATAGAATAGAGACACAGAGAGACTGAGTATCATCATCATCTCAGCCTATATACGTCCCACTGCTGGGCACAGGCCTCCTCTCGGAATGAGACTGAGTATAGTGTCTAAATAAATATAAACTGGTAATAATATTTGTTAAAAAAAAAACAAGTTTTTTGTAGGCTCTACCTTTGGGTCACTGTACTAAATCAAGGCCTACCAAGTTTCAAGTTTATGCTATGAATCGTTGAAGATTTCATCGAGAAAATTATTTTTTTAATTTGCGTAGTAATAGGTACAGTCACCAGCATTAATATCTGCCACAGCGGAGCGTGCAAAAATATCTGACACGTCCTTCCGGCTCTAGAAATAGAGTCTTATCAGATATTTATGCACGCTTGTTATATCAGATATTGGGACGGTAAAGGAAGGATTTTGAAACCATAACTTACACAAATACTTATAAACGAGCGAAAAAAGGTAGATTAACCCTTAGCTGCATGATTTAATATTTTCCGACGAAAATAGAAAAAAATGTTAGAAATCACCATTTTAATAATGAGAAAAATATTGAAAAAATTCAAGGTAAAAATTTAATTTACATTTTATTTTTTAACGCTATGGTGCCATTTTTGATCATCATCACCATCCCAGCCTATATACGTCCCACTGCTCGGCACAGGCCTCCTCTCAGAATGAGAGGGCTTGGGCCATAGTCAAACCACTAGGCCACCACGGCTTCATTTTTGATACTCCATGCAAATTGTAGTTAAAATTGTATTCTGCATTTAAGGGTTAATATCATATAATTACCTACACCATTGCACCATTGGCATTGGAGTGCTGAATTTTAAAGGAGTCTATGACGGAAAAATTGCAAAAGCGGCTTTAAGCGATAGAGACTATTGTACCAAATTCCTCCAGATTAGCGCTAGAGCAGCAAAAAAGACTGAATTAATTTAATAACTTTCGTGAGAACACGTAATCAATTATTGAATTTTCCTGATCAATCAAAAGCCTTCTTGAATAATTTTACTGTGGTAAGCATTAGTTTTATAATGCTTTTTATAATCCTTTAATATTTGTCCTCTTGCTACTGTCATCATCATCATCATCATATCAGCCGTAGGACGTCCACAATTGGACATAGGTCTCCCCTATAGATCCCCAATTGCATCGGTTGGAAGCGGCCTACATCCACCTTGAACCCGCGGCTTTAGGGCGGTTTCAGACTAGCGTTTTTTCTGCGCCTATCGTCGTTTTTAGGCACTCGCGCTTACGCGCGCGGTATATTAAACCGAACGCGCGTATTCCTGCGTGGTAACGCTCGAAGAAAACAAAACCGCACCCGTACGCGCGTAAACACGCTTCCAAACACGAGCTTATACGAGAAAGTAACAACCCTAGACTGAAACCGCCCTTAACGAGCTTACTGCAAGACCTCCTGTTTTAAAAAAAAATCGGATACTTTTGCAAACATGGATACTGTCCATCGATATGCTTTCCGTGAGATGTCAAATCTCATTTTCCATTTATCAAAGCCGTCTTTACCATAAGGGCACACGGCCTGCCTTTGATAGATTTTGGATATTTTTTATGGTAGGTAGCAGTGAGCTTTGATTATATTATTTATTTGCCAACTCAATGAACTATTTGGCGCGAGTTTCACCAAGTAAGTAAATTTAACGATAGCCGATCCATGTCAAACCAGCCCTCACATGAAACGGCTTGACATTGGTAATGTTAATGGTATGACTATAGGAACTTGGTGCAACTCACGCTCAGACGTTTATTACGTTCGAAGCAGCTAAAAACCCACTACCTAATTAAAATGTATCTGATTTTAAAGGAACCTCGTTGAGTTTCTAGCCGGATTCTTCTCAACAGCGGTTTTTCCGAACCGATGGTAGGTTTTTTTTTTATTTCATAAGTGCAAGCAGCCTAAATTGAATAAAAATATTTTCACTTTGACTTTTGACTGTGAACTACTACGCTAATGCCAGTACAATCGAAATTTCTGGTCTTATTGCACGTGAAATTTAAATACATAAAACCATTACAACTCGAAAACACGTGTGTTCCCTCAGGAACAAGCTATATCATAGATCACTCACGTAGCTTTCGTCACATCTGAAATAAAATATAGGTACTTAGGCTACTTTTTATCCTGATATTTTCACGGAACCGCTGGACTTAGAGCCATGAAATTTGGCATGGTTGTTTTTAATGCAACGTCAATAAAACCACGGTGTAATTTCCAGGAATTCTCAAGGGTATTTTTGTTTCTTACTTTTCCCGCTAAAGTGACGCAGTGGTTAAGGGAGCTAGATCGGGTGTATGTAAGCTTACTTGTAATGACTGCAATAAAATATACCTATGTAGGTCAGACAGGTCGCAATTTTAGTGCTAGATTTAAAGAGCATGTTTCGGGATATAGGAATGAGCATCCTGACAGATCAAATTGTGCCAAACATTTGTTAGAATCAAAATGAATCATTCATTATTAGACTCAGATTCATTATGGAGTGTTACATTATTGCAGCACAGGGTTTTGTCTCAATGTTCTGCAAGTCCGTGTTCTGGAATCACAGATATGACATAAACAAGTCTCGAATGCATGGAGATAATTAGGTACAACAGTCCATACCTACTATTTTATTAATGAACAGGATTTTGTATCATCTCCCTTGCTACGGCTAGGGTCTAATTTCAGCAATAACAGGTAGGATTAATAAAATACGCATTTACAGTAAATATGTAAAAAATCAAGGTACTTTTATAATTATGTCGATTAAAATTTATTAATATGTGGGTAGTTTTGTTTGAGAAAAAATATAGGTGGGTATTTAAGAAGTAATAGTGACAAATTAAAACGTTTGTTGTGGTTTATTAGTCAACACCTGGTAGTATGGTGTACGGTTGTGTTGCTCTGAAGATGAACTCTGGTTCAGTTCGAAACGTGTCGGTGTATTGTGGTGGTGGTGATAGATGGATTTGTGTGATTTGTGTGTGTTCTTACTGTGTGGAGGTGGAGGAACTGCATGAACACGCAAATCTTGCATAAAGTTTAGCTATCATAAGGTCACGGTGAGCAAAGAAATTCTTTTAGTTCATGGTCATTTTTGTGTTATAATTTTTTTTCTTCTAAGCATTTTGAGTTGTAATCTCACGAATAAATGTTTTTCTTTTTTTCTTTTGTACAAGCTTTTATTTAGTTTCACCTGTCCCGTTGTATACCTAAGTCAGTCTGGAATCAAATCTTGCAAGTTAAATTTGACCAACTTCCAGTAGTTGGATTCACTTGAAATTTGGTATACTTAGGTATGGTAATTGCGTGATACCTAATACGCATTTTTTTGCATAATCTAGTGGTGACATCCTGGTAGTCTGGCCAGGATCGTCTCCACAGGACGGAACACTTCAACGATTAATGGCATCGACTTGAAATCTGGTATGCAAATGTAGTTTGGGTGACAGTAAAAGTACAGTCAGCAAAAAAAATGTACTAAAAATGAAATTTTTATCAAAAAGTTATTTCTACTACTAATACTAATAGGCCGGCAGGAGTACATTATTTAGAGGTGACAGGTTTAAAGAATTCTAAAGTTTCTTATTTTTTGCCTGTGGGTACAGTTGTACCTATAAAGCTTATTATAGCGTTTTGTGTCATTTTTGTCGCCTGCATTTTCAGCAATTCGAAGATTTTCGGTTGTTTTTTTTTTATTTGAATAAATCTCCCAAAATAAATTTAAAGTTAAAAATAATTATGGCATCATATCTAGGATAGCCTTTGGAGTCTGTAAACCAAAGTTGTGTCATTTTCGTCCAGTGCAAACTGTTATAGAGTCAGTACGTAAAAAAAGTGTGAAAAAAAAAATTACAGTTTATGAAATATTTATTTCCTATTTCAGATTACTTACATACGCCCATTAAAAAAAATTGTGTCAAATTAGACCACGCAATTTTAAGATTTCAAATTATTTTGTTTTTTTAACCTACAAATGCTTTAAAAAAATATTACAGTTATTACAGTTCACATATTCTATATCATAAATGCATGATAAATCGACATTGTAAATTTGTGTCATTTTCGCCCACGATATTTAAAGGAATAAAACATAAAAACAAATGGTTGTGGTCGAAACGTGCAGACGCGGCCGAGCGGCGGCGGACGGGGGCCACGCACGGGTGTTTACGCGCGCAAACACGTTCGTTCGGTACGATTTCATGTATGGGAAGCGTTATATTAGATAATACAGGTATTGTCGTGGTATGGAAGTAGGCATTTGCTGGCTGAGTGAGAGTATTAAACGAACGAACTTGCGACTCCGTTTAACTATACAAAGCCAGCAATCGCTATTCCAGCCGAGACTAATATAAACATTTTCTCAAAATGTATTACGATATTTAATTTTATAAAAAACTGCATGTGTATTTTTCCATCGAAAACACCAAGAACTATTTCAGATGGGTACATTAAAAAAAGTCCGAGATTCTAACAAAATAACTGATACCTATAACCAGATTGAATTGGCTGTAGGTATAGTCCGCGCCGCCCGCGACAAACTTTTAGCTCGCTCTCAACATAAGACGATTGTCGTCCCAGTAGCGCGTTATCGGTGGTGTACTGCCGTTTCGCCAAATTATTTCTCTTTCTTTGGCATATTTACATTTCGCATTTTATTCATTTGGTCAAATTATCATTTGGCATAATTTTAGTTTGTCAAATTTTATTACGACAAACGTTTATTAAGCAAACGTTTTATATTGGCAAATATTGTATTCCAAAAAAATGTTTGTTCAAAATGATATTTCGCACAAACCAACCACAAAAACCAACTGCTACCAGAAAAGTAGCTTATGTTAGAACTGCGTCTTCCACAGAAACGAACTGCTATCAGAAAAGTAGATGAGGTTAGACTGCGTCCTCCACAGAAAACGGAATGCTACCAGAAAAGTAGGTTAGATTATAGGTTAAAACTGCGTCCCCCGCAAAAACGAACTGCTATCAAACAAGTAGGTTAGGTTAGGTTAGAACTGCGCCCCTCCACAGAAACAAACTGTTCCCAGAAAAGTAGGTTATTATGTCATGCAATATTTTGGGAAGAGTACATTATGCCAAACGATACATTTTACCAAATATTACTTGGCAATATGAAACATGACTAATTATTATTTGCGAAACAATAATTTGCCAAATAAAAATTTACTAACTGTAAATTTGCGATAAGTTTTTTTGCCAAATGATTTTTTGCGAAATGATAATTTGGGTAAAATTTTTTGGGATGTGATACTTTGGGAAAAGTTTTTTGGCCATACATTAGTAATCCGCTATCGGTATCTGCGGGATGTGAGCAGGTAGGGACGGGAGAGTACACCCACATTGCGCCTCACCGCGCTCGCCATGTTTATTCGTGCGCCTGTGTGCGCCGAGTGCTTCTAAGCAACACACGTTTGGTTCATGAGTGGAAACTACAGTCGCCGCGAGTATATTTTATTTTTTGCGTCGCGAGTTTGATTTTTGTTATTGTTCATTTTGTTATTGTTCATTGTTGCGTTACTGTTTTAAGTACTTAGTTGATTTTTAGGGTTCCGGAGCCAAAATGGCAAAAAAGGAACCCTTATAGTTTCGCCATGTCTGTCTGTCTGTCTGTCTGTCTGTCTGTCTGTCTGTATGTCTGTCCGTCTGTCTGTCTGTCTGTCTGTCTGTCCATCCGCGGCTTTGCTCAGGGACTATCAATGCTAGAAAGCTGTTATTTTGCACGGTTATATAAATAAACTATGCCGACAAAATCGTACAATTAAAAATTCAAAAACAATTTTTTTTAGGGTACCTCCCATAGACGTAAAGTGGCGGTGATTTTTTTTTTTCTCATCCAACCCTATAGTGTGGGGTATCGTTGGATAGGTATTTTAAAACCATTAGGGGTTTGCTAAAACGATTTTTCGATTCAGTAAAGCGTTTGCGAAATATTCAACTTTAAAGTGCAAATTTTCATTAAATTCGAGCGTCCCCCCCTCTAAAATCTAAACCGGTGGGTGGAAAAATTTGAAAAAATTCAGGATGGTAGTCAGTATATCAAACTTTCCAGGAAAACTATAACGGCTATGTTTGCTTGAGAATTATTAGTAGTTTATGAGGAAATAGCAGCGTAAGGTATAAAATATACCTAAACTTGGAAGATTCCGTATAAAATACGAAATCCTTAGAAAAATATTACTTAATTTTTTCGTAATGGCTACGGAACCCTATTTTGGGCGTGTTCGACACGCTCTTGGCCAGTTTTTGTTATTACTTATTGTATGTATGTAAACTCTTTATTGTACAAAATAAGTAAAATACAGTTGACAAAAAAACAAATATGCTATGTATATTGTTATTGCTTTTGGAGTGCCTAACTACTGGTTTGTTTTTGAAAGACTGTGAAAATGCCTAGACATAATACCGTTTCACCGTTTATTAGGGTTCCGGAGCCAAAATGGCAAAAACCGAACCCTTATAGTTTCGCCATGTCTGTCTGTCTGTCTGTCTGTATGTCCGTCCGCGGCTTTGCTCAGAGACTATCAATGCTAGGAAGCTGTAATTTTGCATGGATGTAATAGGTAAATTATGCCGACAAAAAAGTACAATTAAAAATTCAAAAATATTTTTTTTTAGGGTACCTCCCATAGACGTAAAGTGGCGGTGATTTTTTTTTCTCATCCAACCCTATGGTGTGCGGTATCATTAGATGGGTATTGTAAAACCATTAGGGGTTTGCTAAAACGATTTTTCGATTCAGTCATTTGTTTGCTAAATATTCTACTTTAAAGTAACGTAAGTAATTGCTTTATACTTGTTTATTTTGTGTATTCATTTATGTAATTTGTGAAATCTGTGAATAAACGTTTCTATTTTTTTTTTTAAAGTTCAAATTTTCATAAAAATCGAGCGTCCCCCCCCCCCCCCTCTAAAATCTAAACCGGTGGGTCGAAAAATTAAAAAAAATTCAGAATGGTAGTCAGTATATCAAACTTCCAAGGAAAACTATAACGGCTAAGTTTGCTTGAGAACTTTTAGTAGTTTATGAGTAAATACGAGGGCGACACTGAAAGTTTTTAGAACTGGCCACTTGTAAACAATATAATAAAAAAGTAAGTTTAAATTTTGAAAATGGAACTCTTTGCCAATATTATTGAGTATGTATTTCATTCATTTGTCATTAGTTTTACGATTTGGCGGCAAATTGAAAATTGTCTGTGTCACGTCAACATGAATTTAACTCGCGAAAATTTTCGTGCAATGATTTTTTATGACTTTCGATGTCATTTAAGTCAACAAGAAAGCTATGATAGACTTAGATTGGCCTTTCATGATGAAGCTCCATCTCGTGCGACCATTTACAACTGGTTTAATGAGTTTAAACGTGGTCGCACTAATCTCACCGACGATCTGCGTGAGGGACGGCCTTCTACGGCGACGACTGAAAATAACATCAGTGTTGTTCAGCGTATGATAGAGACTGACAAAAGAGTGACGTATCAGCAGATTCGGACAAGCTTAGGCATCGGTATGAGTCAAGTGCATAAAATCCTCCATGAACATTTAGCGGTCAGGAAGCTTTGTGCGAGGTGGATACCTCATAATTTGACCGAGGCCCAAAAACTCCGTCGGGTTGATTGGTGCCGTGAAATGATTGAAAGATTTAACGGAGGTGACTCAAATGCTGTTTTCGACATACTTAAAGCTGACGAAAGCTGGGTTTACTGTTATGATCCAGAAACCAAGAGACAGTCTGCTCAATGAGTGTTTCCTTTCGAGGAGTTGCCAACTAAAGTGAAGAGAGGTCGAAGCGTGGGAAAAAAGATGGTGGCCTCGTTCTTCGGAAGGACAGGTCACTATGCGACAATTGCTTTAGAGGATCAAAAAACAGTTACTGCAGAGTGGTACACTAACAATTGTTTGCCACTTGTATTGGAAAAAGTTCGGGAGAAGCGACCTCGAAGTAGGATCCTTCTTCACCACGACAACGCCTCGTCGCACACCGCCAGGCGAACGATCGACTATTTAGTGACGTCAAACGTGGAATTACTGGGTCACCCGCCGTATAGCCCCGACCTCGCACCTTGCGATTTTTATTTATTCCCGAAAATAAAAGAAAAACTTCGAGGAAAACTTTTTATGAACACCGAGGAAGCAGTGGGTGCGTTTCAAAAGGCCGTCGAAGAGACCCCTAAGGACGACTGGGCTAAGTGCTTTTCTCAGTGGTTCCATCGGATGCAGCGGTGTATTGATGTGAATGGACACTATTTTGAAAAGATATAATAAAACTAATAACTTGCTAGTTTGCTCAGTTTTTGATTTTCTAAGAACTTTCAGTTTGACCCTCGTAGCAGCGTAGGGTATAAAATATACCTAAACTTGGAAAATTCCGTATAAAATACGAAATCCTTAGAAAAATATTACTTAATTTTTTCGTAATGGCTACGGAACCCTATTTTGGGCGTGTCCAACACGCTCTTGGCCGGTTTTTCTTTATTAATTTATTTATTGTTCTTATAAATCACGGATTAAAGTTTTCTTCCGTGTTATTAATTTATCCTATTTAACGTCTAGTACGGGCGCTACGCCCGAATATAAATAGGCGGCCGAAAAAATTTGCAGTAATAAGACAAAACGACCAACTTGGAAATTTATGCGAACGTCTTTAAGTCTTTCCATAATACAATACTAGATACTAAATGCTTTTTGATAAAAGCTGCAAGAATTTACTAACCTCATCTAGTTCAGAAGCCACACCCGATTTAAAGAAAGCAGTGTATTTTTTTTAAATAAAACGAGAATAACAAACAACATATTGGAAATTCGAAACTTTCCAGATTTTTATAGCATGTTATTACGCACGTTTAGTTTAGAAGAAATAGTAGAATTAAAGTGGTCGGTTGAAAAAAAATCATAACAAAAAAAAATCAATTTGAAAACACGTTTCATCCAGATATTTTAATAAGATGATTATGCATTTACAAAGCTTTCAATCAAATCTGAAACTGCCCATAACCAACGTCTAGTACGGGAGCTACGCCCTGATAAAAGTAGGCGTAGTGCGTAATAATATGCTACAAAAAACTGTAGAGGTTTGCATTTCCAACATGTTATTATTCTCATTTTATTACAAAAAGAGTTACGCCGGTTTCTTTAAATCTGGTGTGGTTCCTAAACTAGATGAGGTTAGTAAATTCTTGTAGCTTTGTATCCAGTATTATATTATGATACGGAAAGACTTAAAGAGGTTCGCATTTCCAAGTTGGTGGTTTTGTCATATTACTGCAAAAATTTTCGGCCGCCTACTTTTATTCATGCGTAGCTCCCGTACTAGACGTCGGTTATGGGCAGTTTCACGTTTGATTGAAAGCTTTAATGCATAATCATATTAATAAAGTATCTGTGTATTTGTTTTCTGTATCGCTTACTATTTCTGGTGTACAATAGTAGAGTCTTTGTATTGTATTATATATACAGATAGATAGATGAACATCCTTCTTATGGCAGTATTTGATTTAAGATTATTTTTAAGATTTCTTTTAATGTATTTTTTTTCTGTATATATTCGAGCGATTTACTTCACATTTTGAAATGATGTTCTTTGTATAGATTTGCAAAAAATTAATACTAGTTATCAAATAAAAAAAGTTTTTTTTTTATGTGATTGTGAAGTAATGACCTCTAGATTTTTTCTCAAAATAGACCATATATTGTTTAATGTTTTAATGTTTGTTTGGGCACAAACGGTACATGGTTCTTAAAAATAGAGAAATTACATTTAACATAAACCAATAAAGCTACCACTATTTACTGATTCATTTAAGTAAGTAAAAAAAAAAAACATGAATGGTATACGGTAACGGTATTGGTCTACTACTTGCCTAAATATCAAAATTTTCCAGGCAGTACTTCATATCAAAAATCCACCTGTCACAAGTAGGGTGTTCATATTCAACATAAATATTCTTCACTATAAGAAGTACTTTAAAAAAAAATCAAGCCCATTTGATGTAAGGGCCGACTTATTATGGAAACCCGACTTTGGCCTTTGGCATGAGTATATGTGCAGGACACCCCATCTTCAGCTAGTACATAAGAGATCATGTTATTTAAGTAGTATATAGTGCGGCACTATTGCCTTAGGCTAGTATATAAGCAAACTTTGTTAATTAATTCTAACCCTAGCACCCTACCATCATCTTAGTACTATATAGCATATTAACTCTGTTGATTAAGCCCATATACCAAATCTCACCTTCCTAGCACATAAGGAAAGACCATGTACCTACGGCCAAAGCACGCCGCAATTTCCCCTGTAAAATTTCCACTAACCAAAACCTGACCGTACAAGTTTGTTTACGCGTAATACGATCTTCCCAGTGGAAAATCACTATGCCTGGAATTTTCCACTGAGATTAGCCAATAAAGACTCCAGGAATTGTGTCCGCCCCCGCAACCGTGCAGGCGCGAATTGCGCCTACACGGCAGAGCTTAAAACTAGATAGGCTGATGGAAATCAGCATTCGTACAGTTATCACTCGGCATTAGTTCAGTACTCCTCAGAGAGACAAGACGTATAGTAGATTCGATCGGTTCAGTATAAGCTAGCGAGCGCGAGGACAAGACCTGTTTTTTGTTACCTTTTATTTCGGAGTTTTCTTTCAATATAATTTCCTTGACAATTTCCTTTGAATAATTAATAGTGATACAGTCCACCTAATAGTTTTGTAGCAACCAGTGCATTCGCAAAGTGCGGGATTTTCGAAGGGTCCCGTACATTGGTCATATCGAACCGGATTTTTTAAAATTTTTCCATAGTTTTGTGCGTAAATTTCAAAATTTATTTTTAATTTAATTTCCTACCGCGTAAAATTAAATTTTTAAAGGATCGTGCGGTGATCCATTTTTGTAGACATTTCTAGTAAATTCAGTTTCGCGTTAAAAAACTCCAGTCATGCCGATAACACGTTCCGTCGGGAGGCGCGGCGGGGGGCCAGCAACGGGTACAGCGACGACGGCCACTATCACCACGCCGTCCAAGTCCGCGGGCATCACAGCGGACTCCTCAACCACCGCCACCACCACCACGACAGTTCCCCCCCGCGCCCCCACGGAGCGTGTCCAGGTAACATCTCGGTCGCCACCGCCTTCTGCGGCGGCACCGGCATCGGCAGCAATTTTCGACCCAGCGTGTGGAACGAGAGCGGCGGCTGCGCGTCTCGCGGTAAACCTCGGGGTTGCGACCCCCAGGGCGGGCGTGTCTCTGGGAAGACCAGCAGGCCCCGGCACGTCCGTGCCGCCACCCTCGAGCCATAGGAGCACCACCGCTGGCACCGCTGTTACTCTGTCAGCAGTACGGCGAAGCAGAGCTCACCGCGCGGCAGTCGCGCGGCAGGAACTGCTGCGGCTGCAGATGGAGATGGCGGCATCCAGGCTGCAGGCCATCGAGACAGAAGATACCGACGAGGAAGACACAGTCGAGGAAGACGTCGCCGAGGAGCCCGCCCGGGCTCAACGAATCCAGGAGTGGGTTGACCGACAGGCACAATCAACGCCACTCGCGGCGCGCGGGAACCAGCCCGGCGCCACTTCGCAGCTGGTGGGGGGCGACCCCACCAACATTCGGGAGTGGGCTGACCTACGGGCACAATCAGCTCCACTCACGGCGCGCGGGAACCAGCCCGCCGCCACTTTGCAGCCGGTGGGGGGCGACCCCACCAACTCCAGGGAATGGGTTGACCTACGGGCACAATCAACACCATTCACGGCGTGCGGGAACCAGCCCGGCGCCACTACGCAGCCGGTGGGGGGCGACCCCACCAACATTCGGGAGTGGGCTGACCTACGGGCACAATCAGCTCCACTCGCGGCGCGCGGGAACCAGCCCGGCGCCACTTTGCAGCCGGTGGGGGGCGACCCCACCAACTCCAGGGAATGGGTTGACCTACGGGCACAATCAACACCATTCGCGGCGTGCGGGAACCAGCCCGGCACCACTATGCAGCCGGTGGGGGGCGACCCCACCAACACCACGGCGCCCGGGAACCAGCCCGGCGCCGCTATGCCACCGGCGGGAGGCGGTCCCGCCAACCCATGGACGCTCACGAAGTGGTACAGCGTCGAGCAGCAGCAACGTGCGGGGGGAGGTGACCCCGTGGCTCTGGGAGCCGTAATGTCACCAGCGGCACAACCGGCCGCAATCACGTACACGACGCCCGGGCTGGAGCCCGGCGTCCCGAACCAGCGCGGTGAGTCTGGCTACGCCGCGGCGCCCTGCCCCGAGCAGGACGGCGCCCGGCGCTTTGTGGACGCGGGCCAGGGGCCCGCGCCTCCGATAGCGGTGATGGGCCCAGGGCCCGCACCCCCGACAGCTGCGCCGGGCCTGGGGCTCGGTGCAGGAGCTCCGCCTCCGCCAACAGAAGAAACAGCGGCGGGAGCACATGAGATCGCGCAGCGGTACCCCAACCCGCTTGCGGATCTAACAGCGGCCATCACGACGGCGATTACGGCCGGCCAGCAGCAGCGACGGCCCCCCGACCTCCCGGTGTTCGCGGGGTCCCATCAATATTGGCTGTCTTTCAAGAAAGTGTTTAACGAAACAGTGAGTAACTTCAGTGAGTGTGAAAATATACACAGACTACGCAATTGTGTAAGGGGCCGGGCCCGCGAGTCTGTTGAACAATTGTTTATTTGTGGCGCGAGTGCCAGTGAAATAGTGAAAGTGCTCGAGAATCGGTTCGGCCGTCCGGACGCCATCGCGCTCAGTGAATTGGAGCGGCTTCGCGCGCTGCCGCGGCTGACCGACAGCCCTCGAGACATTTGTGTGTTCGCGAGTCGAGTGAGCAACATAGTGGCCACGTTGAGAGCCCTCGATCGAGCTCAATATATGTACAATCCGGAAGTAACGAAATGTGTAATAGAAAAGTTCACTTTAAACGTGCGTTACAGATGGTTTGATTTTGCGACCACACAGCCGGGCGGAGACCCGGACCTGCTCAAACTGGCGCGCTTTCTGGAGCGAGAGGCGGACATCTGCGCGCCCTACGCCGCCCCCGAAGCATTCCCACAACAGCAGTCGCAGCACTACCAGGAGAAAAGGACGCCGCCGCATCGCACGCACGCAGCCATGGAACGCCGACAACAGCCGCAATGTCCAGTCTGCGGCAGCGCGAACCACAGCGAGGCGGGTGAGTGTGCCAAGTTTACCAGGGCGAGGCCCGAACGGCGATGGGAATGGGCAAGGGAGAAGCGCCTATGTTATAGATGTCTGCGCATCAAGAGGCAAGCTCACTTCTGTAAGAGCAAGCGGTGCCTGGTCAACGGATGTGATGGGTATCACCACAGGCTACTGCACAAGGAGGAGCGCGCCAGCAAGAGTGAGGTGGTGGTGAAGAAGGTGGATGCCGCGGTCGAGACCGTGACCTGCGCTTGGGCGCGCGGGCCACAGAGCTTCTTGAAGATCTTGCCGGTAAGGGTGACGGGCCCCCAGGGGGCCAAGGACGCATGGGCCCTTTTAGATGACGGCTCAACCGTCACCCTCGTCGACGAAAGGCTGGCCGAAGACGTCGGGGCGAGCGGCCCGATCGATCCTTTGCAGATCGAGGCGATCGCGGACTTAAACATAGACCAGAGCAAGTCCAGACGAGTAAAGATCGCACTTGCGGGATCGGACCGCACGTTCGACATAGAAGCAAGAACGGTAAGGAATATGTCCCTCAGCATGCAGCGGGTTGACGAGAGCGTCGTCGACGCCTGCGAGCATCTGCAGGACATAAAGGAACATTTGGTGTACTCGTGTGCTTTCCCGAAGATATTAGTAGGACAGGACAACTGGCACCTGCTGGTAGCGGAGCAGATGCGGCGCGGCCGCCGCAATCAACCGGTCGCGTCGCTCACTCCTCTGGGCTGGGTACTACACGGCGCGCAAACGCGCACGCTCGGTGCGCGCGTCAACTTCATCCACGACGAGGCAATGGATGAACAACTGAAGAGGCATTTCGACATCGAAAATCTACTGATCCAGCCCGCGCGCCCCGCCAGTGACCCAGAGGAGAAAGCTCGACGGATAATGGAGAGGACAGTCCGCGAAGCCGAGCCGGGAGTCTATGAAGCCGGCCTCCTGTGGACGAGCCCCCAGGTACAGTTGCCCTACAATTTTGATAACGCGTTAAGCCGCCTCAACAGCGTCGAGAGGAAGTTGGACAAAAATCCGACGCTGCGGGACAAGTACGAGGCGAAGATGGACGACCTACTCAGCAAGGGCTACGCAGAGCCCGCCCCCGCCACCAAAACACCAGGGAGGACCTGGTACCTGCCGCACTTCGGAGTCGTGAATCCGCAGAAACCGGAGAAGCTCCGAGTTGTACACGACGCCGCGGCAAAGACCAAAGGTACCGCACTTAACACACATCTGATGTCGGGCCCAGATCTACTGCAATCACTGCCGGGCGTCCTGATGCGCTTTCGCCAGCACGCAGTGGCAGTAACGGCCGACATCGCGGACATGTTCATGAGGGTGAAAGTGCGCGAAGAGGACCGAGACGCGTTGAGGTACCTGTGGCGGGGAAGGGAGCGGGGCGAGGCGCCCGCAAGTGAGTATCGCATGACGTCGCTGATTTTTGGTGCGACGTGTTCTCCATCTATAGCGATATATGTGAAAAATTACAACGCCACGAGACACAAAAATTTTCACAACAGAGCGGCCACAGCAATAATCGAAAATCACTATGTTGATGATTATCTAGACAGCTTCAAGACGCCCGAGGAAGCTATAGAGGTATCGCAAGCGGTAAAACACATTCACGCGCTGGGAAACTTTGATCTAAGGCGATGGATGTCCAACAGCGCCGCGGTGAAGACGGCAATGGAAACGGCCCCCGAGCATGCGGCGACCGTAGAGATCACCGACGGCGGCCCCAGCGAGCGAGTCCTGGGGCTCATCTGGAATCCTGCAACAGATAAGCTCAGTTTCAATTTAGATATGGCGAAAGTTCCGTCAACGCTACTGCGCAGCGAGACCCCGACGAAACGACAAGCACTGCGCATCGTGATGTCTCTCTACGACCCCATGGGATTGGCATCGCCCGTAACAGTACGGGCGAAGTGCCTCCTTCAAGAAGCATGGAGGAGAGGCATAGAATGGGACCAGCGGCTCCCGGAGGATCTTGCCGCACAATGGAAAACGTGGCTGGCGCACTTACAGACGCTGCGTGACGTGTCGGTGCCGCGCGCGTACCCGGGGTACAGCGATGCGGCCGACCTCCAGCTACACGTATTCACAGACGCCAGCGAAACGGCGTATTCGGCGGCGCTCTACTGGCGCGCCGAACAAGACGACGGCCAAGTAAGAACCTCACTGATACTAGCAAAGGCGCGCGTGGCCCCCCTCAAGCTGACATCAATACCGCGGCTCGAGCTGCAGGCCGCGGTAATGGGCACGCGCATGGCTGCCGCCGTCAAGAAAGAACACCAGCAAGAAAGTACGACGACAACGTACTGGACAGACAGCAAAACTGTCCTTCAGTGGCTGAGAAACGGCTCACGTACCTACCGGCCATTCGTCGCACACCGCATCGCAGCGATTGAAGAAACTACCAAAGTAAGCGAATGGCGGTGGGTACCGACGAAGCACAACGTAGCTGACGACGCGACGCGAGAAGTCCCCGAACACTTCAGCAAGGAACACAGGTGGTATAAGGGCCCAAATTTCTTAGCCCAGCCCCCGGAGGAGTGGCCAGTTGAGGCCCCGCCCCCGACACGTGGCGAGGCCGCCACCCCGACCGGCGAAGAGAAGATCAACGTCGCGCGTCACCACGACCAACAGAGAGCCACTGAAGCGGTCCCCGACGCAACTCGCTTCTCCAAGTGGGAGAAGCTCCTGAGGACCACTGCCAGGGTCCTTCAATTCGTGGCGCTCTGCCGCGGCCGCCAAAAAGTTAACTACAAGCGAACGAAAGCAAACGCCAAGGCGGATCCAGACTGGCGGCAGAGGCCCACCCCAAAACCACAAGACTACATCCACAGAAAAATGGGACACGCCGGCGCAGAGCACACGACGAACGAGGTCAGGCAGCGATACTGGGTCCTACACCTGAGGCCCACTGCTCGCCATGTCATCCACCGCTGCCTCGTTTGCCGCATAAGGCGGGCACTACCGCCGACCCCGCCCACCGGCGACCACCCAGCCTGCCGCCTAGCACACCACAAGCGCCCCTTCACATACACGGGGGGCGATTACTTCGGCCCGCTCACAGTCACCGTGGGCCGGAGTCACCAGAAGAGATACGTGGCACTCTTCACGTGCCTCACCACGCGCGCCATCCACATGGAGGTGGCGCAGTCGCTCACCACCGACTCGGCCATCATGGCGCTGCGCCGCATGATGGCGCGCCGCGGCTGCCCTGCAGAGATCTGGTCTGACAATGGGACCAATCTGCGGGGCGCCGACAAGGAGCTGCGGAGGGCCCTCGACGATGCCACAGAAGAGGAGGCGATTCAGCACGGCATCAATTGGCGCTTCATCCCCGCGGGCGCTCCATTCATGGGAGGAGCCTGGGAGAAGATGGTGCGCAGCGCCATGACCGCCCTCGAGGTGACGCTGCACGAGCGTCACCCCTCCGAAGAAGTCCTCACCACACTGCTAGCAGAGGCCGAGTTTACTATCAACAGCCGGCCTCTGACTCACGTCTCCGTGAACCCGGACGACCCGGAAGCCCTCACACCCAATCATTACCTCCTGGGGGGCTCCGCCTGGTCACCTCCACCGGGCAAATTTGAAGAAGAAGACCTCGTCGGCCGCGCCACCTGGCGCACAGCACAGAAGTTGGCCGACACCTTTTGGGCAAGATGGCTGCGTGAATACCTCCCCGAACTCCAAAACCGGCGGGAGCCTCAAGGTCGCGGCACAACCCTATCTGTGGGCGACCTCGTCCTCATCGTGGACGGCACCCTCCCACGCAATACATGGCCGCGTGGGAAAGTCACCGCCGTCTATCCAGGCAACGACGGCATCGTACGAGTCGCGGATGTGCTGACCAAGGGCGGCGTGCTACGACGCCCCACGAAGAAGCTCGCCATCCTGCCCACGAGTCCAGAAGCTGCGGGTCCTACACGCGGAACTTCAACGCCTGCAGCGATGAACGGCGGGAGCGATGTGCAGGACACCCCATCTTCAGCTAGTACATAAGAGATCATGTTATTTAAGTAGTATATAGTGCGGCACTATTGCCTTAGGCTAGTATATAAGCAAACTTTGTTAATTAAGTCTAACCCTAGCACCCTACCATCATCTTAGTACTATATAGCATATTAACTCTGTTGATTAAGCCAAATCTCACCTTCCTAGCACATAAGGAAAGACCATGTACCTACGGCCAAAGCACGCCGCAATTTCCCCTGTAAAATTTCCACTAACCAAAACCTGACCGTACAAGTTTGTTTACGCGTAATACGATCTTCCCAGTGGAAAATCACTATGCCTGGAATTTTCCACTGAGATTAGCCAATAAAGACTCCAGGAATTGTGTCCGCCCCCGCAACCGTGCAGGCGCGAATTGCGCCTACACGGCAGAGCTTAAAACTAGATAGGCTGATGGAAATCAGCATTCGTACAGTTATCACTCGGCATTAGTTCAGTACTCCTCAGAGAGACAAGACGTATAGTAGATTCGATCGGTTCAGTATAAGCTAGCGAGCGCGAGGACAAGACCTGTTTTTTGTTACCTTTTATTTCGGAGTTTTCTTTCAATATAATTTCCTTGACAATTTCCTTTGAATAATTAATAGTGATACAGTCCACCTAATAGTTTTGTAGCAACCAGTGCATTCGCAAAGTGCGGGATTTTCGAAGGGTCCCGTACAGTATATATATTCAATATACACATCATTCACTCACGCGGACATTGGTAAATAAAAAATAAATAAAAAACAATTTTTTAGGGTACCTCCCATACCTACACGTAAAGAGAGGACGTTTTTTTTCACTTACACCCATGTTGTAGGGTATTGTTCGATAGGTATTTGAAAATGAATACAGATTTGCGAAAACCATTTTTTGATAAAGTGAATATTTTCGGAGATACCGTAAAACGGGGTGAATAGACACGATTTTGAACTTTCAACCTATTTTTAAGAATTAATTTAAATAGTAAAGGACCTAAGATTGTGTTTCTTTTGCGAGTCCCAACAAGCTCTCCGAGTTTGCTTCAGAAAAATAAGCCTTATTGCTCTTGGTAAGTATAGCGAAAATTAAAAAAAAAAAACACAAGATTTTTACAAATCCGTAAAACGGGGTCAGTAGACACGACATATGGGGTGAATAGAGAATTCACTCAAATTCCGTCAGGGTTGTCATAATTGTGAAAAATAAAATATGCGGGTGATAGGACCTTGTCAAAGGAATAAAAAGAATAATAGTACATTACTGTAGAGGCCTGGAAATTTTGAGAACCATTTCAATTACCCCCTTCCGTCGTTATTTTTCACCCCCACTGTCGTGTCTTCTCACTTCATACAGCGTGCCTAATCACCCCATATAGCGCATTTAGTCACCCCGTCTGCCGTGTCTATTCACCTCACTTTTGTACAATTTACAAGTGAATACGAATAAACTCGGTAAAGTTTTTAATTATTTAGACAGTCCAGACACCGGTTCGTCATCATCATCATCAGCCGGAAGACGTCCACTGCTGGACAAAGCCCTCCCCCTTAGAACGCCATAATGAACGACAACTCGCCACTTGCATCCACCGGTTTCCCGCAACTCTCACGATATCGTCAGTCCACCTGGTGGGAGGTCTGCCAACGCTTCGTCTTCCGGTTCGTGGTCGCCACTCGAGAACTTTTCTCCCCCAACGGTTATCTGTTCTTCGAGCGATGTGGTCCGCCCATTGCCACTTCAACCTGCATATTTTTCCAGCTATGTCAGTGACTAGTTCTTCGACGAATTTCCGTATTCCGGATTCTATCGCGCAAAGAAACTCCAAGCATAGCTCTCTCCATAGCTCGTTGCGTGACTCTGAGCTTCTCTAAGAGGCCAACAGTCAAGGACCACGTCTCAGCGCCATAAGTCATCACTGGCAACACACACTGGTCGAAGACTCTAGTCTTCAGGCACTGCGGAATATTGGACGAGAAGACATCACGAAGCTTCCCGAACGCCGCCCATCCGAGTTGGATTCTTCGGGCGACCTCTTTTTCGAAGTTGGACCTACCCAATTGGACAACTTGTCCAAGGTAAACATAGTGGTCAACAACTTCGAGTGCATCGTTCCCAACGATAACCGGCACGGGTGTGACAAGGACATTTGACATGATTTTAGTCTTGTCCATGTTCATCTTAAGACCCACCTGTTGGGAGACGATACTGAGGTCACCGAGCATAGTATTGAGCCCCTCCAGTGACTGCCATTATAACTATATCATCGGCAAAACGAAGATGGGTAATGTACTCGCCGTTGATATTGATGCAGAACCTGTTCCAGTCCAAGAGCTTGAAAATGTCCTCCAACGCATTTGTGAACAGTTTCGGAGAAATAACGTCTCCCTGTCTCACACCTCGCTGCAGCTGGATTGGTTGTGTACTCTCGTCCTGCAACTGGATCGACATGGTGGCGCTGCTGTACAAACTCTTTAACACCTCGATGTATCTATAGTCAATATGGCATCGCTGAAGGGACTGCAATGCAGCTCAGGTCTCGATTGAATCGAAAGCTTTTTCATATTCCACAAACGCTAAACATAGTGGCCGATTATACTCCTCGGTCTTCTGTATAATCTGGCGGAGCGTGTGAATGTGGTCTATGGTGCTAAAGCCTTTACGGAATCCAGCTTGTTCGGGAGGCTGGAAATCATCAAACCGCCGCTCGAGACGATTCGTAATGACCCTCGAAAACAACTTGTATACATGACTCAAGAGTGAGATGGGTCTATAGTTCTTCAATAAGGTATTGTCGCCTTTTTTGAAGAAGAGCACCACCACACTCCTGCGCCATGCTTCCGGCGTAGTACCCTCGAGTATGACGGAATTAAATAACCTCTGGAGGACTAAAAGTACCGGTTTACCACCCGCTCTCAGAAGTTCTGTCGTGATTCCGTCATCCCCCGGAGCCTTGTTGTTTTTAAGTTGTTTGAGAGCCACTCTAATCTCGTACAGGCACACCGGCAGACACCGGTTAACTAGATGAAAATGCCACTACACTATAATTATCACTAAAATCGGTATTATAAAAAAGTTTTTACAACTGTTATTTCTTACCTTGGTGACGTCTCTCTTTGCACTGAAATATTTAATACTTCTGACTAACTTCATGACTATCGAGTGTTGCAAGCAAAATAAACAAATATTTAACTTAATACTAAAAACTAAAGTAATTGGCTTTAGTGGTAATGGTGTTTTGTGTAGCCATACAAAGAAAATCCTGAGAATATTTCTAATCACCCCGCAATTTCTATTCACCCCGTTTTACGGTATTCACTCCGCAAGATCATAAAAATGTGTCCAGGGGTGAGCCCCTCTATTTTTTGAACCGCACGTCTAAAAAACTAAAATGTCAAGTCAAGATTACTATTTGGAGTCTTTTTTTATTTTTTATTTCAACTCCATATTTTTGTTTCTTTTACATAGATAATATAGATACATAGATATGTAATTAGTACATAGATGGCGTTAGTGTCGCTGCTAAAGTGACTGTGAAAAGAATGCAAGTTGAAATATTGGTGCATAGGAAAAATTCATGTCTAGTCTCCTGTCCAGCGGTGGTGTAGGGGAATAGCACCCAGCACGGTATGCTGAGGACCTGGGTTTGATTCCCAGCGCTGGTCTATTTTTCTGGTTTTTCTGTGCATCCATGTTTCGGCTTGTGTTTTCGTGTGAAATATACGGATGTCAAGCTTAATTTTTTTTTTTTTACTCAAATTGATTTCTGCTTAATCAGTTGAGCTGGTATTAAGTTTTTGTAAATTAAACAATTTAATTTTTTATTTTTGATTAGCTATTTTAAGTTAGTTTTAGTTATGTTACTTAGTCTCTGTTTTTATACCTACTTTTATTGTGAAGTAAACAGTTTACAATTTTTATGATCAAACTTACACTTAAGTAAGTTATTACCTATCTATAACTAAAAAAATCGTATTTTAATTCCACCTATTGTGACAGGACTGACGGTCGGGAACTAGGAAACCCCACACTGAGCAAGGCCCGACATACTCTTGACCGGTTTTTAAATTAAATATACACAACTGGGTGGTCTGGAAGCGATGAAACAAAACAAAACACGGCGCGTTGGACCTTCTGGCATGTACGGCTGATAACAGGATCGTTGGAAAATGACGTCACACGCTGTCACGTGGCTGTTGGCGGGACGCGATATTTTATGCGAACTTTGAATGCGGATAAAATCATAACTACTTGGTATTTTTCAATGAAATAAAAACAAATGTATTTGTGAACATAAAAGGTTTACTAGAACAAAGCTTTCAAGTGATTTTGCACACCTATTAACATTCTTCAATAGATTACGCGTGTGACGCCGCGGGTAATATAAACAAACGGACGCTGTCAGCCGTCCCCGCTGTTCCCGCGCTCGGCATTCGTGCAAAGTACTTTTTTTTTTCAAATAATGGATGAAAATGACACAAATTATGAATAGTGTTTTTTCACACCGTTAATAATCAAAATACGTAAACTCTAAAACTTGCATTTTCTTTTGTGGGTTTTACAGGGTATTGTATTAAAAAAATTAAATATTTATAAATACCGTGGATGAATTTGACACAAAATATTTTGGATAACAGATATCAGTATTCTTAAACGTCTGACATCTTTTTAACAAACTGTAATATTCTTTTAGAGTTAGTTCGGCGACATTTTAGGTATTGGTTAAAAATCAGGATTCCCGTGGACAGATATGACACAAAATGCTTATGTACATCAGTTACTGCTCAGATATTAATAAGAAAGTAAAATTTTCGTCTCTAATTTTTTTTTTATCCTGTACTAATGAAAAACACTAATACCTAAATTTCTACTTATGCAGGTACCCAAAATGACACAATTTTTTGTATTAGGTTGGGCAAATGCTCCGGAAGCTATATGCGAAAAATAAAAAACTTTTATATTTTTTAAACTTCAAAACGTATTGCTACGGGTCTATAATGGTCACATTGACTTGCACGTGAATTTCGTCGGGTGACAAAACCAGAAGTCACTAATTATCTACCACTTAAAATTAAGAGAGATAAATAATCAAACTTGTGTGTTGTTAATGGTAAGGTTAATATTCCACTATTTTTTTTGTAGTTAGTGACTTCTGGTTGTTACCTGACGATTTGGTCTCGCTGTTTCTTGCCGTACAAACTCTAATAATCGATGTTGTGACGCAGATAAGGTACACATTCGTTCATCATAATAAAATTACAGGTAAACTTTTAATACTTACTAGCTTTTTTGGCTGACTTTACTTTTTGTTGAACTTGCTTCGTCATCCAAATTACTTTAAATTCGACGCCATTACCTAAGCATTGAAGAGTTCTCTCTAACGGAGGCTATCCCGGACCACTAGGTTTTCAAATCATATTATATTTATCATCCAAATTCCAAATCCAAATGACGTGTCTAATGATTGAAAAAGCACATAGGCAGAAAAATTTTAATCTTTTCAAAAAATCGTCTTAATCAGTCTCGTTATGTAGGTACCTATGACAAATATGACAATGGACCTTAGTTGGGTCACTTACTATTATACTTATTTATTTATTTTTAGCATTAGAAAGTAGGTGTGACGGGTCTTTTTATTGCAAAACACTTTTGAAAAAAAATCAGCAAATATGTAACATTTAGCAAGAAAAGGACGTATGTGTATGATCATTTACATTCTTTTGGTGTCATAAGTAATAGAACTAACCGTTTTTTTAACGTTTTTCAATAAAAATACTTGTCAAGATCGTTTACCTTATTTCTAATGCAAAAAAAACGAAGTAAAAAGATCAGGAGCTTAGAGAATGACATAAGTTTATTTGGTCAAATAGTGTGCATGTACACACAGTCAGAATGATATAGTCGTCTCTGTTTACCGCGGGGAATCATATATAATAATAATATATTTTATTTTAATCCTAATAATTTTAGTTTAGGAGCACTCCATGTCGCGGTCTTTTCTTTAGCTTCAAAAACTGTTACTTCAGTTACTTACCTAGTCATCACCTCATCACATCACCTCAGCCGTGTGACGTCCACTGTTGGACATAGGCCTCCCCCACTTACCTAGTCATGCGGCATTTATTTTTCGTCATTTTAGTTTAATAAAATAATAAAATTGATATATTTGTGCATTGTGCATAAATATTTATTTATTTATATTTTTTGTTATGACACAGTTAGATCCACAGGCAGATGTTAAGCCTGGGGGGGTTAATCAGTTATCTATTTGGTAGCTATTCAGCAATCAAATGCAAAACAAATAAAATACGCAAGTATGTCTGCAACACATATATATCTTCATGTCAAACCCTGTCCTCCTCCGTTTCCTATTATGTCATACAGTAATCCACAAAGTGCTCAGTCTACAGCACACAACAGTTAGTTTAGATTAGTACAGTACAAGTACACAATCGAGGAAACTGCTGCTGGAACCTTTTCATATTTAATTTCACTATGCATGGTTTCTTTGGCAGATGTATGGGATGACATGGCAACATGACATGCCATAAAGGTTCCAGCCTGGTACGCGACTCAGATTCTTGACTGGACGTAAGTACTTTGAGTACGTGGTATATGATGTCAGTAGGGTCTGTGTGTTGATATTAAATATTGACCCGGATAACTCGCGTCACGTCAACATTGAACATGAAACTGCCGTGAGACTCACTCATATTAATGCAATGCCCGACATGTTTCGGGCTAATCCGTAGCCCTTACTCTTCAGAGCAACGCTACTCGGCGGCTGCTGCAACACGCGCAGACGCGCACAAACAATAATGCTCCGAAAGGAAGGACTACGGAATAGCCCGAAACATGTCGGGCATTAATATGAGTGAGTCTCACGGCAGTTTCATGTTCAATAATGTTGATTGAAACATAAAAAAGATGTCTTAAAGTTAATCTGGAATATTTCAACAGATGTCTAGGTTACGTTTACTGAACACCCCAGTACAGGTTTATTGTCGAATTTTTTAATTTCATATGAAGTCTGCCACATCTTTCCAGGAGATTTGCCAAAGGTATTTTAATTTTAGAAATTTATATGTCCAGCCAAAAACAAAGGAAAAAAATAATTCGGAAAAAAATTGAAGTTATTTACAGTGTTTTTTTTATTCTATATATCTGTCTCTTTCTAAAACTCTTTCCTCTATGCGGTAAGTATGGCCACGTATGGCGCTACTTGCATTGCACGTGGCGTCACATTCGTAGTTAGGTTTATATCTTTCTCTGTCTAATCTTGAATTTCAATTATCCTTTACTCGTATAACTCTTTTACGTGTAAAGGTAGCTTAAAAATTGATTTTTCACCTCACTAGCTCGAAAATGCTTTCTTTATCCTTCGAAATCTGCGTGGAAAGTAGCTTTTTATCCTCTAGGCTGGAAAGAGTTTTTGAATTTCGAACGTTATCGTGAACGGCTGCCCCCTTGAAAATACATTGACCGCTTACTTTCACAACCTCGTATCTGGCCACAAAATTGCTATAGAATCATCTTTATGTTAAGTACGATAGAGTGTTTATTTGTTGTATACAATTCGGGTAGTTACGAGGTTGAGGAAGAAAGCGTTGAATATTGACGTGTTCACAAAGAAAGTTCGTCATACATTTAATTTTGTTGAAGTACCTAATATTTAAATCTGTTAATTAATCTGTTATTTTATTCTTATTACTAAACATTTACTTTGTAATTTTACTTTTGATTTTGAGTACACCTCGATACTTATGCCATGCAATCTTTTTCAAAATAGTAACTATATGTACTTACCCACTGTAATACCGTTATATCGATTTGGATTGTAAATACTGTTATACCTTTATAATACGAAAAATGTTTGATAAGTGGATATTACAACTGACTTTTTAAAAACTAGGTACTTTTTTTTTATTAGACTGGAAGGCAAGCAGGGGTATTGCAGATGCGTTGCCAACCTAGAGGCCTAAGGTGGAATACCTCAAGTGCCAGTAATTTCACCGGCTGTCTTACTCTCCAAGCCGAAACACAACAGTGCAAGCACTGCTGCTTCACGGCAGCATTAGTGAGCAAGATGGTGATAGCAATCCGGGCGGACCTTGCACAAGGTCCTACCATCTGTATGATGCTTGATGATACGCTTGCACAGTTTTTCTTCCATTTGCCATTTTCTCGCTGTAGTGAGGTGAAAAATTGTGTGTTTCGCTCGGCTGTAAAGTTGTTTAGCGTCTCGTGCCTTTGAAACCCTCGACTGCGCTCAGGATTCTTCATTTGAACCACTCGCTTCGCTCGTGGTTCAATCCTAGAATCCTTCGCTTGCTCGGGTTTCAATATATGCACTCGCACCAAACAGTCACTTTCCAGCCTTGCATAACAAATAACTATTCCTTTCGATAAGCATTTATTCATAAAATAAATAAAAATATGTACAATTATGTTACTCTAACTAACCCAGCCATCTGTTGAAATAGGTATTGTTTAAATTTTAAAACATTTTGCAAAGAGAAGCGGAATAGGGCCTTTTCCATGACATCCAACATGTGTTGTACAGCATGTACCTGTAGCTGCAGAGCAAGGGAACTGGTTTAAGTTCATTAATTTAATAACACAAACAATCGCCTGCGCACCTGAACCGGCAGATCTCATCGCGTAGAAAGCTGACATGCGCGTACGCCTATAAATCCAGCTCCGAAGCCTCGAGATACCATTGTCATTCTGATCGTCAACGGGGCGCGACTCGACCTGATGCTAAGATAACCGCTTCTAATTTTGCACTTATTTCACTCCCAGTTTAGTCCTTTGGAGTAAAGGGGTTTTTATAGTTCGTGGCCGGAGGTTAAGTGGTTCAAAATGGATTCGCAGCAGTTTCGTGAGTTTGGCAAAGCAGCCATTGATCTGATGGCGGATTACTACGACACCATTCGAACAAGGTTGGTGACTTTAACTTGCTTGAAAAAAGTTTTAGCAAGTGGAGGTATTAAAATAATAGTGTTACCTAAATCTGAGAGCTGGATTTGGCATAGATAACTCACCACCTTGGCATAGATTCAACTTTTTTAATTTAAAATAAACTTGTTTGATTTGATTTCCGTTCGGAGTGGGTCAATAACCTCTCGTAAACTTAAGACGCATATCACCGATTTTAAAGCACCAAGTAGGTACCTACCTAAATATTTTTTAAAGATTTTAATCTGCCTGATTGGTATTATATAATACCTAATAGCCTACTAATAGACTACCTACATTTAAACGAGCAATTCTTGTATATATATGCCTATATATATTTCGGGGATCTCTGAAACGGCTCCAACGATTTCGATGATTTTTGATATAAGTATAGGGGTTTTCGGGGATGACAAATCGATCTGGCTTGGTCTTATCTCTGGGAAAACGCTTACTATCGATTTATAGTTCGAGCAAAGCTCAGTCGCCCAGGTACTTATTATTATTAGAAACAGACGGACTTTTTTATTATTAAAATTACTTGATGCATGGCATAATATGTCTCCTGTTATTTAATTGAGACTTTGTCACTTTGTGGCAAAGTGACAAATTTACTTACATTCTAGTTCAATTTTCACGGGAAATAAAGCCGATGTAAAAAATTATTGCATTTCATATATTAAGCAAATTAGAGGAATATGGATCATATAAGTTCCGAATATGTATCGTTATTGACTCTTATTTTGTGCACAGTACAGCCGTATGTACCGAAAACTGTTAGAAATTAATTTGAAACAATTGCTTTTTTGAATAGACAAGCGTTTGCTCCGTGTTTCGTACATTTCGTTAGGTAAACATCAGGACGTTACGAATATTGTCATTTGTACTCGTAAGCTTAAATACCTCATTGTGGATTATTTTCTATTTCTAGTTTAGCGAATAAAATTGTGAAACAACAGAACAAAAGTGATATAATAATAATTATAAATAAGAAATGCTATTTCGCATAATATTTTTTCACGTAGGTACATATAACTACAGTTAAATATAAGGGTCAATCAAAGAATTAAATGATTACAGAGTAAAGTTAATTTTATAATTGCACGTCCGAAGTGAGCAAGCTATTGAAACTGTTTTATTTATGTTTTATTAAATGCTATCACATAGGTATCGTACCTTTCCCTATTTCGTAAGTTTAGCTGGAAAAAGTAATGAAATAAATTAATACCTACCAAAATAAAAAAAACCTTCACTACCTAGGTACAGTTATTCGCAGGTGACAATTCAATCTATTGTCTAGTCACGTCATTTAAAGTACATGATATTTTCCATTGCTTAGTGCTAATCGTTCAAGACACGAAAGAAACCTTAGTTTTTGTTGAAGAATTAAATTACTCGATAATACTTGACTAATGAGCAAGCTGAGGCGTAAATGTGCAGTTTCCAATCCATTCTTTATTTTTTGTGACATACCACTTTATTGCAGTGTGAGCGAGGAAATGTTTTCCCCAGATAAAGCGAGAGAGTTAGAGCGAAATTTTTTTTCAAGCGCGGTACTGCTATTCCAAGCCATTTTTTGATTCACCAATCACATATTTTGTCTTGGTTTTTTTATGTAGTTTTTGGGTTTAGGACAGTTATACGTAAATAGTTATGGGTGACCGAGCTCCCTGCGGGCTAAAACTCTATAACAAGCGTTTTCCCAGAGATATGAGTAAGACCAAGCTCCAAGTATCAATATTGTTCGTTTTATTCGCAAGGTTTTTTTTTCACATTTCAGGGATGTGCTGCCATCAGTGGAACCAGGATATTTGCTAAAACTTTTACCAGAAAATGCTCCTGAGGAGCCGGAGAGCTGGAAAGACGTCTTGAATGACTTCAGTCAATCAATTATGCCTGGCGTCTGTATTCATTTGTTAATCAACCGATCTTTTCTATTAGAATGCAATAACTTTAATCTATAAAATTATAGGAACTCAAAATGTATAAAGAAAAGGTGTTTGCGACTGTAAAACTGGATTTACTCGTAAAGTCTGAATTAAAATTAACTATTATGTATAATCAATAAGCGTAGTGGTTATAATAATATTCTCTTTGCATATAATTATTGAAATAAGATGGCAAGGTAAGGTAGCGAATGACATGTGTATCCTCATTTTAATAATTACTTTTTTTCTGACTTATCGTGGAACAATGCGTCATGACGATATCGAGATGATTTCATGTAAAACCTAGGCGGTTGTTTTATTTCCTATGGAAGTACAGTCTGTAGCAGAAGTAGATGAGCAGTTGTAGTACTCTCTTATTAACTTGGCACTAGACCCTAGTTTCACGTGTAGATCATTTTGAGCACCATTCACTTCTGCTACGACTTTACCTATTCAACAATTTTATTACGACTTGTCTATTTAACAATTAACTACCTACCTATCAACATTTATAGTGACCGTATAAATATTGGACATCTTTATTTCTATAGTAATATTATGACTTGACAATTGCACGGCATATCCATACTAATATTATAAATTCGAAAGTGTGTGTGTTTGTATGTTTTTGTGTTTGTCCGTCTTTTACGTTGAAACGGGGCGACGGATCGACGTGATTTTTGGCAAAGAGATAGTTTATGGGCCAGAGAGTGACATAGGCTACTTTTTATCCCTGAAAAATGCACAGTTCCCGAGGGAACAGCGCGCTATAACCGAATTCCACGCGGGCGAAGCCGCGGGCACAAGCCAGTAGATGAATAAAAGAATATTTAATAATTCGATTTCTATGCAAAACTTAACAGTACTCATAAGAAGCCGGTGAAATTACTGGCTTGAACTTACTTGGCTATGAACTTACTACTAGTACTCAATACCCCTGGTGTTGCAGATGTTTATGGGCGGTGGTGATCTCTTACCACCAGGAGACCCACTTGCTCGTTTGCCTTCCAGTGGAATAAAAAAAATAATAAGAATAAAGCATATTGATTATATTTATTTAATAAGACTTAACAATGATAGGCCTTATTGTCTAACGCACAGGTAATCACAATTGTTTTCACCACTTCTTTCTATCACAAGGTATAAGATAAGGGAAGTGAGCGTGAAAGAGATGGTAAATGCGATTGCGATCGCGAGCACCCGGGCGTTAGACAATACGGCCTCAGAACTTCTAACTAACTTCGGTATTGTATTTCAGATAACTCACTGGCATTCGCCGCAGTTCCACGCCTTTTATCCGACTGGAAGCTCGTTCCCAGGCATTGTGGGAGGGCTGCTCAGTGACAGCCTGGCCGTTATTGGGTTTAGTTGGGTAGGTTTATTTAATATGTAGTATTCTATTCATACGGGATTATACTTATTTCTACGTGATAGAGCATGAAAAGGATTCATATTTTCTTTTTAAAGTAGTTCGGTCTCCATGTACACATTAAAAATGTATCAACTTACTTACGTCGTTTATTTATCTTTGCAGATGTCCAGCCCTGCATGCACAGAACTGGAAGTGGTTACTATGAACTGGTTGGGCAAATTACTTGGACTGCCAGAAGAATTCCTTAACTGCTCAGATGGACCGGGAGGTGGAGTAATTCAGGTAAGCCTGAAATTACAAATGACACAAATACTAACTTTTAATTAACAACGTAATAGTCAACCTCATGCATGTTCAATTACAATTTTTAATACAATTATTTTTGCAGGGATCTGCTAGTGAAGCGACCTTAGTCGGATTGCTAGTGGCGAAAAACAAAACTGTTCACAGGCTCATGCGCAACGATCCTACCCTCGATGAAGGAGAACTTAACGCTAAACTCGTAGCTTACACATCAGACCAATGCAACTCCTCCGTAGAAAAATCTGGATTACTTGGATCAATGAAAATGCGATTACTCAAATCTGATTCAGAAGGAAGACTTCGAGGGGAAACTCTTAAGAACGCCTTCGAAGAGGACAGAGCTAAAGGTTTGATACCGTGCTACGTAATTGCAAATCTTGGCACCACAGGAACCTGCGCCTTTGACCCATTATACGAGCTAGGTCCAGTGTGCAATGAATCCGACGTCTGGCTACACGTTGACGCAGCCTATGCCGGAGCAGCCTTCATCTGTCCCGAATTCAGAGGGTTGATGAAGGGAGTTGAATACGCAGACTCCTTTGATTTCAACCCCCATAAATGGATGCTTGTCAATTTCGACTGTTCTGCAATGTGGGTAAAGAATGGATATGACCTAATCAACACATTCGATATTCAGCGTATATACTTAGACGATGTAAAGACTGACATCAAAATCCCTGATTACCGCCACTGGCAAATACCTCTCGGCAGACGATTCAGGGCTCTGAAACTATGGACTGTGTTGAGAATATACGGCGCGGAAGGCATAAGAAACCACCTCAGAAACCAAATCAGCTTGGCACAGCATTTTGCTAAGTTAGTTCGAGAAGACGACAGATTTTTGGTAGAACCGGAGCCATCAATGGGATTAGTTTGCTTCAGATTGAAGGACGGAGACATTGTTACGAAAAAGTTGTTAGAAAATTTGACGGAGAAGAAACAAATTTACATGGTAGCGGCTACTTACCGCGGCAGATACATTATTCGATTCGTAGTCTGTTCGAACTTGACTACGAGACAGGACATCGAAATAAGTTGGAACAAAATTAGACAAGAAGCTGATACCATTATCCAGCCCACAATACACACTAAGTCTCAAATTCCAGCAATTAATCACTTTGAGATCTTAAGTTCTTGTGAAAAATCAAAGTAAATAAAATTTTAAGTAGAATAAAAATTTAAAGCTGCTTTCTGGCCTTCAATAAATCTGAGGGGCTACTACGAAAATCGAAAATTGAAGTTTGTATCGTACCTTCCCTCTCACTCTCGTTTTAAATAGTATAAGCGTGAGCGGGACGGCAAGACACGAAGTTCGAATTTTGCAATTCGTAGTAAAGGGCCTGCTTAGCATTCGGTCATTCAGTGTCTCCGGTACTTTCTGAGAAAGGTAAAATTTACCCACTCAATAACTAAATGATGCTTAGATTGTGGCTTTAAGTACGTTGTGCAATTTTATGAAAGACCTCGTTTCGCCTGTCATTTTATTAATAGCAAGCTTTTATGTATTGGAGATAACTACTTGGAAGTTATTTCAGGAAACGAATAAGATTCCTCTCGTAAGGTAGATGTAAATTATACATTCTGCATTAACTTTAAAGCAAATTGGTTATTTTGAAAGGTACATAATACCAGTAAATATTGTTAAAGAAAGCACTTAAGTTAGGGAGTAGGTACAATAACTGTTAAACATTGTTGCAATTAAACGAGTTGTAATTACACATTGACTATTCATTTATTGACCTTAGTAATTTAAGAGGATGCAAATTAAAGCGGTGTTTTCGTCTAAAATGTTGATTTATTCATAATATACTTATATGGTTTGAAGCACAAGTAGGTAGGTACATAATTGCTCACACTTCAATGAGGTCACAGAATAGATATTAAATGGTATGAGGTGTAATTAAATATTAAGCTTCTAAAAATCTTATTTCGCACAGCTTAAATATGTGTGAAATGTATCATTGTAACTTTTCCTCTTAAACACAAGTACAAGTCTTGCTGACACATACTCCGTAGGAGTATCCCTTAGGTATACAATGCTTCATACAGACTTCGTCTTCTGTGGCCTCTTCAAACTTACAGGCTATACGGCCTGGGATTTTGACCCCTGAAAAAGAAACAAAACAAGTTAATGAGTTTCAACCTCTCGATGTGACCTTACTGGACAGACTACTAATTGATTTGTTCCACAAAAACAAATGTTAATCGGACGAGAGCTTGCTAAAATCGCGTAAGAACCGATCTAACAATACGTGGAAGGTATAAAAAAAAATAGGTGAGCAAAGCACCTACATACGAAGTAAATTTACATTAAAAAATTTTACTCACTCGAAATGGATACGTCAGTCGTTGATTTTTCCAATTCCTTCCCTACAAACGACTCGACCGGGACCACATCTTCCGGTTTTGGGACCGTTCTGGGCATCCCAACTACATTATGCACGAAATAAATACAAAGCACAAAAATGATAGCCGTGCGTGTGTAGCCGAACTCCATTTTTATTTTTATTCAGTCAGCTCTCGCGTTAATTTGCAACAGTTAGTACTCAGTGACTAACGAGGAATGAGGCTAATGCAATGAAAGGTGCCGCTTATGTTGGTTTACCTACACGTTATAAATAAGATCCTATGTGCCGCGGTGGGTGCGTAATAACAATGTTACCAACTTTTTGTCCTGCAAGTCATCAATTCATCATACTATAAGTACCTACCATGTAGTTATGTGCCAGAATCTCTATAGATTTTGTTCAATATTTATTTTGACCACTAGTGCTTAGTCATTTTGGGTTACGTATAACGACACACCAACAATGAGTCATTCCATTGTGTAACTTTCAGTGAATCGTACATCTCAGAAATAATTACACAAGTACCAACTTGGTAGTTACTAATGTCATGATGCGTAACATGGTGGCTTGTTAAACTTTGTTAAACCCACTAGATTTAGTTTTCTGGGCACATAAAAAATTAAAAGACGTTATTAGAAAACACACAAAACCATATTGAAACACATATGTTAGTGGTAATGCAACACCTGTATCAAAAATTAATAATTCAAATGAATACTACTTAAGTATTATTATTTATGTACCTACTTGTCCCTGCAAATTAAATCATTCCTTCATACATATATTGACTGACAGCCTATTTTAAGCCTTATTTTTAATCGTGTAAGCACCTTTTCCATAACTACATAGTTTATGAAAGTTTTAGAGCATTATTTCAAAAGGTTACAATTTTAATCGCCGTTAGGTACCTACTTCACGAAGAGGTCCGAGACGCTGACTCGCCCTAAACCCTATACTTACTAAAAAGTGCATAATTTCGAACTTCGTCTTTTGCCGTCCCTCAGGACGGTACAATACAAATTTCGATTTTCGAATCTCGTAGTAGTCCCCTTAAATTTATTTATTGATAATTATTGGATTAAATTTATTTTAGGCATTATTATTTATCCGCACAAAAAGTATAATTTTATCATTCCCTCGCTCATCATAGGTATCATTCCCTCATTTCAAATCCTAGTTATTCCCTTGTATATATATATCCAATTAACAATAAATAAACTAGGATTAAACAGATTTTCTATCAAGTGAAACTACGACATTTCTTGTGAATTATCCAATAATAATGTAGTTTTCTTTATATAAATTCATGTCTATTTCACCTAAAAAGCTACTTTTCCAAAGCATCATTAAAAAAAAACTTGAAAAAACACATTTCGTGACAGCAACTGTCAGTTCTGTACGTCAACGTCACAACGTCAGTCGGAATTATATCGGTCGGTCGGTCAATCTGTCTCAAATCTGTTTGTTTGTACAGAATTTAAAACAATATCAAAAAAACGACGAGCAAAAGCACTTCTAGTATTTCAAGAATCTAAATTCTGTGCCCTGCAACAATATTATAATGGTTTATTTACATTTTCCTTCCAATCTTACTGAAGAGGAACTAATGCTACAGGCAAAATACCAGAAATTAAAGAAAAAGAAAAAGGCTCTCCAAGCGCTAAAGGCACCCAAACAAGAACCTGAAAAACCTGTTTTACCTAAACGACCAACGGAAGCTCGAGACGCTCGTGAAATTGCTAGAAAGTTGATAAAAAGTGGTGCTATTCAAGCTATTAAAAGTCCACCACCACAACCGCAAAATGCTAGTTTCAAGCGCCCACGAGCAGGTACGAAAAGTCAAATATTAAAGTTTGAAATAAGATTAAATAACAATCTAACTAAATGGTAATTTTTACACACACACACAAACATCATGCCTGTATTACATGGGGTAGGCAGAGCACACAAAACGTTCCGCTTCGGAGTCACTTTCCAACCAACTTACTAACCAACCAACCAACCAACAACAAGCAATATTCAACCATAGCTATCAGGCCCTACTTTCCCACTGGGCATTCTGGGTCCATGCCAACCCCAGGGCCCCTAAGTCAGATCCCTCTTTCCCACTAGACACTCTTGGCTCATGTCCAGGGCCCCACAAACAATAGCCCCATCATAATTCAGGCTCCATGATCCTAAAGTGCCCAGTGCCCCCTGATGGGTTGTAGACAGTCTTGACAATGATGACTCCATCAATCATTGTCAAGTATCAATGAAAAATAGTTTGTCATAATCTCAGACCTACCAAATATACACAAAAAAAATCGTAAAAAAAAGGTCAAGCCATTTTGGAGGAGTTTGTTTACTATGATAAGGTATTAGTGGTTGGTGGTAACAAAAAGGGCCCAATTGCATAATAAAGTACAAGCTAATAATATTAGTGAATTTCAATACAAAATCGCTAATACTATTAGCTTGTATTTTATTATGCAATTGGGCCCAGATTGACTGTATGTTAAATGTAAAAACAGGGAGAGAACGCAAGCTGAGTGGATCTGCGGGAGCAGCTGGAGGAGTGGCTTCGTACCAACCTTTCAGTGCATCACAAGAACCTCCACCTCCAGAAGAAAAACCAGCACCAAGAGTCAAATATCTCTATGATTCCTTTGTCACAGCATTAGATAAGTATGTCAATTTTTTCTGCAACTTTGTCTGTGTCCTTGCAGGACTAGCACTTTCCTGGGATAAAAAAATGCTATGTTCTGTGACATGCACTGAGTAGAAAACAGGGTAGGCAGTGCCTAATGCTGTCTACTCTGATCCTTTTGTAGCTGCGGTGCAACCCTAGCTGCCTACCCTGAAATTGACCCAATGCATGCCAATGGCTGTGTTAATCTGGAATAGTGTAGCCACAGTATATATAAGCTAAAGCAGTATGGAAGCTACGGAGCTACGATCGCCCCCTCAGTGGCTGTGTAAAGTGCGCGTCTGAGTGAGTGTGTTTGTTTCAATCTATTTGTTCATAGCTATATATATATACTGTGGCGTAGCTTTGAAGAAATTGTTTGAATGGGTTCAGTACTCCTAGAGATTACTTCCTGGTCCCCCTACAAACAAACAAGTCACACAGGGTTGCTCTGTATTATAATAGTATACATTTTAAAAAAAGTTATAAAATACTTCATACTTAACCAAAATTATTATTTTAACTTATTTTTTTCTTTATTAAAGGGAAGAAAAGGGCCCACGCAACGCACCTGGTAGTGAGACTCCTGCGACCTCAGGTCCTCCAAATGCTGTCCGAAGTAGTACAATACAGATTGCAGGGACTGGTATAACAGAAGAAGTTCTCAGACGTCGCCTAGTGACCTATGAACCATTCACTTTCGCGCAAGAAGGAGATGAGGAAAAGTAAGTTCCTGTAAATTTATCATTAGTATTTCACATATTATATTACACAATACCACAGACTTATATGAGACTGCACAATACTATGTCTAGGTAAAATACAAATAATAATAAATAGCAATAAGGAATTACATAATTATTGTGATATATAGAAAACCTGCTTTCAAATAAAAAACTGCTTTCAAATCGGTTCATCCATTCAAGAGCTACGGTGCCACAGACAGACACACAGACCATGTGGACAGACACACATAGCGGTCAAACTTATGACACCCCTCTTTTTGCATTGGGGGTTAAAAAAGCAGGATTATGCAAACCCAGTGTTATAATTCTTTGATTGAAGTTGTCATAGATACACAAATCCCTACTATAAATGCGAAAGTAAATCTGTCTGTCTGTCTGTTACGCTTTCACATCGAAACCACTGGACGGATTTTGATGAAATCTCTCATAGAGATAGTTTAAGCCCCAAGGATCAACATAGGATACTTTTTATTTTGGTAGAGGGCGCTATCGCGCGATACCCTCCATCCAAATCGCGGGCATAAGCAGTCTCTAAAATATGACTATTTTTGTACAGGGTTTTCCTGACATTTGACACACCGGAGATAGCATCGCACTCTATCACAGCGCTGGACGGCAACGAGGAGGGTTGGAAGGTGACGCCGGCGCGCCGCCCGCCCCCGCCCGCGGGCTCCTGGACGCCAGCCGCTTCGCCACGCAACCCGCCCCCGCCCAAGGATACCAAGCGAACCCTGCTCACCTATGATGATATTTTTGATTGAAATAACATTATAATTTAAACTAAGATTTTATGTTTTTTTTATTTATTTATGCACTGGTTACTGTTGTAGGGTTTTGGAATGTTACCTATCCTGAAATATAACTTCGAATTCAAATTCAAATCATTTATTCAGTAAATAGGCCGCAATGGGCACTTTTACACTTCATTTTTTAAACTACCAGCGCTTTCGGAAAGACCATCATTGGCAAGAAGAATGTGCCGCAAGAAACTTGGCAGAAAGTTTTTTTTTTTTAATAAAATAATTACAAATAAAATACTTAAAAACTACAGTAAACAATTAAACAAAAAATTACAAAAATAATAATAATACAGGAAGCTGTCTCTCATCATCTCATCGCGACCTATATACATCCCACTGCAGGGCATAGACCTCTTCTGGGGGTGAGAGGATATAAGCTGTAGTTCCTATACGAACACAGTGCAGATCTGAAACTTCACACCTGCAATTTTCTTCGCAGGTGTTCTTGACGCTGTTTTACTTCACCGTAATACCGTAAAGCTCATTCCATTTGGAAACGTACGAGTCCAGTATCGAACCTTTGCTTGTATGGCCAAAAATTTACTATAAGTTTTAAGGTGAAGGAAAACACCGTGAATAAACCTATACACACACTTGCGTAGAAATTTAAGGGTATGTGTGAAATTTTTAATCAGCGCAGAACCCATGTTTGAACTGTACGGCCCAAACCCTTTCTTTCAAAGAAGAGGCCTGTGCGTTTGTCCGCACGAGTTTTTCTCTAGTCTTAGATTCAGTGTATGTATTCCTATCGAAAAGTGCGTTAAACATTTATGAATAGTGCAAGTAGCTAAAACCAAATGATTTAAATAAACCGGCCCAAATTGATAGTCATCTTGGACTGTGAGTTACTGAATTGTATAGGCTTAGTTCCTTTTGCTATGCCTATTACTCCAGAGATTAACACAAATCAAAATTATGGTGCAATTTGACATTGACTTGACAGTGACATTACTATTAGCGACTGACAGCGACCGAAGGCATACATCGCATTTCGGCTTGATTAATGTAAATTTTCCTGCGGTACTGTAAAAATAGCAAAATATACAAAATGTTCCGCTTATCAAAAAATATAATACCCCTACTTTCGAAAGCTGTGAAAGTTTCGACACCCCAAGAAACTGGAATTTTGCTGTGTACTCAGGGATCGATGAAATTTTTCAGTACAGGTACATAACTCGTGTTTTGGTGACTTTCTGATGAAATTAATGGCATTGTAATGATTGGAAAATTTTTGTTTTTAGATATCGATGAAAAATATTCTTTAAAACATGAAGAGGTCGGACGGCCACTGTACTTTGACGCGCAAGCAACAACCCCTGTTGTAAGTTTTGACAAGTAGTTAAGCTTGATTTTTAAAAGTTTTGACGAAAGCTATGTTTATATTACGTTCTATTCTGTTCTTTTATTTATCTATATTAACAGTGGACTCATTGAACTTGTTTTACAGGACCCAAGAGTGCTGGATGCAATGCTGCCATACTTTGTTGGTCAACATGGTAATCCACATTCAAGAACTCATGCATATGGTTGGGAAAGTGAATCAGCTGTAGAAAAAGCCCGGGAACAAGTTGCGCAACTAATTGGCGCCGATCCTAAAGAGATAATTTTCACATCTGGTGCAACAGAGTCAAACAACATATCAGTAAAAGGAGTGGCTAGATTTTATGCACCAAGGAAGAAGCACATTGTTACTACTCAAATTGTAAGTTAGTATGAGGTTCTGGCTGAAGGGGCATCCAATTAATTTTCTATCTACTATTTCTTTTTTCTGATATTTTAACTAGGCTTGAACACACCACATATGACTGTCAGCCACATGGAGAACCTGATGTATACACTACACTGCAGATGTTACACTCTCTGTTGCACTGAAACCACATCTCTAAAGGCTAAGTCCTGTCTAATGAATCTGAAAATCAGCATTGCTTCTTCTGAAAGTGTTGAACTTAGAATTACATTTACACCTCCATTGAACAAGCCCATACCATCCAAATACCTCTCTGATGTCCTTTGATTTTTTTAGCTGTTCATTAGCAATTTTCCAAATTAAGTTGGCTTTTTTTGGCACAGTCACACTGGCAACTCAGCATGTGCCACTCATTATAGGCCAAGAACATGATGAGAATTTCCCACTTTTAAGAACATTGTAATATGTTATTTTAGGCTTTTGCAGTCATTAGGTACTTATTTTATGAATTAAATTTGTAAAAAATAAATAATTCATAATATTATAATACATACTTGTTACAAAAATACTGTGACATAATGCTCCCATAACGCATCATGTTTTACAAGACCCCTCCTCCCCCCAAATTGCGTTATATAATACTTGAACTCTCACTGAATTGCCTTTTAAAGTAGGATTACTTTACTGCCCTATGTCCTTAGATACAGACCCGTGGGCACAGAGCAGCCTGTTTATAACATTAGCATCACATTAAGGTGTAGCAGAAATTGCTTGTATATCATCACATTAATATAAAATATCACAGGAAAGTTAATACCTTGTCCAAAGTTACCATAGCTTGCGTTATTATGAGTACTAAGCAATAGATAAACATACTTTAAATAGATAAATAGGGAAATGCTTAAATACATATTAAACACCTCAGTCTCAAGAACAAACATCTATGTTTTTAAAATATCCTAGGGATCTTAAAAAGCGAGCCTATCAGTCTCTCAAAGGCCCGACAACACACCTGTAATACCCCTCATGACCCTCAAGCTTGTTTTTCTCAAAAAACATATATATATATGTGCTCCAACTGGGGATTGAAACCGGAACTTGAAGCTTTGTTCTTTATTAGTTGAATACATACTCATTATGCTGTGATGTATCTAAAACTTGGTTTTATTAAACATTTCAGGAACACAAGTGTGTGCTTGACTCATGCCGTGCGCTAGAAGGAGAAGGTTTCAAGATCACATACTTGCCAGTCGGACCTAATGGAATAATTAATTTAAAGGAGCTTGAAGAATCACTGACACCTGAAACCAGTCTTGTTTCAATAATGACCGTTAATAATGAAATAGGTACCAATAATTATTTTCCTCCAATCAGCCTTAACTCCATAAGCATGTAAAGTGAATTTGATGTTCAGCAGCTATCCTCCTCTTTGCTTGTCCAAGTCAAATGAAGAACCTATTAAAAATAATATATGTAAAGGAAAAATCAATTACAGAAATGAGGGCTACTATTGAGTGGTTATACCAAATGAAAGGGCTTGTTGTGAGAATCTCAGATAAACACTTTCCTTTTTTTATCTTTGAAAATACTGTACATAATATGATGAAGAAAGTAAAATATAAAAATAAAGACCTGAGGCCATATTGCCTAACATTTCTGACGCTCGCAATCACAATCAAATGACAGGTTTCTGATATAAAAACTGTTATTTGATTGCGATTGCGAGCGTCAGAAACGGTAGGCAATACAGCCTCTGTATTTAGATTACAGGACAATCTATAAGAACTATAAAGCCCTCTCCACGCAAGTTTGATTCGCACTTGTCCTATTTTTTTACCTTTATTTTGGTTTTCAGGGGTCAAGCAGCCTGTAGCTGAAATCGGAGCTTTGTGCAAAAGCCGAAAAATATTTTTCCACACTGACGCTGCTCAAGCTATCGGGAAAATGCCAATTGACGTCAACAAAATGAATATTGACCTTATGTCCATCTCTGGACACAAAGTTTACGGACCAAAAGGAGTTGGTGCTCTGTATATAAGGCGCAGGCCGAGGGTCCGTGTGGAGCCTATACAAAGCGGTGGAGGGCAAGAAAGGGGCATGAGGAGTGGCACGGTGCCCACGCCTCTTGTCGTTGGACTTGGTAACATAACATTTATCTTAGTTTTTTCCCACTATCTCTGACATAATGATAACAACAATAACAATTAGATAAGGCATTATGGCATCACGTTACAATTCTGTTTTGTCCAATTTTAGGTGCAGCTTGCGAGATTGCGGAACGTGAAATGCCATATGACCATGCATGGATGGAAACATTATCTCAAAGATTTTTAGACAAAATCTATTCAAAATTGAGCCATGTTATTCGAAATGGTGACCCGGAGCATTCATACCATGGATGTATCAACTTGTCATTTGCTTATGTAGAAGGCATGTATCTAATAAACAATTAGAAATATTTCTTGTGTTCCTCAAGTTTGATAAATCTTCAAATAAATCTTTTTAACATTGATATCCTTGTCTATTTACAGGCGAGTCTTTATTAATGGCTCTCAAAGACATAGCTCTGTCAAGTGGATCAGCATGTACATCAGCTTCTTTGGAACCCTCTTATGTGTTAAGAGCAATTGGCACTGATGAAGATTTGGCACACAGTTCAATAAGGTAATAATTTATCTCTGCAGATTCTTCTATATGATAAAAAATATACCCTTGATTAAATATTTAGTAAATGGTAAATGGTTTAATAATTTTTGGATTTATCAGTTTATCCTTCTGTTGATATGCTTTTGTATAAACAAATTAACCACATAATTATAATTGCAGATATGGATTTGGAAGATTCACGACAATTGAAGAAACAGATTACACCGCAGAGAAAACTATAAGGCATGTCGAGCGTCTTCGTGAAATGAGCCCACTGTGGGAAATGGTTCAAGAAGGCGTAGATATCAAAACTATTAAATGGTCGCAGCACTAAGCGTAGTCACTATTTCAGAAATAAGTGCTAAGTAATTGTGTGAAAAAACATGTACATAATATCAAGGTCACGGTGGATATGGCGTAATCTGTTGGCTAGTACGTAATTTTTGGTTCAAAGATCTGGATATGTTTACGATCAATTACATTATTAGTCTTCTTTCGTTGACAAATATCTATTTTCTAAACCAGTTATGACAGAAGAATATTGATATAAGAATATTGATACTCTATGTAATTAATTTTGCTGTGATAGTGCAGGCTTTGTGAGTAGGTTTTTAACCAAACAAAATTTGAAATAAAAAAAACTTCACCTTTTTTCGCTGTTAGTTATATCTAGGTTTATTTTGTCTCAGATTTAAGCATTCTCAAAATGTTTTGTAATGAAACAATTATTTGTCATATTTATTGTTAAATATATTAGTTATTTATAGTCTAATCGTTAATTAAATGCTGCTTCGTAAAAAATTTGTCCATTATTTCGTAATAAAGTAATTATGTTAATGTTTCAAATTAGTGTATAAAATTATGTAGTAGCACCATAACAAAATATTATCTTGACAATGTATTTTCATGGCAGCAATAAAGCTTCCTTTGACAAATGCTTATATAATAAAAATGATTATTTTTTAGTTTACCAAACATTGGAAACAATAAATTTGTTTTGAGCAAGATAATTACACAAAGTGTAAAGCCAAATTCAGTTTTTATCGTGTAGCCATTAAAACAATTTAATCGATCATCAACACCTTGATAAAAATATCAATAAAAATTTAATTCAGAATTTTTTGTAGGTATACCTGAATAATATAAAATTAAACAACTACACAGACAAATTGAGAAACTTCTCCTAAACATGTTTCTGAACTAATAATTAAAGCTTTCAAATTATATAGTAAAAAGTTCAATTCATAAAAAAATAAACTGAAAAACCTTATAAATTGCATCTAATTTTCTGCTTAAAGGGCCATTTGCAGTAAAAAAGTGTTAAAATTACAGTTAGATTTATTATTATTTAGAGCTTGATTTGACAACTCATGAGTTTGCCATATCCTATTCATCATTATAAGTATTTGGTGATTTAGTCGAATATTCGGGATATCTGCTGAATACCGTATTTTAACAGTATTTACTGAAACTGGCCCTAAATCATGAAATTTGATGCAGTTTTGATTCTGAGTGTACATAGTACAATTAAGGTTTCAGTCAATCAGACCATAATTGGATATTAACTAAGAATAACGTCATCCCTCCTTCACTGTATGTACTTATACATAATGATAAAACTTGGAAATAGAATAGCAGACCCCACAAATAGAAAAAAATTTACCTTAATACATTATTAGCATTCAAATGTGTATGCAGATATATTCTATATTCTATAATTAATTATATAATTAGTGGCAAAGCTTATCACACTTAGGGGCTGTTTCACCATCCATTGATGTATTAACTGACAGTTGAATGTGATGCCGTCTCTATTTGTTTTTGTTCAAATAGATGGAGATGGCATCACATTTAACCATCATTTAAGACTAATCAATGGATGGTGATAAGCCCCGAGGTTGTTTCACCCATTGTTGACTAACTTTAAGTGTCAGGTAAAATTAATGCCATCTTTATTTACTCGGACAAAACAAACAGAGGGCATCATTGATATTATTAAAGTTAGTCGACAAGTGGTGAAACAGGCCCTTAAACTATATTTTAAAATACGAATTTACAACATCAACACGCTGAATGCAACAACTACCAGCTGTTTGATAAAATCATTTGAAGTGGCCATATTTTAGTCAGGGCTTACAATTTCTATAAATGACATAGAATTGATACAAAGATAATTGGCACAAATGTATGCTGATTTAAGAACAGCAAACAGGTGTCAAACCTTAAAAAAATATTGAGATAATTAAAAGAATACAGATAATGAAATGACACTGTTATTTAAAAAAAAAGCTCAAGTCCAAATGAAATAATCTTACTAGTTTTAGCTAGGCCTCATTTAATGGGTTAAGCCCAGTTTAAGCCTTATTTAGTAGCATGGCAGGCAGTCAATTGTGTCAAGCTTGTCAATACTATAATACATTCAACAACTACAGCTAGGATCCTCAGGCGGTTCTGGATTAGATATTTTAAAACTATCATGATCTAATGTCTGCAACTCAATTCTTGATCGGTTTGACTCCACCAGTTGAAAAGCAATGTCAGAGAACATTTCTTCAATACCTTTTCCATTCTTACAAGATGTTTTGTATGTGGTACTGATGAGATTGTGGCATTGTTCACTGTAAATAAAAATATCAGGTATTAGTGTAAAAATATCAGGTATAAACCCCAAAATAGTAAATAAGTATATAAAAAATGTTTATTTCTTTTTTTAAATAAAGCATCAAAGCAATACTGGCCAATATATTTTTTGGTGAGCAATTCACTAGTTTTAGAGGTACCCAACTACTAAAATCATATTGACAGAAGAAAGGCTAACTAATCAACAAATTGGTGACTATGAATGCAAATGCTTTTGGGCTGCTTGGTGTCCTGCAAGCCTGAGTTTCGCCAGCCTTGTTACAAAGGGTGTGCACACACCATATGCATTTGCAGTTAAATAAGCAAGGTAGGTACATGGTAGGGAGTAGGGACATGTAACAGTGGTTCCTCTAATATAACTATCCTCATGCGGCCCAATGTGTAATAGAATGTACACAAAAAGTTCAAGGGAATTTAGGAATCTATGACAATGTAACAAAGTAATTTTTTTTTTGTATTTCTATTGTTTTTCACCATGGCTTTTTGGCATTTTGCTTTTACTCTCGAAACAATTAGATTCTAATTGCTTTGGCAATTTTTTTCAAAATATTTAAATGGTGGGCTTCTGGAGGCTATTGGCATAGGTTATGGTAATAGCTTAATCAGGCCTGACACCTGCCACAGATGTATGCTATCATATTCAGGGGAATAATGGAGTATATTTTTAATCAAGTAAAAGTACATACCAGAATGTTTCTATATCAGCATCAGTCACTTGTGGTGCAGATCCTTCAAGATCGGATTTGTTCCCACACAAGAATATTTTGGCATTTTCAGCATATGTGACAATATCCAGCAAGTGCTGGCTCAACACATGGAATGAAGAGGAATTGTCCAAAGAAAATACTAAGATGGCAGCTTCTGCAAATTTGTAGTAGCTGGAAGTTACTGATGCGATTCTTTCCATGCCACCAGTATCCCATAGCTGCAACTATTTTTAAAACATATATTTTAAGAACAAAGTGGTATACATTACATTACATAGACAACAGTAACATAGTAAACAAAACTTAGACCTTTGAAACAATTTACCTTAATTTCTTTGTCGCCAACTAGATATGACTTTTCGAAATGGTCTAGACCCAAAGTGGCTCTTCTATCCGCGGTCGGGACAAAGGTATCGTTAATAAATCGACGGAATATAGAACTTTTACCAACTCCATACTCGCCGCATAAAATTACTTTAAGAATTGGCGTTTTAACAACGGCCATAGTTGATTTTAAAGGGAAGGTTACTCGGAAACTAAATTGAATACTTAATTAAAACGATTATACGGATCATCTTCAATGAGACATAAAATTTGTCCACAATGCGTTTTAACTTATATAAGTTATCAAATGAATGAGTATTAAAAGCAGACTAGAGCAAATATCTCTAATAATTTATCACCTCGATAATTTAATATTGATATGTTAGTCAATAAACAAATAAACATTACTATTTTAATAACAAGACACCAAGAAGTACAGTGGAATGGAGCTGTCGATCGTCGATTTTGTTTGTGGGTGACACTGACACTCTTTCCCGACCCGGATAATACTGATATGGAAATACCAACCCTGTTTTTCGTGTATGGCGTGTATAGAAGCTCCTGTCAGTTTTCATGGGCGTGTCATCGAAATAGTAAGTACTACCATAGTAAAAGTGTAAAAAGTACGTACACTGCGGCCCTTTAGGAGACTTACCTGCCTACTCCGGCGCGGATGCTTAGGGTTGTCAATGTCTACTTTAGATTAATTACCTACCGGCAAATAATTTAGTACGAAAGTTAACTTACAATAGTCTTATGTCTCTGTTTAGCTATACAAACAAGATTATGCTTGTATATTATTATACTAAATTTAAAATTACGAGTACTTATTGTTCATTAAATTCGCCGGAATGGCGATGAAGACTGTGTACGTACCACTCATATTAAATTATATTTTAACGGATAACTCTCGTCTTAAATCAAGTTTAGCTCGACTGTTTCGGGCTATTTCGTAGCCCTTCTTCATAGGAGCACGCGGCTGCCAACAGCAATTCGCGCGGTTTTTAACCCACGACGCAAAAAGAGGGGTGTTAAGTATAACATTATTACTGGACGTGAGTGACTACGTATGTAATAAATAGTACATTACTGCAGAGGCCATGAAGTAAGGGATTGATGGACGAGTTCGGGGTAGACGAGGATAAAATGAGTCCAGCAGTCCCTGTTCTGGCCGAGGCTTGTATAGTGCTTTTCTCAAACAATGTGAGAAACATTTCATCCATCCATCCATCGCATTGCATCTCATCGCATCGCATCGCATCGCATCGCATCGCATCGTATCGCATCGCACCGCATCGCATCGCATCGCATCGCATTGCATAGCATAGGATCGTATCGCATCGCATCATATCGCATCGCACCGCACCGCATCGCATCGCATCGCATTGTATCGCATCGCACCGCACCGCATCGCATTGCATCGCATCGTATCGCATCGCATCGCATCGTATCGCATCGCATCGTATCGCATCGCATCGCACCGCATCGCATCGCATCGCATCGCATCGCATTGCATCGCATCGCACCGCATCGCATCGTACCGCATCGCATCGCATCGCATCGCATCGCATCGCATAGCATAGGATCGTATCGCATCGCATCATATCGCATCGCATCGCACCGCACCGCACCGCATCGCATCGCATCGCATCGTATCGTACCGCATCGCATAGCATTGGATCGCATCGCACGCATCGCAGCGCATCGTATCGCATCGCATCGTATCGCATCGCACAGCATCGCATCGTATCGTATAGCATCGTATCGCATCGCACCGCATCGCATCGCATCGCATCGTATCGCATCGCATCGCATCGTATCGCACCGCATCACATCGCATCGCATCGCATCGCATCGTATCGCATCGTATCGCACCGCATCGCATCGCATCGCATCGCATCGCATCGCACCACATCGCATAGCATCGCATCGTATCGCATCGCATCGAATCGAATCGAATCGCATCGCATCGCATCGAATCGTACATGTGTCCTTGCACGAAACTATTACACTATACAAAACTTATATATCGTCACTACTTTGAAAAAAATCTCGTACCTAAAATCAATATGTCAACAAAATTGAACCTTGATTACTATCTATAAAGTTCACTCAGAAAAAATATCTATTTTGAGCTACGAGTTTTTTTTTAAAGTAGTCAGGGCCGGATTTAGGGGAGGGCAAAGGGGGCAACTGCCCGGGGCCTCCACAAAATAGGGGCCCCCACAATAGAGACATAGAAAAAAAAACTTTCAAATTCCGACGAGTAAATACTGGGAAACAACAATTCGTATATTTCTTCACTTCAATAAGGCAATCAGTAAAATATCAAAAGGCCCTCATTGGCCTCCACTCCTTTGTTGCCCCAAGGCCTCCACACCTCTAAATGCGGCCCTGAAAGTAGTGACGATATTTATTTATTTACCTAACACAAAAACAAAAAAAAACGAATACGACTACGCGAACGTGAAGAGAGCGCAAGACGAGCAGAGCAACGTACGGCACCGGCGACAGCGCAGCCTTGACTGTCTCCCCATATATACTGTAGTCTTTGCTTGACTGAGTAAGTCCCAGGTAGATTATCAGTGTGTGCGTGCGGCGGTGCGAGCGTACTGGCGCCAAGCGGCGCGCACACATTTAAGCCACGCGATGTACTTTTGTTCGTACTGTACCTACTTTGTATGCTTTTACTATGGTACTACGTACACCTGGAATGTGCACTGTGCAGGAATAACGAGCCGTCAGCTTGCCGATAGAGATAGCTACCACAGGGTTATTTTATCTCACTCTATTAGTATGACCATAATTTTATGCAATTAATGAGACATTTCTTCCTCCTAGTACTTCTTTGTCAGAAAAATATACTAAGTAGCAATAACCAGAATTTTTATTACTTGTATACCAAGTCCTTATGATACGGCTGGTAGAGACTAGAGCAAATAAATTTTAGGTATGTACGTTGGTGCTAGTAACAGAAGTATTCACTTTTCTATAGGTGTACAACTGCTATGAAAAAATGGATACATAAGTCAGTTAATTTAGGTTAACAAATGAATGAAGACTAAGTTTTCACTACAGATAAAAATCATTTATTAAATTAGATCACAATCACATTCTGAGAGGAGGCCTGTGCCCAGCAGTGGGACATATATAGGCTGGGATGATGATGATTACAAATTACAACAATTTAATAAGAATTACAAAATTAAAATTAAATAAAACTAAATTAAATCAAACAATTAAACTCACTCACTCACTGTTGTCACTTAATTATTTACTTATTCATTATTTACTAGCTTTTACCAGCGGCTTCGCACGCGTAAACTGAATCGGTCTGGTAGTTTTAATTGAAATTTCCGCGATTTCTTTATTATTATAGTTAAAGTTTTCTGGTAGCCACTTTCACTTTTTTTCACTTTTTCTACATTAGTGTTTAGTTTTTCCTCTTTTTGAAATATTAAAACCATTAAGAAATATACATGCATTTTGCATTTTGTTGCAATGTTGTAATTTAGTTTAATTTAATTTCGTTAGTACATACCGTATTATTGTACTTTAAGGAAACTCCAGGTCTAGTTTATAAGAAATAGACACTAAGCCAATTTCTGTAAATGACTGTTTGTTTCTTAAATAAATAAAATATATATATGCTCTAGTCTCTACCAGCCGTATCACAAGGACTTGGTATACAAGTAATAAAAATTCTGGTTATTGCTACTTAGTATATTTTTCTGACAAAGAAGTACTAGGAGGAAGGAATGTCTCATTAATTGCATAAAATTATGGTCATACTAATAGAGTGAAATAAAATAACCCTGTGGTAGCTATCTCTATCGGCAAGCTGACGGCTCGTTATTCCTGCACAGTGCACATTCCAGGTGTACGTAGTACTTACTATTTCGATGGTACACGCCCATAGAAGCTCATCGTCAGTTTCTATGGGCGTGTATACAAAAAACAGGGTCGGTATTTCCATATCGGTATTATAAGGGCCGGGAAAGAGTATCAGTCAACCAATGTATCTGATGTTGATGTATTGTATGTTTGTTGGCTGCTATCCTTTTTTGTTATTTCACGAATTTACCTTTATAAATGTATGAAACAATAGTGCAAAAGATGATTATAATCGCGTAACACTTTTTCTTGTCGTGTGTTTATAGTTGGGTGCTTATAAGAACGAGAATCCTACCAACATAGTGCGATATGCAAAACCATTTAGGACCTAACTAAAGCATAATGGATTTGCAAACTTCACATTTAGCAGCGGCTTTGATGTCCGGTTCAAATGCGTACACTAATAATACTTTGCCTGAACCCCTTACCAAAAGTGGCCCCGAGGATAAAAATGATAAACTTCTTGAAAACCAAAAGGAAACAGAAGATGAGAAAGAAGACATTGGAAGTGGTGAAGAATTTACGGATGAGGTTGGGATTGTTTTATATTGCAAGGAAAAAACTATATATATGTATATCTATACGATATGATATAATGTAATGTTGTTACAGTCATAGTACTTAAATTAGTAAAAAAACCTTTATTTTTTGTAATTTTTGATTTTGTGGTTCATATTTATAAAATAAATAATGAATAAAGTTGGAAATTTTGTATACCTTTCTTCTAAACGAGGGCACTTTGTATTTGTGCATCACAAATTGACCATAAAATTCCTCCCACTTTTTTACTTCGCTTGATTAATTTGTTTATACTTAGCTCTTTGTTAATCACTAAGTTTTGACAAATTACAGTACCCTTTTGTAAATGAACCAAACTAACATATATCTTTACTTAAGCTCCTCATTGGAAATGTTATGCAACTAACTTCTGGGCTTACAGTTGAAGACAAAGATTCATTTAATAAAGTTTCCATTGTTCTGAATTATTTTTTTAAACTTTTCAGGAATCTGAAACACAGGCAGGAAGTAAGTCCACACCAGGGCGTGGGGTAACTTTGCAAATGTTGCTGGCAGAAAAAATGTTGGAGCCGGGTAATGCAGCTATGACCATTGAGTATTTGGTAAGATAATGCACAACCTTTTAAATTAATTACCTAATTATTAATTAATTATAATAAATATAGTAAAACAGCTTCTATTTGCCAAGTAATTTTAGTCTGCAAAACACTGGCATCAGATGAGTCACTTAACTTTTCAATAGTTTGTTTGGTTTGTGATGTTATAACAAACTATTGAATTAATCTCTTTATTTTTCATCTCAGCCTAACTTTCATGCCTAGCTTGACAGTCCAGTGACTTTTACAGGACGTAAAGACATGTTATACAAATGTCAAAGACATCCTATTGCAGGGCTCAATGATAGGGTTTGGGCCTTAGTTTCTATGCAGGTCCAGTATGGATTGGGTACTTAAAATAGATGATTGAATTCCTACTAAGAGCAATTACTTCTCTTTCAGGGCCAAAAGTTTGTTGGTGATTTGCAAACTGATGGTAAAATTAAATCACATGAGACTGAAACTATATTCTGCTCACCATCAGCATGGGCTATACATTGCAAGAGAATTATAAACCCTGATAAGAGGTCAGGGTGTGGTTGGGCTTCAGTAAAGTACAAGGGCAAGAAGTTGGATACAATTAAAGCAACATATCTAAGGAAGAAGCAGCTCCAAAGAGAAAACATGCATACTGATGGTATATTCTTTTTGTTCCTTCCTACAGTCTCAATTTTTGTATGATGTTAGCTACTATTGTTTGTTCTTTCCATAAACACTGGAGGAACCTTGTTGCTTTTAGTCTATACACAATTTCTTTATGGCTTTTCAACCATGATGTTAAAAAGACAAGGTACAAAAGTGATCACTTATTTATGATGTTGACTGTACAATGAAAATAGAAAATGATAACAACTAAACAGATGATATTATTGGTTTTTTCCATACAAATACAAATAATTTATAAAATATCTTCAAATACACATATCACTATTAGGTATAGATCTATTGAATAATATCTTCCATCGTATTTTGTTTCGTAAGTTCGCATTTATCTTGCTTTCTCAATTAGCTTCAGTAAACTTCTAAGTTAAAGTTAAGTAAAGGCGAGAGTATCGCCTATTGCAAGGCCGGCAACGCACCCGCAGTCCTACTAATGATGCTGTATTTGTCCATGGGCGGCAGTGATCACTTACCATCAGGTGACCCGCCTGCTTGTTTGCCAGCTGTTTGATAAATAAAAAGCTAGTTGAGAAAGCAAGATAACACAAAGTAAGATAGAAATACGAACTTTTCTGACTAAACACGATGGCAAAACTCACTACCATGCATTAGAGCTTAGGGGTCCTCAAACTGTGCGCCGCAGCGCCCTGGGGCCCAAGGGCGCCATATGGAGTTCCCGTTAACCTGGAAACTTAAGCAATCTGGTGGAAACCGAGTTTTTATGACACCACGCCATTGCTGCTATTGTGTCCTATTTGAACTAGCCAAGCCTTCTACATGCAAAAGCGCCGTGACGAAATACTAAACCTGTCAGTGCGGCGCAATCTGAAAGAGACAAATGTAATAAATAGCCATATTTTTATTTGCAGAGGAAACAGAAATGGAAGTAGAGTGTCCCCCTGAGCCACCACCACAGAGAATAGTCATGAAACACAATACTGTTCCTAACAGGATGATGCAGCAGTAAGTTGAACTACTTTTAAATGCAAATCTTATAGACATTTGTAATTTGAGAAACATCTATAAATGTTATTTCGCTATTTTGGCTTCTTTTGTCTCCTGGATTTGCTTCCAGTATTTTACTAATCCGTACTTAAACTATTATCAATGCGAAAGTTTGTATGTGCGTGTGTGTGGTTGGATGGATTTTGATTAAATTTGGTATGTGGATGGCTGGACATCACAAATCTCGATATTTCCACAGAAAAAAAAAGAATGAGGATAAAATCCAACAAATTTCAACTGCTGGGATTAAAGGCATGAAATTTGACGCGAGTGTTTTTTATGTAATTTTTGGAAATTCCCACGGGAATTTTGGCGACATCCCAGAACTTCAATACAACTGCAAGATCTAATGATTTAGGATGCGAAGCTGAGGGTAGCGGCTAGTTAAACATAAACTGAAGTTTTTTTCCTTTAATGAAATATTTTTTTAGGACAACATTCTCACTAATTCAGGTGGTAGGACCTTGTGCAACATCCGCCCGGATTGCTACCACCGTCTTGCTCGCTAATCCTGCCGTGAAGCAGCAGTGCTTGCACTGTTGTCTTTCGGCGTGGAGAGTAAGACAGTCGGTGAAATTACTGGCACTTGAGGTATCCCATCTTAGGCCTCTCGGTTGGCAACGCATCTGCAATCCCCCTGGTGTTGCAGGTGTCTAAGGGCGGTGGTGATCTCTTACTATCAGGAGACCCACTTGCTCGTTTACCATCCAGTCGAATTAAGAAAAAATCACAATCAGCTGGACGCGCCGGTCTTTTACATCTCCCGTTTTATTTGCCACCTAACTCCTCCTTTAGATCTGGTCATATGGTTTATAGACCATCCCTTATTCACATTTTTTCTTACCATCCATACTAATATCATAAATGCGAAAGTAACTCTGTCTGTCTGTCTGTCTGTCTGTCTGTCTGTTACGCTTTCACGCCAAAACCGCTGAACCGATTTAGATGAAATTTGGTACAGAGATAGAATAGACCTTGGGAAAGGACATAGGCTACTTTTTATCCCGATATTCCCACGGGATAGGGATAAAATCTCGAAATAAGAACCTCGGGGCTTAGAGTCATGAAATTTGGTATGTAGGTAGTTGGACGTATGGAATAACACATAGATGATTTTTTGACCCGATATTGCCACGGGATAACTAGGGATAAGATCTCGAAATAACAACCGCTGGGCTTAGAGCCATAAAATTTAGTATGTAGGTATCTGGACCCCTGGAATACCACGAAGGCTACTTTTTATCCTGATATTCCCACGGGATAGGGATAAAATTTCGAAATAAGAACCTCGGGGCTTAGAGTCATGAAATTTGGTATGTAGGTAGTTGGACGTATGGAATAACACATAGGTGACTTTTTGACCCAATATTCCCACGGGATAACTAGGGATAAGATCTCGAAATAACAACCGCTGGGCTTAGAGCCATAAAATTTAGTATGTAGGTAGCTGGACCTCTGGAATAACACGAAGGCTACTTTTTATCCTGATATTCCCACGGGATAGGGATAAAATTTCGAAATAAGAACCTCTGGGCTTAGAGTCATGAAATTTGGTATATAGGTAGTTGGATGTATGAAATAACACATAGGTGACTTTTTGACCCAATATTCCCACGGAATAACTAGGGATAAGATCTCGAAATAACAACCGCTGGGCTTAGAGCCATAAAATTTAGTATATAGGTAGCTGGACCTCTGGAATAACACGAAGGCTACTTTTTATCCTGATGTTCCCACGGGATAGGGATAAAATTTCGAAATAATAACCGCTGGGCTTAGAGTCATGAAATTTGATATGTAGGGAGCTGCACGTCTGAAATAATACATAAGCGACTTTTTGACCCGAAATTCCCACGGGATATCAAAGGATAAAATCTCGAAGTAACAACCACTGGGCTTAGAGCCATGAAATTTGGTGTGTAGGTAGCTGAACCTCTGGAATAACACATAGGCTATTTTTTACCCCGATATTCCCACGGGATAGGAATAAAATTTTGAAATAATAACCGCTGGGCTAAAAGTCATGAAATTTGGTATGTAGGTAGCTGCACGTCTGGAATAACACATACGCTATTTTTTATCCCTATACTCCCGCGGGATATTTCAATTGCCACTACCAGACCGATTAGTTTACGCGTGCGAAGCCGCGGGTAAAAGCTAGTTTTAAATAAGTGTTATTTATTGTTCATTTTCAGTGATGCAAATATGCTTATAGAAGCTGTATCTTTCTCATCTGTTGGGAAGGTTCAACCATTCTTGGTGTCAGTAAGTTCAAATGCTTGCCTTATTCTTGATATACACTGCCATTTGAAAAAGCAAGAAGTTTATGGATACCTCGCTGGAACTTGGGATCTCAACAGCCACAGTAAGTAAAATTTTGGTAGACCTTTAAATAATCGAAAAATAAAGCGCAACTTGGGTGCTCAAAAGTGACATTAAGCCTAAGTGTCAGTCAAGTCGGTAGTTCGCACAATAGAACAGATTTGATTGGTCTATTATCGAAAATAATTGTTACTTGAGTGCGATTAGCGTTAGACTTTAAAAAAATCATAATACATATAAATAAAAACATAAATAGGTGGCCTTTAATGGGTGAATGTGGAACTAACAATGCTCGCCAGTTTTGTTAGCTTGAACTTGGCTTGACACGCTACCGCGTGTCTAGATTAATTATATTTATTTGCCATATTTTTTTTTTACTTCGTCACAACGCACGCAACCAAAGAAAAGCATTGTGTATAACGCGTTGATAAAACTTATTTTATCCTCGACTTAACTATGTCCTCGCCTGCAGATCAGATGGATAAAACAACTCTGGATGCAAACAATTTTTGTAAAAACTTGTATTGTTATAGATGTCATGATCACACACACATTCCCATGTCTGATAAGCAAAAATGATCCACGACCAAGAGTACTAGTTGAACTAGAGATCCAGATGGAAATTGAGAAACTTGGTCTGACCCTTCTTGGATGGTATCATTCGCACCCCACAAACCCAGCCATGCCAAGCCTGAGGGACTGTGATAATCAGCTAGAATACCAGATCAAGATGAGAGGGCCATCAGAAATATCTTATATTCCGTGCATTGGTGTCATATGCTGTAAGTGAAATGTCTTTACCTGCATGTTGTTACCTTTGATTGTATTGGTAAAATTGATGTATTGAAATTAAAATACTTCATGCATGTTACTGATGATTTTACTATGTTGCTATTTGGTCGTCATTTATTGTGCCATCTTTGTTTCATAGTTTATTGTGATTATTTCAAAATGTTATTGTTACAGCTCCCTACAACCCTGAAAGTCCTGTTCTGGAGTCGTCGTTAACTTGTTTCTGGGTAATGCCTCCTCCAGAACAGAGGCCCACCGAGTACCCGCGCCCTTTGTTGCTCCAATACAGCATGATACACGATAGCCATCTGTCAACACATGCCATGGAACAAATCAAAAACAGCATTAAGTATTATTTTACATATCCTGACGACACATGTGTTGACTTTAAGGAGAGTTTTAAACCAGATATTACTTACTTGGACAAGTTGAAATGTACGCTGACGCCTAAATTTCCACGCGAGCAAAGTGATGGGTTGCTGTGGCACTTTATACGCGACGAACTAGGATGCTCATCTGAACACGATGATAAAATGGATTTAGATGCTCTGTTGGCTGTGCCACAGCCAATACCAGTGTCCAAACCAAATCAGTCTACATCCATACCTAACTTTCCCTCAGTTAGCACATTGCAACAAATGGTCAGCAGACCAGCAGGGGTTCCGCCTATTAATGTATCTTCAAGTCTCGGATCAGGTTCGCCACATAAGTTTGAAACCCCACCTTTAAATATTCCACTAATGCCCACTTCATCAAAATCATCTAAATCAAATACACCATCTTTACCGTCAGGTTATCCAACAGGATTAGATATGCTGACAAGTATGGCCTTAGGGTTGGGTTCGTCAAATATGCCTCTTCCAATGGGAGCGAGTAGCTTAGAGAGTCTCGCCGCTGCTAACAGTTTGTTGACAGGTTTATCTCCTGGCATGTCGTCCAGTTTAGCAGCAAGTCTTGCCAGTGGCAAACTTCCTGACCCTCCTTCCTATGCTGCTTCATTGCACAACTTAACCAGTAGTATTGGCAGCTATGATAAAACGTCCACCAGTACATCAACTAGCACCACTTCTGCCGCACCTATCCCCGCCAGCATCGCATCGAATTTAATGATGAGTTCAGCAGACATAGCTAACGCGTTATTCTCAGCTAGTAAATATTCGAGTGCAGGGATACTGGGCATTCCTGATCCAATGTCAAAGTCCACACTGGCCGCTAATAACATGTTCTTATCGCCTTCTTTAATGAAGATGCAGGAGTCTTTAATGAAGCCTCTTTCAAGCAGTAGTCCGATCAGTACTAGAGTGGGTTTGGACCAGAGTCCGTTGATGAAATCTCCTCATGATTTAATTAAGGGTAGCAAAGACTACTTGCCGCCAGATTTTGGTAGTATAGGGAAAGGGAAATCAGACATACCTCTGGATCCGATGAAGCTAAGTGAGAAAAGTATTTCATCCAAGGTAGAGACGTCTAAATCTGACAACCTGGATCCGCAAGCGACTGATTTTAGCATGCCTTCTCGGGTGGGTGGCGAGTCGTTTTTGAATCAGATGTTAGAACTTACGAAGAAAACAACAATGACTGATTATCTCGATTATAGCCAGCCTTTAAAATTGTCAAAGTCTGATGAGTTATCTGCGCCAGCTCCTAGTCAGTCTTACTCAAATCCGGGCAGTATTGTAGACACAATATCACAAGTCGCGATGGGTAACTATGCTGGCCACGACGAACCACTTGATTATGGCAAGGAGCAAGATTATAGTACTACCCAAAGTACGAACAGTGAAAATACCAATTAAACCCCGAGCCCAATAGCGTAATTCGGTCTGGTTTTTTATGATAACTTTAACTTACTATTTACTATAACAAATTTTAATGATAAGTTTTAACGAAGTTTATCGGCAAAAATCGAATTTTAAGAATGAAATTGTGCGTGTTTGTGTGTGTGTTGTATGTGGGTTTTAAACAGTATTTATTGGTATAACCAGTGATTTTTTTATAAAACAGTGTACACCGGAATAGTAAGTTACAGATGTGATTACGTCACTTTTTATCGCTCATCCCTACAGACCAACGGTCGATTCAACACGTGATTGACAACACAGGAAAGTCTGCTAAATAGCCTCTAAATCACGTGCTGTCCCGCTAACAGTGCACTGATGTGTGATCTCTGATCTATGTGTTTAGAAAGTTATAATGATTAATACATGTTGTATTGTAGTAAAAGTTGAATACCTGCTTGTTTGCAGTGACCGCTTCAGTTTTACGAGCGATATTAACTTATGAAGGAACGTAAAAATTTATGAGTATTGTTTGGCAGAATTGCCAATTTAGTAATGTAATATTTCTTCAGTATTTATTTTAACGGTCAAATAAACGATGAATAATCTGAATTCATAATGTTGTGTTATTTTATTGGTCTCCTGCGTAATTTCATTATCCAATACAAAAATTATCGTGGAATGAATTTCAGTTTATCATTGTAACGTTAATTCTAAGATTAAGGAGGGAAGTCCCCTGTGCTCATAAAATAAGTATAATTATTTTATTGCTCCAAGTTCGCTTTATTTTGTTTTTAGAACTTTTCTACTTAATGAATGATTGACTATGTTAGGACACTGCTGTAACAAAGAGTTGCAGAGGATGTAGGTAATTAAAAGATAACAGATAGCGATTTGATAGTGAAATTGTTATTATTTCCTTAGAAATCGTAGAAACAGAAATCACGGTCGCTTTAATGATCCAAGATAATCGGTAAGTGTGTAATCAAATCCTGATAATATAATGACGACTGAATGATAATTATTTTCATACTGTATTGCAGGTCGACACTTGCATATTAGACTAGATCGTTAAAACAAGCAGTCACTTAAAATAAGTGGCCACCGCAAGGGAAAAATATTCCCTAAAAATAGTGAAGTGATTGTTATCGTGATGTGATTCTTAAGAACAGTTTTAGTGAACTGTGGAATACGCAAAGAATATTGTGAATTTAAGTAAAGGAAAGTTGGAAAAGGGTGAGTGTTTTGGTTTTTTTCTCTATTATTACTCCAAACAGCAAAATTTTGTAGTTTAAAACATTTTAACACGTGTTTTTTCAATTAAGTACCTATATTTATGCGATTATTGTTTACACATACTACGCATTTACACTTAATGCAGAACTCACGCACGCCCGGAGTCTCGTTCATCTTCCTTTTCTACCCTTATTTAACCCGTCTGTGACAAACGAAGTCACAGCGACAAGGTAGTAAACTGTAAAGATATTTCTGATTTCGCCTGTACTTGCGTTGTAATTGTGATTCCGTGTGCGTTTACGCCATCGCCTTGGACTTGGGTATAGATTCTTTACAGCGATCAAATCCAAAGACAACGGCAAGAAACACTGAAATCGCACACGTACATTTGCCGAATGAACAATAGCTAACGGTAAAATAAAAATGTAAAATAGTACCTACTACCAAGTACCTTTTCCACGTGATATCAAGCCAGGCTCTTCAAAACCCTATATAAACTGGTGACTGTGAACTCTTTACTACTTCTGAATGCTAAAACGACACATTACCTACAAATGTTGACACCTACATTACATAATACCTAGGGCTGGATGGATTAGGCTGCGGCTCCACTGGTAGGGATCGACCAAAACGCCTGTCTGATGATAATTATTCGGAGACGGGATGTGGGTTCAACTAAGTAATATGATAGGTCGATCGCTACACGTCTCCTCTCCGCTGCGCTCGCCTCCGCTTTAATGGAGCCGTAGCCTTAAGCATGTCGGGGCTCCTAAGCAACAATTCTCGGGGCCCATTTTTCAATCAATTAAAGAGCATCAGCTCTTTCCAAGTTCTATCAAATCAACTGACAGCATGCGTTGAAGAAAAGCATTAATAACTCTTAAAGTTGAAAATGTTTCCAATTAAACTTTAACTCTATGAAACATTGCTATTTCTTTTGTGTGCGCGCGGTGCTCCTACGACGCTCCTGCGCGGACTACTGCATCTACACCGCCACGTCATCCTAATTCTTAATGATTATACGAACCTGAACAATGTGCGCATATATAGGTAGGTATACTAGGTATATATAATTAAGTCGCTATTGCTGTGACGCTGCTTGTTGTTCAAAAGGGGTCCATGTCGGCTCGCATACTTATTGAAAGTTCGAATGTAATAAGTATTTGTCAGAATGATCGTTTGTCATAACTCTTTTTTCGCTGAATCTAATTCAGAATTGTTATAAAACAAACCTAACCATTTAAAAATTTCAGAATAATTTAAGGTTTCAGTGGGAAAAAAGTATGGCAAACGATGATTCCGACAAAAATTACGATACGACCTGCGAAGAGTATGCGAGCTTTGGCGCTCCCGTTCAAAAGACCTCTTTAACGGCGAACGGCGGGGTTTCCTGCGCCGCTTGCGCGTAGTCATGTCCGAGCCGTAAATGTAGGTACCTACAGTAGTTTTAATCAAAGTGTTACTAGATCAGCTTAATTTCAGGTGATGGCCACGTCTTCCGGCCTCAAAGGTGTACGGAGAGACAGTGGCGACGACGATTCTGACGTCTACACGCCGTTCTTTGACGATACCGAGGAATTTGAGTAAGAATACTTGCATCTTAATTAACTCTTTTCCAGGCATAGTGCATATAGTGATCACTAACTACACAAATATTCATCCTTGGTAAATATACAACATGATACAATCAAATCATTAAAAATATGATAAGTTTTTAAATTAATCCCTGATATGTAAACATAGTACAAAATTATGATTCATTTTGTATTTAGTAGCGTAGGTAGGTATCTAAATTACTGGAGTCTGGAAAAGGGTCAATATCGCATAACCGTTACTTACATTTAAAAACTTAGTGGTTACTGGGGAAGTAATTAAGGTAGCGAGAAAGTTTTACATTTCTGGACGGTTTTTTTTTCACAAAACAGGAAGTATAACTTGATAAAATGCTACTTAAACAATTTTAGCCGTAATTTTTCTTATCAGTGTCCGATACCGGTCTACACGAATCCAAATAGGTATACTTACCTACTTATATGTGACATGTGCCGTTTACGAATGGAAACTAAGTTTTGCATTCAGGGCGGCCACATATACTCGAAATTCCGCTTCGATTTACTGCGTTCAGGGATTTCGACCGCAGTAAAGCCATACAAATATTATATGGACCTATACATGGAACTATACAGAAAAGTATGGCCTGTACGTTTGGAATTTAAATAAACGTACGTGTGTGATTTCCCGACTGTATATGTGGCCGCCCTAAGAGGTGTTTATATTTTTTGTTATGAGAACCTACAATGTTAGTAAATTATTGAACCCGTCTTTGTATTTTGCTTGATAAAATAGTTTAGATAACACTTATCTAGAAACATGTTTTTTACCAGAATATTGTTTCTCATCATTGATACCTAATGATAAAACACAATTATATGCATGATTAATATGTATAGCTAAGGGTTTTGTTGATTTGTTTATAGGTACCTAATTCTAAATAGCCGCCAATATAATCCTTCTAAGTAATCTTAATCCGTTCTTCCCAATATTTTAACAAATATTTACATAACATTTTTTGATATTGAATAAGAAGCTTTTCCTGTTTTGTATTTTATTCAGAAGTCTGAAAACTAAAAACACACTTTTCGTCGACTAATAGTTTTTTGAACTCTAAACCAAATCTGTTTAACTCGGTTTGCTGTTTATAATCTGGAATCGTTGCGTAGTGAAGTGGTTAAGTAGGTATAAGATAGTGTACCTACTTGACCTATTGTATCCTAATGTCTTTGGCCCTAATATTATTAATCTTATAACAATAGCCCAAGAACTGCACAAGAGACGAAAGGATGGAATCTCTTCCAAGAGATCCCCGTGAAGACGGAGAGTGGGTCGATGGCCACGTCAGAATGGATCGACGTGAGCGTGAAGTTCCTCAAACTACTGGCATACATCATGGTATTCGCAGTAGTTCTTGGGGCGGCAGTCGTAGCAAAAGGCACATTGCTCTTCATCACGTCACAGCTTCAGAAAGATCGGCAGATAACGCATTGCAATAAAGCTTTGGGTAAGTTACCTCAATGCTACTTAAGCAATGAATGAATGAATGAAAAAAAATATTCGACACACATGATATAGATGAAAATTAAAAAAATTGTAGAAGTACATGAATGACATAAAATATTAAAAAATAAAATTTTGTATGCGTGAGCGAAAAGGTCAGCCTCAGCATAAATGCGGACTCCTGGGATGGAGTCAGCGGTGGTCTTCCGGCGAGGCAATGTTATCTAATTGCTGTTATGAAATGATGCTTACACAAAATTGTAATTAGTCTTTTCTGCAACTGGCTAACAGTTTAATGTGATTTTGTTACCAGCTTTAGATCAGCAGTTCATAACTGTCCTGCCTTTAGAAGAGCGAATAGCATGGCTATGGGCTATCTTAATTGTGTTTGGTGCCCCAGAAATAGGCATATTTCTGCGATCAGTTCGGATTTGTTTCTTCAAAACAGCAAAGAAGCCGTCCAGATCGCAGTTCCTTGTGGTAAGTTGGTAATTTCTTAAATGTTAATTATGTCTAAGTGATTTTCTACCTGGTAGCTGGTACGCCGTTGAACTAAATATTAAGTGGATCGGTACTAGTTCTAGTTGAAAGAGCTACCCAGTTGCCGTAGGTTTTTTTTTTTGTTCGCACTGCGAACTATTGTGATTTTTCCTCAATTTTTCGTACTTTAGGCAAGTGGGAAAAAATGTTTTCAGTAGGTAGTCAGCACTTATTGCCGCGAGTTCGAAATAGTAATAGCGTAGTCAGTCTGGATTAGGTACTGGAACTTTGTCCCACTTGTCCACTGTGCTAAGAAATGGAAAAAAATCCCGAAAGTTCCCAATAATACGAACAAATTTGAACATGAATTACGAACAAATCTGAGCGGACAACTAGAAGGCCATGTGAAACTGAAATACCTAAACAAAGATTCGTACTTTAGATACGTAAAACTTGAATGGGTCTTAAAATACATTTAAATTAAAGAATCAACATAATTTTTGTCCATAGGCACTCTTCGTGGATACTGTTCAAACCATAGGCATCGCTATCCTTCTACTGCTCATTCTCCCAGAATTAGACGTAGTCAAGGGAGCCATGTTAATGAACGCCTTGTGCTTTGTCCCGGGCCTCTTGAACGCAGTGACCAGGGACCGCAATGATCCCCGCTACATCATCAAGCTGGTCCTGGACGTGTTGGCCATCTCAGCACAAGTCACTGCCTTCTTCGTGTGGCCGCTGCGGAACGGTACACCAGTTTTATGGATGACATCAGCTGCCGCCGTTATGATATCCCTCGGCTGGTGGGAAAATTATGTCAACGCTGATTTAAATACGTCGTGTAAGTTCCTCAGTACATTTGTTTGTAGCTTCGTAACTTTAGTTCCTACTAAATCATTAACGTTCGGAACTTTTCATTTCGCAAACTCGAATGTGTTTGTCATGGTCATGAACCAATTGAAACGCTTTTTTTACCTGTCCTCGCACAGCACGCCTCTAGTGGAAACAGCCCGGGTAGCGAGGATAGGTATATGAAGCATTTCTATTGGTTCATGACAAACACATTATTCGCAACGAATCCTGGTAGTCGGTGCCCTAACATAAGTATCCACTTTTCTATACAACTAGTATGAAAAAGTGGATACATAAGTTAGGGAACCGACCGTACATCTCTAGTCGAAACGAAGTCTAAAACAACACAGTCGGTAAAATTACTGATGTTTGAGGTAAGTACCTATTTTACCCTAACCCTCTTGGCTGGCAACGTATCGGCAACCCTCTGGTGTTGCACGTGTCCGTGGTGCTTACGTACAATCAGATTACCCACTTGTTTATTTGAAAAATCCTGTATTAATTGATAATTCAGCTATAAACTTAACTCACAAACATTTGCGTTATAATATGAATAAGATTATAAATAACCTAGTTATTTCATATTTACAAGGAATAACTTTAATCGGATTATTTTTTATTGCAGCCTCGTCAGTTCTTTATCTAAGTAGGCTGCGTGAGGGTATTAAGAAATCGCGATATTATTCGCAAAGATTCCTTACACTCTGGAAGATAGTCGTCTTCATATTTTGCATTTTGATACACTTACATATAAACGGCGATGATGCGATGGCGTTCTTTACATCTGTCGGAGATGCCTTCAATGAACGAACCTACACCGCTTACGAAGTGAGTATCCAGAGAAGAATGAAATGGACGCCTGCAGTTTTTATATTCCTCCTGTATATTGCCTCCTTATACAGGCTTTATCAAGCTTAAAAAGAGGCTCCAGCTATCAAAAATTGTTATGTACAAATTGTTAGGTAATGAAAAAAAAAATTTTAGTTTTATAGTTAATTCCATTTTAATATTCATGTATAAACAAACTAAGCAAATTTACCGTTTATCACCAATATTTGAACAATTAATTTATCAATACGATTAATTTATTACGATTAACTTATGCCTATATTTAAGTAATTTTCACTTTTCAATGCCAAGTACATTCGCAAAATATACGCACAATCATTTGCGAGTTTCTAGTGCACCGCCTCTTTCTCACTCTGAAGAGGAACGGCACGCTAAACCTCACGGCTAACCGCATAGCGCTTTCTTGAATTTCGTTATTTTTGATAATTCCAGGTCCAAGTTATTATAAGAGATGCTTTCGAGGGAATACTGGACTTTGAAGTTACTGGAGGCACCTTCGATTTGCCAGTATCCTGGGCATCTCCACTTTGGGTAGCCCTCATCCAAGTGGCATCAGCTTACGTCTGTTTCGGCGCAGCTAAATTCGCCTGCAAGATTCTCATACAAAATTTCAGTTTTACATTTGCGTTGAGTCTAGTGGGCCCTGTAGCTATAAATCTGCTTATAGTTTTCTGCGGACTAAGAAACGCGAACCCGTGCGCGTTTCACAGGACGATTCCGGATTATCTGTTCTTTGAAATTCCTCCAGGTTTGTAATGGTTATTTAAATGTATGTCTCATTAGCTATGCTATGTTATCAATATTTATTATCTGTGGTCAATAATACACACCAAGCTATGTTATCTTTATCTCTTATCTACAGACATTTCCCGCAGTTATATGCTGTCAATTATATCGAATAATTAACAATAGGTAAGGAAAGCGGTAGGTATATTGATGAATGATGAGGCTTATGAGGGGTAAATTACAAAATAAAAAAATTAAAAATTATCTTGTAACGTATAAAATGAAAGAGGCTTTTGTCCGGTTGATGATGATGATATAAAGTAAAATAGTTTCGTTATAAGCTCTAAAATATTTTTTACTAGCTTTTGCCCGCGGCTCCGCTCGCGCGGTATTCGGTTATCGCGCGCTGTTCCCTCGGGAACTGTGCATTTTTCCCGGATAAAAAGTAGTCTATGTCACTCTGGGACCCATAAACTATCTCTATGCCAAAAATCACGTCGATCCGTCGCTCCGTTACGGCGTGAAAGAGGGATAAACATACAAACATACAAAGACACAAACACACAAACACACTTTCGCATTTATAATATTAGTATGGATTATTTTTTTGCCTTCCCCTCTTACCTACCTGCGAAGCAAAAATAAAAAAAAAAACGAAAAATAGTTCAATACCATATAGATTTCAGAAAGAACCATGAGAAGTATTTTCCAATATAAGGTGACCCTATACTGCTTACATTTTACTTAGGACCAGGGCTCTGGTAACACTGGATACCGCGGTTTAAAAAAACCCTCGATATGTCTAGGCATCAATCGAACGCACATTTTCGTTTCTTTCAGTATATTTCCTCAAAGACTACGTGGGTCGGGAAATGGCTTGGATCTGGCTGCTCTGGCTGATTTCGCAAGCGTGGATCACGTTCCACGCGTGGATGCCTCGCTGCGAGCGCCTCGCTGCCACCGACAAACTGTTCGCCAAGCCTTGGTACAGCGGGCCGCTCATCGACCAGTGTTTGCTCATGAACAGGACTAAAGACAACGAGAACGAATTACAGTTTGACGTACGTATAAAGTTGAGAATACTATTTGATTATTGTAAGTTTGCTCTAATTAGCTCCGCGATGATTGCTGTATACTAAACAGTTAATTATAAGTATTATTTGTGTTCTAGGACTTAAAAGATCCCGATGACAGCAGTGTTGTGAGTTCCGAGAAACCAGCAGCGCATCTTGTCCATCCATCCGACAACGTTACTAGGTATGATTTATTTTAATATGAAACTATTAGATTTTGTAAATATTTGAAATTGGTTATTATGATTTTTTTGTCTGACTTTACAGAATTTATATCTGTGCTACTATGTGGCACGAAACCAAGGACGAAATGATGGAGTTTTTGAAGTCCATATTCAGATTGGACGCGCATCAGTGTGAACAAAGATTAGCTCAAAAATATTTCAACATCGTCTCACCCGATTATTATGAGCTCGAAGCACACATTTTTATGGACGATGCTTTCGAAGTATCTGATCACAGCAACGAAGATTCCCAAGTCAATCGCTTCGTGAGGTGCTTAGTAGAGACTATAGACGAAGCAGCATCCGAAGTCCATACAGCAAATATTAAATTAAGAGCGCCTAAAAAATTCCCTGCTCCGTACGGAGGCAGGCTCGTGTGGACTTTGCCGGGAAAAAACAAACTCATTTGCCATCTGAAGGACAAAACGAAAATCAGACATAGGAAGCGTTGGTCGCAAGTAATGTACATGTACTACTTCCTCGGACATCGGTTAATGGACCTGCAGATACCGTTGGAGCGCAAAGAAGTAATTGCGGAAAACACGTACCTTCTAGCTCTAGATGGTGACATCGACTTCCAACCCTCTGCTGTAACACTGCTCATCGATTTAATGAAGAAAGATAAGAACTTAGGGGCGGCTTGTGGTCGTATTCATCCTGTCGGGTCTGGTTTCATGGCGTGGTACCAGATGTTCGAGTACGCCATCGGCCATTGGCTGCAAAAGGCGACCGAACACATGATTGGCTGCGTGCTGTGTAGTCCTGGCTGCTTCTCACTCTTCCGAGGCAAGGCTCTCATGGACGATAATGTTATGAAGAAATATACGCTGACGTCCCACGAGGCGCGGCATTATGTGCAATACGATCAAGGTATGAACTAAATAGATGAAGCAATTACGATACTATACGGTTGGAAATAATCTCGTGTTTAACTATAATCTTTTATATAATATATTTGTAGGCGAAGACCGATGGCTGTGTACATTGCTGCTGCAGCGTGGCTACAGAGTGGAGTACTCAGCGGCATCCGACGCGTACACTCACTGTCCGGAGCAGTTCGGCGAGTTCTACAACCAACGGCGACGATGGGTGCCCTCCACTATGGCCAATATCTTCGATTTACTTGCTGACTCGAAGCGGACCGTTCGAGTCAATGACAACATTTCTACTCTCTATATTGCTTATCAGGTAAAACTTACCTCATTCGCCAGGTTTAGTTCGGTTTAGTTGTTTTTAGGGTTCCGGAGCAAAAATGGCTAAAACGGAACCCTTATAGTTTCGCCATGTCTGTCTGTCTGTCTGTCTGTCTGTCTGTCTGTCTGTCTGTCTGTCCGTCTGTCTGTCTGTCTGTCTGTCCGTCCGCGGCTTTGCTCAGAGACTATCAATGCTAGAAAGCTGTAATTTTGCACGGATATATAGGTAAACTATGCCGACAAAATAGTACAATTAAAAATTCAAAAACAATTTTTTTTAGGGTACCTCCCATAGACGTAAAGTGGGGGTGATTTTTTTTTCTCATCCAACCCTATAGTGTGGGATATCGTTGGATAGGTATTTTAAAACCATTAGGGGTTTGCTAAAACGATTTTTCGATTCAGTCATCTGTTTGCGAAATATTCAACTTTAAAGTGCAAATTTTCATTAAAATCGAGCGTCCCCCCCCCTCTAAAATCTAACCCGGTGGGTGGAAAAATTTGAAAAAATTCAGGATGGTAGTCATTATATCAAACTTTCAAGGAAAACTATAACGGCTAAGTTTGCTTGAGAACTATAGTAGTTTATGAGTAAATAGCAGCGTAAGGTATAAAATATACCTAAACTTGGAAGATTCCGTATAAAATACGAAATCCTTAGAAAAATATTACTTAATTTTTTCGTAATGGCTACGGAACCCTATTTTGGGCGTGTCCGACACGCTCTTGGCCGGTTTTTTTTATTCATTTATTCATTCATTATTTATTTTTCATTATAATTTCCTATCTGATGACACGTCAGCAGGGCACAAAAACGTCTTTCTTAATAACACCATGGAAAATAAAAGTAGGTATGCACTGCGGCCTAGCATTTATAATGTCCGAAATTGTAGCGCACTGAAAGATATATATATTGTTAACTAGCTTTTGCCCGCGGCTCCGCCCGCGTGGTATTCGGTTATCGCGCGCTGTACCCTCGGGAACTGTACATTTTTCCGGGATAAAAAGTAGCCTATGTCACTCTCGGGCCCATAAACTATCTCTATGCCAAAAATCACGTCGATCCGTGGCTCCGTTACGGGGTGAAAGACGGACAAACATACAAACACACTTTCGCATTTATAATATTAGTATGGATGTTCAATCTACGGTTACGGATACTGACGTAGATAGTATGTATCATCTTTGCTAGGTATCTGTTATTCACAAAAATGATTTGAATTATTCCAGATGATGCTAATGGTGGGTACAGTGCTGGGACCAGGCACGATCTTCCTCATGATGATCGGAGCCATGAACGCAATCACTGGCATGAGCATGGGCAACGCGCTACTCCTCAATTTGATCCCTGTCGTCATATTCATCACCGTCTGTATGACGTGCAAGTCCGAAATACAGGTACATGCAGCTGATTAATTAATTCTTTCAAAATTGGTGACACTAAAACTATTTACAGAACTATTTACTGAAAAGAGGCAAACAAAAACTTCTGGTTTCACCTAGTTAAGTTAGACTGCGTATCCATCAAAAGTACGCGCGGTAGCAGGGTAGTGGGAGAAAGCATGGCAAAATTGTGAAAACTTGTGAGCGTTTCAACCAAAGATCTGCGAGGAGACTGGAGATAGTGATGCGATGATGCATAGTGGACGTTTCTCTCATATCTCCTCGCATATACCCATTTTATGCTTGTTTAGTTATGCAAAAATCTAGCTCTGCTATGTCCATTTTTCCCAGTGCCGTACTGACAGATTGGGAAAATTAAGTAATCTTATTGATAGACTAGCTTTTGCCCGCGACTTCGTCCGCGTGTACTCTAGTTATCAGGACAGGAGTAATTTTATCCATTTCACCTGCACAGATAATTTTTAATTGTAATCCAGAACTTGTATACCTATTTTCATAATTCTAAGTCCAGAAATGAGAAAATTTCCATACAAACTTTACCCCCCATTTTACCCTTTTAGGGGGGAAGTTAATCCATGTCACTTACACAGATAATTTTTAATTGTAATCGAGAACTTATACACTTATTTTCATACTTCTAAGTTCAAAAATAAGAGAATTTCCATACAAACTTTACCCCCCATTTTACCCCTTTAGGGGGCAATTTTATCCATTTCACTTACACAGATAACTTTTAATTATAATCGAGAACTCACACACCTATTTTCATAGTTCTAAGTTCAGAAATAAGAAAATTTCCATACAACCTTTACCTCCCCATTTCACCCCTTTAGAGGGGTATTCTATCCATTTTACCTAGACAGATCATTTCCAATTGTGATCAAAAACTTATACACTTATTTTCATACTTCTAAGTCCATAAATGAGAAAATTTCATATAAACTTCACCCCCCTATTTCACCCCCTTAGGGGATGAATTTCCAAAAATCCTTTCTTAGTGCTCACTTACATCATAAAAGGAACCCCTGTACCAAATTTCAAGTTTCTAGGCCCAGCGGTTTGGGCTGTGCGTTGATATATAACCCAGTGAGTCAGGTTTGCCTTTTATATATATAGATTATTTCCTCCCGTAACGCTTTAGCTACCTCGCACAGCTTTGGTGAATATGCATCCTAAGAATTGTGCAAGGGTTGGTGATAACCTGTATGTGTATGTAATAAATGAACCTGTGTTAGTTCACGTGGAAGTGCCTTATGTACGCTCGGGCGCTAACTAACGTAAATTAACTCAGACAGTATTCATATACGTAGTGCCATTCGCGAAGACGCGTGATTTTGACAAAATTAGACGTTAATGACATTGTAATAAGAACCACGGCACGCGTCATCGTGAATGACTCTAACTATACATTTTTAAACAATTTATGCGGCTCTGATAATTCATGGTCTCTATACTTATAAAATTTAATACAATCTTTTGTCTACAGTTAATGCTGGCAACTGCTATCACATGTCTCTACGCTATGTTGATGATGCTGGTTATAGTAGGCATAGCGTTGCAAATCGTTGAAGACGGGTGGCTGGCTCCATCCAGTATTTTCACGATAATAACGTTTGGTATTTTCTTTGTTACGGCTGCACTGCATCCACAAGAGATCATATGTCTTATGTACCTGCTTGTGTATTATATAACCATCCCGAGCATGTACATGTTGTTGATTATATACTCCTTGTGTAATTTGAACAACGTCTCGTGGGGTACCAGGGAAGTGGCGCAGAAAAAGACGAAAAAGGTAAGATGTCATATTTTTAATACCTACACTCTTTCCCCCTTACTCATAAAACTTAACAAGCCTATGTTAACTAACAAATGCTTTGTCCCTTTCTAACAAATACAAATGTCGAAGTGACAGATAAGGACAAACGAATTTTAGCGGCATTTTAACTAAAATAGGTTTGATTGTCGTTTATGAATAAGGGGGTAAGTTGAACACCAAAACATAGTAAGCAGTATAGAAAACAGGAATATAGATCCAGAGTGTGGAGTTAGCTTAGTAAAAAAAATAGAATTATTTACCCCATTAATTGTCCTAACCATATATAAGCATGTATAACAATATATAAGCATATACAAGGTGTTAATTAAATAACTGAAAACCTCATACACCCCAAAATTATTTTTTTATTTTAAGTAATTGTAATGCTTTTGTTTACAAATATCTTAATTATTTCAAGAGATATTCGTATGTTTTGTTAAGACAGTAATTCTACTTGACTTGTAACTACACTAGTAATTAGTGCTTGTCAGTTGAGCTTTGCCGTTTCTCGTGACGTAAAGCATGACGTTTGTTAATGCCTTAGGGTGCGTCTCTACCAGAGATGTGCGAGGATGTGTTGCGAGGGATTTGTCATTCATGAACCAACGCTTGATTTACCTATCCTCGCAAAAATTCTTGAAATATTTCACAGACAAAGTCTTCAAAACTCGGTTTCAATGATCTTGCCTGTCTAATACAACCGAGTATCTCAAATACGGTGCTGGTAGTATTTGATATTTTAATTTTATTTAGTAAATAAAAACACTTCAATTAAAATATGCTCATTTAATAACATTACTACTATTATTTACAAACACCATTATCAAAAAATATCTACAAATCGTAGTGGCATACAGCTTACTGGAGCAACGACTCAAAATGCCTGCCGTTTTGCTGAATACAGAGTAATGCTCGTCGTCTCAAATTAGTTTTGAGCGAGTTTAGCGCTTCATTATTATTCTTCACTGCTTCGAATGCTGTTATGATTTTTCGTCGCAGCTCAGCCTCGGTTGAGGGTCCGTTTCCATCATCGTAGACTATGGTCTTCACGCGACCCCATAAATGAAAGTCTAATAATGGCGTCAAATCAGGGGATCTAGCAGGCTACTGGACTGGACCTCCACGGCCGATACAATGCCGTCCGTACTGTTCATCCAAATGTCTTCTGACGTTTATTTGGAAATGAGCCGGCGCACCGTCATGCTGGTAGTACATATTCCTAGCTCTTTCCAAAGGAACGTCATTCTCTTCTCGCCACTGAAATAATAATTCCGGAAGAGTATCCCTTAGAAAGTGCAAATATGTTTCACCATTTACCTAGTCGTGGTAAAAACACCGGCCCCAGTACGTAAGGTCCTATGATTCCTGCCCAAACATTCAATGAAAACCGATGTTGAAATGAATCTTCTTGCATTAAAAAAGGGTTCTCGTACGCCCACATGTGCCTGTTGTGCTGGTTAAATAAACCTCGCCTTGTGAAGGTACATTCGTCAGTCCAAAGAATGTTCCTATCCCAGTTTCTGAGAAACCATTGACAAAACGTAACACGCGGCTCATAGTCCAAGGGAGTTAACTCTTGGCATCGTCTGTAGTGGTACGGGTGTTGTTGATCATTTTTTAAAATACTCCACACTTGTACGTGGCTACAGTCGAAACGTCTTCCTGCTTGTCTCGTGCTTGCCGTAGGATTATCACGGAAATAATCCAATACTGTGTCCTCCAAACCTGGATCTAGGACTTCAGCACCTCTATCTACTGCTGTTGGGGGACGAAACGTGCCGTAGTCACGAAGCCTCTGCGTAGCTGCTGACATTGTCCCGTTGGATACCGCAACACCAAACTCTTCTCGAAAACGTCGCACAGCTAAATTGACGTTATCGTTGCAACGCGCTAGCATCCGAACCATTTCACAATATTGAACATTCGTGTATCTAAACGCCATCGTGATAGTTATTGCGAGAAATGGGAAATTAACTGAGAACCTTCTGAGAACCTCGACTTTTACAGAAGTAAATGACATGACATGACGTGTCAACTTAGAAAAACAAAACTAACAGAAAAACGGCCAGTAAATATGCAACCTCGCCAATACATTGGAGTGCTATGTTGCATTTGTAACTTTTAGACAGAGCACGGTTTCAAATGGATTTAAAAAAAGAAACACAAGCTACCCTAAAATTAAGTGCAATCGATTCGACTCTCGATTCTGAACAAACTACTTTCTGGTTTTCAGTTAATTAATTAACACCTTGTATAAGCATGGTCCTAACCATAGTTCTTGTTTTATAGGAAATCGAACAAGAGAACAAGGAAGCGGAAGAAGCTAAAAAGAAAATGGACACTCAAACTGTTAGAAAAATGTTCGGTAGCTCCGATGATACAAGCGGTACTATGGAAATGAGCGTCGCTGGCTTATTCAAGTGTATGTGTTGCACGAACCCGAAGGACCACAAAGAAGATCTGCATCTGTTGCAAATTGCTCATTCGCTTGAAAAGCTGGAAAAGAGGCTGGACTCGCTGTAAGTAATTGCTGACTTACTCCGTAAAGCAGAAAATTAACCTCTTCACCGCCAGAGTCATCCAGTCGTGACAGCCAATGGAATGCCTAACGCCACGGAAATCTATACATGACCAACATTCAACTCGAAATTAATTCTTCTGCAATGGAATTGAAAAGTTGATGATGGTTTTTCTGTGGTGTACCTACAGAGCACGTCACTTCGTTTGTTTTGTGGCGGTGAAGAGGTTAAGCCTAGTAAGTGGTTAGATGTTGCCTGCGACTTCGTCAGCGAAGGATTTGCTTACCTATCACGCGCCTGTAATTTTTCGGGATCAAAACTATCCTGTGTCCTCTGGATCTGAAACTATTGTAGCTTAATTGGGTGTGTGTCCAGATATTATGAAATGCACTTTACAGCACATAACGCATAGATTGAAATGTCCAGTTTTCACTGTTTATTATCAAGCACATACAGTAGCGATTTAACTTCTTAAAAGCTTGTTAAAAAAGGAAAATATAATCAGAATTAACAATAAAGCATAAGCAAGCGCGTAAGCGAGAAAAGATGCAAATAGCGGCGACGCACGATTTACACCCCGCGTCTCAATCGTATTCAGACTGCAGGACGGGCGCGGCGCAGCGAAGACCATGCATTGACCAAACTTTTCAACACCAAATTAATCAGGTGAAGCATCTCGCAACGAGACCGGCCGCGCGCAATACTACAAAAATACTACTACTAAAATGAAACGCAGTATTCCATTTCAACAAACAAAACTATTAATAAACACTTAAATCATTACTTGACATTATATTACAAATCCATTAATTACTTTTAAAATATTTATACCTAATATTGTAAATAGTAAACTTCTAATTGTGCTCCCGATTTAGGAGTAATTGCTATTTTCGAATACGACCAATAATCGTGTGTGTTTGGACTTTGGGTTCAAACGGAGATTATGATTTTTCCTTATGTTTTTTCTATTGCGTGAATTGTTCAAATTCTGTCTTTAGAATACGTAGTTACTCTACTTACAATATACATTGTCTTCAGAGGTGCTCACACAGAGGTACCCGAGCCAGCGCCGCCGCGCCGCCGCTCTTCGCTCCCACTCCGCGAAACACTTTCCTTGCTGCCGGAGTATGCGGAGAGTGACTTGTCCACTGATATACCGAAGGTACCATTCCGTTAATGAATAATAGCAATAATAACAATGACAATTCCGTATGTTTTTTTTTCATTATTAACTAACCGAGTACTAAATCTTGCAACTCAAGTGTGATTGGTAGTTCCTACTACAAATTTGGTAGGTATACATATATTATGTAGAGCTCTCATGATGATGACAGATGCTATAAGTGATTAAGTACTGTTAATAATACTATGTAGCACCTAACTATGTACTGTAAATGGCTCTGTGTTGCTATTTCCACAACATATATTTTGTTTTAAGCTGTTGGCTCTCCTTAAATAAAAAGCTAATAAATAAACAAACCTATAAAACCCTTCTTTTTTACACGCTTTTATATTATTTTCACATGTTACTATGTCATTGTATCTATGAATGTTAAGGTGGGTACTGACCAACGTTACGAAGTGTAATGTAACATGTTACACAGCGAGCATTCATGCAGTCAGTACGTAGTGTTACGGGGAAACCAGCGAGCAACGAGCGGCTCGTTGCTCGCTTCGAGTGCTCCACCCGGCTGTCGGTTTTTTGACGAATTCTTTGACTGTTACGCGGTTCAGTCAGTACGCTATTGCGAGTCGTCACGAATGCGGAGCACAGAGTTTTGACGAGCATGTTACGCCGATTTTTAGAACACAGCGAACATACTCAATGCGTAACATGCTCGATACGAATGCTACATTACACCTCGTAACTTTGGTCAGTACCCACCTTTACGGAATCTTTGAATTAGGTAGTTATATTTTTTGCCGATGGTTTCAATTGAAAATGTTCACAAAAAGTTATTGTTTTAATAGGAAGAACGAGATGACTTGATCAACCCGTACTGGATAGAAGACCCAGATGTGAAGAAAGGAGAAGTAGATTTCTTGACCACCGCCGAAATACAGTTCTGGAAAGACCTCATCGACACCTACTTGCGGCCTATAGACGAGGACAAGGAAGAACAAGTTAGTTTTTTTTAACGGATAATTATGAGACCGGTGCGCTGATTTTGAGTTGAAGCGCTTATAATCCTTACACTACTACAAAATCAGTGTTCTAATTAGATTTTAAATTGGTCCATAAAGTGTACATCCGAGTGGTGCTTTTTATCTGATGAGTGTGGGCCGGAATTGCACACAAACCCCCAATGTGAAAAAAAAACATGTTTCTTTTGTACTAAATTGATACAATCAAATTACCGTACTTAATACTATTACGGGTCAAAATATGCAGCCCTTGAAAAACGGACAGACAGATAACGGAGGCTTAGTAATTGGGTCCTGTCGGGAACCGTTTGGGTTTGTGGTCCTAACCATAGTCCATAGACAGCGCCGGCCTTTGGATCTAAGGGCGACAAAAATATGCCAAATTAATTACTTTCTTCGAGCACCTTATTGTGTAAGATCAGCCCACTCCATCGGCACTTGTTACAAGAAAGCGAATGAATAGAACCCTAACGAATAAATTCGCTGGCCAACAGGAGCGCATCAAACGGGACCTAAAGGACCTCCGCGACAAGATGGTGTTCGCGTTTGTGATGCTCAACGCACTGTTCGTGCTTGTCATCTTCTTACTGCAGCTCAACCAAGACCAACTACACTTCCAGTGGCCGTTCGGACAGCAGATAGACATTACTTATGACGACGATTCAAATACGGTAAGTTATATGTTACTCTTTTGCATATTTTTATATTTCTTACGACGACGATTCCAATGGGTTTCCATCGTAATCCATAATATCGTTTGTCCTAATGTAATGTTTTCCATAATGATCATTTGCCATAACTATTTTTTCTTGAAAATTTGTGGATTTCCTATTTGGTAAAGGGATTAATCTCATTATAAGGTCAAACAGAGGTCAAATATATTTTTGGCTATATTTTCGTAACCCTTAAATATTTTTGGATCAAAATAGGACAAAAGTGTTTAAAAACCCTATTCCTCGAAATTGTTTTCGAATCAGGGGACATTGGTAAAATATGAACAATGCCAATTGCAGAGATTTGAGGTTTAAAAAGGACTACATTTTATTGGTGAAGTACCGTAGGTAATTTTGCTAAAGGAAAAGACCAACAATGTGGGGGTATCGGTCTTCAATTCAAATTCAAGCTCTTATTATTACTTCTGTATGTCAATCACATAATGTTTTTGTTACATAATTCGTATTTATATGATTAGATCACTATCAACCGCGACTACTTGATGTTGGAGCCGATCGGGTCGCTGTTCCTGATCTTCTTCGGGTCTGTGATGCTCGTGCAGTTCACTGGGATGCTGTTCCATCGCATGGGAACTTTGACGCATCTCCTGTCCACGGTCAAGCTTGATTGGTACTTGACCAAATCGGTGAGTGTCATTTATTGATGTTAAGCTCGGAGTACTGATAGCCGCGGTGGAAGAAAGATGTGTGGCAATCGTACACCGAAAAGAAACTTAGAGAGGTCCCTGCGGTATACAAACGTTAATAATAATTTTTTAACGAAGGTCTACATCGTCACAGGGATTCTGAAATCCCGCGCGGGTCGAGTGCGCATTACACACTACTACTTCACACACAACATTAAACTGCTACACCTAAGTCTGTGTAGGTGTCAAAACGATGTTTTCCTTCATCGAAAGACTCCGGGTAAATTTAATGTAACATTATAGGTACTGCTAACGCGGGCCGATATGAATTCGGGTTCACACCCTCTACCATCTCTAGACTACTATGGTTTGTTTGTTACCAATCGATCTAAGTTTATTAACTTTGTTTTTTTGCTGTTATAGGAAGCTCAAATCGCATTAGGCTCCTAAAAATAATTCCTACTCAGCTTCTAAACCTTTAGAAATCAATCCTATAAAAAAGTTTTTTTATTGCATTTCGCACCTTGTCCACAGCCCAATGAACTGACGCAACATGCAGTGGTAGAGAACCGTGCTTTCAAGTTCATTAGTGAAGTGCAACAACTTAATACTGACGAGATGGAAGGCCGCGGTGTCGACGACACACACGTCTCTAGAAGGAAGACAATATTCAACTTGGAACGGCGGAGGACCGCCAAACAAAATGTCGTCAATCTTGAAAGCAATTTCGAGAAGAGGCTCTCCACTGTCATACAAAATCCAGGTGAGGCTAGTGTGTTACGGTACTCTATGACCAAACTATGGTTTTCCCACTACTCCTCGCTATGCTCATCGCGATCCACACTGCTTACTCGCTCTGGAGGTCTTTATTATCGTTCGACTCACGCACAACCAAGAAAATTCTTTCCTTTAAAAAAATTCTTGTCTTTTTTCCTTGCCAATTTCTATGCTGGTTGTGAGGCTGTCATTAAGGTTAACGCTCGAATTTTACATCATGTGCTCGGTTTATTCCTAAAAGTTATTCTTTTGAGACAACATTAGCAACATAACACACTTAAGAAGGAAGTTGGCCTCAGATGATCTTTGCAGTACCTCCTCAGATGATTTTTCACTCTTCGTGGAGACGAGGTCTAGCACTTATTTATTTATCGCATACATGTTATGTATGTTATATTGGGATGAAAGTTAAATTATAAACACGTATGTCCAGATGTGATACGTTTGTACAAGGTAATACCAAAACAAAGCGAATGCACATTTTACCACGTGTGTTTCATTAAGTGTTTAATGTCTAAGAAGCTAGTGTTGATCTCACGCAATGAAGAGCAACTTCACACACTTACTACACAAAAAACAGTCCAAAAGAAAATCATGCTACAAATCCTCTAGTAAATACTTGATTCCAGTGGCTAATTAAATTTAATTTCCTTTTACTAGATATGCTGGCGCGGTTACCATCTCTGGGCAGTACCACGGCGGCGCGGCGACTGACTTTGCGCGCGTTGCAGACGCGGCGCGATTCGGTGGTCGCTGAACGGCGGCGCTCGCAGTCGCAGTTGCAGTTAGCAAGAGAGAGTCAGGCAATGCCGGTGGGTACCACCTTGTTAGGGGTATTTTTTTTTTATTTGACTTGATGACAAACGAGCAAGTGGGTCTCCTGATGGTAAGAGATCACCACCGCCCATAGACACCTGCAACACCAGGGGAATTGCAGATGCGTTGCCAACCTAGAGGTCTAAGATGGGATACCCCATGTGCCAGTAATTTCACCAGCTGTCTTACTCTCCATGCCGAAACACAACAGTGCAAGCACTGCTGCTTCACGGCAGGATTAGCGAGCATGACGGTGGTAGCAATCCGGGCGAACCTTGCACAAGGTCCTACCACCTGCAATATTATTCAAACCTGTATTATTCAAACTCAAATGCAAAAAAAGTGTTTTAAAAGTGTAATTCCGCCTTTTCACGCTCTTCGAATCTTTCAAAGCGTGCAACAGACCCTAGCTGTTTTAAGCGGCCAAATTGTGATTGCTTCTCAAATCGCTCTTCGACCGGAGCAGCGTTAAGTTCCTTCAAACTCTTAAACCACTCAAGCCATGCCTAATGCCCCGTTCATTTTTGAACGCTGGCCGAGGCTTGGCAAGCGTATAAAGGTGGCCTAACTGAGTATCTTGGCGTTCATATAGACTTTCCTTGATAAGACTTCTAGCTTTTTTTCTAAAAATCTTTTTGAGAAAGGTGTAATTGTTAAGAAAAATTACTTACTCACGTATTTATCATTCTTATTAGAGTTGATGAAGTCAGCCAGCCATGACAGAGATCCCTTCTCTATTTCTTCCTCTATTTCCATATGCCTAGCTAAAAAGGCACTGAATTCAACAGGCTTAAAACTTAACGTGGGTATGTATTTCCAACAGCGTCAAGACTTAGGGCGGCCGTCCACTTCAGGCGCATACGTCAACCAAAGCTACGAGCCGGCGTTTGACAGCGACGAAGATTCGCCGCGCCCGCCGCGCCGTAGCACCGTAAGATTCCGTGATATGTATAACAATTAAAACGATACTAAATTAAATAAAAATATTGTTTTTTTTTTGTTTGGCTGTTTGGTGACGAGTTTAATTGTTTATCGTTGTACCTACCTACGTGTGTTTTTTTTTTATTCGATTGGATGGCAAACGAGCAAGTGGGGCTCCTGATGGTAAGAGATCACCACCGCCCATAACATGTGCAACACCGGGGTATTCCATATGCGTTGCAAGCCAACCTAGAGGCCTAAAATGGAATACCTCAAGTGCCAGTAATTTTACCGGCTTATTTTCCATGCCGAAACACAACAGTGCAAGCACTGCTCTGCTGCTGCTTCACGGCAGGATTAGATTAGTTTGAACTTGAATTTTTAATTGATATTTAGATTTAGAAATTCGAATTAAAAATATAGAGACAAATTGAGAAACTCTTTCTACATTTAAAGTTGGTTTAAGTTCAGGCTTGTCATATGAAGAAGTATAAACAGAAAAAAGCTTCTTGCTGTCAGTATCCCTTAATATTTAACATTGAAGCTTTAAATTTCAAAAATAAATGAGAAAAATACCGATTCACCTCGCAACAATGCAACATTTAAAATGTTAGAATTACAAATACTGAAAGGAACAGCAGAATGCAATAAACAGTTAGAAATTTGACTCGACCGTGAAGTAAGTATTCGGAGGTCAGGCGTATTGTTTTATTTACTGCATTTGAAGGGCTCATTCCAACATTGGTGACTGTGACCTCTCAGCATTTGTCATTGAAGTCATTAGGTAATTTTTTTTACAATATGACGATAGTTGTTCTCATTTTGACCCTTCTCGTCGCGGATGGGACTGACCTTATTCGAAACAATGCTTATCTCAAAATCAAATTCGGTTCTGGGAAAATTCGGTTGGGACATACATACTGGTAGAAGAGTAAGGTAAAGTCTTTCTGATTTACCGAGGAACCGCGGGTCCACTGGCTGCGCGGCCGCAGTGATCGCGCCGCGGCCCGACAGAACGCACGCGCGAACCATGTCCACTGACATAACGCGAGTGCATTCTACGCCTTACTCAAACATTGTGAAGTGAAATCAAAACCAGGATTTTTTCTCACACACCAAACCTCCTATAAAAGGTAACATTAATTTAAATTAATAACTTGAAAAACTTAATAATGGTTACGTTCCCAATTGACCTCTCACGCTGCTTTAAGACCGATCAGCTGCGAAAGTATGCAAAGTTTAAACTTATAACAAAATGTTAAATTGCATAATACTTATCAGGTACCAGTTCTGCAATACGTTGCAAAGCTTTCAGTCATACGAAAGTTTAATTGAGCTATGTACTGGTTTGCTTCCACTCGAGAAAGTTGCGAAACGGTTTCTCTATAGGAATTCTGGTAATCAGGTTAATTCTATGATGGCTACTGAAATAGTTTTATAATTTCTAAAAAAAGTAAAAGTGGTAAATACACATGGTAAAGCATATTGACTGGCTTACGTAGATAAACAAAAGTGAATGTAGGCGCTAGGCGTATGAATAAGAAACAAGGACAAGCGCTATTAAAATTTCTATACGCTTTAGAAATCCTTGACTCACCGGTAATGTGATAGAGTTCTAATTTCCTATGAAAGATTGCTAATTGAAATTATTGATGTTGTTGTTGATTGAAAGATTTGCTAATTCCAATTGGATTAAAATGTAGACTAAATTCCAATTGGAATTACCAAAAATTACAGGTAGTAAGTAAATATGTATCTCGATGAGACAGTAGGTATAGATGTACTTTCTCCCCTTGTTCAAATGTTCAAAACCTTTGTATAAAATCGCTTTTATCCAATTGGAATTGTCAAAAGTTACATTGCGGGGAAGGGGGAGATTGAGCCCTCAAAACTACACTTCGTCTCGTTGAGACTTTTACTTACGATATAAAGCTTCTGATAATTCCAATTGGAATAAAATTCAGCGTTTTTTCTTATTCCAATTGGAATTGCCAAAAATGATGTCGAAGGTAAATTTCTCAACGAGACATATTACTCAAAGTTGTCTCGTCGAGACATTTACTTATGAGAACGTAATTTTTAGTAATTCCTATTGAAATTTAATAAAATCCCTAAATTTTAATCCAAATGTCGTATTTTAACTAATTGTTCACGCAAGCGAAATTGTGGGTAAAGGCTAGTAGTAGATAAATAAGTTCCCAATACTTAGCTCCATACTTAGTACATCATTGTAAACAGTAATTCTTATTAGAAACTTATTATTATTAAAAACTAGCTCCGACTTTCAATATGTGCTTGTCGAATGAAACGTCAGCCCTGCAAAAGGCCTCGCTTACATCCGGTTCCGGCAGTGGGTCGTTCTCACTTCGAGCAAGAACAATTTTGTGATTTCCGCGACCATAATTAAATGCAATTAACATCCGACCTTACGCACTTGGTTCACGTGAAATTAATATAATTTATATATGCATTATTTTTTTCATTCTAACAACATTAATTTGGGCATTAGCACGCTTGCGTAAAGGTTCACACAATGTTTATTGCTAGAATATGAGGTCGTGATCAATAGCACAATTACTGATTCTCATGAATCTGATTAGACTTACAATCCAGTAGACAGGGCTACTTTCTAATTTTGAAATCATTATTACCAGCTTAGGTACTACCTAATTAATACCACATCTATATTAGGACACAATCACGACTTCAATATTTAAACCCATTAATAAAAGAACGTACCTATAAGTATGGTAATTAAATTAACATTATAAGTGAGAATCCCTAGCTAGCTAGGTACTTTAAATTAGACCAGTGTAAAGACAAATAATTTAAGTTCAATTTAAGTGTTTACTAGTTAGTACGTTGTTCCTTTTGTTTGTGTTAGACCGTTTGGTCTTGGGCGGTTCTCACACTGCTCTGCACATCGCAGCGGGGTACTGCGGTTTTTAACTGTAGAAGCTTGATTTGGACTTCCGTCTCTGCGTGCGAATCACACGACAGTTCGAACTCCCAGAGGACGATGCGGTACGGGACGCGGGGTGGGATATGCCACATAAGATTGCGCGCCATAAAAATGAATATACGAAACATATAAAATGCGGTTTGTCATGCATCGCAGTTCCGGACAGAGATGGGGAGCAAGTCATTTCGGTGGTGCGTTATCGCCGCACGTGAATTCGTCTCTTGGCACGCCGCAACGGAATGCGGCGGTAGTGTGACAACCGCCTTACACTCGGTAGCATTAACCCTTTAACCGCCATTGTCTGAATTATAAGACACAAATTATCCAGCTCATTTCGCCGCAGTCTTATAATAAAGACAAAATGTCATATAAACTATATATAACTTTAAAAAGTTCTTTGCAGATGTTTTTTCAATTAGTAAAGTTAGTGTTATATTCACTACATAACCCTATTTAGGTACACACTTTATAGCGACATTCTACTTTGAACTTACTTTGAAATATAAATAAATTTTCATACCATGCAATAATATAAGCACTAATCGTCGACCTTTAGCTCACAATTAATGTTATAGAACGTCCGGACGCACCTCTGACATTCTAAACCTGTTGCAATAAAAGTTCGCACTAAGAAACGATCACATCACATCACAGTTTCACAATGACAAGGATCTTCAAACCATCAGTGACTCGTTAGCAGTTTAACACTGAAGTATAGGCATTGCCGCAACCACAATGGATAAGTACACACAGTATCCAAAGAAACACATCTAAGGTTATCTGTTTCATTGTAACATAGGCGACGGATGTAATTTTCTCCAATTAGCTAGGATTTTAAAACAAAAATATGTAGGTAACTACAAAATGTGAATTTTGACGTTTTACTTATAAAACGTACTTAATCTTCTTTTCTGGCGAGATGATCTGGACGCTTTTCTTCGCAGCTGGTCAGAGATTGCCCAAGACCGGGTCGAGTGGAGGACATGGGGGGAGGCCTTTGCCCAGCAGTGGGACACCTCTACAGGCTTCAAATAATAATAATAATCTTCTTTTCTATTGTGATTATTATAATTTATCAAAAACCTAAAAAGTTGCCTCGGTAATTGGAAAATCGCTCTGAAAATTAACAAATAAATCAGTACCATGAGAAAATTTACATCAACAGTCCCAAACTAAGCACAGCTAGTACTTACTACAAGCCTGTATAAGAGAAACTTTTGTTTATCAAATAGGCCAAATTTTTTTCTGATCTTAACTTTAACTGTTAGTTAATTCATTACCGATTCGAAGAATCTCGAATGGGAATCTTTAGCACTTACATGTTGACCAGCAAATATAGTTGTTTACTTTCTCTCCTCAATAAAGCATAGCGTGGAGTAAAGTTGACTCCGTCACGGCGACCGATCACTGATCAGTAAACACAGTAGCAGACACACTTTCCCTTATTCTCTGTGCTCAACCTTGTTCATCGATATTCACTGATTAGTCACAAATCGGAGTTCCCTCTCTTGCACCGCAACGCAGACTCCGCTTACAATGCCAATGGAACGAAGGTGACTAACTACATTCGGCCACAGAATCCTACTAATATTATCCTATTGTGAGTGAGTGAGTGAGTATGTTTGTTACTTCTTCACGCTGAAATGGCTGAAAGGATTTGGATGACATTTGGCAAAAAGTTAGATTACAACCTGGATTAAAACATAGGATACTTTTTATCCCGACATTCCCACGGGATAGGGATAAAATCTCTAAATAACAACCGCTGAGCTTAGAGTCATGAAATTTGGTATGTAGCTAGCTGGACGTCTGGAATAATACAGGCTGTTTTTATCCCGATTTTCTCATGGGATAGGATTAAAATTTTGGACTAATAACGCGTGCGAAGCCGTGGGTAAACACTAGTACAGACATGATATAGTACAAGAGTCGGCTTCGGTGCACGCTTCAATTAGTGGTAGCGAAGTCGTAGATGGACCACTGATAGCATGTTAATGTGGAAATCGATTAATTGCCTATCGGTTTGAAAGGCTTACGATTGGACTAACGCGTATTTTTAGAGTTCCGTACGTTAAACAGTTATTAAACTTGTGCTGTCTGTTTACCTGTCAGTCTCGAGGCGGTATACCCTATTAGGTAGAAACTTGAATTTTTTAAAGCGTGTATTACAATGGCCGTTATAACAACACATTAAAAGTTACTAAGCGTTTGTTTAAAACGATAATTGAGATATAATTAGGTAGCTGTTTGTAGGAATTAGATATAGCAAAATATCTATATTTATTTTAAAAGCTTACGCAAATATGCTGCCAAATTAATTCAAACAGCAATGATCCATTAATGAACTGGTTTGGAGAACAGAGTGAAACAAAGATGGGAGACAAAAAATAGCACATGCAATAATGAACTTTATTTCTATAATTGTTAGATTTTGTAGGTATATACGTTTACACGTGAATTGCATTTGATTAAATGGTTTTATAAATTAGTTTTTATCCATTTTAGTCTTAACAGAATATGCCGTTGCAACTTAGTTTTACTGTGTCTTTGATTAAAGAAGACACGTGTCCTTCTGTAATTTACACATAACTTTATTTTGTTTTTATTACTTGTTCTTATTGCGACTACGAGTACTAAAAAAAAAAAAAAAAATCATGGGACACTTGACACCAATTGACCTAGTCCCAAACTAAGCAAAGCTTGTACTATGGACACTTGGCAACGGTTAAACATACTTATATAGATAAATACATACTTAAATACATATTATTTGTTATACTACGTATTATGTTTATGTGAAAAATGTATAACTGACGGTTTATAAGATACAGCCTTGATACATACGAGTATACAGACAGACAGCTGAAGCTCCGTGATACCATGATACGGAACCCTAAAAAGGGAAAAGTCAGCATCTCCAACAGATATTCTTCAAGAATGCATATATTCTATTCTATTAATAAAACCGGTTATAGATGTAGATGCTGTCATTATACCGTCATTTGGGCAGATAAAAGATTAGAAGGTATTTTTGGCTTTTATGACGAACAAAGATGCATTATATAGCATTTAGCTGGCGTGTGAGCACGACATTTATGGCAATTTAAGAAAAGTCACGTGGAAACAAACTGTTTAAATACGCGTACCTATGTCGAGTGAAACAACAACTTAAAACAGTACGAAAGGTATATTTTTTTCATCATCATCATCATCATCATCATCCCAGCCTATATACGTCCCACTGCTGGGCACAGGCCTCCTCTCAGAAGGCCCAGTGCGGATTGGGAACTTCACACGCACCATTGAATTGCTTCGCAGGTTTGTGCAGGTTTCCTCACGATGCTTTCCTTTAACGCAAAGCTCGTGCCAAATTTCAAATATATTCCGCACATGAATTTCGAAAAACTCAGAGGTACGAGCCGGGGTTTGAACCCACGACCCTCTGCTTTAGAGGCGATAGGTCAAACCACTAGGCCACTAGGGCTTAATATTTTTTTAATAATTTTTAATTTGTATAAAACTAATAATCAGTGAAATAAATCAATAAAACTAAATATTAATAATTACAATACAATAACACTTTATTGCACACTAACACATAGTAAGCAGTACAGAAAACATGTATATTATACATAGATTTTCTGAGGTGCAATAAGATAATGAGGTAATTATATTAGCAAAAGGTACCTAGTAAATGAACAACGCTTCTACTATTGTTATTTCATCTCCTCACAATCGAAGTGAAAAGCAGAGTTTAAAACTCGAGCATTAACCCCATTTTTCCCTCGACGTGTTTATCCACTCTCGCCGTACCGGCTCGGTGGCTATATGATTATGAACGTCTCGGGTAAAATGGCTCGTTTTATGCTCTTGTTGTACAATCTACTATTTTTGTAAGCAACCCAATATTTTCCCAAGATTTTACCGTAGGTGTCGTAAAAACCGTCGTACGTGCTTACATAAAAGTCGTAAAAGTAATATTCGAAGATGTGAAGCTAAAATCGAAAGTGAAGTGTAGAAACTGAAAGTCAGCTATAAAAATCAGTGACTTTCATGTTCATCTACACAAAAGCTACGTCAGTTTAAACATGAACAAAGTAAATGTACGCACGATCGTACATACAAGTTCCTGGTGCCGATATAAAAGACATCAACGCGCACCCACGCGCCTGTAGATACGCAATTTAGCAAAATGAACTCTATTATTTACATGATTGGTTACATTTTTATTTGTACAGTGAATTGTATCTCGTATGACATTTTGTAAATTATGTCGTATAATTTTTTGTCATAAAACTAAAGTAAGATCAAACTGATCATGTTTATTCCAACATATGGAAACATGTCAACTTATACAAGGTAGCTATAAATTCGTCTTGGATATTTCAGTCCTTTTGTATTGTGGTCAAAAATTGTTTCAAAAAATGATTGTTATCAATTGACCTGAAATATTCCGGAAGAATTCGAATATGCTTACAAGAGATCTACCTATATATCTTTCATTATTAGTTATCAATGTAATTTAATGTTTTCTAATTAGATTTAAAACTTATATACCGGAAAAAATAGTGTCAGCTATGTCGACTGTTCTTTCACAGGCATAATTATGTTTAAACACATATGTGTCGTACAGACTTAGCCGTCTTGCATGTGTGGTAGCACAGAGGTCTGGAAAGTAACACCTGAGTATTACGTCACGTACAAAATAAACAGGTCAGAAAACGCAATATTACAGTCAGGTGACATTGAATAACTGTTGAATGGATCCAATTTAGGATTCTCAATTTTGCAGACATAATCCGAATCTAATTGGAATTTCAGCAAAATTTTCTAGGCAATTGGTTTTGATTTATGCTATTCTTATTGTTAGTGAACCATGATTATAATAAAACTATTTACTTATTTTTTAACAACTTTGACTGTATTTAAATTCACACGCACACTAAAATGTGGCTATAAAACGAAGCGGTCAATTATATCCTATTACAGCACAGTATGATGTAATAGCTTTCTTTCTGCCCGGCATGATTAGCTGTCAATAACTCTATGTAACTATTAGAGTTGCAGTTACCGCAACAAAGTAGCGTCAATAGGTAATGATTGTTATCGTGATAACGAATAATCGATAGGCTGTGGTGTTAATGGCAGCGTTTTGCTAAACTGGTCCAAGAAAATGCTTGACCAATCCTAATAATATTTTGAAATTTAAAATTGCGGAAGTTTGTGTGTGTGTGCGCATGTTTCTTATTTTTTTTAAGCTTAAACTGCTGGATGGATTTAGGTGAAATTACATATGTAAATTGTAGTTGGGTCCCTAGAATAACATAATACTACTTTTTATCCCAATATTATATATACATGTAAAATTCAAAAACTTAACCGATAAGCTAGAGACATGGATTTTTGTGTGGAAATTTTTCATGTAATGAAGGTAAAGACAGTTTTTTTTAAATTCGTACTTATTAATATTATAAATGCGAAAGTGTGTTTGTATGTTTGTCCGTCTTTCACGCCGTAACGGAGCGACGGATCGACGTGATTTTTGGCATAGAGATAGTTTATGGGCACGCGGGGGGAGCCGCGGGCAAAGCTAGTATTAAATATAACAGCCAGAGAAAAGTTACAGTTAACATAGTAACGTAATAACATGTTTAAAATAAAGAAGAACAATGTTTTTTTATGAACTCTATTGAAACCAAATCTCGCAAGTAGAGCGATGAAATTAACAGCACGTGCACTCATAACCACAGTTTAATAATTGGGATGAATAGAATACATAATACACTAACGGTCCAAAAAGAAAACAGCTATTAGATGTGTTTAAAGGTGCGTCTAGCGCAACACGACAGACAAATAAAAAAATAATCACACTAAAATTGGTAATCTTTTTTTCAAATCTTCGTTGCCATATTTTATAATGTTGAATTTTATTAAGTTCAACCAACGACCTTTACTTGACCTTGCTACATTTTTGTATAAAAGACATCAACGCGTTCAATGGAATTAATGCGTGTGGTACTTAGTGCAAATACATCTAATTGTACAAAGATAGTTAGTTTCATATTAACATACTCATAGTACTATTACAGCGGGATACTCTCAAAACATTAACTCTATGGGAAATACTGTTAAAATATTATGAAGATCTAAAGGTTTCAATCTTGCGACGCGTCAGCAACCTCAAATCATAGTCACAAATCCAGTTATTATATCAATAAGGTGTTTCAAAGTAAATCTAAAATGACGATGATCGATTGATTGATTGATTGACTTTGAAAGCTTTGCCATGATACAAGTACAAGATCGATCAATGAATATGGAAACATTTTATTAAACAAAATTAGAAAAAAAAAACATTTACGGAGATATTCTAACCTAACCTTGTGTGCTGAAATACCTATTCCTGATTAATTTAAAAAAAATGTACGTATATCTATCATATATGGAATCTCTTCCAGTTAACCTTTGGTAAGTAAGTCATGCCGCGAGCGGACGCGCCGAGGCCGCAGCTCCGACCCGCTCCGGCGCGTTTCTGGCACGACGCTATATTACTCGCTCGTTACGACGGAATAATTATACAGGGTGTAATAAACTAGTATTCCAAGGTACTCCATAAAAATACCTGAGTTCCTGTACTATCGTGCCAGCTGAATCGTGACATGTGGAACCTTTTCACAGAAAATTTCATAGTGACACCGCATTCACTGACAAGGAAAATCTCTATGACACTTAGTGTGAGCACGTTCTTGGGGGGCGAATATTCAGCGTTTTTTTTCGTCATTAGTGTCTTCACAGGTGTTATTAAAAGAGCTAATACTCAGGATGGTTTTTTATGAAAATTTAAGACGATGCTGAATTTAGCGTGATTAAAATTCTTGTGACTTGTCTTTCCGTTTTAAATATAATAATATAATAATAAACGTGGGACGCTAATGACGTTTGACCGCGCGGTCAAAACGCTCGAATTTCGCCCGGGTGGGTTAGGTGGTCCTAAGTATTTGAAAACGCAAACGTTACTTCCACTAATTATTTGTCTTGTTGTCACGTTTATAGGGTTCCATACTCTACTGTGAATTACTTAAGAAAATAACTAGATCTAAAATAACTAAATAACAGTCCAGTCACCAGCATAAATATCTGACACAATAAAGCGTGCATAAATATCTGATACGACTCTATTTCTAGGACTGGTAGGACGTGTCAGATATTTTCGCACGCTCAGCTGTGGCAGATATTAATGTAGGTGACTGTGCAAATATATCGTGAATTCGAAGTTTGTCACTTTTGATGCGTAAATTCAATTTCGACTATTTTCCTTGGAACTTATCATTTGCCTGGAGAGATCTCTATACAGCAAGGCTACCACGAAATTCGAAAATCGAAGTTCGTATCGTACCGTCCCGCCTACGCTTATGTTATTTAATACGAGAGTGAGAGGGACGGTACGATACGAACTTCGAATTTCGTGTTTCGGAGTAGCCCTTCTTTGCCATCTCCCCAAATAACTCGAATCTGTGGAAGATTCAGTCGAGTAGGTACTTAATATTTCTTAAAATCCATCTCGGTAAAGGCGATGATATTATATTTTTCGATGATAATTCAAACCAAAACGAAAAAGTAACACCAAATCCTACGGCTTTAAAAATTCACTACCACCGCCTATTGCATCAAACATTTCCTGACAAGCTGTTGAACAAGGCATTCTTCGAGTGCATACGTACCCAACGAATGTAAGGCAGTGTTGCGTCGAAGGCTGTATCGATGGGGGGGGGGGAAGCCAGCTGGCGGCCGGTAGTGAAAGTGCGCGGGACCTCGCCCGCTAAGTATAAGCTGCTAGTTTTTTTACACGTTTGCTATGTTGCTATGTATCAATTGGAGTTTGTATAAGTGGCCAGTACGTAGGTTAGGTATTTTATGCCAGAGATAGGTAGTGGAAAAGATTACATAAGTATATAAAATTTTCTGAATAATAAATACACAATAGGGGAACTTTAATATTAAATGGAACAAATAATACACTTTATTAGAAGTTTGTCAACAAATTAAAAGGTAATTTTGTGATTATTTGATGACTAATGTAATAATGTAGCGACAACTTGAAATGAATTAAATCTAGATTTAATATAAAATTCAGTTAGTAGAGTTAAAATGTATAAAACCGTCAAATTTAATTTGAGGTTAATACTAAGTCGAAATTTATGTTTAGTAAGTGGACAGAAGTATACGAAAAAAGTGTGAGATATTTCCCAATTTTAAAAGCTTTTTTTTAAACTTGCAATGTATTTTTATTTAGATTGGCTTCGGTAGTGGTGACGTAGAGTCCAGTGCAAAAATATTGCTGCAATAGCTTTTGCCCGCGGCTCCGCCCGCGTAGTATTCGGTTATCGCGCGCTGTTCCCTCGAAAACTGTGAATTTTTCCGGGATAAAAAGTAGCCTATGTCACTCTCGGGCCCATAAACTATCTCTATGCCAAAAATCACGTCGATCCGTCGCTTCGTTATGGCATGAAAGACGGACAAACATACAAACACACTTTCGCATTTATAATATTAGTATGGATTAAGCTAATATACATATAAGATAAGCTTAACGGCGGTACTTGCTTACCAACCTTTGTCCAATTTTCAACCTATTTATTTCATTCAAAAAAACAATTAATAATGCTAACACTACACTTTGTCATTCATTTGCGTTCGAAGTTTGGGCATAATGAGTGACTCAGTCACACACGTGAAAAATCGTAATCACTCTCTCTCTCTCTGTGTGTGTGTGTGTGTGTGTGTGTTTCTCTTTCGCTTCATAGAATACCTGAATACGAAATTACATTTATTTCCAATATTTCCCTTTAATCATGCAAGACATCACCAGTTTCCAGTAAAGGCAATTGGAAGAAATTAGAACGTTAATGACTCAAATGTTATCAAAAAAACCTAATTTGTAGTCCTACAAAAGGCCTTTAGGGGGTTTTTGAAATGACTCATGTGAAAATGAAAATCCATGTTGACTTTAACATATGAGTGGGTGGAGTAGTCAGCATATTGTAACTGCTATAAGTAATTTTATTTCAAGAAAAATATAGTCAAGGGTTTTGAGGAAACAAATGTAAAATATAAAAAAACCGGCCAAGAGCGTGTCTGACACGCCCAAAATAGGGTTCCATAGCCATTACGAAAAAATTAAGTAATATTTTTCTAAGGATTTCGTATTTTATACGGAATCTTCCAAGTTTAGGTATATTTTATACCTTACGCTGCTATTTACTCATAAACTACTAGTAATTCTCAAAGCAAACTTAGCCGTTATAGTTTTCCTTGGAAGTTTGATATACTGACTACCATCGTGAATTTTTTTTAAATTTTCCACCCGGTTAAGATTTTAGAGGGGGGGGGGACGCTCTATTTTAATGAAAATTTGCACTTTAAAGTTGAATATTTCGCAAACAAATTACTAAATCGAAAAATCGTTGTCGCAAACCCCTAATGGTTTTAAAATACCTATCCAACGATACCTTACACTATAGGGTTGGATGAGAAAAAAAAATCACCGCCACTTTACGTCTATGGGAGGTACCGTAAAAAAATTGTTTTTGAATTTTTAATTGTACCATTTTGTCGGCATAGTTTACCTATATATCCGTGCAAAATTACAGCTTTCTAGCATTGATAGTCCCTGAGCAAAGCCGCGGACGGACAGACAGACAGCAAATAATTTGACATTAAATAATATATCGAAAGTTCATACAAGTACGCAATTAAATATAACAGAAAAGCCGTATGTCTGTTTATACTTTAAATGGTTACTGACCCATCTAAAATGATCCCACACTGCATACATTTTGCTTTGGAGAAGGCTCTGCTACCACTCATAAGTATACCTTCAAATTTACTCGGAATCCTCGATACGCGAGTCTGAATCGCACTTGGCCGATCTTAGATGGTCACTGTCATAAACAAAGAAACAAAAAAATTCAGACTTAGATACGGTCAGCTGCAGAGAAAGGGTACCCCCTGTAACAGCGGTATCTATACTTACCACCGTTACAGGGGGGGTACCTTTTCTACTTTTGTACCTAACTAGACTCGCATATCGAGGGTTCCTAATAAATTTGAATGTATCTATGAATATCCAGTGGTAGCAGAGCCTTCTTCAAAGCAAATGTATGCAGTGTGGGATCATTGTAGATGGGTCAGTAACCATCTAAAATGATAAACAGACATACTGCTTTCCTGTTATATTTAATTGTGTAATTGAGAACATACATTTTACTTCACACAGCATGACGTAAACTTTTGCATAAATCCATTCCAGTACCAAATTTGCGAATGTATATACTTAATGTAATGTAGGTAGATTATATGTAGCGCAATGGTTATGTACTGCAGTATTTGCAATTTCTTGCTAGGAGATAAAGACAAAGCGGGACTGGTATTGCCTTTGAGGTATTTGCGAGGGCGAGGCGCATTGTCCAGCTTGGCTCTGCACAGCCTGTACAAGTCGCTGACCTTGCCCGACCTGAACTATCGCCGGACTTAGCGCTTTACTGAGAGCCCTGTGACTAAGTTAGCGTTGTATTATACATAATCAATTACAAAAGTAATAAGTGGAATTCAAATGTAAGGTATTTTTTCAATTTCTAAATTCACTTTCCCTCTTTCACTTCTTTGTCCCTCGTGGTATTAGAATACATTCATAGTTAATTAATTTCATTTCATGCCATGGTTCCATGGTATTATTTGTTTTTAGCAATAGGTACACTTGCTCACCAAATTAAAAACTCATTGGTTTGTAAAAAAAATCTACAAAATTTTGGATTTTTTGGAAACCAATGAGCTTTTCGGATTGCCCAATAGCATTTGTAGAGCCAGCAGCGCAGCGTTATTGGATTCCCGGTGGTCGAATTGGTATGATAAATTTACTTCAATCTTATTAATAACAATAACATTTATTTATTTCTCCACCACCGGTTACAACATCAGTATTGAACTTAGTAACAATTACAGTCAGACCCGTGTGACAGAGACTGGTGCCCGAACTAGGAAGGACCTGTGTGTCAGGTCACCAGGTCTCCGACCCCCAGAGATACCCTAAGATAAATATTTTAATAAATCTTACGCAACCATGGTACAGTCATAGATAATCTTTAATTCGTACCGTGAAAGTTTTCAAATTATGTTTTAATAATAACAATATTCATCAAAGAAATGTAATCGTTTTTTAATCACAATCTAATTTAAAAACACTTTTTTTTACCAAATAGACGCTTTTACCTCGTTTAGCATTACTTTTTTTCTAATTAGTTTTATTACTAGTAGGTACCTATATATACTATATTTGAACGGAAAAGTTGCAATAAGTAGCTTTAGTTGTGACAAAAGACTAGTGTCTCTCTTTGACTTATGTACTGGTGACTTGATGGTATTTGGGTGAAGACCAAAAAATTGGACACCGTTAAAGCTGCTTTAACAGGTAGTGATGATTTCCACTAACTTTTTCTATTGTGACACGAAAATTAATCATACATTTGTATGGATAATACCAACTACCTGTTAACGCTTTAACCGTGTGCAACTTTTTGGTCTTCACCCATCTATGGGCGGTGGTGATCGTTTCCCCTCAAATGATCCGCTTCCTCGTTTGCCTCCCTCTCATAATAATAATTAAAAATTCCTTGCGAAGAGTACTTTTTGTACTAGATATCCGGGTGAAAAGGTAAAACCGGATGAAGCTATAAGTGTTCTTTTATGACATCCGTTCGGAAATGACCGTTTCTGCTAACTTGTTTGATTAAGACTTAGCTAATTAAGAATCTTTTTAGGTCTGTTAGTATCATAGTCATTCGGTACTTGTGGTTAAGAATTAACGTAAACCTGCATTAATGTAATAAACTGTTAAGCCTAAAGGCAGGGATGATCCGGTTGCCTGTTTTTACATTTTTACATCATAATCATAATCATTTATTGCGTGTGGAATTCAGGTTACAGATATAGTTGTATAAAAAAATATAGTCTCACCAAACCCTTCCCTTTTAGGTGTACATACATGAAAATTTATACAAATTGAAAATATAAAATTAAATTATTACATTAAGCATAACATCAAAATTCAATGTCCAATATTGATATACCTAATTACCTACAACATCCGCGGTAAGGATGCGAATATTTATTGAATAATAAAATTAAAATAATACAGTAATTTTTAAAAAGAAATCATTCCACGGTGTCGGTTGTATTATAAATTCTCTGTTGAATACCTAATCTATCAACTGTAGACATAATCTCGTTTAATACGCAACGCTCACTATTCAGAATAACACTTAAAAAACTGAAATGATTTTTTTTTTCTGGTCTCAACCGTGTTAAAATTGCATTGGCATAAACATTCTGTATTAATTATTGCCGATCCGAATAAGCGCACCCCATCTTAAAAGGTTTAAAACGGGCACACCTCTGTTTGCCTCGAATCTAACTGTATCATACACCCACATAGAGATATTGTTTTGATACAAGATAAACTTAGATATTAGACAAGTATTACGTATATCTTTACTGAACTTTTTAATTTTTAGGTATCAGAGGGTACTTTTAAGTAGTTATTAATTACGTGATTATTTGGGCGCCACTTAACCTTATCGTCGAAATAGATGTTATAAGTGTCCAAGTTTTATGTTTAAAAATCTCATTCAAAAATATTACAAAGTATACTTAGTGGCAATAGTAATCTTGTCTGAATAAAGTACAGACGAAGCTGGAATTCCCTTGAATAATGGTGTGCTAGGGATGAACGACCGGCAAGGTCAGGGATCGAGCGGAATGCGCAGGCGTGATTCACGCGATTTGACCAATACCTAGGCCGATCGTTTGGGTTTTTTTGGACATATAAATATTAGCCGTGTTACTATAAAAAAAACATTCAAAACTGCTGGTCTACAACGAAACTCGAAACTCAAAGTTCGTATCGTACCGTCCCTCTCACTCTCGTATTAAACAGTATAAGTGTCAGAGGGACCGCATGACACTAACTTCGAGTTTCGTACTAGCCCAGCTGCCATTTTAGGCATAGCATGACTAAGAATTATTTAAATTTTTCTGGTAAGCCCATAACCTAGTGCCATCCACGAAAACGTGTGATTTTGACAAAATTAGACATTAATGACATTGTAATACGAACGCCGTCACGCGTCATCGTGAATGACTCTACCTATATCGGTCTTAAAAATAGCAGTTTTTTATGAACTACTTAAATTTATGATCTCTTTAACCAATATATATTAGGCAGAGGTAGAACCAGTACCAGTATCTACTTCACACAGGGCAAAGGAACAGGAAAAGAAGAAAAAAAAACGCCAGCAAAAAGAGATTTCATCGCTTCAAGGCAGCTCTTCTAAATAACCGTTAGGTACGAGGAGAAAATAAGAGTTGAATCTAATTAAAACCAGACTAGAACAATGTTTAAAAAACTGACGGGAACACAAAGTGAGGTCATTATTGTGCGAAATTCCAGTCAGGTTTTCGTAAAAACCACAGACGGACGTGATGTCACGTTATATAGGTATATTTAAATCATTTTGTTCCTAAACTAATAGCCAAGTGCTAAATGTTTTTACAAGTATTTGCCAATGACATGACTAAATCAGTACTGAATTAATCAGCTTTCTGAGTACACTGCGAGGCTAAAGCCTGTGCGGTATACCAAGTTTTCGGTGAACAAATGATCGGTGTGAATATGTACATTTATAAATCTTACTAATATTATAAAAGCAAAAGTTTGTAAGTCTTTTGTTTGTTACTCCATCACGTCAAAACTGCTGCACCGATTTAGATGAAATTCGGTACACAGATGGTTTGAGTTACGGGGAACGACAAAGGATAATTTTTATCCCGGGACATGGAATAGTTCCCGCGGGATAGCGATAAACGAATTCTACATGGACAGAGTCACGGGTAACAGGCTAGTTTGTAAATAAAAAATACTTTCCTTGGTCGTGCTTTTCGTTCGTATGGAAGGCTATATTTTTATTGATGCATTTGACACGATCATAAATCACGAAGCGCTCGCGACGGGACCCGGAACGTGACGGTCCTACACAAAACGAGTCGTGCTGGGGAAAATACAATGCGGATCTTGTTTCACGAAAATAAAATAAAAAATGTTAAATAACTAAGAGTTTCTTTTAGATTTTCATACCATTCAAACTTTTAATGAACTATAAACTACTTTGTTCACCCGCGACCAAATGGCGATCGCGGGTGAGCAAAGTTATTGTTTGTAGTTCATTGATATGAACCTCCCCAAAGTAATGCCTAATTAAATTAATTATCCAAGAATTATCCAAACTTTTATTTGTGAGTATGAAGACTGTACAAATCTAAGGGTTTAATTTCATTGAAACAGAGAGGAGCGGAGAAATTACATATTGCGAAAAAATTCAAAATTATTCGAGCTTTTTTAGCGTGAAAGTAACTTACACATAGACAGGCTCACTTACTATAATATTAGTAGAAGTAGAATTACCTACGTTATGTAGATGTTACGTTATTTATTACTTTTATATATACATACATAAAATCACGCCTCTTTCCCAACGGGGTAGGCAGAGACTACATCCTTCCACTTGCTACGATTCTGGCATACAACTCTCGTTTCCTCTACATTCATCAATCTTTTCATGCATGCACGTCGGTTTAGAGTACTCCTGACCCGACCTTTCTTCAAAATGTCCCCGATTTGATCGTGGTACGTTCGTCTAGGCCTTCCTCTCCCAACGTATTACTACTAATGTATTACTTTTGTAACGTTATTTTATTACTATTATTTCTATTACTAAACTAGTGACATATTTACGCGCGTTGAAGTCTTTTGTATACGAAGTAGTAAATAAATCTATGTGCGCATGAACAAGGGCAGTTTCATTCTCATACTACGTTAAGATTAGACAAATCTAGTAAATAAGTGTTTAAGATTACGATTCATAACTAGAAAATATTTTAGTGAGGTGAATCTGAACCAAAAAATAGTTTTTTTTTAATACTTTTAATAAATAATTTTTTATCAATTTCAGAATTCGTGAAAAATGGCAACTTCCGGCGGGAAACGCCGGGAGGAGGGTAGTGACAACTCTGACGATGAACTCGCGCCGCTAGCCAACGAAATATATGGTGGCAGGTCAGTACTAGTACTTTCCTTCCAAATTCATAACAGGTCACCGTTATAACTTAGACTTAGACAATGGTTGAACTGTCCGATTAAAAGTGGCTATAAGCTTTTGCATTTTGTCGTTTTAAGCTGGTTTAGACCTGCAAGTAAAATCGTGCAAGTTGCATTACATTGCGAGGCCGAAAAGCCAACGAATTTGTAGTCAATCGAGCGCCGCAATGTAAAGCCACTTGCATGATGAAATTTTTCAATGTTTTTTTTTAAACATATCTATTAAAAAGAGAAAACTAGCAGGCGGGTCCCCTGATGGAAAGTAGTCATCGCCGCCCATGGATACCCATAAGTTGAATTACGGATGCGTTGCCGGGCCTTTTGAGAAAAGAGTTTGAATTTGTTCTCGAAACGGTTAATTTTCATTTACTTTGTATAAAATACATAAAAAAGTGTTTAGAATGACTGACTTAGCAAATCATAGGAAATTATTACAAAAACTGTCATTTGATTGCGATTGCAAGCGTTAGAAACGTTAGGCAATACAGCTTCTGGTTACTTCTACGTTATGTGTGATTTGTTTGAACTTTAGTTTACAATAGAAATTTCAGAATTCAAATTAGATCCACTTAACATTTCGAAATTGTCCTACAATCACGAGTTATTCATTGTAAAGCTAAATATAACTATCGACAGTTCCTATAACCAAGGAAGTATTTAGGCGCCCCAATGGTTGGAGGCAAAAAACCATGGAATCTCGATACGATGACCCGATGACGCCGAAGTCGCGCGGGTGATGTCATACGCATCGTCCACGTAATCAGTTATACTGTTCGACACCCACAAATGTATAGTAAAGGTAACCGAATTTGTACTGTACTTTTTATGGTAAAGGTAAATAGTGTGATAAAGTACAGTTAGACAGTTTCTTGCGTGTGTACTCAGAACATGTGACTGTATAGACTAGGGGTCTCAGTAATTTGCAATAAACTACGAAGCTTTTAGGTACAGTCAGCTGCAGAGAAAGGGTACCCCCTGTAATGGCGGTAGTATGGATACTGCCGTTACAGGGGGGTACCTTTTCTGTGCAGCTGACTGTACCATAAATAAGACATTTTGCAGGTGTGGCTTACATACAAAAAAACAACATGTTTTATACATGTCGGCGGCTGATCGTAAAATCCGCCAGATCACGAAATTCCTAGGCATATCGTGAAATGGCGCCATGATATGCCTAAAAGTTGGTCAGGCATATCACGATGTGCCTGAGAAACAATACGGCAGATCGATTAGAGTAACACATTCGTCGATATTCCTAGCTTTATACCGGGCACGTGATTATGCTGAAAAAACGAAAAATGTGCCTGCACTAGCCTAATCATGAAATGACGGCATTTTATGATATGCCTAGGAATTTCATGATCTGCCTAAACGTCACTAGGCAAATCGTTAAACAGTGAGTTTTGATCGACATGGCGGGTGTCCCTTAGCCAATTCATGAATTGGCGCCATTTCACGGTATGCCTAGAAATTTCGTGATTGGCGGATTTTACGATCGGCCGCCGACATACATACAAATCTTAAGTATTTATCAGCTTTCTATGAATGATATGTTGTTAACACATGTTTGGTCAGCGTCACAGTTTGACTATATAGACAACCTTTGACTTGTGCACTGTTGCTATATCAGTTCAGTAGATATAGTGTCGAATAAGTGCCGTTGTGTCGTAGGCCAAAGTTCATGGTTCGGAAATCATTATTACAAAAGGTCACAAGTGACAAGCCGATGTTAACAGATTATGATAGCCATTTATAATCACAGCTTAACCTGTAAGCCCCAGAGTTCTCAGCATCAGGTCATCGTACAAAAAGTGATTACCATGAAAATAATGTTTTTATGTAACTGCCATACAAGCAGTGCAACGCGCAGTGAAACCATGTGAATTTGTTCTACACGATCGCGAAGTGAAAGTGTGAATATTTGGTAACGAAGTAAAGAGATGACAACGTTCTGCGCGGAGCACGATTATGTTCATAAAATTAAAAACTTATGGGAATTTCCTTTTACGTAATCTTAACGAAGATGTTGCCATTTCAATGGGACTGGTCAGTTTAGTTGACATGTTACGTTGTTTTAGGGCAAACGATTGTCTGTTGATTAAGGAACTAAAATATCTATGGTAAAATATTTCGGGACGCTAATCTGTTAAATTAATTATATATACCGTGTTATTTTTCACTTCTGGTAACTTTAAGGTAACATTCAACAAGTCAAATAAAGTTAATTAGGGGACCAGTAATGCTCGACCCTGTATTGCTCAGCCATCACTGTACGACCTGATAATACGAACTCATTTTGGATTTGAATTATCAAGTCGTACAATATTAGGTCGTGCATTATTAGGGTGTCCAAATTTTTGCTCGGCCTGTTAATGCTCGACCTGTTATTGTACGACCTAATAATCGGAATCCAATCAAATCGAATGACTATAGATTTGTGTCAGTTAGGTTGTGTTAGGTTCAATTGTGACCACAATGCGCGAGCCGAGCGAGCGCAGCGAGCGTGCCGCGTTAGCGGCCGGCGAAGCGCCAGGACCAAATTAAGTTATTTTCTACTAAATTTGTTAATAATCGGTGTACACGAAAAACAAATGATCAATGTGAGAACCGATTGCTTGCTGTCAAAAGTGTGCTCCGATTATTAGGTCGTACAATATCAGGTTGTCCAATAGCACGTCGAACATTATTGGTACAGGGTGATAAAGCTCGACCCGTATTCCAAGTGATATGTGATTGAATTATCAGGTCGTACAAAATCGGTCGAGCATTGACCAGGTCGTACAATACATACACCCGTTAATTAGTTAAGGTAGCGGAGCCAGTTGTGGGTAGATGTGTATTTCTTTTCTTGTTTATAGCTTAAGTTATTACGAAACTTGTGATGGATTAGTAGTACCTTTTTGTGGTTAATAAAGTTGATTTTTCGAAGACACTAATAGCCTAACGCTTACTGTTTAAAAGGTAATCAAGATAAAATAATTAATTATGTGCGATGTACTTTGTAAGCGATTTACCAAAACAATAAACTTAATTACCGGGTTGTTTATATCAATGAACTAAGTATAACAGGTATAGTTGCCAAATTAAGAAACAATAGAAAAACGTTATTAGAAGAAAGAGAAACTTGCACATTTAATAAAAAAACCGCAATCCTAAAATATCTTTTTTTATTAGCTACTAGCTTTTGCCCGCGGCTCCGCCCGCGAGGTATTCGGTTATCGCGCGCTGTTCCCTCAGGAACTGTGCATTTTTCCGGGATAAAAAGTAGCCTATGTCACTCTCGGGCCCATACTCTATCTCCATGCCAAAAATCACGTCGATCCGTCTCTCCGTTACGGCGTGAAAGACGGAGAAACATACAAACACACTTTCGCATTTATAATATTAGTATGGATTAATCATACCACCACATAGCCACGTGATAAAATAACACTAGAATCATACAGGTGATTAAAGCGAAACACTGTAAATAGTCAGTTAATCGTTTAATTATTACATTTCAAAGTGTTGAGTTCTACCTTCGCGGTTAAGTGTCGTGGGTGAGATGAGAATAGTTCTCAGACTAGTCATCTAAGCACTTAGACAACAGGATTTAGATTAGTGTGACTAACTCTTAAGTCTGTACCTTTCTTTGATTTACTGTCATTCAGAAAAACTGAAAAACCGACCACGTCAATTGACTATTTTGAATTCGGATCAAAATAAACATAGTCCAAAGTGAATATTGCCAAAATTTAATTGTGCTGAAGAATATTTACAACATATTTCCTTTCGTTGTGTAAAATAATGAAGTCCGATTTGAATTTAATCTATTATAAATTAGAAGCAAAATTGATTAAGCAATAGGTGAATGAAGTCTGAATAAGGAACAAAACGTAATACACAACAAACGTATGCGTAGGCTCGAATACGAATTTTCCAGGTGGAACATAATATACAAATTATAATTTTTCTGAGTGTACGGAATAGTGTGTACTTATATTATTTTCTTATGCGTCCTTTTACTAAATATAAATAAGAAAAGCAACATTTTATATGTATATTAGCTGCGGGTTAACTTCCCGACAGCATACTTACTGATCATACACTAACAGGAAGCAAAGCAACCGACATACAAGTTCCAGTTCAAAAGGCTATCAACTTTTCTATAACGATTTATTTTTTTCATTATTCGTATTGGATCATTAGGTATTAACTTGCAATGTTTGTTAATAATATGTCAAATCTTGCAAATCTAATCTCATAATAATCTGATTGACTTGAAATTGGGGAGCTCCTACTGATTTGTTGTTTGGATAACATTTAAAGTACCTACCAACAGTTAACAAAACGTGCAGTCATTAAATATGTTTGCATTGAAACGAATTTTTAGAATTACACTTTTGTAGGTACGTTGGTTCGCTTATATGTAGAGTGTATCTGAATGCTTGTATGTAATATGTGTAATCCCTAAAGTAATTACAAAAATAATTTTGTAATAGAAGGCAACACTATCTCCGATTAACATACTACCTAATTTATATCTCGGGAAAGTGCAGTTCCCATGGACGTAAAAAAAATAGTACAATCTTAATCTTGATTCTGAAATCCTATTTCAAAACTTTACCTCGGTCTCGTTATTTTTAGTATAAACCCACGAACAATAGTATTAAAGGCAAGTCACAGTCAGTTTTTGTTCTCGGGCCACGTTCACCGATCGGCCACCCGCCCGGAACACGCTCAAATGCCAAGGTTGACAACTTCGACGACACAACTTTCGATCGGCTGCGCTACATTTTTGCGCCCCACTTAATCTTTTATATCTAGCGGCAGAAACAAGAACATCAGATAAAACACAAGGTATTGCGGCATTAACCTAAATTGGTCTATAGAAATCATTATTCTATTAAATATTTTACCGTTGTTCTGAAATAGTTCGGTGGATGGCTTAGGTTAGGTTAGGTTTTTTTTTTTTTGATCTCTTCTACCTCTGACATGATCAGAACCTATATTTACTAATTCTCTTTCATACTAGTTCTCGCTTGTGCTACCTCTCGTACTTTAATTCTATGGTTAGGTTAGGTCGATGTCATCTATTGTGTCATGGACCTGACTAAACATTAAAACTGTATGGTGAGCTGGCATGTTTCGCAATGGTTGAAGATATAAGAAGATCGAGATTCAAACTTCTCGGTCAAGTTGTTGCTCAGGTACCACATTGCTTTCGTCGAGCGTACGTATACGTATACCATACGTGCAATTGGACCTTACCGAGCGTGGGTCACACGTGCCTAGAATATCATTTAACGGTCCAAACTAATGTGTTCTATAGTAAATTATAAGTAGCTACTAATAGCTACTCGTATCCACGGAGTGTCGAAGTGGTTCCGAAACAAACGCTATAAACATCTATTCAATGTGCTTAATATGGAAATCAGATTGTAAAAGCCACATTTATTTATATAAATCACATTTTATGAGACTCAACTCAGTATATACGTAAAACAAGAACTCCAACTTAGTGAACGTTGAATTCATTCCATCAACCAGTAAGTTGCGTGCGACAGTCGATCAATCATAACTGTCATGAAAGTCTGTTGCGTATGCGACTAACGACAAGTAACTTGCAGACTACCTAGTAACAGAAACCTAACTAAAGATGGCGCTTAACTTACAAAAGTTCCTGATATGGGTATCAGACGTGCATTGCGCTTTATGGAGCTTTTAACCGAACGAAATTATGGTCGTTGACCTCCGCTAACGCTGGGCATTGGGCAAGAATCTGAAGATGTTGCGGCGCGCATACTAAGTTATAAACACTATGCGTCGGCTTTATGTTTATGGTTTTTACCGTACGTTAGGTACCTTGGTGCTAAATATTTACAAACATTTTGTTGCTGGAGCTCCTTTCTTTATCTAAGTTGACAGTAGGTATATTTATATAGCGTGGGTGCTTAATCATTATAATCGAAGATAGGTGAGAGAGTCAACATCAAATACTAAGCTCAGGTGATGCAGGTGATGCTGGCATGTTATATGCATATTCAAAAATATTTTGCAAACAAAGATTGCAAGTATTGCAAATGATTACAATCGTCTGAGGATGTGCGGCTATCATGAACAAGAGCGTGTACAAATAAGTTTGAGTAAGTGTATGTATAGTTCAGGAAATATGAATTGGTAGGTAACTTGTTATGTAATTAGTGAAGCTGGCGGATGGCCAATTTTTTTATTTAATTTAATTCATATTTCCTGGACTATACTTATTTTATATTCACGTCTTAGCAGTACTTCTTTTAGTGTATACAGAAATTCAATGACATAAGGCCCAACAATGATAGAAGTAACGATTCGCTTCAGGCACATTCTCTAAAGCCTCTGCCTCTTACAACATTGGCGGCGAACATAGGCAACTTGGGGATTGACACGAAGTTGCTTTCGTAAGTTTTCGTGCGCGCGCGACATTGAACGATCTATTGTTCGGAAACACGCCGGCGCAAGCGACGCGGGCTCACACGTCTCATATGCGCCAGTCTGGATCGTGTTGGAGGAAGGTCATGCTATTTTGTTAGCACGACTTAGTATTAGACACTGACCTCGCCACAGTCAATCGTAAAAAACAATGAAATGAAATATCTATAAATTTGTGATTGACTTAATGTGTGAATTAAAGTCAAGAACTTTAAAGGTATTGCCATCCTGCGTTTTTAGGGTTCCGTTGTCAACTATAATAGGAAGCCATGTCTGTTCGCGGCTAAGCTCGGATCCCGTTAGTGCTAGGAAGCTGTAATTTGGCATGAATATATGTACATAGGTACGAGTCATGACGACAAAGTGGTAAAAAAAATTTAGGGTACCTCCCATACACGTATATAGTGGGGGTGATTTTTTTTCACATCCACCTTTTGTTGTGGGCAGAGGCCGGAATTTTCACACAAGCGATTTGCAGGCGAGTTGAAAGCAAGGCGAGCGCGCAATGAATTCGCATCGAGCGCACAACGATTTCGCGGCGAGCGCGCAACAATGTCGGCCGGCGAGTTAGCTGCGTATAGCGCCGAAGAAGTCCTATTATTCTTGTAGAAGATTCTACAATATGGCGTCCGCCTGTGGCAACTCCACTGCCTTAATTTATAATCTACGACATATTTGGGCTACGGGTGTTGGGTACAATCTGTAAAATAAATAGCTCCATTTTGTCTAGTACACTATAAATCGCCTTAAGTACGACATGCAGTACAACCTTGTCTCAGTAAGCCATCATTGTTTTCTTCAAAGAGCCACTGGGACGTTTATTGTAAAATGGTTCTACTGCGGGTAGAGTTTACAGTGGTTTTTATACTCACCAATAAGCGGACTACTAATTATTTTTTGCATTTTACTATTGAAAAATAAGTGGTAATCATTTCATTAAATGAATGCCCTTTATACAAATTATAATCCATGGAAAAAGCACCGGAAAATCAAACCATTTCAATGAAAAGTGACTTTCATTTGATGTGAGTTATTCCGAGTAGTGTATGCGACCATGCTGGCAATTAACTAGCCGACGCGGGTTGAATTTCTCGGAGCCACTGCTGCAGAACGAAGTACTCGCTGCACAGTGGGTTTACTCTGGCACATTGCGATTATTGTGATACAATTGACTGTCAAAATAGTCAATATTTTGTCTGATTTGAAGTTTTTTTTTCGAGGAATGTCAAAATTAAGTGAGGAGTTACAATGTTGTTTTATTTTTTGATATAGAATTAAGCACATGTAGAAATATACGCAGTAGATTCTCAAGTAGAAACCTATTAATTATACTAGACTTTTGCGTTCAATTGCATTCGAAAACGAGTATTAAAAACATTTAGCTTAAAATTATGATTGTAATTATGATGCATGCAAGCTCAGTAAAGATAATCACAGTTATAAATCCCGTAACAAATACAGGGAGGATTTCGACGAGGGATCTTTGCGGAAATATTGCATTGTTTAAGTGATACACAGTCGATTTATAATGTTTAGAAGCTTAAACAAAGTAAAAAAAAAAATACAAAATTCACTAATTTTTAACTGTGGTGATAACCCTATAATTGCATCCGCACATAACGACACGATGGCTAGATTAAGGAATCGCCGTCGGGAAAACTCGGGATATTACGTTTATTTCCGAGAGTTGTTGTCATCGTACTGATGTAAAAATGACACAAAGTCAAATAAAATGCAAAAATACGATTACGAGTTACTTTATTAAATTTTTTAAATACGGTGTTCAAATGTTCCTCCGTTGTAAGGGTGAAGGCGGGCACGTTTAAGAACTTTTAGTACTGCGGTATGACTTATTTCGAAATGTCGACCAGCTGATCTCGAACTTTTTCTTGGATACCGCTCAAAATACCGCAGTATTCTTTCTTCAAGTCTAGCCTCAAGACGAATAACGGGTCCTCCACGTTGTTCGTTCTGAGCTGTTCTTGGTACAACGGGCTGATTGTTGGCGACACGATCAAAAGCACGTAAAATTGCCCTACGACCTGTTGGGTGTGATGGTGGATATGTTTCCCTGTAACGTCGTAAAGCTTCAGCCGCATTATAATTGCAGCTCGCGTATAACATGAGCAAATTTAAATATCGACGTGCATCTAACAGAGGCATTTTCATGTGAAGTAAATAAAATGAACTTAAATGTCAATTTCATTTCAAACATCATATTTATGATATGTTTATGATCGATTTTCAATCATGCAAAGAGTTTCGATAGTTGTGAAAAATGCGTTGATTCTATCTCGGCTCGGCGAATGACAACCTGTAGGCCTACCACGCTCTCTTAATGCGATTCAGTATAAGCTCTAAACTGAACTGCATCGCTATTTCGTACTACGACGTTACTTTTGCGATTAATTTCAAGTGAGGTTCAGCGATAGCGATACATATATCAGAGACAATATCGGTCTTTCATTCACTTGTAAGCGATTGAGATTCAGCTCTGAGAAATAAAGGTCGTGGTACCAATTTCGACGATTCAGTTTAGGTGCCTAAATTGAACTGCTCTGCGTTTGGATCGTTTAGGAAAGATCGTGGTAGGCCCCCTGTTACTACAACTTTAGTGCAATATCCGTCAAATAATGTTAAGTATTAAATTTTTTGACGATAACCGAAATAAAAAAAGGACAGCCTATTGTATGAATTGCTGATCAACCAGGGAACAATTTCAATTCATTCGAAAATAATTTGCTGAAGCAAGTTAACGAACTAAAACCTTTTTATCATTTTAGGTAGGTAAACAGAGACATTTTATTGATGATGAAAGAGGTTACTATCTTTTTTAATTGTTTATGACGGTTGAGTACATTCAAGTGGATGTCAGTGTCATGTCATATCATCATGTGAGTTATTTGTTGTGGTTAGAATTATTAAGTAAGAAATTACGTAAATACTCCAGAGACAATCACCTCTGCAAATCCTGCAGCGATTTTTTTAGCGTTGCACGCAGACCTCTAAGAATGGACAAATGGCAAAATATTAATGTAGTATCCTGACGTCTAAAGATTGTTTACAAGTAAGAACATTGACCCAGCCATCTGTTTAGGGTTGGCACAAAGTAGTTTTTGGTATGAATGTTTAAAAGGCTATAACTTGAAAACGGTAACATATATTACCATAGTTTCTATGGGGGAAATATAGCGCTAAGGTTGAACTATCTGCTTGTTTCGTAAAGGTCCCTCGTCAAAATCCACCGTGTATATTTAAAAACACTCAAACATAAATTTCAGTATTCCTATTCTACTAGCGGCTTCGCACGTTTATGGGTCCATATTGACTGTCATAAAGTTTTTATTCTTATTTTTTATTTTACTACCAATTTCTGTTCATAATATTTCCTCTTCATAATTTTTTTTCTCATAATTTTTTGTTCATAAATTTTTATTACTAATTTCGGAATTCATAACAGACAGTGCTCATATTTTTTTTACTCATTTTGTTTTTTACAATTTTTTCCTTCATAACAGACAAATATCATAACTACCTAATTCTTATTATGCGAATGATTGCCTAGGATTTTTTTAAGATGACATGTATGTGTTCGTCAAATGTACTGATTGGCAATTGGCATACCTTAAGTTATCAACATATTGAAATGGCATCCAACAGTTTCCTAGTGACAGCTATATTTGCTGCTATAAAAAAAACTAGCATCGCCTAACGCCGTAGCCTTCTGAACCTAAACTATCAAAGCCGCATCGACTCCGTACCGTCATGCTCACTCGCTTCGCTCGCTCGCACTAATTTTGCAGTTATGCTATCCAAGATTAAAATTAGCCAAATTTTATTTGACAATTTGGCGAAACATATTTCGCCGAAAAGAGAGTACACCTGTCTCTTGCGAGCATCCGTTACTCATGCCTATTTTTTATTGTTACTCATACTTATCCAATTTCATTTACAGTAAGGATTAAAAGATATTAGACAGTAAATATATGTATAAAGCAGATGTAGGTATGATTATTGACACAATGAATTTCAATAATGTGGATAAATAACACGTATGATTAAGAAATATATGAAAACAAATATTAGTATTAACAAAATTATGAAAATTGGCGTTATTAGAATGATTAGGAGTTTCAGGAGTGTCAGAAGGACGGCACGACACGAACTTCGAGGGCTACTCCGAAACACAAAATTCGAAGTTCGTATCGTACCATCCCTCTCACTCTCGTATTAAATAACATAAGCGTAGGCGGGACGGTACGATACGAACTTCGATTTTCGAATTTCGTGGTAGCTTTGCTGCAGGCCCTATATCACGAAGTGCAAAACTCGAACTTCGTATGCTGCCGTCCCGCTGACGCTTATGTAATTTAATACGCGAGTGAAAGGGACGGTGCGATACGAACTTCGATTTTCGAGTTTCGTAGTAGGCCCGCTGAAACGACCCGGAGCGAGAGTCCAACCCGCGCTCTCGCAAAAGCCGCCCCACTTCCCCAAAAAAAGCTACTACCTCAAATTAGGTATAACTTATATATTATATAGTGTTTATTTATTTTTACGTACCTATGTTAACATCACCAAGTATGCATTTCGGCCTGTAAATAGGCCTGCAACGGTATACTTGAAGCCTATTTTAAGGAACACATACACATTTTATTGCATGTTTGAGAAAATTATGGTTGTAAAGGAATATTTAGTTAATCTATCGAGAATAATATGCCAAATTCTAGGTTATGTAGCGCTCGATCGATATGTGTTTATCATTAATATTAATTTATTGTGCATTTAAAAAATCACATAAATAAAAAAGTTAAATTGGTTTTTTATAATTACTTAATTAATAGCTATAGTAATCATAAAGAAAGTTAAGTAAGTAATTTTGACACTTCTTAAACTATTAACTAATTTCATGTTTACGCAAAACAAGTACTTAAAGAAATATTAAATTAACACTGATATTACACTCTATTAATTCATAAACGGTTGCGAAATTTTATTTAACATTAGGTTTTTATTTGCCATTTTGACATTTGCTTTTACCCGAAACAGACTAAATAGTACATATGTAAATCTTTTATTGTACAAGAGGGGAGGAGCTTGAATTATTAGTGGTTTATATCAATGTATGTATGTATGTATGTAAACTCTTTATTGTACAAAATAAGCAAAACACAATTGACAAAAAACAAATATGTACAAAGGCGAACTTATCCCTTTAAGGGATCTCTTCCAGTCAACCTTCAACCAATGAACCAGGTACAGGTATATAATAAAGATGTTCATAGTAAACTAATTAGGTACTTATTATAATATTATAAAAATGAGGATGTTAAAAACTTACCTTGCTTCACCATAAACCACAATCACGTCTATCCGACACATAAATTAGAGTTGTTGTTTTATATTAAGTATTATTTTGAACATAAAATTACCGTGAGACTCACTCGTATTATTATTCGGTGTGTATGAACGTACCTTTACAGAGCGATGTTGTTAGTGTTGTGTGCTATCCTACATTTGACAATTATAATGAAAATGATGATGAAAACGCGGGTAGTTGTGTGCCGGTGTCAGTTTCGTCGGGTAGTCGCGCGAACAGAGCGACGGCGCGCAGTGCGCGTGTTGTAACAGCCGCCGGGTCGCGTTGCTCCGAGGAAGAAGGGCTACGGATTAGCCCGAAACAGTCGAGCTAAACTCGATTTAAGACGTGAGTTATCCGGGAAAATATATTTAACAATTTTAAGTATTATTTATTTATTAACCCATGAGAATTCGAATGCCAGAAGTCGGAGTGCAGGAGCATCGGTGCATAACCGGCACGTGCAGTCTAAAAGAGTGAAAATTGTTAGCCCTGTTAGACTCAAGCGGGCGGATGAACAACTCGAACCACCTCACGGATGTGCTCACAAACCTTCTCTCTTCTTCCTTTTCTTTATCCTTTAAAGGGATCTCTACCAGTCGACCTTTGATTCGTGGAGTTTGTATGTAGGTATTAATTATTGATTTATATAGTTGGACACATTTAACATATTTAAATCAGTAGTAGCCGTTACGTCGTTTTTTTAGGGTACCGTAGCCAAAATGGCAAAAACGGAACCCTTATAGTTTCACCATGTCTGTCTGTCTGTCTGTCCGTCCGTCCGAGACTTTACTCAGGGACATGTAAACTATGCCGACAAAATGGTACAATAAAAAATAAAATAAAAAAGTTGTTTAGCGTACCTCCCATAGACGTAAAGTGGGTGGTGATTTTTTTTCTCATCCAACCTTATAGTGTGGGGTGTCGTTGGATAGGTCTTTTAAAACCTTTAGGGGTTTGCTAAAACAATTTTTCGATTTAGTGATTTGTTTGCAAAATATTCAACTTTAAAGTGCAAATTTTCATTAAAATCGAGCGTCCCCCCTCTAAAAAATCAGGATAGTAGTAAGTATATCAAACTTACAAGGAAAACTATAAAGGATAAGTTTGCTTCATATAGAATACAATTGTGACGTTTCCTTTTCTCAAAATAATGATATTTTTTTTTATTGGACTGGAAGGCAAACGAGCAAATGGGTCTCCTGGTGGTAAGAGATCACCACCGCCCATAAACATCTGCAACACCAGGATTATTGCAGATGCGTTGCCAACCTAGAGACCTAAGATGAAATACCTCAATTGCCAGTAATTTCACCGGCTGTCTTACTCTCCACGCCGAAACACAACAGTGCAAGCACTGCTGCTTCACGGCAGGATTAGCGAGCAAGATGGTGGTAGGAATCCGGGCGGACTTTGCACATGGTCCTACCACCTGCAAAATTCTAATTACTAGAAGTTTAAGAGTTAATAGCTGCTAAGGTATAAAATATGTACCTATAAACTTGGAATATTCCGTACAAAATACGAAATATTACTCAATTTTTTCGTAATGGCTACGGAACCCTATTTTGGGAGTTTTGGGCTCTTGGTCGGGTTTTATTGATCGACTTGCGCGTCAATCGGTAATTAACGATGTCATTATTTTGCGATTTACAATATTACGCCTATACCTAATGACTTGTTTATACAGAAGTCCATCAGTTTCTTAAGATCAGTTGAACGTACCATGCTGCTATATTGTTAAGCTCTGTTTATTTATTTTACTCAAGTTATTTATTTGTGATTCTACTGTAAAAATATAATATTGTGTCCACAAGTGAATGATGATGAATTTATTTGTGATTCAGTGTAGTCGTACTGCAGTCACTATTGCGATCGTACAGTTTCATTTCCGCAATCAGCATTATTCGCCTCCTGTGGAATCCTTGCTTACTGTTAGTGACTGAATACTGAAAGGATATGTGCCTACTTATAACATTTATAAACTAAGTATGAGTGATAAAGATCAAACAAATTGTCAAGATCAAGCAAAAGAGTTGGATCTGAACTTAGTGCAACATCAGCCAGAATCGGGTCCGGTATCAGACTTGGAGAATCCAGAAAAAGGGCCAGAATCTGAAATAGACCTGATAAACCTGCATTCAGAAACAAGCCCAGAACCTGAAATTAACCTGATAGACCTGCAGCCAGAGTTAGGCCAAGAACTAAACCAAGAGCCACTTGTAGAAAATGCCCCAGAGTCGGACTTAGACTTATACTCAGAAGTATGTCCAGAACAGAGTTCAGAGTCGATCGTTCCAGAACAGAGTTCAGAGTCGATCGTTCCAGAACAAGTACCAAATCCGTATGCATGTACAAAACTGAATCAGGATCAGCACCCAGATCAAGGCACAAAACCGGACCCAGATTGTCATGCAGAAAATGTTTCAGAGTTGGATCAGCATCTGTACGAAGAAATAGGTCCAGGACCGGATCTAAACTTGGATCCAGTACAAGTTCCACAAACAATTCCAAGCCAGCAGCCAGAATCAGGTCAAGAAACCAAGGTAGATCCAGGTCTAAAACCAAGCGTAGAACCAGGTTCAGAAACAAACGTAGAAACAGCGCTAGAAACAGACTTAGAATCGGATCGAGAGTCAGATGCGACAGATGGAGGGCTGTCCAACAATTCGGTGATTACTTCCTCATTCGGTAGCAGTTACTACAGGTAACGTCTCAAAGCACATAATTTATTGGGAACCCACCCAGTGTCTATAATTTATAAAATTTATCTCTCTATGTATGTTACAATTAGTACAAACAATTACTCTGCTCACCGTCGACCTTATGATACGCTTATGCAAGAAATGTGTGTTCATGTAGTTTCTTCGCCTCTACACTGTAAAAGAACATAAAAATCGCACAAACCCATCTATCACCACCACCACCACACTATACTGACGCGTTTCTAACTCAACCAAAGCTCATCTTCAGAGCAACAAAACCGTTCACCATTTATGTTAATCTTCAAGTTATTTTCTGTATTTTTCTGTACTTATTGCTTATTAGATAATGGTTCAATCATCAACGGATCAAATCTTTAAATGAGATGTCGAAATTTAAAATCCAACGACATTTTCTTACCATGACATGTGTGATGAAAAGGGGAGGAAATGGTGCGCGCTGATCGTATGCAGGTGGTAACTGGGAGCTATTTCCGCCTTAAATAAATTTGCACAATTTGTAATCTTTACAAAACAATGCCTATCTTATATCAACTCACGTTTCATTTAAGGCGTTGCGTACGACTTAATGTAATCAATTCATAACTTTCTAATTTCAATCGGTCGGTGTATGGCCGGTGCCGGCCAACAGGCGACGCCATGGGACCATTAATTAAATGAAATCGCGTCTTTAATAATGCACCGAAAGTATCAATTAAACATTGTTTTTACATTGTGTTATTTAAAATGATTTTGTTTTTAAAATGACGCATTAAATAAATAAACTAAATAGTATACAGTGGTAAAAGGACGTTCAATGTCAGGAGTTTGAGATGTTTTAAAAACTGTAATGTTGATGTTAGCTGATAGCATGCTCTGCGATCGTTGTAATGCCTAATTGGGTTACCGCTGGCCAACCAGCTATTAGCCTTACGTAAACCCCCTGTCACAACTAAGGTACCGAACCGCGGGGTATGGCGAAACCGCTCAACATTGTAATCATTTTCTAGGCAAGAATAATAGCGTGGAGGAAAGCGCACGCGCCAATTTGTGGAATTTGAAAGCATTACGTTACCTATATATTTATTAATATGGAATTTGTGAACTACTATTAGGATTGACAGTTTTTTTTATTCTCACAATGTCTAAATAATTTTCATTTGCATCCTTTCGTTACAATTAATTTCTGATATGATTATTATAATTTTATGGTTTCATTTTCCATAACCGTGCGGTTTTCAGGATTTCGTGAGTGTCATAATATTATCCTATGCGATTCTATTAACACTAGGTTGATAGAGTTCCCTAGTCCTAACAAGGATCCCTTATAGTTTTACCAAATATTCTGTCTGCCGTAAGTTTGGATGACCATTATTTACACAGTAGTAAAATAAAATGTTGCAAATTTTATTTTAGCGTAGGTACATTTGCCCTAAGTGGAGATAAATTTTCTATGCAAGTTAACTCAGGGTTATGGTTATGTAGACAAAACAATGGATTCAACAACAAACGGGGTGACGATAGCAGTTTATAATCGGAAGGAAGTAGTCTTCTCGAGCGTTATGCAGGTTTCTCCCTCGTCTCTGCGCAGACGCGTGTGAAAGTTGTTTTTTTTGCTCTAACGTCGGTAGCATTCGCACCGACTGGCAAGCTGTGGCACGATACCAGCTAATCTCAGCTAATCGTTCTTATTTATTTATAGACAAAGCCTGATCTGTATTCCGAGCATATACTGTTAAATATCAGGTCAGTACGAGTAGTATTTAAATTCAACGATAGTACACTTTTTAGGTCAAAGTATTATTGTACCTGCGCATATCTTTAAAAAAAATAGACCTTTGACGATATAATTTGGGTACACTTGCAATTCAGTGCAAGTGAAAATAGTAAACCGAGCGTTAAGCGCTCAAGAGCGTTTTTTATGTCCTTGAAAATGAGGAGTAAGCGGAACGAAATACTCCTACTCTTCGGAGCAAAATTTATGGGCAAAATGTATGAGCTTCGAACTCAAAAATATGTATCTTGTTATAAGTCCTCCGGAATAAGAGCTTGTATTACCTACATTTGAAGGTAACACAAGTACATAATTATTAGTATGAGATCTCTACATTTTTAAAATATTTTGATTAAACCATTTTCTTTTTTAATTCCAGTCAGCGCACAATCCATGAAACAAAAGGATGGGACGTCTTCCGGGAATTCCCACCGAAGCAGGACAGCGGGTCCATGGAGACGCAAGAATGTCTGGAGATTACAGTCCGCTTACTAAAAATCCTGGCGTATCTCGTCACATTCGTCGTGGTGCTTGGATCAGGCGTGGTTGCCAAGGGAACAGTGCTGTTTATGACGTCACAATTGAAAAAAGACCGTCGACTCGCGTATTGCAATAGGAATTTAGGTAAAATTTTACTTTTAATACTTATAACGATATATCCTCCCTGCGCATGTGCCTTCTCATTTGAGAGGAAGCCTGTGCCCAGCAGTGGGACGCATAAGCTGGGATGATGATGATGATGACTTATTTATCTTTCGCTGTTTTAAAAATTAATTCACACTCAATGCTTGGGTTCCGATGATTGAAAGAAATTTACTGTAAAATTGAGTTTCTTTCAATCGTCCGCATATAATATATCCCCTCTGATGCGGTTGTTATCGTAACAAAGGGAGTTATCAACTATTTTCTGCAATTTACTATACACAATTATGTTTTTTTTATGTTGCCTTGTGTACAGTCAAGTGTAATTCAAGTTTCAAAAAAAAGGAACCACAGACTCTTATTCTGTCGCAATAAGGTCGTAGTAACATATTTTTCAGTGGGTCGAATATATATTTATTTTTGCACTTGACTGTACCTAGCAGTCCCTGTAACAATTGATTCTCATCGGATTCCCTAAATTTTGACCACTTGCCCATATTTCTCAATGAAGTCTTTTTGTATTGGCTGCTTAAAGTAGGTAGAGTCTTTATATGTTTCGTATTGAGCTACAATAAACGCTTACTAATCGACTAACATTATTAACTGGAATGTTTAATTATTATTTTTAGTTTTAATTTAGTAATTAGTTACCTTTATTTAGTTTAGTTTAGTTTAAGTTCTTATTTATTATCACTATTTTGTCCTATATTATGTTAATTATTTTTAGCTGGCTTTCGTACCTATCTTACCTTGTACTGTAAATTTCACATACAAACACAACAAAAAGAACTAGCCAAATAGAGAAGCCGTTTTGGAGTTATGAGTGTACAGCACCTGCACATCTGCCACAACGGAGCAATAACATCGAACACGCCCTACCGACCCTAGAAATAGAGTCGTAGGTATCAGATATCATTGTCATGTACCTAATGTCTTGTCTTTGTTCTATTGTTATGTATTTTCTTTATTTCTTTCAGATATTTATGAATGTTGTGTCATATATTGGTGCTAGTGATTGCATAACATTTTACCTATCATTGATTTTTACTTGTGGCCGCCGACATATATATGCAGGTAGAAGATAGATAGAAGAAAAAGTTAGGAAATAGATACATGCGAAAGTTTCAAATGTTTGTGATTCAAAAGGTTTAGTTCAAGACGATTAATTTTGGTACTCAACTTGATCTAGCATGAAGCAGGATCCTACTCAGTTTATAGATAATCTTTCGTGTTCCAGGTAGAGATAAACATTTTATAGTCAGCCTGCCAGACGAGGAGCGGGTTGCTTGGATGTGGGCGCTGCTGGCAGCTTTCGCGATCCCGGAGATAGGCACACTGATTCGATCTGTCAGGATATGCTTCTTCAAGACTTCTAAGCGGCCAACGAGTGCACAATTCATTGTTGTAAGTTATAACTGTTGTTAAGGCATTATAGCAACATACCTATGACATATCTGAGTGGGAAGGTTGCTAAAAAATATCATATGGCATCTCACACGAACAATCAAGAACAACCCTGGCTATACTAATGCCCCACTATCCCACTAATATTATAAATGCGAATGTTTGTAATTCTGTTTGTTTCACGTTTAAACCGCTGAACCGATTTAGATAAGATTCGTTAGATATACAGATAGTTTGGATCCCAGGAAAGGACATAGGATAGTTTTTATACCAAAAAATTGCGCAGTTCCCGAGGAATAGCGATAAAAGGATTCTACGCCAACGGAATCTTTAACGAAGTTTAATCGCAAAATTAAATAAATAAATATATATCATGTTTCAAAAGAATACTGTTTCAATTTCAGGTATTAGTCGCTGAATCACTTCATACAATCGGATTAGCGTTGTTGTGCTTTAAAATACTTCCTGAATTGGACGTAGTGAAAGGCGCCATGATAACGAATTGTCTTTGCATTATTCCCGCGATACTGGGCCTGCTGTCGCGCAATTCCAGAGACTCGAAGCGCTTCGTCAAAGTCATCGTGGACATGGCGGCCATAGTAGCTCAGGTCACCGGATTTATTGTGTGGCCGCTACTAGAAGGCAAACCTGTGCTGTGGCTGATACCGATTGCGTCTCTATGCATATCATTGGGATGGTGGGAGAACTACGTGACACGTCAGAGTCCTATTGGTAAGCTTGTTTTCAAATATATAACCTAGTATCGACTTTCTGAGAAATGTATACCATAAATCACTGAAGATAAGAAATTTGGCAAACATTATTTGGTGATCATAAAGATGCATTAAAAAGAATAGAGAGGTAGCCAATTTTATATTCTTCCACGGGAGAAAAACTATAGGACAAAGCTAGCATGTAGATATACATAAATATTAGGGGATAATAGTTTAGCAGTAAATGGTAAAGCTTTAGTAAAAAGTAAATTAGTGTTAACTGTTATTCGAACAAAACAGATAGAGACGGCATCACATTTAACCGTCAGTTAACATTAATCAATGGATGGTGAAACAGCCCCTAAGTGTAAGTCATAACTAGCTACTGTGGGTGTAACACATTAGTTTTGAACCTTGGGGTTGTTTCTAGGGGTAAATAACAAGTATCTAGAACGGACAGAAGCAAATTCCAAAAAAGTTTTGTAACCAAAAAAAAAAAAAGTTAAAAAAAAAAAGTTTTGTAAGTTTTGTGTTTTGTTTGTTTGTTTTGTTTTGTTGTTGTTTTGTATTTGCTACACTTTGCACCAGTATTCATTCAGTGAAAAATTTGCTTATTTCAGGAATTATAAAGAGTTTGGGCAGATTGAAGGAAGAGTTAAGTCTGGCACGATACTACATTTACCGTTTCATGTCAGTGTGGAAAATAGTGCTGTTCATGCTGTGTATTCTATTAAGTATCTGGGTTGACGGCGACGAACCGGCCATGTTCTTCCAACTGTTCAACGAAGGATTTGGACCTCACAACATCGTAGTCGAAGAGGTATATGAAACAAGTATGATGGCCATTAAGTATATTGTCTTAAGCTGGGTTACTAGGATAGCGGTGCCGTGAACGGTGAAAAACAAAACGTTGTCTATATATATATACAACGCAAACGTAATCGACTAAATACCTTACCGGTCTTTCGGAAACCACACCAAAACAACAAGGTTCTATCTAACGTCATTCACCGCTGTCTTACGGTTGCTATCCTAGGAAACCCGACCTTTTACAAAAGCTGTGGTAGCCTAGTAGTTAGCTTGAAACAATATGGATTCTAAAATAGACAAACATGGGTTAAGAGCGTTTATACCTGCTGAGCTGGCAACGTCGCATTTTTGTTAGTTTTTCTCGATTATTCCATAAAAATTTAATAAAAATTAAAAATGTGGTCTGATAGAACTGTTCTTAATATATGTATAAGTTAATGTGTCTACTCCAAAAATTATTCGTGATGGACTTTAATATACTTTAAAAACGCAAAAATGTTTATTAATGGTTTTTAAAGTAAATAAAAGTCTATCACGCATAATTATTGGAGTAAGACACATTAACTTATATATATTAAGAATAGTTCTATCAGACCACATTTTTAATTTTTATTAAATTTTTATGGAATAATCGAGAAAAACTAACAAAAATGCAACGTTGCCAGTACAGCAGGTATAAACGCGTCATAGCTCTTTAACTATCAACTGATGATCTTCTAACGGCTGATAATGAGCTTGTAAAATTCAAACTCAAACTAACAACAGTTATTGACAAAAAAAAATAATTCAATGGTATATGTCCAATTCCGAAGTAGACCCGCGTCCACTACTGCCATCGAACCCTAAAAACAGTCAACCAGTGTAACAGGAGGTGTGTGCCAATCAGTGGGACGTACAATCGAGGGCATAAATACATCTACTATATATAAAGGTGTTTATATATTTTTGACGTTTTGGTAACTTACAGTCGCCATCAGATCGTCGTCGGTATTAGTAGAGTTCATGTTTTGATATTTTTGATCACCTTGGCCGCTCCGAAATATCTGATAGCGATGTACATACATTTATGCTCTTGACTGTACCTCATTACCTGTCGCCTGCTCCTCCGCTACATACCTACCTACTTACTTATGTAGAATATGGTTCATTGATATGGACCTCAGCAAAATAACGCCAGTTTTATTGTATCCTTTCAGATTCAAATCCAAACCGGAGGCACGACAATTCCAGATTTAGTTAATGCTACATTAACTGGAGATTCTGTGGAGGTGGCTGCCGTGTACAAATCACCTTTCTACGTGCTGCTCATACAAATGTTCGCTGCCTACTTTTGCTACATATTCGGAAAGTTTGCGTGTAAAATAGTCATACAGGGTTTCAGTTACGCATTCCCCATTAATCTAGTCATCCCATTGGTAGTGAATTTCTTGATCGCTGCTTGTGGTATAAGGAATGGGGATAATTGTTTCTTCCATGGATCCATACCTGATTATCTCTTCTTTGAAAGCCCACCTGGTAAGTTCTATACTGCATTTGCCTACAAAAAGATACAGTCACCCCCGCCTAATATCCGCGTTGGAACACAGCGTCATTTAGATAGTTACAGTAAATGCTACCAAGTAATCCTGAAAATAAAAAAAATAAAAATTATACCGACTCCTCCAATGTAATGATAGTGTTCAGGCCATCTGCCTGCCATATCAGCAGTCAAAATACAGTCTGCGTATCTTGCTAAGAGATTTCCACCAGGATCTTATTCGATTGCTTGCTTGACTCAATGTCAATGACTATTTTGGATGTTTCCAAATATTTGATGTTCATGACTGTACTATGCCGGCTGGAAATTTAACGTGAAGCATAATTAGTGCTTTGAGCTCAGTTAATGCTGGACAATTAATGCATCAACTCGTTTGTTGAAATGTGTCAGATAAAATTTGCGGTTTCCATACACCATTAAAATTAAATCACGAACTCGATGTATTGAAACCACAAATATTTTCAACAAACGAGTTAATGCATTATATACTGGGCGACAAAAAACTTGACCCTCAAATGTATGCAGAATCATTAGTTTTGTGCCGCTGAGTATATATTACAGCATTAACTGAGCTGAAAGAAAACATTAATTTTGGATCACGTTAACATTTACAGACGGTATTATTATAACGCTAACTGAACAAGACGGCTCTGCTGAATCTCTGTAGCGAACGGAAACAAATACTGTACGTGATCTATAAATAATGTTAATTTACGATTCGCAAAGTTAAGTTAGTTCTTTGATTTACAGTCTACACACTAAGTGATTTTATATCGCGGCAAATGGCATGGGTATGGCTACTGTGGCTTCTATCGCAGACATGGATAACAATTCACATCTGGACTCCTAAGGCAGAACGTTTAGCTTCTACTGAGAAGTTGTTCGTACTGCCAATGTACAATGGCTTACTCATAGATCAAAGCATGGCGATGAACCGAAAGAGGGACGATCACAAGAATGTAAAGACTGAGGTAAAACTTTAATTCTATTATTATTTTAAGTCGGGCTCGGGCTTGCTTGTATTTAAATAATCAAGAGTTTCGACTCTCTTTGGTGGTTATTATATGTATCTCGGACGACTCTCATAAATTTTGGTAGACACAAATATAGTATACCCTTAATAAAATAAATTCATCACATATACTGATTAAGATTTCAAGGTTGTTTTGTTTTTTATAGGACCTGGCCGAAATAGAAAAGGAAAAAGGCGATGAATACTATGAAACCATATCCGTACATACCGACAACACTGGACCGTCACCGAGATCAATCAAGTCGTCTGATCAAATCACGAGGATTTACGCCTGCGCCACTATGTGGCACGAGACAAAAGACGAAATGATGGAGTTTTTGAAATCTATACTCAGACTTGATGAAGATCAGTGTGCTCGTCGCGTCGCACAGAAGTATTTGCGTGTTGTCGACCCCGATTATTACGAATTTGAGAGTAGGTAGTCTAAGTGTCGATATACTTACTATGTAGAGAATAGCTTTAAAGTTTATTTAAACTCAAACTCAGTCCTTATTGCATTAAATGTTGTGATGAAGATCTTAAAAAGTGTTAAGGTTCAAAATTTACCCTGTTAGGGCATAACAACGCCTTTATACGCCTGTTTATAGGCCATCCACCATCCGTGATGATAAATTAGATAAGACGATTTTCTTTCATGTCTTTCTTGCCTGCTTTTCTCCCATCCACGTTGGCTATACTGGTGTCAAACCACGAGACAGGTGGTGCGATGCACATTGACTGTTTCTTAAATGTCCTGCCTAGACGAATTACCTAAGCTTTGTAATAAATATTTTTTCATCGTAGCACACATTTTTCTGGACGACGCCTTTGAAATATCTGACCACAGTGATGACGATTCACAAGTTAATCGATTCGTGAAGCTTCTCATCGATACGATAGACGAAGCCGCCTCCGAAGTGCATCAGACGAACATACGAATTCGACCGGCGAAGAAATATCCCGCCCCTTACGGTGGTAGGTTGACTTGGGTGCTACCAGGAAAAACGAAAATGATTTGCCATTTGAAGGACAAAGCGAAAATAAGACACAGAAAACGTTGGTCCCAGGTAACACTACTTTGTTTGTTTGTTTGCATATATATTTGTACTAGCTTTTGCCCGCGGCTCCGCCCGCGTGGTATTCGGTTATCGCGCGCTGTTCCCTCGGGAACTGTGCATTTTTCCGGGATAAAAAGTAGCCTATGGCACTCTCGGGCCCATAAACTATCTCTATGGCAAAAATCACGTCGATCCGTCGCTCCGTTACGGCGTGAAAGAGGGACAAACATACAAACACACAAACACACTTTCGCATTTATAATATTAGTATGGATGTAGTAGTGTATTTTTATGTTAGGATTATTTGTAGATTTGTGTATTTTATTATTTAAAGCAATGTATTGTAGCTTCCACTATGTTAATTATTAAACTAACTTTTTGTCTGTCCCTGACTGAATGCTCCTCTCATCCACTCAAAGGTTGACTGGAAGAGATCCCTTTAAGGGATAAGTTCGCCTTTGTACATATTTGTTTTTTTTTTGTCAACTGTACCTATTTTACTTATTTTGTACAATAAAGAGTTTACATACATACTACTTGTAGTTTGTAAACTACAAAAGTCAACAGACAATAATTAAATTGACGCCGTAGCTAAACACAATTATATTTTATTTAATAGTACCTATTAATCTAGGTATATTACGGGTTTCGCCTCGGAATGAGAGATGATAAGCAAGAAACTAGTATCAACATATTATATGAGGCAATTTTTAGATTGCCAAAATAAAGGATTTCAGCTTATTGCTGTATTATATGTAGTTGAACATACATTTTTGAACATAATAATTTCTTTAAGGAATAATACACCATTTTTTTAGGTGATGTACATGTACTACCTTCTTGGCCACCGTTTAATGGAGCTGCCTATATCCGTCGATCGCAAGGAAGTGATGGCTGAAAACACTTATCTGCTGACACTGGACGGAGACATTGATTTCCAACCTCACGCTGTACGATTACTTATTGATTTGATGAAGAAGAACAAAAATTTGGGAGCAGCTTGCGGTCGTATTCATCCAGTTGGATCTGGTTAGTTAAACAATAACAACTTATAACATTTACAGCTGAATCAGGAAAACAAAGTGCACTTAAACTGTAAATTTCTCTAATAGGCTCTAATTTTCTTGCCTCCAGGTCCCATGGTATGGTACCAGTTATTCGAGTACGCTATCGGTCATTGGCTGCAGAAAGCAACAGAACATATGATTGGCTGCGTGCTATGTAGTCCCGGTTGCTTTTCGCTTTTTCGTGGCAAGGCTCTAATGGACGATAACGTTATGAAGAAATACACTCTGCGATCTGATGAAGCCCGGCATTATGTGCAATATGATCAAGGTAAGCTTGATTATAATTGCGTGAATATTTAAATAATTTTGTGTATCCTACATGATCTTACTTATATATTTGTTCTTACAGGAGAAGATCGTTGGCTGTGTACATTACTACTTCAACGAGGATATCGCGTAGAATACTCGGCTGCATCAGATGCGTATACACACTGTCCTGAAGGCTTTAGCGAGTTTTACAACCAGCGGCGTCGTTGGGTACCCTCTACTATCGCCAACATTATGGACCTGTTAGTTGATTACAAACATACGATCAAAATCAACGACAACATTTCTTCTCCGTATATCGCATACCAGGTAAAATTAATTGCTCCCAGAAAATAGAAGAAATAAAACTTAAGCATAGAAATTCCTAAGTTCGGACATCAAATATCTGATTTTAATTTTAGATGATGTTGATGGGCGGTACGATCCTGGGACCTGGCACTATATTCCTTATGTTGGTGGGTGCTTTTGTAGCTGCTTTCCGAATCGACAATTGGACTTCGTTTGAGTACAACTTGTACCCCATACTTCTCTTCATGTTGGTGTGCTTCACAATGAAATCAGAAATACAGGTAACATCCTTAATTAATAATAACTTCAACAAATTAGTGATATTTTGTAACGCGATTTTAATGTTACTGTTTTTTTTATTGCAGTTACTGGTGGCTCAAATTCTATCGACGGCCTATGCAATGATAATGATGGCTGTAATAGTTGGTACCGCGCTTCAATTGGGCGAAGACGGTATCGGATCACCGTCAGCGATCTTCTTGATAGCCCTCTCAAGTTCCTTCTTCATAGCTGCTTGCTTGCATCCTCAAGAGTTTTGGTGTATTGTCCCCGGCATAATATACCTCTTGTCTATACCATCTATGTACTTGCTATTGATTCTGTACTCTGTCATCAATCTGAACGTCGTTTCGTGGGGTACTCGAGAAGTACAAACTAAGAAAACTAAAAAGGTAACAACAATAGATCACTAAGATGTTTGATAAATGAGAGTTCCGAGAGCAAGAGCACCTTCATTGAACTCACTTCCTTCACAATAGTTTTGAATAATTTGCTATCGTATATTTTCAGGAAATAGAGCAAGAAAAAAAAGAAGCCGAAGAAGCCAAGAAAAAGGCGAAGCAGAAATCTTTATTAGGCTTTTTGCAAGGCGTAAATAGCAACGAAGAAGAAGGATCGATAGAGTTCTCTTTCGCCGGGCTGTTCAAATGTTTACTTTGTACACATCCGAAAGGAAACGAAGAGAAAGTGCAATTGTTACACATTGCGTCAACTCTCGAGAAACTGGAGAAAAAATTGGAAATCGTAGAAAGGTATAATTTGTAACTTATTTTAACGTATTAAGGGTTTTGACCTATAGCAATGAGAAGATGCCTGAATAAGGTAGAAACTTTCGAACACGGTTGATGGAAATAATGAATTTGTTTTTTTAGAGCGGTTGATCCACACGGGCTTAGCAGAGGACGTAAGTTGTCTATTCGCGGTAGCAACGCCGGCGATCACCAACTAAATGCTTTGGCTGAAGACCCAGAGGATGACCGCAACTCCGACTCGGAAACTGAAACTTTGTCCACTTCGCCCAGGGTAACAATTGTACTATTAGGGTAGTTAGTTATACACCTAAGCGGGCCGGCATAAATCGGCACAACAAAATCGAATATAATTAAAATAATTATGTACATGAATGTTCGGCAAAAAAGCCGCTCGATTGCCGTAAACTGAACAAGTGCAGTAATTGATTCGGGTCGGTTTTATTGATCAGATACTGCCAAACAGACAGCGCCGACTCGCTTATGTGTAAAACAACCCTGACATTTAAGATACATTCTGAAAATGGTGATCAAGTTGCACTCTACAATTCACACTAATGCACATTGTTGCTGTTTCGTTTATATTCAGCTTTAACCTTGTAAGATTCACATCAATTTCAATTACTTACCAAAATTTAAAACTTAAGTATTGACTCTACATTGAAACCTATTTATAATGGCGCAGCGTAGCTTACATACACAATAACGCTTCCATTATTTTACTAGGAACAAAGAGACGACCTTATCAACCCATATTGGATCGAAGACCCTGATTTGAAAAAGGGCGAAGTTGACTTTTTGAGCCAAGGAGAACTCTTGTTTTGGAAAGATCTTTTAGACAAGTATCTGTATCCTATTGATGCAAACAAAGAAGAACAGGTAAAGTTCCATATAACATTTTGATAACAGAACGTTGAAAAAGAGCCAGACTCTTGAATCATCCTGACAATGATTAACCGTTGAAGAGGTCCGTCCTATGGAGACGATCTTGGCCAGACTACCAGGATGTCACTACCATATTATTGTATTGTCACGCAATTCACATAGTTATACCAAATTTCAAGTCAATCCAACTACTGGAAGTTGGTCGAATTTAACTTGCTGAAACTAATTAAAAGCTTGTAATAAATCAAAACTACTCGACCGATTTATAGCCCACAGTTTCAGAAGACCAAGGAACCAATGGTGCTTACCTATTGTGATCTGATTAAAGTTTAGCTGTTGACGTATTTTAAAGTCTAGCTAAAGTAAATTACGTTATTCGTTGCGTTTGGGAACGTTTCTGAACTCAATGTAGCATTGAGATTAGACAGGTATAGTTTGAAACGAGTCTTACGTGATGTTTTTAATAGTCGAGTCTGTGTGACGTAAGTGATTTATTTGGAGGTGGAGGAGGGGGTTCTGTATGGAACATGTACGTACAGGCGATCAATGCTTAGACGTTGGTATTTTTACATGTGGTTGTGGAGTAGAAGTAGCAAACTAAAAAGTTGTAATTCTATATTTTTATACTTACTATCCGGTCTGAGTAGAGACCCTTGGGGGAGGCCTATGTCCAGCAGTGGACGTCTTTCGGCTGACATGATGATGATGATGATGATGATGATGATACTTAATATATGTATGTATGTGTGTAACCTCTTTATTTTACAAAATAAAAGAAACAAAACACAATTGACAAACTTGTAAAAAGGCGGACTTATTCCTTTAAGGGATCTCTACCTTTGAGTAGATGAGAGGAGTAACCAGTTAGGGTCCGACAAAGAGTGAGTTTAAAAGTGAAAAATAGTAGAAGCTACTATAAAGTCTTTTTAACAATTTTATACATAAACTACAAAACATTTCTTTTATACCATATATGTTAATCATAACATAAAACTAATCAGCATTTTTTCAGATGGAAAATTGTTTTTTGAAACTAAATATATAAATTATGTTCTTCACCTAATTCTAGGACCGTATCACGAAAGATCTTAAAGAATTGAGAGACTCCTCCGTGTTTTCATTCTTTATGATCAATGCCCTTTTTGTCCTCATTGTGTTCTTACTGCAACTGAATAAGGACAATCTCCATTTTAAATGGCCGCTCGGAGTCAAAACTAACATAACGTACGATGAGATTACACAAGAGGTAAAGTGACTATCCACTAAACAGCGCTCGGCCTTCAAAGATGACTCGGGACAAAGACACATACGAACCTTACGTTTTCAAGAAAAAACGTCTATCGCCCCGCTCACCCTTGAAAGTTGAAGCAATTTTACTAAATATTTTTTGTTTTGTGTAATTTTTCAGGCTCGAATTGCAGCAGAATTGATAGAACTTCGTAATAAATCAGTTTTTGCATTCGTTATGTTCAATGCTTTATTCATATTGATAGTGTTTTTGTTACAACTCAACAAAGATCAACTCCACGTGGATTGGCCTTTGGGGATTAAGACAAATATTACATACATCGAGGAGACAGGCGAGGTACAGCCAAAATTAACAAAGATTGTGTGTCTCTTCACAAGTCTAACGCCCTTCTTCTAACCGGTCTGTTCTGGTACGGCACACCAGCATGGAGTCCAAATACACTGAGGGCTAAACCACTTCGGCGTCACGTCCATGGTTTCACACACATTCTAATTCATATCCAAAACCTAGATATCCTTATCTTGAACATTTTGATTAACTTTAGAAAACAAATTAAAATAGAATTATTATTCCTGAAACAGTAGCGTTAAGTACTCAAGAGTAGGTCCAACAATGGTACCTCGTGCCCGTTACTGTAAACCTGCAACGATTTTCCCAAATTAATTCACCGTCCTGAAATATCCTTGCAACTTCACATGTACTAGTAAATTTGAAAGATCAATATTTTCTTTCTTTGGTTAATGAGGTGGCGGAGGTTTCTTCTATTAATCAAACACGGTAATTGGGTCACTACCCTCCCTTGTACATACTTTACACCTCAGAAGACGTGGTGATTTGTATAACCGGATTATGTCGTTTTCTGTCTAAACATAATGGAAATGCCAACAATTATTTAATTAACTTCTAAGTTTCTATCTTTGAAGTTCAGTTTTACTCCACCGTGCGTGATGTCAACAGCATTTATAGATATACCTATCATATGTTATCAATAGTATGTAAATGTCATATAAGCCTCAATTATATTTGCATATGCCTCATCATAGTGGCACACTGCATTGCCTGTCCATGTTGTTGATATAACACATATAATATGGTTAAAGTTTCCTAATAATATGCACATGTCAGTAACAAACCCACAAGTTTCTAAATTTCAATCACACTTATCAAAATTTTTCGATTTCATTTCTAATACTGTTATTTTTAAAGTCTTTTGTGCAAACTATATAATTTTATAAATGTTTTCAGGTATTGATTTCAAAAGAATATTTGCAATTGGAGCCAATCGGTCTAGTATTTGTATTCTTCTTCGCGCTGATCTTGTTCATACAATTCACTGCTATGTTGTTCCATCGATTTGGAACAATTTCTCACATCTTGTCTTCTATAGAATTGAATTGGTTCTGCACAAAGAAGGTACGTATCAACAGCAGCTCTGAGTCAAGTTCTATAAGTAACAAAGAAAACTGCTTAAAATAATAATGTCGCGTTTTTTTTTCATCACAGACGGAAGACTTATCTCAAGATGCATTCTTGGATAAAAATGCAATAGCAATAGTGAAAGATTTACAAAAACTAAATGGGCTGGACGACGACTATGACAACGATTCAGGCTCCGGACCACAAAATGTGGCCAGAAGAAAGACTATCCGTAACATAGAAAAAGCAAGACAGAAGAAGAGGCATATAGGCACATTGGACGTAGCATTCAAAAGGCGATTCTTTAACATCAGTGCCAATGAGGGCAATCCCGGTACTACTAAATATTTATCATTTTAATTAACCGACTTCAGAAAGGAGGACGTTCTATGTTCCAATGTGTTTTTAAATAATATCATGTTAAAAAATGTAAGTTTTACTAAAATTATATATTAATTTTCAGGGACCCCTGTCCTTAATCGCAAGATGACAATGCGAAGAGAAACAATTAAAGCTTTAGAAACAAGAAGAAACTCAGTAATGGCAGAGCGACGAAAATCAATTATGCAGACTCTGGGTGCTAACAACGAATATGGTGTAGCAGGGGTGGTAAATATATTGACACTTAAACTAAATGCAATCAGCGAAGAAGGTCCATGATCGCATAAAAAAATATAATCACATGAAGAATTTTGTATGTTACCGAACGCGGCGTTACGAATATGCGTCGCTTGCAATCATGGTACCTTCACAAAAACTTGCTGAATATGTGCCAATATACAAGCCATACGGTTTTCAGCAGTCGGGTGTAGGGGTTTTAAGGGATGATAGTTAGGCTCGTTCTAAACATTTTTGATCACATTCACTATTATGCTAAATTTCACGGGTTTTAGACGTATAGACGTACAGCCAATATCGTTATAGTCGTACGTCTTTAGACATGACAGTAAAAAAATCTCAGATAATTTTGAAACTGTGTGTCTACATAAAAAAAAGTAACAGCGATTTACCCGTACAAATTACTTAATTAACTTCGTTGATTTCGAGTTTTCTAAACATGTGCCATTTAAAAAATAAAAGTAAAAAAAAAAAATAAGCAATTGTGTACGATTATAACGTAATTGGCTATACGGCTAAAACCCGTGAAACTGTGTGGTCAAAAATGTTCAGAATGACCCTAACTATCATCCCTTAAAACTCCTACACTCGACTGTCAAACACCCTGTATAATCAGCCTCATCATCATCAACATGTTAGCCTAAAGACGTCCACTGCTGTACAATAGGCCTCCCCCAAGGCTCTCCACTTAGACCGGGGTCTTGTGCTTTTCGCATCCAACGCGATCCCGCAATCTTAACCAGGTCGTGGCTCCATCTTGTTGGAGGCTTTACCAACAGCTTGTCTCCCGGACTGTAGACACCATTCGAGAACCTTCTGAACCCATCGGTCATCAATCCTGCGAGAAATGTGCCTCGCCTACTGCCACTTTAGTTTCGCAATTTTTCGGGCTATGTCGGTAACCTTAGTTCTACAGAGAAACCCCGAGCATAGATGTCTCCATAGCCCTCTGAGTGACTTTGACCTTCCGGCCCATCGTCAGCGCCCGCGTCTCAGATCCGTATGTCATCACTGGCAACACACTTCAAAGACAAAGACTTCAAACACTCAGTCTGATCAGAAAATATTAAAATTTGACGAAATGTGAGACAGCATAAATCTGCCGATATGATAACGCGAACATGCTCGATTAGACATGGATAGAAAAGAAGAAACAGGAAATAGAAAAAACATTTTAGGAACGTGCAATTCAAAAAGAAATATAGTATCTTTTAAAAAAAAGTAATTCAGCAAGAAATATTCTACAACGAGTGGATTTTGTAGTGAAGCAACTTAATGTGTAAAACCACTACACAGCAAATGTGGATTTTTCGTAGTAATCTATTTTTAATAAGCTATTACTACGCAGCCGTGGTGGCCTAGTGGTTTGACTATGGCCTCTCAAGAAGAGGATCGTGGGTTCAAACCCCGGCTCGCACTTCTGAGTTTTTCGAAATTCATATGTGAAATGACACTTGAAATTTACCACGAGCTTTACGGTGAAGGAAAACATCGTGATCAAACCTGCACAAACCTGCGAAGCAATTCAATGGTGTGTGTGAAGTTCCCAATCCGCACTGGGTCCTTTCATTCTGAAAGGAAACCTGTGCCTAGCAGTGGGACATACATAGGCCGGTATGAGATTGCTAAGCATACTTAAGTTAAGCACATGAGGTTATGTATTGATTAGTTATTCGAAAAAGTAAGTATCAATTACGCATGCTATAAGACATTCTCATAAAAATTATAATGTTCGTTGCCTTTTGTTATAATTCAGTGGATTTTTTTAAACTTTTTTTTATTAAAATATACTGTAAATTATATTATAAATTATATTTTTAAAAATATACTGTTTTAACACAGGTAAAATCGCATATTTAGGCGGCAAAATACGTACATATAGTTTTGGGCACTAGAAATGAGGATCTACCGTGTCCTACCAAAATTTAGGCGTCCTACCCTATAGCAGGGGGTATGGGCAGGGGCCAACGTTTAGCAAATGCAAATTTTATAAACTAGGCAAGCGAGGTGTTATTTTCGATGTAATTTTTTGCGCTGAATCGAATGAGACTAAACCCATACTCATAGGATTAATATTTTGCGAGAAATGAAGGGTTTTTGTTGAAAACATAGAACAGTCTCAAAATTACTTACCAACAATAATTTCTTAAGATGTGGATGTGATGGTAATACTGTTTGTTCTCAGTGATCCTGAGAAGCCCATATTGCTTAAACCCAAAATTAGTCGAGTTAAAATAAAAATATTTTGTTTTCTATGTTTCCAACAAAAACCCTTCATATCTTGCAAAATATTGATCTTATTAGTATGGCTATGGTCTCTTTCGATTTAGCGCAAAAAATTACATAGAAAATGACACAACAAGCCTATTTCGTAAAATTTCCATTTTTTTAAACTATACCTCCTGGAAGTAAGGTATCATTTTCTATGCATTCTTTTAGCTGAATCGAATTAGACTTAACCTATACGAGGTATGGTCTCATTCGATTCAGCGCAAAAAATTACATAGAAATGGTACCTCACCCGCTTAGTCCGTAAAATTTGAATTTTTTAAACGTTGGTCCCTGACCATACCCCCCGCGAGAGGGTAGGACGCCTAAATTTTGGTAGGACACGGCAGATCCTCATTTCTAGTGCCAAGATTAAAGTTATAAACAAATTTTATTGATGTATATGTTTTGCCGCCAAACTGTCTTATTTAGGAGCTGATTCACCATCCATTGATTAGTGTTAACTGACGGTTAAATGTGATGCCGTCTCCGTCTATTCGAACAAAATAAATAGAGACGGCATCACATTTAACCGTCAGTTAACACTAATCAATGGATGATGAAACAGCCCCTTAGTCTTATTTTACCTGTGCTATTTAGCTGCTATTTGAATTTTTCTCTAACTCTGTTTAATCAGTTACGAGGGTCAAACTGAAAGTTCTTAGAAAATCAAAAACTGAGCAAACTAGCAAGTTATTAGTTTTATTATATCTTTTCAAAATAGTGTCCATTCACATCAATACACCGCTGCATCCGATGGAACCACTGAGAAAAGCACTTAGCCCAGTCGTCCTTAGGGGTCTCTTCGACGGCCTTTTGAAACGCACCCACTGCTTCCTCGGTGTTCATAAAAAGTTTTCCTCGAAGTTTTTCTTTTATTTTCGGGAATAAATAAAAATCGCAAGGTGCGAGGTCGGGGCTATACGGCGGGTGACCCAGTAATTCCACGTTTGACGTCACTAAATAGTCGATTGTTCGCCTGGCGGTGTGCGACGAGGCGTTGTCGTGGTGAAGAAGGATCCTACTTCGAGGTCGCTTCTCCCGAACTTTTTCCAATACAAGTGGCAAACAATTGTTAGTGTACCACTCTGCAGTAACTGTTTTTTGATCCTCTAAAGCAATTGTCGCATAGTGACCTGTCCTTCCGAAGAACGAGGCCACCATCTTTTTTCCCACGCTTCGACCTCTCTTCACTTTAGTTGGCAACTCCTCGAAAGGAAACACCCATTGAGCAGACTGTCTCTTGGTTTCTGGATCATAACAGTAAACCCAGCTTTCGGCACCCGTAAGTATGTCGAAAACAGCATTTGAGTCACCTCCGTTAAATCTTTCAATCATTTCACGGCACCAATCAACCCGACGGAGTTTTTGGGCCTCGGTCAAATTATGAGGTATCCACCTCGCACAAAGCTTCCTGACCGCTAAATGTTCATGGAGGATTTTATGCACTTGACTCATACCGATGCCTAAGCTTGTCCGAATCTGCTGATACGTCACTCTTTTGTCAGTCTCTATCATACGCTGCACAACACTGATGTTATTTTCAGTCGTCGCCGTGGAAGGCCGTCCCTCACGCAGATCGTCGGTGAGATTAGTGCGACCACGTTTAAACTCATTAAACCAGTTGTAAATGGTCGCACGAGACGGAGCTTCATCATGAAAGGCCAATCGAAGTCTATCATAGCTTTCTTGTTGACTTAAATGACATCGAAAGTCATAAAAAATCATTGCACGAAAATTTTCGCGAGTTAAATTCATGTTGACGTGACACAGACAATTTTCAATTTGCCGCCAAATCGTAAAACTAATGACAAATGAATGAAATACATACTCAATAATATTGGCAAAGAGTTCCATTTTCAAAATTTAAACTTACTTTTTTATTATATTGTTTACAAGTGGCCAGTTCTAAAAACTTTCAGTGTCGCCCTCGTATGTAAAAGTAACTGTTGCCCGCGACTTCCTCTGAGAGGAATTCGTTTATCGCTATTCCACGGGGACTATACCATTTTCTAGTATAAAATTATCCTGTCCTTCCTAGGGTCATAGTACAATAGAACAAGTAGGTTCACTACGAACAAAAGTACATTGCGCGGTTTAAACGAGTGCACGCCGGTCGGCGCCGATACACACGCATATATTGATAATTTAAGGAGGATTAAGTTTTCTTTTTATTTATTTTTTCTCTGTTTAAGTTATGTTTTGCCCTATGGGCTAATTGTGACAAATTTTTACGGAGCCCGTTTAAAAAAAAATAAAAAAAAAGTTTTCTTTCTATTTTCTGAATTAGGTATAGTTGTAAATTAGTAGTATATAAGTGTAGTGTGATAGTTTCGTGCAAGGACACAAAAAATAGATACCTATCTACCTATAAACAATATAGTTATAGCATTATGTGTAGGAAACATGAATTTCAAATTCAAAAAAATCTTTATTGCCACCAAAATAAGTACTTAAGTAAAGCAGAAAATAGTAAATATGATAAAAAATATTAGTAAATAAAAAACAACTGTACTTAAATTATGCTGAATGTGTGTGTGTGACAATGGGTTCCGGTCTCAGCATGTGCTGGACATCGAGGTCTTTTCGCTCGCTGATCGCTGATTTGGTCGCTGATTTTCAGACTGCGCCCTAGACCGACCTCGGTCAGACGCGAACAACAAACAAGGAATTTGCGGAGCGTATGTGTATTTGCGTGTAGTATGTACACAGTCGCCATCACCACTTTGACGAATTTATAAATAAAATCTTTAAATTTAGTATAATAATAATAATAGAGCGGCAAAGAATCGTGTTTTCTATACACAGATATTAGACAATTTCAAGTTAACTTTCATACTAAAATTATTTGCCGGTAGGTAATTAATTAATCTAAAATAGGCATCGACAACCCTAAGCGTCCGCGCGGGGTAGGCAGTTATGTCTCCTAAAGGGTCGGAGCGTGCATACTTGTTCTATTTTACTATGCTAGGGTCGCAAACTATCTATATTATATATATTCAAGTAAATCGGTTCAGCTGTTTAAGCGTGAAGAGGTAATATACAGAGTGACTTTCGTATTTTAATTATTAGTTTTTTTTTTTTTTACTTTTGTCATCTTATTTTGTCTGGTAACTTTCTTTGCTGACAGTACAGTCGCCGTCAGATATTTTGGAGCGGCCAAGGTGGTCAAAGATATCGATACTAGTGATGTAACAAATATTCGCATATTTTTGCATAGGTATTCGCATTCACATTCGCAAAATTTCTGCGAATGTTTTACCAATATGAAAATCAGATAAAAAATACAATTATCAGATAATAGTAGGTTAATAAAATCAGAATAGATTCATTTTTTTACGTTTTTTATACAAAAAAATAACTTAACCTTTTAATCACATTATCAGTAGGTATTCACTTAATCATCTGGTATTAAGTATTTATTTATTTACTTCGCGATGCGTTCGTATGAACTCTGTAATTCTTGGAACAAAGTACAATCGGAACGCTCTTCGTTCGAACGAGACTGCCATAGACAATTTGACGCCAGAATGAAAAACTGAATATTCGCATTCGTTCGTGTTACATCACTAATCGATACATGAACTCTAATACCTTAATAGGTAATAGAGTGCATATGTGGCCGATATTTTTGACCACCTTGGCCGCTCAGAAATATCTGATGGCGACTGTACAACAGTCCGATATAAATAGTTGTAAATTATTTGTATTTCATGTTTTATTATAATTTAAGGTCAACAACAATCTCGTGGCACCACGGCATCGGACATCGACCGCTAACATTTCCGTGAAAGATGTGTTTGCTGAACCCAACGGGGGCCAAGTAAATAGAGGCTACGAGACGACAGTCGGCGACGAAGATGACAGCAACTCTATAAGGCTACAGCCGAGACCAAATCAGGTCTCCTTCCAGAATAGATACCAATGATGAAGCTTGTGAGGCTACTCTCACTGATGCTAAGAGTTGCAAAAACTATATTTCTGGGTTGAAAATACAAACCGAAACATAGATGCACAGAAAAACCAGAAAAATAAGACAAACACTGATATTGATATTTCTGTGTGGGGGAGGATCCAATAGAGAGATCTCTCTCCAGGCAGGTGTTATGCCTGGGGACCGAAGTCGTTTGCCTTCCAGTTGAATTAAAACGTGTAAAGGGGTTTTTAAGTTGAAATGAGTTGTTCAGCTTCTGCAGAATTAACCCCTCTTTCACTAGGTCCCCAGATTTAATGTCTGTGGCTTGCTAGGTTAAACAAACTGTAGATACTCATAACTAGGATAGGCATTTTGTTGAAATTGAAATTAAGCCCCATTTAGACTATGCGAGAACTTGCATGCAAGTTTCACCACATTACTCGCTAGACTCAAAACAACTGGTAACAACTGGTAGCATGGTGTACGGTTGTGTTACTCTGAAGATGAGCTCTGGTTGAGTTCGAAACGCGTCAGTGTGTTGTGGTGGTGGTGATAGACGGGTTTGTGTAATTTGTGTGTGTTCTTACAGTGTGGAGGTGGAGGAACTGCATGAACACGCATATTTTGCATAAGCTGAGCTATCGTAAGGTCGCGGGTGAGCAAGGAGATTCTTTTAGTACATTAAATAAAAATAAAATAAAATAAAAATAGCCTTTATTCTCTGATAATAAAAATACAATATTATAGATTGTTGACACCAGCCACATTCGTATCAGGTTGTCCCCAGGACATAGGCCTCCTCCAGCCGCTGCCATTCTCCTCTATCCCTCGCTTCTCTTCTAAAATCTTTAGGCAGGTCATCCTCCCACCTTTTGTGTTGCCTTCCTCTACTTCTTTTGCCATCCCTAGGGTACCAAAGTGTGACATCTCTCGTCCATTTCTCTCTCGCTGACCTTATAACATGGCCTATCCATCGCCATTTCAGTCTTCTTATCTTACGAGAGACATCTGTAACCTTTGTAGCCTTTCTGATTTTGGTCAATCTCCATTTGTCGCTGAGTTTTATGTATAACATGCTCCTCTCCATTCCCTGTTGACAAACTTTGATCTTTTGGCTTAGTTTCTTTGTCAGACCCCAGGTTTGGCACCCATATGTGAGTACAGGTAAAATGCACAAGTTGTACACTTTACTCTTTTGTGCTATGGGAAAATCTTTATTTTTCATTATATTTTTGAGTGACCAATAGCGAGCCCAAGTGTTATTGATCCTCCTCTGAATTTCTTTCTCCATTTGCATATTTGGTGAGATTACTTGGCCTAGATAAACATATTCGTCCACATATTCAATCTCCTGGTCTTTTATAATGATGCTATGTTTATCTCTATTTGTCATTGCCTTCGTTTTCGCGATATTCATGGTCAGTCCTGCTTTCTCACTCTCTGTCACTAATTGTTCGAGCATCTTTTGCAGGGTTACCTGATCTTCTGCAAATAGAACTAGGTCGTCCGCAAATCTAAGGTGGGTTAGTTTGCTGCCATCAATATTCAGCCCTAAGTTTTCCCAGTTCAGATTTCTAAAAATTTCCTCCAGTACAGCTGAGAACAGTTTAGGGGATAGCGGATCTCCCTGTCTTACACCTTTTTGTATTTTAAACTCATCTCCAGTCCTTTCCAGCTGCACTTTTGCAGTGCAATTACTGTATATATTTTTTATGATTCTTATATATTTATTTTCTATGCCTTGCAGTGCTAACGCTTTGTATATGTAACTGTGTGCTAGCGAATCAAATGCCTTATTGTAGTCCACAAAACACATATAGTAGGGTTTATTGTATTCGTTGTATTTCTCTATAATTTGTTTTACAACGTGAATGTGATCCACTGTGGAGAAGTCTGCTCTGAAGCCTGCTTGTTCTCTTGGTTGTTGTTCGTCCAATTGTTTAGTGAGTCTTCCCAGAATAATTTTGGAGAATATTTTATACATATTACTCATCAAGCTTATTGGCCTATAATTATCGATTTTGTCTTTATCTCCTTTCTTATGGATTAGGACTATAGTAGATTTTGTCCATTGTTCTGGGATCTCTTCGGTGCTTAGGATTTCGTTAAACAATCTCGTCAGTGGTTTTAATATAATGTCTAATGTTCCTTTTAGCAGCTCATTCGTTATTTTATCTGCTCCTGGTGACTTTCCCATCTTCTGCGACATTATGGCCTTTTTTGTTTCACTCTCTAGTATAGGTGGTACTTGTTCTTCGTTATATCTATTGTTAGCCTCTACTGTTGATGTGTTTGAACTGGGTCCGATCGAACTGTACCAGGTTTCGATAGAAGTCTGTAGCAACTTTGCAGATCATTGGTCTCTTTTTTATTGTGTATTCCTTTTTCTCAATGTTTTTGCTTTTTACACTTGGAATCCATACAGAATGGTCTTTAAGTTGTTTTAATGCTCTTTTGATTCCTCCTGTTTTTTCAATTTCTGAACTGATTCTATTAAATGTTGCTTCTTTTTTATAGTGTTTTATACTTTGAGTAATTTTTTTACTTATGACTGTAATCTTTTTTGCGTTTTTCCTTCTATCTTTAAACAAATCTTTCCTTTCTTCAATCAAGCGTCTTGCTTCCTGTCCTATTTTATCTTCCCTGTTTTTAGAATAAATCTTTTCGAGTTCTTTTGTTAAATCTGTTAACAGATTTTCAAACTTGTTATATTTTTCCTGTACCGACTTATTGCCTTCGATTATTTTTGTTGTCTTTTCCCTTATGATTTCACCACTTTCTTTTGGGATCGGAAGTGCGAGGTGCATTGATGCATTTTTTATGTGTTTTCTTGTTTTCCGTTTGTTTGAAAGCTCTATGGAACCTCTCACCATTCTGTGATTTGTATTAAAGTTAAATTGATTGATTACGCTTACATCATTGAAAACCCTTGGTGTATTAGTTATGATAAAATCGATTTCGTTTTTATATTTTCCATCAGGAGAGATCCATGTCCATTTCCTATTTTCGCTTTTCTTGTAGTGTGTGTTCATAATCCTTAAATTATTTTCAAGTGCAAGGTCTATAAGTTTCTGGCCATTTTTATTTCGTCTTCCTTTTAGTACATTACTGTACACCAACTGATCAACTGTATTCATTGTCACTGAATAGTCCGCGATGTAATGCAACTTGCATGGTCTAAATGGGGCTTTAGTTATTTTTTGTACGCATCGAATTGCTTGTGATATGTGAAACAGAGATAGTGAAACAGGAATTCATTAATTAGGTTATTTATGTTAAAAATTTAAGGACACGTTCAATTTATATATTATAGAATAGAATAGTTTAAATTAATTTTATACACTGCCACTAAACATATTACTTTTGTACTTTATTTATAAGAAAACGCCTCTGACAATATAAAATAAATTGAAAGCATCTTGTTATTTTCTATACACATTTATCCCTTCCCATAGCCTCCTAAGACCTAGTGTACCAAATTTTGAGCATGAGTTGTTTATTACACCTATTTTGAAGCGTAGGCAGACAAACTCGCAGCCCTACTGATGGAAAGATGAAACTGAGGTATGAACTTAAAGCCACTGTTACACATGCTCGTTAGTAGCACGAGAGCATGCTACTATCGAGCAAATGCTGCCTACTAGCGTGTGTGTACACGACATGCTACTATCGAGCATGCTTTTTAGTGGCATGCTCCCTAATAGCAGGCCCTGCTATTTTCGAGCATGTTAGTTGCGGGGCTGGAAGGGGGAAAGGTAAAAGCAAGTGTGAGAGCTGAACGCGTTTGCTTAATAAGCATGCTACGAGTACTTAATTGACATTTAGTTTAAAATTCAGATATAAGTTACTAGGTAATTTTCCTCCAATATGCTTGGAAATGTCCGCCTGTCGCAAACATAGTACACGAAGTTCTTCCTTATAGACTGCCACAAATAAAAAAATAAATAAAAAGGGTGTTCACTATAATATCGCTAGATGGCGTTAGTATCGTGAGGTCTGTTTGACGTTTGACATTTACTCGTGATTGGTTAAATAATAACTAAATGAGATTGTCCCATTGGACAGACGCCAATAAAAATAAAAATAAAAACTAAATGAGCCAATCGCAAGTAATCGTCAAACGGACCTCACGATACTAACGATATTTCGCCTCTGTGAAAACCCTCATTGTATGACATTCAATTATCATACAGTTTTTTACTTTTTAAATTCACGTTATGACTACAGTAAGTCAATCTAAACAGCTGGACGATCAAATTCCTTCTACCTTTTCTTTTTAAGTCCTAGTCTAAGATTTAATTTAGAAAGAAACAGCGTCTTTAAAAATGTCTAGAACAGTGTCACTGTTTTTTCTTTTAATTATTTCGAGTTCAAGCATAAGGACACCGAAAAACTGGTAACGAAAGAAAATGGCTGAAATAACTAAAAAGCGTTCAGTGGTTACTACTAAACCGTAATTTAGTTATAAAAAAGCTTCATTTGCATTTATTTTTTTTATTGATATAATACAATTTTGTTTAAATTAAATTATTATTTGTAATGAAATGGCATTAAGAGTGTACTTTAAAACTGCTGATTGTTTGAATAGGAGTTTAGAAGTAGGAGGGATTCTAATTCCGTCAGTTTGGCATCTGCCATTTGAATCATGTTAGAACAATAGTACATTACTGTAGAGGCCGGGCAGTTAGGGGGGTTGCCGGTCAAGCAGATATAGACGCGTGGCCGGCAAAACCCCACGTTCCTGCCGAGGCTTGTATAGTGCTTTTCTCAAACATGACATGAAATAAAATGAAAAAACTAGAAATAAAGCTGGCTGGACGCTAGTCTGGTCGCCCTGTTGTGTGACTGATGGCGCGGCGGCTGCAGGGCGAGTGGTGGTGGCGGTGGGTGCAGGCCGTGTCGCATAGCGCACGTTGAAACAAAAGACGGTCGCATTGCCGGCCAGCGGCCTGCAAAGTTGTATGAAATCTCTTTGCAGGCCGCTAGAGTGACCGCGCGCAGGGTGCCGAGCCGAGTATTATTTACTTTGTAACACAATGTCAATATTTCATGTCATGTTAGAGAAAAATAAATGCCTAAAGATGGCACTAACCACCTGACTGATTATCTAGCTTGCTGATGGCTAATGTTCTTATCATGTTTCAAAATTATTAACTTTTAAATAAATTCAAACAATCTTGGATTGACAATTTATTAAAAAATGTAATCAACACAATTCGACACTTATATAGGGAAAGTACTTACTTAATTTTCTAAGAAGGAGACAAATTCCGTGAGTTTGAACAATTGGTCTTCGCTAGAGGTATGGAGTGGCGCGGGTTGCGTCGGCGGAGTGGGGTTGACGGTGGCGCCATCTTCACTCAGCACCCATTTGCGATCAGCACACGCGCGTAACACCGTGTCCCTGCTCAGCCCTGTCATCGACACAACTGTATCCAATGATATTGAACTGTAGGATCGTCCAATCAGGTGGAATGCTCGCTCACGAACACGTTCTGAAAATCAGATGGATTATGATTAAATAACATGGTTAAGTAAGATAAAGATTTAAAACTAACGAAAAAGTTTTCAAGTGCATGGGCACGGAATTCACATTGATATCTATTGGATCGTTTTGGACCATAGTGTAAACAAGAAAGAGTTGATGTGGTTGAAAACATGACCATCTTGCCTATCTATATTCTTCTGCATACCAAAGGTACTTTTTTGGAATATCCTTTTGAAACTTACAAATTATATTGCGTAGAGCTTAGGATGTTCAGTGAAAATAAAGGAAAAAATCTCTGGCTTTTCCTACTACTTTCCCACTATGTATTTTACAAAGGCCATCAGTGTCCAATTATAATTCCCATCCCAAAGGAAGGATGTAGGCACAAGGCAATAGATAAAAATCTCTGGTAAAGATGATTAATTAAAAAATTCATTATTGTGAATTATGCATGTGTCATTTGTCATTGATGCACAAAATGCACTTATTATTGCAAAAAGGATTTTGACGCCGTTAAAAAATAATTCGAAGGCACGAATCTAGTAAGAAAACGCTTTATTTTAGTCCTGAAAACCAGATTAATTTTCAATTAACTTTAAAATTAGATTTCTTGTTGCTTTAAAACATATAACCACTTGACAGTCTGGACCGAACAACCAATATGCCCCAAACCGTCCCAATTTTTTATCAACGGATGAAACACGCTGTGTTTCCACAATTTTTTTACTACAAGGTTTTGAATAAAGAAGAAATACTGAGACATAAATTCATGTTTGCCCATTCTAATACTGAACAATACCAAAGTACTAAGATACTAAAGTATCCACTGACGCTTTGAAGCATTTTTTGGATACCATGGTATCGTCTGACTGTCAAGTGGTTATATAGTTTGTTGATTGAGTTGGGGAACAAATAGCCACTTATGATGTCATAAGTCGCTATTGCCAATGAAACTCTATGGGAGGATTTTTTTGACAGCTCATGAAAAGTATGTCAGTTGATTGGTGGTGTCAACATCCCTATTGTAACTATACATGTTGTAACTATAAAGCACCAACCTTCAAGTGCTCTTATTATGTTAGCTACAGGTTCTGTCCAATTATAGGTAGCTAAGGCTTGGTATGTCCCAGCAAGATCCTTCTTCCACAATTTCTGACCAACAGCCCATATGGCAGCTATCTCTGGGTTACTGCTTGTGATAGATGGAGGGATCCTTTTCCACAGAAATTTTGCATTGCATCTGGAAATGTATGCCAACTGAGGATTATTATAATTTTCAAAATTAAAGGCTTCCTTTTTGAGACTTTTATAAAATCAACTATTGAGCAGTTTAATCCTAATATGTACAAATATTAATCCTTTAAAAAATTTCATAGCATTTATTCCACAATACAGTAAATTAAGTTTTCATAAGGTCGTTTCGAAAATCATTAAAAGTATGCAAGTTTGTATGTTTGTTAATGTAGAAATACATTTAAAAGAAAAGACTCCCTTCCAGTGGTCAGATAGTCCTTCACAATCTCCCCTAAATGTATTATGAAATGTATTTAATAACCAATCGACCACAACCAGTCAAAATTGTTACAAAAGTTCTTCATTTAGAGCCTGCAGGGCCAATTGGCAGCATTTCTTAATATCCACAGAACAATCTTTACCTACCTATGTTTTTCTGTTATTTTATCTAGATTTTCCATACAGAAGAACATAGGTATACACCGGAAATGGACAAAGGCTTTATCAATATTGAACAAGTTAGAGATGACAGGAGAAGCAACAGGCATTGACATTTTATGATTGTTTTGTGATCATGGCACATGCAAATGTGCCGAAATATCGAAATTCTCTAATAAAATCAAGGTACATGGAACAAAGTTCGAATTTAAATCATAAAATTAGTAATGACAGTGATAGTCTAAAACATTGAAGCATTTACAAGATTCCAGGTTAAACTTCATATGTTTCAAACGCCTTCGATAATTTAAGAGTTCTACATTGGGTATGTGTAACTGAAGGAAATAAAATGCTACAGGAAAACACTAAGTTTTACTTACAGATCATTCTGATACAAGTATATAACTAGTAACTGAGCATATGTTGATGGTGAAGCAACTCCATTAGCGGCCTGGAATGAAGAATAATGGTTAGTTAAACTATCTTTCTCGGACTAGATTACATTAACATGCCTCAAATGATGCTTACAACAATTTCACATGAAACATACCTCTAGTTCCTGTTTTTCTAGTTCGACACAGAGTTTATCGAAATTGGAAATCATACTTAAATCTATTTATTCCTACGATATTTTGAAACACAGCCGCTGCTCCAATGTAAAGAAATCTACGCGACCGATTTTTTTTTGTTTTGCTGTTGCCGTCATTTGTCATCTGTCAAGTTGAAGTTGACAGTTAAAAGACGTTTTTCAACCGTTTAACCGATAGTGTCCATTTCTACACATCGACATCGGCGGAATCATCGATAGTATCGATTCTTTAATTATCTGTGAATTAATTATGGTTCTGGGGTATCAATCGATAGAGCAAAAATTTTTTAAATTGGTTTATTGACTGTTTTTTTTGCCTGGCGACTAGCTATCTAGCTATGACACGGACAGATGATCTCATCTTGTTTATTTTGAATTCTAGAACAATGACGATCAGTGGCTCAACGTGTATCAGCCGCCCGGGGCAGAAGAAAATTTTATCACCTTTTGTTTAAGTTTTAAAAAACTATAGTACCTATACAAGATTTCTTTACATTATTAGGGTATATTAGGCAAAGCTCTGCGCAGGTGGCGACATTAGCGCAAACCGTGAAGAAACCGCCATAACAGATCATGGCCAAAGAGTATTATGTACCTAATACCTATAGAAATCATCAATATTACAAGTAACAAAATAAATTTAATAATATTTCCCGCCCTCTGCAGTAATATACTATTACATCGATAGTGGCGATAGAGACGTATTTCCAAAAAAATTGAAATAATATTATATTACGGCATCCTACGAACATTTAAGATACTTATACTCAAAAAACATAAACCTTAACTTAAGCATTATGGTACTTATGTGCTGCACTCTGACGGGATAAAATTGCAGTACCTAGTATTCCCTACCTACTATACCTACATATACCTACAAATATTATACCTGCAAAGGGGATTCCCCGGTGTCGTCACAGTACGAGTAGGTGTAAGTTAGTTATGAATCGTGTCTATACTCAGTACCCCTCTAAAAATCAATTGAACTCATATATTATCTGATTATAGCTGTAGCATAGCTGATTGGAGATTTGAAGAAAGAAAAAAAAAGTTCTATACTCCAGTTATTCTAACATTTGAAACTTTTACGGTAAAATTTGCTCACGTTTAAAAATGTAACAACGAAACTATTTAAAATTGTGTTAACTTCTATAATAACATAAATAAATACAGCTAATAAATGTACACGTAAGTAGGTATTTTTAGTCCATTTGTGTTCGAAATACCGAGAAACGTGTTACAATTCAAACGGAGTGTAATCATGTATAATTGTTCCGAATCGTGAATAGGTATGCGACAAAACTGTAAAATATACCTTAAAACATTTATTATTAATTTATCTTTATTTATTTATTATTCAGTACTTATTAACTATTTATTATGGAATTTTGCTGCCCTCCCAAAATTGCCACGCAGGGTAGACCCTGTCATTTATGACCTACCTACTTTAATGAGCTTCCGATAATTTAATAAGGATTATTATTATTAACGTAGAAGAAGTTAGTGAATGCACATTGTTACCTAGTGTTAGGTACTATTGATAAGTGATAACCATTTAAATTGGAAAAAACAAATCGAAAACTGTAAAATTAAAATGTCACAATTTATATATGCGCTGAGCTTTCCTAAGCCCAATACCAGCACATCTTGTGCGTTGGCAGCGTACCATGCGCGTGCGGCCGTCTGGCTGCGCTACGGGCTGCTGCTGTGGAGACACAGCTTCGACGCGCACCAGCTCTTTGTTATGCAGAAGAAGTGTATGAGGATCTTAGCCATGTACTAGCTTGGTAACACGAGCATGTAGTGACTGTGCCTAAGATTTGACTTTAATCTAGACTCAAAGTACTAACCACGTCCTACCTAATGAAAGGTGGAGCGCCCTCAAGATCGCATCTTACGAATGAATTTAAACTGCAACGATAAAAAAGTTGTGCAATTGAATTTTCGATTCATTGTAAATGTACAAGTGTAGGTACAAATATAAATGCGATCGTTTTATTATTTAGGCAATGCGACCTACATTGTTATAATTGAATTTCACGGCTATTGACGGAGGGCCTGGGCGGGCTTGCTATTCGACTTGTCGACTTGCTCTTGCGTCACTTTTAGGGTTGCCACCTGTTATAAAAAAAAACTTGTAAACCTAGTTTAATTCCAAAAAAAGCTTATGAAACATACTTTATTTTAGAGTCTTTAGATCCGTCCTTCAATCAAGCATTTTAGCACATGGAATTAAGCACTGAGCTTATTTAACAGACGGCTTAGGCATTTATTACGTCCTTAATATATGTTGTTTTTACAGACATAATAAGGTAATGTACATAAGTAATATTAGTGAAGAAGGGGCAATTGGCAGCCCTAGCGGCAATAAACCGGAGCTGACGGACTGACACGCTGAGTCACTCTTTCATATTATTATTGTCGCTCATGATGCTAATGTTCTCGTTATGCTTGTACCAAATTTGCATCTTAATGCTTTTTATGACACTTACAAAATCATATTAATATTTGTTTATAAATGCGTGGTTTCCAAAAACTATAGGCGCTATTGGCCCACGTCCTATGATCAATTTTTGATAATTTTTAGCAATCGCTTCAGAAAGGTATTTAAAATTTCTAGCTACCTATCTTACCTATTTTTATTCCACTGGAGGGCAAATGAGCAAGTGGGTCTCCTGGTGGTAAGAGATCACCACCGCCCATATGCATCTGCAACAAAAAATCTCAGTTCTCGTAATTTGCTAAAATATTCTATCGATGAACCCGTTTTTTTTCAGAGCAGTTTCCGCAGTTTCATTATGCTTAGGTTTGGTTAGATTTGCGTTTCTAAAATTACGTACCTGCCTACCTACTCACATGACCCAATAAGGTAACGTAGATAGATATTTATCCTTCTTTCTTTAGGCAATTTCGTAAAGAGTACCTAACAGCGGCATGCGAGAAATTTCTTTGGAGATTTCGATATCAGGGCCCGTAGGTACACTACGAAGTGCAAAATTTGAATTTCGACTCTTGTTGATTTTCGTATCATTACATTATTTAATACGAAAGTGAGAGGGTCAGCACCACATGAACTTCGACTTTCGAACTTCTACTTGACTAATTCTTGGAAAACAAGCACAAGCTTAGTAAAATACATGGACACTGTAATATAAATAGTGAATGGGTAGATGTTTTGGTAGGTATGTATACACAAGATTACGATTTGGAGTCTTTTTGTATTTTTTATTTCAACTCCAAATTTTTGTTTCTTTTACGGTCATCCCGTGAAAGTTTATATAAATTTCACACGAAAACACAAGCCGAAACATGAATGCACAGAAAAACCAGAAAAAATAGACCAGCGCTGGGAATCGAACCCAGGTCCTCAGCATTCCGTGCTGCGTGCTATTCCCCTACACCACCACTGGTCCAGTGGTGGTGTAGGGGAATAGCACTCTGTACATTCATGTTTCGGCTTGTGTTTTCGTGTGAAATTTATATGTATACACACTACAAGGTATCTATTGAACGATCCCACAAAGGTTTTTCATCGGTATTTTGGATGATCAAGCTTTTGACGTGGTACAATTTAAATATTTGTGTAGGTACCACAAATTAAAACATCCTGAATAATATTCACAGCATTGTTCAGTACCTACGTATACCTATCACTACCATCTGCCGCACTAATCAGGATTAATTTAAAAGATCCTGTATAATTACGGTGTGCCTACGGAATATGAAAAATTGTATTTAATTTTGCCATGAGTGCTGTTTTCACGACAAACTAATACCTACAACAAGTCTTAATCCATGAATCACACGAAGCTTACGATATGGGTCAATTGTACTTACGCAAGGTGTTGGGCACGAAGAAGGAACGTTTCGTCACTTTCACTTCTTGTCGAATTGTCCAATGGAACTTGTCACGGTTTGGCGGTAACCAATGGCCGCCCACCGCCCCGCCTCGCAGGATAGGCGTGCGCTGTGGCCCCGGCCCAGTTAGCTGCAACAATAGGCACAATGCTTCCGTAATCGTCATGGCACTTGCCTCAAACTGTGGATAAACTCATATGTTATACCTACTTAAAGCGCTAAGCACTAGATTGTGTCGCGCATACAAAGCGTGGCTATGTAAATGTTTCTCACGGCGGCTTCTTCTGGGCAATAGTGGTCATTCCGAAAGCGCTAGTAACTAGGTACAGAAAAAAATATTTATTTATATTTCGAATGCATATTATTATGCATTGTGCACTTGTGCTATGCTGTATATATATTTACTGCAAATACCTACTCTGTCATAGACGGACAGACAAACAGACACTAAGAAGGACCGCAGTAAGCCACACAAGTGAACAACAGCTAGCATTGTGGCTATATTTAGGTACATGTAGATTTCACTAGCTTCTGATAAGTTCCTGATATTTTTTATATTATACAGGTATCTCTCGAATAGGTATTAAATAGAGGAACTTCTGAAAGGATAGCGAAACTGATTCAGTCTTCAAAACTCAAGCAGCAAAATAAGTATTTTCTACATTTATGCATAATCCCTACTAATATTATAAATGCAAAAGTAACTCTGTCTATCTGTCTGTCTGTTACGCTTTCACGTCGAAACCGCTAAACCGATTTAGATGAAATTTGGCATAGAGATAGTTTGAGCCCCAAGGATCAACAATAGGATAGGCACTTTTTATTCCGGTAGAGGGCGCCACCGCGCGATAACCTAGGTCCGCGCAGACCAAGTCGCGGGCATAAACTAGTATTAAATACTTAAGAAATTGTCTATATTGTAACATCAAAGATACATACGTGGTAAGCACTTACTTGAATGAATTAATCAAAAGGTTGGGCTATTAACAATCTGCGGGTTGGTCACACACACAGGTCAGCTAAATAATGTCTATCGTATGTTGATCAAAAAATCATTGACAAACAAAAGGATCTACTTAAAAAACAAAAAAAAATAGAAAATGCATTAAATAAACAATGTAGTAATATTCAATAGATTAGTTTTTGCAAAAACAAACTTATTTACTTAGAATTTCAGTTAGATATTTTTTAGTGTTAAAAATCTACATATTTTCCAAAATTTTAAACTTTACGTAAGTTTTTTTTTAACTAAGCTGCTAAACTAACCGGTTCAATTGACTAACCTATCGGAATGCAGTACCATAAACGACAACTTACTCATGATTGGTATATTCCTTACACAGAAGCAATTTACCGAGTCCAACTTTATACGTAAGATGCGCAACAAATTATCGAGAGTTCAAGAGATTACTAAACATAAGGCGCATGTAAACATGTAGCAACTAACGTTTTACTTACTGTAATAAGATTTTATGGTGCAAGAGGGCCGGTTCCTGCGCCGCGACCCGGGCGGGTCACCGGGCATGCGCCCGCGCTCTCGCCTGCGCCTGCGCCGACAGCGCTGTACAAAATCGCTAATTACATTCAATCTCGGTCTCGCTTCATGCCGCATTATGAAGCACACACGTGCCGCCGACTTAACAACCGGCTTTTCAATTATTTAATTTAATTCGTCATGATTATTTTGAAATTTGTCTAAGAAATATGAAGAACTATGTATGAATCTGCTTATAAGTGTATTTGCGCGTAGTTTGCGATACTAGGGTTGCTAACTAATTCTTGGAAAATATAGAATTTTTGAACCCATTGTATAAAAAATACAACAGAGGCTCACTTTCATGACTCTACTTAACTCGTGAACCCAGCAGTTGAGATTTCAAGATTTATTCCGAGCCCCGTGGAATTAACAGAATATAAATAAAGTAAGGTTATGTATTATTTCAGATGTCAAGCAATCTATATACCAAGGCTAAATCCGTCCAACCATTTTAGTATGAAGAAGTTGTAAACGAAAATTATCATGGGACTTTCCAAAACCTATTGGCATTGTGTTAAAAAACCGTGCCAAATTTCATAACTCTAAAGTCTAACCCAGATTTCGGGAATTTATCCCGATTGATTCGGATAAACAAATTTGTAAAAATTTTAAGAAAACATGAGCAAATTTAGTTATTATGTAAAATAATTTCTCCAAAATATTGTTTCAACAATGAGCGGAAATTCTGCTAAAGTTGTTATTTACTTCTGATATTCGTAAAATACGTTTCTGAATTTATACGGTCAAGCGCATTAGGTACACGCTCTCAGCATTCGAGGACGCAAACTAAGCGCGATCGGGGCTGCGATCTCCGCCATCCACCCGCTGCGAGAGCGCTGCCGTTACTCTAATTTTCAGAACGGTTAATTAGTACAACTGTGTTTTGGCACTCTATAATAATAAACCTCATAGCTCACCATAAATTTTAAGACATTCAAGGCCATGAAAATTGTTTTTTTTTGCAAATATATCGCTTCCTATGGTTTCATAACCATGTGCAAGTATCTAATACTAAATTGTAGAGCATAAATATATGTATAAAATTTGCCTGAAATTTCTGGTATTTCACACGACAATCATTCACATCATATCGCACACGACAAATAAATTAAAAAAATACGAATCTGGGGGCACGGCAGTGCCCCCGCCAAGTCGAGCAAAAAAAAACAAAGGCACGGCCGTACCATACTTTTCTCCAAGCCATTCAGGCTATTTTCATACTAATATTACTGATAATAACTATTATACTGTAATCAATGTACGCTATCCTAGAACCCAATTGACGTCGCCTGTCACGCCAAAAACATCGTGCATTTTTCTTTACATTGCTTCTTCGAATAAACTTAAAGGCGTACCTAATAAAAAAAAAAAATATTTGTTAAATTTGCTGAACTAATGTTGTTCAATTTGACGAGTACGATCTATGTTTTAATTATTTGTTCGTATTAGAAGCCACACCCGGTATATTTAATTAACTAAGTTCGTTAGGGTTGGTCATTTCCGGAAAGGCCCTCTTAGTTATTAATAAACAGAATATTGATTACTAAAATGCAGTAGTAAAGAACGCTTAATAAACGAGTAGGTGACCATTCCGACGACCCATAGCATAATGCGCATAATTAATACAATTAGCCCTCGGCAAATTGCAGGTAAGAATGAAATAATGAGCGTAAATTGAGGCAACTTTACACTTCTGATTTATTGTGCTGCACTTGCACGATTTCGTCGAAAGAGAAAACGGACCAGTTCCGACGGATATTACGGACAGTATATAAAATTGATAATGAATATTTATAAAAACCTTAATCATGGTTCACCGTGTTTCCCACCGGGTCAAGAGAAACCATTAATCAGAACATTTCCACTTAATCATGCAAATGTCGTTGTTCTTTCCCCGCAATTATTTTTCACTTTAAACTTTTTCTTGCGCACTACCGAAAATATATCAATTACATTAAAATTCACCAAAATTAACCTATAGCTTATTGAAAATACCTGCTGGTCTTGTTTTACTTCTGTGGCGGTCGTTATTTCTTGCTTTGAGTGTTAAAGCAATAATTTTAATTAAGTAGATACCTATATTATTATTACATTAGATACAGGTTAAAAACACTGCAATAATATGAAATAGGTACATGTAAATATGTTTTTTTTTCTTCGAAATGTACCAATATAAAGTTAACTGATAAGCTATCTCATCATCATCATCATGTCAGCCGAAAGACGTCCGTTGCTGGACATAGGCCTCCCCCAAGGCTCTCCACTCAGACACGGTCCAGTGCTTTTCGCATCCACCGCGATCCCGCGATCTTAACCAGGTCGTCGCTCCATCTTGTTGGAGGCCTACCGACAGCTCGTCTCCCGGTCCGCGGTGTACCGATTCCAGCCTTTACATCGGTCAAATTCACAAATATAATTAAATATATTATATTATTATGAGTTTATTAAACTCAAATGATTTATTTAATCTCAGCTCGGACAAAGTCGCGAGAAAAAGCTAGTTTACTGGCACGTAATAAATTAACACATTTTATGAGTTTCAAAACATTCCTTAGCTGGGACATTGAAGGGCCGATATGGTTACAAGTGGCATAAAAAATGACATAGTGGAAACAGAAAACAGTACACTATTTTGCCTTGCTTCTACGCTGCACGTGAGCGTTGAGCCTGTGTCTATGCGACACTTATATATGATTTCATACAGAATACGCCTTTTATATAAAATAATAAATATTCATATGTTACAAGGCTATCGCAATACTTATCATTAAACTAATAATCACATTTGGTTATAAATATAAACCAATGTTCATACTAATTTACTTCTGGCTTAAATATTCACTCTGGCTGAATGATCAGTGAATGCTCCTCGTAATCGTTCAAGGGTTGGCTGGAGGAGATCTTTTGTAGAGAGGAGTTCATTATTGTACAGATGTTTCGCCATTTGACAATTATTAGTTGAGTAAATAATTACTAGAAAATACTATAATGATGGATCAATATAATCTACCATAATTTATATAGTTCATCTGATTTTATCAGTGACAGTCAGTGCATAACAATCACTACATTTACATGAAAGGCCACATAATCTTTACATAATATATGGTTTCTATACACAATAAGAAAATTATATCACGATAGTAAAAACTAAATACTCATGATACTGACTGGGCTGAACAAAGCAGCAGCATTCATTCGTTTACTAGAGTTGGCCTACTGTTTTTATTTCTGACTGTGTTAGTTTGCTTTGGTTTTGGAGCTTGAGGGTTGAAGGGAGTGTCGTGGAAAGGCAGTCAAGTCATGGTAGTGAGAGTTGAGAGTCGAGTTGTGTTTTAAGCAAAAGATTAATTTAATTTAATTAAGTGAGACCGGCTCACATAGTTTTGATTATTAGTGCTTATTATTGTTATTATGTGTTCTGTGATGGCGAATTCCTTCTTGGTGATATCGTTTTTGTTTACAATAGACTACTGTTATTACAATTTAAAATCTGTCATTTTCTGAGATAGAATACGAGCAAATTAGTACTTATAAATTTTACCAAGACTTACTTAAAGCTGGATACGACCAAAAGCGATCCATAGTTGTCTTTACCTAACCAAGGGAAGATTAACTGCCTACTTGTGCTTTATTTATTTATTGGTTTACAACTGATTATTATTTTATCAAGTTATATCAGTCTGAGTTAATGACAGATTACTGACAGAATTTATCTAAAACTTTGGTCTTAATTGTGAGATTTTATGACTCTATTAATCTTTGCTTTATTTTGAATTGCATTATGGGTGTATATATTTTATACTTCTTAGATCCCATTATTTATATTTGAAACCAGTGAGGATTAGATTACAACAGTTTCTATAAGTACCTAATTATTTACATTAATTAAAACAAAGAAACACCCAAATATTTATTAAAGTAGTTTTCCTTCTGAACCTATACAAAAGGTCAGCATAGGGTAATTAGAGACCTAGGAAACCTGGTTTCTTGCATCCTCTTTCCCTTTGATAAACTGTGACGTAACTTACCGACTATTGACAAGTAAATTCTACTGTCTTGTGTTGGAGTCTCTTAGGGTCTATGGAACGAGAGACACAGCTACTGGTAAATAGCCAGGGAGAAAACTCCAGGGCGGAGGTGGGGCCCTAGCCTCGACACAAAACATAATTGCTTATTTTCCTTCATAATTACCTAATGTGTACAATTTTAACAAATGTTTATTTTCAGGTAATTTAAAGTGGCAGTCATTTTTATTACAAATTTTATAGTTATTACGTTCCATTTACGTTTAGTGAGATTGTTCTTTATTGGGTAGGGTTTGTTAGTTTTATTCATAGACATCCCTTATTTCTACTAAAAGAGGTTGGTTTACTATTCACAACGTAGGACACTAGACGATCACATGGCCAAAACAATTTTCCTTCTACTTGTCCGCAATAAATGTCCGCAGTTAAATTACCCATTTTAAAAATTATTTTAATACTTGTCCGGAATTTATTAGATTTTTAATTCATACGTTTTAAAAAAAAAAAGAAAAAAACTAGATAATATTTTTTAATTATATTAATTATAATTTAAATTAGGGGGGCTTTACAGCGGACGCCATTCGAGAACCTTTTGACCCCATCGGCAATCAGACCTGCGAGCAAATCCTAAGCTAAGTAAGCTATCTATTTGGACAAAAAACATAATTTTTAATTTAATGCAGAGTATATTTTTTAACTTACATACGAACTAGAACAAAAAATAATAAAATAACAAATTACTACATACATAACTATCACCTTCGAGCACTATACCACGGGGGCTTTAATGAAATATAGAAACTAGCTTTTGCCCGCGGCTTTGCCTACGTCGTGGATGAACTTCCCATACATCTTTTTAGCACGGAGCTTCACCTATTCATATTGATATATAGGTGATCCTATTGATATGAAATTTGGCATTTATGCGTAATCCCGATAAAAATACACTCTACCATCGAGCTGATTTGATTGATAGAGTCGGAAAATAAGGCACTTGCACTCCAAAACAGAACCAAGTACGTAGTACGTAACCTAACTCTCTAAATTTGGGCTTGTTAGAATAATAGTCTTAGGATGCACTTATTTAGACCAAAAGTGGATGACCGATGACGGAGCAGAAAGGTTAGACGACGGACCAATATAGCGTGTTTTTTGTTTTTTAAACTATATTTATGTATATTTTCATTCAGTAAGAGTTTAAAATTGTGGTGTAAGTTAGGTTCGTATCTGATCTGTGACGCATAAGCCTACGTACGACCTGAGCTAGAATATTCATAGCGCAACAGCGAAATAACGTCCATAAGTTACAAAATGAATGGTCAGGTGCAATACAAAATTCAAATGTGATAGCACATCGCAGCGTGCTTGTGAACACTTGATCCAAGGCCTGCTACACGCACCGAAAGTAGTTTAGCTTACTTACCTTACATTGTAAGATACTTGCTTAAGTTTTAATAATGTCCCATATCAATTACAAACGTATTTATAAACTTACGTCGTACCTTAATATTATAACATTAGGTAGGTGAGCAGGTAAGTAGTAACTCAAGTTCATAAAATGAAGGCACCAGATATTGCCAAGCCGAACGAAAACTTGACTTTGATGTTGAAAACCTACACCTAAATATGTCAGGTCGATTCCGAAACTGCAAATATATATTTTTTTAATATTGTTTAATTTCTTTCTTTACTTATTTTATTGTGAGACTTTGCATTTAAAAACTATTAAAAGCCGGAAAAGTGAGAATTCTACGCACGAAGAATTATAACAATTTATACCTACCTGTACAAAATTAAAAACAATAAAATAAGTTTACACATAATTTCCTAAGAATTTTGTCAAGAGCTTCAAAACATTATCAAATCATTACTTAATAGACGAATACGTTAATTGTTACGAATGCTTTGGTATGGAGCAGCGTGGGAAGTAATCTGTAATGGTTGCGAAGCGTCGACAGAAGCGCATGTTTTTCGACAGCTAACAAAATGTCGCAACGGTGTGGCCCAGCGACGCATTTCGGGTGTAACGTTATCACTAAACATTTAATTTAAAACGTTAAAATGGTGGCCACATGATGGAGTGGCTCTAAAAATCGTGCCAAGGGTCCCGGCACAAAAGAACTAAAAACAGTAGGCGAACGACGTGTGCCGCGGTCATTTACCTTAAGCACTCGTACTGCCATCGCTGCTGCCAATACTGCTACCGTTTGACATGTGCTTAATAAGTGCTCAGGTATGTATGTTTATATAGTTTTCTAGTTTACAGCCAGCATCGGACAGGCTGTAGGTACATACTTATTAAGTAATAGAGTCCTTAGCCTTTACAATACAGATTATCACTACGTGTATGTCATTTTATAACGTAAGTACACTGACTCTTTAACGTACGTCACATAAGGAACAACAGGTAAGTATAGTCAGTGTCCTAACATAATTAAGTAAGTATCCACTTTTCTATACAACTAGTATGAAAAAGTGGATACATAAGTTACAGAACCGACTGTACATGGGGTAGTAGGTAGCCTTATCGTTTCAGAACGATCTCTTCCTAGGCAACTTTTTAGGATGGAAAGAAAGTAAAGAGTTAATTTCTGCAAGTGATGCAATTTTAAACGAATAATAATAAATATAAACAACTACACATACAGTACACATTATATAATACATAGATAAATAAGGTTTGTGCACATTTTTCTCGTAATTTTTTGACCTACTTAATAAATAAGCTATTTGAGTTGACCATGATGATAGGCTTAATGTTTTAATGTTTATTTGGGCACAAACTTATTACGCACTTCCACTTATTTAGTGATATTAGTGATTTTTGTTTTCTTTGCAAATTTTTGTAGGAATGTATTTGAAGTATGTCATACTGTGTATTGTCTCCTGTGTTGTCCATCTGTTTGCTACTGACAGGTTTTGAGCGATCGCCGGAGCAGCTTCCTACACCGACGCCGCATTGTCACAAAACAATGGTCTCGAGCTATCTTTAATCGCCACAAAATGGATTCTAATTGGATCCGCAAACCCCGTCCGGTTCTTGTTGTTCGACCGTGAATGTATCTGTTAGCTAATCGTTCAAGCCAAGGTTGTGATAACTACCTACCTACAAACGTGAAAGTCAATCTTTAAACGTATTGTTATGATAAATAAATATTTATTTTCTCTACCAGTAAACACTTACGCTTACTGAGTTCATTAAATACATAAGACAAAACTGAGCTCACCTCTTGACATTTACTATTGCCAGAATTCATACGAAACTATGGCTCGAGAATAATATCCATTTAATTAAACAGTAATGTGTTGCTGCAAATAACAAAAATGTGGATGTGTTGGCTGCTGCATTGCGCCATGATTTTCACCTCATTAACTTTATTTATGTGCATTCAGGTCAATCCATCGATAAATGTCCCGGGACATATGAAAAAAATGCGCGGTGAGAATTTCGCATCGATTAAATCGACTGCACCTATAATTCGGAGTTAAATGAATGATAAAAGTCGAGTATGCGTACGGTGATTCAATGTGTCGTTTAGCACAACAAAGATGTATGGAAAGTTTCGGTCGAAGGTTGTATAATGTAATGAGTTCTTTCGACGATGACTGTCTGAATTGCCTCTACACTTTAATTTTACCCGCAAATTGGCATTGATTGCCTACCTCCCAGTAAGTAGCTTTTGTACATAAATGAATAATGGACATATATGCGTGTATTCTCCGAGGTTGATTTTACTCTAACATGTACTCGTCTTTTGTATTGTAAACATACCTATTCAACATTTCGTGTCTTTCGATTCAATGCAATATTTTCTGTCGCCAGCAACATTAATATTTGTAGAGCCGGGATATTCAGGCCTCGCATCTCATCACCACGAGCAAAGGCTTAAATAGATTGAGTGACCGGCGTCGCCCATCAAAGGATGATCGATGGCCGCGCCGCGCATGAACTGTGCGCCAGCGCACGCGAAAGTCCATTTTCTGTCAGATTTACGGACCGCCTGAGTGCTCGTAAATTTCCCACTATCTGTGAATAACGTAATATTTTACATATAAAAGTCCATTAACGGTTATTGAGTATTATATTTTCGCTCCGTTGTATTCGAATGTGCATTAAGATTTTTGATAATATTGGGTACTACGAGGTTGGGTACTATATGTGAGACATGGATATTCGCTTAATTTGTGAAAATATGTGATAAATGCAATTTTGTTAACATGAAAACATATAAAAAGGTAAACATCTATATAAATAAAAATGAATCGGAAAATGTGTTGGTAAGCACAACACTCGGGAACGACTGGTCCGATTTCGCTAATTCTTTTTTTGTTGTCGTACTACAACTACTAATACTACAACTACTACTACTAACGTTACTGTTAGGAGAAGGTTTTCATGGAAGAAAATACAGAAAAAATACAACGGGGGTGAAGCCGCGGGCAACAGCAAGTTTATTATATTTATAATCAGTATGTACATGATTATGCTTTAGGTTCAACGCACCATTTATTCTAACTTTTTTAATGATTTCGTGTGATAGTTTAAAATGTACCTAGTTCCCGAAAATTAAGAACGCTGAACATTTATTATCAAATTTGATTTTAAAATGCCAAAATAGTGTTTGTCTCAATGGAAACAATATATTTAATGTACCTACCTATTTTAGTTGAAATACATAACGTGTTATGCTTCCTATGGGAACCCTTTACTAAGGTCATAAGAATTGGATATATATATTTTTTAAATATCAGTTCGATTCTGTTCCCAGCTAAAAGTTTCAGAATTATATATTTAGTAGGTACTTATAGCCATTTTCAGATATTGGATTTTGAGAGAAACATGTCGAGGACTTTTAATTTTTTCTAAAAGTGGTGGCTAGCTATTTTTACTTGAAATTTCATTACTTCCAATACTTAATCAGAGCAAAGATCTACATATATCTAATATAAAAATGATTCACTGTTTCCTTCGGTCACGCCAACTTCAAAACGACTTTACCTATTTTTTTTTTAGGTTCCAACTTACTACTATAATATACTTTGAAGGTTCTTAAATGAAAAAAAAAATCAAGAAAAATGCACAGAAAATTAGAAAGTTTAAGAAAACTTAACGAATATTATGATTTATGAAGCTTTTCAACATAAGAAAGCTTTCAACGTCAGTAGAATGAAATAGAAACATGAATATTGGCGCAGGTTTTTTTATGCAACATTGATGAAACTTATGATGTAATTTTTGGAAATTCCCTCGGTATTTTTTGTGGAATCACGAAATTTTTATTTAGTTGCTAGTTTTAATTGTTTATGCGTGTGAAGCCGCTAGTAAAAGCTAGTATTAGTAGTTTTGAATTAATATTTAAATATTTTATCGCAATAAAGGACGAACATTATACTTACAAAGTGTGAGCGTCGTCACAAGATAGAGTCAGGAAAACGTAATGGCAGCTTATCACATGAACAATATTTTCTTACCGTCTATAGGTAAAGATTGTAGCGGATTTCACACCGATAGTGGCGTGAAATGGCCAGTTAGTGAATAATATCATGTTATTTGGAGGCGACGAGGGCGAGGGCGGTCGTGACGGCGCGGCGCGCTGCCTCGGTCACGAGTCGCTCTGCTGACCCTACCAACCTAACCCTGTCTCCCTTCTCAAGTACTGAACGACCAAAACAAACTTTATCACGTAACTGTACCTTTGTAGCTCTAAAACTCAAACTGCCAGCCCTACTTAATCAGAACATTTACAAGCAAGTATCGCGAAACCAAACAGCTGTAACGTCTTAATATCATAATGTAAAGTATAAATTAATACGGACACGAGTGCATTAGACAAAACTCTTAACTTTGCCGACTTAACTAGTCACATTAAACGTTACGTGCGCTGCACACCACTGCAATTTTATTAACATTTTATTGAGTCGGCTTGGCTCTGGCAGCGGCCGACTACACAATCAGTAATCAGCGACACGTAAATTGTACGGCTACGCAGTCCGCGTCGTAAACAGCTGCACACTTCAAACTAAATCTGACGGCATTGGGTATCTACTCGTCATTGCCTCACCTCAAAACATACAGGTTAGGTATTTCTTCTGACAATTTTATTTTATTTCACTAAAAAAAAAACAACAGTAAGGAAAACTTAAATTTTTTCTCAGTTTTATATTTGTTTGATTTGTCGCTTGTTGTTTTATTAATAATTTTCTATTTTTCTATGCTTTTTATTATTGCAGGAATTTTATACGTATCTTTATATAGCTCTCAGGTAAATCGAGCTTTCCGTACTGTATGTATGCAATTACCTATTTTCGTGCTTGCTATTTTTGTGCTATAATCTGAATGGGAGCAGAGTTGCGGTGGCGTTGTTGCACATCGCTTAATAGAGGCAGGCAAGCTTTCTTCGGCCCTAACTATAAATTATCACGAAGATCATGTTCTGATATTGTAGTCTTGAACTAGCATCTACGGTGTATGGGAACCTAGCACACGATGCGACGGTACTATGTGTACATGTGCGCGGTTCTGTCGTGTTTTCGTGTCCGAGAACGATCTGAGGTGAGCACCTTTACGGGAGAGCGGTTACGTGGGTTATTTTTAGTAAATAGAGATAAAAGTCTTTAATACGGTATCTAACGACCTATTTATTGTTCATGTTCGTATTTCTTTTCCAATTAATAGGGATTTTTTGTTTAAATATATTTTTATATCTATTGGGTTCCGTCGGATACGATGGTAACAGAGGCAGACCGAAGAGGAGATGGCGAGATGACTTAGACGCATATCAAATGGAGTGGTAGGAGCATGCTCTCGATAGGGACGAGTGGTGGAAAGAAGGGGAGGCCTTTACAAAGCAGTGGGACACTTTAAAAGGCTAATAAATAAAAAAATATAAATATATTTAAGGTTTGCCAAAGAACCATGATTCTTGACAGTCAATATATAATTAGTCAATCTCGAAGGACATAAATAAAAAAATAATTCAACGTAAAATTCAATTCCTACCTGGATTTACTTCTAGGAAGCGGAGTGACATGCTGGGTGGTATACTCAAGCCCGGCCACTCTACTTTCCAAAATGGTCATTACAGACGATCCTACGTAATGTTGAATTATTAAAAGAAGCGTAATAAATTAAAACTGATGTATAATTTCTGTGAGCAAAATTGCATGACATGGCGGGGCGTGGTGGGGACATATGTAATTTAGTGATTTATATTATGAATCTCGGTAATTATCTCCATTACGTTTACGCTGTCAAAAATCGGTGCAGGGCTTGCGACTGCCGGCCACGATTTAAATCGGAGTCCGAGTCGTGCATGTTAGGGCCGTCACAGGTAATCTTTTATTGGAGAATCTTAAAAGGCTTTTAAGGGGAGCATGTTATTTGGGAGATTTGTGATGCATTTTTGCGCTTAATGTCAGGCGTGACTGTTACGCAAGGATGCCAGGAAACTGGTTCGACCAGCTGCGGAACTGGGGCAGGGTAGAGGCATCTCTCGAGCAAAATATTACAACTAATAGATATTGAACAACCCGCTAGCTGTCCGTCGCCGCACCGCTACCGACGCTCGGCTAATTCAATTTGCTTTTTGCGAGCATTTACTACTAAGTATATTACGCTGTCAAAGGTAAGCGGAATTGTGAAAACCTAAATGGAAATTTTTAGGATTGTTGTAGAACTTGTAGAGTCATGTGGGGTAAATGTACGCAGTGGGTAAGTGTACGTAATCCTCTATTGTTTCAGTCCGAAATTAATGGATATAGTTTGAGGTATACCGTGGGTGACCGGCTAATAGCAACCTGTCATTATTGTACCTTTTTGTCAAACTTTGCTAAAAGCTAAAAGTGGCTCCGAAGCGGTAACGTTTCAACGTTTCGTGTGCTCTGCCTACTCCATTTGGGAATACGGGCGTGATGTTTGTGTGTGTGTGTGTGTGTGTGTGTGTGTGTGTGTGTGTGTGTGTGTGTGTGCGTGCGTGCGTGCGTGCGTGCGTGCGTGCGTGCGTGCGTGCGTGCGTGCGTGCGTGTGTGTGTGTGTGTGTGTGTGTGTGTGCGAAATATATGTGATTGCATACACTTACCCACTACGTAAGTTCACCCCACATGACTCTAACATTGTTGTCAAACATTTAGTTTTAATAATTTTAGTGTGACTTATGACGTGATCATTCGTGATGGCCTAAAGATAGGCACTGGGAAAACACAAAGCCGTGACTCATAATCTGTAGATCAAAAATAAGAACAGTGGACAGGCTCGATAATTTTCACAGTATTGACTTTAATGGCAGTACTAATAGGTACATGCAAAAACTGGTTAAGTTTATGGAACCGTTCCAATTGAACTGGTCATTGTTTTCTTCGTTTCGTAAACAATCGGGCAGTAAAGAAGGGACCAGCGCGTTCGCCTTGCTCAACATAGGTTTCACTAAGTGCTGACATTTCATTAAAATATATTGAAATCGTGAAATGGGGCTTGCATCCTATTGATTGAAGCGGCGCGCCGGCGGCCTGCGCGTGCGTTGCTTGTAATACACCCCGATATTGATTTGTTTCGTGTTACGACACGATATTCGATTATTTTGCTTAATGGTTCCGTAAGACTGTATTGTGCACACTTCAACGGAGACTGGGGTTAATTTACAAAATTGCAGTTCCCGGTAATGTTCGGAATTTACAGTTGCACATAGATTCATAAGCTAAATGACTATGAATGAGTGCATCTTTAGGTTACACCGTCCTTTACTAACACTAAATGTAGCTACCATTTTCAAAACCGTGATAGCGGTTTAATCTATGACCTCTCAAGCGGAGAGCATCTTTGATTTTATTGGAATTTATGAGCGAAATTGCTTACTTTTTTGAGTTTTCAGTACCTAAAGGAAAATATCTTGAGGCAACTTGCATACATCTGCAAACCAAAATTATGGGCCCAAAGCTCTCTCCATGTAAGAAAAGACCTGTGACCAGCAATGAGACGTGTAGAAGCTGGAAATAATGATAAATACCTGTACTATTATTATGCTCCATTGACCGTTATCGTAGAAAATTATTGTCATTGTACTATACCTATGATTATTATTATTTAAAAGGTGTCTAAGATTTATTTTATAAATGCAGTATAGGTACGAGTACATCGCCTAATTTAAACCAATATGTTGCTATAAATGAACTCCCAAATATAGCAAATTGTAAAGCTTAAATATATTATGGAATCTAAAATCTAATTAGTTCGGAGCTAAAGTCTAATTTGTACAATAAACTGAGGACTCTAACAAGGCCGCATAAAACGATTACACCTGTCATCGGAAGCGTGGGAAACTACCCTCCCGCTAAACCATTCTTGCAGAGACAATCCCTGCCCAATAGTTGCGATCTGGGTGAATATTTGTAAATATATAGGTGTGTATTGTTTTTTGCTTCTGTAATAATATATTTCTATATTTTTGTATATTATATTCTAGTAATGATTGACTTTTTTCATTTCTAGTTGATATAAGGGAAAATAAAAATTAATTCTATTAACTCCCAGACCATATTAGCAACTTTGGAGATAATATTTTTACTACCAATTAATTGACGAATTGCTTTATAATTTTCACACAAACTAACTTTAATTCATAGAGATCGAATTAGAAAATATTAAGCAACTAACATGTCGTATATTTCTTATGGCTGATAAATCTAATTTATTGGTAGCTCGTGCAATCATGCCCATGTTCCCGGTAAAGACAGAGTTTATCTCAGCAAATAACAAGACAGCGGGGAGATTCATTAGGCGTCGATCCGTGTCTGGCTGCACTGTAATCGAAGCAATTGTTCTCCGGGAAATTTAATCTAGACACGTGGTAGCGCATCGGCCAAGTCCGGGTGGAAAAGGGCGCGGCGAACGTTACTTGCACAAAGATCTCTTCACTTTATGAATCTATGTGACCGGCAACGTACTTATTCTTGATTAATAATTATCTGTATATTATTATATTTATTACTATGTACCTACGATACAGACCTGATATTTTACGATATATTTATTATTCAGGGAAAAGTTGATGTTGGGTTTAAAGGGTGGATTATTTGATTCATGCTACTTTACAATAAATAAGATACAATGTTAACACTTCAAACCTAAAATTGCTAAAAGTGGCTCCGAAGCGATAACGTTTCGTGTCTACCCCATTTGGGAATACAGGCGTGATATTTATGTGTGTGTGTGTGTTTGTGTCAACAAAGCTGAATCTCCTCATGTGTTAATTCAAAATAATAAAAACTGACATGATACTGAACTTGGCCTATTTTTCACACTACTGGAACTATAGGTTGTGGACGTCGCGCGTACTAGCGGCCATTGGGCAACCCGCGTTAGAATTAGAAATAATTGCTCGCGATTTATCTCTGCACTTGACTATAATTAAATGCTTAATAATTGAAGGAGCGTTTGTCTGTGGCACCAATAAATAGTTAACAGTCGTCTGGTGTTGCCGCGATCGTGCGCTGTAGCTGCAGGAATGGTTAGCGGGAGGGTAGTTTCTCACGCTTCCTATGACAGGAATAATCGTTTTATGCGACCTGTTATTAGAATCATTAGTTTCCTGTACAAATTGGACTTTAGCTCAGAAGTAATTAGATTTCATAATTACTTTACAATGCGCTATATTGTGTATTGCTATTGGATGATGAAAGTCAAGGCAATTCTTATATTAAAGTTGCATGTGTTTGTTAACCTTAAGCGCACTGCCCACAATTTTCGCGTGTTAACTAACATGTGCATTTTTCAAGTTTACGTTAAATACTGAAAAAAAAAATGGCAGGCCTTTTTAGATGGCATTTGGACTATTATGCATTTTGAATAATATTACGAACCGAGTGGCTACATCCTTTCAAGTAGGTACTCCATTTAACGTACCTAGTCTACATTAATACAGACTTACCTTATTAATGTGTTAAGCAAGTTTACTATTGACTCTATTTTTAACGCGTTCATATTATAATAAAATTAACGACCGTTACTTGTCGGAAGGGCTGGCAAAGCGAATGTAAATTGACGTAGGGTACATCTGTCGATATATTTGTATGTAAGGCTGAGTTCAATTGTTTGAATTTACTCTTCAATAAATTATTCACTCCCCGTAGAAGGGCATAACGCGGCAACATTTGCCTAGAGGTAGGTTGCCGACGTACCACAGCCCACACCACGGCCCGCCGTAAACTCTCCCGCGTGGAATACAAAAGAGCTCGAAGCCTAGCTTCATTGTAAACAATCAGGAGTATGGAAAACGTGATCCTAACTGTAAATTTATGTGTAACACACTACGTTTAAACTCCTTTATAAATTTCAATTGTCTCTTGTCATTTGTTATTCCGAGTAATAAATCAAAGTTTATCGGAGATCGTCGTCGGAACGTAACGGGTCCTATATCGCGAATAATTCAACTTTATCAGGGTAGGGGTGGACATTTTGGAGTATTATCTAGTGTTGTAAAGTGAGGCGAGCATTTTCTATGCTTGGCATCATTAATGAGATGCGAAATGGCAGATATCGTTCCGCACGACTTTTAAAATAATAATAGGTATTTTAAACTAGGTATATTATATAGATAGTGTTCTAATTGGTGCTAAAAAAGGATCATTAAAAGAAGCATAAAAGTAGACTTTTTCTCTACTTTTTTATGGGACTAAAATCAAGTATTTAAGTACTAGTAGAGGGAGGCGTTCGATATACAAAAAAGTATACTGCGGGTGGAGTGACAGAGGTCCGTCCAGGTCACCATTATCGTACCAATCTTATTCACTAGCAGCAGTGCGACCTTGTTGTATTTTGGTATGGACGGTAAAATAGCCAGGGATATTACAACAAGAAGCAATCATACCATCTTCTCTCTTGACTGACAACTATAAAGTCTTCTTGTTTTTCGTAGATGTCTACGGCCGGTAATGAAATGAAATGAAATGAAATGAAATGAAATATTTTTATTGCAAGACCACAGTTAACAAGTTATATATACTTATAACTACACTATGGTAGCGGTGATCTGATCACTTACAAACAAGTAGGTAAGCCTCTTGCTAGTTTTCCTCCTATCTTGTGTTTAATACGAGATTTTGTTTTTAAAATAATTTGTTTGGAATTGTTGAACCAACTACAAAGATATCCTACTATCCTGCTGCTATTATAATTGTGAAAGTTTGTGCAGATGTTTGTTACTCAATAACACAATAAGGGCTGAACGGATTTACATGAAGCTTGGCGTACAGATAGACAAAAATCTGCATTGAGACATAAGATACTTGATATCCCGGTAATGCGTTCCCGTGGGATAATATTTTAAATTTAAACAAGAATACGTAGAGGGCACTGTCCAAGAACGGTAACATACCGTAGACAGAGAATCCCTAGACGAATTGATAGCTTCCGTCGCATTCGCACAAGAAAAAGAGTAACTTACGCCAAATGTGTGTAAAGAAATGAGATGCAATGATTCGATTTTTTGTTTCGCCACGCGTGCCGGTTTTTTCAAGGTCAGGTTTGTTTAGCAAAGTAGTTTGCTAAACAAACTTGACAGATGCTCAGCTGATTTTGTTCGCGCTCTTAGAAAAAAGCTAGGAAAATACTCATAAACGTGATAAAATATTCACAATATTGCTTTAAAAAGTTTGTGGTTCAATATTCTAAATAATATTGAAGAAAAATATGGTGCGATGTAGTATTTTAGGGTGTAAAAGTGATAGTGAAATGAAACTGCCCGACATATCTTTTCATTCGTAAGTATATCACGTTTTTAACAGTTATTGGGCCTTTTTATTATATGCTAGATAGTATTCTAAAGAATGTCAAGTAAAATAAAGTAAATTAAGTACATAATACGATCAATAAAATAATCAAAAACAAAATAATCGTAATCATAACCTACAAATAAATTTCGTCCGGTGTTGCCAGATTTTCAATATTTGTTTTCCCACAATTTATGGGTATTATTTTCTGTTGTGCATCTAATAAATATCATTAAATATTTTTAAGTATTAAGTAACATTTTAATTCCATTACAGTTTCCCGGAAAATCCTAATTTACTCCAGAAGTGGATTGCAGCCCGGGGAAAGGAAAGGGGGTGTTTGAACATAAGAGCCACTACGTCACTCCGACTTTAACGATAACAGTATCCGTTGGATGCGGGGGACGCAGGACCGACCACTGTGGCACTTTTTTATATAATAAAAATATGTTATGGTTTATATGCATGTTTTATTTTTATCGTTTACTAGCCTTTGCCCGCGTGTGCCAAGAATTCATTTATCGGTATCCGTTATAGAATTCAGTCTGTGAAATTTCGATTTATGTATGAATCCGTTTCTTTGATAGGCAAAAGTACCGGCTTTGGCCACCTTAAGCCCGTTTTTGGCCAGTTGACATTTGGAGTCATATAAAAATAATATTTTTAGTGAGTTTTGAAAAGTTATTTCTGAAATGAATAAAGTTTGTAGTGATTTATAACTATACATTTATTTCAAACGTATATTTAAACAATAAATGGCCATAAACGGTGCAGTAAAAGGCGAAAGATTTATTCGTTTTGAAGGGAAACCAGAGCTAATAGTTGACACCGAACAAATCAAAAGCCGTGGTGGCCTAGTGGTTTGACCTATCGCCTCTCAAGCTGAGGGTCGTGGGTTCAAATCCCGGCTCGCACCTTTGAGTTTTTCGAAATTCATGTGCGCAATTTACCACGAGCTTTGCGGTGAAGGAAAACATCGTGAGGAAACCTGCGAAGCAATTCAATGGTGAGTGTGAAGTTCCCAATCCGCACTGGGCCCGCGTGGGAACTATGGCCCAAGCCCTCTCATTCCGAGAGGAGGCCTGTGCCCAGCAGTGGGACGTATATAGGCTGAGATGAAACGGTACAGTGGCCAAAAACGGTACTTCTTCTTAAATGTATATATTAAATCATGAAATGCCTATTATTTCATCATTTTCTTTTTATCTACTTAGTTAACTTTAGCTTGAATTATAAATATGTACCTTCCTGTATTAGTTGTCTATAAAAATTGAAAACTTGGAAAAAGATCGCATGTGACATGGGGTAAATTACTTTTGAGTGGGTAACCCTAATTATGCATGTACTCTTGTCTCCTGTCCCTTTCAGCGGCACGCTGGGCCGCAGTCTATAAACGTAGTGTATTATAAGTCTATGTAACATACCCTACCTCCGCTTTCAAGATGACGTGTTAACTTCGTTTGCAATCAATAGATGGCGTTGTCCTTTCAAATTGTTACCGTAACCTTTTTTCAAGCCAAACTCTAAGACATTTGTTTATTGCGTTACCATGGTAGCAAGAATCGTATAAGTAAACAAGTAAACGGTTGACGTTGTATAGTTCAGAAATTGCACGGGCATAATATAACAATTTCGCTAATCCTGCCGTGAAGCAGCAGTGCTTGCACTATTGTGTTTCGGCGTGGAAAGTAAAACAGCTAGTGAACTCACTGGTACTTTTGTTTGAGTCTTCTGACATTCGTTTGACACGTTGTCTTACTTCCTGTAGAAGTCATCGGATTGTCTGCCTAATTAGGTCAGCTGGACAGGTACTGATTCCCTATTAGGCAACGGACCCTTGAGGTATTCCATCTTAGGCCTCTAGGTTGGCAACGCCTCTAGGTTGGTGTTATGTCAAAATATTATTAACCCAATTGTTTGCGGTTTTTGGGGTTATTTTGTTTAAGTTAGCATCATAACTTTGAAAATAGTTTAGTGAAATCAGTCCCAAATAGGTTCTCACGCATAAACTTGCTAGGCCGTGTTAGTAGCGTGATATCCAAGCTGACATCGGCGCCAGTATTGGTTATAAACCGTGAGATGCCGCTAAAGATTTGGGTGCCATTTTACCAACGATAATAATTACGATGTGCGAATATTGCGGTTCCTTAGATTATGCTTTGACAAATCACGACTTTGCAATTCCAATGCAGCAGATTTAATGTATGGGCGGCAGTTTGCATTCTAACCGCGACCCCACGGGCCACCTCTTTCCTAATGCACGCTTATTTGAGCTTTTTAACCTTTCATCCGCCGTATGGTTTGAGCATTGAGGGACAATAAGCATAATGTAGTTATTGTTCCCGAATAAACACAATGCGATTGCTGCTACTTGGGATCATTAGTGAACGGCTGAATGCTAAGTGTCTCGGCTTCTCGGGTATCCATATCATTATATTAGAAAGCGATGAGAATGTAATGAAACTGATTTGAGTAAGTGGACTTAGCTTTAAGAATGGTTAGATAGCTCCAAAATTACACACGTATGAGTAGGCTATTGGGTGTGCATTGTATGTTTTTACTTAAGATTTCTACACTATCCATTAGTTAATGTAGATTTACTACGGGATGTAGACTGTGGCCGCCTTTAATACTAGAGTCCCTATACGTGATCATAACGTAAGTAGATGCGTCGAATGGGAGCTCATTATCGGTCTAGATTCCAGAGTGAAACGTTTTTGATGTCGTAACTTAACGATGAATCAATAAAAATTGTTGTAACACAAAATATTCAATAGTTCAAAATAGGATTTGATAACCATACAATAGAATATGCTACGATAAGTTAACCATGTGCTAAAATTAATCTAATCACAGCGCAAAGATTTAATTAAATGATCAACGATTCCAAATTGAACCCCGCTCTAACAATTTAGACGGCAATCGTGCAACAATACCCACCTATTTGCTAATGCACGATATTACTTAAGGTTCGTACTTACGTTGGGGAGGGTTGGAAGGCTCCGTATAGAGCCTTGCGTTTTGTAACAGAGCCATTTTCTATTACATGCTCAATGGGGCAAGCCCCGAGGCGTTGGTTTCCATTCGGGGGAATAGTGTTTACGTAATGCCTGTTGTATAGTCTATGGTCACCTGCGTTTCGTTTATAAAGCAGCGTTCAAATAAATAAATCATTACTTGATCTACCATCTACAGCAAATGGTTGTTTTACTGCATCCTCCAATCATTTAAATATAAACTCCCTAAACCCGCGTCTAATACATGGTGTCAGAAGTGGCCCATGGTGTTAAAAGTAACCCATGTTTTAAGAGTGCGGAGAAATAGTCTGAAGTCAAGAAATATTACAAGTCTGAAGAAAAATTGAAGAAGTCAAGAAAGAAAAAACACAGTCAAAATGGGAGAAAAGGTACATAATGTTATTTTAGCTAATAATCTGAAACCTCTATGCTTATCTAAAGATAATGGAGGAAATGACTGTGCTAATTCCGAAAAATGGAAGCTGTGGAAACAAAAATTCCTAATTTATTTCGAAGCAAATGACATAGAAAAAGTACCAGAGTCAAAACAAATCGCTATATTCCTTAATGCAATAGGCGATGAAGGTCTGCAAATATTTAACTCTTTCAATGTCGAGTCCAAAGATGAAACGTTAACGTCCATTTTGAAAAAATTTGATTTAAAATTTAACGAATATAAAAATGTAACGGTCGAAAGATACAATTTTTTCACCCGTTACCAAGAACAAAACGAGTCTCTAGATGAATATGTGACTTATTTAAATAATTTGTCGTCAAGTTGCAAATTCGAAGCATTAAAAGAGTCTCTAGTCAAAGATATGTTCATAATTGGCATTAAAGACAGTCAAATAAAAGAAAAACTTCTTCAAAAAGAATTCAAAGATGTTAACGAAGCAGTCGAAGCAGCTAAAACAATCGAATTATCATGCCAGAGATCAAAAAAGCTTGGAAATAAAGAAAATGATCTTCAAGTACAAGCCATTTCCAAAAGAAGTCATATTAGTAGAAGCTCAACACCGACGAGACATAAATCAAGACATAATTTCGACAGCCAGCGAAAATATAGAAACAATAGTCAAAGTCAAGAAAGAAGAACCAACAATTTCTTTTCAGGCAATTTCAGGTCAAACAGTAGTTCACGAGGCAATAAAACAGTCTGTAAAAGATGTGGTCAGCAGCACAGAATAAAATGTCCAGCTCAAGGAAAAATATGTTCCATCTGCAAGAAACCAAACCACTTCGCGGCATATTGTTACTTCAGCGACAGAAACAAAAACAATAAAAATGTAAGTTCTATAAATACCAGTAATTTGAATTTGAATGAAACTGACATTTTAAATTTAACCGACATTTCTGATAATGATAATTTTTCTAATGATTTTGTAATTAATTCAATAAATAATAATAGCCAAAATAATTGTAATTCATCTAATTGGAAAATAAATATTAATTTCTTTGACCATAAAATTAACTGTCAAATTGACACTGGAGCTGACATCAATGTAATTTCTTTGGAAACATTATATCATTTAGAGAACATTTGTAACATTAAAATTCCTATAAAAAAGACAAAAGATAGAATATTTACATTTTCAGGTCAACTTATAGAAAATGTGGGTAGTGTCGCATTAGCATGTACTTTTGATAACGGTCAAAAAGTGAATATTAATTTTATAGTGGTAAATTGTAAATGTGCTACTATATTAGGCTGGAAGACTTGTGAGGAATGTGGCATCGTGAAAAGAATGTTTAAATTAACGAACACACCGATTATTATTAACCAGAACCAAAGGTCAGTACAAACAATTATCGAAAATTATTCAGATACTTTCGAAGGGTTAGGATGTTTACCATTCGAAGCGCATTTAGAGATAGATAATAGCATCACTCCAAAAGTCTGCCCAGTTCGCCGAATTCCATACGCATTGCACCCAAAACTAAAGTCAGAGCTAGACAGAATGGAAAAATTGCAAGTCATTCAAAAGGTAACTAAACCAACTAATTGGGTTAACGCTATAGTTCCTGTAGAAAAACCTAACGGTCAATTACGCATTTGTTTAGACCCAAGAAATTTAAATAAAGCTATTAAAAGACCTCATTTTCCATATCCTACTTTAGATGATTTACGCTCAAAGGTTGCTGGTGCTGCAATATTTTCAAAATTAGATGCGAATTCAGGCTATTGGATGATTAAACTTGATTCAGAGAGTAGTGACCTATGTACATTCAATACTCAATTTGGTAGGTACAAATTTCTACGTCTACCTTATGGCATAAACTCGAGTGGTGAAATTTTTCATCGAGTCATGACAGATTTATTTGGTGAATTACCTGGTGTTTTAATTTTCGTAGATGACATACTAGTTTATGGCTCAAACCAAGCAGAACACGACGCTAGGTTAGAAAATGTTCTTAAAAAGGCTAGAGAAATTAATTTAAAATTCAATAAGTCAAAATGTAAATTTAATAAGACCGAAGTTTCTTATGTAGGGCATATTTTTAATAAAAATGGCATATCGGCAGATTCTTCAAAAATAGAAGCTATAATGAAAATGCCAAAGCCGGAGAATGTCAAAGATCTCCAACGATTTCTCGGTATGGTAAATTACTTAGGTTCATATATTCCTAATTTGGCTCATGAAACAAGTTTACTGAGAGATCTAATTAAAAAACAAAATATTTGGCAGTGGACACTAAACCATGATAAGCAATTTGTAAATTTGAAGAAATTAATTTGTCAGTCACCTGTCTTGGTCCACTATAATGTAAATAAGCCAGTTAGAATGTCAGTCGATGCAAGTCAGAAAGCAGTTGGGGCAGTCATTTTCCATGGGAAAAACCCCATAGCTTATTCATCAAAGTCTTTAACAAAAACTCAAGAAAATTACGCGCAAATAGAGAAAGAATTGTATGCAATTGTTTTCGGATGTAAAAAATTTCATCAATATATCTATGGCAAAACAATACAGGTCGAAACGGATCATCAACCTTTGATCACACTGTTTAAAAAGCCACTTTCAGATGTGCCAGCAAGACTTCAAAGAATGATGATCACGTTACAATCATACGACCTAATTGTCTCATATACAAAAGGAACTGAAATGTATATCTCAGATACTTTGTCTAGAGCGCCTGTCATTAATACCGAGGTAGAGAAATTAGATTTGGATGAATTTGAAAACAATATTATTTGTCAGGTAAGGTTGTTGACTTCAAATTTGGCAATAAGTGAGGGTAGGTTACAGCAAATTGTGTCTCATACAAAGTCAGATAAAATCTTACAAAAATTAAAAGAATATCATAAAATAGGATGGCCTAATAGTAAACAACATTGTGATCCTTTAACCCTGCCATATTGGAATATTCGAGATGAAATTCATGTAGTTGATGAAATAGTCTTCAAAAACCAATCAGTAATCATTCCAAAGTCAATGCGGTCAGAAATATTACAGCAGTTACACGAGGGTCATATGGGCATGGAAAAAACTAAAAATTTAGCCCGTGGTATTGTATTTTGGCCTAATATTTATAATGACATAGAGATGAAAATCAGACAATGTGAGACTTGTATGACACACAGTGCAAATAAAACGAAGGAAACTTTATTAACTCATGAACAACCAGTATTGCCATGGCAAAAGGTAGCAACAGATTTATTTGAATACAATAATAAAAAATATTTGCTAGTCGTTGATTATTATTCTAACTACATTGAAATAGCTCAGTTAAATACAGATAGTAGAAGTCAAACAATAATAACACAATTGAAGTCTATTTTTGCCCGTCATGGAATTCCAGTACAATTGGTAAGCGACGGAGGTCCACCATACAGTTCCAATGAATTTCATAATTTCATGAAGGACTGGGATATTGAACACATAATGTCTAGTCCTCATTTGTCAAGGTCGAACGGACTCGCAGAAATTTCTGTGAAAATAATAAAAAACATATTAAAAAAATGTGAACATTCAGGCACAGATATTTATACAGGTTTGCTACAGTATAGGACAACACCTAGAGGTAATTTAAAGTCACCATCTGAATTACTCATGTCAAGAAAGTTAAGAACAAAATTACCCATAAAAACTAGTCAGTTAAAACCTAAAATAGTAAAATTTTCTGATCATTTCAAAAATAAGACTGAAATGATAGAAAAAAGTAAGTCTTACTATAATAAAAATGCTAAAAAGTGTCATGATTTTCAGCTTAATGATGAAGTATATTTTAAGAAAAACCCCAAAGATCTGACATGGTCTAAGGGTTATATTGTGTCTAAGACTAAATTTCCTAGGTCATATATAGTAAAAAATGAAAATGGTGTAACATACAGAAGAAATTCTCAACATATTAAATTGTTTAAGTCAAATATGTCAAATATGTCAAACCTTAATAGTCACAAGCCATATTCCAATCAGTCAAGCCAAGTAGTTACAAACAAAAATAACAAGTCAAGTTTTACTGAAAAGTCGAAAGGTCAAAGTCCAAATAAAAATCAAAAATGTCTAAAAGAGGATGATGCAATGAAATATTATTACATTCCAGAGTATATTGTGAATGCTCAAAACCAAGTGTCAAGTTGTAACAATTGTAGTCAAAATAGTTCAAAAACAAACTCCATAAATGAAACATTTATGTCAATGGAGTCAAGTCGGTCAAGTGCAGATAGTCCATGTAATAAAAGCAATGTATCACAAAATAAGAACAATGAAAATAATATGTCAAATATTTCAGATATTGTAAGTCCTATGTCAAGTTTATGTAATGATGGGGATATCATATTGTCTCCATTGTTTGTTGAAATGAATGAGAACAATCAAGATACAGAATTCTTGAATGAAAATCAAATAGTCATGTGTCAGTCTGATAGTCAGTCAGAATCAAGTAATAATGTTCAAAACTTACCAGAAATGTTAGACATTGCAATTGGTAGCAATACACCTGAAATAAGATACAGTTCTAGAGGTAGATTGCTGAAGAAAACAAATAGATTGGACTTGTAAATAATTTATTATTGTAAAATTACATATTTAGACGTAGCATATAATTGTAAATAAATTGGAAATTAATTGTATTGTATTATTATGTATTCGACATTTGTAATTATTTATTGTTATGGTATTGTATTAACGGATTAATTAATTAATAATTTTAAGGCATGATTATTCTGTAAAATTAAATATTGTCAACTGTCAAGATGTCAATGTATTGAAATGTCAAGTGTCAGATTTATTTATTTTTTAAAGAAAGGGCATGTTGTATAGTCTATGGTCACCTGCGTTTCGTTTATAAAGCAGCGTTCAAATAAATAAATCATTACTTGATCTACCATCTACAGCAAATGGTTGTTTTACTGCATCCTCCAATCATTTAAATATAAACTCCCTAAACCCGCGTCTAATACAATGCCTTTATGAGGTTGTCAGCCATGTCAGTAAATTGTATCGAAGCGCTCTAAAGTTTTACTTTAAAGTAACAGTAACGAGAATATTTTTAGTATCTTTCAATATGCAGTTTTTACTGATTGCGGTTTACGTCTTCAAGAACGTCGTGATCGTACATTCAGCTCAAATTAGAGAAATATCAAACACTAGGTACTATGTACTGCAGTTCTCTCTCCAGTGTGACGAGAACTGAAGTGAACGATTAGGTACACAAACAGCTACATGAAGAACTGATTGCATAAAGGAGAATGAATGAAATGAATGAGTGAATGTCAAAATATCACTGTCATTACATAACACGTTCCTGTGCACAATAGGTGCCCACAACTCTGGTGGCACTACCAATATCATATTGGCTGGATCCCATATGAGGGATACACTTGAGGATTTATTTAGGGTTGATGGTAGCCCTAAGTGTTGGTGGTTGCCGAGGGGTAAGAGGGTGGGGAGAAGGGGCGGGGCGCCGCGGGCGGGCGACGGTGAAAGGGCTGGGCGTTGCGGCGTGCGCGGCGCCGCCCACTAGCATTTCACCACCGCGGACGACGTTCCTAACGCGCCCTACTTCTCGAGGCTTCGAGCTTGGTGTTCCATTGTTTGCCAACTTCTATGACCTATTTGAAGCGGCACATGGACGCGAGGTATTTAAATGGTTCGGACAATCCACTATCAGACCAGCATTTACAAACACCAAAAATGTTTCCTTCCTACTTACACGTAGGTAAATACCTATACAATACATACGAGTATATGTAATGTGTTAAAATTCTAAGACTCACTTGCAGGTAAAAATAAATCTAGATTTAGTTGTTAAGACTGGCTTAAGCTTGACAGTTCCATACATTTTGACACTACTAAACTAAGCTTAACGCTAACTCGAGATTTATGTGTTTCCAGCAAGTGGCCATTAGTTAAGTAGGACTTTGTTTACCAAGGTAATCTTTTAAATCATATTTGGGCATTGCAGACTTGTAACTTGATATGAAACTAATAATTTTATTCATTTAAAATTTGTCGTCATTGAGAAAGAGTACAGTCAACGTCATAAATAAGTGATAATTTCTGTACCTTGTCGCTTTCAGTCGTTACACAATTTCGTATGACTTTTCAAACATGACAAAGTACAGAAGTGAAGTCAGCCATCTAGATGTGCTGTGTCCTTGTTCCTGTATTAGTCGATGCCCCTATAGGGGCACTCATATATGAGTAGAACGTAAACTGGAGATGATAGCATAGTCAGCCAGTCAGTACAGCCAGTAGCACCATTCATAAAAGCTATTGATGATTGATTCTTTCCAGTGAAATATAGAGATAACAGATAACTAGTATAATACATAATACCTACAGAAATAATTCATTGGATTAATTTTTTACCTCCCACATACAAAGCGGTGTCACATTCTTTGGCTTAAAATAGTTTTAGCGTCTAGACTGTTTTCATAAAAGCTGTTTGCAAGGTTACCTACAAAACTAGTTCTGCAACTAGAACAATAAATAATTATGACGTGAAACATTTGTGGATCGGTGATAAAATGCAGTTTTAATGGGCATGTTAATAAAGATATCGCACTGTTTTTAAAATAAACCCACCCACCCAAAAATATGTACCCATGTAAAGGCTGACCAGGAATATAAAGTCAATAAAGAATAAGCGTATACATAGTTCTTAACTTTGGCCGTATCTATGTTTTTTTTAGAACTCATATCTATCTAACTCACGCTGCTCTCACTCTTCGAGTGACCTAATAAAAATATTCACTCTACTCCACTGGTAGGCACTTGTGTTTGTGCACCTTTTTAGGAGTCCGTAACCAAAATGGCAAAACGGAACCCTTATATTTTCTTCATGTCTGTCTCTCTGTCCGTCCGCGGCTTTGCTTCGTAACTATCAATGCTAGAAAGAAAGCTGTAATTTTGCACAGATATACATTAGCAAACTACGCAGACAAAATGGTAGGAAAAAAAATATTTTTTTGGTACTCCACAGACGTAAACCAGGGGTGTTTTTTTTTCTTGATTAACACTTTATTATGGGGTACCGCTGGATAGGTTTTTTCAAAGCCAGGTGGGGTTTCCAAGGCGATTTTTCGATTCAGTGATCCGTTTGCGAAATATTTGCAATTTTTAGTTAAAATCGAGCGTCCGCCTCTAAAATATAAGCCGTTGGGTGGAAAAAAAATTAGAATGGTAGTAACTAGGTATATAAATTTTACAAGGAAAACTATAACGGCTACGATTGCTTGTGAATTATTAGTAGTTTAAGATTAAATAATATAATAATGTAATGTTTTTACTTATTTTTTTTACAATTAAATTACTCTATACCTCTCCCGGTACCGAATTAAGGCTACTGTGATGGCAACCCTGGTCTGTGGCGCCCTATCACTTGTAAACTAATATTGAGCTAAAAAAATTTGGGGACGTATTTGAATATCGAAAATTAATGTATTAATTAGTTTAGTCGACCGTCAAAATATCGGAAATAGGTTAGGTTAGGTTCGATATTTTTACCTTTGATATTTTAACTATAGATATTTCAATTTTCGATATTCAGATACGTGCCCAATTTTTTACATAGTAGGTGCGTACAGATCTACCCGCACGCACGGTTATTCAGACTTTCCTCTCGTATGCTAGTAGGTACAAATGTTTTTTCCAATGATGCTTATAAGCCATGTAAGCGCCAACGTCCTTAAATTAGGATATTTATAATCAAAGCAAATGTCACAAATTCTAATAATCGAAATTTTACGTTGGTCTAAGGAGGCACCCTCAAGACGTGATGTCCTAAATAATAGCTTAATTTGTTTATAGGCTTATTCGGAACTTCTAGGTAATAATTTGATACCCTAATGCTCTGTTCTATTATAAAATCATTCCATTGTAAGGATGATGTATATCTTGTTGAAAATAGTAGATAAACAGCTGAGATTAAGATGAACTGCTTCTGACGGTAGTTTCGAGCGCTTTTGACTTGTTGACTGTTTATCTGCCCATTGTCGCTGCTAAACAATTTATAGTCTTTTTGTTCAAAGAAGTTCCGCTTTGAAAACGAGACGCTTACAGGTTACATGCCTACATCGTATTGCTTTAGGAAAGCAATTACACCGTTATATGCCTAGGGTGCTGCATTTGAAACAATGGAGTTCACTGACCCTTTAACAAGATGTGGCACCTCTTCTAATACGCGTTCTCAAACATACAGAGTGATTGGTAATTCGAATAAAATTAAGGAAGTTATTAAGCTAGGTTAGGTTTATTTAAAATTTAATGAGATTTACATACCTATATGCAACAAGGAAGAAGACACGTTTATCTTAGTAAAAAAAAACTTGAAAAACACTAAACCTTTAGACCACTAGACCTTTCCTTGAGCAGGCCAAAATTGTTGCAAATTACCTCTGGTATAATATGTTTCAAGAACAGCTCGAATTACCAATCACCTGTATTTTTATCTGCTCTATTAGCGCTACACACAGTGCTTTTACAGACCTATATCGCCACCTAGCAATGGTACAAATCGTGAACATGATTATAGATCTGATACGTATTTACGCGATCGCCATCAAAACTCGTGTTATTCTAATTTGATGGGCAACTAGCGGGGTGGTTGAGCAGCTAGCGCTGATTTGATAGTCGGCTGCTAAACGCGCACCGTTGCTCGCGAGGTAATTGCGCTGAAAGGCTTCAATTTGAGGCGCGATTGTGGCGCGTTTGTGTTCTAAATAAGACGTCGTTGCACGGAGCGGTAAAGAGGCTGCATTACTCTCATTGGGACCCCGGGCCTACATTATCTGCCCGCCGGAGGCGTCCGCTCGCGCCGCGCGAGGGAGCGGCTGGCTAATGTCGGTCTAACCACTCAGCCACATGCTTCTCAAAATTGCCGTAGTTGCAAATTTAGGTGTCTGCTTATCACGACACGCTTGCATAACTATCCCGTGGCATACCATTTTGTACCCGTAGATGATCAATGTCTTTATAGAGCCTGTGTTTTGACAGGAGATTTAAGAAAAGTGGTTGTGATTTATTTGCAAAAGACTCGTGCCGCCTTGAACAGCTGAACTATTTGTCATTTCTATATCAGAATCTTGATATCTCAATCTGCTCGCGCTACAATCATGCACTGTCTCAGACATAATAGGTAAGGCAAAGCTTATTTCAATTTTCAATGACAGGTATATTAACTTCCTCGCGGGTGAGTTACCGGCTAATAAAGCACGTCATAACAATTACACGGCCAGGTACGTATACGTAATCTAATTTGAAATTCACTAGCGTGGTGCATTAATCGTTAGGGGCGGACTCGGGCACGAACCGAGCTATTCATCGCGTCATCTCGTCCTCGCTGCCGACACTTGTACGCAATGCTCGAGCTATGCTGTGCTGTGCCCATATTTTCGCGGCGATGTCACAGATCCCGAAAGGTCGGTGAACCAAAACCCCATTGTTTTGCGTTGCGTCAACAAAGCGTCTGCCTCGCGAGATACAATGAATTGAATTTGTACCGTACTATTGTTACAGCAATTGCGTGACTGATATACCTAACAATTTATAAAGCAACTACAGATATTATTATTACGTACATAATTCTAATTGCGTGAAATTCTGATTTTGCTGATGTAGAAACAACTGCGAAGCAGTCTTGGAATCTTCGAGCGTTTAAGTTACAGCTTCAATTTAAATTTACAGCGCTCTCAAGTGTACTGACATTTACCATAGCCTTCTACCTTGTTACTGTCTAGTTCATATTTCTAGAAACGAATTCACGGTAATTATAAGAAGAGTTTAAGAATCATGGTTAAGATTTTATACGTAAAAATAATCGTAATAATAATTATGTATCAGGTCTACTCGTAGGGTCTACTACATCGTGTGGAATTCTGAACATAAGTTTTCTGTCTGACGGTAACCGATATCCATTAAAGTTTAAAGACCCCATTTATACTTTAGAGCTAGAAGAGCTTCGTGAAGCTTATTGTTTACTAAGATCAATAATTTTAAGAAGAGAGAATAGAGGAATTCACCTTTGGAACTGGCACTTTCTGTGCAGCTATTAGTGCTGACTTTGTACCCTTCAGACATTTGGAATCGGTTATTTGTTAAAAAAATGTAGTACTTATTATTTTATAGTATTAAATGCAAAATGATTTATATAACATTAATGTAATATTGATTGTAATTTAATTATTTCCTATTTCTTATTGTATAATTATTTAAATTCATAAATTGATAAGTAAAAATTTGTATGCTGAAAGGCAAGACATGAAGAACAGGACATCAAATTATTGTACATCTATATATTCAATTTAATAATTGTATATAGGAACTCATGTTTGACAAATAAATTATCTTTATCTTTTATCTTTATTTAGTCGACTTGCTGAGATTTAAGTTTAATTAGGCACTACTAATATGTACGTATTTGCATTTTGCTGGTGTAACTACGAAAATGTAACACCAAAAAATTGAATACTGTTATTTTAGATCTAGACTTAGCTTAGGCTTAAGCTTAGTTTATGTAGATCACCTTCATGAGACAAACAAGTACCTACGTGGTCGAGCTCGGATTAATCAAAGGCTAATATTTATATCCAGGATCTAGTTTTTATACCGTAAGTATTACCTATAGACTGATCTGCTAAAAAAGCAATGAGGATATCCTATTTGCTGACAGGGCGATCCGGTAATGCCAGCGTGCTCGAACTTGACATTTTAACGCGACCGCTAATTCTTTTTTCACGGATTTTATTTCTTCGTATATCGTAACGGGTCGTTTTCAGAATTGATCGTACTTCGTGGAAAAGGTTTCTTGGTTTTCTACGCAGTATATTAACTAAGCGCGACGCATCCAGTAGGCACGAATTGACAATAAGAGCAAAGTTCAGCCGGTTCAGCCTGGGACCCTGGAGGAATGCAGGGGGGTGGCGAGGTGCCACGGTACAAATACCGATTACAATGCACCTACTTATTGAATTTCGACATCCTCTCAAACTCAGCCGATAGCGAAATTACTGGGTGCCCTATTGAGATGGTGAGTTGTCGATAAACGGTTTTGTTGACTATTTGCGAAGTTTGCTGATACAATTGTATACTTTAATTTACACTTATATATTTATAATACCTGCATTTATATTGCAGTTGAAGGGAGACTTACATGACCTGTAATGTAGTTTAGTAATGATCATCATAACTATAGCCTAATAAGGGTTTAAGGAACGTAAATAAAAGGATATTACAGGAACTATAACATTAATAAATAATGTGTGTTTATGATTCCCATCTGATTCTATTTACTTAGACTAGATTCCTAAAAGGGCGGGTCTTCTTAGGGTAACGTAGAGTACCTATCCTCAAGAGGGCTTACTGCTAAATATTATATACTTAGTTTTACTTTAGCAGGCAGGTCGTAGTGATTTTAGAAAACAGACAAGGAAGGCGCGTACTAAAGGTTTGGAAACTAAATATCTGAAAGCTATTAGATAGAGCAACTGATGAAGAGCAGCTCTGCCAGTAGGATTGGAGTGAATAAAAACTAGAAACTTAAAGTATTCTTACCTATAATACAATAAGGAGACAATGAGGAGGGTACGACCCAGCCAGTCACCAACTAATACAGTACCAACAAGCAGGTGCCCAGTTGAACAGAACGCTATTTAAAATGAAGCTTATTATTTTCAAAAATAACAATGACGGTCAAAATGGCTAGTGATATTGACGTCTGCCATTACGCGATTGACAATATAATAGGTGGTTCAGGTGCCGGGTCACTGGGTCACCCGCATAATGCAGCTTTTATTTGCTGCCCTAAAAACGAGATCGTCTTCTAGGAGAGCGGTGCTTGGAGGGGCGGTTGCGGCTAGCGAGTTGGCGAAAGTTACAGCGGAATGCTATAACAGACTTCACGCGTGACCTGCGGGTCAGCTGCACACATTCTGACACATGTCAATTAAGGCTCACCGCCGCCGGGCACGGATTGAGTGCTTGGACATGTTTGTGGAAAACCTTCGTCACCCAGATTGATTCATTACTCTATTGGTTTATTCGCTGGTCTTGATGACGATTTACCGCTCTGCCAGCTTCTCCATAGATACGTGGATTTTAACTCACACGAGAATAGTTTATAATTATTTTTCAAATAACTTACATTTAAGTATGGGAAGCTCCTTATTTAGACTCAATTACCTACAGATCCGATGGCTCGGCTGGCTGTATGAACGCGTAGTCATACCTTTTCAATTGTGCCGTAAATTGAGTGCACTTGCAGCGAGAATAGGATTTTTGTTAAACAGAGTATAAAACATTATTTAACGGGATATAAAACCTTTTATGTATTTACATAATTGGCCCCTGAAAATAATTTCAAAGCTGTCTTATTTGCAGAAACAATGACAATTATAGCGTATTCGAAATACACGTTTGTTATTGGTGGTCTCATTATGGCAGTACAATGTGCCGGTTCGTTATTTCCCAAGTGCGTCTGTAGTTGGCAATTTACCGCCTCGTAGATCGATCAGCTCCTATTATTGGAAGAGGTCGGACGTGTACAAACATCGATTTCGCATCGTTAATCTGCCGCTCAGTCTCCAGAGGTGAGAGCACTGCGTCTAACCTCACGTATCCCCATAAACAGCGACCTGCAGCTATTCACAAGGATACTCTCTAAAATTATCGAGAACCCAATCATTATAGCAATAACTAACAATTATACACGACTACACACCATGTTAACTATAATCAGTGTCTACTTAAGTGTAGAAGCGCACTTACCGAATAACATATTTCGACATTTAGGTGTTTCTTTAACTATAAGTTTAGAGTGTTAAGTACTTAGTTTATTTATAATCTCTTTATAAAATCTATAAATTATTGTATGTAACGTCTTTTAAGGTAAAGTGCTATAAGTATAACCAAATTATTCAGTGTATTAATTAATTGGTAGGTATGTACATACCTATTGCTCATGTTTAATGATTCTATTCTTCTTTACATAAAATAATATTAATTATTGTCAATAGCCCACTGTCTCACTGCTGTCCCTCCGACAATTCCACTGCTCTCTGTCCACTGTATACAATAATAATAAAACGTTTAATAAATCTGCAACAAGTTGCTGTCAGTGTCAGTTTTTTACTACTTGATTTAGTAGAAACATTTAAATCGTCAGAAGTTGTTTAGGCAAAATACTCGATAGAGTCCTTGCTCAAGCTTGCGTGCGTTGCGTATGTTCGAACCTCAGCCTCGGCTCCGTCCTAGAGCAGCGTGTAAACAGACTCTCACTCTTGATACTATGAGTTACGAGCCGGCATTTGGCCGATAACATTAGTGTTAATTGGACGCTCCAGGGCTTAATTTACGGTGCAAATTAATAATTACGATTGTCTGTTTATTAATTGAGATTAATAATTTATTTCAATCTAAATACCGTATGACTCAATCTCAATCGTGATTTAGTTACATAAATTAAATATTATGCTGATTTTCAATTAATAATTCGTTCGATTTTAAGTATTTTAAATATAAAGTATCTAGTCGCGAGTTTGAGGCATTGAATCACTTATACATACATAGAATAATATATAACCTGTATGTTAATAGAGCAAGTCAAATGAAACATGTTCGATTATTTTTCACTTTCCGTGAGAAGTAGGTGTTTTCTGTAAGTACAGCAATTTGTTCGAGTTGTTTGTTAGATCGATGAGACGCGCTTGCGCAAAGCTTTGTTGTCAGACTCACAGACTGACCCGTGACCTGGAGGCTGTATGATTGAATTGTAAAATTTTGCAACAAACGTGAACTAGTTTTGAGTGGAACGCTAAAAGGGTATTAATGTTTAATGACAGTTCCAAGTAAACACGAGTTGAGGTCAGATTTATGGTTTAGTACCTATGTAGCAATTTGTTTAATGTCCAGATGAATCAAAATTAAAGAGAAGGGAATGCTTTTTAGTGTTGTGTATTTAACAGATCGCAAATTAGTTTGAACATTATTTTAGATATTTATGCGAAATTAGTTTTGTTTTTAATGGGTACTATATAGGTACTAGGTGGGTTTGTTGAATATAATTTATAATTTAGTACAGGAAACAGGTTTATTATTAGATCGTTGTTATATTTTAATTGTTGTGTGAATTTTACATATTAGTATCTAAATGAAATAAAATTAGTTCTCTGGCAGGTATTTGTAGAAATGTTAAACTTTGCAGCCAAGGACATAAAATTATTTTAGTAATTATAAATGATACCCAATAATATTTTTGTTAGTAATAATCTCTCGCTGACGACCGTCAATCTCGACAGACCGCATTGAAGTGATCCTGTAATAGTATAAAAAATATATAATTGCGTGACATTTTACTTCACTATTTTATAGCATTGTAATAGTGACTAAGTTAGAAATTAACCGTGTTCACAAAAAATCTGTCACAATTAAACAATTGTTTAGACCTACAAGAAAAATTGTGCAAGTTGCATTACATTGCGAGGCCATAAAGCGAACTAGATTGAAATGATCGAGTGCCGCCATGTAATGCAACTTACACGATATTTTTTTCAGGTCTAAACTGGGCTTAATTAGGATTAGTAATTTATTGAATCAGACGTTACTTTGCGGAGGTCCATATCAATGAACTAAAAGTTCATTCAAAGTCTTAGTTCGTAACTTAATAGAAAACTGTGTATCAAGAGTGCTAAAGAAGTGTTTAATTTTTTGCGGCACGACTTTAAGTGATGATCTACAACCACTCTACTTAACAAATGATACATTTCCCGCGTAATAAACAACGTTAACCACGCCGTTACAAGATATATCGACACGGCTCCGATAGCTCTCACCAATTAAGGTATTATAACTTTAATTGTGTCACGATTTTCTGTTAATGCGTTAGTCTCATTAAGAATGTTCTGTTCTAGCCGTCAGAGGGCTTCCGCTAAGTGATCGCGGCACCGCCTCGGCACGTTCGCTATAGCTCGTGATTGCGGCCAATTATTTTCTGTTTATCTCTAATTACGCATGCGCTGCCAACGTCGGCGACTTATCGTGGATCTGCCCTTCGCCCTAAGATGCCATCGCTTCTGCTAATCAGCCCTCAAACCCTTTACATGGACCATCACTGTAGTTTCGATATACCTACTAAGTTATTTTTTCGTCACAAGGATAGTTTTTTATTTTAATATGTTTTTTATACGAGTGGAAGGCAAACGAGCAAGTGGGTCTCCTGGTGGTAAGAGATCACCACCGCCCATAAACATCTGCAACACCAGGGGTATTCCAGATGCGTTGCCAACCTAGAGGCCTAAGTTGGAATACCTCAAGTGCCAGTAATTTCAACGGCTGTCTTACTCTCCGGGCCGAAACACAACAGTGCAAGCGCTGCTGCATCACGGCAGGATTAGCGAGCAAGATGGTGGTAGCAATCCGGGCGGACCTTGCACAAGGCCCTACCACCTGCAAATGTATTTAAAAAAATGACAAAAATGTATATAAGTGTTTGTCGATGAACTATCACATTTTGAAATTGGCTTGTCCTTAGTAATTCAACCATATCACAGAATAGATAATAGTACAAGTACAGAAGTCTCTCTGTTTTGATTTTCACAAATGCCGCCTTTTTATGTGCCTACATAATTATTATTAACAAACGGACCGCACGCGAGCAGCCGACATTGAGCTCTCTGGCGCCGCGTGAAGGTCGACATTATTCCACACCTTGTCAGATATTCCGAAAATAGGGTTGTCAATAGGTACTTTAATAGAATACCTATTATACTATCAGATTTATGCTGTTTATAATATTTACTTAGCGGTTGCACTTTTATTTATTCTATGGCGCAGGGTCGAATATTATGTAAGAATAAGCTAGGTACCAGTCTAGTCCAGCGCAACTATGCTTAGTGACTCTCGTTGCGAGACGTCACCCGTCACTTTCTCACAGTAGTGCACAGAAAGAGACAGGTAATATGTACATCTCATGCGAGAAATAGTCACATGTTACAGTTGCTTCAGAATGGCTGGTAAGTGTTATAAGTATAAATACCACGCAAGGTACACATGCAGAAACTGTTATACCTACCTATTAGGTAAATTAATACCGAACATATAAATCAGTTTACACAGGTATACACGACACGTGATTTTCTTTTGATGTAGGTATGGATTATATGTATATGTAGCTACCTACCACCTATTTTAAATAAGTATATGATATAAAACATTTGTGTGTATATTTATTAATTATTGTTATAGATTTAGGTACCATGACAGTGCCATGACAGTAGATATAAATGAGTAATGAATACCGTACCTTTCGCTATCTTTCTCACTTGCCGGAACCGAGAAAAACTGACAATTACTATTTTTTTCATTGTTCTGACAATCGGCTGCAATGCAGTATTTTTTTGGACACATATTGCCAATTAAAATTATGACACGCGTTTGCGACGTAAATTGAGTCGTACTGCGTAAGAGGCGCGCGCGTGCGCCACGAGTCAGTGCGCGGCAACCACTGAATCGCCTCAACGTTGGGGAGGCCCGGTACGCACTTTTAGCTCGGCGGCGGAATGGCGTAGTGACACCCCCCTGACCATATGAAAGTTTACGGTGTTCCATTGACAATCCACTAACTGTTGCCCTCGATTTTATCCGCAAAGAATTCGTTTATTGCGTGCCTGCGGAAATTATAATAATTTTCCGGGGTAAAAACTATCCTATGTCGTTTTCAGGGTCCCAAACTCTCTCCATACCATTTCATCACGACGTTTGAGTGGGTACTTTAAGCGTAAACAAACACACTCACATTCGCATTTATAATAATACCTACTAGCTTTTGCCCGCGACTTTGCCCGCGTGGAATTCGGTTAACACGATGTTCCCTCGGGAACTGCATTTTTCCGGGATAAAAAGTAGCCTGCCATTCTCTAGCCCATAAACCTACTCTACGCCAAAAATCATGTCGATCCGTCGCTCTGTTTCGTCTTGAAAGACGGACAAACATACATAATACAAACACACACACGCTTTCGCATTCATGACATTAGTAAGTATGGATTAAATTGGATTCTGAATGACATTAAAATTTGGATGGTAACTAAAAGGTCGCTGTACTCGTAGACCCCTCAAATTAGCACGGGATGTCCGAGGTTAAAAATTAGGGTATCTTCCTACTGTACTGTCAAACAATCTGTAAAAATTCCATTCTTGTAACATCTAACGATATGGCTACTAGATTGTTTAATGTTCATCCAGATCAATAGTTAAAAAAATATAAAATTTTGCCTGTATCTGTTTTTCCTTAATATTAAAAACAGGTAAAACAGGTAAGTTTCAAGGTAAGGTAAGGTTTCAAGGTAGAACAGGTAAGTTGTATGCAAGGATACTTACCAAACTTACATATATACCCATGATTTGTGGTCAACCACGAGCCTCTACTGATTGAGAATAATGTTTTCTTATTTGGTGTTCCCCAATTGCTGTGCAGTTCCTAGAAGAGCGTCTAAAAATATGTACGTGAGACTTCCGACCTCAAGAAGCTGCATCGCGCAGATTGCGCTCTATAATTTCGAGGTATTCATGATTCAGAACGTACAGACAATCCTTTCTCTTTAGTATTTTTGATTGTGATTGTTACCTACTAGGATTTCGACAAGGATGGTGCTATTTTTTTACAATTTTTTTTTATTTTGTAAATGTTGCAAGGTTCGAAGGAATCATTGCTGAAAGGAACTGTGAGAAAGAGGATAATTAAACCATCCCAGGCTCTTTCAATTAATGATGTGGGTAATTAAATATTGCTAGATAATGTCGAGGTTTTGTAAAAGAATGGTGCTACGGTAACCAGCAACATTATTGTGACTATACCACTAATAAATCATTTCGGTTGAAGGAAACCATATATTTAGTAGGTATATTTGACGACCGAATGGCCAAGTGAGTAGAGAATCTGACTACGAAGCTTGAGGTCCCGGGTTCGAATTACATCCCGGTTATACATATGAATATATGAATAATACGATTGTTTGTTTTAGGGTCTTGAATATTTAATATGTATTTAAGTATATGTTTATCTATATAAGTAGGTATGTTTATTTGTTGCCTAAAATCCATAGTACAAGCTTTGCTTAGTTTGGGACTAGGTCAATTGGTGTCAAGTGTCCCATGATATTTATTTATTATTTATTTATACTTAGTCAGGCACTTGTTAGAGAAGAATATAAAATAATTATTTGTTTATTTTGTTATAAGTCAAAAAATGGTGCCCGCAGCTTCACCCCCGGTGTAGTTTTTTTTTAAATTTTCTAAATCTTCTTTTATAAGAACCTTCTACTGACAGTAGCAAGCACAACAAAAAAAGAATTAGCGAAATCGGTCCAGCCGTTCACGTGTGATGCCGTGACCCAGGGAAATAGGGATTTATTTATTTATCAAGAACAATTTTTGACGTATAATGATTGATGATGGCCAGTATTTTGTATGGCAAACAATATTTTCCTATCCATTGTTATCTTAGCTTTAAGTTTGCCGTATCAAAAGTATATTTATGTATTCTTTACCGAAGACGTCATTACTCTCGCACGAAAAAACGTATCTTACACTGTCTCATGTTGTTACGGACAGTCGTCGTCAGCCGCAGGATCCGTGACCGGCGTGCGTGCGCGCAGCTCGGGACAGTATCAATTCACGGGCAAGTCGTGCAAACAGGCTGACATGTCAGTTTTTCGCTGCGCATTCACGCCGGTGAAATTAGGGTGCATTAACGTAACAAGGTTAACTCGGCCGACGTGTCCTGTTCGAGACCATATTCGTTCGAAAAAGTTAAATATTTGTCCATTAAAAATAAGGGCCCTGGTTGGGGTTGAGGTTTATTGTTTCCGGTATAAATTAGTCAAAATTGAGTTGGAAGTATACTCGCTTAATAATGGGAATTAATTGATTGATTCAGGTATTTTTTGCATAGGTTGATATCAGTAAACTATACTATTTTACTTTACTTCTCTGCTGCAAAAGCGAAAATCGTAAAAAAGGATAAAGGAAGTTTTAGGAGAAGCAAGGTAAAAATATAGTTCAAAGAATGTGAACTGATTTAAAAGTAAAATAAATAGACAAAAGGAATAGAGAAATAGAGACCATATGAATAATACGAATGTTTGTTCTCGGGTCTTGGATGTTTAATTTGTATTTAAGTATGTATTTATCTATATAAGTATATTTATCCGTTGCCTAGTGTCCATAACACAAGCTTTGCTAAGCATACTTTGGGACTAGGTCAATTGGTGTGAATTGTCCCGTGATATTTATTATTTATATAGTCTGAATAGTTACTTTACAAAAGCTGATCGTCCACTGGAACTGTTTTGATTCGTGATCAAGGTAACTATGTATAAATGTTGTATAACTTATCATACTAATGCTACTATTAGTTTTTTGGAGTCTTTTTGTATTTTTTATCTCAACTTCAAATTTGTTACTTTGTTTGGTCTCTTTTTCTGGTTTTTTCTGTATATTGATGTCTCAGTTTGTATTTTCGATGTATTAAATGCTAACATCGCCAATTCTTTATGGACAGTAGCTTACTCGAAAAATTAAACGGCAGTTTCTAATCTCGCGTGGCTGGGAACATCTTTAAAATCACATCAGTCTAGATCAGATCAGTTAGTCATCGACGGCGAGGCTTATCTGACGCATTTATCGGCAGCCGTGTGAGAAAAAGCCAATCAAGTACCAGCCGCCGCATAATCCTTGAATGAGGTGACTAACTGTACAGTTATGAAACTCTATTTAGCCAGACGAGCGTACTGATGCGATCTGACGGGCTTAGCGCTGTAGCCAATGCTTTGTATCAACATTGCATCGATGATGAAGGTTTATGGCTGGTTAATAACGAAATATTGGATGAGGCTTGCTGTTCTGAAGCTTGCTATCGGTTACGACTAAGACTTGGCTACGAAACAAGTGAGCTGTAATAACTAACTGCATCTGTTCGTTTACTTTAATCACTAGCATCAAATTTATTTATACTTGTCTTTGTAATGTTAGTAAAGTCGTAAATTGTTAAACATCTTATTTTGAACAATTTATCACCTTCATTATTTGCTATATGCTTAGCATTAAAACAAGTAATAAACGGGCCTCACGTGCAGATAGCACAGAGGCGGCCCAATTTATTTTAGTACCGAATTCACAGTAAGCTTATTAGTTATAAAAACTGGTCAAGTGCGAGTCGACCACGCGCAGTGTAGAGTTTCGTACTAATACTGGCAAACAGTCAATATTAAATTTTGATTGGCTATTGCTCTAGTTTGCTGATTTTACATAGTTTTAGCAGCTAGTTGATCAAAAGATGAGATAAAAAAATCACCCTTACTTTACACATAGAGTACGTAACTTACACTACAAATACAATTATTTATAATTTTTTCGAAATTGTATTATACTGCTTTGTCGGCACGCCAAATTGCAGCTTTCTAGTTCTCACTAAGAATCTCTATGCTAAGGCGGATATAGACAGTAGATGGACATGGTGAAACTATAAAATAAAGGCTCTATTTTCCCAATTTTGACTGCGGGACTCTAAAAACTGTCTATTACCAAACGACTTCTTGATTTAGCAACGCTACAAATATTTAATACAACGTTCCAAACATATCATTAACAGTTACAAATGTACTGCACTCGTATGCTTAGATGTTATCGGGTGAGGTGAGACTGGTCGTTAGATGAGATTAGCGAGATCAATTACTCAGTTCTCACGGGCGGCGCGGGCGTCGCCGATGCTACCGTGTGCACTACGGTTACGCTGCACTACCTAGTAGGTATCTACTACTGGAACGCGTGTTCTACGTACGACGAACTTACCTACGCGTTTTAAACCGTTTGAACGATTTTGTGTCTTCAGTTAGTTTAGATTCAGGTGTATCAGTTTATAGATTGTCAACAGATCTAATTAAGCTTGTTGAAATAAATGTAAAGGCGTTAATTAATTAAAAATAAAATGCCAAATATAATAAATATTTATCTGTCCTTGTTCTGCTCTTTAAAAATACGAATACATACATAAACTCCTTGTTATAATTTAAATGGCAAATTGAATGATATTTCTAACATTTCAATTTAATTCAGCTATACATCTCAGTCAATTAGAATATTTCTTTACACTGTAGATTATGATGCGACTGCTAATATTTTATGTTAATAATGTCCTCTGATATTGGTTTTCGCAAATTCTCATAATTTACGATAATTTGAATACTGCGCCAATTTTTCTTGTCAGGTCCATTTATCGCAACTTAAATTAACGAATAGGTTTTAATAGTGAGTGCTGTGCTCCCACGATGCGCAGATAAGATTGCGAGTGACTGATGCGTAGGACAATATGTAATAGATCAGCTACGGACAAAAATATGAAGCCAGTTGTCTCGAATAATGGCTCATTTATTGAGATAAGTGTCTCCCTCGACTTCATTATGCTTCGCACTGAGATTACCTTCTTGAATATTTACGTAACACATTTTCTAAGAAAATAAGATAGGCAATGCAAATAGTAGAAGAGGCCAAACGGGCGCGAGTCACGGGGATTCAAAATCTCACCGTAATCTACTGTATTGCTTGTAATTAATATTTTTATTGTGAAACGCAGTAACATCACTAATTAAAGCTAGACAAACGAAATAATTTATCCTAAAATACACTTGATAATTTGCATGATCCTCCCATTAAAATCAGACAATAAATGCTTGCTGTCCGATGACGGTGAGTTATTGGCAGAGTCCATTCACGTGACCTAGCCACTCGCATGCCCCTCTCGAATGGCATATAATGAGGTACAAATGTTAATAACTAAAGTTGTCAGACACCAAATAATACATACATATCTTAAACTGTGTGGTACGCATTCTGAAAGATCATTAAGAACGCAGTGGGAAGCACTTGTAAGTGAAGTGCCTGTGTTGCATGAATGATTTAAAAATTTGTATCCAAGCAAATTTTGTAACATTTTTATGCCATGATGTAGGTACACAGATAATTGCAATACTCTAGGTAAGTTTTTGCGTGAATAATCTTGTTGATTGAATTTAAAGTAAGTGATCAAATTGTCTTGTAACGTCAGTGTTAGTTTTAAATACGCGTCTATCTAGATATGTCCGTATATTTCGTAAATTAACAGGACCATACTTTGACAAGTTTTAAAGTGCTACAAAATCGTTGGTTGTCGAGGTGAAGCTTCAAATGCAAATGTTAAAAGATCAGTCAATCAATATATATAAATAGATATATAAAAAGATCGACTGGCTTTTATTGTGTCTGTAGAAAGATTTCTCTATTGTGGTATCTACCTCGCTACATAAGGTAGGTATTTACTAAATTTTGTTTCATTTTAAAACATACATTAAAAATAAACAAGGAAAATTGTATGTTCTTACATTATCTGGTAGTTCAGTTGTAACCAAAGTTGTTGAAATGTAGTAAAATAATAACAGGCAGTAAGATTAAATGTAAAAAGTGAAAATTGGGTTTAAAAGCTACCTCCAAGTAAAATAATGTATAAAATAATTTATAGGAAAAAGAAAACGCGAAACTTGTGTGAATAAATTTACGATTTGACAGAACAAAAAAAAAGGTCAAACTGAAAAATAAAATATAAAATAGACTGCCTACACACGAGTGCTTTATGCGTAAAGGACTAATAAGTAGCCTCAAAAGCCCTGTCACGATACGGGAACGGACCAACTACGATGGAAAAATCTTTTGGAGATACACGCGAAATCAAGTAAAAAAAATTACACTGGTGAAAAGTGCGAGAAACGCAGCGTTACATCCTTCTACCTGGATCGGCGAATCACCACTGGCAAACTAATTGCGTCAGTCGTAAGCATAAAAAATATTTCGTTTGTATTTTTTCATGTAAAGGCTTAGAAAAATTATGTACCTACTTATTTCCCACAAATAGAGAAAATTATAGTAACATGTAGATATGAAAAGGCGTGACAGTAGCCAGTCACCTACAGAATATTGGTACTTTTACTATGCGCTTATTTACGTCTTCAGTAAAGTACTATAACAGTGACTAAACCTAGTCTATTAACATCCAGCAAAAAAAAACACCAAGTCATTACCCATCGCGAATAGACACGAGACGAGACGTCTCTCTTGTCCTCGTCACGGTATTGCAATAATGATGCAAATCCACCCGAGAAATCTCGTATCGCACACTTTCATAACAATCCGGTGATTGATTACATAAATTTGAATACTATGCTGTTAAAACCAAATTAAATTCATCTGCGGCATGGGATAAAACGTCGCAGCAGACTGATAAATTACGAGAGATGAGATTAAGCGTCGATTGCGATGTGCAGCTATCATATTAAGCCTGTCATTATGCATATTTCGTAGTTTTTAGCCAGGCCTTAATTGATAAAAGATGGAAACTTAAACACCGATTAATAACGCATTTTGTAATACATTACCGGACTTGGTCAAGTGCGACGACAACGACAGCCATTGCTTATTGGACCATTGTCCATTTACGAAGATACGCGTTCATAATATGACAATAGGATTAATCTTTAATGCTCTACCAATATAGCACAACTTGATAAGTACTTTAAAGTTGTGAAATTTTACCGGTTTCGAAAAGTACTTGTATCTATTTGCCCTTGGAAAATTTGTATTTAGTAAGCAAGCTAAGTGATAATCTTAATAAAAGAAGAAATTGAATGTGGGCGCAACTATTTAATAACGTCAAAATTAAAAAAAAAATCACGGGACTTCATTAGAAAACTTAAACCTATTTACGCTAAAATTTATCATAGAAATAAATGTATCAGTGCATTTCCAAGTAATATTATTAAAAGTAAATTGTTTTTTTATTGGACACTAACATTGTTTCAGATAAATAAATAAATAATTTATCAAATAATGCGATTTGGGTAGTACCTACCGGATATCACGAATTAGCCGGAAGCAGTGAAGCGCGGGGTAGCCACAATAACCCCATATTTACGTCTTATTATAGTAATTAAGCCTATATAAAACCACCAGCAATTATTTTAATGATTAAACACGTGCGCTGAAGTGAAGCGTAGTCGGTGAGCCGGACAATGGTTCCGGACAATTATCGCCATTGATTCTGCGGTCGGACGCCGCATGAAAATAGCAGGTGGGCAGTGAGAAAGCAGGAAAACACCGTGAGTTCCCATGATTGTGGCTTACTAAACATATTAATGTATTACAAGTTAATTATTTGATCGGTAATAAAAACTGCATGTCAAAAACATAAGCAAAATGCTAAATATTCAGCCTCTTCGGACTTCAGAACTAGTAGTGACAGATCTAGTGAATAATGATTTTTCATCGTGTTTTGTCGGATAAGTTCGTATTTATAATGCTTTCTTAATTAGCTTTAGTTCAATGATTGGTTTTTTGGAGTCTTTTTGTATTTTTTATTTCAACTCCAAATTTATTACTTTTAGCGAAACATAGATGTCGCTAGTGCTGCTGCTTAAGTAGCGTAGTAGAAAAAAGCAACTTAAGATAGGTGTGCACAGCACAAATTTGTGTATAGACTCCTGTCCAGCGGTGGTGTAGGGGTTATAGTTATAGCACGCAGCACGGATTGTAGAGGACCTGGGTTCGATTCCCAGCGCTGGTCTCTTTTTCTGGTTTTACTGTGCGTCCATGTCTCAATTTGTATTTTCAGTTAAATTTAGTATGCTAGTTGAGAAACCAAGATAAATAAAAACTATTCCAACAGAATACGATGGCAAAACATTTTTCACTGTAATGTAATTAGATTGCGAAACTTTTTTGACACAAAATGCATTTATTATGTAACGCTAAAATTGTAAATAGTTGGTTTTTATTACTCATGACCTTGCAATAAACATTTTGAATTTGAATTTGAATTTGTACCTAGGAAATTCGATTTTTGCTGAGTTTGACTTGCTGGGTCACTTGGTTCTTGGTTTAGTATTTATAGCATAGATTGAGAGCCTAATTCATTAACTATCCTATGTATGTTTTTTGGATTATTAATCGTTACAAACAGGCTCTAGTTCATTTAAATCTCTTGATAACAAGATTTCGTAAAGGTCAGTTGCCAAAAATTCTTATGAAGTTAATCTGTATTTATATCTTAAGCTTAAATTCTTTAAAGTTACGTGTTGCATTGCTACAGCTAATTAAAGTCTGTAATACGCAAAATTACTAAATCAACAATGAAAGTAGGTATATGATTAAGGAAATTTAAAGCTTAGGTACATTTTTAAAGTATCAGCTTAAAGTTTAATAATTGCCACTACTTTTTTCGTACCATTGGCTGTGCCATTGGTTATCATTAATTTAAGGTACCTAACAACTTAAGCGAGGGATGCGTATAAAAGTAAGCTTTCAAGAATGATGGCTACTACACTATAGGTAGGTACCTAGATGTTGGTTCATTATTCAGCGTTGGTATTCAGCATCACTGTTGCAGGTATAGCACTGCTAAATTGCCAGGCTTTGAGGCTTATTGTTTTATAACGGCTTCATCCATAGACATTAGATTGGCGGGCTCATTAGCATTGACACGAATGATCTATCGGAACAAATAGAATGAGATGCGCAAGCGTCAATCGCAACTTAAGTCATTCAGTATGAGCATCAACCGTTCATACATCTATGTTAAGTAAATGAGAGTCTTTTATTAATATTTAATAGATTTTGGCAACAAAAAGCATCTTGCGTACGCGTAATGATTAATACGACATTGAGTTTTAACATCGATGCCGCAGTTTGTCATGCAGTCGAGCTTTTTCTGCATAACCTACAAGAGGTATGGAAAACTCGTAGTTCATAGTTCGACTTAATACTCGTAATCTTGTAGAAAAAGTAAGTAAATTTGTGGTTATGAAAAAGATTTAAGGGTAGAGATTGCCTGTTCCGACCAGATATCTTAGGGGATAGAGAACCTGACTACGAAGAACCTGGGTTCGATCCCCGACCGGGGCAAATATTTGTATGAATAGTACGAATGTTTGGGCTCGAATCTCGGATGTTTAATATCTATTTAAGCATATAATATCTATCTATTGAAGTATGTTTATGCGTCGCCTAGCATCCATAACACAGCTTCGCTTACTTTGGGACTAGGTAAATTGGTGTTAAGTCTCCCGTGTTTTTTATCTTATTTTATTTATTCTACTTACGGCCCAAAATATGGCCTAATTTTTAACTCTTAAATTAATATTTTTTGTATAAATAAATAATTTTATATCGTAGATAAGGCACACTATCAAGAAATAAATATCATATCTGCTACAACTACAATTATTACTTGAAAAATATCTCTATCTATTGTATATACCTGTGTTTTCTGTACTGCTTACTGTGTTGGTGTGCACTTAACAGTTATTATATTTTATTGTATAAGCACCTAAAACATAGAAAACCTTAACTCTGCCAACTCTCCCTAATCCCCAACTGGCATTAGCTGAAAATAAATTACATTTGAACTTACTCGATAGTCAAAGGCGTGAACATTGCATTGTGAAATAGTTGGCTGGCGGCGCAAACGCTCCGTGTCGTAAATAATTGGAAGCGCACTGTTTGTACTAATGCTCGATCTAGGCGCATAATTCCTCTTTTTGAATTGAGTCATAAATTTGTTATTGGAAACGTAGCAGGCTACGGTTTGCAGGCTTCAGAACGTGGGTTGGATGTGAATGCCCCCACTAATCGCTAGCCAGGCTGCAAATCTGCAAATTTGTTAGTCAAGCAACTCTGTTGCGGCAGGCAGTAATTTGACGCGCTTGCGACGTACAATCCGTGAGCTATTAGAAAACCCTTCGGGTTTCGGGGGAAATCGGAAGAATTCGTTAGTAAAAAATGACAAATGTCTTTTTGACTCAGTAGCAATCCATCACGCGTAGAGTGCACTCGTTGTGTTTTCATTGATGTATATAGAGCAGTTAACACCACCACTTTCATAATATTTATTTAGGTAGTTTGTTATTTTTCGGAAATTGATTTCCATGGCGAGTCAACTTAAGCAGGGTATGTCTGTAAATAGCCAATCAATGGAAATTGATTACAATATATTTATAAATATTTTGTATATAAGTTGATTTTTTTAAGAAAAAAATGGTCGTAAATATTTTTATAAGGTACTAGACCATGTTATAGAAGCAACGGGGATTTCGAAAAGTGCATTAAAAAAATATATAAAACGAAAGCAGACCAAAAAAATTCATTTGACGTACCCAAGAGAAGTAGATACAGTATAACAACAGCTCTATATAATTCCAAACAAAAGTACTGTGTTGAGGTGGGGTGTTCTCAATTTAAATTGACGATGGAAGAATTCGAAAATGCTGATTTTGTTTTATTTGTATCATGACAAAAAGTCATATTGTATTAAAATTAGAAAAAGATAAAGAAGCGTAATATTATTATAGTAAGGTTCATTTTGTACTGATGGTTATTCTTTACATAACTTTTTACGGTAACTTTGAAAAGTTTTGCAAGTTGATAACAGAACAGAACCGCATATCACGATCGCGTGTCATCGTCAATACCCGAAGCATGCTTCTAAAATCCGAAGGTTTTTTTAAGATCTCACGGACTGTACCGACATGACATTATTGATGAACAGAAGCGCATCAGTATTCAGTATTCATTTATTTGGCAAAAACATAAGACTTAATACTTACAGAAATTATGCACCCTGGTAGGGTACAATTGTTATGTATGATATTATAATCTAATTCTATTACACAACTAAAGTTTGATATTGTACATGTACATACCTGCATAAAAACTACTTAAAAATACTAGACTTAAAAATTATATTTCTGTTATTGCACAATTGCATCAACTAGAACAAGAGCCATATCCACCTAAGAATAATAATATACGAGTATAAGACAAAACGATTTTTGTTATACTTTCAATTTCAATTCACGCTCTCGATATCGATATCTTTAGCAAAAATCAAGAAACTTAAACACAAACAAAATTTTAACTAACTTAATATGAACCAACTGAAACTGCATTGCTTGCAAGACGCGTATTAATATTGCTGGCACTAAATGGAAGTAACAGTATAACAGTTACACGGCTTAACAAGACGTATTGAGTGATCTCGTCCGTATTCCCATCGTAAAAGGGTCATGCAGATTGGCAACTTGACCTGGTCGGGCACTTACGGCACCGATCGGATTTATTCGCATTACGTGTAATGGCAATACGTCGGCTCGTGACGGCGCTCGCAGCCATTGTTCTTCGACAGCTCCGCTCGCCGAGCTTTCATTGCTAACCCTCTGTTAATTGTATGGTTAATCAGTTTAAAGTTATCGAAGTCTGTAAGTTTTTGTGGAACTTATAAAAGTAAAAATACTTTTGTATTTACTTCCCAGAATACAGTACAGAAAGGTGTTTTTTGGTGGCGTGCAAATATAGACTGTTTTCTTTAAAGCTGGCTCAAATATTGGGAACGATAAGCAAAAACAGGAAATCGTATAAACAGTCCATCTATGCTATTTAATGCCAAAAATACCTACATTATGCTTAGGTTATGCATTATGTTAAAGCGCAAGCTTATATAGGCATACTTAATAATGTAACGTGTAAAAATAAAAACAGTAAAAATAAAATTGTCATGTAAAATGTAACAAATCATTCCGAACAAGCATTGTAAATTCAACGTCTTTTCCATAAAGATAAGGCAATCGACTTCATTTGCGACCATTTAAATTCAAACGACCCGTTAAGTTGTCATAAAATATAAACACTTTAGATGCTCTACATAATATTACACGGTGCGGCGAATTCTATGAACCTCACGCAACAAATTCGTGTTTAAAACTTCAAAACTAATGCAGAATTGATGTTTGCGATGCAACGTCTAGACACGTCCGCCAAGAACAAGTTCTACCGATTCGTTCTTGTAATATCAGAGTAATTTATTTAATGTTAGAAATAGACCTCGCTCAACGCGGCAAAGAATATTGGCTTTCACAACGGAACCTGGCAAATTTATGTGCTGCGAGATTTAGCCAACCGTCCGCTCGCCGAATCACGAGAGCAGCGACCGTTCGGAGATACTTGTACATCTACAGTGCAAGTGCAATAATTATATAACACTATAAACATCCTTTTTTGTTACAATCATGTTAGATTACGCACCTGCCAAGTACTGTCAACTATCATTCACCGTTACCTCGTGAAAATGTAAACGTCCAATTACTAAATAGATAACCAACGTTAGCTAAAGGTGTTTATGGAATACATAGGGATCGATTATGTGCGTCGTGGACTAGTAATTCAACTGCCTACTACCACATTTGCCTAGTATCGCCCTAAGCCAATTCCGTTACTAGGAATTATGAGTGGTGGTCGCAGTTCTACACCTGCTCTTGAAAAACTTCCACATAATTACGCTTATAATTGTATTTCACTTACTTATTATTACATGTGCTAAAACATTTCTAGTTGCGGGAATGGGCTGAATTCCACTTTAATGACGGAAACGGTTTTTACAGTGAGGAATGAATGTTTTTAAAATGGCTTTAAAAAGTTAGCACGATATCGATACTGTATTTTTTTAAATTGGTACCAACTTTTTCTGGACAAAGTTTTTAATTAGATCGTTCTATAAATAACTAGGTATTAGTAAAACGTATGCTGTTATTGCAGCAGAGTCATTAACGTCTCGTTTTATCAGCAAATTGCATCGTGTGTCCAGTAGTCGAGTGCAACGGGTTCAGAACAAGATGCGCATGCAGCGCTCTCGCCTAATTGATAACACGCGGCAACACCAGGCGTCACCACTGCAACACAATGACCGCATCAACTTCGTAATTGGCACCGAGCTCATTGATCTAGATGCACAATGGGTTCATTGTGCAGATTATGACCGCCGTAGGTTTTTCTAAAAAAAAACAACCTTTTTATATCTCTCCTATTGCGTTTTAAGTTAATCATTTTGGAAATCGCTAAGAAGAATGCGCCGCAAGAAACTTGGCAGAGACTAATTTTTTTCAACCCTAAAACCATCTTAAATTCATTTTACTGCAATACCATTAAAACAAAGTTCCAATCAATCCATCAAATCAGCCCACATCCACCCACTGCTGGGTAAAGGCCTCTTCATTTTCACGCCACTTTGCCCGGTCCTGTGCCAGTCCCATCCACAATTTATCATAATTAAAAAAATTGACGGCAACAATTTACTGTATGAGTTAATAAATAATCTAAGTAAGTAAAGTAAGTAAGTAGTGCAAAAAATACATGTCTACAAGTTTTTAATCACCATCCGAGCTTAAATCAATTTTAATTTCAGATATTTAAATTGACAGCATAAAATAATAGTAGTTTATTCACTAAGGAGAGTAAAGCACAGATTACTAATCGCATGTGCATTGAAGGCTTTGAAAGTTTAGATAGGAGTTTCTCACAAACTTTCATGTTTAAATCCATTGATTACCATCATCTACCTACACATTAAAAAACGGGGCACCTTTTAATGGATTTTTATATATACGAAGCAAGTGTAGTATAAAAAGAATTTTCCATATTAGTCGAGTTATTTTATTTTCAGGCGCACGGTGCAATCCGGCGCAGCGGGTCGCGTGCCGACGCGTAACGGTCCGCAGCTGATCCTCGCTATTGTCCTTTAATTAAACTCCATAATACTCGACAAGCTGCTCTAGTTATTTATAAAACATGCCAACAATTAGACAATTACTTACGAGTCACTGAAAAATGTTTTAATTCGAATTAAATAATTAATTTATCTACACGACTGACATGGGATAATTACCTAGTTATTTTCTAACTACGCAGTATTAAATTTCGTAAAATTATTCTATGACTTATTTTTATTTTGCATTTAAATTTCTCGTGATGTTAGATGTCTGGAGCATGAGCTAAAACGGTTTGACAAACTAATAATGGTAATAACACCTAATGTGTTATTTCTTTATGTAAGAGTTCGAGTTATGCAACTTTCACATGAAATAACCATGTAAGTGTCTTGTTATTACTTAGGTCTGAGGGGTGCGACTGACGCAATAAATAAACAGCTCTCTAATTTTTCGCCGCAATATTTTTCTCAAATGATTCACTTCTGAAATGTACCTATCATTATGGAGAAACGATTTTTTTTAATCGTAAGTAAACTAAACTAAACCTAACCTAACCTAACCTAACTTATAGGTTTCTACAGGATAGTTCTGAAATATAATTATCCTGAATAGTTTACAGTTACAGAAAAAAATATCGTTCGTCCGTATGAAACAGTGAAATGAACCGTTTTGGGCAAAATATTTTGGGTAAAAAGCCAGGATCCCTGAATAGGTAGGTATAATTACAGGATTGCGTAAGAAACATTCGATTTACTCCCAATTTGATGTTTAATTATTTTTCACTTTTCATGCTCTTAAAATTTTAATTTAGTCTCTGGTGATCGGGACTTAAGGCTCCTTATTAATCTCTAGGGATTAAATTTTTTTCAATTTATTTTGGAAACCCCTAAACAACCAATCACGATGTTTGTTAATGGAGGATTATCGCCATTTTCAGTGATTATGCATAGAAAAACTTTAGGGCGTGGAAATAACCTCATAATGACATCTGCAAAGATATTTAAAAAACACGATTTAGTTTCGTGAAACACAATGATTACGAATATGAATCAATTCAATTATAATCAGGATGAATTCATTTTACTACTACTTTGAATCTGTTGGCTAAATATCCAAGCATTTAAAGCGTTCCTTTACAAAAAAAGCAATAAAAGCAAAAAAAACTGCGGAACATTTTTTTGCTATTTTAATTTTTACACATATCCATTAGTCATATTGAGCGCACGTTTCATTTCAAAGTGAAAAGTATTGTTTAACATGAGACTAAATAACCATAATGACTTGTTTTAGTCCCTCGTTGAACAATCTACTATTTTGTACTTAATTAAAAGTACCTGCCTACGCCTTTAGGCATTTGAGACGTATTTCTTCGTCTTAGGCAAAAGATAAAGCATTGTTACAATCAAAAGAGGCTTATAATGTAACAGACGAGGCCCAAGTCGATCCAGACGGTCTTCTCGAATTGCACTTTATATTCGCACCCTTAATTATTTATGAAATAGCTCTAACAGCAACCTCGATATCATCTCCCATTGCGTCAAGTGAAATGGCATCTAATGGCAACCCTAATGGCTAGAGACGCTGTCTAATTAAGCGCGGCACTGGCTAATTTGACGCGTGAGACTGCGCCCGCGCCGCCTAATGAATGGTATCGCACACGTTCATCGCGCCACGTCGCATCGTGCCCGGCTCTGGCGGCCCAGGGTTACCAGTGCCCGTACATGACGTTAACGCTGGACAATGTAAACTATTCTAACTCACTATACGCGTAAGTCTCGCGTATTAGACGTCTCGTCTAGGTCTCTGAGTGTTTGTTAATGTCTTGTCAGCATCAAAAGAACTATGGAACAAAGAAAACATGAGCTATTTGGTACCCGGATCTTAAAATTTTCGCTTGTTGTAATTGCTTGTAAATCCCACAAAAATGGGACTTTTTTGAAATTGGACTTAATTTATAAAGGGTTAAATCCAGTGGTTAAAGGACCTCGGTCGAGGTAAATAGATACTGTGTAGTTATCAAAAATCATGGATGATTAATATGTAATTAAATATTTATTTATCTACATAAGTATGTTTTTCCAATGCCCAGTAGGTGCTTTAGTACATTTTGGGACTGTGTTCAATTATGTAGTATACATAAAATTTTCCATAATATTTAAATTTATTTATTTCAAGATAGTTTTGTTGCAGTAATATTATTTTCACTATTTTTAGTTCATCTGGTAACCCTGCCCTACGCCTGCGCAAACGGTAATCTAATGACTATTCTCCGAAAACATTAAAACCGATCGTATTCATCGAATCTCGTACCTATTTAGTGAAACATTTCGATACTTGGCAGCTGAGCTTAATCAGTACGATTTGATATTTGAATACATATCTTAATTAAGGAATATAAACCATAACCCATAAACTGTCAATATAAAATAATAAACTATGTCGTAAAATTGATTACGTGATCGCCAATCTGTACAATAATAGAAATGAGTCGTTTGACAAGGCGTTGCGTTTATTTACGATATCTCGAAATCATTGAGGTAGGTGCGTTTGTCAGCATTAGGTAATATTGTAGCATTAAAATTAAAATGCACTTATTAGTTAGTAACTATATAGCGTGGAAAAGTTGGTGCCGACAGAGAGCTAGCCGTTCTCTCAGAATCGCGAGGCTAATGTTCATTCAGCGTTTGCATCAGCCCGTGATACTGATTATAGTCATCGGCCCGACGAGTGCAGCTACGCTGTGCGCTGATGTATTTATGCACGCACAAAGCCAGTTGTAAATACTAATGGACGAGGTATTTAATAAGCATTCGTCTAATGCTGAAGTAAGTGGTGTGCTTACATCTTACACATTATAAAATGCTAAGGTTATTATCTTAAATTCATAGGTAGGTGTATTACCTATGCTTATAATCTTTATTCCGAAGTTCGACCTAAATTCGTTCACTGATAAGATCATGACACAAAAGATGTTATCGGTATTTGGACCATTTTATTATACACTTTTATGCTGAAGAACTGTCGATATTCACACATCAACACGCAAAGATCTAGTTTCACTAATTTAGCTGATATTATCATAGAAATGTTTCGTCATATGTGCGTTTTACGACTCTCGTGAATAAATTAATGAATAAAAAGATTTTCCCAACCAAAGCGCCGAATGCTGGGCTATAAAATCCGTATAGTTACAACAAGTGGCGTAACTAGTTTATGGCACTACAATGTAAATTTAACTTGCAGACAATTATGTTATTAACTTTAATTTGGCACCGTTAAATAAAACAAAATGTCGACTCTTTTAATGAGGTGCTGTCCGTTTCGAAACTGCATTGCGCAGCAACATTTATGAGGCTTCTAATTACATGAAGAAGTAATTAGGGCAGGAGATAAAAAGTGGCTAAAGTGTAGGTCTAGCAATAGGGCGCAGAGAGGACTCCCGTTAGGGCGCGATGCTATCGCTGTAAACGGCCGCACAACAGTTTTTTGCTTGTATATTTAATTATAATTCTACTTTAGAGGCAATTATCTGGTAGAGGGCTACGATGGCAGAATTCGTTTACGGAAATTAATATGCCAACTGCTTGCTCAACCCTCTTCTAACTAGCATTATGAAACCACTAACATGCTCATCAAGTTCTAAGCTAACATTGTTGATCAGGCTTCAGTGGTTGATTAGCTGTGCTATAACGTAATACATACTCTTTGTAAGTTTTAATAGCTAGTACTAAGTAAAGTACCCACGTAATTAAATTTACAGCGTAATGAAAACCTTAATAGACATTTTCAATGACGATACCGGACTTTCCGTTTTTTTAACGTAATTTTTTGTGACCGCAAGTGTTTTTATTTTTTATTAATAATTAAAGATCTGCTCTTATTTTAAACTGGAAAAGTTGTGCAGCTGAACGTTTATCGCGATCGGCGGCGCTTCGCGAACAAATTCATGCTCGCACTTATCGCGCAATTTGTCAACAAACTGACAACATTTTCGGCCACTGTACAAAGACCAGACTTCGTGCTACTGAACAGAAGGGCCAGTTCTGTGATCGTCAAAGCCTAAGATCTACTCGTGTTTATAACGCCACTTGATATTTAGTATATTTTGTGGTCACTCCCACGCAAATTAAAACTGTTGATTATCGATTGGACATTTTACTTGTTCGAAAATTTCGTCAAATTATATTAAATAATCTCATAAGTTTGTTTGTGATAATTTTATTTCATATGATACATTGGAATTGCATTAATTATGAAATTAAAATTAAATTTTATTCATTGAATTAAAATTTTAATGAATAATCTATCACGTCCCGAAACATTTAGTATATATCTTCTGAAGCCGGTTTTAGCTAAAATATGTCACTAATGTATGTGTTTAAATTACACATTTATTTAACTTCGCTTGTAGGTATTATAGTAAGTACCTATGTTTGTTATAACCTAGAGGAAATACAAATATAGATAGTGGTAGTAAAATACAATTTTGCGCGACAGGCATTTTATTTTTGTCTATGTCATAGCTTTACCGGGGCTTCATTTAATTTTCTAGCCACAAATTACTTTGCGACAAACAACTGCTATGTGATGCTATCTCTATAAATAGATGTCTCAGGTCATACAATCAAAAAGCGAGAAATAAAAATTCCATGTAAAATTACTATTATGTAGACTTCACGGACGCGTAATCACCTAATATTCTATTCGCCTAAAATTCTATTGGGATGTTTGTTCTGAATACACCTACCACTCACTTCCAGTTTTCGGATTGAATTAAATTTTGTCATGTGTTTTGATTACTTGACATTGCGGCCGCAAAAGTATCATGTGCTAGAAGTTTAAAATTATAATTTCAGCAAAAATCCACATAGCTAATAATGAACATTTTACATAAGTGTCAGTCTGTGCAAAACGGCTCGGACGCAATCAGCGCCGGCGCGGGTTAATTACTCCGACGAGGACTCACGACTCCGCTAAAAGGCTTTAGCAGTGCTTTAAGCTGTGTCATTTGTTTGGCCATAATGGACTGATAACGGATACAATTGGTGCTTTTTGAGTTAAACTCTTGTGGTCGTGCTATTTCGACGGGCTTAATGAATGATGATCTTGCTGAGCCGATGTAGTTTTAAGGCGAGGATTGTAACCAATTAGGCACCTTCTTAAGCCCTTGTAAAATGGTAAATCTATTGCTTGGTTTTTTCTGGAAGTAGAACACAGCACAACTAGAATACATGACTTATTTATTTTGAGAGGGAGGAAAACGAGCTAGCGGGTCATCTGATCGGAAATGATCACAACTGCCCATGAGAATTACTTAGAACGCGTTTTATAAATATATAATTAATACTTAAAAAACGGCTGCGTTAATTATTAAACAAAAATATCAATAATTCAATCAATTGCTACTATAATTCAAAGATAACATTTGCATTTATAATATATTACCATCTAAAGACCACAAGACCCAGAAAAGCTTACACACAAAAGATTTATGTTACCAGATATCTCGGACAATAAACAACGCAACGCCATTGCCGTTGACAATCAAGATACCTAGGCTCGAAACATTTAACGAATTTAACGCACTTGTAAGGGCGTGATATTGTGACATCCATTTAATGCTGAACCAAAATTATAATAATTTCACTTAATTACGGCATTCGTTGCAGCGCGAGGCCGTAGCTCGCAGGACCAGAAATTATCGCATGCGATAGGCCGCGCTGACTCCGTACTTAAACCTTAACACAATGAATTAACGTAAATTAAAAGCTTTTCCGTGTCATGTTTTCCGTAAACAGACGCTTTATCTTCTCGCTTTGTCTTCGTACAAAAAATAAAAAGATAAAAACAGATAAGTATAAACTGTGTCATAAACAAATAAAAATTTGTTAAACGAGTACATTTATCGCACGTGCATTACTTGTTAATCTATGAACCGCAATAAAAACACGAGGTCCTCAACCACATCGCACGAAGGCTCGGTAACCAAATTATTCGATTGTTTTATTAGACAAGTGATCGTAAAGATGACAGTTTAGTGTGGGACAGTGCTCTCGCCCCGCGTATACACCAACCATAATCGTCATAAGAAGTGATTTTTGTGTACAAACTCTGGTAGATTAATAAAGCTTCATGTTTATAGCCACCTCTCTCGCAATATCAATTTTGATCACCTGATTCAGATTATCATTAGCTATGTTATAGCCGATACGACCTTATTCATGAAAGTTCAATTTGCTATATAGTAAGCAATAAAAACCGTTTTTTTATGTGAATATTATTTATCGCGTTACTTCCTACATGTTTTATGTATGTAACAATTTAAAAGCAGCGCAAAAAAATGTTTGCGTTTAAACATTCCATGACGCTTAGCACAGTGTTAGCAAGCTTATTCATCGCAGCGCTATTTAATGAGAATGTTACATTATTTCCTGCGCAGCCGCAGCTAACAACAGCTCAATTAACCTTAACAATACCGGTACATGGCATTTGCTGACACATGGACACGTATTTGTTCTGATGCTGTAGAAATTGACAGAGTAAGTGGCGGTAAAGTGGTGCCTATCACTACAGATTGGATGGCTGTCTTTGGAGATTTAAAAAGTATTTTCAAAAACATTCGGCAAAAGTGTTGTAACGTGTATCAAATAACGGGATCGAAAGCTTAAGATAAAGAAACAAATCGAGATGGCTACTTACCCACTACAATAATGAAGATGGCTTGCAAATTCTATGGCCACCAAAACATCAATTTAGATTAGAGCTATTGAATCGATCTTCCTTCGGAGCTTACGGAGATTGGATCTACTATCGATATTTATTAATACATTCATTTTTCATAGTGATAATCATCAGCGTAATCCGGAGACCGTTAATGACAATTCCCACGTCAGACAGACAACAATTATTATAATTTTTGGCGCATTATTTTTAAATACTTCTTGGAAAACATTTCTAGTTATGAAGTTTACTGATAATAAAAAGGTATTTCGAAAGAAAGAAAATTTTTATTCCGCAATATACATTAACTTGTAGGTAACATACATCAGGTACATAACTTAATGTTTAAATAAACTTATAACTAGCCGAAAGGGCTGGCAGCTCAGCAATGCTGAGGTACCGAAGCGCTGATTTTCCGCTGCAGCCACAGTCCACTATCTGTTTTATTCTATTCTATTTATTTATAATTAAAATTGGAGCACAAATACCAACGACCGGATGGCCAAGTGGTTAGAGAACCTGACTACGAAGCTTGAGATCCCGGGTTCGTTTCCTGGTCGGGACAAGATATTTCTATGAATAATACGCATGTTGTTTCTCGGGTCTTGGATGTTTATTATAATTTTTATTTAAGTATGTCTTTAACTGTATAAGTATGTTTATCCGTTGCCTAGTGTCCATAGTAAAAGCTTTGCTTAATTTGGGACTACCTAACCTAGGTGATTATTTGGTATCAAGTGTCCCACGATAGCTATTTAGGTAGGTAAGTATTTAATACCCGGTAGTGCAAACTCGGAGCAAAAGAAACTCGGCACGTTAATCACTTTATTAACAAGAATGTATTCTATAAAGCTTATACTGCTTGCAATGTGTGAATAAAGTCAAGTCAATTATCAATAACAAATAATAGCCAATATATCTTAAAGTAAACCGAACCGATTGCTCCGGCTCATTAGTTACAATTGAATAATAGAACATAGCACGACATAAAATCGCAAGGCCAGGTCGCCCGCGACGAGCACGGATGCACACTCACCTCTGAATCCTTGACCCATCCAGAAGAGGCTACTAGCAGGCATCTCTGTCCTGTCGCCGTACGTAGATAAATAGGTATTTAAAATACCGCTCTCCGTGGGAACTGTGACGGGCGCCCTGGCCGCGATAACCCCGCGCGCGCGCCGCTGCAGGAACCACGTCGCGAATCAAACAATGAACTTTAATATCGAAATCTATTTGGTTGCTTAATTTCGTAACTACTTTAGCCTATCGGCCTTTTTTATCTCCGCTTTTATTTTCTATAAGTGAAATAGACTGTTTAGAATTAAACTCTAAAACGTTTGTTGTAAGGACTGTGAAGAATAGCAAAGAATGCACGCGATGGATATTGAACTTTGTGGGTAGTTTGCTGAGTTGAAAGTTCGCCGCGAGGGCGCGGGCTTTTCATAGACGTAAGGCTGCACGCTGCGAGATGTCATCTCGACCCCCGCCGCGACTCGCGAACAATATTGTCTCCGCTTTTGATGCATCGTGAATTTTAAAATCCATTCATATTCCCCCAGTGAATTACAATCATGATAGAAAATGTATTCAATGCTTTATAGTATGTAACACATTACGTAGTAAGATAATATGAAAGTATGTTTATTACTACATGTACAGTACTGAAGTAATAGTTACAGTGAACAGTAATAGTAGACTCTTTAAATAGGAATATCATGGAACAATTGACACCAGTTGTCCTAGTCCCAAAGCAAGCAAAACTTGTATTATGTTATTACACGTTGGCTGCCATGAGCATCACCGGTGGGATCACGTAATCTTCACTGTGTGGCCAGTGAGCACGAGCTCATGGCCACACAACGAAGTTTAAACCATCCCACTGGTGATGCTCATTGTTCATGGCATCTCAGTAATAGAGGGATGCTTTGAGCATCACCGGTGGGATCAGTAAATTTGTATGGGGCGCGGGAGGAATATTTACAATTATTTTAACTGCAGTGACGTGATATCACAGAAGTCAGATGTCAGAGCAAAACTATGAGAGTTCTTTTATGTCATTTTTACTACGAAAACGTAAAACTTGAACAAGATGTTACATAATATAAGCTGAAAAAAAAATTGAAACAGGCGTTACTTTGTTTGCTTACCCGCGACCTTACGGTGGCTACGTATGCAAGATATGCGTGTGCATGCATTTCCACCACCTCCACACTGTAAGAACACACATAAATCACACAAACCCATCTATCACCACCACCACATTACACTGACGCGTTTCGAACTCAACAACAGAACAACGAACAACAACCAACACTAGACTCAACAAGACAAAAAAGACAACAAGAACCAAACAACATGTTAAACAAGAGCCTAACATCTAGTAGCATGGTGTACGGTTGTGTTGCTCTGAAGATGAGCTCTGATTGAGTTCGAAACGCGTCAGTGTAATTTGGTGGTGGTGATAGATAGTTTTTTATGTGTTTGTGTGTGTTCTTACAGTGTGGAAGTGGAGGAGCTGCATGAACGCACATAATCTTGCATAAACGTAGCTTCGTATAATAAGGTTGCGGGTGAGCAAACTATTTTTTTTAGTTCACTCGAAAAATGTTTTGAAACAATGTGTAAGTACTAACTTTTATTCACCTTCTTCGGGTTACATTACCTTTAAACTTCTCGGACTACGTAACTATAATTTTTCTCACACAATGTCAAGCTTTTTGGGTTCATATCGTTTTATATCCTGCTCCATAAAATACATATAAAAGATTGCCAAGAACCAGCAAATACTAAAATATTTGTTGTTATTACATGACAATAAAATCAAGAACAACACTGTAAAGCATTGACTTTCACTTGAATGGATTTGAGACAAGAGGCACGGTTTACAAATAAATTTTCAAGAACACATTTGATATGTTCTATTTCGTTCGTGATTACTTAGTTGATTCAATGTTTACAACTATAAAAAAACAACATGGAAAAATCTTCCACGATGGTAACAAATTGTTGTGACCAGAAGTTTTCATCTCGAATGAACTCATTCCTGTTTTTATTTGTTTAAATTGTGTGTTAATGTGTGCGTTTGTCCTGTTGTTTTTAAATGTAGGTATATGTCGGCGGCCAATCGTAAAATCCGCCAGATCATGAAATTCTTAGACATAATCATGAAATGGCACCATTAATGATGAATTTAACTGTATTAGGCAAGATACCGAAGCCCTCTGAAATAACTACCTAATTTTCAAGAATAATACAGTATAATGTTTTGTTTGCGGCATTTTGACTATGAAAGAGTATTATGAAGTGTTAGTAAGTAACTTTGAATGCCTGCTTATCTGCTATGTTGTGTAGACGGCCAATTTACAGGTAACAGGTAAAAAGGGTGAGGAAATAAAAAATCACCTTAATTAAAAATTGTAATAGCTAATTTTTAGATAAGCACATATGTACTCGTATGATCACAAAATAATATTTAAGATTCCTAGACATTTCCAGTCATATAATTTAAAGCTCCCAAAAAAGTTAGTGTGATAGATATTGTATTAGCAGGTGTTCATGTATTTATAACTAACATTATATAAGACCCCAGATTTTATCTTTCAGAAAAAAAAATATTTCAGGCATTTCTGGGATTTTAGATTAGTACCCAATGAAATATGTATTAACATATAAGTTCGAGTTAGCGGTGAACCCCAAAGTGCCAAATTTAAGGCTATCTTTTTGTAATTTTTTTAATCCGCAGAATTTGTGCTTATTAAAACCGATGAGACTAGAATAGAATGCAGTACCTATTTTTTTAGTTCCGGCATACTTGGGGTTAGTAATTTTTTTTGCTTTCGCGTTTGTACTCGAAAAAAAAACAAATGTAAATTACAAAAAAAAAAAGTTACATACCTACATTTTATGATATGATTGCGTTACAAAAATTTACGATGATGACGATATAAATAAATTGTTGATTGCTTAATTTCTAGTTTCCCTTTTACGGTGAAAAGCAATAAATAACCTTGAGAGCAAAATAAGCCGTACTCCCTATTATAGCACGACACCAGCACGTGTTATCTGAATTCGGATCTTATTATATTAAATAATGGACCGATATCCATGTTTATACGTTGAGTAGATTAGGATACTAACGAAGCGAGATGGGAGATGCCACATAAAGATATGGCACCATTATAGAACGCAACTAGCAAACGTTATAATGCGTTCACTCAATTGTTGTTATAATATTGTTGGTTATTATTTTTATGACTTCGTAAATGGGGTTTTGAAAGTCCAAATCTGGATTTGATGATAAACGTTGTAAATCATACACGCGTGATAGAAAGTGTTTTAAAAAGAAATGAAATAATAAATCCAGTGAAATCAAAAGAGCTACAAAATTAACAACTTTTTTACGATAACTGCATAAAATTGAAAGCTTTTAATAATCGGTACGCAAATCGAAGTAACGTCAAAATATTCTCTCGCGCTGCAATCCCACGATCGGTCTCGATTTGTAATAGATATCCATCGCAAAATAGAGAGGCGCTTCGTATTTTGCATAAGTGACGCTTGTAAGTTGTGGCACAATGCCCCATGGCCTACAATAAATCGAGTGCAGTGCGATGTGGAGCCTCGCCGATGTTCGTAGGTCACCGCTGATCGCTCGCAGGCCCTTCGCTCTCCGCACGGACCTTACGGATCTCCATTACTTGAGCTAGAACAAAAAAATCTAGTGATATTCATACAAATTATTTAAAATTATCAACGAATCGTTTAGGACTTACCGAATCCGACGGGTACCTAATTGATTATATGTTGTCCGTATAATTTTCGCGACAGACGACAAAAAAATATTGTAATCAGGTTTCGGATTTTAAAAACTACCATAAATCTTTATTGTTGTTCAATTGACTGAACTTCCTGTTGCGACCAGTCGCCGGGCTGCTGCCGCACTTCCAAATAGGTATTCTGATATTCTTTTTCTTCGCGAATAAAAATAGAGCAAACACGTCGCTGAGTTTTTTAAAACCTGATGACCTTGCAGCTGAGTGGTTTACTGATTGTGAAACAGTTGCCAGCAGAAACGGCGAAAATTGTGGTCGAATTGCGGCGATTAAGGAGCTTCAATTTCTTCGAAAACACGGCCGGCGGTCGATTTATTGCTAAGTCATCAATTATTTTTTATAAGGTGTATTATAATAAAATGTTTACAACTACTTCCTTAAATCAAAAGGTAGCAGTAGCATGTCAATTAATCAGCAGTCATCTATTTGACCTTAGAAGATTCACTTTTACTTTTATTCAATAACTCACTCGTTGAATATGTATGAGGAAGCCGTGGGTAATAACATCATTCATCAGTTATGGTGTTTCAATTTTATTCATCAAGCGGCCGCTGCGGCCGTGTCCTGCGCCGGCGCCGCTTTTGATTGCCCTCTTGTTTTCTAGCGGACATGTTCGCCTTGTGGATGACGAGTTTATTTAATCGTTTAAACATGTCAGTCTGTTAACGCTTTAATAAAAGAAAATACATATCAATATTTTGTGAGTAACGTCTGTCAGTGTTTGTCGAGCTTTAACAGGAAGATGTATTAAGCTTTACATGTTCTGACTTTTGCACTTTTGCTGGAGTAATTATTATAATTAGGTGGACAAGATTGTTATTCTTGCTTCACTTCGAGTAGAGTTGCTATTGTAACTTCAAAAAGGGAACTACTTAAAATACTTAAAACTCAAAAAGAGCTGGTAAAATAATGGACATAATACAGGGTGGCCCAAAATAACGTTGACAAGAGTTTTTAGAACATATTTTATTAATTTTACAAGTGAATTAAATTAGATTAAAAATTATAAAAATATACTTTATTTTACACAAAAATCCCTACTTATCTTCAAAATAACCTCCTTTAGCACGGATACATAGAGACAAACGCTTGGTAAAATTTTCTGCAATTTTCCGCAGTTCCTCCACAGATATTTTGTCCCACTCACGTGTAAGTGTTGCCTTTAGCTCGTCAACACTTCTATAACGCGTAGAACAGGACCTTGTTTCTAAGATAGACCATAAACTGTAATCCATCGGATTCAGATCAGGCGAGTAGGGTGGCCATTCTTTAGAGCTGATGAAATCGGGTAAATTATTTTTGCACCACTGTTGAACACTTAAGGCCCTGTGAGCTGGAGCAGAGTCTTGTTGAAATATCCATCTACGGTTACCAAAGTGCTGTTGACTCCAAGGAAGAAGCACATTTTCAAGAATGTCTCGACGGTAGTTTTCTTGATTGATTTTGATACCCTTTTGTACAAAAACTAGGGGAGTTTTGCCAGTAGCGCAAATCGCACCCCAAACCATAACTGATTCGGCGTTTTGACGATGTGGAACGATTGCAGCAGCTCCAGGACGAGTTGAAGACCAGATTCTGTCGTTTTGGTGATTATGGGCTTGTTCAATCGAAAATAATTTTTCGTCAGAGAATACGATATTTTCCCAATTCGACGCTACGGAGCGTTGTTTAAGCAAACGGCATCTCTCAAGTCGAACTTTTTTGTCTTTATCCGTAAGCAATTGCGCTTTTCTCAGTTTATACGGTACTAATTGTAGATCGTGTTTTACGATACGCTGTATGCTGGAGCGACTAATTCCCAAGTCTCGCGCCATTTTTCTCACTTTGGTCTGTGGATTGCGGACTAATCTTTGTTTGATGATGTGTCTATTCCTACAAGTTCTTACAGTCCTCTTGCGTCCTCTTCCAGGACGGTCTCCGATGTTGCCAAGCTCGTTATAACGTTTAATTGCTGAAGAAACTAACTGACGACTAACACCGAGAATGTTAGCTATCTCACACTGCCTTTTTCCACGCTCATGCAATGAAATTATGGCGCCACGTTGCACTGACATAGCGAAATAGATATTATTCAACACTTTTAAAACAACAAACAATGCTTAAAATGACGGTGAAGAATGAGCCTACAATAACAAAAAACAAAAGAAAACGCAACACGTTCCATTTTTGAAATTTTTAATTTTTAATTTTGACAACGTTATTTTGGGCCACGGTGTACAAAGTTATTGCTTGGTATAATTTTCATTGATGCTGTAAATCAGAAGAACCTCTTTAGCGTAGATTAGGTTTATCTTATAACGATTCTGTATACTAGATATCATCATCCCAGCCTATATACGTCCCACTGATGGGCACAGGCCTCCTCTCGGTATGAGAGGGCTTGGACCGTAGTTTCCACGCGGGCCCAGTGCGGATTGGGAACTTCACACACACCATTGAATTGCTTCGAAGTTTTGTGCAGGTTTTCTCAGGATGTTTTGGTGATATGATGATAATAGCTCGTGGTAAATTTCAAATATAAATTTGCACATGAATTTCGAAAAACTCAGAGGTGCGAGCCGGGGTTTGAACCCACGATCCTCTGCTTGAGAGGTCATAGGATAGGACAAACCACTCGGCCACCACAGCTTAAAAAAATCATTACATCAAGTGAGCATTACTTTAGTTATGTTTATTCCTTTCGAACTTATTATTTGATACGTGCCCAGCAAAAAGGTTACAAAAGCTTATTTTGGCTATAGGCAGCGCAGGCGCACCGTTGGGCGCGATCGGCGCGCGCGAGACAATGGCGCGCTGCAGGCTCGGAGCCGCTAGAAAGTCGCTTATCAATTCAATTGTCAGCGCCACGCCCGCGCTCGCGGACCGCCACCGAGCTAGGAAACTATAACCGCTAGAGATTTATGCTCTACTGGAATACATTGGTAAGCAAAAATCTACTAGTTACGACTACGACACCTGAAATTGTGTGTTTTAGTTGCTTTTGACGATGGGGTCGTGTCATGAATGTGTGTAATAAATATGTATTTATAACATTTGTAAGGACTGATTCAGCTACCAATAGCTAAATAGATATTTTGGAACTCCGTTACCCTCCGTTATTATCATAAATTAAACCTGTAAGTACTTAGGCACAAGCACTAAGCTTGTTTGTGTATAGTTTTGGAGAATTAAACCCAGAGTCTCAGAGTTTCTTACACAATAAGCATTAAATGAGACGGCGTTTAACTGAGATTTCTTAAAAAGGAAGGTGCCTAATGTTCTTTAAATGTAAATTACAAATGAGCTCCTGATCATTTAAAGGTCGTAAACGGCCTTCTGCCTTTTCGCAGAAATTCCTTTGGCCGAATATCACTTTCCGAGCAACGTTTCGCCGATGATTCACTTTGACAACTGACTATTACCAAACTTTTGTATGACAACGTGTCATTTGGTCGATTTATTATAATAAATCATCATTATTATTATTTTATAAAGCAGAATATCAAAATGACTTAAAAGTCAAAACGTTAGGAAAACTTATCATTTGTCAAATCTTTCACTAGGTCAAACAACTACTAAGCGAATAACGTTTCCTCAGTGCTTCTTTTTTAATATTTATTTTTAAATATCCAAAATATGAGTCTAATGAAAAATATTTGATCGAAGACTCAGTAATTGTAACTTTTTCGAAATCTAACACTACTTTTGATACAATATTGATACTGTGATCTTTGTCGTATTCTATCAATAGGTCAAACATTGTGTCATATTTGGCAAAATGAAATTCTGCAAAAAGTTGGTTGGGAACTAATAATCGGGGAATCAATTTTCTGCGAAAAATTACAGAAGGTACCATCGCAAACACATTTACATGACAACCGATGCAACAAAAAAATTATGTTAACGCAATAGGTATGTTTAACGATCGCTAAGTAACATAACACAGCATGGTAAATGAAATGCAGTACCTACATTTGCTGCAATTTCTATCTAAACTTTACTTCTGAAAACCAGTAAGGTAAGTGCCCCAGAGCTCGACATACTAATGACAAATAGATGCCACCCAGATATTATGAAAACTGTATAAATAATGACATAAAATAAAAAATACTTACTATTGATACAGCGACCAATACTAGGACGTTTACCTTGCTGCTTTATTGAACGATTAATATCGATTAAATTTCCGTCTCATTGTATTTCCTAGAAAAACTTCGTAAGTGCTTGAAGTAAGCAAGATACTCTAACGCCCACAATCTTAACGATAGTATGTAATGTATTAGTCATCGCTATGTCGTCTCCGCTCCGGTTCCGCGCTCTATGGTCGCCTATCTCATTGTAACGATAATTTCAATCGTCTTTCATACAAATCAATGACCCAACAAATTGGATTCTTTATAAGAAATGATGGCTCATCTGCAGCCTCACACTAATCCAAGAGACGTAGGGTTACCGTATAAAAATTAAACATACCGATACTATCAATCTGACATTCGTTTTAAAAATCAGAAGAAAAAACAGTTAAAAATAATAAAATCCAAAAAACGGCCAGTAAGAAAAGAATGTAGTAAAAACTTATTTGGAGAAGGAAACTAATATTCAAACAAAGCTGTAGGCATGACAACCCTAAAAAAAGGTAATTATTAAAAGGAAATCTTTTTAAGCATGTGTTGCACCGCTAATGCATTACGTTATACAGTGAAACCGCAAAGCTTTTTCCTGTTGATAGTTCTCTATCTAATTAGAAATCTGCTTTTTAAGATTAGAATTACTTTCTGGATACAAATTTAGAGAACGGTCGGGAGGGCAACTAAGGTTAGGGTAAGCTGATCAAATAGGGAATATTACTGCAATTTTATCCCGTCATACCGTATGTTTATGGTTTATGTTTTTTGAGTATCTTAAATGTCCGTAGGATGCTGTAATAACATATTATTTAAATTTTTTTTTTTGGAAATATAGCTCTATCGCTACTATCAATGTAAATACTCGTACATATCATTTATTTTGTTACTCATAACCATAACATAAATATGTCAGTCATGATATCTATAGGTATTAATACTCTTTGGTCATGATTCGTCATGGCAACAAAATACAAAGAGAACTGACGTTGTCATAGTGTTTTCTTTACGGTTTGTGATAGTGTCGCCCCCTGCGCAGAGCTTTTCCTAATATGCACTAGATATTTCAGAGAGACTGAAAAATTATCAGGCTGGAAGTGCCCGTAACCGACGAGCTTATATGAACAGATACATGGGGGTGATTGAAGAAAAAGAGATGTGTATATATGTATCGTAACGGTTAGTGGTCTGCAGTCTCTACGAACAATAACCAATCAATTTAGGCAAGGACAGAGAAATAAATCAATTCTAAGGATCTATTTCACCACACTCATTGATAATTGGTATTGTTCATATTTTACCAATGTAGGGTACATTCAAAAAACATTTCGAGGGATAAGATTCTTGAACACTTTTATCCTACTTTGATCCAAAAATACTTAAGGGTTACGAAATTATAGCTTAAAATATGTTTGAACTTTGTTTGACCTTTCTAGGGGATATCTCATTACCTTAAAAGTAAATCCACAAGTAAATATCTAGGTTTGTCTATGGTATCTGTCATGCTGGTATTGATGTCAGTCAGTTGTCACTGTTGAATGAATGAGAATTATTTTTCTGACAATCGACATTGAATCGAATCCTTTTTCCTTTTCCGCGCGTAGTTTTCATATAAATGTATGTACTTTCATCAACAACAATCAGTCAACAACTCCCGGAAAGCTAATTATTCGCATTGGATCAGATTTGCAACAACAGTGTCGAGCAATAAATATTGAATGTTGTAAAGTTTACGTAGAGTATTGTTGTGAAGATTATTCCACCATAAGTAAATAAAAAAGGCCTTGTGAACCTGGGTCGCAATGCAGTATACCTATGATATAATTATAGCCCATATTGATTTACTTAAAATAATTTTTCTCAAAGGTTAGTTCACAATGTTTATCCGATTGAATGTGACACTGATATGACAGTTAGCATCTTTTGACAACTAGCTCGTTTTTTTTTAATAAATTTTACTTGGCCATTCACTTGCTTTCAGCAGCCGTGTGTTGTCTACGTCCTACGAGATGTCGTATCTTAATATTTTTAAAAATTTAATTATATTTAAGTAAATAAGCCATTATATGCCAAGATATTCAAATAAGTATCTTGAAATCCATACTTAATATTATAAATGCGAAAGTGTGTTTGTATGTTTGTGTGTTTGTCCGTCTTTCACGCCGTAATGGAGCGACGGATCGACGCGATTTTTGGCACAGACATAGTTTATGAGCCCGAGAGTGACATAGGCTTTTTATCCCGGAAAAATGCACAGTTCCCGAGGGAACAGCGCGCAATAACTGAATACCACGCGGGCGGAGCCGCGGGCAAAAGCTAGTTATCTATATTGTAAGAAAATAACATAAAACAGAGTAGCAAAAAAAATAAACAATGCCAGTTTTTATGTGTGTTATTTGTAGGTACTTATGTGATGTCGTCTCTGTTTATTCGCCTAAAACAAACGGGGATGACGTCATAGATATCTGTCTAACTGTCTTAACGTGGATACCCACCTCAACTTGGTTATTTCTCTTGCTATGATCCCTGCTAGTTAGAGTACATTCAAATTCATCCGCTTGTTCAATCAATGATGTTCCGATGTTTAACTTTTTGCTGTAGGTCGGATCTATCCCAGACAAGTTTTTGTTTTTGATACAGAAATGAATTATAGTATTATTTCCTGATGCCCATCGATAACTCAAGGTCTGCGTCGTCAGATCAAGCCGCATGTCTTTGTTTGACAAGGCTAGCACACGAGGCCGTGATGTGCCTAAATTTAAAACTAAATTATAGATTGTGTACAAATACTTGACTCATAATAAGAAGAATTTAGGGGCCATCGTATCGCAACGTACGCATAACGACCTTAATTATTGATAACAATAACAAAACCAATTCAATAACCAACCTAAACATAAACAAGAATTGAATCGTTAGACATCGTTAGATCGTAAAAGCTGGCTGCGTTGATGTCTTTTGTACCGCGATCCGTTATTAAAATAAAACAGAATTGTGGTCGTATCGTGCTGTTTATAAAAAAAAATGAGAAAATAAAAACGGCAACTGCATGTCCGAGCCGTTGATAATAAAAATAGACAGACACGCGGTATCTAGTAACTAAGAGTCATTCGACGCGATCGCGAATTAATGAGGATATTTTAAATTGGCTGGACGGCTCACCCAGGGCGAGTCTGGCGAGACCTGCTAGTCCAGGGTCCAGCTGCAAAAATACTACATCGTAAATTAAATAGACAGACAAATTAAAACTTTATAATTATAACTGAAGCAGGTACCGTTATCGTAGTGCAGTCATAATAAGTATACCTATGAGAAAATGGTTTCAAAATAAAGAGTCATGTTTTTAAACATGTACAGAAAAAGAGATAAATTAACTTAATACTCGAAGTACATCGGGGTAGGTTTTTGACGACATTGAGATGCGGATGAGACAGGTTTACACAGGGTTACACTAAAATACAAGTGCATGGAGGAGATCGAAGAAGTCGTTTAAGCACAATACAATACCTAGTGATACTATACTCGCCTATTATTTACAATTTAATGGGTACTGATACATTTACTGCGAATCGGATCTGAGCACGAGGGTTCCGTATATCTCTAAAAACGTCCTCCTGTTTTATTTTGGTTTTATCGCTGTAGTGTAAAATGTACTTATATACCTCAAACTTGTATCGATATTAATAATAAGCGTGAGTTGGTCGTAGGAATAATACATTTTTTTTTAGGGTTCCGTACCCAAAGGGTGCCAACGGGACCCTATTACTGAGACTCTGCTGTCTGTCTGTCTGTCTGTCCGTCTGTCCGTCTGTCTGTCTGTCCGTCCGTCCGTCTGTCACAGGGCTCTATCTCTTGAGCCGTAATAGCTAGGCACTTGAAATTTTCACAGGATATGTATTACAGTGGCCGCTACAACAACAAATACTAAAAATAAAATAAAGCTACAAATTAAAGGGGGTCCTCATACAAGAAACGTGTTTCATTCAGCGGTGTTTGGTTCCTACACTGCGAAAATGACGGCCGTCAGTTGCTAGGGGCAACGCGAGCGACCCGTTTAACTACTTATTAATTTGCGATTTTATTAGTGCTATTTTAAAAAACCTTATATATAATAATAATCTCTAAGACCATGGTTTATTTTTTTGTGCAGCATTAAGACTAAATAACAATTTTATTTATGCCACTGTGTTTATTGTTTTTTACACTAAAAATGTTCGTTATAATTCATTACTAAGTAAAACTATTTATTCACAAGGTCAAAATTTAAAATCAGGTTATGATTTATTCACTAACAATAATAAGTACGCGCCGTCGACCGAAATTACTTTTTTAAATTATTTTTTTTTCTAGCGCAGTGGCGGGGTTGCCAGGGCGAGAGTCTAAAACGCTATTCAGCCGGGCGACAGCCAAAGAGGATGAGAATTAAAAAATATTATTTATTCAAACTACTTGCACCTAGTGCTTACATTTTGGTGATATGTTTTTATTAACTTGTAATGTAACTAGTTACGTTTGTTCGGGTGGAATTAATATTTCAACTTAAATTTGAAGTGGATATCTTGAACTGATTGAGCTGAAATTTTACATGCATGTTTAAATCCGATGACAATGCAATATTATTATGACGTAGAGCTGATCTGATGATGAAGTTAGATGTTGGCCATAGGAACTCTGTAATAAATCGACATGACCGCACCGATTTTGGTCTCATTTGGTTCGTCTCGACGACTATATACCTACTTTGGTAACCAGGGACAAAAAGTACCGCCAGAAAAAAAGCTTGTATTAGATTTTCATCATCATCATCATCCCAGCCTATATACGTCCCACTCAGAATGAGAGGGCTTGGGCCATAGTTCCCACGCAGGCCCAGTGCGGATTAGGAACTTCACACGCACCATTTAATTGCTTCTCAGGTTTGTGCAGGTTTCTCACGATGTTTTCCTTCACCGCAAAGCTCGTGGTAAATTTCAAATGTAATTCCGCACATGAATTTCGAAAACTCAGAGGTGCGAGCCGGGGTTTGAACCCACGACCCTCGACGACGTAGAAAACATATTACTGAAGTATTTGTTTTTAAAACATTGTACGGACTCTGGTGCGGAACCCTTCATGCGCGAGTCGCTCGCACTCGCAATTGACCGATTTTATTTAAGTTTTACCTATATATTTTAACGGCAATAAAAATACATATAATGTGTGAATTGCAGCAGTATACCAATTATGGTTCACGAGACACAGCTTCGTGACAGAAAGACAGACCAAAGGACTACGAAACGACAATCATATTATGGTACCGTTTATCATTTCTGTTAAATAATCCTAAAAAAATATATTCACGAATGCGTCCTCCTGTTAGTGCGTTCGCCCTGTTCACTACCACTACCTTATTCGCAACCCCCTGGAGTTGTATTGTACACGGTTGGAGCTCACTTTCCATCGAGTGCCCATCTTTCTTATTTGCGACCCTATTTCAGAAATATAATAATTTTCAAATGCTTAATAGACTTAAGTTGTCACGCAGCGAGCCCCGTGCCTACTCTTTGTCCGAGTCCTAGGCATTCATGCATAGTAAATAATTACAGTGATCAGCGGCAGGTGCCGCGCACGCGTCGCATAGAAATAGAAAGCCACATTGCAGTAATTATTTAGTACAGTTATCCCTAATGGGCCGTTTTGCGAAAGCTGTTGGGTAAATAAGTAGCGTCCTTTTCCGAGCACCGGGCCGCCGGCTGAGGAGTCATAACAGGAATTCTTTTGCGGTTCATTTAACCAGGTGACCAAGGGTTGCCAGTTACCATGAGTAAAGGTCCTGAAAACTCGGGATTGTTTAAAGATGTTGGTTAACTTGATGGATTATTCGACACCACGAATCAACTGATACCTTGTGCGACGAAAATTTTAATAAATGTGGGTAATACTGACCTGTGACGTCGCTTGTTATCCAATACCACTGATGATCGACTATTTATATTAGTCCAAAAATATCTAGTCTTAGCTTTTTATATCTAGTTGTACAATGTATAAATCCAGTTTTCTGGGTTAAAATTAAATGATTGTTTTTCATTTGACTTGAAATTTTATTTTATTTTTAATTTTTTGTCAGACTGCGTGACAGAAGTTTTTAACAGGAATAGATGTAAGGGTTTTTTTATTTTTATCGGAATTGTACTTTTTAGTTTTGTATCTGCTAACCCTAGCGCCATCCAAGACTTCTTATTAATCGACGGAGAAAAAACTCGATTTTAATGCAGTTTGTCACGAGGTGACCAATGCATAATTCCTATTCAAGATATTCGTGTTTATTTTAATTATATAATTATTATATTATGCTTGTTTATTACCTGTCACGCAAAACGCGGTAGGTACCTACTATTTGGGGTTAAGTATGTGCATTTTTTTCTTTATTATAGAGTGTAAGGATAGGAAAGGATATAAATAAATTAAATTAAATAAAATTTAGTTTTACCCTTTCGTTTAAGCACCCGTCTATCATTACTCACTGTAATACTATAAACCATAAGTAGGTACTATAACTGTCATTTTATCATGGAATTGCTAGAAAAAGGTGGTCATTCCGTAATTATTCTTATTTTATATAGCCTCAATAAAATATAAATAAGTACGAAGTTTACGAACTAAATCTAATTACCCAGCTGCTTTATGAGCACTTTTAAGACGTGTATATGACAAATAAAGGTATGTTTTCATGCAAAAAAACTCTAATACCAACTACTTTTACATACCAACCTAAATTAACATAGATATAAGATGGAAGTTTGAGGTGTTGCAGCCAAATCAAGTACTTTAATATGTACTTCAGTTGTTGATCCCAAGTGCAAATTGTTATAGGCAATATGTATTTTTTTTCAAACTCGTAACAGTTTTACACGCGTTGACATCTTGTACCTATGTTATGGATGATAGTTGGGTCTACGTTGTACCTAAATCAAGAAGCGGTTGCTGTGAAAATACTACAATTTATATTTATCATACAGATGATAATCGGATGATACTAGGGCAATGAAATTAAGTTTATAGGTAAACTCTCCTAATTCGATACTTATTTTTAAAATTTATATTAAAAAATAATTCTTTTTATCTCTTTGGTACGTTTCCATGGTTTAATTACTTGACGAATATCACAGTCTAAATGAACAGAAAAGGGTAAGGCAAATTCCATGACACGAACCACAAACAAAAATAATTCAAAACAAAAGTAGATTTCAATTGTTATAATGTGACTGCAATCATCATGAAATAGGGTAGTTATACAGAGAAAACAATTTTCGTCAAGTAGCGATTGTCAATTGGTTGGAGATGCATCTCGCCGAGCGGGCAGCGGCGCTCCCGGGGCGCGGGCGCCGCTCGCGGCAGCGGGTCACGGGTTAAGCGATACTTTATTTTGAATAATTTATATGTCGGACCGCGATAGACGGCGTGCCCTCCAGCTTATACTGTTTATGGTAATGCTGGATATCTCGCATTGCAAATGCGCTGAATGTGTCGCCACCAGAGGGAGCCACGATAAGCCACTCGGAATTTTCCCACATACCTAGAAGTTAAAGGAACCAAGAAAACATGCTATGTTGATGACTTACTCGCAAAAGTTTCTCCGCTCTGCAGGATTTGGGCGGGTACAATTATTGCGCTACATCTTATGCAACATTTTTGTACGCACCCTTCTTGTTCGTTTAAAGATTTTAATGGATATTGAGTTATTGTATGTTCATTAAAAACGTCAGAAGAAAATTTTAAATGGCAATCGAAACAAGAACAATCGGTCAAAAACACAAAGTTAATTAAAATGTAGGGGGGTCACTGCCATCCACGGCAAGACAAGTCGTACGTGCACCGTGATAGTAAGTTAAAATTCACTTTTAAGAAATGGTCATTAATCAAAATTAATGGAGTTATTATCGCACTCGGACTTTCAAAAAATATTTATAGCGGACATAAATCAGTCTTAAGGGCCGTACGAAGCAGTGCAGCGAACTTTCTAGGACGAGGGGGCACGCCGCCAGGAGCGCTGAGTAAACTGGATCGTGGGTCCTATTTTCCTACTTTTTTCCAAATTTATTTTTAGATTCAATCAAATCCTCCTTCATTTCATCCTTCATTACAAAACAAAAGAGAATCAGCGTCAGCAGTGTATAGGTAGAGTCATTCTCGATGACGCGTGCCGTGGTTCTTATTACAATGTCATTAATGTCTAATTTTGTCAAAATCACGAGTCTTCGCGGATGGCACTAGGTATATCTAGATTTGTTGAATCATTTTGAGTTATATATTCGCATTTTTATAGAAAGGGTGTGAATAAGAGTGTCACCTGATTTTAAGTCAGCATCACTACCTAAGGACACGCGCGCACACCAGATGATTACAGGTGCGCTGCCAACCTGAAAGAACTAAGTATCTACATAATAATGATAATATGTGTCGCGATAGCAGAATGCCTATGCGATCGTAACATTGCTAATTTAGCAATATCAATTAATTAAACCACGAATTCTTAGTTTGTAACTGTGGCATCATAATGCATACATTATACAGTGTGTTAGCGGTAGCCAGGCTTTTTTAAGGGAGGTTAACTCAGTAAACTTAACTTAGTAAACTTAAATTCAGACTTTGTTACCTTTCTAGCAAAATTGTAATTGCCAGCAATGTACAACAAAATAAATTGACAAGTAATAATCAAAGCATCAGTTGGCTGTCATTTACATATTTGTCAATTTACTTTGCTGTACGACCAGCGTCTGAATTTTAGTTTATTAATTAATGTCATGGTTAAGTTACAGAAATACGTTACCTTAACCTCCCTTATAAAAAAGCCTGGCTACCGGTAACACACTGTATGAAACGCACATCATTGCAGAAAAACTTACCACAATAACCAGTTAAGCCTTCGTCTAAATCCTATCTTTGTTTAGTTTCGTATAACGTAAGCTGAGGAACAAGTGAGAAGCGGGTGTTTCGTAATTACTATTATGGTGATTTATGAGTATTTCAAGATAATGCTCCGATAACCAACTCGACGCAGAAAGTAACTTTATACAAAATAGCGAACAATCTGACGTGATATTTTTAATAGATAATAATGTTGATGGACGACAGGCCGCCACGGCCGCGCGAGCTCACCGTGGGAATTATATTTCGGCTCGGAGATCACGATGTTTTGCAATCGTTTGCTATATTTAGTGATATCAGCCTCTAACTGTTATTATGATTCGTAGAGAACCATTGTGTTCCGTTACATTTAATCGCGATAAATGTAATGATGACAGAAACGTAAACACCCATCGCGGGTGTGCAACGAGAGTGAAAAGAAGAGGAGCATTATCGCAAATGAAGTTATAAAGCATGCCAGAAATGGTAGTGTGAATCGATTACGCGGATACGATGCGCGCAAGGTCTGCGTACAAGTTTCTTCAGATACGGAAATGAAGGCGAGTCGACATGAAAAGATTAAGAAATTGACGCACTGAGAGTGGCCGACAGTGGCGAGTTAACTTTGATTATAATTGGCAGTATATTAACAAACAAAGTAGTGCGAGGGGCGGGCCGGTGACATGTTTATGTGCCCCGCGGTGACCCGGGCTGAGGGCCGTTGCCAATTTACCGAAAGCGCGCGCGCAGGTCGCGAGACACTTTCTACATCCGAGCCGCTGCCCTGCATGCGTACCAGCATTTTCATTATCGATCGCTTTCATAATTCAACTGACATTTTTGTTCCACTCAATTGCTGCGCAGAAATAAATTCCGTTCTGACCGCCGATGCCGTGCGGAGATATTGGGTCAGTATTTTAGGCGAAATAAAACTTAACGATCTGTAACCTGTGAAATGTGCCTTCATGTAAATGTATGGAAATTTTTACTCGTAAAAAATACTGGACAAATAAAGTGCTAAGACGAATTTCTTCCTATGAGAGGAAAACTTACATACGCATAGCATAAGCAAACAGTTAAATTTGGTATGTGCGGTAAAAAATGAAATATAAACTATTTAAGAACAATAACTAAAAATACAACAATAATAAAAAATGCTGTAGAATGCATTAAACGTTTGTAATTTTTCCTATATATAATGTATATTATTTCATGACTTTTTTGCCTAGCAAGTGTGGAATTCTTGGTTTCGGTCCACATTTGCATGTCTGTATGATATCAATGTCGAACTGGCTTATACATATTTATTAATGTTATTTATTGCCCCATTTATTTAAAAACACAAAATGTCTTGAGTGATTTAAATGAATGTTTACATAAAGCGGCTATTGTGTTTTCACTTAAGAGTAATTGCTGGCTTGTAACTGGACCACGATTCTGCAATTTTATTTTAAGCAGGTAATCCGTTTGCATTCGTAAAAGGTAATATGGAATGAGCTTCCGTGAAGACGACAGTCGCACTCGGCAACTCAAAATTTTATAGTTTTTAATAGGTCAGTATAAAAAATTACTTTGCTCACCCGTGACCTATTCATAGCTATGTATACCGGGTGTGTCCTGTAATACGAACAAATAATTAAAGCATAGATCATACTCGTCACACTGAACAACATTAGTTCAGCGATATTTAATAATAATATTTTTTTTATTTTATATTACACTCTTAAGTTTATTCGAAGAAGCAATGAAAAGCAAAATGCTTGATGTTTGTAGCGTGACAGGCGACGTCAGTTGTATTCTAGGATGGCGTACATTGATAGCAGTATTTAATTTTTATGAAAAAGGGAAAATTCAAGGACTCCATTATTTTTAAAAGTCGCTGAACTAATATTGTTCAATTTGACGAGGACGATCTATGTTTTAATTTTTTGCTCGTATTACAGGCCACACCCGGTATGCAACAAATTTTGTATTCATGTAGCCACTCCACCTCATAGACTTGGAACAAGACATACTTAGTATAGTGTTATCCCGGAAAATTGCTTAGTTTCAATGGGATACCAAGCGATATACATATACCTAACAATTTTCCGGGATAAAAACTATCCAATGTCCTGAAATTATGCGATACAAAAATTTTGGCAAACGGACTAGCGCGCTGTTGCTAGTTTCATTATAATATTGACGCCCAATGTGCAGCGAGAGGATATTTTTATATCGCGATCAGACCGAAGTCAACACAAAGACGGCCTTGCGGGAAATAAGTTTTTGTTACTTTTATTTTCATCGTATTTATCCCTTTGCACCAGTTTTACTCGCGTTGGTTGTGCTGTTTCGGTCAGTCAAATGATTACATTATTTTTTTTATAATAAAGATATATTTTATAAAATAATCGTGATAGCGTATTATGCGTAATATTATATATTATGGCTTTTTTATGGTATAGGGGGAAAAACGAGCCTATAGTCCTTCCTATAGTCCTAAGCTCTACAAAGGTAGGTCAATGAGTTCTCTCCTCTATCGCCTCTTTAAAAAACTAAGCTATAACGTTGAATAACAAATTCAGCACAATCACATTGCAGTATCTGCTATTTCGTTTCTAACTTTGTTTTACCTAAATCACGTTTAAACGTTTTACTTGGTAAGATTGGCGGTGGCGGTAAATGAAATTGATATGATCGACAGCCGGTAGTAAAATATTATATTGAATGTTTATAGCTAAAATAACGGCATGCATGGGTAATTTAATTATATGATTATGACCGTCGCAAAGAGGAACGACAATGCGCTCTTTGTACAGAGAAAGTCCAAAATGGGAATAAATCATCGCGGTGGGGACAAGTTTGAGATAGCGTCGATGAAATAATGTGTCTTGTGTTCGGGCGGCGACAGGGACAGGCAACGCGAGACACAGGCGACAACTGCGACAAGCGACAAGTGACACGGCGCGGCGTGTGCGCAACCTGACGCGGTACCCGCTGCGCGGTATGCCCACTGCGAATTTACATGACATCCCTTTAACCTATCATCCTTTCCATTTAAATTCTCAAGTTCTATTATGCAATATTAAAAATTTGCCAAATAAGTTATGACTTCGGTACATGTATATTAACCATTAAGGTAACTTGATAACAAGCACATGTTTGACGAAAGACCGACGTATAAGCAGTAGTAAGTAAGGAGGAAACAATTTCCATAGGTATGGAGTGCTAAAAAGAGGTTTACGTAACGTTTATATATGTGGTAAACAAATTCTAGAAAATAATAAATTACGTTTGGTACTTGATCATGTAAACAAAACTGACTTAGTATCGCTACCCAAACTTCGTATCGCTTGACCGCTGTAAAAGTTGCACATGTTGTTTAAATTAAAAAATCGTTCAAGTGCGAGTGCGAGCGACTCGCGCATAAAGGGTTCCGCACCTCCGTACAATGTTTGAAAACAAATAGTTCCGTAATATTTTTTTCAAAAAAAATCGAATACAAGGTTTTTTTGCTAGCGGCACTTTTTGTCCCTGGTTACCAAAGTACTCGTCAAGACGAATCAAACGAGTCCAAACTCGATGCGGTAGTGTCGTTTATCACAGAGTTCCTATGGTCACCCGCTAGCCTTATCATCAGATCAACTCTATGTCATAATAATATTGCATTGGCATCGGATTTATACATGCGTGTAAATTTTCAACTCAATCGGTTACTTTTTGTTGACTGTACTTGCATTGTCATCATATTATTTGTACATCATGTCTACATATTTGTACCAAATTTGAAGTCGGTACTATTAACTACTGAGGAGTTCCCTCCTGCAGAGGCGATTCTGGCAGGACCACCAAGATGTCACTACCAGATTATTATATTGTCTCCAAATTTACATAAGTATGCCAAATTTCAAGTCAATCGGACTACTGAAAGTGGATGAAATTTAGCTTCCAAGATCTGACCCAAAAAAACGATAAATAAATATATAAACAAACAGGGCAAGCTAAAGAAAAGCTTCTCTTTCTTTCTTACCACAAAATATGTACCATGTTTTTATGCAAATAAATGATTTATGATTTATAATTTAAAAATAAAACAGTGGTGGTGGTTTGTTAGTCTAACAACTGGTAGCATGGTGTACGGTTGTGTCACTCTGAGGATGAGCTCTGGTTGAGTTCGAAACGCGTCAGCGTATTGTGGTGGTGGTGATAGATGGGTTTGTGTAATTTGTATGTGTTCGTACAGTGTGGAGGTGGAGGAACTGCATGAACACGCATAATTTGCATAGACTTAGCTATCCTAAGGTCGCGGGTGAGCAAAGAAAATCTTTTAGTTCATTGATATGGACCTCCGCAAAGTAACGCCTGATTCAATAAATTATTTAAAAATATCGCCGAAATGTAAGCACCTGTGCAAGTATTTCGAATAAAAAATAATTTGAATTCTCATCCTCTTTGGTTCTGGCTGTTTGCTTCTGAAACCATTGCCCGCTCATTGGATTAAAAAATAATGTCCGTCATGCGCGGTTCATTCGCGGGAAATTCGGCGGATTTCGTATGTTGTGTAATTAAATAATAAGAAGCTCGACTTAGTGTGAATAAATTTTAAACTGTATTATTAACCTTGTAAATAGTGTTAAATACTTAGTATGATTTTTTTTAGTGTAAAAAACAATAGGTAAACAAAGTGATTAGTACCGTGCAGATTTGACGAGCGCTCAAAGTTGGCTTCATTGAGGTTTGTGGTTCATAAATTGCTTCATTAATTTTGCAGAAAAACAAAAAAATCAGACAGTCACTAATTATATTATCGAAACTTTTATAAAACATCATTAAAATTGCAAACCTAAAGGTAAATATTCAAACGATATAGCTAGCCGTTGCTAGGTGATTCGGCCGCCTTAGCAATGGCTAAATACGCCTAGCAACCAAATATCGCTTAAAAAAACATGTTTCTTGTATGACGACCCCCTTTAATTTGTAACTTTATTTTATTTTTAGTATTTGTTGTTATAGCGGCCACAGTAATACATAATCTGTGAAAATTTCAAGTGTCTAACTTTTACGGCTTAAGAGATAGAGCCCTGTGACAGACGAACGGACGGACAGACAGACAGACAGACAGACAGACAGACAGACAGACAGACAGCGGAGTCTCAGTAATAGGGTCCCGTTAGCACCCTTTGGGTACGGAACCCTAAAAAGCATTCAACAAAATTAAATTGTGCTAAAACTGTAAATATCCTTAATTTGTAGGTAACTAATTAATACCAAATTAGGTCAACGAAATAAGCTTGTTCTCCGGGCATAATTCCAAGGACGATGGGTTCCGTCTTTGAATAGCCATGAGTATTCCATTTCCATAAAAGTTGTCAACTCGTCGCTCCTCTGCCAGCTACTCTACGTAGACTTGACCTGGGTAGGTAGAGCTGTGATGACAGATATTTATTAACACTATAACAGGGTCAGGGCATTGCGACTGCAACCCAATCCAAAGCCAAATAAAAATGGAACTAAGTCGTGTCTATAGACCCCAGTATCCATTTTGTCTTATTTAATCGCACCTGTTTTTACAGGTTCCATCGAGATAAGACAAAGCATGTGTGTCTGAAATAAATTTATATCTAGGAGCAGCCGCGCGCCTCGCGAATGGCGCAACCGCGTAACTGTAAATTATAGAAGCTCACGCATTCAACACTAGTTTATTTGTGAATGTTCAAGTTAATTATGCACTTCAGTACTGTATAAGATTATTGTACTTATGCCTAACTAAAAGTCTAAAGGGACAAAAGTAGAATCTACCAGCAAGCACGATTTTATAAAGTCCTGATTCACAGTATAGTTATACACTTACAAGGTGCAATGTCTTAGAGTTAATTCGGAATATTTCAGCAGGTGGTTAGGTTAGTTTGACTAAATTGTTAATGCTTAGCAGTTTGGCGAAAATATTTGTAATAGTTGTTATTTTGTATTTTTTTTTTGTAAATTGTTGCTTAAAATGAATACTTAAATAAAAAAAAACATTGGTAGATGTCAAATCGTTAAAGATAGAACTCAATTACGAATTAAAACTTCTGCTGAAAAACCTTCACGACATTGTTCAGTCAAACCAATTTTATCAACTTTTCTAAAATATTATTTATTCTATCCACAGGAAATCACTTTGAGTATACGTGTGTTAATAAATATCGATACAGTAATAATGTTGTGCTGTAGTTGTCTGATCCCGATTAATTAGCACTTAGGCAACACTTAGAGCTGGCTGCATGTATTAAGGTGTACATTATAATTTTAAGATACGAAATTCAATTCCCAAAACAAGTAAAGTAGGTCAATCTGATATAAAGGGGCTATTGGAAAATGAAACCGTAGCAATAATCAAATCAGGCAAAAAGCTCTCGCGTCGAGTTGCTCTTGCGACAGCGCGTCCGCCATATTGTATTCGCTGCAACGTACGTTTGCAAAGAAATGATCAATAAATTTATGCCGTCAATAAAGATATCGATCAAAATTACAGGGTTCCGATGATTTAACAAATATGAGTGGCTCGCCTGCGTGGAGCGCGCAGGGTGGCCGCATGGCTCTTCTGTGAAATTGTAATGTAATGGTCCCTTAACAATAATTTTGCTTGTCCATGAAAGCTGAACCAATTTCTTTAATTACCATTCGAATTGAGCTGTTGGAATCACTTAATTAAACGCAAGAATCTCTTTATTTGTACAGATTTTACGACGCTATTCTCAAGAAACACTCGATAATGCGTAGTTTGTAAACACGATCAGGGTTAATGACTTCAATTGGCTTATATTGACGAAAAAAGCTGTAGTTTCAAACAACTGGATCCGGAACACGGCTGCGTAGCATCAATTTGTTCTGACTACACGAACATAAATCACTTTCAGGTTTATCATTTCGTCTGCGTGATTTCAGAGTCGCTTCAACTGCAAAATAAGTAGAACGACTTCATAAATAAGTAATACGCGATAGCAGAACGTAAAATCATTAAATGACCAGTCATCAATGTTAAGATTTATGGACGTTATTTCTCCTGTGACGAAACGATTTGTTAATCAACTTATTTTTCACAAATATCTTGTTGTTTATACTTCTGACTAATGGAAAATAAAGTGTCAACTGAGGACAATTTTGACAACTGACGACTCAGTGACAATTTAGGTGTACTGCCGTTTCGGCAAAATATTTTTCGCCAAATTTCATTTCCCCAAAAACTTATCGCAGTAGTTTCATTTCCCATATGAATCTTTAGCATATTAACTTTTCGCATTATATTCATTTGGTCAAATTTTGCGTTCATATTATATTATATTAAAATACAATTATTGGTCGCACACGAACCAACCACAGAAACCAACTGCTACCAGAAAAATAGGTTAGATTAGGTTAGAACTGCGTCCCCATAGAAACAAACTGCTAGCAGCGATACATCCCTACTTATATTATAAATGCGAAAGTAACTCTGTCTGTCTGTTACGCTTTCACGTCGAAACCACTGAACTAATTTTGATCAAATTTGGTATATATATAGGTAGTTTCAACCCCAAGGATCAACATAGGATACTTTGTATTCCGGTAGAGGGCGCCACCGCGCGATAACCTAGGTCCACGCAGACGAAGTCGCGGGCATAAGCTAGTTTGATTATATAAACTTGGTAATATGAAACATAACTAGTACTTAAGTAATTATTTTTGAAACAATAATTTGCCAAAAAAATATTGCAAACTCTAAAATTGCGATAAGTTGTTTTAGAAAAATGATTTTTTAGCCAAATTTTAGTAAAATAATTTTAGTAAAATATTTTGGGATGTGATACTTTGGGAAAAGTTTTTTGCCCATACATTAGTATTCCGATAATTTATAAGGTGTTTTTATGAGTATGTAGGTACAATATTTTTATGTATAATAAATACACCTAAATCTGAATAACAATGGCCTACATTGAAGTGGATGTGCACGACGATTAGTAGAGTTCATGACGGAGCGAACTTTCTATGGGCGTAATTGAATAACCGTGGCGATGGCGGGCGCGGGCGGCGGGCAGCGGGCACCTAACAATGCGCGGCAGCCATCCTAGCGGTGTGCCTTACACCCAATAAAAAGTTGACATGAGCCTCATTAACGCCTTGCGCAAGCTCGAAAGCGGCCCTTGGGGCACTCGTTGCCAGAGACAAGCAACGCAAATTACTTTGGCACCGTTTGACGGCGGGAAATTTCATTACCACGAGCACATATCATTATTATCTCGCCGGCAATCTACATATTTTACTCGGTAATAAATGCGCGGGTAGTTTCACTTTCCGACACTGGTTTTCGAAAATGACCCGACTTTATAAATTTGCAGCGGCGCGGGCCTCGTGAAGGGCGCGTTACAGTTTTAAGTGAATTTCTTTTTGACCTCTTGCTCCAAGGTGCTGCTCGTAATTACTTGCACAATGACATGTAATTTCGCGAAAAGAACAAAAATTGACATTTACACAGGTAACACTGGTGGGTTAATTAAAAGTAAAATCTGATACTTCGGTTTGTATTAATGTCAATCACACCCTCTGGTCGGAATAATTGGTATTTGTGTGTGCGAGGTTAAGACATCTTGTATCACCAAACATGTTGCTGACATAATCGTGGTTTGTGAGGATTCTTGTTTGTTTCACCACCAATTGATTAATTTTAACTGACGGAGAAACGTGATGCCATCTCCGTCTATTCGATCAAAACAAATAGAGAAGACCATTTATCCGTCAGTTAAATTTAATCAATGGGTGGTGAAACAGCCCCTTAAATAATAATATAGAATTCTTAAAATATGGTATAAAGGACAATAATATCTAGTAAAACAAACTAGAGCTCGCTCAGAAGCATTGTGTTGCAAAATATTGAGTGATGGTACTTTAAAATCACTGTTAGCACTTATAAATAATTCAGCACTTATTAAATGTTTAACATCAAGTACATTAGTAATAAATAAAGTGGAGTTGGTAGCGCAAGTCACCCCATCCATCACCAAAGGTCGCGAACGTAATCTCGACCTTTGGTCCTGCAAGTTTTAGCAACCTGTTATCCACAATATACGCCGTGTTCTTTTTGATTTCCATTAATTTTAAGGTGGTAGTTATAGGTCAAATGAAGTTAATTTCTTCAAGACATTAATGGCCTAAGTCTTTTCGTTCAAAAGATAATCAAGAATTAAGATAATTATGTTATACGTAGTAAAAAAGTATAAAGGTGCTTAATTTATGATGTAACTAAAGCGTTTATGATTCACATAATGACATATTTAGCAAAATAAGGTAAAAAAAATGTTTTTTTTTTATACAGGGAGGATTTCGACGAGAGACTTTTACGGAGATATTGCATTGTTTAAGTGATACACAGTTGATTTATAATGTTTAGAAGCTTAAACAAAGTAAAAAAAAAACACAAAATTCACTAATTTTTAACTGTGGTGATAACCCTATAATTGCATCCGCACATAACGACACGATGGCTAGATTAAGGAGTCGTCGTCGGGAAAACTCGGGATATTACGTTTATTTCCGTGAGTTGTTGTCATCGTACTGATGTAAAAATGACACAAAGTCAAATAAATCAAATAAAATGCAAAAATACGATTATCAGTTACTTTATTACAATTTTTACATACGGTGTTCAAATGTTCCTCCGTTATAAGGGTGAAGGCGGGCACGTTTAAGAACTTTTAGTACTGCGGTATGACTTATTTCGAAATGTCGACCAGCTGATCTCGAACTTTTTCTTGGATTCCGCTCAAAATACCTCAGTATTCTTTCTTCAAGTCTAGCCTCAAGACGAATAACGGGTCCTCCACGTTGATCGTTCTGAGCTGTTCTTGGTACAACGGGCTGATTGTTGGCGACACGATCAAAAGCACGTAAAATTGCCCTACGACCTGTTGGGTGTGGTGGTGGATATGTTTCCCTGTAACGTCGTAAAGCTTCAGCCGCATTATAATTGCAGCTCGCGTATAACATGACAAAATTTAAATATCCACGTGCATCTGACAGACGCATTTTCATGTAAAGTAAATAAAATGAACTTAAATGTCAATTTCATTTCAAACATCACATTTATGATATGTTTATGATCGATTTTCAATCATGCAAAGAGTTTCGATAGTTGTAAAAAATTACTACAACTTTAGTGCAATATCCGTCAAATAATGTTAAGTATTAAATTTTTTGACGATAACCGAAATAAAAAAAGGACAGCCTATTGTATGAATTGCTGATCAACTGGGGAACAATTTCAATTCATTCGAAAATAATTTGCTGAAGCAAGTTAACGAACTAAAACCTTTTTATCATTTTAGGTAGGTAAACAGAGACATTTTATTTATGATGAAAGAGGTTACTATCTTCTTTAATTGTTTATGACGGTTGAGTACATTCAAGTGAATGTCAGTGCCATGTCATATCATGTGAGTTATTTGTTGTGGTTAGAATTATTAACTAAGAAATTACATAAATACTCTAGAGACAATCACCTCTGCAAATCCTGCAGTGATTTTTTTAGCGTTGCACGCAGACCTCTAAGAATGGACAAATGGCAAAATATTAATGTAATATCCTGACGTCTAAAGATTGTTTACAAGTAAGAACATTGACCCAGCCATCTGTTTAGGGTTGGCACAAAGTAGTTTTTAGTATGAATGTTTAAAAAACTAAAATTAAAAATTTTAAAAGCCCCCGACACAAAAACGCCAGCAAAAAAAAAAAAAAACGAAAAAAAAGGCGCCTAAAAAGGACAACTAAAAAGTAAAAAATAATTTTGCACTACCTAGCTGTTGCCCGCGACTTCATCTGCGAAGAATTCGTTTATCCCTATCCCGCGGGGACTATGCTGATTTCCCGCAAAATTAGCCCAAGTTAATTTAGTATAAGTACCTAGTAATATTTTTTTTATCTAAGCGTCGTCGGTGTCGGGGGACCGCTAAGGTTAACAGGAAACTAAAGTACATACATGTTGTATTTTTAAAGTATTAACCTTAGCGGTCCCCCGACACCGACTACGCTTAGATAAAAAAAATATTACTAGGTACTTATACTAAATTAACTTGGGCTAATTTTGCGGGAAATCAGCATAGTCCCCGCGGGATAGGGATAAACGAATTCTTCGCAGATGAAGTCGCGGGCAACAGCTAGGTAGTGCAAAATTATTTTTTACTTTTTAGTTGTCCTTTTTAGGCGCCTTTTTTTTCGTTTTTTTTTTTTTTTGCTGGCGTTTTTGTGTCGGGGGCTTTTAAAATTTTTAATTTTAGTTTTTTTATTTCATGCTTTTTAAACTTTGTTATATATATTTTTTTAAGTGTACTAGTGTATTGGATATCCTGGCTGCAGCTCAGCTCGTGTTGCCACCATTGCGTTGTATGTAGAATCAATTACTGAGGAAAACGAATCCAAACACAACATATGTGCTATTATTTCTTATAGTGTTTAAGTGTGCTGGATATCCTGGCTGCAGCATCAGCTCATCCTGTTGCCACCATTGCATTGTATGTAGAATCAAAAAACTGATCGAAACGAATCCAAACACGATATATCTGCTATGGTTTTATCAACAGTGTACCTACTGGTGTTCTGGATATCCTGGCTGCAGCATCAGGCCGAGAATTGCATAATCTTGCATAGTTATATAGCATACATGGGTGTTTCAAATTTTACGCCCCAAATGTGCTTGAAAGTAAAGTAAATACCCATTATGCGTATAAAATTCCTACCGCAGCGAACAAAAGAGCTGATGATCTTGAAACGGCTGAACCGATTTTGATAAAACATGTCTAAGAACCATCGCCAAAAAACCAGCTTTCAAATAAAAAAAACCGCATTCAAATCGGTCCACCCGCTTAAGAGCTACGGTGCCACAGACAGACACACAGACAGACAGACACACAGACAGACACACAGACACACATAGCGGTCAAACGTATAACACCCCTTTTTTTCGTCGGGGGTTAAAAAGGCTATAACTTGAAAACGGTAACATATATTTCCATAGTTTCTATGGGGGAAATATAGTGCTAAGGTTGAACTATCTGCCTCTTTCGTAAAGATCCCTCGTCAAAATCCAGCCTGTATATTTCTTGTGTTACGTCTATGTCACTAGTAAAGATTATGAATTTTATAATTTGACCTTTGACATGAATGTGAAATTATGTCACATACCTAAATTTTTTTCTAAAGTGACCAAAACTTGTATTACTTACCAGGTATTTCAATAGTTTTTAACAATGACGTGAACCGTTTATTTAAGCTAACAGAAATCAATAAAAATACAGTATAGAGCCATATTTATGTACCAACTTGGTTTAAGTTTTTACTTAATCGAATTTACATGTATCGAAAACAATATTACATGCAAATTACATTACAGTGTATGTATCACGTAAGCTCAATACATTGTTTTATGAAGTCAGCTGTGTTATACTCAAGATATACCTACCTATTATGATATCACGCATGACGAAAGTGGCTTCCACATAAATGGAAACATTCAATACATTCCGATTGAAATTCAAACTGATCTAATTAATTTTCAAAATGCAATAGTAAATTTTTTTTTGACGTATTTAATAGTAACTTAAATATGTACGTACATACCATTGCGGATAGGTAAAGTTAATTTAACATGTATTATTAATTTCCGCATAAAAGTGTTGCTTTCGAATTCGATCAAGCAGTTGCAGGGCTCGTTAGCTGGCCCCCAAAAGCCGACAGCGTAATGACAGGTCCCGCCCCTTGTAATCAGCAGAGCGTGATTTTTGGCCTACCCCACATCACACTTGGAAATCATTTTGTAAATTTAATTTTTTTGGAAGTTATCAAAGTCTTCACACGTTTCGTTTCGCCGCCCGCTAAGCGTATCATTACGTGCCCTGAAGCCGCCAATTACCCACTCCTGTGATGAAAAGAGGCTTTCACAAACTACCTACAGTGGGCGCAAACAGCTTATGGGTATTCATGAAAATATTTGGAGCTGTAATTGATTATGGGATCGGCCAGTGTTTTGTACCGTTGCAGGTTGAAATAACGCTACGTAAAAGAGTGTTATTCATGGTGAAATAAGAAGTACTTATTAGGGATTTAATTGTTATTGTTACTTGGGCCTGCCGGTAAACATTGTTCGCTGGCTGGATCTCGCGTGAGATCGCGATAGGCAGCAGCTGTCATCGCAGCCTTGCCGCGTGAACAGCTCGAGATGCCGTCACTAATTATTCCGCGTCGTTGAAAAATTAAAGCAACACGATGAACCCAAAAGTTAATGCGATAAAACACCGCCACAAGGGAACCGCCCGAGCGGAATGCGACGTCGTCTCCGAACTGCATGTTGTCACTGAGGGCAGGAATGACTATTTCGTGGTTCAAGAAACGAGAAAATTAAATGGATTACCGACGCTACTTATTCTCTCTTGCGATTGCGTGACAAGCTTTAATTACAAGAAGGTGTCGATACGAAAATTGGTATACGAGAACGATTTTAAACGTTTTTACAAATAATAGTTATTAAACAGGTTGAGAGCCTAAAATATTTTCAAGTAATTTCTTGTTGCAATAATCATCCCCTTCAGATATTTCATATAAGAGTATCAGGATAGGATACATTGAAATTAAAGGGATAGGTGAGGATGGACATTATGTTTTTGTTGGTCAACATTAATACCATTCAATTTGGATTAATTGCATAGTAGCTATACAATTAGTTGCACAAGATTTTGAAATAGATACTTAGGCACGAAATCGTTAAATGTATTCGTTTCTGAATTAAGACTCAATCGACATTTTTGTTATTAACGGCATGTAATCTATCATCGTCATCGATAAAATGATAAGAGACATTTGCAAAAGTATAAGGTCAGAAAATTGCAGAAAAAGTGAAAAAGGTGAAGGATAGGTCAAATTCAGAGAACGAGGAAGTGTACCGCGTCTTGTTTTTAATGACTGCATTTAAATTCGAAATGTAAAACCATCCAATTTCATTAAGCGCATTTTTTACTAAAGTCACTGCTTGCTGTTTATGTTATGGTTTGCTTCAATCGCGGGAGGTTCATGCAGGTATTTTTTGCAATACTTCACGGCGGCACACGGAAGCGAATTCGCTGTAAAGATATAAAATATACCCCAAGTACGAAATATTCTTCTCGTAATTGGAGAAAATGAAAAAATACCACGTATATTCGGAGCTTCCTAATTCCTCAATATATTGGTTTTGCCCAAATTGTCATTTTTTAATTTCATATTTGACAAAAATATATACCTTTTAGTAAGGTATAAAAACAACGTACCTACCGTGATCATCACTTAGAACAAGTAATATGGCGGTAAGTAACTTTTCTGCTCAAGCGTAAGAAGCCTAAGCCTCAATCCACCTTGCTAGTTTGCGACCACGAGATGCATTCCCAACAGAATAAACATTTAAATACTAAACTAGTGAATTTCCCATTTCAGTTGATCAGGTTGCATCGCTGCCGCGCGCGCAGTGAAGCGCGCCGGCTGCGCCCGCGCCGCCTGCGCCGTATCAGCCGCTCTATCTCACGCCCTGTTACCACGTTTCTCACCTCCAGACGCCACCTCACCCGGCTGAGCCCGCCTCGATATTTTATCACCCGCAATCGCACCACTCATCTATTAGTCGAACCTTACCCACTAAACCAAATGTCGATCGGATGACCTACTCAACCTTATCCTTCCTTTTGAAGAGTTACGAGTGACAGCCACGGCGACGGAATATTACTGATGCACTGTGATTGAAGACTGTTTTGACAGGTTTCGGTTTTTGTATGACTATTATATTTTGCAAACCATTGCGAAAGAAAGACAAAGGTTCGTATCAATAAAGAGACACTTTTATGAGCTTTATAATTATTAAATTTGAAGTTTTTTTTACCATTTGGATTATCAAAGTCATACTTACTAACTCTTACGTATCAACCTTTGAGAAAATTACTATTTATGAAGTAGTTATTAATTATATTGTATTGTACGAGTACTGTAAAACTCTGTATTTTACATAAAACACCTGAAAATAACAGAAAACAAGATAATAAGATGTACAAAGGCGAACTTATTAAATATTGGAATTAAAATTTTATAATGTTCTTCAATTTATAAGAGGTATTACGACTTATCCTTTCGTTTCTTGCACAGTTATCCATCCGACAGGTATCCATGGTTATGCAGCTGCTAAAAATAAAACCAAGTATACATTTAAATACTCATCGGTAACAAAACCGTCCCGAAATTTATGGTTTTCTGTAAAGCATTGACTTTTCCACACTTGGAACTTGCAAATTGCAATGTAATTTTTAGAAGTCAAATTTGAAGGAGCTTGGTATGTAAATTTACACCCAAATGAAATGAAATGAAATTTAATTTATCAACATTAAGCGTGGGATTACACTATTATTGTTATTTATTATAGTTTTATCGAACACACACTCAGCTATTTTAGAGCACGCAAAATGTAGGTATCGTCCTTAAACTAAATGTATCAATATGTGTCGTGACCAAAATAATGTATCTTAAAATTGTTTTTTGTGTAAAATTTAATATTTTATACCTTCAACCTTATAAACCTATATATTATATACCTTCAGCCTTAATAAAAGCAAACAACATGGAGCCCTATTTGACTCTATATTGACCGTTATTTAGGTTAGTACAGCTAGTACCTTGAAATGTTTATTCGGATTTCTGAGGCTGCAAATTGAAAACAATATTTAAACTATGAAACACGATGGATAGTTGTATCGAAAACGTAAGTTAATCTTGGTAACTAATATGTCACGATAATTTAAGCAGTTAGGTATTACGAAGTGTCAAACGCTTAAAATCCTTTTAGATTGTGCCTGACTGCACTCATGTGAATTTAATCTAAATTTCGTGAGACTAAATTTGTCCAATATAAGTGACAGCCAGTAAGTTCTATCAAATTATGTTATTGAACTTAGTCACTGGGAATCTGGCATTTAATGTGCAGTAGTATCTAGGCCGATCACTCAAGCAGTAACATCAAGATTGACTAAGCCGTTTTATTAGTCTAATCCTGATTCAGAATCGCTTTTTGTGTGTCTGTGTTGCTGCTAGGAGTTGCTCAATTATCTAGAATCTAGAAACATCTCAGGTCGACTTTCGCTGGCTAATTGTCTATAATGTAACTTGAACCATTTCGATAACATAATGTCAACATGTCTGCCCACATTTTGCGCAATCTATAAAAGGTAATTTGTATATTTTTAGCCATGTCTGGAAGTTTAAGTTCGGACCTAAGTGTTTTAGTGCCTAGTGCATTAAGCTGTCACGTTATGGATTAACCAGGACCTTGATCATTAATTTCACTCTAAAACATTTCTTGTCTGATTTTTCCTTAACTATTTGAATTCTGTTTTTAAGCAGGCCTTATGTCGGTACCCTACCTGATGCTTTATAATTTATTAACAGCTTAAAGAGATGAATTAGTTATTACTTGCAATGTGTTATTAAGCGGTGTTATCGGTCATTATTAAACCGATTAAGACAGTTTGTTCAAAGAAGCCTCTACTTAATCAAAATGATCTCCGGTCTGACAGGTCACAACCTTGTAAGGTGCTGTTTTAATTACAGGTCGGGGGATTTGATAAAGCTTCCTTACTTAGTAGCAACAAATTAAAAAAATACAACCGAATGTCGTTCAAAGGCGAAGGTTCCATTCCACTGCACGCGACGGGAAAACCAGTGTTATACTTATAGTTACACCTTGTTATGACAATTTAAAAATATTTCTTATTTAAGATTCAAAGTCTTTTAATAAAGTTTGAAAATGTTCAATACATGCGTACAGTAGCTTCACAGTGATCGTAAACGAAACCTTGATCCTCGCAATCACTTTTGATGGAATTATAATTCATCGGTTGCTTGCTCGGCGGCCACTGCGCGCGCAGTGACCGCGACTGCCACCGTTAGCTCACCATGTCATCCCATCTGAGCAGGATTAAGTAGACGAGTTAAATTCATACGGTCTAAATACACCGGCCATCACAATGCATCAGCGCAACCAAAGTGAAGGGCACTTGGAATTCTCGGATTATTTTAACTTGTCTTTTTCAATGTCAGCGTTTAAAATAATTGCATCACAATTTTAAAATGCGAGGCTTTTGCTTTTAAGACGGTTTAAAGCGTCGTGTAATAAGATTATTTCCTGGAAATCACGAGACACTTCTTTGTCGGACTGTGGGTAGGTATTTGAAAACAACGCATTGTACGAGAACATGCCTTACTTAATTTTTCTACTTGCATTCTTAGTCTTAAATTTCGCTGCAAGTACATGAAAACAAAGAACTGTAAACAACTCAAAGTAGGTAATGTTAAATTAAATAGTATTAAGGCAAGAATAGGTTTTACGTTATTGTTCTCCCAGAACCAACGTAATTCCGGGATTTCTCTATCGACCGTGTGCTAGAAAAAACGAGAGAAGAAAATTAACGTATGTTCGTGACCCGCCGGCGGCCTTCCATAGCGGACCACAATTACTTATTTACTTTACAATTACGGAAAAACACTCTCTCTCGCAAACTTATCGTCCATTGTTTCATGTCGGAAACAATTTTGACTACCTATGCAGTCCGATCGACAAAGCTGTTGACCCTTGCAATTAAATTATTATACTATATACTTTAAGTACATATAAATATTATGTTTCATATTTACATACTTATTTAAAAAAAGAATACGTAATGAAAGTTGCAGATTTCAAACAATACTTATTGAGCCTGTAGGACATAAAACTTACCTTATATTTATAAAACACTGGAACCAATATCTCATCAATAATAAATTCGTAGATTTAAATAAAAATCATGGGAGCGCCAAAGTTCGCATGTATACTCTTCGCAAGTCATAGCATATTTTTTTCCCGAATCATCGTTTATCATAATGTTTTTCCACTGAAACCTTACAGTTTTCTGAAAATTTTAAAGGGTCATCCTATTGAAAACTATAGGTTAGGCTAGGTTTGTTTTATAGCAATTCTGAACAATTATTGAATTCAGAGAAAAAAGAATTATGACAAACAATAGTTCTGACAAACATTACATTCGGACTTCCAATTAGTATGCGAGCCAATATGGACCTCAGAAATGATATATATACCAATACCAGAGTCCTTATGGAAATAAAAAGGCCGTAATTTTGTAATGGATGGCCAGGTAGCTCGGTAAGTGCAACGAGCACAACGTGGGCCGCACTCTATTGTAAGCCGATTTAAACACAGCTTAATTCCGATGACGTCGAATGATTTCTGGAATGAGATTGCTACATCGCAGATGAACATTGCGAAAGAGTTTTGTAATGGTATTCAAATTATTCCGAACGAAAATGAGTATTGCAATTACGATTTGAATATTCTGCTATAGTCAAGCTGGTGTAGGTATTTAATAGTCTGCTAGTTACCCAATGTTTGTACGCATCCGTAGGTAACTACGTGGTTAATGCGAAGCGTCAGTTTGCGGCGAGCGACTGCTGCGAAGGTGTCAGTCTGCGATGGGAACCGCCCCGGGGCGAATAGCTCACTCGTTCGTAAAAAATAACACTGAACGGTGATTTGTTCGAAACTTCCATCATCACGTAAATTATTTATACAATACAATACAATACGATGACTCTTTAATGTACACCACAATAGTAAGCGAAACAGAAAACAGATACACATAGAGAAAATTAAAAGGTAGACATTGGTCGACCTTATTGCTAGGTGCTTTAAAATTAATCAGCTAAAAACTTCTGATAAAAAATCTTAATAGGAATGACAAATTCGTATCGTTTCATCACAATCGATAATTCTGTTATTTGAATATTAAGTACCTACTAAATTCTAAATTTTTAAAGTTGTTGCGAAAAAGTCGTTATATCTATGATCGAATTAAAAAAAACATAAATGTTTAAATGCTAAATGGATACCATTTTCAGATACTCTGAGATTTCATAATTTAATCATGTATGTATAGACGAATTAAATTTATACAGAAACATCAAACTATTGCAGTGGGGAAATCCACATAGTAACGATTGTACAGTCACCTGTATTAAAATCCGTCACGGAACGAAGCGTGCATATCTGACACGTCCTACCAGCCCTAAAAGTAGAGTTCTATCCGGTATTTATACACGCTTTGTTGTATCAGATCCTGGTGCTGATGACTGTAACTTGACATGATGCAAAGTAGCTGCAAGCTCGCCGAGCCGCAGCTATTTGGCGAGAAAATTGCAATTTCATTAAACGTTTACTTTGTAAGGCAATAGCGTAAGACAAGACTAGAAGCGAGACTTAGACAGCTTACACATGTGTGATTGGTTTCTTATCAATATACCCAGTGGCGTAGCTAACATGAGTGGCACCCGTGGCGGATATTGTAGGTGTCATCCCAAAACTCGAATGACAAAAAACTTAGGTACTATGCAAGTAGGCACCTATTAAGTAGGTACTTATTATAGTTACATATATTATTTAGTGGTCAGCCACAGTCTTGTTACCGCGCGCTGTTTCCTCAGGAACTGTGCATTTTTCCTCTATGCCAAAAATCAGTCGATCCGTCGCTCCGTTTCGACGTGGAAGACGGACAAACATAGAAGAAACAAACACATTTTCGCGTTAATAATTATTAGTATGGAAGTATGGATTTTACAAAAAGTGTGAAATCACAGCTATCAAAGTTCCGTCTTCGAAAGCAGGGCAGTTCTCTATTCTACAGACAAAGATTCAAGTTTTAGGAATATACAGGTGTTCATTAAATAACTGAAAACCTCAGACCGCCCTAAAATATTTTTTCATTTTAAGTTAGTTGATTGCATTTATTTTTTAATATCTTCATTATTTCAAAAGATATTCGTGTGTTTTGCTAAGTCAGTACTTTTTCATTTCTAACTCTACACTCATAATATGTATTGTTGTACATATTAGTATAGGTAGGTACAGTTGCACTTTGACGTTTTTACAAGAAAATCACGCATTGACAGCAAAAGGGCCAGTATTATATTATCGAAATAGTATGTAACCTTGCTAAAATATTTAATATTTTAATTTTTAATATTTAATTTTTTAATAATTTGACGCAGCAAGTGGCTGAATATTTTTGTTTTTAATTATTCTTCTTTTAATAAATATTTTGATTGGTACCTGTTGCAGTAGTAACTTTTAGACTGGGCACAATGAAAAAGGATTAAAAAAACAAACACAATCGAATTTGAAACATAGTATAATCGAATCTACTCTCGACTATGAACCAACTATGTAACTATAAACTACTCTCTGGTTTTCAGTTATTTAATTAACACCTTGTAGAGCGGTTGCTATGACTTTAAATCAAACACTGACTTCCTCCCATGCTGATTGCAAAGTTCTCCTGGAAGAAATCACTACCTGAATCTTGGAGAAATTGAAATTTTCAGAATGTAAGTACCTATTATTAGGTGTTCAGTAAAAAGACACTGTTTTGTACCGTGCACTATGAAATGAAATGAAAACACATTTATTCGAGACACAAAAAAATCAAAAATAAAATAAAAATATCAGAAAGGGAAAGGGTAAGTTATAATGTAAAATTATTTTGTGTCTGAAATGGTCAGCCTCAGCATAAATACAGACTCCTCGGATGGAGTCTGTATTTATGCTGAGTTTTATTTTTACTTCTTGAGAACTTATAAAAATTTAACGTCTTTTCAATAAAACATCGTTGGACAAGTTTTTAAACTTTGCAAAAAAAATTTTTTTTAAGGTGAGGTGACGGCATACAATCTGAATTCTTAATAGCAAATATTTCATAACTAACTTATGCCCGCGACTACGTCTGCGCGGACCTAGGTTTTCGCGCGGTGGCGCCCTCTGCCGGAATAGAAAGTATCCTATGTTGATCCTTGGGGCTTAAACTATCTCTATACCAAATTTCATCAAAACCGGTTCAGCGGTTTTGACGTGAAAGCGTAACAGACAGACAAACAGACAGACAGAATTACTTTCGCATTTATAATATTAGTAGGGATAATTTAATACTGAATCGAAGCGCTATCGCCTGAAAAACATGTTTATTTTTCGCCGTTTAAAACAAGAACCTTTATTATAAATTACGTCACGAGGGGGTGGGGGCTGTCTCGATGAAGTCACATGAACAAAATACCAAATCAAATTTGATTAAACTTGGTGCGTAGTAATTTACGGATGACCCCTAGGTGTAGCGTGCTGATTATTAATGTTGATCTTATTACCATTAGCTATGGCAGCTAAGAGCGGCGCCGGCGCCGACACGAGATTTACTAGATAGGCTTTCAAAATAACGAGCTGCATTTGCGTTTTGAAAGAGCGCCCGAAGCCACCACTTTCCAGGAAAGCTGTGTCATAGGTCGCGGGTTACACGCAATATTCACTTGCGTTACGCGTCATTACAAGGTAATTAATTCGTGTTTTAACAAACTTCAATAGCCAATTAAGAAGCTGTAAAACTATAATGTGTTAATCTTACACCTAGGCTTAGACAGAACGGTAAATGACATCGACATTATGCTAGATTTAAATTTAAATGAAGTCTCCAAGAGAATTTGCAATAACTGAGACAAAACGTATATTTTTACCGGACTGCGCGAATGTTATGTTTTCCGAGGTTATGTATGTTTTTTTTTTATACGACTGCAAGGCAAACGAGCAAGTGGGTCTCCTGGTGGTAAGAGATCACCACCGCCCATAAACATCTGCAACACCAGAGGTATTGCAGATGCGTTGCCAACCTAGAGGCCTAAGTTGGAATACCTCAAGTGCCGGTAATTTCACCGGCTATCTTACTCTCCGCGCCGAAACACAACAGTGCAAGCACTGCTGCTTCACGGCAGGATTAGCGAGCAAGATGGTGGTAGCAATCCGGACGGACCTTGCACAAGGTCCTACCACCTGCTGCTAATGTATATTTCTTCGGTCCTCTTTGTATCCTAAATCTTTAGATACGTCAAAAACATTATTTATCCGTAGGCGTATATCAAAATAGTGTCCACGAAAAATAGGTTTTGGAGAGGGATAAATATTTTTTGAGCCCGTCACTATTTTGATCCCGACTTCTGAAATTTATGTTACTTCATAAAGTTCTAGGCTACCAGACTTCTTTTTTACTATCTATTCAGTTTTTATTTTGAGTTTAGTGGTTGTTTTTTTTATTAAAAATGATTCAATACAAGATTTAGTGCAGTGCAGCTGATCTCAATATCAGCTCAAATATTTTTTCCTCGTATCAGTACCCATGAATAAAAGCGGCACTTATCATTAGTGTGCCAAAAAGTGATATTGAACGAAGGTTGTACAATGCGCGTACCGACCGCAATACATTACTTTGCTTTAGAGGGTGCTATCAATCTTCATTACTGCGTGTAACCGGCGCCTCGCGATTAATTTTACATAATAAAGTACACTGCGTGAAAGTCGCAGCGCCGTCCATCGCGCGTTCGATAAACAATATAATTGGAAATGTGCTCACAAATGTTTTTTAAGCTTTATGTATAAGTACTGATAAAGTATATGTATTAGAAACTAATAGTTTAAAGGTATGTATGTATGTATGTATGTAAACTCTTTATTGTACAAAATAGGTAAAATACAGTTGACAAAAAAAAAAACAAATATGTAAAAAGGCGAACTTATCCCTTAAAGGGATCTCTTCCAGTCAACCTTTGAGTGGACGAGAGGAGCATTCAGTCAAAAGGTAAAGGTCTTTTGATTGTTTGGTCCACTTTTTTACCTATTTTTAAAAATATCCTTAGGCAGTTGATTCAAACTCTATCCTATTATTTTTTTAATTTGGTACTTTTCGAACTTTTGTTCTTGTGTTTCTTATCCTGGAAATGATATAGTTCCCGCAGGATAAACGAATAACTCGAAGACGAAGTCACAGACAACAGTTACCAAACAATTGAAGTCGAAAAAATCAACATGATGCAACCAATAAATGGAATTCATCAGAAAAACAACACGAAAATTGGGCCTTAAAAGTGCAGTATTCCATTAACTTCCTGTTTCATTGAGCAAGAAAAAGGATAATAAACATAAACTGTTCCAATCCGATTGCCGTTATTTTGATACTAAATCAGCCATTAAAGTCGTTTCGGAATAGTTAAACGTTAGTTCGAAGTTGGAGATTGTTTTGGTGCGGTTGGAGCGCTCGCGCCTGCGCGATGCTATGTCGTCGCGGCCCGTGCGCGGGCGCCTTTCACCGCGGGTCGCAGGTCAGGGCGCGCTCAGGTGCTCCGCCCTCGGCCGCGCACCCCCGCCCCCCCGCGCCTCCCGCGCACCCCGCGCCGCTAACGGCCCGCCACCATTGCCCTATTCAGCTGTCGTCGCGTGAACAACGGCGCGCCGCCGCTACGAACAACCACACTTGTCTTATGAATTATTCCAATGCTCTACACCGTTTAGAAATTACAAAACAATACGAATTGTATGTAATCATAAATTTCAATGTAGTCTTTGTTAGCTTTCTGAAGGTACATGGTCTTAGGCAACCGCGTACCTTTCAGGAGCCCGCTTGAGTCGCAGTTGCAGTCCGAGCGAATGAAAACATTACATGCGCGGACGGACGGGTATAATGGTTACGACAGTCAGTAATCAGGTAGCGCAGCGAAAGTGGCACTTTACTTCAGCAATCAAGCTTTAAAATAATAACCGAGTGTGAATGTTTTGTGAGATTAACGTGATAATTTCCTGTTACGGAAGATAATGCGAGAATCAATTTGTGTTGAGAGCAAGTTTGTGCTGTAGTGGCGTGCGAGATGCGTCGTTAGGGTAATGCGAGCGTAGCGGCGGAAGCTGCGCGGCGAGCTTTCGGAGGTTCCCACGGTCCCCCGCGCCCGCGCCCGCGGTTGCACAATGAGAGGTGAACGCGGATCTAAGCAATCGCTTAACCTCGCCCACTGCGCCGCGCCGATCTGTACCAGTACTGCTCTGCTGTGTAAAAGCCGAGATACACAAAACGTCTACCTACGTAACTTTTAATCTGGACCTGAAATCTAAGCTAAATTTGACTTGCGCTTAATGACTCAATGCTCGTGGCGTATAATTCGTGCATGCTTGTCTATTGTTCCAGAATATCGATTAGTTAAGCAGCAACGGATCAAATTGTATTTAATTTTTTTTATTGCAGTTTCAAATTAAAGTGAATTTTATCCACTTTCCGTGATCAAATTGACTTGAAATTCGGCCAGTGTTTAATGCCTTGCTTCGATGACAATGCAATAATAAATTACCGTCAGCAAAAAACATGTTTCTTTTTATAGCCCCTTTAATCTTTTATTATATATTTTCATATATTTATTGCTGTAGCGGCAATATCAGTCTATAATTACAGTGTTATTTCTTCTATTAAAAAAGGTACCGCCTTAGGGATTGCCTAGGTTCCCTTACGTTACGCAAAGTTTAAATTACAAATTTATTTATGTAAACTATTTATTGTACAGAAGTAGTGAAACAAATACAATTTACAAAATATTATTATTATTTATCTCAAAAACACATTTTTCACTACAAGTTTTACTTAAATCTACAACTGCACTCCCCTAAAAAGGCTAAAACCTACGCTATATAATAATAATAATATATTCATAAAAGAAAGAACTACATGACTTGGTTACATGTACATACATTGGTTACATTTATTTAGTACCAAGTTAACAACAATTTAACAAGTGTGTTCATTGCATCATTTTTTCTGTTCCGTAAACACAATGTCAACAAGCCTTTCTAATTACCGCAGTGCAAGTCATCAATATCAATTGATCCTCTTGCTATATTTACTAAGGTGCATTTAATGACATTTTGTAACTTTGTTAACAAGCAAGATGAGCGTAACGCATATTGCGCTCATAGTCTGTGCTAGTATAAAATTAAATCAGCGAATAGACTAAAGCAACCACAATACAACACAATGACTCTTTATTGTATACCAGAAATAGGAAAAGATACAGAAAACAGGTACACAGAGATTGGAGTTATTGTCCAATGATATTTATTTATTTTTGTTTTATATCATTTATTGCCCACCCCTTTATAAAATTAAAATCCCTTGAGACCTGATAAATAAATTTTTTTTAATATCAAACAAAATTATTTGTAATTTTTAACCTAACTGCACAGTTTTGCTTTCCTGACTTTTTTATTTCAGAGGTTTCTAATAAACATTTTCTTCATTTTAACCCCTTTTAAAGTCCTTATTAAAAAAACATTTTTTCCTACATACATAGTAAAAAGAGAATATCTGTGAAAAACTTCAGTTTTCTAGAATCAAGGGCTTGTGCCGGGTGTTGATGAATGAGTCAATCAGAACAAAAATAGTTATTTGTTATGCAAGGCTGGAAAGTGACTGTTTGGCGCGAGTGCATCTATTGAAACCTGAGCAAGCGAAGGATTCTAGGATTGAACCACGAGCGAAGCGAGTGGTTCAAATGAAGAATCCTGAGCGCAGTCGAGGGTTTCAAAGGCACGAGACGCTAAACAACTTTACAGCCGAGCGAAACACACAATTTTTCACCTCACTACAGCGAGAAAATGGCAAATGAAAGAAAAACTGTGCAAGTAGTTTTTAATAAGTCGGTTTTATTATCCACTTATCAAACATATTTAATATTATAAAGGTATAATACTATTTACAATCCAAATCGATATAACGGTATTACAGTCAGTGAATAAATACGCTTACTATTTTGAAAAGGATTGCATGGCATAAGTATCGAGGTGTACTAAAAATTAAAAGTAAAATTACAAAATAAATGTTTAGTAATAACAATAAAATAACAGATTAAATAACAGATTTAAATATTACGTACTTCAACAAATGTATGACGAACTTTCTTTGTGAACACGTCAATATTCTACGTTTTCTTTCTCAACCTCTTATCTACCCGAATCGTATACAACAAATAAACACTCTATCGTACTTAACATAAAGATGATTCTATAGCAATTTTGTGGCCAGATACGAGGTTGTGAAAGTAAGCGGTCGATGTATTTTCAAGGGGGCAGCTGTTCACGATAACGTTCGAATTTCAAAAACTCTTTCCAGCCTAGAGGATAAAAAGCTACTTTCCACGCAGATATCTAAGGATAAAGAAAGCATTTTCAAGCTAGTGAGGTGAAAATAAAATTACTTTCTATTCTCACCAAACCAAACCAAAGATCAAAGGAACCTCTTGTTTTGTAGGTATAAGTGAAGATACGAATACTTACCATATATTTGTTTCAAAGTATCGTGAGATTCTTGAGACAATTTAATCAATTTCACTAAAAATTTTGCGACTTTCTTCGTGTCATGGGATCAAAAGTGTTTTTAATTAAGTTTACTTAATTAGCTTTAAAGCTAAGCTATAAATGTCTTCTTAAGTGCTCATCAAGGTTAGTAAACAAAATACGCTTTCTCTATAATCCACTCCTCCTCCGGACCTTGAGTCTCTGTAAAGTGTAAAATAAACTAAAATGAAGTAATATTATTTATTACTAAGATGATGTTAAAATCTGTGGATAATAGCTAATTAGCGTTTGAAATGCAAGACGTTAATCAATATGAGTAATATTAGGCGCACACAAAGATAAACATCGGAGAGGTACAGTGATGATCAGAATTCACAGACAATATTTTCATTATGGAAGTGAGACGGGCGAGGCGGCGGGTCGGTGATGGTTACTTTCGATACATCCGGCAGGTCGTCAGGTCGCGACCGCGGTTTTTTGTCCGGCACCTATGCCGAGTGCACGCGACGCGTGATTATGTTCGACGCGCTTAATTATGCTGTCACATCGTCACTTGATGGGCAATAGTGAAAGCGAACGATACCTATTATACTTGTCGTAATGATAGGGAACTTCGTTGGCAATATCGCAAGATTTATAATGCTGTCTATTTTTATATGACAATGCTATTTCATCTCGTATTATATGCTATTATGATTGACTGTCATGAAACGCAAAAAAAGGAAATTAATAATTTCCGTGAAGGATCGCTTCCATGACATAACTTTTTAATCCAAAATATCTGGCAGTAGCTGAAAATATGTTGATGGTTAATGTATCTTTACAATACGAAACATAACTCTCAGTATGTGTACATCTAATCTTCTAACATTCTTCACAACTTTAAGTCACATAATATTATTGTCGTTATCATGAATTATCTGAATAGCTTCTCTATAGAACCTAGAGACATTGTTGATGATGATCAAAGACAATCATCATACGTCAGAAAATAGTCTCGTAAGCTCAGGAGTACAATTACACATTATTTGCAGGCTCATGGCGTAAAGCGGTATTTTCTTATTTTAAGTAATGTAGAGTTCAATGAAATTCAATTCTAAAACGACAAAATAAAACATCAATCTTATAACGAGTTACTCCGCAAGCTCAACCAAGCCAAACCACATAAAATAAAACAGCTGCCCTCATAGAAAGAAAAAAATACACCGTACCACTTTAGATTTCCAAGCGAATTCGATACGGCACTAACCTACCGTTCGGCGATGTAGATCTTTATAATATACGTTATATTTATAAAGATTGCGGTCTGGGCGCGTCGGATCCAACAGCTCAAGGATGACCGGGCCATTCCGGTCCCGGAACCTAACCGCGCTGCGAAATTGCTGCTCGTATCAACCAAACCGAGAACTGCTCTTAATAATTAATGATCTTTATTGCAATGCATGCTTTAAAAATGGTTTTACTGTTTACAAGAGTCATTTACGATGAAAGATAATACACAGGTACCAGTATGTATACTTGTGATATGCGGAAGGTTAAAAAGTTAATGATAAAGCGTGAATTGGTCTCATCGGCTTCAGCATTTACGGAAAGAAAACGAAATCTTAGAAATTATGCAACGATCTTTCATGTGTTCAAAAAAAGATTAAAAACTTATGACACCCCTTTTTTGCGTCGGGGGTTAAACTAATCATATGTCTACATAAGTTTAGTATCTCGTCCGGCAGTATCGCTTACCTTAGTAGAGTTAGTGTTCATAGCTCTACCCTTCACGCTTTACTATGATTTAAAAACCAATCATGCGATACGGCTAGCCTTCTACAAGTACTATGCAGTTTCGCATGTCTAATCTCGTACATCCTTTACTTTCATATTCTCAACCTTGGCTTATGTAAATAAGATTTTCTGAGCTAATGAATGATGAACATATTGTACAATATGGTATTTCAACTTACACATGCGGATTACATGCCTACTTACTTTTACAATTCAAACAAGAAATTTCCCGATACCCAACAAAGTATTTGACGGGCCACCCTAACTTGTTTTCGTGACTACTACTTCATCTACGCAATATTAATATATGTAGATAATGAAATAAAATTTGAAATAAAAGTGTATGTTAAATCACTTAATCAAAATACAGCGTGCAAATATAGCAAGCACCAGCTAGTTGCAATTTGATCTTGCAGAATCTATGAATAGATGAATACCAAATGCATCGTTATAACCAACAACATCACCTAGTATAAGTGGAAAAATTGGGAAGGTCGATTTGACAACATTAATAATGTTAGTGTAAATCAAAAACTGTTGTTTAATAGAGTGAGATAGGTATAAGATTAATTTGAATACTTTAATGACTAAGAATGTATTTGCAAGAGATGTGGCACGACAAACACGTTTGAATGTTATAGACCACTACTATGTTCGTATGCAAATGAACGTCCTAAAAGTTATATAATAAAAGCATACATAAATCAAATGATCAATTTACACTTGCTTGTCGCGTGGGCACACAGGCTACTTGATTTTCACATATATTATACGACAGGTATTGTTTAGATTTCATAATAAATTTGAGAAGCTTTTAAATTGAAAGTCGATTTATCACATGGACTTATTTAAATAATTTACTGTTTAAATAGGACACGTGACATCCCACACAAAGCCAACTTAGTTGAAACCTGACCGCTGCTTTTGTAACACTTAAGTGTGTTGTGCAAAATGTTACTATTTTATTACCTGACTGCCCGAAGGAGGGTTATGATTTTTGAGTTGGGGTGGGTATGTAGTATGTATGTCCATTTCTTTGGTCCTCGCTCGCAGCCTAAAAGTATGGATGGATTTTAACATATGAGGTATCGTTTAATTCGTCATAATTGTCGCAGTGACATAGGGTATACAATATATTTCAATATGATTTCTGTGAAAAAAGTTACGGCGGAGGAATGAAAAAAAAATTTGTATTATAGCAATATGGGTATTTAGGAAAGCTAATAAGTAATAGCCATTATAACTACCATTTTCACAAAAAAATCCAAAAGTATATATAAAATATTAAATTTAAAAAATCAAAAAACCGACTGCCATGAAAACTAAAAGGAAGCAAATAAGTATAATGGCATGGAACTTTGTTCAGTAGCTAATTTAAAGTTCAACAGTTAGGACCCATTTAAATCGTGACGCTCAAAAATTATTAGTAGGTAATGGGTGCAAACTGTTGAGCTTTAAATTAGCTACTTAACAGAGTTCTAGACCACGAGACTTATATATTTTCTTCTTTTTAGTTTTTAAGACAATCGGGTTTTTAGATTTTTTAAATGTAATGTTTTTTTTACATTTATTGGTTAATAAAATCGGTACTAACAACCGCAGTAGTAAACAGGTATCTATGCTGTTCCTGACTTGGAGCGACTGCAGTAGAGTGAGTACATTAAGTGAGTGAACCACACTAATGACCCGATTGGGTTACTAAACTGATGTTGCATGGTTAAACACTTTTTGTACAAATGGTTTTTTGTCCTTGTTTAATTCACGGAAAGCTCTTCAGTTCAAAAAGGCGGAAAACTTTGCCATAACGAAAAAATGCGCTCAAGGAAAACTTTGTTTTTTTTTTTCAACTTTGTGGTTAAAGTTGCCACAAACTAAGTATGCCTCAAGTAGTTTTTGTATCTCTAACGGCTGAAGTGTTCGTAGAATTTTTTCTGTGAAAAGCATTCTTGTAATTTTATACTATTTAGTGCAAAACACAATATATTGATATTTATTTAATACACGCTTTATGTAAACGTTGACACTTAACTTGTTTATTGCATTAGGTCCGACGCAAGTTTGAACGAATTGTTAAGATTAGTCAAACTGTGAAGTTGACCTATGTGGAAATTAGGAGCATAATTTAATAAAATTACGTTTTACATACAATCAATGAAAATAATTATTTAGCTTAAACAAAACTTTTTTTTTCCTTTTTAGATTTCTGCACGCCAGAAAAAAAACAGAATTTTTAGCTGGATCACCTCATCGCGAATTTTATGTACCCACTATATTCTTATGTAAATACATACGTAACGTAATCCAATTAAATTTTGTATTAAATACTAAGAATACGTGACCGTACCTACCTAAGACGTGTCATTTTCTTTGAAAAAAATGTGAAATCTGTGGTCAAAACAGTTCTGCAAATGAAAAAAAATGGACAGGAAAACCGTAAAAAAAATATTATCTAATAGCGTACGGAATGTAGTACAAGTAACACACGTAATTATATTTCATTGCGCACTTAAGAGGACGTGGTAGACATTTCACACGATATTTTACTTATAAAAGTGCTATTTTTGCAAATACATTTTTACGCTGGCCGAACTCTTGAAAAATTTCGGCGTGTAGAAAGTGCGTTATTTTTTTATACTTCTGATTCAGAATAATTATATTGTATAATTTTGGAGAAGACACTGGGGACATAAAAAACCTCGAATTATTTTTATATGCTTACCAAGACCATTTAATTGAGTATCGAACGAGATGCCAAAAATTGATCCTTGCTCGTTTAGCTGGTTCCGAATAACACCAATCTTATGAAGGATAAAAAGTCTATTGTAGTTTTAAAAACATATGTTTTAATGATAACTGCTCAATCATCAGACAGTGGAAACTACCTTTGGTCAATATACACCCTAAAATTATTCTTACAAATCTAATCATGGCTAAATTATGCCGTTCAATCCTGTTGGAATTCCAGTGCCTGACTGAGTTCTCTATCATCTTTAGACCATGGATACCATCCATAGTCAAAATAACAACCTAAGATTATTCTAACAAGCCAAAACATGACTAAGTTACATTGATCTGTCTTGAAGTTCCAGTGTAAATCAGCTTGATGGTACTATATTATTGTATTGTCATCAGAACTACGCACTTATTTACTGCCAAGTTTCGTATCAGTACAGTAATAAGGAGTGGGTGAAAGTCAAGTAGAAAGAATTTGTTCATTCCCTTAGTATATAGTTAAAAGTGAAGCTAAAAAGTAACCGGGTATAGCATCCTCTTAATTGCTGATTAACATTTGCGCGTTTGTCTGTACCGACGCAAAGTCAACAAAGTATTTCATTAGTAGACGCTTACTAGGTAATATGAGGTGCCTTGCGTAATGACTGTCTCATAGATTTAATAAATTCCTTTTAGGTGTTGCTTGTCTCATTCCTATATCATGATAGTTTAAAATAAAGGCTCAGCGTAAAGCACACATAACAGCGTTATTGTTAAACACCATACAAATTAAGAACGCATTGTTGTGTCAGTTGATAAGAATGTCCATTGATGATTAAATAGGAAACGTTTATTTATCGTAGGTATATAATATAATATGCCTATGTAGGTACGGCCGATGGCTGTTCATTCATCGTTACAAGAATTAAATATTTTACTCGACATCGTAAACCTACGTTAATATACGTTAACGTAGAACCTATAAAGGAGAACTGAAAAAACAACAAAGATATATAAATATTAAGTTGCAAATAGAAACATATTATTGTGCTATGTTATTATATCATCACTTGTGAAGTTTCACTTTGTTGTCAAACAAAATTACATTACGTAAATAGGTACTCACTGTCTTCGCATCTGAAATATGTACTTCCTTACTGCGCGCACTTCAAACGCAGGTGCTAATATCATGTGCAAATTTTCCTTAAGGATCGTCGCGTCTCGCTGAGGCAGTTTTCACGAAAAAAAAATTGATTGTCTACGATGACGCAACATTAATATTTGGTCACTTTTAAATTTCTTTTAAGTATGAATTAGAAAAACGACAATCCTTAAAATATTGGATTCTCAGCATTCAGCGACATGACTAATCCTTACCTATTTAATAAATATTATATCATGGTACTTAAATGCATTACACTTAGAGTATGTAATAAAATTTCAAATATGTTAGTATTATATTATAGCTAACTATAATTATAATAAATGCAACTAACTTGATAATAATATCAAAGGATTATATCATACGTATGTAATTATATATATGTCCGACTCGTACTTGGCTGTTATATTTTAATTTTACATAAATTAGTATCAACAATGCACTTCGCTTTTTGAAATGTATGTTCGTTCTGATATGTGTGGGTAAGTAATGGTTGACTTTTACAGACATTTTAAAGAAAGCAAACCGAAAACATTTGTTGCGCCACCAATCGCACGTGGCTACAGCAGGGGCTGGTAGGTTAGTCCCTAATACAATATTAGTCAGCGACTGTATGTATGCAACTAATCACGAATGTTTTCTCGCACCGTGTATCGGTCACTGTCCGCGGCGAGTATAGGCGTTTTTAATAGCTGTGTCAGGGGGTCATCGACTGACTCCCAATCGCTATGACATAAGCTTCACTACTTATGATTACAAAATGCTAACACTTGTTTACGTAACATTTACAATAACTGAGTTAGGTTTTACGGTATTTTCAATAAATTCTGCAATAACTTAACCCAAAAGCGTTGATGGACTACCACTTCGATTTTATGACTTATGTTCTAACTTCGTCAATTCACCATATACATGTGTAGGTGATTCCGTAGTAGGTACTTAATGTGATTACTTTTTAATATTAATTTGTTTTACCATCGCTACTTATTCAAATTCTCATTCACATCATACCAAAACCAAATATTTACTTAGTGTTTACTGCTACTTTTTGTCAGCACACTGTATTCGAATAACATTTTATGTACACTGTAGATATTGTGTTTTCAGCAAATAATTGTACTTTATATGAAAAAAAAATTAAGATTCTAGTGCTAAATAGCTCTATATGTACTTACTTACTTGTGTGTTCTGTGAATAAATATTCATTCATTCATTCATAATTGTTTTAATTTGTGAGTCTACATAAACGGAAAGAACTTAAGTATCTTATTAAGACCCAGTTTTTTTTTAATTTCTAATGGTATTGAAAGATTGTGAATTTAAATATAGGGAAAAATAGTACGGTACTTACAAATTATTAGTTTAACATGCGGTAAAAACAAGTCTCATACTACACCTCGGAAACCATATGTTACCGGCCACAAACAACACGATCGCACTTTTACTTTTGTTAAGAAAATAATTTACTGTGATATTTAAATATAACGAGTACCATTTATAAACGCTGGAGATGTCTACTCTAACCTAGCCTTAGGCATGTTAGTTACAGCCAACATAATCACAGAATTTAAAAAGTAATCAATCCATTTTCTCTTTGGCAAGATTACAAATTGTGTCTTCAATGACTCCTAAAATCTCGTAGCTCTCACTGTACGAAATATGGTGAAACATTTTTAACTTTGTTACACCAATCATAACGCGCGTTTACTTTCAAAGAGTTTTGGTTAAGCTTCTGCTACATTAACGACTATTTTGAGGCACTACATAATATTGTTAGTTCGCTCTTCGAGCATTGTTTCTTGGTTGGGTGGCTCTAGACGCTTTTTTAGACCCTGGAATTTAGTTTGTGTGTCGGATTATTTAGCTGGTTACACGAAACTAATGATACTAAAATTGTTACTAACGAGTTACTTAGTAAAAAGCAAGTGATTACGTTTAAGATTTTCTTTTAATTTATGCAGGTTAAACTAAAGAAATAACAATAACCAAACAAGAAAGTAATATTTTCACAACAAGCAAAACTGTAATTATTGATCATGTTTGTTAGACAGAGTCCACATAACAACGGAATAGTACCTATTCACCAATCTATGACACAACTATCCACAGTGCTTTTATTCAGCAAGCCCATATGCCATATCGCTGCACATCGCTGTGCGTAGATGTGCGTAAGAGGTAAAATAAATATTGATGTAGCTCGCGTTGCGGTGCGATATCGCCTATGTGCACTCCGAATACAGGCTCCGACGTAAAATATCCGTCAAAGCCATATTGTCAGACGACTCCGTCACGAGACAGGCTTGCGTTCAGAACATTACTTTAAAATTACATAACCATGGGTCAAGTACCTCTATCACTGCCTACGGTCATTCGCTAAATTATGTTCTGCTTAAAGGGGATTAGATTGATAATTTTTGTTTAGATACAGAAGATAGGGCCGATAAACCTTATGCTGTCTCTATTACATAGGTAATAGAGTCTAAATAGCCTACATAAATAATTGAAATATTTCAGAAGCTTTTAAAACTAAGTGAATATCCAGATTTCCTTTGAAATAAAGCGCAATGATTTCAAAGGTATTGAGATATCTATCTATCTTAACATTATCTGTCTGCGTGATAAGTGAGATATTCTGCTATAGTAAATTTCAGTTTTATTAGTTTTCAAAATGAAAATCAATTAATCTGGAGACATACAATTTTTTTGGTTACTTTACTTAGTAACAAGAAAATATATTATTTAAATACAGTGAATTATTGCGTTAGCCTTGAGTATTGCATAAATAATATAAATGAGAGGTAGCACCTAATCCGGAATCGCTAGCGCAGATGTCCACTATACGACCTCTGTTTGATCGATTCGTCCATTCTCTTCAGCAACTAGATAAGTGGTTTCATTATTCATAAAGGCTAGTTTTTTTTTAATATATTTGTATTGATTTTGTACTAATTGGCGATCGATATTATATTTTTATCCTCGAGAAGCAGAAATTTACATGGATAGGTGTTATCTTGAACAGTAACCGCACAGGTTTACGAGACCTTCAGTTATCATATTCATTAGCAGGTTATCCACCTCTCGAGTAAAAGCAACTTGTCTTCCATTAGGGTTTCCACGCGACGATTTTTCTTAAGACTTAAGGATTTATAAAATCATTCCAAGATTCTAATTGGCCTTAGAAAAATTTGAATTTGTCGAATGTCGCTAAGCTATGGCACTTGGAACAATAATTTCACTGTAAACATACTTAATACGTTCATGTTGTGAACGCGTGTACTGTGCATAGCTACATATCAGCGTGCCTATCTACATACTTATTTACATTTGCAAAAAATATATAGTAGCAAGTACTTACATGACGGTAATAGAAAAATGGTAACCCTATCCTCGGCCGAAGAGTTTATGCAAGGGCCTAGATCCATAATAATGTGGAGGAGTGTGTCGATCGGCCGCGTGTAGGCAGATTCGCCGCGGCCGCAGCTGACAAGCTTCCATATTTACCGGCAGGAGACTTACCGGTCCGACACGTGTGGGCTGCGCCGTACCTCATTTGATTCTTATATTGAGTTAGCGACCAGTTTAGAACGAAAGGAAAAACATCAACATTCCATCCTCGAGAACCGGAGATTTTTTGTAAAGGTCCTCGGTCTTATCTCAATTAGCACGCGACTAGGTAAAAGGCAGGTGGCTGAGCAAAAAGAATTCATTAAAGGAAGAGCAAACATGTCAGCCAAGAAAGTTACCGGTTCCCTAATTAATTACCATTAATGTCGGACAGAATACAAAGAAAAATTGTTTTGGCTTGTAGAGTTCCAGATAAATAACTGACGAAGTACAAGATGAATTCAGCTGTGCTAAATGGGAGATAAAGCAAAGTAACCTTGGGGCGAAGTGGTTCGTTCCGGGTTCGGTCCTCCACCTCCGCGCGACCGGTCCTGCGTCTGCACTTCCACGCATCTGTGTTAACTGTTGCATTTCATTACATTCTTACTTTGTACGAACCCTGCTTTACCTTTTACCTTGCAGACCAGATAGGTATAAATCTCTAGTTATCCCTTAACTACTTTACTTACATCATCATCATAAATACTATATTTGTATGTACCTTGTACCGTAATATTAATTTAATACACAAAATATTTTATAAAAATGTGTAGATCCAGTACATAGATTACCTAATCTTTTTTACCCGACTGCAAAGAGAGGTATTGTTTTTTAGATTATTGTACAATGAGGTACTGTAAACAGGAAGTCTTAATCAGTAAACAGATAACTTCATTCATAAGCTATTGAGGTGGTACCTACAGACTTTTGATTTTAATATACCTACTAATGTTTTGCACAAATAAAGCTATAAATACCCCGTGCTTCACTACTCTGCGCCAATCGAATATAAATATAAATGAATAAAAAATATACAGTAGGTATTCGCCAAGACAAGGCAGTGTCCTTGCGAATTCATTTAACAGGTTTCGGTTCCAAATGAAGACCGCTCCGGCGTCGCCACAATGCGCCACAAACATTTTATTTATTATTTCGTCTGCACCTACACCTGCAAGCACCTAAAGAATATACAGTTTTTACAAATTTAAACAAGTTTTCTAATTCAGAATCAGCTTTTATAGCTACATTGTCTTTCTCGAAATCCTGGTCCTTCTTGCAATAGGTAGGTATCTACCATTGCCAATCGTATTGTACGCAATGCATGCAGGGCAGGAATTTTACTCTGTTTTATCGGCTCTACAAACGTACATACACTACGATTCGCACTAATAAACAGGGCCTTAAATGCAGATACTTGAATAGGCTCCTAAATGCCTTAAGTATGGAACTGAAGACTATAGCAAAAAAAAATAGGGAAAAGTTTTATGGTAACTGACAGGAATCAATGAAATGTTTTATCCCGTCAGAGTGCAGCACTAGCACACACTATATGTTTATGGTTCATGTTCTTTGAGTATCATAAATGTTCGTAGGAGGCCGCGTGATATCATATTACTTCAATTACATTTTTGGAAATATAGCTGTATCGCTACTATCGATGTAAATATCATTTATTTTGTTACTTATAAATGTCATGATTTCTATAGGTATTAATACTCTTTGGTCATGTTTTGACATGGCGACAAAATATAAAGAGATCTGACGTTGTCATGGGCCATGACTCATGGCGGTTTCTTTAAGGTTTGTGCTAGTGCTAGTGTCGCCCCCTGCGCAGAGCTTTGCCTAATATGCCCTATTGGAGAGTGTAAATAAAATTCAGAATTGCTAAAATATTTTATTGAATTCAGCAATGTTAATAATGAATTAAATAATGATTAAGGCAATCACGTGGTATTTGATGCGACTATTAACGATTACGAAGTTAAATTACATTATTATAATTTATTACAAGCGTAAAGCGATCTATGAGATTAATACACTGATTCGGCGGTTTCACCTATCACATTTTCTTTGGAATAATATGTGTTCTTATATTTCCGTCATTTAATAAGAATATTTGTTAACAATTTATAAAGTTGGTAGTTATTAGACGAGGCTGTGCATAATGAAACATAATTAATTTGTACTTAGCTCTTCCACTTTGACATCTACTCCACTATCCGTCAAAATTTCGCTATCTAAGACTGAGGCTTCAACAACTTCCTTATCATCGCCATTTGGTACTTCAGACGTATCTTCATCTGCTTCCGCCAGCGGATGCCGATTAAAATTCGGTACCGGAATTGATATAACTTCGTTTTCAGTTTCCTTTGCTGATTCATCTACTTTATTTTCCTCCAGTGGTCTAAATATTTCTTGAAGCGACGAAACTTTTTTCTCTGTTGGAATTATTCTATTTAAATATACTAAAATATCTGACAACGAAACAATTCCTATTAGTCTATTTTCCTTATTTACTAGCAATAATCGATGACTTTCTGTCCTAACTATGACTTCTAAGGCCTCGTATAAAGAAATACTCGATCGACATTTCTGTAATTTTTCTTCCCAGTCTTTCTTTTTGTTCCTTACTTCACCTATTGTCAGAGACAAATCTGAATAGAGCTTTTCACTAACTAAATTCAATACTTCACATTTAGCATAAACATCAATTAACTTGCCTTCTTCATCTAAAACAGGCAAAGCAGATATATCTTTATCTAAAAGTAACTGAAATGCTGCTTTAATACTAGTATTATCGGTCACAGATACAATTTCATCGAATGTACCGATTTTCAGTTCTGTTAATGCTCTGTGGAAAAAAGTTAGTTCTGGAAATTCGTTCAAATACACGAACAGGAATCTCAAGATTCTTTTATGGGACAGAATGTACAAAACATCGCCATTAAGCGGATCAATTAGCAAAAGCCGATGGACACGATTTTTGCTGAGCATATTTATGGCCTCATGTAGAGATTGATCAGGTCCTACGGTGCATAAAGGCTTTCGGGTTGGGCGCAATATCTTTTTCCAACTGTGAAGCGAATGTTTTTCTAATTCTTCTACAGGTAAATTTTCACTTTCAAGATGCAGTAATATTCTTATAAAGTCAGTAACAGTTATCATACCGACAAGCTCTTTTTTATTAGCATCCCATAGTGGGGCCGACCGTATCCCATGAGAGATAAGCGTTGGAAATGTTTTTTTTACCAAGAACTGTGTATCAAAAATGATAACTTTAGCTGATTTGGGTAATATCTCGTAACATTTATGGTATTTGAAAAAGTTTAGCAACAGCCTCGTCTTGTCTCTACCACCTAAAGATATTTGAACTATTGATAAATATGGGTCATATTTTGGAAGTCCCCTAACTTCTCTAAACAGTTGCTTAGCTTGCGAAGGATCTAAAGAGGCATATGAGTTCTTATGATAAGTGGGTGAAGTAGTGCCGATGGAAGATCGGCGAGGTTTCTTATCAGTATTTTTATTCTTTTTTGCAGGGTCTGAAACCGGCTGGTTAGCTTCAACATGTGGTTTCCTCCAAAAAATATCCATTACTCTTGTAATGGGACTAGACTTTCTAGAGGAAGCTCCTGTTACAGTATGGTAATATTTCTTATGAGATTCTTTTGAATCCTCTGCATTAGACTCATTTTTGGGAGTTTCGGGCGTTTCTGTTGACTTTGAAGTAGTTCCTAATGCTGCTTTAACATTATGAATCAATGATTGATGTTTTTTAGAATCACTTTTCCTTCTGAGTCTAAAAATATCAAATATAGAGCTCCGCGGGCTTGATGTCGTTCCATGGAAGGTTTCATAGCCTTTGACATCTGCTGGTGCTTCTCTTTCAGCACTGGACGATCTCGATGTATCTGCAGGTTTTTCTTTAAAAATTGATCTAACGTGTGGCCTTTGAGATTCCACTCCACGTGTACCAAAGTGGACAGTATGTACATTTTGGGCAATGGATGTAGACGGAATATCTTTATCATCGTTTGTTGATAATTTAGTCACCACGAACTTCTTTCTTTCTCCTACGACGGTCTGGTTATCTTTTTGAACATCCGCATGGTTCTTTTTCTTTTTATGTTTTGACTTGCCAAATTTAGGAGAAGAATCTGCAGTCGCAGATTCATTTTCCAATATTGGATCCATTTTCGCCTTACTCGTTGTACTAATTTATACCTTTATAGTGGACCATAATCCGAGGAGTAGGATGGCAGTACCTGTAAAATAAGAAAACGGAATTAAATTTTGTGTTGGAATAGTGAGATATTGACATACTATTATTCTTGTACAAAACTATAGGTGAAAAACTTAAGTAAAGGACCTGTTGTATGTAGTAGTAACTTGTCCATATAAACAAATTGACGTTCCAAATTCGCAAAATGACTTAAGCTCCATATCAATTCTGTGCACCACTACATACAACAGGTCATTTACTTAAGTTTTTTACCTATACTTTACTTTAAGAATAAAAATACATTATTGTATAATATTCAACAAGACAAACGTCATAGGTTCACCTCTAAACACTTGTACAGTGCACGGAAACCTAAAATAGACACAACGTTGAGCGCTACCGTCTAAGTACATAAAAGTGACACGTATATACGAAATTGTTCGATCCATTTAGAAACGAGAGCATCTCAAAAATTTCCACGCACTGCACAATTGCACATGTATTGAAGCCTTATAAATGAAAGCTGAGATATATGAGATATATGATATATGATATATGAGATAAAGCACATCATATGTAAGGCGTTACGTTCTGAAAGTCACGTTATGTCACTAGCAAAATGATATCTCTTCGCTAATAAAATCACAAAATTACTTTACTTTTTCTGATCTTCGAATAAAATATATTTCATTATTATTGAATTTTTACGTTATTATACTCTTCATTTTTAATTGATTTAGTGGTAAATTATCCCAAAAAACATCGCTCTCCAGAACCGAACATGAACACCTAACATGCACGGTATAACCTAACATAGAGAACTGACATGGGGTGAATAGAACGCCGTTGCTAAGCAACGCAGTGACGCCGGTGCAGTATTGAATGCGTCAAATGGTTAAACCCAGGTGCTAATACTAGACTCGGTTACATATTGCGTAACTCACACAATTTGAAGAACCAGAAGACCAATATTGAAATGTTGACGCCTGCATGTAAAGAGAAAGCTAGGTGAACGTGAATATATGTCATTTCACGCGCAATCAATACTTTTGAGGGTCGTGATATGTGATAATTTAATAATAAATCGCAGTAAACGAAGAAATGTTATGCATACCTTACGGTGATGTTTCATCTTTGCACTAGTTATCACTAATATTAGGCCTCAAATACTTATTTATAAAATACTTCATTGTTATTTTTCAGAATTAAAATCGGTGCGATGTGCGCCGACAAAACGTGCCAGGCGCGTTTATCCGTGCTTCGCCATATTGCCGAAAGACGGGAGGTTAGTAGCGACATCTGTTGGCGGGTTAAGGAAACGCTTAACTGGGAACATCCAACACAAACTGAGGGTGTACGCACGTTACGTTTGGCCAACTAAACGTAAGATGTCATAGTAAACCGGTTTCGCAGCGTCAAATTATTGCGGCATTACTTAATAGACAGACGGACAACAAAATGATCCTACATGTAAGGATTTGTCACAATAGCATAATCCAAAATATTAAGAGTTTCACAATATTCCTATATTTCAGACAGACTGCGGCGTACATCAGAGATTCGGTAGGTATTATAGGTAGTCTACAAGGCTATAATTTAGCATAGGTGTGCGTAACAATCATGCCGACAAAGAGAAAGAATAAAATTTTGTATAATCCTCTCCCCTCCCCCTATAACCTAAAGTGAAGATGATTTTTTGCACGTCTAAACTATAGTGTGGGTTGTCGATGGATTTGGTAGATTCAGGGATTCCTACGTGAAATATTTGGCCTACGACAAAATATACTAGGTGTCGAGTCTCGGAACCTTAACATCATAGACGACCCAACTCAATATTATATACTAGTTATATAAAATAATATTAGCCCGCTGGAAAAAAAATATACTTACAGTTTTCTATTTTTTTTTTTAGTAATGATAGTTTCCTTATAATAAAATGAGCTAACTAAAGGATTTTAAGGCAGTTTTCATCCAGGGCTCATAATTTTTTCAACCCTTTATATGAATAGTGCATATTAAATTCGGATTCAGTGATACTTAATTAAGTTTGACAGAAGTTTATTTAGGTCTTGCATTCTAAATGCAAATAATCCGATTGTTTAATTAGTAGGTACTCAAGATTGTTTAATGATCAGTAATTACCTGGGCAACTTCTAATTGGCATTAATTTACGAACCTATGGCATACAATTATATCGTCTACATATAAAGTTTTACAATGCGTAGGCCATGACCTAGTGTACTAACGAATTAATTGAGCGGATAATAAATTTTACGGTACCCGATGCGCACTCGCATCACAACACAATACTGAAAATTATACTTATTTGGGATATGATTTTTTGAGCCCTATGTCGTGGGCTCGAAAACAGACTTGAACAAATATCTCCAAATTTTTCAGAAAATGTGAGCGGAAATTATAATTGAAATGTACCATGAGCTTTTCGTTGAATGAAAACAACGTGACGAAGCTTGTATACACCTGCGATTTAATTTTTTCAACATCTGTAAATTACTACAGGAATCGAAAGAGTTTTGCCTCCTGAACATGGGAAAATATTTATATAATTTATTACTCCATATTTAAAAAAATACAAAAAAAATTAAAAATGTATCTGAATTTGCCAATACTACGACAGAATAGATATGTTTCCTTTGCCTTTTTCACCAGAAAAAGGAGCTGTCATAATTTTGACAACGCCTACGTCATATTTACGCACGATTTACGTGATCTTTTTTTTAATAGAGACTAGACAAAAGTAATGGATCTATTGTATCGTAGTTTTGGAGTTATGCCCTTTTAGAATAAGCTCATCTTAAAAAATTGTAATAAATTAATTAATAATCGTAGAGAAATTTTAAAAATATCAGCATCTTTCTATTTCCAAACAGAATACAGAGAAAGAATCAAATTATAGTCTTTGAAATATGAAATCTTGTCAATTGAATGGTGTACCTATGTGAAGTTCTCAATCCGCTGCAAGCTGGAAACTACTGAATTATGGTATCGTGATTTGGGGCAATTCTACAGACATGAAGTATATATATATTTCTAATTCAGAAACGATGTATAAGGGCAATCTTTGGACTCAAACGTGATGATTCATGTCGACCATATTTTATTAAATATCGCTTTTTAACAGTGTATAGTTTGTATATCTTGGAAGTAAGTGTATGTTCATTTGTGGATAAATATATTTTTTTTTGTTTCAACAGCCTTCCACAATATCATCTAGAATAGTGTGAACGCAACACTTACCTCCATAAAATATATAAACCTAAGGTTAGACTAAAATAAGCCACAAAGAATTATACTTATTACAATTTTTAACAAATTGCCTGCATCACTGAAAACACTTGAAAGTCGTAAATTTCGTAAAGCAGTAAAATCTTGGTTGATAGAGAAATGTTATTATGATTTAAAAGAATTTATAGAGTTTTAATAATAAATGTTCTGATTGTCTTAGATTGTTATGGTATTTTTATGTACCTACAAAATATTATAAATATTTATTATAAGTCTAAAATAGCATACTTATTTTATTACTATCGCATGCCGGTCCCGACGGCCGACAGTGATGGACTTTTAAAATATTGTAACACCACTGTAATGACTCACATACCAGCAATAAACGTTTAATTCATTCATTCAAAAAAATAGTTCTCAGTTACCTTCTGCATACAAACGAATAAAGTCCCCATTCCCAGCTTGCGCCCCCATTTCTACCCCTTTTCTTCACATTTTTATAATTGAAAATGTCATTAAATTTCAAATTTAAGCGTCTATTTTTATAATCAAAATACACCTAAAATGAGAATAAAACTCGAATTAAAAATATTCAGTCCAAACTGTCACGTCTTATGTTTTTGCCTAATAAATATGTAGTACCTACCACCAATACCGTTAAAGTACTTCTAAATAAGCACTGAAATAATATTCTCTTTCTTCATCAATTACGAATTACGACTCAGTACTGATCTGCGTAAATATTTTCTTATAGCTCGAATTTCACTGAATAAACAATCAAATCCAAACGTAAATAAATAATCATAAAGTAAAGAAGATACTACCTTAAATCAAAATACCGAAAGGTTGTTTATTTCAGGTGTCTCTTATAGCCATGCGTATAATTTCTTTCTCTAGCCATCAACTTACCTAGTTAATTATATTTAACCGCCTACGCTTAATTGATACGGGTGTAAGTACAATTTCGGGCGTAGAATTTACGCTAACAGGCTTTATTTAGACAGAATTATCCGGAACCAATAAGAGAACACGCATGCGCCAAACTTGATGTCGTCATCAAATTTCATGTCGTCATGAATTCATGACGTCACCGTTTTGGACAAGGGGCGACGATGACGTCGTCGTTGGCAGAGCGAGGGGAGGAAGGGGGAGTAGCTGCTGATCGATACCGTCTATGATAATAATATCCAGCCCAGCGGAGCTCGACTAACGGCGCCACGGGCGAAGATACAGCCTTTCAATAAGTCACGGGTCGGCTGCTCTCATGCCCAGGATGCATTCTAAAATACGGGTCAGTAAATTTATAGAATAGTTTGCGTCACCTGACATTTTGTGATACCAAAAGGATCCAGAGCCAAAGGAACAAGAGCAGACTGCTATGACCTTGATATTGATTTACTGGACTCTATAGCCTTAGTTATCAATATTGGTGGGTGGTAATCCAAAAACTGTTTTGAAGCTCATGCACATAGTTAATAATAACTAATATTGTAGATGCAAAAGCGTTTGTTTGTTACGCTTTCACGTTTAAAGTGCCTGCCCCGACTGGGACAAACCCGGGTCCTTAAGCTTTGTAGGCATATATATAAAATAAAATATTTTACATTGTTATAAATAAATTTCAGGACTGACCAATGAACTTGACACCCATTTAGATCTCACTTATTTGGTTGTTAAAGTCAACAATCAAGGCATTTATCTTAATATTAGACATAGCTCTCATTTCATATTTTGATAGGATATCGGATATCATTACTTTTTGTACCGGAAAAAAAATTATAATAAAATAATCTATCTATCTAGATGGATGCCAAGTTTGAGCTTTCTTGGTCATCTGGAATTTGGTTAGAGTTTTGATCTACAGGTGAGTCAGTGATAAAAAAGACGACTTTTGTTACGGATGTAATATCTAAATAAACATTTGAGCTGTGTTTATGAAATTTGGACCACATAATATGTATCTCACAAGTTTCAATAAATGAGCCAAGTTTGATATGTTTATGTGAAATAGTTTCTGAGTTATGAGGGGGGTCAAAAGTGGCTACAAATGGTTCGGATAAAATTACACATGATCCTGCTCGCCAATTCTGTTAGCTTGAACTTGCCTATACGCGCTGCCGCGTGTCTAGATAAATCTTTAACTAGTCGGATCATTTGAATTGTAATACTTTCATTCACTTATTCAAACCATTCGTAGAAATGCAATACACAGACATTATCACTTTAAAATGATATTTTTGAGTGACATGTTAAAAAAAATCACCTGAAAAATATTGTGCGTTGCAATATAACATCCGATTGGAAATAAAGCTAAGCTAGTCATAGTCTTTTCAAGTGACACTGGCAGTTAAGAGTTTTTAAAATCAAATACTTAAGCTTGGAAATGTACTTTAGTGACCTATGGCAACTTACGTTTAAAGTCGGCACGCCACCCTTTTATGATTACACTTTATCTGAAGATTGTAGGATTTTTGAGTGCAGTAAATCTCAACTAATCCCATCTCCTTCACGCAGCGTGTTGACATCACTCATGTACTCATATTAAATAAGTATGTACGTAACAAACGTAGTTAATCGCGTTATCATGAAAACGCTATCAGATAAGATACCAAGCTCCAATAAATACAGATTGTGATTGTAATACAACTAATATAAGGTTCATTATTTTAAACACGTCATTTACGATTCTACCTAGTTTTCCACTAGGTCAATATCTCTGTACAGATATCAATATTACTATACCAAAAAGCTGAATAAAAATGGAAAATAACTGACACAAGCCTGTTTGTTAATTTTGCCTAAATATTTCAAATTTCATTTAAACTTCAAATAATATACATGAGTACAGTTAAATGTAGAAAGGTATACACAGGCTATTATCGCCCATCGCTCCTCTTGCCTCATCGTCTGACACAAAACGCTAACACTAGATATACTGCTAGAACATTATTATTTATGAAATACCGATTCCAAGTCATGAAATGTATATTTCAGAATTAAATTATTACTTTTTATTTTGACAGTGGAAGCATTAAACACTTCCACTGAACGTAAATATACTTAGTGTTTAGTTTTGTAACTAAGGGACCCCAAACATCCCTGTATTATTCTTTTTTTTTGTAATTTTTTTTAATTGTATAGGTACGGTAGTTGTTAAGTATTTTATTTGTAATTATTTTACTATGAAAAAATGACTTTCTGCCAAGATTTTTGCGGCGCATTCTTCTTGGCAATGATGGTCTTTCCGAAAGCGCTGGTAATTTAAAAAAATTACGTGTGTAAGTGCCCATTGCGGCCTATTTACTGAATAAATGATTTTGATTTTTGTTTTTTTTTTCTTACTTATACTAACTAATCCCTACTTCCTTACTAATTAAGGTTTATAAATAGAAGAAAGATGAAGAAAGAAAATATTTATTCGTGACAAACATTAAGAACAATGGATAAAAATAATATAAAGAAAGTGCATTTGTGTTTCGCTCCCACGTCCTAATTAATGAAGCGATTGACATGACATTTTGCAAACACCGTATCAGAATTCCAGAATAAATAATAGAATAGGATACTTACCTACCTTTTATCCCGGAAAATTTAGTACCTACTGAGGGCCCGCGATGCATGAATATTTTTTGCAGACGAAATCGCGGGTGACAGCTAGTAAAAATATAACTCGAGAAAAATATTGTATCATTCACGTACGTACGTACGTATCTGCTGGTGTAGTTGCCCTCCCTTGCCCCCTAGATGACGCTCACCTTTATACCTACATTGTATTATTTGCATTTTCTATTCTTATCTCCGTCCATGATTCTGCATGTTATTCACCAAATTCTCAGAATGTCCTAATGAAATGCTTTGAGCTGTATTATTCATACTAAAGCTTCATTTACCGAGAGTCTAAACTTGGTGCGTAAAATACCTATATTGCGAATTTTGTTAGACTATGGGGCCGCGCAGTTGTGAATTCATAATAACAAGTATCTGGGCGACCGAGATTTGCTCGGCCTAAAATTCTATAACAAGCGTTTTCCACGAGATAAAACTAACCTAAATTTATTTCTCATCCCCGAAAACCCCTACATACCAAATTTCATCGAAATAGTTGGATTCGTTTTTTTATTTATGTATATACGAGAATTGCTCGTTTAAATGTATTAGATAGATAGATGATAAAATCACTTATTTCGGGCAACTTACCCGTAGAATAAGAAAATAAATAAGTGATCTGTCATTGACAGCAATATTCCTACTGCAACACGCATGATATTTCACTCAAAAAATAATATGCTTTATTGAAATATAGGTGAATTTAAAGGTATAATTATAATATTTTAAAGTCTGTAAGCAGTATTAGTTTGAAACGAACAGCCATAATGACAATTGAGATCCAATATAGCTTTGTTTTGACTACTTCAATCCAAATGTATTATTTCCGGAATTACAAGTCTAGCACTAGCATTTATCCGCGGCTTCGTTGGCGCAAACCATTTAGCAGTTGAATTAAAATTCTATAATAACTCTCGGAGGAGCATGCTCTTGATAGGGACGAGTGGCGGAAAGAAGGGGAGGCCTTGGCCCAGCAGTGGGATACATTTTTTTTTGTTAGCCTGTTAACAAAAAAAAACTCTCGGATTATTCGTAGTAGTTCCTTTATTTTCATAAATAACTCTCCTTTTGTGTAGGCACTGCCAAATGAACTACTGAGAATAATCCATATCTCCACGGGAATTCGCAACAATTATATCAATAAATATATTTAAAAAATGAATCTAGGTACGTAAGTTCTAAATTTGATCGAAATCCGTCCAGCCATTTTAACGGAAACGACACAAACCATTTTGTAGAATTATTCTGGGATAAAAGTTCTGGTTGAAATAATTAGTACCAAAGCCCCTTCTGTTTAGTTAGAAATTACGTGATATTAATTATTCAGGAAATATTTAATTCGGGAATATTAGTTCATAGTCATACATACAGGGCCGCATTTAGAGGTGTGGAGGCCTTGGGGCTACAAAGGAGTGGAGGCCAATGAGGGCCTTTTGATATTTTACTGATTGCCTTATTGAAGTGAAGAAATATACGAATTGTTGTTTCCCAGTATTTACTCGTCGGAATTTGAAAGTTTTTTTTTTTTGTATGTCTCTATTGTGGGGGCCCCTATTTTGTGGAGGCCCCGGGCAGTTGCCCCCTTTGCCCTCCCCTAAATCCGGCCCTGCATACATACCCTCTTATTAAGTTTCTTTAATTACACTCGAATGTTTTTCCCTATCGAAAGTAAACGATTTAATTCCAATACAAAAAAAAAATTGTTTTAATATGCATACCAACCTATATTTATTGTGTTTGTGTGTCTTCTGTATTAGTGAATAAATTACTTCTCTCTTTTTTTTCCTTTAATTTAAGTATGTAAATAATACTCAATAAAAATAATAATTTGTATGCATAGTAAGCATATTATTTTATATTTTATTACCTATTTATTTTATATTGTGATGTCACTGGAAAGGCGGTATTTAATAATTACACAGTTTATTATGAAACTGATTCTAAATAACTCATAGGTAAGTACATTCCTCCACTGTTAAATTTTCCTTAACAGCAAACAAAGGCGCGTTAATCTATTTAGGTATCTCAGCTCCGACTTATTAAGTACGTAACGTAGTAGCTAATTCGTTGGTTATTTGCCAAATAATCAAGTCCTACAACCATCTTATTGAAAGGGATAAACATCGCAATAAACCCAGATATGTATTTTCGTCTTTGGACTCGTTTCATTTTTAAACATAACCTCAAAATGCTGTATATGCAAATTGATCGAAGGGCATGCATTATACTCACAATAACAATCATTTTCAAGTTCTTTTGCACTATTTATGTCCACTTCACGCACACACTTACAATTGTAACGTACATAACGCCTGCGATGAAGATGTATAGTTAATGTCTGGAGTTAAACTGTGTCGCTCGATGCTAACTGATAACACGGAGTGGACGGGCCGCGGGTATTGTGTAACATAGGCGTTAGGGCAGTAATAGACGAAGCCACTGTTTTGCCCGCCGAGCCCGTGCCTAATTAGTACAATTTACAAACGCACTCAGAATGTTCCGTCGTCGACCGAGCTGACAGCATCGAATCGAAACAAACGAGTTGCGTTCACGTTATCGTATTCTCGGGCGAGTTGCGCTGCGTTCGCGCACCACGCTTTAGGACAAGCGCACGCACACACGTAAACACCCCTACACCCGTATAGCGGCAAATATAGACGACGTGCGGCTGACTCCCCTACGCTGCGCGCTGGCATGTGCGCTGTGACTGATAATATCTGTTATCATTTCTCATGCTAATCCTAGAGACGAAATAGTGACGCGGTTAATTATTTTGTCAGGTGGTAATGTTGATTAAATTTTTTAATAATACCTACTACATCACCTTAACTGTGTCGGTACCAAACATGCTCAAAATTCCACAGCTAAACGGCATAACATTGATTTTTACTGTGAGAACGTTCTATGATGGCAAACGATTCAAATGTCAGATGAGTAGGTATTATATTGACACCGGATTTATAAGTACACCAAATATCTGATTGTCAGTAAATGTCATGCTGATTTTAAAAAGCACAACTTAGGTACCGACATGCAAACATACAAACATACATTACGTGCATCCAAGACCTTTATCGAACTTCACAAAAATATACTGATGACCAAGGATGTTCATGATTACAAGAAAAACATGCGTGATAGCATGTGATAGCTTATTTTAATATATTTTTTCTTAGACTTGTATATAGTTTTTTGCATGTCTGAATATATCACCTACTTATACTTCATTTATTTTAACATTTGAAATTTAACTGTAAACTTTGCGCACGTTTTTAAATGAAACAACGAAACTATTTAAAGTGGTGTTAACTTCTATAGTAGAAACGTTATAATACGGCTAATAAATGTACATAGGTACTTTTATTCCATTTGAGTTCGAGATATTGAGAAACGTTTACTACAATTTGATCGTTAATTCAAAACTTAAATTTAAACCTACACTTATACTTACATAAAATACACTTAATTTTGTAAGTACATAATTATTTGTATGTCCTTGGGCGCAGTACAGTGATACTAGTTAATGATTTATGATTATTGTACCATCTGTTTAAACTATATTTAACATATACATTATTTGTATTTGTAAACGAAAAGATAAATAGCTTGTAAAGGTCAGATTTGGGGATTTTTGGAGAGATTTTTTAAATTACTGCCCTGTTTCACCAATCGTACAAATAAGAATAAGTAAATATCTGTGATGCCGTCTCTGTTTGTTTTGTCTGAATAAACAACGACGGTATCACATATAAATTATCAATGAGCGGTGAAACAAACTCCAAGACTTGTATTGTTGAAATAATTTCGTTAAATTAAGTACCTACCTATTTATTTACTTAAGTGTTTTTTAAGACTTTCATTTTCTACTGACACAGTATACACAACAAAATATAAACAAACCATAGACTTCGGCAGTTCCTAGCTGCTTAAATTCAACAGCACAACACTAGTATACGTAAGTTATTTATTGTAGTAGGTAATGTTTATTCGCCGAGCTATTGTGGGCTTGGGCTGCGCTAGTCGCGTCGGCTGCATTTGTACATGTTCTCAGGTACCTACTAAAACAATATTTAGCGACGCCGTGCGAAATATTTGGCAGGTACTTAACTAGCGGTACCCGCAACTTTGTACGCTTAAAATAAAAATACAGAATGATTTATTTCTCATAACAACAATCAATTACATTTTACTACATTAAACATACACGAGTGTAGCATTTGAACTAATTTAGTGCTACAAAATTGAGAGATCAAACATTCCTTTTGCAACATTTAGTTTACAGTGGTTCCTACACTAGACAGCGTGTTTCGTAGGTGACCAATCCAAAAACGATTTAGGTATAGATAATTCCACTTTAGTTGAGGTGAATGATTACACACACAGCTACATGAAGTACTCATTGCAAAAAAGTAAATGAATGAAATGAGTGTGAATGTAAACAAAAACGCTTATACGCTTATATATGAATACAACTTTAATAGCTACATAAATAAAGACAATGCAATTTACTACTTATTCTCTTTCGTTTCTACGATTAATATTATATTAATGTACCTACCTACGCAAATGTGACCTTTATTTGAATTAATGTAAATAAAATTAATCAAAATGTTGCATTTTCTGTTTTATATTTAAAGTCGACGAAATGCTCTATATAATTCTTAACAAAAGAGGTTAAATAAACTTTTTGGTCTATCTTGCAATTCGCTGTTGAGCTTGCTATCGGTACAATAAAGGAACAGTAATTTCAAAATCTCGCTGTCATTACACGACAATGTTGTTGTGTGCGTGACCTCAACTAAGTTGAAACTAGGTATACTTACTTTTGTATGATTAGAAAAGTTGACAAATAAAAAACAAGAAAAGAAAATTAAAATCAAGTTACTGTTATAACTAAAATAAATACAAGTAAATATCAAAAATAATTCTAAAAGGTTGCCTGAAAGAGATCGCTCTGAAGCGATAAGACCGCCTATGGCTTATCTTAAAAAATCTCTATATAGGTACTGGTGTTTTCTGTACTACTTACTATCTGTTGGTGTTCAGTAAAGGGTTGTACTCGTATTGTATTAATATTTTCTTCGCCATCCCTTTGAAGGAGGAATCTTACTCACAGAGACATTAGCAATATACAAAACTATCTTTGGCGTTTTTTATATAAATCATCAATCTTCTAAGATAAAATTATGTTCAAGTAATTAGCACCACAAAAAACATAATTAGGCGCTACGACTGCTACGTCGTAGCAAGTGGCAGCAACAAAAGCTTTGTTTCTTAAAATTGCTTAATTATAACATTTTAAACTTCCGTGATTCTCACTCATAGTCAAAATACCAAAACCACCACGGCAACTGAAACGTTGCCGAAACGTCGAGGTAAATATTACTTGTAAAAATAGCGTGATATGTCCCGTTTTGGCTAGGAATAAATATTTATTCGTAGCGTTTTGGTATTTTGACTATGAATTGCTTAATTTCCTGAAATATATTTATTTATTTATTTATTTATTTATTCCAAGAAAAATTACAGCATTACAGTTAAAGACCAATGCGCTGTAAAATTAAAATTATACAAAACAAAAATATTTAAAGAAAAAAACTATCTACCTATAGTTAGGGATTTTTGAACGTCGTCGTCGTCGCTACCCTAAAACGACGGAACACCACACCCTCCGGCCAGAAGTCGGAGCGCAGGAACATTTGCTGGTGCTTGGCAGGCACTTGGAGTCTAAATGAGCTGAAATTGTTAGCCCTTTGAGACTCGAGCGGGATGATGGACTGGACAGCTCTAGCTGGGCTCCTTGTAACCGGTCCTTTACTGCCTCGCGGACGTATATATGTCGGTCATACAGTATCTTAAAGTGACAAACTAACTACTAGTTTTTATTTTTATATATTAATTGTTAGGTTAACAACCAGTAGTATACGTATGCAAGTTTGCACTTCATAAGTCCGTGCTAACGGTATGTTAAGATGTCAGGACTGCTAAAACTGCAACTAATGGAACCTGAAGGAATGGAATTTGAAACACATATTTCTTGACATCTTTTTGATAAACTCTCGATACAAGTGTTTAAAGAAAGCTATTCTTTAAAATTTTCACGGGATAGCGAATAAAAGGGATACATGTCTTCGATTCAAACTGACGCTATCTTCGTAACTATTAGTTATTTTATAGCAGACGTCAAATTTAGCACGCAAGTAACTAGTTCTAATAATATCGGATAAAAAAGACATTTTTTGTACTAAACTCTGATTAGACATAACTTAAACTACTAGGTAGTGCCAGAGACTAAAGGCAGATATATTTCTTGAGAGTCATATATTCAAGTGGGATATTTTTAAATTCTCGCAATTTATGGGAAAAAATGGATTTGTATTTTTATTCTAAAGCTACAAGATTCCCGTAAATTACGCGTACAATAAGGATTATTTTGGTAACTATTGTATCTACAGAGCGTTCTGTTCTAAAGTAACTTAATTCGACATTATGTCTTTTTTTTCTTCAATTATACTTGATTGTTTTAGGCCTGATTCTGAAGGTGCGAAATGTAAATTTACTATAAACATAGTGAAAACCATGTCTTATGCAAAACGCATAGTTTAAGAGACATAAAACACCGAAGGAAAAGATACACTTTTTTTTAAGCGACGAGAAGAGTCCTGGTTTTTCGAAACTATGGACAAACTTGAATGCACACCGTAGTCGTCGTAACAGCATATTAAACAATGAGTACTAGAAATAAAGTTAGTTTGCAACTTTAACGTTTTGTAGTGTACTCATGGCTACCCACTATTATATAGACTGTGCATGCTTTAGATTTCTAAGAAGAGTTTGTTAATATAGTTAGTAAAGTTGTTAGGATCCGTCAATAGTATTAAGTATGTACTAGACAATCATTTAAATTGTTTGTTAGACAGATTTAAATAATTAAGGGGCTGTTTCACCATCCATTGATTAGTGTTAACTGATGGTTAAACGTGATGCCGTCTCTATTTATTCGAATAGACGGAGACGGCATCACATTTAACCGTCAGTTAACACTAATCAATGGATGGTGAAACAGCCCCTAAGTCTTTAGATAGTCTCATGTAGTCATGTATATATGTGTTTGAAAATGTTTACACTTTAGATACTTGGGTTTCCCATAAAGAGATAATTGTGTCCTATTCCGAGATCTGAATAAATAGTCAGTTATTTATTTGCTCTTCCAATTAGCAATCTGAGACGTATCTCATCTTTGTAGACCACAACCAAGTTAATTTTGTTTTGTATAAATTATGTTAGTTAGTATGCTGAATAAAGGCTTATTATTGAACCTGAGGCCTTATTGCCTAACGTTTCTGACACTCGCGATCGCAATAAAATGACAGCTTTTGTATGCGAAATATGTCATTTGATTGCGATCACGAGTGTCAAAAACATTAGGCAATACGGCCTCTGGTATGTTAATACCTACATAGATTGCAAGCAGAGGCCGTATTGCCTAATGTTTTTGACACTCGCGATCGCAATGAAATGACATATTTCGCATACAAAAGCTGTCATTTTATTGCGATCGCGACTGTCAGAAACGTTAGGCAATAAGGCCTCTGGTTTCATGTGTAGGCAGGTAGGTATAAACCAGTATAAAATCAAAATTCGTAATTTTTCTGTGTTGATTTTTAAACCGCAATGACAAATTTATAATATTAATAATAGTACCTGCACAACCGAGCTTTCCTCGAGCTAAAACTTGATAACAAGCGTTTTCTCAGAGACCAGACCTAAATCGATTTGTCATCCCCGAAAACCCCAACATACCAAATTTCAGCGAAATCGTTGGAGCCTTTTCCGAGACCCCCGAAATATATATACAAGAATTGCTCGTTTTAAGGTATTAGGTAAAATGGATGATAGATAGAAGATAGACAGATAGCTTGAATAGTAGCTTATTATTAAATTTAAACTTTAATGGTACTCACATACATCAGTTAACGCGTTTGAAGGTATTTAGTGGTGTGATGAACCGTGTAAAGTGTTTTGAGTGTCAATATTCAGCTTTAGCCTTTGACGGACGGACACGTCTTTTGTCGGTGAGTCGGCGATGCGACGGCTTCGATTATACATAAGTAAAATTAGAATAACTGGACGCTTGCCCGCTCCGGGAGCAACAAATAGTACTGGGGCATGCGACCAATCGTAACAGCCGCAAATACATGCGCCTGCGCGCCTCGGACACACCAGGGGCGACAACTACCCCCTAAAATATTCAATTATAGGAATCACAGAGTTAGAAAAATACAAATGAAAATTAAAACAAAACAAAAATAAACAAAATAAAATCAACTTATACTAAACCTACAAACTAAAACCTAACCTACAACCTAAAACCCACCGTTCCGCGTCGTACCCGGCTCAAAAGTGCCCATAATGCCAGCCGCATTTCCCCGCTGAATGACCAGCGCTACCTGCTGAATCAGGTACGACCCGGAACGTAGCCTACGGCCCAGCTCCCACACCAAACCTTTATCCCGAAAACTTTTATCCCGATCAAATGACTGTTCCTGGAGGAAGTGGGAGATGACTAAAATTGGTTTGTTTGTATTCTAAAAAAAACAGTTAAATTACAGTAAACGCAGAAAAGTTCAGGTAGATTGTAAACTCGTAATTAACTTCTAATGTTATAGCGTAAGTTTAAAAATCTAATATAACGCGAGCGAAGTGGCAAGCAATAAATAATAATAATATAATCCTGCCGTGAAGCAGCAGTGCTTGCACAGTTGTGTTTCGGCGTGGAGAGTAAGACAGCAGTGAAGTTACTGGCACTTGAGGTATTCCATCTTAGGCCTCTAGGTTGGCAACGCATCTGCAATAACCCTGGTGTTGCAGATTTTATGGGCGGTGGTGATCTCTTACCACCAGGAGACCCTCTTGCTCGTTTGCCTTCCAGTCGAATAAAAAAAAAGCCTTTATTCTTTGGCCAAACGTAGTAGGTATCAATTAAGCTTACATAGTAGCTCAAAATAGGTAGTAGGGGGCAGAAACTAGACAAAAGATGGAAATAATAATATTTCCTATCCAGTACTTTACTCCCCACTATGATTTTTATGTAGGTAAGTAGGAGTAGGTAGTATTCAGCAACCATTTCATTTTTCATTGCGCGGTGCAGACCAGTAAGTAACAAAACTCGCTCAAAATCAGTCTAAATATACCTATGTATATGTATAACTAAGTAAAGCTTGAGTACAAACTGTGACAATATAATACAATACGAAGACTCTTTAATGTACAACAGAAATAGTAAGCGATACAGAAAACAGATACACAGAGAGAAAACTACCAACACACATGATGAAACTAACTATATGAGTACTAATACTAAAGAACGAATGAACAGATACATGTACTAAATAAATACATTTTTCACCGCGAGACTAAAAGTCAATATAAACCCTCGGATAAATAGACACCCTCGCTAAAGCTCGGGGGGCTAACCACCTCGGGTATATATTGGCTTATTTGAGTCCCTCAATAAAAAATATACTACTAATAAGCACTCCCAAGACTTGAGAAGAAATATTCGTATTTTTTATACAAATACTAGCTGTTGCCCGTAATTCCGTCCACGTAGAAGTATGAAAAACAGTTTAATAGTTTCTATTCTCAGACCTACCGAAATTACATAAAAATAATCATAACAATTTAAAATCGCTCACGCCGTTTCATAGGAGTTTGGTCACAAACACTGTGACACGAGAATTTTATATATTAGAGAGATTTGCCTCGACCTGGGTTGGTAACCCGGGGCCTCAACCTTTTTTAACCACCGACGCAAAAAGAGGGGCGTTATAGGTTTGACTGCTATGTGTGTCTGTTTATCAACAAACTCAAGGAGAGACGCTAATCTGTTGCCAGCGTTTAAAGGAAATTAGGCCCTGTTCTTGAAAGCTTCGATGTCAATAATTATCTGGAAACACTGGTAACGGAAATTGATCCACTATTTTACTGTAGTATTCCGTAACACACCAGTTAGACTTATAATTAATCGCTCTAGACACCCTCTGTGTGTCCCGTGCGACGGCACAATCAATGCGGAAACGTTCCCGGTCTACTCCGAATGGGAACACGGGATGCGCTGCTGGACGTCGCGCCGCCGGCCGCGTCGCATGCAGCTTCGTCATCGATGCATTCGTCTGCAAACCTACTTTGATAGCTTCGAAATATTCAAAGAGATATATCCTCCGGGAACCGATAACCGCGAATAAAGATCCTCGAGTTGCGACTATAAACCAGAAGGTGGAGCGTTGGCAGGCCCCCCACTATGTGGACTGATGACATTGCGAGAGTTGCATGCAGGTGGATCCAGGTGACGAGTTGTCGTTCATTGTGGTGTTCTAAAGAAAGAAAGAAAGAAAGAAAGAAAGAAAGAAAGAAAGAAAGAAAGAAAGAAAGAAAGAAAGAAAGAAAGAAAGAAAGAAAATGCGTTTATTACCAACAATTAGGAAGGTATATGTATAATAAATATTACACATGAGGGGTACCTGCTTTAAAAATTAAGAATAAGAATAAGAATAATTTTATTGTTGAACTGTGTACAAAGGTGTTAAATTATACATATTTAGACACAACAGTTTATCCATTACGGACATACAATATTTATGAAACAAAATAAAAAAAAAACTAAATCTAAGTTCGCATCACACCATAAGTTAACTTACTAGGTATATGCGGGTTCTATAAAAGTTCGCGAGACCTAACAGGGAGGTCGTTCTTCAACAGTGGACGTCTTCCAGCTAATGTGTGTGTGAGATGTTGTACCTAGTGCCATCCACGAAGACGCGTGATTTTGTCAAAATTATCTATTAATGACATTATAATAAGAACCACGGCACGCGTCCTCTACCTATACAGCATCAATGATGTAGTAACATCATGCATAATTAAGACTCTACAGTCCGTACGCAGGTTTCGAAAAATAGGGGACTTCGTTTTTTTTTTCATTTAACCAAAAACAATATCCTTGTAGAATGATTTTATTAGGTACCTCATTTGAAGAATGACAATACCACTTAGCTCTTTTTGTTATTAAATATGAGATTATTCATCGGGAAGTCTTCAGGAATAATTTTTTGGAGCGCAAAGCAAATTTGACAGCTATAATTATTATGTTACTTATGGAATTAATACTAAATACGACGTGTCTTAGTTATAAATTAAATTTTGAGCTAAGCAACAGATGCTTGAAATAACCTAGATGTATATGAGTAACAAAACCATAAACAGATAGAAATAGAAACTTATTAATAGGCCGCCAGCGTGCACTTACTGCAATTCTGGTGCATTCGCATTATACGAAAGATCCCTGTTGAGGTAAGTTTATGGGCTTGAAACATTGAAACTCAAAGTCATTTTACAGCAATACGATTACAATTACTAGGTTACGTTTTTAGCCGATTTCAAAAAAAGGACGAAGTTCTAATTTCGACTATTATGTATTTTTTACCATAATTATTAATTACCGGCTGCTGCAAACAAAATGTACCTCCAAGTAAATAGATTTTGCTTTACATATAAATTTAACGTTACATTTGCTTTATATTAAAACTACATAAAAAATATTGTATTTTGTAACTTTATTTGTTACAGGATGTAGGCTATGAACTTTTAATAAAATCTCGAAATATTTAAGTAATTATGAATAAAATAAATAAATAAATCCTCTTATCAATTAGGTATGTTAGGTACGCTGAATTTACTAAAGTTTGCGTGCGTGCGTGCGTGCGTGCGTGCGTGCGTGCGTGCGTGCGTGCGTGCGTGTGTGTGTGTATGTGCATTACTGTGTTGAGTTGTGTTGTGTTGTGAGCAATTTGATGATCTCCGTGAAGTTCTCAATAGGTACAAAGGTGCTTGGAGTGGACCATGGAGTGGCTCCTTAGACGATCTTATTATCCCGGAAAAAAATACAGTTCCCGAGGGAACAACGTGCGATAACCGAATACCACGCGGGCGGAGCCGCGGGCAAAAGCTAGTAGCTAAATATATATATTACAATCACATTTTTATGAAGACTAGACTTACAGTTTCTTTCTTCTTCAAAGAAATATTGAAACTACAATTATACTACATAAAACTAAATAGATTTCAGCACCTTTACATACCAAAACAAAGCTAAGTTATATATACTTAACATACTTATTCAGTGAAAGCTAAGGCTACTCTCATTCTGCTATACACTGCATGGACTGTCTTTTAACCTACTTAACTTATTACTGAAAATATCCAGATTTACATACTTATCATTATACAACCTACCTATACGCTCTTTTTATAAAACTATTGCTCGCATACAAAGTTCGACTACGGGGAATATGAAAAAGAGGACATCTTTGCACATCTTTGGTTGCAATGCAGCCTTAAATAGAACGGCCTAGGGTGAGAAAACTCATACACCATTTTGATGACCCAGAGACAATAAGTTGATGTGAACATACTATTTATTCCTTACTCCTCTCCATTTTAAAGATTGCTTGGAAGACATCGCTCTGAAGCGATAAGACCGCCTATTGCTTACCTTAGAAAATGTCTATGTATACTTATACCTGTGTTTTCTGTACTACTTACCGTGTTGGTGTGCAATAAAGAGTTATTTTATTATATTTTTTCTCTATTGTATGTATTTTTAATTTAACCGTCTAGTTAACACAAAACTTTCATTTAAGGGCAAATTCGATTAATCTAAATACGTGTGATAGCTGATACTAAAAACAGAATAAGCAAATTAAATGTACTAATAACTAATATTTATATCATCGCCGCCCTGAAAAGCTTATATTATTCAACTGAATTCTACGGTAAGTAGTAAGGCTCTACAAAGACTCTACATTTATTTACTTTAATTTATGCAGAAATTTTATTGAGACTAATCGTGAAATCATTCATATTGCTGCATAGTTGATATACATGATGATACTGCAGTGCTACAAATGAGGTAGTTTGTTAAGCTTTTAAAAGCTTTTTCAAATCATTCCTAACAAAATTAAGCTAGTTACTTTTCATCTTTCATCAATATTTCTCACAGACAAAGCTTTATTATATTAATGGCAAATGCAAAAGGAAACTTTTTTTATTTATTTAGTTTTTTGAATATACAAGATCAAATACCTCTTGCGATCCCGAGGGTAAAAACTTCGTAAAACGAACAGTCATAAGAAAATGTATTGTGTATCTACTCGTAAGTCCTAATAGTTTTCAGTCACGCTGAACATAATGTTGTTTAAAAAACTACACATCCACAATCCAAGTACCTCCTATCTGTCATTTTTTGTCACATCCTCAAGCCACACTGAATTTCTGTTGATTCAGGTTGGGAAAATGAAAATCAATGAAGTAATTCCCGGTGAGGCAATAGGAGGCGTGTGCACTCGCAACCTGTGCGGGTGCGGGAGCGGGCGGCGGGCGTCTGAAAGCTCCGTTCCACGCGCGGTGCCGTTAGCGCAGGCTCGGGCGGGCGGGCGCCGGGCGGCCTGTGGGAGGTACCGTTAGTGACGTCGCCGGTGACGTCCCCGCCGTGACGTCAGACGGCGCGATATAGCCGCCAGCCTCGGCGGCGGCGGCCTCAGTAACGCACCGCCCGTCCGCCAGCGCGTACCTCCGCGCGCCTCTTGCGATCGCATACTTCCGACAGACTGTGTAGTGAGTGCGCGTGCAGTGAGTGGGATGTGCCCGGCCGCATGAGGATCCTGCTGAGCGAGCTGGGACTGTCAGGCGCGTGCTTCGGCCTGACCCTGGAGCCGCGCGCCCTCGACGGCCACGACGGCGACAAGCCTGCGCCAGGTCAGCGCCCACGACCACCGCGTACCTCCACTTCTGTGTTTATTTTCGCTTTCGTTGTGTAGAGCCTCTGGGTGTTGTAGACTCTGTGTGGAACTGTCGTGACCATGGCCATCGGCTAGAATGCGAGGTGTGTTGCTGACCAGCAAACACTGCGCCCTTAGACAATTCCAAAACACACGTACGTACCTTCCTTTTATGATTTTTTAATTTATGTTAATTTATGATTTAAGATTACTTACTAACCACAATTTTTGAACTTGTTATTTTAAGCATGAATCCCTCAACTGTATTATTTGCCTTATTAAATGAGTTTGAGATCCTTTTTGATTCAAGTTACCCATATATTTAGTTTAAGTTATCCTTTTATAAAAATATGATAGGAATGGTATGATTGATAACTTATCACAAGCAGCGCTGAAATAATCGTCTTTTCTGAACTTTCTATAATTATTTCAGAAATACTCTCAAAATTATTAATGCAGCTTTAAAAGTTTCTAATAAAAAATAACATTGAACCAGATGTGAGCTTGTCAGTATAGTTTTAAATTTTCCCGCTTTCAACTTTAAGCATCATTGAAAAGTAAGCTATAAAAACTATAAATTTTCTTCTTGGAAAGCTTACTTAGGTAAGTGAGCTTTACATACCATTAAGAAGTGCGCCAGCTACCTATGTAGTTAAACTTAAATAAATGAATAATCATGTAAACCTGTTTGGGAGCCGGCTTACTTAATTTAGTTTTATATTCTGACGCTATTTAAATTATGCCATGAATACTTGATCGAAGGACTAGGTTATAAGTTTGATAGATAACACATGACTTAAATTAACAATGCTAAGTAGATATTAGGTAAACAGGTTGTAAAATCACATACGAATATTTCAGACCTATAAATTTACTAGCAAATAAAACCATTATGCCTATTTTTTATCAAGTTATCACCGATAAACATTATTTAAGTCCTCATTTATAAAATTAACGCTTTTATTATTAATCTAAATTATTTAGCGTAACTAATGATTATTAGAAATTTTCTTTCGTCAAAGTAATAGAAAACCGTGGCTTAACTCACCTATAAACATTTTTGTGTTCCTGAAAATCTGGGTACCCTTTCAAAATTGTACTGATATTAATTTTCGCGTTCAAAGAAAGCTTTTCCGAAAACTTTTTAAGTTCCAGTAATTGAGTGCCTAAGTAGGTAATCAATATTAATATCTGACTAAGGTCTAGCAAATATTTTTAAAACTACTAAGTTCAAATTATATAAATTTATTTTGATCACAACTACTAAGTTAAGGTTAATATTATATTCTAGACACTTGACCATGTAGACACATTAGTCTAGATTATACAATCTAAACGTGTGTAGAAAAATTATGATACCTAACGTATTTAGTATTTTTGCACCGATAACCAGTCCAATATCAATAAATAACGTAAATATTAAGCGAACAAGCCGTGATGAAATCTAAGAACATTTCAACAGAGCCCAGCGGACCGGTCGACGGAGATCCACGCTGGCACACATTATGCTATAGAGGCTGACCGCATGCGCATGGCGCAACCGTCATAACATCACACGCAGTAAACTTACGATTGTTTCATCGAAAGTTATTGTTTTTAACGGACATGCTCAAGTAATTACTATTGCTTCGACGGCTGCGGTTACAATGTAGTTTTTGAGAATATAACTATACGCTGTAGCTGTGTTAGTATTTTGTTGACAATATGACGCTAAAATCAAGAGACTCCTGATAGTAACGTATCTAACGGCTCTAATTTCTCCGGCCTGTGTCCAACTGTCTATCCAACTGGCTATCTGTCCAACTGCTGAGCACAGACCTCCTTTCAGGTTGACAGGGCATAGGCTGTAGTTTCCAGGCGGAACCTGTCCAACGGCTAACGATATAAATAGTTAATTCCATCAAGACATAAGTTATTCATAGCCATAATATCAGATATTATACTTGATTATCTAGTCATTATCTGATCTGATGGATTTTTTTTGTCTGCTAATTTACTTTAAAATAGATACGTTAAGAGATCAGAGGTGTGAATATTTTTGAACCTAAGTAGCTCCAATGTGTTCATCGGATGTTGACTATCTTTACTCGATTGACATCCGATGGAAAGTCTTGTATAATAAGGTCTAATAATTATGGGCTGGACCCTGTCGCGGCCTTGCCCAATCGTTGCTGCAAGCGGCGCACCTGCCTGATGCGGACCGGACCGTGCAAATTACCGGCAATATTAAATGAGCATCTTGCATGAGCTCAATCTTCTTCGCACACAGTTGCGTCTATATACCTATAGATTTGTCCATGTTATTAATTTTGTTCAACACAAGTTGCGCTTAATTTCGATTTGAATATGCGGAACAATTAGGTAGATAACTATTATGCTAAATTAAACGATAGTCGGACATGTATCGAGAGCAAAACTAGAAATCAAAGTTCCCGCTCAGGTATTTTTTTAATAAAAGTACCTGTCAGAATTTGCAAAATCTAATACCTACATACCAGAGCTTCTCACCAGTCTTCATTAAAGGCCTATGTTGTAAAACAAACGACGCTCACAAGCTTACAGCCCATATTGTAAAGGCATTTAGCTATTGACAGTCAGACTTGATAACACGCTATCGCCAGCTGGGATGACGTCACGCCGCAACCCCGTCACTCCCCCCCCCCCCCCCTCCCGTCACCCTCGTTTCGCGTCACGCCGAAAGTCCCATCTCGCAGGCACCTCGCGTCCAGACGCGTCATTCCCGCCTTGTATTGGGATGTTTGTATCCCGGTTTTACTATTACGTATGTACATGTACCTACTCTCCTATTAGATGTAAGAGTTTTTATTTATTGAGGTAACGCGTCATACCCCTTCAGCGTCATGTCCGTATAACGTAAACTTAAACGTTCTGATTTTGTTTTTCATTTGATAATTAGTTACCAGCATGCAGCAGCGTGAAGTTTAAGAGGACAGTCTAGTATTTTTTTACCCTTATGTATTTCTTTAGCCTATTTACTCGATTGATTACCGTATACCATTTAGCATAGGTACTTATGTAAGGTAACAAAAAATACTTAGTTGATTATTTATTGGCAAAATATGTTCTGAGATGATCACATAAATTAGATTACTTCCTTCTAAAAAGCTCGATCGCATATTTTACTTTATAGCTTCCATAGTATTAAACCTGTTATTAAACTCATTATGAGATATACCATTTCATATAGGTACAAAAAACTGAAACTTAAGCAATGAAAATAAATAGATAAACATAACTTTGCCTAACTTACGAGAACAGCATTTTAATTTGATCTATCTAGCTTTACATATTTCAACTTTACTAGGTTGCTGCAGGAAAATAGATAATCAACTAGATACGGCTACACCTGACTTGTTAATCACTTTCAATTTAAACTGGCCTGTCTTTATTTAGGCCTTCGCTTTCTAGCCATCTGCTGTAAAAGAGGCCGATTACGTCACAGTCTAAAAATACCAGGGTGGCGTGAAGCGGCGAGGGGTTGAGGCGGCACATTCACACCCCGCCGTGCAATTCTCGAGAAACACTTTAAGAAAAACATACGTGTATGACACATCTCTACCTGTCGCAGGAGTTTAATTATTATTATGTTTATATAAATTTGGATCAGTTGTGGTTGTTTATAAATGGGGTAGAGTCCATTGAACGTTGTTGTGTGAGGGGGTGGCGTGGGGCGCGCGGCCTCGGCCTCCGCAACGAGCGCCTGTGACGTCACGCGTTACGTCACGCATCGACCGGAGCGCGGTCGCTTCAAGGACGCCCTTGCTTACTGTAGACCGGCTACAACTTACCGACGAGGGCAGGTCCTAAACTTTTCATATCTCAGGTACTAAATTTCTTATTGTCAAGTTTAATAGCCGTCGTCTCCAAGGGACTATCTCAAATTACGTCACAGATTGACAAGGGTTGATCCTAGTTATCGGTAACACTGTCAAAAGATATAATTGCGATTTTCATAATAATCATTGTTATAATATAGAGGGGTACTCAAAAATGATCAAAGTCGGTGTGACTTAATCTAACGCTAAAATAGTTGTATAGTCAACGTCATATATAAGTGATCATTTCTGTACCTTGTCGCTTTCAGTTGTTACACAATTTCGTATGGCTTTTCAAACCTGACGTTAAAGTGACGAGGTACAAAAGTAATCAATTATGACGTTGACTGTACCTACATACTACAACGACAACGACAACAGTCAAATGATACAATTAGATCTCAGTAGCAGTAAAAACAGCCTTCATATATGGCCAATAACCAATAACGGACGACAGGTCATTAGGAGATATCCATGATTCAAACGTTTCTTGTAAGTTGCAATTACGAGTACCTACATACATATTTTTTGCGCGTTTAGATATGTATACACAATTTAAACAAAGTTCTTGTAGCCCTTCGATTAAAATTTTAGTTTGAAGCAATGTTATTATACACTGCACCTGGTTAACATAATAATAACTTAATAATTTGTCTTCCCTTTGTCAATTAAATAATTCACAAGCGTAGAATTTCATATGATAATACCAAATGAGAATTTGATTCTTATACATATTTATTACCAATACGAATACAAAATCACCTTCTAGATGTGAAGAACGATATTACAACAGCTTAGCTAACGAAATGTCTATTTGCGTTATGACTACTGTTTCGTCACGAACTGAATCCTAGACGTCTTCTTTTAAGCACAGGCTTTTATGTAAGAGGTCGACAAACCGATCTAAAAGCGTGTTATGTCTTCTTTATTTGGATATAGTCTTCTAATCAGGCACCTAGAAAGCCTGGGAGTGTCGCAATTCCAGTCACTGTTTTTTTTTAGTAAATTTACAGCTGTAAAGGTAAATGTCCTAGTGCTCGACATATTATGCCCAATAGATGTCACCAGATGACCCAGGACAATGTCACAGTGACCAGCACTCGGACGTTAATTTTTAAACCCTGACGCAAAAAGAGGGGTGTTAAGTTTGACCGCTATGTGTGTCTGTGTATCTGTCTGTGGCACGGTAGCTCTTAAACGGGTGGACCGATTTGAATGCTGTTTTTTTATTTGAAATTAAGTCTTCTAGCGATGGTTCTTAGATATGTTTAATCGAAATCGGTTTAGCCATTATTGACATACCTATTCAACTTTGAAGTGACAAAATCGGGGGTCTTCCAACTTCTTGTTAGGCTTCAACAAAACAAAAAAACTGTCCGCTGTCCGGTGAAAACAATCCAACGGGCTTCTACAAGCGGGCTTATTCAAACTTTTGATAACCCAATTGGATAATTATACTAAGGGGCTGTTTCACCATCCATTGATTAATGTTAACTGACAGTTAAATGTGATGCCGTCTCTGTTTTTTTTTTGTTAGAATAGACGGAGACGGCATCACATTAAACCAGCCCCTAAATGTCATCGTCATAACCTCAAAAATATTTTATCTTACGGCATTCTTAAGGATAATCCTTGAGAGAAAATAACGAGGTTTCACCGATATGGTTGTCAATAACGTTGGTACAGTCACCACCCAGCACTATAATATCTGATACCTACAATAAAGCGTGCATGTTTTAAACTTTCGTGATTTTCACTCATTTCAGTCACAAATGGGACTTATTACGCCAAAACATACGAGTAATATTTACCTCGACGTTTCAAGCATATTACAGTAGCCGTGCCATGGTCATGAGTAGACTAAAGTGTGGGGTCTCAAGTCTGCCTAGCAGCGCGAGCAGTTCAAACTACAAAATAAAAATGATAAAAATTACCAAGTGGGGGTAGTTCGAGATAAGAGTGCCGCTACTTTTTGTGATCAAGTGCGGGTAGTTCGAAAGACTCGCGCTGCTGGGCAGACTTGACACCCCGCACTTCAATCTACTCGTGACCACGGCCACTGTAATGTGGTCGAAACGTCGAGGTAAATATTACTCGTAATATTTTAGCGCGATAAGTCCCGTTTTTAGTATTGAGTATAAGCGTGCATAAATTCTGATATGGCTCTATTTCTGGGGCCAGTAGGACGTGTCAGATATTTTTGCATGCTCCGCTGTGGCAGATATTAGGTAGGTACTCAAGATGTTTTACAATTGTGGTGCTTTTGTGTAGAACCTAGCCGTCACATTCATTGAGAGCAGCCATAAGTCCACTCTCTCCTAGCACCCACCTGATTACGGACTGCAGACGATCGTTACGCGGCTCTGACGTCACGCCAACCACTCCCCTCGAGGTCCCGAGTTCAACGGTTTCCGATGTGCGTTGGCGGGTAGTTTGGAGTTAATACTATCGCGGATATATTTAGTACGTGATATAATTACCCTGGCCAGAAGCAAAAAGGTTTATCCTAGACAGGCAAACTAACACAAATCTAGAACACTGCAGTTAAAAGAGGAGTTCTGAAATGTTCTAGCATTTTTCCTACGTCAAGAATATATAATAACAATTACAAAGAACGTCCTTATCTAATAAGTACTACATACATATTTACTACTGTACTGACTTTGAGCTTTTAGCGATGAGGCGATTGACTGTTTGTCTTATTTCTGTCTTGGAGAAGAGCCTAGGAAGTTTTAGAGACAGTAGCATGACTGCAACTTCAATTTCTCTACCATAATTATGTATAGGTACTTGAACAACCGTTTAAAAGTCTTAAAACATAGAAGAAACATAAATTGTTTGAAAATTTTGTGTTTTTCCCTTATACAATAATTTATTTACTTCTATATATCACTAATAACTGTTTCCGGGATAAAAATTGCCTATATCCTTCCTCGGGACTCCATCCAGGTATCTCTATACCGAATTTAGTCTAAATCGGTTCAGCGGTTGAAGCGTGAAAGGTAACAGACGGACAGAGTTACTTTCACATTTATAATATTAGTAGGGATAACAATATGTCACTCACTTCAGTTTACCTACTTAGTACAAATTGCAACAGACGCGATTACAAGCCCACTGAATTTCAATCCACTATTAGATACGACAAGAAGAGGGCGTCAATACCTACGTCTAGTATCTACTAGACTATTTAACAAAACAATCAGTACGTACATAATATGTCTGTATAATAATATAGTATATGTTGTACATAAATATAGCTGTCCAAATATAGGTAAAATATATTTCTTCATTTGTTAAAGTCGTCGTGATTGATGAGTTCCTATACCATTTTCCTTATTATCTCGGATAATAAACAATCAGTTGAAAGTATTTGCGAATGCTAAATTGTGGTTACATAATCGATTGCTTCATGTTTTACTTCTGATTTGGCAGTTTGAACTCTTCATCTTAGTCGTTAATCGCCTTAAATGTTTTCTGGTAATAAGGTAAGTACACAATCGATTTGATTACAGAAAAACTCATTGTTAATTTATCCGGGCTTTTTATTAGGTAGGTAAATTTATTTAGGTGCGGATATAAGGTCGCTTACAATAGATAAATAAATAAAACTTTGTTAAGGACAGCAGTTACCGCAGTCTAGTAACTCGTCGCAAGGTGTTATAAAATCGTCAAGATTTTTTTCATAGGCCGGTTTCCTGGCGCGTGTGAAAACGAGGGAAAGTCTACGTAAATACGACAGCGATAAGGGGGTGTGACGTTCAACGGAATGACGTCACGACCCCCTCCCCCTCGAGCCTTCCGCCCCGCCCACCCACACGCCACCCCACAGCTGATAATCCTCTAAACATTATTTAAAATAAAATTACTACGGATCTTTTATGCAATAACGTTAACCGGACAGTTAGAAAAAAAGTCATGGTCGGAATTATGGTATGCGATTAGATGTATCAACTATAGTAAAGATAAAAGGAGTTATATTTACACTTGCTGTCACTAACGTAGTAATTAATCTACGTTCATGTTCCACTTCAATTCTTAATAATTATCGTGGGATTATAATCTAACTTGTTTGATTCATAAACGCTTGGGAAATTTATGTCAACTTTTCTAGGATTACTAATGTAAGTATGGGCAAAAAACTTTTCCCTAAGTATCACATCCCAAAATATTTTACTCAAATTATCATTTGGCATAAAATCATTTGCTAAAAGAACTTATCGCAACTTTACAGTTAGTAATTTTTTTAGGCAACTTTGTTTCAAAATAATTACTCAGTCATGTTTCATATTACCAATTATTAGTCAAATGTATCGTTTGGTATAAAGCATTCTTCCCAAGATATTGCATGGCATAATAACCTACTTTTCTGGTAGCAGTTCGTTTCTGTGGGGGACGCAGTTCTAACCTAACTCAACCTACTTTTCTGATAGCAGTTCGTTTCCGTGGTGGACGCAGTTCTAACCTAACTTTCGTTTCTGTGGTCAGTTCGTGTGCGAAGTGTAATTTTTAATGAAAATTATTTTTTGGAATATAATATTAGCCAAAAGAGAACGTTTGCTTAATAAACGTTTATCATAATAAAAATTGACAATGTAAAATTGTGCCAAAAGATAATTTGACCAAATAAATAAAATGCGGAATGTTAATATGCTAAAGATTCGTTTGTGAAATAAAACTATTGCGAGAAGTTTTTTGGAAATTCAAATTTGGTGAAAAATATCTTGCCGAAACGGCAGTAAATAACTTTTCTAATACGTTCGTCTTTATTTATACTTACTAAGATACTTACCTTGTATTTTTGTAGGTATTCTTACTCTGTGACAGTTGTCTTCGCTCGACACAGATAAAAAAAAGCTTTTTGCTGTCATAAGTTTGTAATATTTTGATTAATGAAGTAAACTAATGTAAATAAAATCATACCCGTGCCACACCACACCTATCTGCTTTAGTACAATAATAATAATAATTATATTCCTTAATAATGTAGGTATAAGTATGACGGCAAAACTATAATACCATTAAAAAAACTATTTAATTATAAACCAAAATCGCCTTACAGTGTTTCTTAGGTACCTACTTAGTCAATAATCTTTGTTACTTAAGATTTGGTTAGGTATTTAGTCGACCAAAAAATTGGTTTACCACCCTAATTATTGTCATTTGTAGCGGTTAAGACGTCAAAACCTATTTTCACTCACAAATCAATATGACAATCAGCCTTATTGTTTTTTTTTCTGAAGTGGAAAATTGTTAAAGCACTTTCTTGGTCTACTATACCTCCCAACAAGCTTCCAACAAACGGTCAGCCACACGTATCCAAATCCACAATCGGATATCATGTGAGATAGAGTCAATTACAGCTAGCTAAAGATAATTGCTTGATTAATTGGACTCTGATTCTCAGTCAATCAATCATTAAAACAATGCTCCGGTAACAAGTGCCAGCCGGATTTTAATTGGATGTGTGTAAACATCAATTAAAGACATACGCGTATTCAAAATTGATGTGACTAATAGAAAACAAGATGTTCAGTAAACTCTCAGAACTGAAAATCCGGAACATGACATTTTTTATTTTTGTTCTTACAAACGGATTTGCTGCAAACATGTTAGCCTACGGGTAGCCGATACATGACGCAAGCACCCGTCACTGCCGCTCTGTAGACGTCAACTGCGTCATGCGGCAATGTTTCCCCAAACACACATTTATAGCTGTAAGAAGCGTCACATATTCATAAAAACAGGATACAAACATACCTGTGCATAGACTATCGATGACGTTGGTAGGTACTGCAATCAATACACTAGTGTTTGTTATGATCATAGCGCCATCTATGATTCGTTCGCCATACCATTAGAAGGGAAAGAACTGCTGAACGTGAACTTTTACTAATTTTCCTGTCTAACGCTTGCCTTTTTGATGTCGGACTTATACGATACCAGAAAGATGGCGTGACTAGTGTGATCCTAATAATTTCTTGTTCTACTGTATATTTAGATGTGCACAAATTAAAAAAATATTAGCTAATCTGGCATAGAGACAGTTATTATTATACTAAGTATACCCGTATACGCAATAAATGTGATTTTTTTACAGCCACTCCAAAATGGTCCAAATGTCGAGGTAATTTTAGCAATAAATTTGTCACTTCACGAGTATGATACCCTGTGTTGAAAAAAACTATGAATGAAAATCACGAAAGTTTAAAACAATAGACTGGTTAATACCAGCACAGTTAGTAAATATAAGTAGCATTCTTTAGGAACAAGGAAACGGCAGTGAATATCTGTCAAAAAGATAGTTCCAGTAATTTTAATTATAAAAGACGTTTAAGAAAAAAAACATCTAGTATACTTTCTTCCACTTCCGTTCTTTGTTCAACTTTATTTCGCATGCTATCAAACAACAGTAGTTTGGCTTGGTCAAAGACAGATTACATCAGAAGATAGGTAAGTACTCGAAATTCGGTATAACGATTATAGCTCAAACCTAAAACTTGTGAGCTAACTGTAGCTACGAGAAAATCTTACTCAAACACATAAAAAGTAATCACAGCTCAAATGTATATATGTATTTTAAACTGTTACAATTTCGGTGATACGTTTATAAAAAATACCACGTTACGATTATTTCAGCTTTTTGTTTGGCTAATACACGCCAATAGTTTAGCTTGTACGAGTAAATACGTATATACTAAATCGAATCGAACTTTACAAACTTGTAACATTTTGAAAAACCTATCCAACAATATCACACGCTACGGGTAAAAAGCAGTAAAAAGTCATCTTCACTTTAGATTTAGGGGAGAAAACTTAAAAAATTCTTCTCTTCTTCTGTCTCTTCGACCGCGTGATTAGTATACATATCTATGCAAAATTATGTCGTTTTAGCACTAAGTTCATGCTAAGCCGCGAATGGACGGACATGGCGAAACTATAAGGGTTCCGATATACCTACTAGGTATAAGGAAAATTTTAGTTACATGGGTGTGAATGTGAAATAGCGCTCGAAAGGCTTCGTATAAATAAACCTACAGCAGCGTGACTCGGTTTTTTTTACATTAGCCTAACACTCTTCTGTGTATCTTGGTTATCCCATCACTTTCTAACTGGATATCATCAGCCCGTAGTACTAATAAATAAATAAACGAACAAAAACTTACTAATTCCGGATGGGATTCAAGTACATCCTGTCCTTTTCTGTCCTGTTCTGTTTAAAGGAATTGCAATGCATCCGTAATTCAACTTATGTTATGGGTGTCCATGGCCAGCGGCTGCTCATTTTCCCCTTGTCAATCATATAGATATTAAAAAACATATACTCGTAACTATCATGGGACACTTGACACCAATTGACCTAGTCCCAAACTTAGCAAAGCTTGTACTATAGATACCAGACAACGGATAAACATACTTATATAAAGAAATACATACTTAAATACATATTAAACATCCAAGACCCAAAAACAAACATTCGTATTATTCATTCAAAATATCTGTCCCGGCCGGTAATCGAACCCTGAACCTCAAGCAAGAGAACCTGACTACAAAGTCAAGTTCTCTATCTGACCACTCTGCCATCCGGTCGTCATATATTTACCTTTAGTTGCAAGAAGCCAGTCTGGTGACGCATCACACGTTATAGCTGTGTGAAAAATGCATATCAGCCAAAAGATATAATAGAGAACCCCTTAAAATATAAAATAATTGATGAAACAGATAGTTTCGCCGTACGACTGTTTTCGTATTTAAATAATATTATTTATTATTTATTAATATTAATTCTTTTCAATTAATATTATGTACAAAATTTAATTTTTGAAACCACAAGCTTTTTTCGGTGATAGGTCTTTTTATTGTAGTGACTCTACTTGTAGAGTCACTATAATGTCAATGGCAAACCGTCGACGAGTTCCATCCTGCGAAGATAATCTTGGCTGGATCACCTACTTACTAAATTTCAATGCCAGATTATTTTACTGTCACCGGATTTCCAAAAATAGGTTACGAAATACCTGCTCATCGGATGCCAAGAAATAGTCGAGAAATGCTTTAAAAGTTTGACATGCCTTACTACATACGAGTGTGAACGTTGCTATGTAGTTAAATAAAAGCTTTTTTGATAGCAAGATGTTACATAAAATAATTAAACATTAGTCTATATAATTAACACTGATAATAAAGTTTGTAAAACAATCTCTACCTAATTGAAACTTGCTTGCTTAGTTTACGCCATATTAGTACCTAATCTGTGGTTTACGCCTAGATTTTTATTTTCGCTACTTTCATTACCTGTTGATTGATACTGAAGCTAAGGATAAAAGGGAAGACCTTAACCCTCCACAGGTTTTGTGATACATAGGTACTTAGATAAACAACGCATTTAAAAAGTAGAGTAGGTAGCTTACTCGAATGAACAGAACAAGTGATATTTTCCATTAATTTTCAAAAACGAAAAAGATTTTCTGGTCGCTGGACAGGATTTGAACTTACACCTCTTGTGGCTTTTACGCGTCAGAGATGTTGTACCAAATAGATCACTAGGATTTAAATTTATAAATTATGCGATAGTAACTGACTTTTTCATCACACTTGCTCGTCAATGACGTTATTCCATGCTTGTATACTAAAATACAATGGCCTCAATTGTTCCCGCGGGAATTATCGATTTACCTATAGTTGTCCTCCCCAATGGAGTTATGACTTTAGTTTTAAAAAGTTAGTAGGTACGTCATTTCAGACTAAAGAGGTTTCAAGTCAGCCAAAGTTTTATTTACATCTTTAAAATTTTGATATAACCTAATTTTACACCATAAAAATTTGCCTCGCTTCATGAAACTTCGTTATTTTTATATTTTAAATTTATATCAAGTTGTTTTCCAATATTTTTTCTTTTTGCGTGTTAAACACGGTTGCCTATGGTAGCCGACTCGAAAAAAGGGACAATCAGGGGGGCTATCCCGAAATTAGTAAATCGAAGTTCATATCGTTTTCCTGACGCTAATATTATTTTATTTACCTAATACGAAAGTGAGAGGGACGATATAATACGAACTTCGATTTTTGAATTTTGTAGTAGCCCCGTGTATTGGCGGGTAGCGATATTTTAATCAGTTGTTTTCTTAGCGTCTTGCTTTTGCTGAGCTGTGAAGTGTCTGGACACAAAATAATTTAATTTTTTGCATTTTTTTCCTCGCAATGCGATAAAAATCATTGTGTGTATCACGGGCCGTAAGGGGATTACAAACTCGGGTCATTAATAAAAGCAGAGGCCGTATTGCTTAACGTTTCTGACACTCGCGATCTCGCGATCGCAATCAAATGACAGTTTTTGTATGAGAAATCTGTCATTTTATTGCGATCGCGAGCGTCAGAAACGTTAGGCAATACGGCCTTAGGTCCTAGTATAACAGCAAATGTAGGTATAAATTTAACTTGATTCGGGCTTTAATAAAATAAACACAGCCGAGCGCAATATCATTTAAATTCGGACAAAAAACTAATTTGTTTAAGTTATTCCAAGTTTATGCAATCTTATGCATCTCGACATTGAGCATATTTTTATGTAACCGGTTATATCGTAAAATACTTAAAGCAAAATGAAGTCTTAAAATGTTAAACACGATATCCATGTTATTAAAAAGATATTAAATCGACACTTGTCCACAATTTTTTTTTGTGTAATATTAGTACCTATTTATTCAGTATATTTATTTCATGTAATTTCATTATTTACTGACTATACTTAGACATTTTAAAAATGTAAAAACCCAGCAGAAAATTGATGATGATGACCTACTTACTTAGTGAATGTTTAAATTGGTGCGACTATAGAATAGCGAGAATTTATTTAAAACGTTCCTGTAGAATCAGGCTTTATGTTATGCTAATTTTCAAGTAATGTTATCAACTTTTAAATAGTTTGTGCTAAAAAAAGTAAATTCAAGATCAACAAAAAAACTGAACGGAATGGACCAACAAACGCTAAATACCACCAACGCCGGCCCCGGGGTAGAGCAAGAGGAGTGATTGTTCTAGGCGCCAGATGACAATTAGCGCCATTTTCCTGTTACCAGTTCAAAATAAAATCATGGTGGCGGCTTTTGAGAGGCACAGAAACGGTGTAAGCAATTTCGCTCTCAGATCGCAGGATCGCGGTGGATGCGAAAAGCACATGACCAGTCTGAGTGGAGAGCCTTGGGGGAGGCCTATGTCCAGCAGTGGACATCTTTCGGCTGACATGATGATGATGATGAATTTCACTCTACCTTGGTCAACCACACTAGGCGCTAACCATAATAGATTTCACAATGCCTTTGAGCGTTGAACATTAGGGTGAACATTATGATACATTAAAATTAAATACCTAAGTCCTAAGCATAAAAATATTGATCCACTCTTACAATACACAATCTGGCGAGAAAATGAAAATATTGTCATTACAGCTGCTACGTGGAAAAAAATTGAAATATTTTTCTGTAGGAAATAGTCTATAAGCAGGTAGGTCCATACAATCACATTTTTGTACTGAAGTTTACCTATATAATATCCTATTTTTTATTTATACAAGCTTATTCAAGGCATAGTAGGTACAGACAATGTCCGTCGCTGTGTTCGCTTTCCGAATCAAAATAGGTTTTTCACTTCTCATGCTCTAAAAGTGGGTCAATATAGCCTTACGAGACGGGAGTAAAGTGAGCACTTTACTCCCTAGGGAGTAAAAGTAATTAATTTTTTAATTTACTTCGAGTGACTTAGATAAACTCAAACAGCCAGTTACTTGCAAAAAATAAGTTTGTGTGTGGACCATTTTAATGACGAAAATGTTACGTTCTTAGTCTACGTGGTCTTAGTTCTTGCTTATTCCGCATAGAAGGTGGCGCCATTCAATTTTTCCGTTTGTGTATGGACCATTTCATCGATGCAATTTTGCTATGTCTGTGTCTTGGAAAAAAATACTTACCGCGAAAACTTTGACATTGTTGTAGAGCGTAAATCGTAAACGATTAAAATAAATTGATTATTCTCACAATGTCGTTAAGTGATAGCGAAAATTATGATGTCGAGCAATCAAGGGAAATAATAATAAGAGCAAAAGACATAATTGATAATTTTCTGTCGCCGAAATCTAGAAAGATTTATTTTTATTTTTTGATTTAATCTTTTTATACCAAACTGACTATTTTTTTCTCGCAATCGAAGTGAAAAATAGAGTTTTCACCACGATACTAAAAGTCAATACAAACCCTCGGATAAATAGCCACCCTCGCTAAAGCTCGGGTGGCTAACAGCCTCGGGTATGTATTGGCTTATTTTAGTCTCTCGATAAAAATATACTATTAAAACCAATTGGTAAACGATTCGTTTTACTCCCGCTGTCTGGGGCTGTAACGTAATTTAAGGATTTAAGAACATGGGAAATATTAAATACTGTACAACTACTTTTTATCACTTACATTGCGACAGCCGTATAGCGAAGTAGCAGAGAACCGGACTATGAATCTTGAGGTTCTGGGTTCGATCCCCGGTAAGTAGTGTAGTAGTAGGTAGATATTTGTATGAAATCACGAATGTTTTCTCTCGAGTCTTGAATGCTTCATAAGTATGTATCTATCTATATACTCGCATGTATGTTTATCAGTTACCTATTAGCTATGTACGTATAGTACTGCTTAGTTTTAAAATTACGGACAGACGGAACGAGTTAGAATTACACCTCTCCATTTCTTCCGTGGATGTCGTAAGAGGCGACTGAGGACATAGATTCAGGTATACCGTAGGTGACAGGCTAGCAACTTATTTTCTTTATTCGACTGGATGGCAAACGAGCAAGTGGGTCTCCTGATGGTAAGAGATCACCACCGCCCACAAACATCTGCAATAGCAGGGGTATTGCAGATGCCAACCTAGAGGCCTAAGATGGGATACCTCAAGTGCCAGTAATTTTACCGGCTGTCTTACTCTCCACACCGAAATACAACAGTGCAAGCACTGCTGCTTCACTGCAGGATTAGCGAGCAAGATGGTGGTAACAATCCGGGCGGACCTCGCACAAAAGATGCAACCTGCAAAACCACCTGTCACTATTGCATCGTTTTTGTCAAACTTAAAACCTAAAATTGCTAAAAGTGGCTCCGAAGCGGTAACGTTTCTTATGCTCTACCTACCCCATTTGAGAATACAGGCGTGCATTTTTGTGTGATTTGTGTGTTGCTTAATTTAGGACTAGGTGGTGTAAATTGCCCCATGATATTTATTTATTTTGAAGTTGAATCGCCGTTTCTATATTTTTTAAAGTTTGATTTTTTTATCACTTAAGTATAATATTTTGCTAGGTACGAACAAAAAGTCTTGCATGTAATCACTTCTCTAAATTAATCTGTAAGGTCTTTAAACAACTAACCTACAAATAAATATTTCATTAATTTATGCGTAAGCATGGCTTGACATAGTGATCGTGGTATGAGTTACAAAACTTAAAAAACAATTAATTCTCGTATGACTTAATTGATTTTTTGTGTTATTCGCTCATCTACCAAAAACACAAGAAAAAGCGAATTCCCTCAACAAAAGCCTGGACGTTTTGTTTATAACTTAATAAGACTGGAATTAATGGTTCCTAACATAATAGAAACTGCAAATGCCACTGATTTCATAACCTCCCCAGGGATCCATCGCCTTTTCGCCCCAAAAATTATCTATTTTGCAAGTTCTTCAAATATAGACTCTATCTGTTCGTGTTTGGAACTACAATAGTTTGATTGTAAGAGTCGTTAGCGTCGTTTTGCTACAACAATAAGCTAGGTGTATACATAGGATTCAATTTTCGGGGCGTGGCGAATCAAGCACCGTGACACGATGTATTCAAAACGCCAATATTTGGTAGCTAAAACTGCAGTATAAATTAGGAGACCTTTCTTTTTCGCCGTCATTGTTGGTCGTAGAAGGGTAGCGAATGGTTATCACAGGGTGCCGGCGAGAGTAGATATCGATTAGGCAATTACAAGTGCTTGTGTTGAAGGAAGAATCAAAGTATGTTCGCCGAGGGTAAATATAAATGATGCATGGGCTGTGTAGCGTGATAGTTCAAAGCTCGACGTCCACTTGCAACCGCCCTGCTCACTGCTCGCGCGCGCTCGCCGTCGACACACGTTTCCTTTAAATATAGTCATACCATTCTATTAAATTTTGTTCATAACTAAAAATAAATAACGTAAATTTAGCAGGAAAATTTTATCTTAAGTTTTGTAGCTCCTGAATAAATAACTAAAGTGGTATGTTCGTTTGTTGCAGGGCCGAGCGCTATAGAGCCGCGCTCGCCAAGTGCTTTCACGACCACCTCTTCCAGCATGCTACTGCTGCAGACACACGTGAGTATATATGATTTGATTATACAATATAATAGCAGTTCTTTAAAAACGATTCAGCTACCCCCCATCGCAGAGAAACAACAATCCACTATTCCCGTAATTGTAATGACATTTGTACTGCACCTACATGAAGCAGATACAACTTAAATAATTATCAGCCATTCTTTTCAACTTAAATGTTTTTCGAATAACTACCTCCTTAAAGTAATTGTGCATAAGATTGCTCTCATATAACTACAAATACATTGTATAGACAAACAAATGACACGGAAACAACGCCTGCCATTGGCTGAGCGGGTCGCCCTCTGACGGTCTCTACCGCCTACCGCTACACGACGCCTCTATTATCGATTATTTTTTTCATTTCAGAGCAACTACGGTTCGTCCTTCACTGATTTACTGTCACCCCAGTATCAAGAAGATTCTTCTGAAATCTTAGAAGAAAACTTAGATCCATTTCCGGACGTCGAGTTCCACGCCCCGATTCCTCCTGAAATTAAATCCCATCGTACAACTCCAGTCAGCGAGGCCCCGTCCCCGACCCTCGGCCCAGCGCTGCCTAGCTTTGAAGAAACTTATTCAGTTCGTTATCCAAAACCAGATATGGCAGAGTTCGGCTTAAAAATGGAAGAAGACTGCTACAACGTCAGCGCGTACTCTCATCAAGGGCACGCGTCCTCGCAGCTCTTGTACCAATACCATCAGCCTTCGATGCCATACGTTCCCTCGCCGTACTATGCACCCGCGCAACCGTGCAGTCCCACGTTCGATACGGGTGGAGTGGCTCATAACCAGGATTCCTATTCACTACCACCGTTCTCAGGTTCTGTGGATTTGCATTTGTCTACGGATCAGAGTGCAAGACAAAGAAGAGCATCATTGCCAGTTCAAAGGTCTGAATCAAACAGTTCAATTGAAAGTCCCAAGCTGCACGGCACGAAAGTGCACTGTATGCAAGCATCGGCGCCAAGCTCAGCGTCGAGCTCGCCCGGCGGCGTGCCCACCGAGAGCGCCGGTGCTGGTCTACGCGCCGCGCCGCCCTCGCCCAGCCAGCTTTGCGCCGTTTGCGGGGACACCGCCGCTTGCCAACACTACGGAGTCCGGACTTGCGAGGGATGCAAAGGATTTTTCAAGAGGACCGTTCAGAAAGGATCTAAATATGTATGCCTAGCTGAAAAATCATGCCCTGTGGACAAAAGAAGACGAAATCGATGCCAATTTTGTCGCTTCCAAAAATGTCTCAATGTCGGTATGGTCAAGGAAGTAGTGAGAACAGATTCCTTAAAAGGAAGGCGGGGAAGATTACCCTCCAAGCCAAAATGTCCGCAAGAGTCACCCCCGAGCCCACCTATTTCACTTATCACTGCTCTAGTTAGAGCTCACGTTGATACGTCGCCAGATTTTTCTAATCTCGATTACTCTCAGTACCGAGAACCCAACCCTATGGAACCACTGATGTCAGATTCGGAAGTGATACAGCAATTTTATTCGCTTCTGACGACATCGATCGACATGATCAAGATTTTCGCGGAGAAAGTACCGGGATATGGAGAACTTTGTGCCGAAGATCGCGATCAACTCTTCGCGTCAGCGCGACTGGAACTTTTTGTTTTGAGGCTTGCTTATCGCACGAGGCCTGAAGACACGAAGCTTACTTTTTGTAATGGACTAGTCCTAGACAAGCGACAATGCCAGCGGTCATTCGGGGATTGGCTGCACGCTGTGCTCGACTTTAGCAACACACTGCATTCAATGGACATCGATATTTCAACATTTGCGTGCCTCTGCGCTCTTACTCTTATAACAGGTAATTTTTTTCATCCACATTACCTAATATTATTAATAGATAGAACCTGAAAACGACTGCTAGCAAAATTTGACAATATATGAACAAAAATATAAGAAATCACAAAATGTAAATGTACTTGAGTATAAAAATAGCCTGACGGTGAAGGGGAAAACAGTTCCATGTCTTAGTCCTTAAAACATAAGCAATTGATCATTGGATGTGTATATACAGTACTAATTAACCATATTGTTGTTGCAGAGAGGCACGGGCTGAAAGAACCTCATCGGGTGGAGCAGTTGCAGATGAAGATAATCGGATGCCTGCGTGCGCACATGCCCAACGGCGCGGGCTGTGGCGGCGCGCCGCACTTCAGCCGCGTGCTGGGCTCGCTGCCAGAGCTGCGCTCGCTTTCCGTGCAGGGGCTCCAGCGTATCTTCTATCTCAAGCTCGAAGACCTCGTTCCTGCTCCCCCCCTCATCGAGAACATGTTTCGTACCAGCTTGCCATTCTAAGCGCTGGTAGCCCCCGCCTAACCGCGACTCCCTGAGGACCACTCCAGCCTTCGAACGCATCATCTTCTACTATCTAAATCCATTTCTATTATTTTTATATAAGTGTTTAGATTAGAGCATAATATATTTTTCTAGGCGATAAACGAATTGAACACTATAGGACTCGATCTCCCGGTATCGATTTTTAAACCTTTAAATAATAGCCTATAGAATAATTATTTTGAGCAAACAAGACAATCGTACCGCTTAAGTATAGGTAAGCTTAATTTATTGTAAATGTAGTAACTTAGTCGTATTTTGGTGTGATTTTGTTTACTTATGTCGTTATATGTGTATACCTATAGTAGTCTGCATTTGAGTTACCGCTCGTGATCGATGGCATCTTGTCGTACAAAATATTCCTATGTTATTTACTTGCGTATTATAGATAAGAAAAATCTAGTCAAAAGACTTAGAAATGTTACAATATTTGGCTCGTGATTCTCGAGCTTTTATAGTAAAATTAATAAAAGTTACTTTACGAATAATACCTAAAGGCATTTGATATGTGTATTGTTTGTCCTGTTGTTGAGTGTTATTGAGTGTTGGGTGGAAAGCGCGACGTGCCCGTGCCCGTCAGAGAGACTAATTGTTGGAAGTTACCTTTTAGGTTTAAATTATTTAATAATTATTATTTAGACGCTAGGAAGATAGGATAATTTTGTTAAAATAAATAAGGCCAGAGGGAAAGTTCAGCATCACTAATATGACTCCTTACTCCAACGTGTCTTAAAGAGTACCTTTTAGGTAGAGTATTTTGTTTTCTCGTAAACAAACGTACCTTGTCTAAGCTTTAAGATAATACATACATATTATATATGTATGTTATATAATTATCTATACCCTAAAAGAAAAACATATCACTTATTCGGCCTCTGCTTTAATTTTCTTGAAACATTCATAATAACGTCGCATTGAAGCTGAAAATAGCTCAATATATAATGTACGATGATTATTTTTTCGATCCACAGCAATTAAGTGAAAAAATCAATTAAAACGTTGCGTGAAACTTCTTCGTCTGTTTTATAGTTAGTGTTAAATGGTTTGCGAGACGCGAGCCGATCAAACATACTCCTAATTAATTATGTAGGTATAAATAAATCAAGATGTATTGGTATTCAACCAAATAAGATTTGGAAGAACTAGTGTAATATCACTGGACCAATACATTCAATAATTTCATGGAATGGCATGCACGACGCGTAAGTAGATGTTTTTTATAAATCACAAGTACCTAATAAAATTATCGTACTTGTGTGTTGAGATTGAACGTTGCCTTGATAGATTTTCATATAACTCTTAAAACATACGCAATATATCACTACCTATGAGGATTGTGTGATGCAACATCAGTTAACTTTCACCCTTAAGTGGATAGATGTGTCTATAATACTATGCTTGAATGTTAACACTAGTTGATAAGAGATAAAAAACGTGCGTAAGTTGGTAATTTTTTACAATGTTGGTATATTAATTATAGAATATTCCAGTGCTGGACTTTTTACTCGACAGGCAGGCTCTTATATTCGAGTCTATTAGTTAGATAGATATTTAAGTAAATGCGTCAGCATCCTTGATTTCTCCCTTTGCAACTGCTGATTAATTCTTGGTTGTGTTTCACGATATTGTACTTACCTAATAACTAGCATACATAATTTGTATGACATAGAACCTACCGCTTATGCCTACTTGTAAAACTCCGCGCCTGTCAACGCTACATAGTACGTGTAAAATTGCACTGTTTTAAATATTTTTCTAGAGCACGTAGTTTAAGTAAAATGAAACACTCCGTCATTTAGGTATATTTTGATAACCTATATTCAAGAATAAAATTGGATTAAGTAACCATTATGTGGCTAACACAGGCGCCTATGGAGAATACCGATATATTTTCTGTGTTTACATCCTTGAAATAAAGCTCCGGAAACGGAAATATTTTGTCTGTAATGTATTTATTATTGTATAAATTGCATTTCTTTTTTTATCTCGAAATAGGTATAATAATACTTAAGTTTTACTTATGTACCTACCTACTTACCTACTTTGTATGTAACACATTTTTATTTCCTTGTAAATATTTTGAAATACCTAATAATACTGATGCAACTGCATCTACTGAATTTTATTTCTTGTTTTTTTTTAATAATGTGAAGAAACCCGATCTGTAACCAACCACAAAAGTATAAAGAATAGTATAAGCAAAGAATATACAATAGTACTGACGTAAGTATAAGTGAGGGTATGAATATAATAATAATAGGCAAGGAGGGGCAGCAGCCCCCCCCCCCCTCCCCGTTGGATTTTGTTTACCTCCCTACTAACTATCTACTGTTGTCGATAGTTATGTTTATTTATTTGACTAGGTGCTTAAAAATTTGATTTGCCCCTTCCTCCCCTAGGTCCAGAACCTGGGTACGCCCATGGCGTTTTCCGTAAGTTAAGACCTACCTAATGAGGCAAATAATCTAATGTCCTAAGATGTTGGGGTCTGTAAGTTTTTAGGGTTCCGCAGCCAAAATGGCAAGAAACGGAACTCTTATAGTTTCGCCATGTCTGTATTCTGTCTGTCCGTCCGTCCGTGTCTGTAAGTCTTATTTTGTATCGCCCCCATTCACAAAACTTCTTCTTTTTACGACTTCATGTCGTAGTCTACCTTCAATCAATCAGCGTAATAATAAACATCAACAACTTAATGCTGAGTTATTAATTAATAATCACAAAATTAGATAACGCTTAAGTATAGCCCTAGGGACCATGATAAGCTTTAGGTTACGAAGTTGGTGAACAAAATACTAAAAAAATAGAGTCAAATTATTTAGGTAAGTATACGCAAGAAACACAATACTTTGATACTTAAATAATTTGATTTGAATGTTAGGTAGAAATCCCGCAGAGCAGATCAATCCTCAATCAATCCCTTCAATCAATTCCTTCGTACTCATACTGTGAATGATCACCAGTCTAAAATGATGGTTCCAGTAAGTACCTAATTAATTCCATCTGGCTTCGGTCGAAAATTGACCAGGGGCTTACTATGAAATTCGAACTTCGTCTCTGGTCGTCCCGTTGACGCTAATTTTATTTAACACGAGAGAAAGAGAGATAGGCGGTACTATAGAACTTCGATTTTCTAATTTCGTTGTAGCCCCCCAGAACTAGACCTGCAAACCGGGGCACGCACGCCCTGCGAGCTATGATTCCATGTTATAATATAAATACCTAGCCTTAGATATTTATTAAAAACTGCGGGGAGGATTGCTAAGCAAGGGTGCCCAATTTTACCCCAGTTTGGAAATGTCGTAGATCCGTTCTTGATACAGCAGGGCTACTACGTACGCTAGGTACGATGCGAACTTCGATTTTCGATCTTCGGAGTAGGCCCTCTAACCTGATGTATTTTTTTAAATAAACTACGTGGTCTGACTCGAGCCCCGCCATTTGATTTGATGAGCGGGATATAAATATAAATAAATAAATAATAATAATATAAGCGGTAAACTAGGATCAGCTTACCATAGAAGCACAAAATGGCCAAATTTAAGGCGGCCCCTAAACGGTCAATTATATTGTGCAATATCGCGAATTGTGCAATATTATTGACCGTTTAGGGTTAATATTGAAGTTTGCAAAATGATTGACCAAAAGTTTGGGCGATTTTAATTTTTATTGCACCATATTTTTATATTGCATCGTATAGGGTCAGTATTGCACAATATTCAATACTATACTGAACACGAAAACATTGTGCAGTTCGTATTATTGTGCAATACAATTGCTCGTTTGGATTCAGAGCGCCTTTCAATCTTATTGTGCAATAAAAAGTATTGTACAATGTTATTGTGGGTCTAGGGGCCGCCTAAAACAGTAGGATTGGCAACATATGTCACAGTTAAGTTAGTAGTTAGAATAACCAGCCACCATGACCTCTCATAAAGTATTTCGTTTTCTAGAATGTTTTTGCCGTTTATTAGAACCTACTAAACACTGGCAATGGACATAGCCAGCTATACTTAAATTAAAAAAAGAAACTGAACTAAAACAAATTTTCACCCGCGAGCCTTCGAAAAGTAACGCCTGATTCAATAAATTATTTAAAAAAAAACTGAACTGACAATGACACTGACACTGACAGTAGTACCCTCAGTAGTGACAGCGACAGCTTTCATAAATGCTGTTCTGTTGTGTTGTGTATTGGTAGGCTCTTCTGAAGATTTTTGACCATTTAATTAATTGCTTGCTAATTGTAATCGATGAGCGAGCATTTTGTAAATACTTGGCAACGGTATAGTATATAGTTTTTTTTATTTATTTCGAGAGAAGAAGGTTTAGTGCCTGTCACCATTATGGCGGAATCGACACAAATAAAAGATGTATTGGACAAGAATCTCGAGGATATTGAGATTCAAGAAGTACTCAGTAATGGTACAGATCTCCGGGAATATGCACTACAAGTTGACAAAGGTATTAAGGAGGCTGAAAAGAACTCAGTGGCAGACTACTTGAAGGAAAGTGGAAACATAAGTTCACTTCATAACCAAATCGAAGAGTGTGACGGCATACTCGCTCGCATGGAAAGTATGCTGATGGTGTTTCAGGTAAGTCTGGTATATACACACATTAAATTTAAATTTATCAAGTGCTAGCTGTTGGTTGCAACTTCATCTATCTGTGTCATATAGGAAATTTACAAATTCCTGAGTTAAAATAAAACTTACTAACTATTTCCCGCGACTTCGTTTGCCGAGTATTCGTTTTTTGCTATTAAGCAATAACTATGCAATTAGCTGGTATCATAACTATTCTATTCCTAGGGCCTGTAAACTTATAAATTTCATATAAATTGGTTCAGCAGTTTAAGAATGAAGAGATAACGGACAGCCAGTACTTTAGCTTTTATATTAGTACATAGTAGTAATATTTAGGTTAGTATAGGTTGTCAATCACAATGACACATACTTACCATGGTTCTTATTGCAATGTAATTAATGTCTAATTTTGACAAAATCATGCATCTTCATTGATGGCACTAGGTATATGGATGTTACTAACTGATAATTATAGCTTTCTTAGGTTAGATAATTTGAAAAATAAGTTTTAATAGTTTTGATTTTATTCTTTGCAAACAAATAAACAATCAAATCTCTTTTTATAATATTAGTGTATGTATTATTACCAGATATAATCATTGTTGGAAATACAATAGTCATCATCATCATTTTAATATTCATTTTAAAGCATCTAAAGTCCATTCTTTATCCAGTGTTTGTTAACACAAAATAATTGAAATAAAAATAGATACTGATATCCTGTTGAAATGTTTGAATAAATTTCTGTCAGGCTAAGTGTATTTAAGGTAATTCTTATCACTATTCCTATTCATTTTAGAATGACCTGGGAAGCATAAGCAATGAAATAATCAGCCTGCAAAAGCGCTCCGTCAGCATGTCTGTCCAACTGTCAAACAGACAGGTAGTCAAAGGGCCACTGTCCTCCTTCATAGAAGATATGGCTGTCTCTGAAACACTCATTTTGTAAGTATTTATGTATTGTTAGCTAAACAAAGGCAATAATAAACAAGATCTATTTGCATCAGCATGAAACACTGGCATACCCAGAGGGGGGAGGGAGGGGCAGCTGCCCCCCTTGGAAATTATATGCTTTACAACAGGGATGTACAGCTCAGGGGCCACTTGGATGGATTAGAAGATAAAAGCGGTCCGTAACAAATAAAAACAACTGAATACTATCATCATAATGTCGCTAGGTTTTTGCTATATTTATTAGGTCGCTGGCACACATACAATAACAGCGGGCATTGGTCTGTGTATCCCTGCTTTACAATATTTATACATGCATGCATTAACTTTTGTAAAATCTCTCAAGCCATGTAGTGTGTATGATAAAACAAATGCAGGGGATCTGACCTATAAAAAAAGTGACTTGCTGCCCCCTGGCTGGGCCAGGACCTGGGTATGCCCTTGGTATGAAAAAACAACTAATTTACTTGAGACCCAGGCGCAAAATGCTAATGATATTCAATTACTAACAGTAATCTAATGTATTTTTAGTGGCATAAATAATGTACCAGTCATTGACAAGGAGTTCATGATCCAGTTGGCTATTTTAAGTCAGAAGTTGAATTTTGTGAAAGAGCAAGATTTCAAGGAAACCAAAGCTTGTCACGATGTCAAGGATGTGCTTGAAAAACTAAAAATAAAGGCTGTAGCCAAAATAAGAACTTACATATTAGAACAGATATATAAATTTAGAAAGCCAATGGCTAATTATCAGATACCTCAAAATGCTATGCTGAAGTACAAGTTTTTCTTTGAATTTATATTAGCCAATGAGAGAAATGTGGCCCAAGAAATATGTAATGAATATATAGATACATTGAGCAAGGTGTATTACTCGTACTTTAAATCATATGCCTCTAGGCTAGACAAACTGAAATATGAAGAAGCACCAACTAAGGATGACCTTATGGGGATAGAAGATGGAATTAAAGGAAGCTTCTTCCAAAAATCCAACTTGAAAAATAAAAGCACTATATTCACCATTGGCAATAGAGGAGATGTTCTGGCTCAACAGCTTGAAGCTCCTATTATAGTACCACATGCTCAACAAAAGACAAAGGTAACTTATTTGAATTTGTTTATCACAATCCGGTATCCACTATCTCCTGATAAAACTATTCTATGCCCTGCCCTGGGCCTTATACTATCTCCATGCCAAAGGCCATAGTCAGGTTTCCATGTAAGTCGACCCTTACATCAAATGGGTTTGGGTTTTTTGTGAATACCTCTTCTAGTGAAGAATTCTTATGCTTAAGTATGATCATCTTACTTGTGACTTTTGGCTTATGATTTTTTTTAAGATTTCTTTTTTTAATGTTTTGTATTCAAGAGATTTGGTTCAAATTTTGAAATGTACTTTACTTATATAGATTTGCATAGCGACCCAAAAAACTAATACTAGTTATTAAATAGACCATATTTTCTTACTACTTGCCTAAATATTATAATTTATTTCCAGGCAGTATTTCCTATCAAATATCAGCAATGTGTGGCCAAGTTCTGTATTCAATCAGTGTTTTTCAGTGTTTTTTCATTGCAATTGTTTTCAGTATTCATATGAAGCTCTATTCAGGAGCCTACAGTATGCTCTCGTAGACAACAGCTGCAGGGAGTACCTGTTCACAACAGAGTTCTTTCATGTGAAGGGAAGCCATGCTCAGGAACTGTTTGACAGAATACTTGGAAAAACTTTATCATTACTTGTGGTTAGTACCTGTGCATTCTAATTTAAACAACAAAATTATTAAATGAACCAAATAAAGAACTTATGACATAACTAGCTTTTGCCCGCGGCTCCGCCCGCGTGGTATTCGGTTATCGCGCGCTGTTCCCTCGGGATCTGTGCATTTTTCTGGGATAAAAAGTAGCCTATATCACTCTCGGACCCATAAACTATCTATCTCCATGCCAAAAATCACGTCGATCCGTCGCTCCGTTACGGCGTGAAAGACGGACAAACATACAGACATACAAACACACTTTGACATTTATATATTATATTAGTATGGATATGGATAGTATATTAAATGCCTAAATGCCAAGTTTCATAGTTTTATCTTCGACAGCGACGAACTTCCACCATATAAACTTTCACCCCCTATTTTAACCCCTTAAAGCCTCTTTTTCGCGATAAAAGATAGCCTATGTCCATCCCAAGGTCTATTCTATCTCTGTACCAAATTTCATCCAAATCGGTTCAGCGGTTTTGGCGTGAAAGCGTAACAGACAGACAGAGTTACTTTCGCATTTATAATATTAGTATGGATAATAGTTTTTACGATTCTTTACCTGATGGGTAACAAGCGGAATCCTATTAATGTCTATACTGTACGCCTGACCATCACAAGGCTCTATCTCAAAAAAAATTAAGTATTGATACAAAGGCCATTATTTATTTATTTTTTTACAGAAAAATGTTGAAAATTATGTTGTTGAATGTTTTGACTGCCTGGCGCTATTTTTATGCATTCAACTAATAAACAGATACCGATGGATGTGTCACAAAAGAGCAGTAGCGGCATTAGACAGGTAACTAACATTATAAATTAACACAAACACTGTAAAATTGTAAATTAGTTTTAAATATTTTTGATTATAAGTGTGTATGTTAGTCTGTAAGTTATTTAGGTATTGTATGGGCCAAGTTTCCCGAAATAAATGAATGTATTATTATTATTATGCTCATACTCCTTTACTGGTAATATCAATTATTTCCTTCATGTTTTTTTGATATCTATTCTATGCGCGACATCACACCGCGACCGCTGTCGGTGTGATGTTGTTCATAGACAGCCACGTAAATAGACCCGCCGGACTGCCGACCCGACTTGCTGTCGTCCTGAGTGTGTGTTTTGCGCTTTAAACGTCTAAAATAAAATCGTCGTTTCATAATAATAAAATGATAATTTCAGACATGCTCAGGAAAGAAACGAAATTTTATTTTAATATTTACTACATTTTACATGTATCTCTCTTATTTTTTTTTTCAGTTACTGGGATTCATTACATAGCATAATATGGCCAAGGTTGGATCTTATATTAAGATTTAATATTCAAAGCGTAAGAGAGTGTGATCCAGCTAAATTATCCAACAAAGAATTGGGACCTCATTATGTAAGTACATATTTTTAACCAGCTGATGCCCGCGACTACGTCTGCGAAGAATTCGTTTATCCCTATTCCTCGTGAATTATTATTATTATTCAAATTCAAATTACTTTATTTCGCTTTATTCTTACGTACCTATGAAATTCCTCGTATTGCAAGTGTCAATAGGCGGCGGTAATTGCTTCCTATTATCGGGTGATACTCGTTTTCCTCCTTTTGTATAAAAGAGATGCTTTTTTTCGGGATAAAAACTACGCTATAATACTTCCCAAGGTTTCAAACTAGCTTTTGGCCACGACTTCCTCAGTTAAGAATTCGTTTCTCGCTTTCCCGCGGAAACTGTGCCATTTTCGGGATAGATACTATTCTGTCTTTCCCCGAAACTCAATCTCTACCTATACCAAATTTCATATTAATCGGTTCAGAAATTTAAGCGTTATGCGCTAATAAACCGATATTAGTGGATATTGTTGATAGATACGCGCAGAAAAAAATTAATTACATTATACTTAACTGAACGACACACTAGACGTCTAATAGGTATGGCACATTGCGACCCACTACGGGGTATAGGTCTCGATGGTTTGAACATTTTTCTATACCATTTATTTAGGAGCTCATAACAAATGAACATGTTTAGCTCCGACAAAATTATTTCAAATTAAAAAATCCAAAAATTCCAAAAATTAAAACTCAATCAATACTCTGAATTACATGTATCTCAGTCGCGGGTAGAATAAGAAAATGCGGATATGGGTGTTAATGTTGTGTAGACCGAGCTTCGTGTGACATACATATTTAACCGTTATAGGTAGAGTCATTCACGATGACGCGTGGCGTGGTTCTTATCAAAATGAAATTAATGGCCAATTTTGTCAAAATCACGCGTCTTCGTGGATGGCACTAGGTTAGGTATAATATCTGTCAATTTTAAAGAGAGCAAACACAAAAACGACACCTATTCATGAAATAAAATTGTTTCAGATCACTCGTCGGTACGCGGAGTTCTCGGCTGCAATGTTAAGTCTTAGCGAACAGTTCCCTTCTGAAGATCTAAGTAATCTGCTTTTGAATCTTCAAGATGAAGTCAATTGCTTTTTGCTTAAAATGGCTGCTGAATTTTCGCAACGAATACAACAATTAATATTCCTGATTAATAACTATGATATGATATTAAGTATATTGATGGAGAGAACTAGAGATAACACAAAAGAAGCGGAAAACTTCAGGGATCAGCTGCAAGCCAGGAGTGCTGAATATGTGGAAGAGATACTGAGTCCACATTTTGGAGGCATGATGCAGTTCGTAAAAGAAGGGGAATTGCTACTCGAAAGTGATAAGAAATCAGAACTTCTGAGTATGGAAAAAAAAACTTTGTCGCTTGTGGCATCCTTCAGCGCCAGTTGGAAGCAAAGCCTTGAGGAAATACACCGGGAAGTACTTGTATCTTTCCCTAACTTAGTAACAGGATCAGGTTTACTGCAAATGGCGCTGACAAACTTTGTGCAATATTATAATAAATTCGTAAAACTGCTAACACCAAATGCTAGAACACAACTTGTAAATATTCATGTAATTATGGTGGAAATAAAAAAATATAAAACTAACTATTAAAAATGTATTCGATTTAATTTATTTTATATTGTAGCATTCCATTTATTTATTAAGACTCACCTTATGGTTTGTTTTCATATGTTCTCATTAACTATTCTGTTTATTTATGACGAATGAATTGGTTACTGTTGAACTTCTTGAAAATTAACTAAATATAATTATTCTTAGAATGGCTTTAGGCAATTTGTAATGTACTGTACCTAAATAAAAAACTAGCACAATGAACCTGTATCTTATCTTTCTTTGGTTATTCTCCCTGCTTATTTCATCGGAGGCAGAACACTGCTGCCGATTGCGTTCATACCATAGCACCAAGTAGCACTACTGTGGTGTCTACATCTCCACTTCAGACTGAAATCAGCATTACAGGTGATCATCTTTGTCATGGGCACTGGTAATTTATTGAATCAGGCGTTACTTTGCGGAGGTCCATATCAATGAACTAAAAGAATTTCCTTGCTCACCCGCGACCTTACGATAGCTAAGCTTATGCAAAATATGCGTGTTCATGCAGTTCCTCCACCTCCACACTGTAAGAACACACACAAATTACACAAACCCATCTATCACCACCACCACTACACACTGACGCGTTTCGAACTCAACCAGAGCTCATCTTCAGAGTAACACAACCGTATACCATGCTACCAGTTGTTAGACAGTTGCTAGAGTTGTTGTTAAAGTGTGTTTGAGTCTATAAGAAAAAAAAATCATCCCCAATTTACGTCTATGGAAGGTAATAAAAAAAAATGTTTTTTTTATTGTACCACTTTGTCGGCATAGTTTACATATATATTATATTCGTGCAAAGTTACAGCTTTCTAGCATTGATAGTCCCTGAACAAAGCAGCGGACGGACAGACAGACAGACATGGCGAAACTATAAGGGTTCCGTTTTTGCCATTTTGGCTACGAAACCCTAAAAAGAAGTTGGTTGGACAACTGACAGCTGTCAAAACGGCCTTTTTTTTAATCGAACAGACCAAGACACAAGCCGAAATTAAGTTCCAATTTATTTTTACAAAACAACGGCAAGTAAAAAAAAATCTATCTACAGGAGTGAGCTAAGTACATTATAATCCCAGAAAACTTAAGGTACCCAATTATTGTTTTAATTTTATATTATACCTAACCTACTGCTTTTCCCCAATTTATTAGTGAGGGCTTTGAATTAAAATAAAATTAAGAAAGATATTTTTTATTAAAATTTACTATACCTACCTACTTCCAAAATGAAGTAGTTAACCTTACGCGATCACAGATGTAATATAATAGGGACTTATTCTAAACACTTAACAATTACTTTTCACTTAAAGTATTGCATTTTTCTATCAAATTTACACGTTTATAGGATCTAACGAAACTATTTTACAATCACATACTTGCGTACCATGATTAGTATCAGAAAGTTTCTCCACTAACTTGCCAGAAGTTATTGAATCTCCCTGAACACCACTCGAACAGCAACAACAAATTGTGGTTCATTCAGGTTTGTTGAAGAGATATTTTTGATAATACGGTCTTCCATGACTTCATGGGCCTTTCTTTGACATAATTTTTCAGTAAATCTTCGAGCTCTAAAGAAACATTCTCAGGTTTCCAGAAGAGCAGTGCTTTGATGACACGGTTTTGATTGTGCCTACTCATGTATATTAAACTAGTAAAAATTGCTTCTTCCATTTGTTTTGAGGCTGAAAACAGAATTAAAAATGTGGTTAAACAGTTTTGGCTAATAACAAAGGAAGTAATAGGTGCAATGGAAACTAAACGAGAGTAAGCTTTACAAATTTTTCAAATCACGAAATGAAATAACTTTTATTTTTGTTTTTTTATTTTACTGGAAGGCTAACGAGCAAGTGGGTCTCCTGGTGGTAAGAGATCACCACCGCCCATAAACATCTGCAACACCAGGAGCAGTACCGTCTTTACCATAAGGGCACAAGGGGCCAGTGCCCAGGGCCCCCATCCTCAGGGGGCCCCGAAGGGCCGACAATTTTTCTCACATTTTATCTCAAAATGCGCATTACACTTTTCTTCAATACATTTGCAAGTCAAGTTACGAGTACATACTATTCTATTTCGACACACAAAAAAAAACATACAGCCGAATTGAGAACCTCCTCCTTTTTTGAAGTCGGTTAAAAAGGGCCCCAAATTCTTGTGTGCCCAAGGGCCCCACCACAATCTAAGACGGCCCTGACCAGGGGCATTGCAGATGCGTTGCCAACCTAGAGGCCTAAGGTGGAATACCTCAAGTGCCAGTAATTTCACCGGCTGTCTTACTCTCCACGCCGAAACACAACAGTGCAAGCACTGCTGCTTCACGGCAGGATTCGCAAATAATATAAATAACTACTCACGATTTCTGTTCAGCATATCAGATAATTGGTTCATGACAATTTCGCAATTGACTTTCATTTCCATGGGGTAGGGCTTAAGCAACGGCCCTAGCAGTGATACGCAGAAGCACTTCACTCGTTCGGGTGCTCCTGACTGTTCCATGATTGGTAGCAGCATATTTTTAACTATGTAGTTTTGACACCACCGCGCGCCGTGCCTTTTCGCAAGAATTATAAGCGCCATCCTCAACATTTTTTTCTCGACTGCAATATCTGAATAAAATTCATTGTTAGTTAATTCTAATGGACATGTAAATACTGTAAAATATTGATGCATAATAAGTTTACAATGGCGTCCATATGCAGAGGTAGGAACTTGAAAAAAATTAATATAATAGTCAGAAATATATAGTAATTACCACGCAATTCGAGAATAGAAGTCCTAAACATTTCAAGAATTCTCATTTCATTCCACTCCGACATTTCATAGAAATACTTTCGGTTTAAAATATTTCTAATTTCTTGTACTCTATTGAACCTATCTTCGCATTTATAGAAGTGCAGCAAGTAGACCAAACACGTCACCAGAGGATTTTTAGCTGTGAAAAAAAGTCAACCATTAAGTTACAAGATTTCAGTTTTGTAAAGTCTAATTGTAATTTATCCGCGCAGTTAAATACGTACCTATCCCCATGTGCGCCAATGGTAAAATATGCATCCACACATCCAAGCATTGCCTAATAAGCGGGACAGCTTTGTACTGCAAACAGTACATTGCGTCTATAATAAATAGCCTCAATCGATTCCTATTCTTGTCGTATCTACACAAAACGGCGTAAAAATGAGAGAGCGTTTCGATGGCCTCAAATTCTGGTGTTCGGTTAAGCATAAATAATGAATATTCAATATTTTTCAAAATATTCTCAACAATATCAAACCAGCAAATTTTCAGCTGTGACACTATATAAATGAGTATCTGTTCGGCTTTTGTCATGGGCGGTGCCGGTGGCACATACACTTTGTTGTATAGCTCTATCTTCCTTGCAGGATCCTTCAAGAACTTCATCAATCCCAATAAAAATTGTACTTTCTTCCGGCTCTGCAAGTCTTGAACTAATTTATCCATTGCCTGTTTCGTATCTTTAGGAGATAACTTCTGAATTTCAGCAATATCATCTTCCAATTTCTTACATACGGCGTTAACAATGTTATCTGAAAATAAATGTAATTGACGTTAAATAAAAGGGCGATTTTTATTAAAAAGTTTAAAAATACAATGCATTAAATTAAACTAGTTTACCTGACACTTTTGGTGCTGCCGATTTTTGAGATTTCCCGCCGTATTTATCCAAACAAGCGCACAAAATTCCGAATTTCGGATGTTCTGCTCGTCGTGAGTTTGGTACACCACATTTAGACGTGGCTATTTCCGAAGCACTGTTTTGCTTTTCTTTCACTGGCGATTCATCGAACATGTCCAAGTCTCCATAATTTAAAAGTCTTTCATTTACATGTGTTGTTTGTTCCTTTTTCGTTAATGCTTTAGACTCATTATGTGTTACTTCACTATCAGAATGTAGAACTGATGAACTCCTTAAGATCCTCTTAGGAGAGAGATGTGGTTTATCTACTGATGGACGCTTAAGCCTTTTACGGCATTCTGACGATTGTACTGAGTCACTACTATAATTTATTTCTTCCGTCACAGCTGGGAGAGACGGCTTTGCAAAATTAGTAACATTATGAATACTACTCGTAAAACTGTTGGCACTGTTATTCTTGTCTCGATTTCTGCCATACATTTTAAGAACTGGCCGTGTTTGACTTGGTGACAGCAGATGTGGCGTGAAGGGCTTGTCAAAACTCGCTTCTTTATTATTGTTAACCAAATCTTTCCCATTAAGATCTTCGATCAAATGTGACACTGAATTATCATTGCATACACTTTTACTTTGGCTACGAGTTCTGGCTGTTCTTTGACGTCCTTTAAAGGTTTCAGAAACTATTTTAGAGATATCTTCAACGTTTTGATATTTGTCTCTAGTTGATTGAGGTGGGGGTGAATGACTGTTTGTCGATTGAGGTGGTGAATTTTCAAATGTATTCTCTTGAAGTCCATCATGAACCACACGTTGCGTATGACCGACTATTTTCTTTTCTTGTGTATCCTCCAACTGATTACTAGTAGGTGCAGTTTCTGTGCTTTTTGACTTCTTCTTCCGAGCATTTGTCTTCCTAGATAGTGGTAATCGGGAGGCAACACCCGTTTTTTTGTTCTCTTCTTCTTTAGATTTTATCTCAGCCATAACTTTGCAAGCTTTTTCGTAAGCAGCTTTATTGTCGGTAAAACTATCGGATTTATTTTTTTCTTTACATGGTATTAATTTTCGATTTAATTGTATACGTCTTTTTCTTTTACTGAGAATGTCTACTTTCTTTATCTTACCTTTAGGCATCATTTTCTTTCGCAATTTTTCTAATTTCGTGGCTTTTCTCGTCTTAGGTGCTTTTTTGGTGTCTTTTTCTTCAGGCGGTAGCTTCACTTTCAACACTTGCTCTTTTAAGATCTCATGTAGGCTATTAGTATCACTTTCGAGGCAATCTGGTCCTAATTCAATGACGATTTCGTGTTCATATACATCATAATCTGACAATGCTTCATCCGATAAAATGTCTTGATTCGGTAGGGATTCTTCAAATTGCAACCTTTCTTTTGTTTTGAGGTTATTATTCCCCTCATAATCATCATTGAAACTAGCATCGTCAATGTCAACAATCAGACGTAGCGAGTCAGGCGTCTGTGGCGACGCGGGTGGTGGTGGTGACACAGGTGGCGAACACGGCACTGGTGTTCGTGACGAAGCTGGTGGCGATGACGATACTAGTGGTGGTGACAACACAGATATTGTTGGCAAAGCGGGTGGAGGCGATGGCGCGGGTGGCGGTGGCGCCGCGGGCGGCGGTGGCGACGCGGGCGGCGGTGGCGACGCGGGCGGCGGTGGCGACGCGGGCGGCGGTGGCGACGCGGGCGGTAGAGGCAATGCGAGTGGCAGTGACGACGCAGACAGCGGTGGTGATGGCGCTGGGGAGAACAATGATGCTCGTGCCTGGTGTGGTGGCGCCAAAAAGCCATCACTAGGAGTTGGTGGTGACGAATCAGCAAACAATAAGCTGTTTAGTCTTTCCAACTTTGATTTCTTGTCATTGAAATCTAATTTCTCTATACCACTAGGTATTTTCTCAGGCACTTGAATTTTCTGTGGAAAATTGTGTTCAAGTTTTTGGTCGTCTTGCATTGTTGTATCTTTAGCTGCTACTTTATCATCACTTGACAGTAATGGAGTACATCCAGTATCCATGACACCAGCTTTGTTAATTAATGGATTAAGTTTCTGAAGGAAACTATTAATATTCATAATATCGTTTGCGAGTTTAGCAACTGTGGCTTGCAAAGTAATATTTTCTTCTCTGATTTTTGCTGCATCTGGACACATGCTGCTGTGCAATACTGTTTGAGTGGCAGAATGACCTGTTACCAAAGTGCGTGATTTTGCAGGTGTAGTTGGAAGAGGCGTAATTAGTTTTTGGCTGAATCGCATTGTGTCTAATATCATCTGTATTTCGCCATCATTGCTATTTTCATCTTCTAAATAATTACTTGTGTTCAGTTCCAAGTATTCTTTCTCTTGAATATTTTGATGCTTGTCATTATTACAATAGCCTGGTGTAGTATCTCCCAACTTAAGCGGACTTGTAGCAACAGCAATATTCTTAGTAGCACTTTTAACAGGACTTGTTGATTTTTCTACAGATTGAGTTACTATTATGGGACTCACTACTCTATCAATCATAATAATAGGAATATTACTACCTCCTTTTAAGTTTTCACATGAACATTTTGTTATTGTGTGACTAGAACTTTTCTTCTCCAATCCTGCCATACACTCCAAGTTTTCAATTATTATTGGGCTTGTAGCAACATTAGTAAATTGTCTTACTGGGACAGGACTTGTAGCAATATCAACTGTTGTTTTATTTTTGTTTCTTATGACTTCTGCACTTAGTGGACTATGTTGGCTAAAGTATTCTGGACTATTAAAGCATTTATCGCTGTCTGAAAACGCTAAAGATGACCCTCGACCAGTATCTAAGCTTACTACTTCATTACTGCATTCCGAATCATGGTCATTATCATCTCTTGTAGGTGTATTTCCTAAAAGAACAAGAAAAACACAAATATCAATTGAATGAAATTTCTTTTCAGGTACAGAACCCTAAAAGTAAAGAATATTAAGGAAAAACCGGCCAAGTGCGAGTTCAGCTTGATATTTCCATGCAGCTTGATACTGAGAAAAGAGGTCCTTACAGACGGACAGACTGACAATAGTGATTCTGTGAGAAACTAATGTCACCATTATCATCATATCAGCCATAGGACGTCCACTGTTAGACATAGACCTTCCCCATAAACCTCCAGTTGCCTCGGTTGGAAGTGGCTTGCATCCACCTTGAACCCGCGACTTTAACCAGGTGATCCGTCCATCTCGTTGGTGGACGTCCTACGCTGCGCTTGCCGACGACAAAGTAATCTAATTTGCTACAAAACAAACTGAACATAAAAAATGGTGGTTATTAAAAAATATTTCAACAATAGTTTTTAATAATTCGGAGACAAACTAACATGCGAGATTTGTCAAAATTGTTTGCATTTCATTTCGAATAATCCGTCATCTCGACTGATGTTAGAATTGAGGTTTAATCAAATTGCTTTGTTTTTAATGGCCACTTGCAGGAAACACATAAATCTCGAGTTAGCGTTAAGCTTAGTTTAGTAGTGTCAAAATGTATGAAACTGTCAAGCTTAAGCCAGGCTTAACAACTAAATCTAGATTTATTTTTACCTGCAAGTGGGCCTAAGAAGTGTTCGAAATTTTAATGTAAATAAAATTTATCTAAATGTTATTGTTACGCAATAATAACATTTTCACAAATAAGAAATTTGCTACAAAACGATTAATCCTTACGCTGGTTATAATTTCGAATTTTCGGACGCATAAAAAAGGGTTTAAGATATGTTTAAGGTTACTTTAAGGTTTTGAAATTTCACCAGCACACATGTATAAATTTTCGTGAGATTATTAAAAAACCTCAAACATTAAAATGCTAACATTACCTTCATTAATATGAAGATCTTCCAGTTTGGCGCCAATTTTATTATCAATCCCTTTTGTTGCGGTCAAGGCGTGCTGGAAAAACATTAGAAGGTTTGTGAATAAATAAAAATAGGTTACGAAACTATGAAAGTAAAAAACTATAATACTTACGAGTTCCTCATTACATTCACCAGAATCTGACAGAGGGGACATAGGTGTGTTGAAAGTATCTGCCTCATCACAACTATTTTCTCCTGAATCACGGTCGTTAACAGCACCCGATGTTCCATATTTTGTTAAAAATAATTTTAGTTCTTTTGTTAGCTTTTCTGAAACAAATAGACATTTTATATAGGAGAAAATTATAAAGTGCAGTGAAATAAACGGAATTTAGCTCTACAGTTTCGGACTAATTTGTAAATAATTTATTGAATCAGGCGTAATTTGTAGCCCTTCCTCCCTGAGCAAACGCCACGGCGGCTGCTCTAAAACGCGCTGCGCGCTACCGCTATGCTGGTACAACTCAAGAACAAGAGACCCAAGAGCAAGGGCTACGAATTACTCCAAAACATGTCGCGCTAAACACCGTTAAAGGCGTGAGTTATCTATTTGTTATACTACGAGCAAGTCTCACGGTAGTTTCATGTTCAAAGGTTAAAGAGTGTGTTTGTTGCTATTAAAAATTATTCATAATATGTATCTTACTTTTTCCAAGAACAACTTCACTAATACTGCAAATATTTTTAATGAGTTGTTCATGTTCTTTTTGAAGATTTGCAAATTTCTTCTCTTGTTCTTTAAAGTTTGCTTTTTCTAGTTTGTGTTCAATCTTCAGTGATTCAATTTGAGTTTCATTTTCTTTAACTAGTTGCTGCAACAAATAAAAAAAAATAAGTATATGGTCTACAGTAACATTCTACTATCTTCCAACTAATAAAGAAGTTAACTTTATCAGTTTGTTTGTGTATTTGTATGTTGGGATAATTTCTAGAACTCCTAAAAATTATTTTCCTGATTTTCTTTTACTCTGTAAAAATACATAGTTCTAGTAGATTACAGACAAAGCAGTATGCTGTAAATAATTAAATTTATGTTAAAAAAAACTTAGCAATCCAATGTCAATTAAATCATGTATTAGACAACGGAAAGACAGTTAGAAATCTGTAATCGCCAAGTAGAGCAAAAAAAAAAAAAGGCACGGCGTACCATAGTTTTCTTGAAGTATGTCTTACCTGTAACTGTTTGGCATGTGACTGCATTCCATCATATCTATTATCAGCCATAGTACATTTTTGTTCCAGTTCCGAATTTGAGGTTTGCATTTTTTTAATTTCCTGTGGAAATAAGAAATGTAATGTACTATTAAACATGTGAAGGGTATTTCCCACACAAAATTAAGTGATGCATATTTTAAAACATACTTTATTTTAAACATACGTTATTTTAAACAAACTTTATATTTTAAACCAAATGGTAGAGAATGGTGTGCACTTTGTGACAAGTATTTTTGGCAGGTATTTGGATGGGCTTGTTCAATGGAGGTGTAAATGTAATTCTCAGTCAACCACTTTCAGGAGAAGCGACGCGAATTTACAGATTCATTGGACGGGCCTTTGCATCCAGAGGCGTGGTTTCAGTGCAAGGGAGAGTGTAAAATATGTCTGTAGTGTGATGTATATTTCTGAGGCTTCCCATGAGGCTGACATAGTCACATTTGGTGTGCTAAAGCCTCGTTAAAATATCAGAGAAAAAAAAATGAAGAGTAATTTTCGCCCAAAAGTGGACTTAGCAGGTTAACGATTTAGGCCGACGACATGGACAAATTGTCTTATAGATATAGAAGCAGTGTTATGGCCGATGGGCGACCAGAAGAAACAAAGAAAAAAGTTCTGCCAACCTAGCTTACAAAACCTTGTGTTTTCAGCAACAATATATTTTGTGTTAGCTTTAAATTTATATACTTTATCCTATTTTAATAAATTTCAACTTGACAAGTAGGTATTTTACAAGACTTACTTCCTCTAATGCTGTGCATTTTTCTCTGTATTCCATGCTTTCTATACAAGCTTGTTTGTATTCTTCTTTTGAAGTGAGAAGACATCTTTCTAATGCTTTACATCCCAGTCTTTTATCATAGAATTTTCTGATAAGGGAACTGAAATATGAAAATATTAGAGATAAAACGGATAGTAGTAGTTTGGCCGGATACCGGATATTCAGCGGGACCATTGGCCGGATAGCCGGATATTGGGCCTAGTTTTACGTACAATTAGATTAAGCTAATTCGAACATGCGCATGACACTCCGTGCAGGTTGCAACTGTAGAGTATAATTAATTGACTTAGGGGCTGTTTCACCACAAATTGATTAATTTTAACTGATGCCGATAAATATGATGTTGTTTCTGTTTGTTTTGTTTGAATAAACACGAGATGGTATCACATTAATCCGTCAATTAAAATTAATCGAAACATAATATTATGCCCTTAGAATAATAAACAGATGTCAATAATTGATAAATTCATAAATAAAAACCAGTATTTAATCATAACTCATAACTATAAGTTTTTTACCGTCCGGTATCCAGCCGGATAGTACGCTACTATCCGGTATTCAGCCAAATAATAAAATAGTGGCTGGATAGGCCGGATACCGGATACTGGCTGGAGATTAGTTGCATCTATAGAAAATATTGACATTAATTACCAGGGTTCGGATTTTTCATCGCATGGTAAGATGACAGAAAACTATGGAGTCGATATTAAAATTAAAACTTTAGTCATATTCATACCTACAATTGGATATTTGTAAACAGTTTAAATTACATTCAGATATTTGTATTATGAGAGCGGAACTAGTAGCGATGTATGAAGCACTAATCTATGTTAAATCCATTGGAAAAAACCAAGTCGTAATACTATCAGATTCGAAAAGTGCGCTTCAACATCTGACTCGGTGTACCTCGGGGTCCCGAGGAATGCCGATAGCCTACGACATCTTAAAACTGGTGTACAAATTGCGCTCTGACGGTGTCCAATTGGTTTTCCAGTGGATACCATCTCATATTGGGGTGGGAGGCAATGAAGAAGTTGATAGAATGGCTAAGTTAGCAGTAACGGATGGTATGTGTCTCTTGGATAAACCTTATGGTGCTGAGCTAATGCAATTAGCCAGGGAGAAGTGTTTTGCAAAATGGCAGGAAATGTTCAATATAGAATCCATGACTAAGGGCATTTGGTACGGCACCATAGAGAGTAAAATCTTCAAAGTACCCTGGTTTGATAATTCCAGCCTCCCCAGGGATCTTCTCGTGTGGGCTTTTCGTGTGCGGTCTGGTCATATTCCACTAAACAGTTTTTTGAATTTGATGAGAGTTGTACAATCACCTTTGTGTATAGGTTGTAATAAGACTGAAGACCTAATTCATTTTCTTTTGGAATGTGATCAGAATAAGAACATCAGAGACAGGTTTTTGGATGGTATGGGTTTGTTCAATGGAGGTGTAAATGTAATTCTAAGTCGACCGCTTTCAGAAGAAGCGATGCTAATTTACAGGTTCATTAGACAGGCCTTTGCATCCAGAGACGTGGCTCAAGCAGCTCAAGGGGCAGTGCAAGGGAGAGTGTAATATCTGTAGTGTGGTGTATGTAACTGAGGCTCCCCATGAGGCTGACATAGTCACATTTGGTGTACTAAAGCCTCGTTAAAATACTAGATAAAAAAAAAAAAAAAAAAAAAAAAATCATACCTATTGTCAGTCATTTAAATGTCAACAACAAATAAAAAATAAAAATGCTAAATTTGAGTTTGTGCATTTTAAAAAAAAAAGTGTACCCTTTCTTTTATTAATTTTGGAAAAATATGGTTTTCCCTACACAGAATCAAGTGAACATTGAATCTCGATCGTTTAAAAATCCCATTTTTTCATACAAAATTTTATGAGTCAGTTTTGTCACGCCCATGATGAATTTATGAAAAAAACGTAGCAAAACTCTTTATTTACCACCAAAGAAAAATCAAAGCCAATCCGAATTAGCAACATTTAGTCCAAAAGCAAATGTTTTGACAAGGTTGTCAATCCTATTAAAGGGTTAAACTATCGGAATTGATTGTGCTCTTGATTCCGAGTAGGAAAAACCATATTTTTCCCAAAAAAAAAAAAAAAAGGTAGGGTACACTTTTGTATAACACCCGTTTATTACAATATGGGCCAAATAATAAAAATAATATGAACATTAAGTAAGCTCCTACTTTGCAATTTCCATAGAGCATTAAGCTACAGGATTGAGTGTTTCAAAATCATTTTATTACTTATGCCATACATTAAAAAAATTATTAATTGAACAGTGAAGATTTTGAAACACTCATTCCTGTAGCTATGTGCTCTATGGATATTACAAACTAGGAGCTTACTTAATTTTCATATTATTATTATATTCATATATTATTTTTATTATTTGGCCCATAATGTAATAAACATGGTGTGGCAGTGGCATTTACCATTTTTATTTATAATCTTTTGCTGATATATAAATGAATGATAATAAGTATGAATATGACTAAAGTTTTGATTTTAATATCGACTCAATAGTTTTCTATCATCTTACCATGCAATGAAAAATCCGAACCCTGTTAATTACATATTACTAAAGATCAGCGACCAGTAACAATTTTTCAACAATAGTATTATATGGATATGATTCTATTTCATTTCATGCACAATTTATATGCCTATTAAAAATTTAATGTTATATTAAAACAATAATTGAAAATAACTTACTCTGTAGACATTATTTTACGCTTTGAAATATATATTGCCTTGCGGACTTTGTCCTTATTGGTTGGAACCTGTAACAAAAACATTCTCTCCTTGCATTTGAGAAAAAACACACAAGACTTATAAATTAAGCATAATTTTCCAATGATGTAGGTAGTTACATACTATACATGGTACATACAGTTGACTGCAAATAAATAGATCTGCTGTAGATTGATAAAATCTAAGTTATAAAAATAAAACTTTAAAGTTAATAATGTCGTGTAAGGTATACAAAATTTTTTAGTTGTCTCTACTTTCAATACATAGTATTTACATGATAGGTTATTAATAAGGTAATCAAAATATTAAGTTAAAATTTATAAATCCAAAATAAAATTAACTTTAAGTTTATTAGTAGAATAAAAACCGCATTAACTGCAGTAACATTGCCTAGTACATCATTATAACAAATGCGATAAAAATAATGTTTACCGCCAAATTGCAATGAATAGCATTAATGTTCTAGTAACTCAAGCAGATAATATAAACGCTAACAGATTGGTAACAAATCCAGGAATTTAATAACAAAGTTAATGCTTATTTTATTCAGTGGTAGATTACATTATTTTGATTATAACCTAACTTACCACAGCATTGTTTGATGATTGTTGGAAGAGATTTATGTCAAAATCCAAAACTGAATCCTCAAACGTAGAAGTCATCTTGTTAACGACCACTTTCAATCACTATTTAAACCATTTTTAAGCCTTTATTATCGGAACTGAACATAATAAAACACGATCCCTAACCCGGCAAATGTCGAGGCCTCAACCAACCATAAACATAGACCATGCTATTTTTTTCTCGTTCGTTATTGATTTTGACAAATTCCGAGGCAGGCGACAGTTGACATGTGTAGATGAAACTTTATTTCCATGAACTTTTAGCGACTTATCTGACGACTTTTGGAATACAAATTTTAAACAGTTCTAGGGCCAATAACGGATACATTTTTGTCAACTCGACGACGATGAGAACTCCGAAACTCGAAACTCAAAGTTCGTGTCATGCGATCTCTCTGACCCTTATACTATTTAATACGAGAGCGAGAGGGACTGCACGACACGAACTTCGACTGCAGTAGCCTCTTGTCTTGTGTCTCTCCCCTTTCTTTCCCGGACAAAGCCCCGAGTCCGCTCGCTCCGTGGAATTAATTCAGCGACTTTCCAGCGACTTTTGATTTTGAGTTTAGCGACGCGACTCGATACCATAGACTTATAATACACTACGTTCTCTGTCTACGCTCGATACACTCGAGTTTCTAGGAGTTGGCGACACTGCAATCGCTACCACGAAATTCGAAAATCGAAGTTCGTATCGTACCGTCCCGCCTACGCTAATGTTATTTAATACGAGAGTGAAAGGGACGGTACGATACGAACTTCGAATTTCGTGTTTCGGAGTAGCCCTTCTGACGTCAATGTCAATATCAATCATCAATCAATTATTAACACTAAATTTTATAACGGTTATTATTATTACTTCATTTCATACGCCAAAATAACATGCTTATTTATTACAAAATCCACATTTAACAGAAAAATCATGTCAGTATTTTCTATAATAAGAGCTTTAATTCTAGCTGTTATATTATAAACTGGCAGCACTCACTCGTTCGACTCGATTCGATTCGATTCGATACCTACCAATCACACGAACGAAGTCACGCTGCAAAACTGTAAACAAAACAAAGCAGCACAGCGCATCAGTTATCTGCTCATTGTTAACCAAGTTTTTAATTAACACGATAACTTGTGATGTTTGCTGTGGCGTCATTGAAGTTCTCAGTCTAACTGATTTTGTAAATTTTATATTGACTTGTAATATTGTGTTAATTTTGCGTAAATCGGCTGTAAAATCATTAAGTGATACCCGATTCCTGCAAGTATTGAAATCTACCACCTCCCACTTCAGCACCTGATCAAGTTCAAGGTTGACAAGATTGAATTCATCCAAAGTAGTTAAACGGTTCGTATTACCTGTTTGTTACCTGAGAGACTTATTTTTGTTGTGTTTGTGTTATGATATCTTCACAAAAAATATCCTTTTGAAGCTAATTTGTGAAACGTAATACTTAATATATTTGTGCCTCGGTACTAATCGTTTTTACCTTCAGTTTCTTCATTCTTCCTTTGTCAATAACAGGAAAAAATCTTAGAATGTGAATAATATTTTATGTGCACTGATTCTGATACACCAAAGTTCCACTTAAGAACTGGCTGGCCCCGACTTCCTCAAGCCTTGTGTACTTAGGAAAGTACCCACATTAATTTAGCTCAATTGTGGCTTTTATTTTTTAAATGCTTGTTTTATTTTTTTTATTCTATAAGCTTTCCCATTATTGGCTTGATAATAAAGTATCCACTCCACTACTTATCAAAGATACTTGCCAAGGTATAATGCGGAAAGTTATGTAAAGTGCCTCTACATTTTCATCCTTGCCAAACATTGATTATCTTGGTGAGCAGTGTATTACACTCAGCAACAAAGAAATTGATATGGCCATGGTTACATAAATATATACCCAACCTTAATGTTAAGTCAACAAAGTCTGTACACATATTTATGTACGATCATATCAGTCTCTTTATTGTTGACTGTACCAGCTTAAAATGACCAAGTAAAAATTTATATATACTTGCTTTCTTGCCTCTGATTTTGATATTATGTACATTATTTTTTGCTTAAGTATTAAAGTTTGTTTTGTTTCAGATGGTTAATCAGAATAGTGTCTTCAGGCACAGCAGCCTTTATGATCGGGTGGAGAAGCTGCTTCTCTCATATGAATGGAGTGATTGTAAATTTACAGTGGCTGGAAAAGATTTCAAAGCACATAAATTGATTTTAGGCATCAGTAGCCCTGTTTTTGAAGCAATGTTTTATGGACCACTTTCAAGCAATGAAGAAATAGCTATCACTGACATAGAACCAGACATATTTCAATTGCTCCTGAATTATATATATACTGATAAAGTTGAAATACCTTCCATTGAGCAAGCATTTGAGCTCTTATATGCTTCCAGGAAATATTTGCTTGAACACCTAACTGATTTGTGCATTTCTTACATACAAGCAAATATAAGTACAGACAATGTGATAAGAGTGTTGAACTATCCAGATTATCTACAAGATGAACAACTGGTTGCATTCTCACTGAAACTTTTTTGTGAGCATGCCAACTATTTATTGCAGGAACATAAAAACTTAATTTCAAGCTCTTGCTTAAAAACAATTTTACAAAGTAATGAAATGAATGTTAAAGAAAAAGATCTGATAATTCATGTTTTTCAATGGACTTTACACTATTGTAAACAGAACAATCTGAATGAAGATCTGGAAACTAGGCATAACATTTTGATTGAGAAAGACTTATTCAAGTTTCTAAGATTTTCGGCTCTCACTCTTGATGAATTTGATGGGATACTTATGAGTTCTGATAATATTTTACTGCCTAAAGAATCATCGACAATAAGGAGTTTGATTAATAAAAATGAGCAAAATATAAATACACATTTAGTCAATTCTATTTCTACAAGCTCGGTGCCTCGGTGCCCCTTGAAGCTACAGTGGGATCTTTGTCTTCGCAGGCCACTTAGATCAGCGGCTCCTATTATAATAGATTCCAGTAACAGTATTATTCATAGTAGACTCAAAGCAAACAAATCTGTATTTATAAACTCTCTTTGTGTACCCACAAGAATGGCTCCGATGCTTAACTTCCGCAATAACATAGGCAATTCATACTCTGAACAATTCTCTGTCGTGGTAGAATGTGAATTTGATAAAAGTATTACCAAATTAACTAACTTTATGAACACAGTTGACTATGATGCTTCTGTAGAAATTGAGTTAACAGAACCATATTTTATAAAAAAGGATAATTGGTACAAAATAACTTTTCAATGGTCTCAAACATTTGATACTATTACATACGTAGTGGAATATCGCGATAGAATATTCACAGATCATAGGGTTAGTTTTGAATTTGACGACATGTCACCAATAGCAAGATCTGGAGGTAGTTTTCTCGGGGGTTTGAAGTTTTGTTTGTAATTGGGTCAGTATTATTCTAGACTAAATATCAGTATTTCAACCACCTAACATAAGTAATTAGTTTTTAGCAGTGAGATCTGACTAATCTTATCTCTTGATTAAGCTTTGAATTGGATGTATTAACAAAGTTTAGCTGTTAGATTGTCTTTAGGAGAGAAATTTGTTTTATGAAGAAAACGAAATTAATTATAGATAGTTAATTGTACACTTGATAGTGCCACACGCCAGTTTTGTATTCTAGCGGCGCTTTCGGATGTACCTACCTCATTGCCAAGAAGCTTGCAGCGCAAAAAAATTGGCAAATTGTAATTTACTTACTTGATGCAAAATCCATGAAGTACTAATAAATTATGTGGCGACATTTGTAATCCTGGTCATGGAATTAAGCTAAAATAATGTTATCTTGCACAGTGCATATAGTCAAGAAAAGTGAATCGCCTACCTGGGTGGAACCATGTCATATTCAATTTCACTGTGATTTCTTTGGCAAGTGTATAGAATGTGTCTAAGTGATCAGCACAAAAGTTCTACCCTGGTACCTACGCGATTAAGTTTCCTTGACTACTAGGTATTTTACCTACTGAAAGTGAAAATGGAATTGAGGGTTCACAGAAGTTTCACAGGCAATTTTCAAAACGGAAGTTATCAGAATCTGATAACAACAAATAACATAAATATAACTAAACTTGAAACATGATAATTACTGGCATTTGAGGTATCCCATCTTAGGCCTCTAGGTTGGCAACTCATCTGCAATACCCCTGGTGTTGCAGATGTTTATGGGCGGTGGTGATCTCTTACCATCAGGAGACCCACTTGCTCTTTTGCCGCTATAGAGTTACGGTCTCGGATGCCCCCGCTGTTGGGTCAAGTCTTTATTTTATACCTATCATGAGTCGATGCCTCCACACTAGGATCCTTCAATCTAACATAAAACCTGTATACTTAATGATCTTTGGTATGTCGAAAGGTAGATAGGTACAGTTTAGGGCAAAAATATGTATACACTTTAGTACTTACCTTGTCTATTTTCCTCATATTCGAACTGCCATAGGTATATGAACTGTAACTGTGGTTTTAAAGTGACAAGGTACTAAAGTGTATACATATTTTTGCCCTTGACTGTACAGTGGCCATTGTATGTTGTACCTTGGCAGCTTCGAAACATCTGATGGCGGACTACCAACAACACTAAGGGCCAGTAGAGACGGACTGCATTTCAACTGGAACGTAACTGCCGACTGCCCATACCTTATCCTTGCAGTTCATTGCAGTCGGCACAACTGCACGATGACTGCGATAAAAATGTATGAGCAGTCTGCAGTTGCCGTTGCGTTGCTGTTGGAACGCAGTCCATCTGTACTGAAAGGCTACTACGAAATTCGAAAAACGAAGTTCGTATCGTACCATCCCTCTCACTCTCGTATTAAATAATATTAGCGTGAGCGGGACGGTACGTTACGAACTTCGAATTTCGTATTAGCCTCGGCCCTAAGACACAATATTCATAAAAATCTGTGCGCCCGATCTAGATGCACATTATGCACTAGATGGACTTGTGACATTGTGAGAACGCTTTGAATGTTCTAAGTGTAAGTTAATTAGGATTTTGGCTATTAGAAGAAACTAGATGCTCCGATTTGTATCTGGGAGTATAAAAATCGATAGGTAATTTTAAATTCAATAAAATGTGCGATAAAACTAACGTTCGAATGTTTCACTTAGATCAGTTTTTCGCGGACTGTGATCCATGATCATGTGACCCCTTGATCCATGATCCTAACTATGGAACTTTATGAGCATTAGAAGTAAAAGTTTTTAGGGGTCCGCGATGTGAAGGAAGCTCTGTCGGCAACATTTTGGCAGGCAAGGGTCACATTTTATTTAGATTGTATTAAAAATTTAAACGAGAATTCAAAAATAGAACTTCCCAAATGCTCCAATATTTATTTATGTCGGACTTTTATTTATAAGTCAGTCACGAGCCGCCGGTTGCCTACCGCTGCTCTAGGCGAGCAATAAAGGTTGGGAAACTCTGTTTTAGATGTACTTATATGCACATAGTAGGTACATACCCTGTTCGGGCAAGGGACAACTGAATCGAACCAAATAAAAAGTAAAACTATTTGGTCTGATTCAACGGGATACTGTAATTTTATTATTAAATTTAGTGATGCACCTTACCTTACCTATTTTACTCTACCACTTATTTGGATAAGTGCAATAAATACATTTTAATTCAAAAAATCGTTTTATTTCCAAATGCTTTAGTGTACCTACCTGAATCAAATTTTTTCTTGTTATAATGTATGTCATCGTACTGTAATGCTAATATGCTATGTGCTATGTAGTCATTCTAAGCAATGAAAAGTTAATGTTTATTTAAATTACTTTTACTTAAGTACAATAAATTATCTAAATTTTTAATTCAAAACAAAACCGCAACACTTTAAACACATGAGCATAAAATCATTCAGATGGTGGCCCTTCAAACTTTTTAGTGAGGATTACGACACGTTCTGCTTCACGGATACCACTAAGCCTTGCTCCGTGCACAGTGGCAAAATACCCTGGAACAGTAGCTTCGCCTGCAAATAAAAGCTTCGGCGGCTGAGCGTCGCAAGGTCCCGGCACTGGCGTGCCAAGCTCGCATTGATGGCTAACAGTCGAGCAACAACTCATATAAGAATAAGAACCGCAGAAATGAGGATCCGACGCCCATCGTGACCGTAGCATCATCCTCGGGTATGGCAAACATGGATTGCCCGTAAAGCGTCGCAACAAGTTTGTTAAACCTTCAGCTACATCATTATCTGCCATCGATTCCATAGCAGCGGCCTCTTGTCCCGAGATGCAAGCGCACAAAACGTGTTTACTACCCGGCATTTCGTCAACTGCACAAACGCCGCGCGTCCAGTCACATCTGCACTGTAATTCCTCGGCAGACCAAGCTAACTTTAAGTTTCCTTCGTGGCATACCCAAAACGGTTCATCGTATTCAAGGAATATCTTATCACTTAATCCATAGCCTAAATTACAAATGGCATCTAATTTACAAACAGGGAGTGGTGGGGCAAACAATTTATCGGCCTGACATTTTAAACAACCCAGAGATATTGTAAGAATTACATAGTCAGCAAATAGTTCCTCGCCATCACAGCATTTAACCATCACTCTGCCAGGGCCCGAAGCGCCTGTTCCCCAACGAATAACATTTACAGGTTTACTGTAGCGAATACAGTTATCAGGAAGCCCTCGTAGAAGTGGTGCCATCACGCCTACATATCCTAATGGTACCCTGACGCTTCCACCAGGTAGTTCAATGTAGCTGCCGTACTGATCTGCACTGACGAGCGACAAATCGTCACCACATCTATTCCTTAAAATATTACTTAAACCAAACATCACACGAGCAGCATCGTATCTCTGATCTTCTGGGAAGTTGTGTAACTCCTGTTGTATACGCAAACCAATGAAATTAAATAGAGTGCCATGACAGCGTTCCGCTCCTAACCTAAAAAGATTTGCTGCTTGCTGCTCTATTTGCCGAAACGTGTGATAAGATGTAATCGTTACTGGCAAATCAACCGGACGTCCCTCGCTTGTGCAAAATAGGCCACGTGCTGGGTCCAAACGAGGTAACGGCATTTGCAGAAGTCTGTCTTGTGACGCCAGAGTGTACACCGAATTCGGAAGACAAGCACCATAAATCCATTCCGCGCCCATTTCGATAATTGAATCTCCAAGCCAACATGAATGAATTCTTCCTCCCGGCCTGCAAAAAAGTTAGGAGTTTATAGACTATTAAAGATTGAAAATTAAAGGACATTGCACATGAATTTAAATATTTTTAACCGTTCTTTGGCTTCTAGTACGACGAAGTTACGGATCCCGCACTGTGTGAGGCGATGTGCCGCCGAGAGACCGGCCATGCCTGCGCCGACGATGACGACGCGCGGCTCCTTGATGCAAGGCCCGATGTTGCACGAGTCCATGATGCACTGCTGCTGCCCCGCCGTACTCACAGCGCAACTTGCTCGCCGTTTCAATATTATTGACAACCCGCTGCCATTTTCTATTTCTCTCGCGACGAACCATTTCACTGTGAGTTGCTTTTTTTTATTGAATAATAGTTTAATACGGGATAATTTCATCGTGAACCACGTACTTTACAATGAATTTAGAGTTATAATTACATCATCGGTGAATTATTTGACGCTTTCTAATTTTGTTTGAATATCATTATAATTTTGATTGTACCTGGAAAGACAGTTCTATTTCCATAGGCAACCATCAGCATGAAGGAAGAACGCAGTGATGTACTTATTTTATTTTTTAACGGCTTTAGTTAGATATTCTTCTATGTAGGTTCATTGATTTATGTTATGACTACCTATTTGTCCTCGTTAGTAGGTTCTCTATAGGCAAGTACTAACACTCTTTGGTTTGTAGTTCGTAGGGTACGTACATACACAGTTCTTATTACAATGTCTTTAATGTCTAATTTTGACAAAATCATGCGTCTTCGTGGATGGCACTAGGTATACTTACTCTAGATTCCTAGTCTTAAGTTCCTAGGCCACCACAGAACCGTGTCGTAAGACATTCAACGTCATTCCATACTTAATGTTATAGAAAAACCAAAGAAAAACCATCGAAATAGTAAACACGTACTACATAGTACAGTCAACGTCATAAATAAGTGATCACTTTTGTACCTTGTCTTTTTCAATCGTTACTGACATGATTTCGTATGGCTCTTCAAAAATGAGTTAAAGTGACAAGGTACAAAAGTAATCACTTATTTATGACGTTGACTGTACCTACTTACTATTTCAATGAGAAAACAAAATTATTTACTATAATAAGGTTCCATGGTGGTGGTGGCCCAGCCAGGTATCAAATTGGTTGACTGTATCTACCTAATCCGCGTTTATCTTTGATCTGAGGTGTAATGTAGATCGCTGTAGACATTTTCGAGTAGGAAGGTAGTATATTTTTTAATAGGTACAGTCTTCAATACTTCCTTAAATAAAGAAGATAAATAAAATTAATAATAATAATAATGTACCTATGAGCAATGTGGCCCATACAATATCTAAGAACAAAAACCTCGATCTAGCTGAAGAGTAGTTAGTAGATATTCTTGAATTTGAAAATGGTGATAGGCGATAGTTTTGCAAAAAAAAATCTTCAGTAAAGTTGAATTTTTATTACTTAGTATTGGGCAAGTAGGTAGGTACAGTCGAATTTATAAACTTGTGAGAATTTTTTTATCAAAAATCGGACCGCGCTTCTTTACGCCTTTAACAATAGAGTCGTGTTCAGATATTTTTGATCAAATTTTTGCTCACAAATTTATGAACTCGACTGTACGTTAGTTACAGTGCTTTTAAGAATTACGAGAAATCTACCCTATCAATAAGACTATTACTAGATTTTTAGATACATCAAAAATACTTAATGCTTGCGTAATCGCGTAATATTGTAGGTAAGTAAGTAAGTTTAACTAAGTATGAGTGTGCTCAATAGGAAGTGAGAAGTACCTATATGTATCACTATAGGAAGCATATTGACTGTTTGTGTTCATGAAGGTTGTTGCTGAACTAGAACCGAATTTGATTAGCCATTACCATAACGATAATAAAACGCAAATATTTCAGAGTTTAAATGATGCTCTATGTATACATATCACATATATGTATGTATATGATATGTGCTCTATGTGTACACTGTACATATCACGGCTAAATATTTGCAATCATACCTCTTGAGATGTTGTTGGTAGCGTTACTTTGACAATGTAATAAATTAGGTAGTAGGTGTTTTTCTCAGCTTAATTGACCTAGGTCAGTGTTTTTCAAACTTTTTCATGTCGCGACGCGACCCTCCCTTGGTATGAAAAATATTCGGCGACCCCGACCCCCTGCTTACCTTTTTTTTTATTCGACTGGAAGGCAAACGAGCAAGTGGGTCTCCTGGTGGTAAGAAATCACCACCGCCCATAAACATCTGCAACACCAGGGGTATTGCAGATGCGTTGCCAACTTAGAGGCCTAAGTTGGAATACCTCAAGTGCCAGTAATTTCACCGGCTCTCTTACTCTTCGCGCCGAAACACAACAGTTCAAGCACTGCTGCTTCACGGCAGGATTAGCAAACAAGATGGTGGTAACAATCCGGGCGGACCTTTCACAAGGTCCTACCACCTGCAAAACCTCCACTCACAGTTAGTTGTATTATTTTACGTTGATAATAGGTACAATATAAACGTTGAATAATCAATGCCTAATCATAACAGTGAGTATATTTTAAAGATACTGCAACCCTCTTAAGGGGTATCCGCGACCCCTGGGGGTCGCGAACCGCACAGATTGAAAACCACTGACCTAGTTTGTAGTAAATAGAAGATTAAAAGGGCACCTATTGGGTATGTAGTAATAATAATAGTCTAAATTTCATCATGATGATTTAATTATCATTATCGTCTACTAATCGCCTACGTAACAGTAAATATTATATTACATATTTTTATTCAATATTACAACACACAGTCAATATAATTTATCTTTATCGTCATATTATATCCTTATAATCTACATGCAGGGATACAGTAGGTACATCCATGTAGGTACTTAGGTAGTTTTAGATGTGGTCTTAAAATGTCAAGATTAGGAGAGACCTAGGTGTACGAGTACCTATATTATGTTACCTAATGGAAAATAGTAATTTTTTGTACGACCCTGTAACTGTAACGGCAAATGTCATCACATCATCGTATTGTATTGGTTGATCATTACAAGGTTTATTTAGATACGTGACAAAAAAAACATTGGCATAGGTAATGTTTACAATACCAAGTTCTATAAACATTGACAAATGAAGGCTAATTTACCGACTGTTAAAGTGACAGATTGAGACAAATGAAAGTTAAGTTAGCGCTTTATTGAAAAACGAGGTTAAAACCAGTTACTTCGGAAGTATTTTCATAATTATTATCAAAACTACCTACTACATAAATAATAAATACAAAAGTATGTACACTAATAAAAATCACGTTCTTAATTAAAAACATTATCTTCAAAAATCATCATAACATCCTACTACTTAAGTAAATAGGTAGGTATTTTACACTTAATCAGCTGTATACGTATTTCGTAACATTTAGTGGGTAAATGTATATTTTAGGGTACATTTATTTATAGTAGGATACACGGGTAAGATATGACACATTTCTACTCTAAATATGTGCCGAATTTATACAAGTAAATATTATTATATGTGGAATAAATATACAACAAATTGCGTGATTCATTTTCATTACAGCTTCAAATAAATAAATTATCCGTCCCTTGTAGTTCTTTATGGTCCCGTTCTTTAGAAGTCAAAATTTAAACTTCGTCTCAGTTCTCGGTCGGAATTAGCACCTAAATTATTGTTACATCTCATATAATTTAACTTCAATAAAAACAATAATTCTGAAACCTCTTAGTTGTGAGCCTTTGGATCAAACTGCTTACTTATCTGAATACCTATTAGATTACGTTAGTATGTGATTGGATCTGATGTTAAGTTTAAAGAAACCAGTCTAATTTTGTTCTGCGTTCAAAGTTCGTGAAACAGTTACTTCTTTAGGCTCTTCAATACTTCATTAGCCGAAGCTTGAATCTCCTCCCATGATTCCTGGATATCTTTATCCTCAGTGAAACGCGAACATATTGCGAGTCTCAGGAAATACACGTCATCAATCTTGGAAGGAACAAGATGAATCTTGCCACGACCATTAATCGTTCGCAGCAGTGCCTCATTGACTTCATTACTTTCTTTTAACTTGAAACAGACGAGTCCCATCGTGACTTCTTCATAAATTTCGAATCGCTCATCTTCAAGACAAAGTTTTTCAAAAAGATGAGCTAGTGCAATGTGCTTCCTAATATGTTTCTGAAGGTTCTCTACGCCGTACAGCCTTAACACAAACCATAGCTTGAGAGCTCTGAAACGACGTCCAAGCGGAATCTGCCAATGGCGGTAATCCGGAGCAGAACCTTGCTGATCGTGTTTTAGGTAGAGAGGGTCCACGTTGAACGCGTCCACGATCCATCTAGGTTCCTTGAGCCACATGGCGGAGCAATCAAAGTTAACTAGCAGCCATTTGTGCGGGTTAAAGTTGAATGAATCTGCTTTTTCGATGCCCTTCATTAGATAGCGGTACTCGGGGCAGATAAATGCAGATCCGGCATAAGCTGCATCTACGTGGATCCACACGTTGTCGTCGGCCATGCACAGGTCCCCAATCTCGTCCAGAGCGTCGAAAGTACAAGATGACGTTGTCCCCAGAGTTGCTACCACCTGAAAATTTATAAAATTACGATTCATGGATGGAGTTTGATAACGGTTTTTTCATCAGTCATACGCGCCGGTACTCAAGATAAATACTTATGTGAACAAACCAACACACGCCTTTCGTTAATACAACTTTGATCCTTTTGATCAAGCATGGCATGAATGAACATATACCTAATCCACTTCCTCAGGGGAGGTAGTGTACTCTAGGAACTAGACTGTATACCACTGCAACTGGCAGGTGGTCAAACTAACCACCTGGCACGCTAGCGCTAGCTGACTTTGTTATGTATAATGATAGTATTTTTGTATTGTATGATTCTAGAATTTGATTTTAAAAGACGATTGCTGCGGTATATATGTATGCCGGAACACAGATTGTTCCCGAAAGCCTGAGCGGCTGGACCTATCTCTGTAAAGTATTGTTAAGTTCTACAATAAAGTCACGCGTGCAGATCCCCTGTACCTAAGCTCTTACCAAGTAGTTACAGTCCCCACAGTACCTATACCTATGTGTAGCGATGATAGCTTTTCATCGTTCCAACCGTCTCCTCGATTATCTTTTATACTCTGATATATATTTAACTTACATAAAAGGGTATAAGTCCATTGCGTTTATCTTCCTCCATAGCTTCGCGCAAGATATCTGCAGTGAGGCGCCTCTTGTTATCCGGTTGCAACGGACGAAGCTTTACGCCACCTAAGAGACCAGCACGCTCTACTGATGAATGGGCTTGTTCTGAAAAAAAAATTCAATCACATTAGGATAAATTAAACGGGTAAACTCTCATATCATGTTTTGCGAGTGGAATGAGCATCAGGTAGAACCATAAACAAGGTCGATTTTCTGCAATCATGACTCATCCTAAGAAACAGTACCTTGGTACGTTGGCACAGTCTGTAAATATCTGTTAAATTAAAGAAAAAATCTATATCGCGGTTATTACTAATTTTATGATTTAAAGTCGAGTTCACTATGTCGAAATATCGAGCTTCTCTAAATCGAGGTACCTACGCGGAACAAAAACCAAATCAAAACAATAAATTTAAGATTTGTTTTGAAATTTCAATAGATTTTCAGGTGCGTCGGACGCGATTCGAACCCGCATCTCCTGCGTCCTGCCAACTGGATCACAGGGCTCCTAATCCTAACCAACCTTCCGAAAATCTTGCTAACAGGCCTCTCTTCCCCACAGGGTATTTTGGCCACGTGCCCATGGCCCCGCGAACGATGAGTCACCTCGTGATTATAAAAACTTTGGGAACTTAGACTTGCTAGAGCTTGGCTAGGGCGCCACTATCCTAACGTGCCCGGGCTCCCAATGGATTAAAGACGGACCGCTAATAAAACCATTTAATACCTACCTACGAGTATATCAGATATAATATTTGTACTTACTGTTGCAGTATCCCACAAGTTTTGAAGTGATTTCATAGTCTGTCCATTCGGGGTGTTGCTCCCGAATTCTCTTCATCACGCGGGATTTTGCCCCGAGCAGAGCCACGAGAGTGGCTTCGCTGGCGGTGCCTTGGATGACGCCGCCAGCCTCGCCGCCCGAGCGGGCTAGGAAGCACTCCGGGAGACCGAGCATCTGGCCCAGCCAGTCCAGCATCACAACCTCCAGCTCAGTGCACGCCGGACTGGCGATCTGCAAGGTAAGCGAGACACCGTGACATTTTTTACGTAGCTACCAGCAAAATTCAACCAAATCGGTGAAGAACATTTATGTGAAGATTCGATTGACATTTTCGTTTAACTTTGCAAAAATATCTAACACGTCCTACCAGCCCTAGAAATAGAGTCGTTTCAGGTATTTATGCATTGCTTTGTTGTGTCAATTGTGGTGCTGGCGCGACTGTAGGTACCATCAGCCAAATATGTGGTCTACCGCCCTAAAAATGATATTCGTTTGCATGTCATAAAGCCAATAATACCAATAGACGTGTCTGTCAACTTGAAAGTTCAGCGCCATATTCATTTGATAGGAACTTGCTTAAAAATTGATGATTTGGCTGATGGTACCTACCTATTTTGTTGGGTATATGTGTAAATGTATATATGTTGCCATTCATTCAAATCATCGTTTGATTGGCAGTGTGCGTTACCTACATACTTAGTTTATTGGTTATTCACTTTCTGAACTGATATCCATGAAAAAAGAGGTAGGTATGAACGACCTTGCTTTTGCGCCATCGGCGTCGTTTAACAATGTCAACTGATTGACATACTGTAGTAAAGTAAGCGAGCGAAACGATAAAAGGTAATATATTATTATCGGAAGAACGGAACCGGTTTTCCTTGTTCGCATTTCGTGATTGAACTTGACACTGGCATTGATTTTATAAAATATCAAACCACTTTAAAGAATGACTAATTGTTGAACAATAACTATAACATAAAAATTAAATGTCTAGTTAATCTTTTTGTAATCATAATCACTGTGCTACTTCATTGTTATCTTTCTTGATAATTTTTTCTCATTTCTTATTGTTTGTCTGTGCTGTGAGATAAACATGAATTCTATGTGATAGCTGGCATAGTTACCAGCAAAAGTTATTCGATCTATAGCATCAACTGAACATTAAAAGTGCTTCGCTAATGAAATAGGATAAGTAATCCAGTAACTTTGTCGCCTGGATGTATGGGGGCAGTATGCGTCAAATCCGGTAGGTAGTTCTGAATTTTTGCAGACTTGTTTATGATGTTGGCCTAATGAATAATCCAAGTTTGTGACATCGAGCGCCGAACGCAACTTTGACAAAAATCGAAAAAACCACGAAAAATCGATATTTTTTTCAAATTTTGGCGATTATAACCCTGAAGGACTAGTGTTTGAAAAAACTTTCTTAGAACGTTTTAAAGAAGACTAAATTTGCTACAATATGATACTAGAATTGTCTCTGTGGACCCAATAGTTTCCGAGATAAAGAACAATGGTAAATTAAAATGTCGTGTAATGAAATATCGCACCCAAGTGAATCCGATGCAGGCGATAGCCCCGCTGAGCATATCTGCTACGATGGCGGGGTACGAGTTGGCCGTCGGGAAGTAGGCGTGGAACCGAGGGGAGTGCCAGTGGGTTACTCCCGTCATGACGACTCGTTCGATGTCCGCCATCACGGCCGTCCACGGCTCGGCCTGCTGCGGCGCCTGCTCTGGGACTAGCGGCCGAAGGTACCCCGGCTTCACTGAAGGGACCACTTGCCTAAAATATAGAATGCAACTTTGAATATGCAACTACCATGAGACTCACTCATAATTAATGAAATAAATCCGGATAACTCACGTCTTAAATCGACATGTTTCGGGAGATTAAATATAGAATACAACATAATACCTAACATAAGTTACATGATAGGAGCAAACGAGCAGGTGGATCACCTAATAGAAAGCAATCACCGCTGTTCATGGACACTCATTACATAAGTTGAGTTACGAATGCGTTGCTGGCCCTTTGAGAAAGGACAACTCCAACTCTTGCCGGCTCGTACTGAGGCCTATTATTAACAGGTACGATATTGTAGTACCTAATTAGAAGTACCTATTCCCATTGTAATGAAAAATTATGGTCATGGTTCATAAATGATGGAGTTCAAACATTAAAAGAAATCGAATTGATAACCTTCTCCTTTTTTGAAGGCATTTAAAAAGATAATAATTACAAAGTTACCTACTATATACAATGTCATAAAAACTGACCTGTCCCTTATGTTTTCTAAATACTCCGCGATGTAGTCCGTCATCGCCTTAGCGAAATCTTTGAAGTCACCCGCTTCCATGGTTTCTGAAAAATGCATTGACATATTTGGTTAATTATGTAAGTAGGTAAGGTACACGTTACTTTCAAAAGATTCTGACTATTTCTGACCAAATATTGCGTAACAAAACATCTCAAGCAGATATTAAAGTCGCGATCTCTTATCGCTTGGGTTCAAATGGGTGGCAATGGGTACGAATTAGCCATAACACAACATATATCCACTTTCTGGATCTGTGAACATCACCCACGAACAACTTCGTCGAATTTTATATAGGCGCTTTTGTACATAAATATAGTACGGGAGGTAACATAATATTTTTCAAGTGTTTTCGACCCATTAAATTCATTGCTATTTGTGGTAGATTATTAAGACACAATATCTAATAATTATGGTAGATTTAAGGTCGAATACGTTTTCTGTGTTAGGTGTATGATCGGGTGAAATGGCTATTAGTTACAACATTTGCAGCGCTACCTCCTGTCTTAAAGGCAGCTCCAATCTAATTTACGACAGAGGAGACGAGTGATTCGCTCCTAGACCTCCTCTTTTACATTTACTGAATGCAAGAAAATTTCCTTAAGTAAGTTATTTTGATTGAACCCATTCATACGGCGCATGCAGCCAAAAAAGCAAAACATTGCCATGGTCCGTCACTGCTAATCTTACTAATATTATAAACGTGAAAGTTTGTATGGATGGGTGTTTGTTTGTTTGGATGTTTGTTACTTTTTCAAGCAAAAACTACTGAACGGATTAAATGAAATTTGGAATACAGGTAGTATATATATACTGGATTAACGTAACTATACCTAGGCTAATTTTTATCCCGAAATGATTTATGGTTCCTGTGGGATCAAAAAAGGTTAAGCTATCTACTACAAGAAGCCGCAGGCAAAAGCTAGTAGCTTCATAATCAAAAGATTAATAACTATCATAACACTTAAGGATAGATAATTCTACAACATAATGCAACTCATACAAAAGTACTCAAGATTCGCATTTCTAGAGAAGATTATTTGATGTATCTTAAAAAGTGGTATTCAAAGCCGAAAAAGATAAGATTAAGTAATTGGAAATTTATTGAAAAATAAATATAGATATGTTACTCAAGTTCTCTAACAGAACATAATAAAGAATAGAAAACAAATAATATTTCGAATAAGCAAATAAATAAACTTCTATAAAATGTCGACAAACCAAATTTTATTGTTGTGTCCTGTTGCGTCATGTTATGGTGTTGTGACCTAGAATCGAAAATCATTTAAAAATCTGTGTTAATAGTTTTAATAATTAATAAGTACCTACCTACTAATCTTTAGAAGCTAAGCAACAAGTACTAACATAATATGTGTCCCAGTTACATGAAATAAATGATATTATTATTAAGTAGAATTGCTGCATAATATTAACCTTAAATTTGAGTTTCTTTGGCTTATTGCTTTCAAAGGATTTAATATTAATACATTTATAGTATATTGTATAATATTTTAACTCCTGGTAAACGTTACCTAAACGAATTGAAACATGCAGCTATAAATACCTATACATAAAAAAATTACAATGTATTAATTTTGACTAAAAAGTAAATCGCCTTATTTTCTATCTTTTTTCACTTTCTTCTACCGGATATGAAGTAATGAGTGTGTAAAAAACTAATTGTGGACCTTAGAATAAGCCTAGGTCAGAAATTTCATTTAAATTGGTGGTCCTTGTTCAATGTCGAGAGAACGGCGGCGGCGCTTGCGCAACGCCGGGCGGCGAGCAAGTGGTGCGAGGTTATGCGCAGACCTCGCGAACGCTGGTTCGCAGTAGGCTTTCAAACACAGTCAACAATCGATAATTTTATAATTTTACATCAAATACATCGTAGTTTTTACACGTAAAGTTAATAAATTTTGTTCCGTAAACTAACATCGAAATCAATCAATGCATTAATTCAAATCTTCAGATGCGTATGCAGACACATGCGCGTCATCCGGGTCTGTGTGACATAATATATTGTCATGGAGACTCGCCTTCCTTCGCCTCCATAATATAATCGACCTACAGACCAGACCTAACTATCACAAGCACCACACGATACATGAGTTCATTCTCATAGCTAAATCGAGCACCTAACGGTTTGACAACAAAACAGAAATAAAGATGTATTTTAAAATGATCTGGCAGCTTCCTCGCACAAAGAATTAGCTTAGCTATTCAAAGAGGAAATGCTGCCAGAATCTTCGGGACCTTGCCTAAGGTTTTTTTTTTTAATTTATGTAAGTATTTTAAGTCTGAGATATTTTTATGTGCATATTTTTAATTTAAAAGTAGTATATAATTATTGAAAAAAGTTTTTGGTAAAAATATTTTTTTTATATAAGTTTTTTTTTGCTGACTGTACGTTTTATTGACTGTACCTACTTTTATTGACACCCAAACTACATTTGCATTCCAAATTTGAAGTCGATGCCATTAACAGTTGAAGAGTTCCGTCCTGTGGAGACCTTCCTGGCCGGATTACCAGGATGTCAGTACCAGATCATTATATTGTCACGCAATTTACATTTAAGCATACCAGATTTCAAGTCAATTCAACCACTGGAAGTTGGTCGAATTTAACTTGCAAGATTTGATTACAGACAGACAAACAGACAACGGGACAGGTGAAACTAAATAAAAGCTTGTAAAAATAGGTTACCTCCCCTACACGTAAAGTGGATCTAATGTCATTTGGTGCAAATGGAAAATGTACAAAATTATAGGACAAAGCAGAAAAATTACAATTTGTAATAAGTACATCAACATCAACGATGAAAATTGACTATCCTGAATATCGTCGAAAATTGACAAATTTGAAGTAGGTATGCCGGGAAAAAACGACCACTTGTATTTCCGTACACTCTGAAATTATGACGAATTGTAAACATGTTCCATATTCTAAATATTAAGTAATGACTTGATTTCGACAACATTCACTTATTGCTTATATTTTAATTTGGCTCCTAATTTATGACGGATAATATTTAATTTGGGTTTAAGAGCGTTTATAGCTGCTGAGCTGGCAACGTTGCATTTTTGTTAGTTTTTCTCGATTAGGTATTCCCTTAAAATTTAATGAAAATTATAAATGTTGTCTGATAAAACACTTCTTAATATTATACATTACATATTTTTTTAATTATTCGTGATACACTTATTTTCTTTAAAAACCGGTCATTAAACATTAGTTCGTTTTAAAAAGAAAACTATCATGGCTAAGTAGACTATAAGTTAACGAGTTATAGGCGATCAAAATTTAATGTTGAATTTTTCCCGCATCTTAGTATAGAACCTTACACTGCGTGGCCCGACCGACACACACTTGACCCGTTTTTATTTTAACTTTAATCAATATCTATGTATTACAAGGCAATATTTATATCTGCTAGATACCTATAGATAGCGAATTAAAATCTCACTTTCATGATACATGTTTTACCTGTAGGCATAGCATAGGGCTAATATATGCGTCCATTCCAATTATCATAAAAAATCATACTTTAGAACTACTCACGCCATTTTTTTAAAGGCTTTGGCACTAAAAGTACAAAAAATCTAAATATATAAAACTCAAAGGTGACTGACTGACTGACTGACATAGTGATCTATCGACGCGCAGCCCAAATCACTGGACGGATCGGGCTGAAATTTGGCATGCAGGTAGATGCTATGACGTAGGCATCCGCTAAGAAAGAATTTTTGTAAATTCCCACGGGAACGGGAAAAATCGGGATTTATATCTTCGATTCCAAATGACCCTATCTCAGTTACTATAATAACTAGACTCTTCAAATTTAATACACAAGTAGGTATTACATTAACTAAAACATATATTTCAGGATTTTTAGAAATTCCCGCGGGATAAGGAAATAACGGGATTTATATATTTAGTTCAACGGAATCCCATGAACAATAATTACTAGATTCTTTAAAATTGGCATAAAAGTAGGTGATTACAATAGTAAAAAACGATTTTAAAGGATTTTTAGAAATTCCCGCGGGATAAGGAAAAAACGGGATTTATGATCAGTTTATCGGTATGGATTTTTCGTTTTAATGATCGTAGAAAACTGAAATTTAGCATTTAGGTTCCTTGAGGAGTGTAGGGGAGCAGTACAAAAGGATTTCCCGAAATTCTGACGGAAACGGGAAAAAACGGGATTTTTCGTTTTACTGGTCGTAGAAGGCTGAAATTTGGCATGTAGGTTGCTTGAGGAGTGTAGGGAAGCATTAAAGAGATAAGTTCCCGAAATTCCCACGGGAAAGAGAAAACACGGGATTTTTCATTTTACTGGATGTAGAAAGCTGAAAATCGGCATGTAGATTGGTTGGGGAGTGTAGAGGAGCATTGAGGGAAAATTCCTACGGGAACGGGAAAAAACGGGATTTTTTGTTTTACGGGTCACAGAAATCTGAAATTTGGCATAAAGGTTATTTGGAGTGTAAGGGAGCACTACAAAATAATTCCCCGAAATTCTGACGGGAACGGGAAAAAACGGGATTTTTCGTTTTACTGATCGTAGAAATCTAAAATTCAGCATGTAGGTTGCTTGTGGAGGGTAGAGGAGCATTAAGAGTTGAGTTTTCAAAATTCCTACGAGAACGGGATAAAACGGGATTTTTCGTTTTACCGGTTGTAGAAAACTGAAATTTTGCACTTAGGTTCTTTGGGGAGTATAAGGGAGCATATTATTTATATTTATACTGTGTTTTTGTTGTGATGTAGTGTGTTTTTGTTGTAAATATATGTTGTGAGCTTGAGATTGATAAAAGAATTTCCCGAAATTCTGACGGGAACGGAAAAAAACGGGATTTTTCGTTTTACTGGTTGCAGAAAGTTGAAATTTGGCATATAGGTACCTTGAAGAGTGGAGGGAAGCATTAAGGGAGAATTTCCCGAAAATTATGACGGGAACTGGAAAAACTGGATTTTTAATCCTCCGAAAAATCAATTAAAACACGAAAATAAAGAGCGTAGAAAGTAAATCTGTGTACCACAAATTTAACGCGAGCAAAGCCGCGGGCAAAAGCTAGTTATCACTAAATGTCGTGGCTGAGACCTTTTTTTTAATGCGTCTATAAGAAACGAGGTTAATTAGACGCTATAGCCTCGAATATTTCTGTTCAACTAATTATCCAAAACTAAGGCTAGAATTTAGCCCACAACATAATAATAAACTTTGTCATGTGTGAATCTATAAAATTTCCAACCAATCCGATCACATAATACAAGTAAAAGACGCTTTCACCCCGCCTGGGGTTATAACTAGGTAGCGTCTAAAAATCCCAGCTTTTACAGAAACGTAATTTACACGTAGAAGTTATTAAAGTGCCATAAAATCACACTATAATATAAAATTTGATAAAATATGCTAGCTTTTATCATAAGTTAAAGCTTTTAAGGATACATCATGTGTTTGTAATAATCTGATAAATATGCTGTTTAAAGTATTGTGACGCATTAGCCCCGGTTAACCTTACTAATAATTGATTTACAATTTGACACCTGCCTTGGCAAAGTAACCAGGGATTCTTAATTGTACGGTCGGTGCCCTAACTTATGTATCCACTTTTCCATACTAGTTGTAAGTATGGAAAAGTGGATACTTATGTTAGGGCACCGATTGTACCAATGTGCCTAATTATTGATTGCACTATTCATAGCCGTTTACGTAGGTATTCACATAAAAGATACATGAGCAATTTATTCCGCATAACAATGATTAGGCTGTGACTGAAACTTTAACGCTACAGAGTTACTTATAATTACTTATGTATTGACAAAAGCTAACTTCTAACTAAATTTCCGTCGTCGTCGCCGCTGCGTAGCGTTCGCAACCGTTTCTGGAAGGCTACTCCGCAACACAAAATTCGAAGTTCGTGTCGTGCAATCCCTCTCGCTCTCGTATTAAATAGTAATTTTCTGTTTCGGAGTAGCCCTTCTGTTTCCTATAACTACTGGGTACATTATATCCGTTTTATAATCACATCTGTCCAGCGTTCTATGAATTCAATAGCACCACCAATATTTCATGTCATGAGACACAATTACAATCGTATCTCAATGTCGAATCGATTGAAATAGAAATTCCTCAGAGCAATATTGAATTGAATTGAAATTTTATCTTACCGAAACGTTACAGATTCTCAGCATTTATTAATCGTCATCATCACGGATGATTACGGATTTAGTAGGTTAAGACCAAAGCGAGGGATGCACGCGATCCGCCACAAAAATAAAATGTTTTAGCTAAGTATCTTTTACGTGATTGTTTCTTTGTTGCATTAATTAAGGTCAAATAGTAAATTGTGGATTCCAATAGCTACTTTACTTAGTGATATTACTGGTTATTCAGCGATTGATCGTCGCTAACAAGGTATGCCTGCGTACGATTTATTTAAATAAAATGCAGATATTAAACCGTATGTGTTCAGGCGTTACTTACTTTTCGGAGGTCCATGTTTAAAATAAAATGGACAATCTTGGTTTGCTCCTAGGCGAAGTATCACTTCTCATGCTCTTAAAATGTTACTTTAGTCTCCGCATATCGGAACTAAAGCTCCTCATTAATCTCTAGGGATTAAAGTAATTCTTTTTTTAATTTATTAAACAGCCAATCACGGTGTTTGTGAATGGATGATTTTTAGGGCGTGGAAATAACCTCAAAATGATAACTGTGCAAAAATTACGTGAAGCACAATTAATGATTACGAATAAGAAACTATTCAAGTATATTAAGGGTTAATTGATTTTATTCTACACATCCAATCAGTTTTTAAATATTTTTCAATTTTGAAACTGTTGGCTACCTATGTATACAACCAATTAAAGCGTCACTTCAAAAACAATAAAAGAAAAGAAAAAATAAATAAACGGAAAGCTATTACGTCGCTTCACTGACCGTCGCTTGTTTGTGTGTTCTTATGTAATAGGGCTGTACCTATTATATCGAAAATCGTAATAGACAGACAGCTGAAATTTATACATATTTAATAATAATACGTGCTTTTATTGCCGCTACAATAACAAATAATCAAAATAAAATTAAATGAAAAATTAGTGAGGTCCCCTTACTAGAACAAACGTATTATTTTAATTTAATTTCTTCTTCTTATATTTAAGAGCTACGCTGTTAGACTTCTGGTACGACACGACACCCACTGTCCTTCACTTGGTCCGAATTGGTCAATCTTGGTCTTCCTCTACCTCATAATTTTATGTTCTCCCTAAGAGTGACTCCTGCTTTTATTATTTTTTAATATGCAGTATGTTTGTGGCTTGTATCGTTACAGAGTAAAACGAAAAGAAACGGGAGGTCCACATATCAAATAGTATTGTTTTCGTTCTATCTCCATAACATTTAAACAGAAATCTCAAACTCAGAATAGTATTCGACATAAATATACTTACTGCAAACAAAATAACATAAACCGGTAAAGCAAGAGTCGGTCTTAAGGAAAACATTTACTAAACTTTGTAATTTGTTTGTTAGCGGCTGTAAATTATGAACGAAATATTATTTGCTTTTTGTTATATCGGTAGGTACACACTATCAGTCAAATATACATATGTCTTACCACCCTAAAAGTGATTTTAGTTTGCATGTTATAAAACAATCATGTCGATATGTCTGTCAACTCAAATATTCGACTTTTGCGGCATATTCATTTCATAGGCCGGCCGTTGTTTAAAAATTGATAGAAATTAGACCAATTATTTGGATGGCTGTATCACCAACCCGAGTGTGCAATCCCGTTTAGCACTTGGGCTGCTTTTGATTAATACTCTTAATTGCAGGAAATTGGTAGTGTGACACTTTTGTATATCAAGGCAGGGGTATTCCCGCGTTTCGATTAGCTAATGACAACGACCTACCTTTATTTAACTGTTCTACCGTGTGCGTCATCACTCTGGTTTTATCCTCAAGCGTTTTCTTTAATATATTTGTGCCGTTCAAAAGGTAAAACCCCAGCTGCAGCTTGCATTGCTCCAATAGCGGAGAAGCAAATGGCAATATGTGAACATATTTACTTAATGTATTCGCTATCTTATCTTCAATGTATTGTCATATGTAATTGATTGTGATAATGTATCTCCGATGCTAGATCAAATATTTCATTGTTTTTAAACTTGCGCTCTTTTTATTTGTACGTTACGTTATCTTATCTATAATAACCAACCTGTACCTAAATTAAATACTTAAATTACTAATGAAGATTTTATCACTATCACTAGGAGTACGTTTTGTCAGTATGTGGGTTTTCCTCATAATATGATTATTTCTTCGTTTCCGTTTGGTAATAAAAAATGCACACTTAATGTCAAAAAAAAAAATCTAAAATTGGCTAACAATACGAAAACAACTCGTTTCAATTGATGTAAACAAGTTTATGCAGCAATGAGTCATCACAAATACCGCACCAAGTAGAGTAATTTCGAAAGGGTACCGAAGTGATTTTCCGCTTAGAACTAACCAGCAGCTCGACAAAAACATATGCCGTTCACCATTAAATACGAATCATTAAAAAAAACTCATTTACCTAGTTAAGTATGCATATCATGTAATAAAATGCATACTGAGCTAATTATAAGTATTTTTACCTAGCTAACCTAGGTAGGTAACTATTTACCACAGATATTATTCTATCCAGATCTTATATCTATGGTAACTACTCATTTTCGTCCCTAAAACTTGGACTCGAATATAATTATTTTAGTACCTAAGTAATGGAACACAATAGGTATAGGTACTTACCTACTCGTATTATCAATGAAAATATGAACGATTAATGATATGCATATGCTTATACCTTGTAATCTTCTTTCTGTGTAGGTACCTGTTTTCTGTATCACTTACTATTTGTGGTATACAAAAAAAAAAAAAAAAAGAGTCATTGTAGGGACTTATTGTATTGTATGTATTTACTAGCTTTTGCCCGCGACTTCGTCCGCATTACTTTAGCTATCAGGGCATATGCTAACTTTACCCCCCCCCCATTTTACCCCTTTAGGGGAGAATTTTATTAATTTCACCTACACAAATAATTTTTCATTGTAATCGATAACTTACCTATATACCAATTTTCATACTTCTAAGTCCAGAAATGAGAAAATTTCCATACAGACATTACCACCCCCCCCCCCGCCATTTTACCACTTTAGGGGTGAATTTTATCCATTTCACCTAGACAGATAATTTTTAATTATAGAAATCGAGAACTTATACAGCAAATTTCATACATCTAAATCCAGAAATGGGGAAATTCCATATAAGCTTCACCCCCCATTTCACCCCCTTAGGGGATAAATTTCTAAAAATCCTTTCTTAGTGCTCACTTGCATCATAAAAAAAACCTCTGTACCGAATTTCAAGTTTCTAGGCCCTGCGGTTTGGGCTGTGCGTTGATATATAATCCAGTGAGATATATATATATATATATATATATATATATATATATATATATATATATATATAGATTATCTTAAAAAGATTTACAATCTTATAATTTAGTGGGTTAAAAAAAATTAAAATAATCTGGTTTAAGTACCTTTATTTCCTTTCGCATAAAGCTTTTCGTAGTGATATAACGTACAATATGTTTATTTACCAAACTGTACACAACAGATACACTGTACACTCTGCAGTGTGAATGGGCGCTGGGAGATAATTTTATCCGACAAAAAAAACGGAGGAGGTTCTCAAGTTGACGCGTACCTACATATATTTTTTTTTATTTATGACCACGCAAAACTTTTTACAGCGTAGTCTGATTATATAATGGATTTTTTATTGTTATTATTATATAATGTCATAGTTCTTTTTTATTGGAAAGGGTAGGTATACCTTGAAGTTGATATTATATAAATTTTGAAAAAAAATTACCCGAAAGGCGGAAAAAAGTATAAAATACTTAAAAACCTTTTAACAAAAAAATTAAACCGCCGAAAAAACTGAAAAGTAAAAATAATAAGCCTTTTTAATTTAACCTTAATCTAGGTATCAGTTTGAAGTCGGTGCCTCAGCACGAGCCAGGAGGATTGATGGAAGTGCATCAGGTAAACGAAGTCAGTAGACTGGAAGCTAGACTAAGGTTAAATGAAAAAGGCTTATTATTTTTTGCTTTTCAGTTTTTTCGGTGTTTCAATTCGTTTTCTACTTAATTTTGAACTGAATTATTTTTAAATTATATAAAATTGGTCAAAATCGCTAAATGTTTAGGGAGTCAAAACTCTTATCGCAATATATGATTAGCCTCTTGTACTCCGTGTTTTGCTAAAGTTTGGGAACGGCTGCAATAACGTGATCTCAATGTTTCGGTCAAGGTTGTTAGTTGACAGTGTGTACAGTAGGTACTTAGGTAGGTATATAGTCGTGTCGTGTCACAGACCAGTTTAATGAAATTTTTGAAAGGGAACAAAAAAACGACCTTCTTATAATAAGTAGATATAACCATAATATAAAGATTAATAGACATCTAATGCATGTCATAAAAACATTGAAGACCATAACATAATTTTCTAGGTACCGTACCGTTAATATCTATGAGTAAGTCCATCGAACCATCTGGCCGATATGCTAAAAAATAGTATTTGTCTTTAATATTGACTTGACATGCAACGATCTATGAAACGGCCAAGCCGTACTTTTTAAAACGAGTTGTATAGTATTAGTAAAGTCAGGGCTGAGGTGGGCTTGGTTTTATGGAATTTCTTAATTTTTTTAGAGCGAGCGAGATAGTGATAGTGTTATTTAAAGCTTGTGATTGTGAGTCTTGCTTGACCGCCAATTTAAAATGAAATATTTTTGGTGGTATAATTACGTATAATCAATTATGAAACACATTATAAAGAGAAGGTAGTACCTAACATACTTTGAAGTATGAAATTATAATAATTTACATAAGTGTTTTATGTGATAAAGAGTTTAGACCTATTTCCAGTGTCACTATGGTTGTTTAGTCTCGCGTTAAACACTCTACTTTTCACTTTGAATGCGAGGGAAAAAACGGAAAAGATGAAAATTACAATAATATTTAAAAAAAAACTTACGGTCAATACGAATAGCAGAAAAAATAGTTTAGCGGTTTTTTTTTATAAAGTGACGCTTTAATTACTAGAATATTTCGCCAATAGATTCAAACTTCAAAACTATTTTAAAACTGATAAGATTATGCATAATAAAATTAACTCTCGACCTTCATATAATTAAATAGGTAAATTCATGTTCGTAATCATTACCTACTTGTGTTTCACGAAATCGTTTTTTATAAATATTTTTGCACAGTTGTAATTTTTAGGTTATTTCTACGCCTTAATATTGTTTATACCTAATCACTGAAAATGGCGATATTTATTTCTCCATTCACAAACACGTTCCTGCCTGTTAAAAAATTTTCAAAGTACATAAAATATAATTTACTCCCTAGAGATGAATGAAGAGCTTCAGTCCCGAAATGCAGAGACAAAATTAACATTTTAAGAGCATGAGAAGTGAAAAATATATTTTTGCTGATCCTAAACAAATGGCGAACAAAGATAACGAGATCCTCTTAATTTAGCAGACTTGAACGATTTTTTTCACTTTCCCCGTCGCAGATCGTTTACGAACGTGACTTTTACTTGTTTAAGAGACTTTTCCGTCGCCTTTTCCGAGAAATAAAAGATATTTTTCTTATAATATTATTAGATTCCTTGTTTCTTTTTAGAATTATTACTCGTAGTGTACCTCATATATGTAGAGTATCATATACCTATTATTCGCGAAATGATTTTAGTGAAAACATCAAAGATTCTAAAATTTTGTTCTAACTTTTTTTTTATAATAAGGTTTTCATTCATTTCAATTAGTAAGCTAATTTATTAATTTCATTCCACTTAATAAATTACTACTTATAGAGGTAAATTAATAATTATAATTAGGTAATTATATTGTCTGCATAATCTGTCTATCTAAGGTTAAGTTTAATTCGAATTCATTTTTTTTAGTGCCTTCTAACATTCACCTTTTCAGTTTCATTTAGCTTTAAGAGGCAATGCTTATTTAGCCTTTACTCATAAAAGTTAATTTGGTCCTTGGAAGTGACATATTGGGCATAAACCGAATTTAAACTAGTATCCCTGCTGAAGTCTAGATCGCCACCACTTACCTTCTAATAAAAAGTTAGACACAAAAACGAGACTTAAAACAAAAACACAACCTTCACCCGATAGTTTACAAGTACGACAAAAATTAAAGTGGGTAAGTACCTAATTGATTTGATTGGTTCCGTGCGATCGTTCGTACGCGCTGCGGTCACACGTTACGTAGCTTGCGCTGCCGGCTTTACACTACGCTGACACGGACCTTCACAGCTTTTATATACCGCGTATACAGCCAGTGTGCGATACGAGATTCCATCAGGAAGATTAGCTGCGCACATGAACCGACAGGATGAATTTTAGGATTATACGTGACCGCACTAAATCTGATAAGAGGGACGTGTGGATAGGGGTGCATTTCAGTATAGTGGGGAATAGTAGATTGTTCAACAAGGGAGGAAAAGAACCAATATCACACGAGATAACTTGGCATGAGCCAATATTTTGGTGATATTGGTTTACTTAAAAATTTATAATTAATTAAATAAATTACTTTACTTGGGAAGAAAGTATAGTTTTCCTCTCTGTTGTTAGATATGATTTGCATCACTTTCCGAGTATGAGATATAAAAATACTTTTCAATCGGGTCTTCGTCAGGACTGATGTAGCTATCCAATTTCACAATGGTTGTCTCATCCTAAGCAGTGCCTGATTTAGACTTCTAACCGTCCTAAGCTAGGCTAACTATGAATATGCATGCAAGTTGTAAATCTCAGCTCAGCTTCACGCCAGCCGCCCCCTTGGTCTTTGCGCAAGCTCTGCTTGTGAGTAAATCAGTACCTACTATGTTGTGTACAGTCACCAGCACCAATGTCTGACACAACAAGCGTGCGTAAATTTCTAATACGACTCTATGCTCTATGCTCTATGGTCTTCAAAATGTGTGCATACGTTTCATATTTGGTCTCCGTAAATACGATCATGTGTCCTGTTTCCGCGCTCAGCTGAAGTGGCTGCCAATTCGTCAGCGGCGTCATGTTCACATCCTGTCGTTGCTTTTTAATGTCCTTTTCAAACCTCAGTCCCCATCCTATCTTTCAGAAAGATTTAGTTACTTGGCCGCTGGGTCCGGGAACCGGTTGCGGTCGAGCGCTAATCTTTCTCTCGCTTTCCCTGTCTCTAAATCCAAATCCTACTCCAAATCCTTCTCCGTGCACGCTGTTAGTCTGTGGAACCGGTTGCCGAGTGACATCAGGCGGGCGCAGACCGTTGCCACACTGCGAAGTCGCTTAAGGGCGTACTGGCTTGATAGTTCCCTTTAAAATAGATATGTGTTCTCTATTTCTTTTTATTTCTTTTTTTTATTTTTGTGTATGCGTAGGTAGGTTTATTTACATGTAGTTTGTATGTAGTCTATTGATATTGATATGTATTAGTTTATTGTTTATTTATTGTTGTGTATTAGTGTGTACTCATTATAAGTATGTGTAGGTATTTATTTATTTATTTTTGATGTACTGTTTAGGTTAATTTAAAATTTTCGGTTCTTTTATCATTCCATTGTAGTGTCTACTCTTGTTTCTGTTGTCCTTTCAATCGTTCAAAGGTTAACTGGAAGAGATCCCTTTAAGGGATAAGTTCGCCTTTGTACATGTCTTTCTCTTCTAAATTGTAAATTTCATATGTTTTATATGTACAATAAAGAGTTACAATACAATACAATACAATACTCTATTTGTAACGCCGGAAGGACGTGTTATAGATATTTTTGCACGCTCCGCTGTGGCAGATATTAACGCTGGTGACTGTACTACGACGAAGCTGGGTAGCGAACGAGGAAATTGGTATCTCTTAATTGGCATAATATTAATTTTCCTAACTATAGAGACGCATAATGCCCAAATAATTAATACACATAATTAAACTCGATGCTGATGGTGGACCTTCCAACTAAATACTTAGATAGGTACGCACATAGCAATGGATTAACTGTTTAACCGCATGTAAAAGTTTTCACGTTAAGTAGATTTATGTTCCTTAATCATACGCACTATTTATTTAGTATTGTCATCTCTCTCTTTCATCAGGTTTTGACTTGGTGAAAATGAGACTTAAATGGATGTATCCCCATTCCAACGAAAAAAAAAACAAATCTGTCCACAAATGACGAAATTCTGAAGGAAAAAAAAAACAACTGAATTGATAACCTTCTTTTTAGGGTTCCGTAGCCAAAATGGCTAAAACGGAACCCTTATAGTTTTACTTTAGTTTCACCATGTTTGTCTGTCTGTCCGTCCCCGTCCGTCCGCAGCTTTGCTCAGAGGCTATCAGTGCTAGAAAGCTATTATTTTGCACGGATATATGTAGCAACTATGCCAATAAAACGGTAATTTGTAATAAGTCTTCGTTGTACTATGTGTTGTGGCAATAAATTATATCTTATCTTATCTTATCTTTTTTTAAGTTATTCCTCCCATAGGCGTAAAGTGGGGTGATTATCTTCTCGTCTAACCCTATAGGGGTATTGAAGATAGGTATTTATAATGGTAGTAATAGTATTAAGTACTTATATCAAATTTACAAGAAAAACTATAGGTAACGGCTAAATTTGCTTGAGAATAACTAGAATAGATAATAGTACAAGTCTAGTATTTTAACAGTAAAAAGCAGCCTAAGGCAAAACATTGTCCTGAACTTGGAAGGTTCCTTACAAAATACAAAATCCCTAGAAAAATATTTTACTTGATTTTTTCATAACCCTATCTTGGGCATGTCCGACATGTTCTTAGCCGGTTTTATAAACATGTCAGAAATAGGATAGATTATTTAACGGACTGTTTAATTAATTAGGTACCATACCTACATGATTTGATATTTTATATCATAGAAAAGAGCAGGAGAGAGGTGGCGATATCAAGACCGAAACTCGACTAAAAATAGCAAAATTGCAAGAATGCTTTTGTGATCTCGTATGGTGTGTTAACGACCACGAGGCCCAGAAACTTATGCATGCACATCTTATTACATAAATATTCCAACGGCTCCTACCTAACCCTCCTAATGCTCCTTAGAATGGACGTGTAGTACCTACGAATAGGTATCATTTGGATTCTGCTTTGGAAATATTTTTCTTTATCTTACCTTAAAAATGTCAACTTTTAAAATTTAAGTTGAAATGTTTATTTTATCGCTTCACGTTTAATTGCTAACTTAACTAAAGAAACGTTTTTATCCGATCATAGCGACTAGATACTGACATCGAAACCTGAAGCTAAACTAATTTTAAAGACGTATAGCAAATCCAGCTCTCAAGTAGGTAATGAACTAAATTTTCATTGGGTTTAGACTCTACGATACGTACTTTAAATAAAATTTTGAAAAGAGGTAGGTTATTTAATTACTTATGAATGAAAACGTTTTTATTATTTACTAGCTGTTGCGACTCCGTCTGCCTAGAAGCCGTTTATCGTTATTCCGTGGGAATTGTGCAATTTTCCGTGATAAAAATTATCCTGTCCTTCCCCGGGACTCAAACTATTAGCATATAGAACTGCATCTAAATCGGTTCAGTGATTTAGACTTGAAGAGGTAACGAACAAACAGACTTCCAAACTTTCGCATTTGCAATATTTATATGATTTAATTTGTATCAGGGTACATAGAGGTATTCGAAATCTCACATCACAATGATAGAGCCCTGTACCATACGAGTATACCACACATTAGATACTTACTAGTAACTAGCACAAGATCACAAAGAACTCAAAGTTTTTAACCTATACAGTACCTACATAGGTACGTACCTTTTCAACGTACCTAGGCTGCTACACAATCTACTTCATCCATTTTCATAGAAATCTGTATCTTTGAAGAGAATAAAGTGGTGTGGTGTGGGGGCCCGCCCAAACCCCACTGCCCCAGTGCCAGCCAGCCGCGGGGAATTGAATCAATTCCCTTTAAGCCTCGACAACTTGAGGGAATCCGTCTCGAAAAGTGCTCAATAAAAGGCATTAAATGTTACCATACTATTCATTCAATGTCGCTCTTCTTTACAATTTAAGAGTGTCTATAAAAGTAGTATTTTATATAGATGTACCTAGTGGGTATTTTTTTTTTTAACACTTCTGTTACTCTCTATTAAAAGTATACGTCGACGCAAAGATAAGTAGACGAAAGAACTACTGCGAATAATCGTTGGTTAGTTGGTACGGAAGGGGAGCAATTATTCTCCAGAACTGTTAAAAACTGATTTTAAAAATTGAAATATTCTGAGTTAAGAAATAACAAAAATTTTGTTTAAGTAGAAATTACTAGCTTTTACCACGACTCCGTCTGCGAAGAATTCATTTATGTATCGCTACCCGCGAGTACTATTAGATAACTGAATCGTGACCCACTATAGAACCTTTTCGTAGAAAAAGTCATAGTGACATCAGATTCAAACGGTCAGGAATCAAACGGTTCGACTGTGGTATGTAATTTTGCGGGATAAATAATATATCTCATACATACACGTCCTTCCTAGAGTCCCATACTAATTTCGTGCCTCTTGTAAATGGGTTCAGTAGTAAGCGTGAAGAGGTAACAGACAGGACAGATAGAGTTACTTTCGAATTTATAAGTTTAGTAAGGATAGCCTCCTACGCCAAAGTGAAATTTTTGTTATGAACATGAAACTTTGTCACTTATGTTATGAGAGAGTTCGATGTCACATTACAATAAGTCCTATTAATCCTACGGGGCGGCAGGAGGATAGACTTGATCGCATCACGTTCACATCCATAAACAATATTAAAATTGATTGGCCAAAATGGCAAAAACGGGACCCTTATGTTTCGCCATGTCTGTCTGTCTGTCCGTCGGCGGCTTTACTCGGAGACTATCTTTGCTAGAATTTGTAATTTTGCACGAATATATGTGTACACTATAAAAATGGTACAATAAAACATTTAAAAAAGATTTTTAGGGTACCTACCTCACATGGATGGACGTAAAGTGGGGGTGATTTTTTTTGTTCATCCAACCTTGTAGTGTGGGATATTGTTGGATAGGTCTTTTAAAACCATTAGGGAGTTGCAAAAACGGTTTTTCGATTCAGTTATTTGTTTTCAAAATATTCAAAGTACAAATTTTCATTAAAATCGAGCGAGATTTTATTAAATTCAGGATGGTAGTGTGTATAATCGAACTTATGAAAATATTTTTCTACCAGTCTGAAGTCGGTCGGTGCCTCAGCCAGCACGAGCCAGCAGCAGTGGACCTGTAGTCATCTACCTCACCTACGTACTTTATATTGGGCTTCAACACTCCTGCTGGCTCGTGCTGAGGGACCGACCGACTTCAGACTGGTAGAAAATTTTTTTCATTGTTTTTTGTAGTCGGTTCAATTTTTTGTTATAATTTTTTTTTAATGTACGGTTTCAGCGGAAACTAACAATAATTGTGGCAAACATTACATTATGACTTATAAAATTATGGCAGTGGAAAGGATCCCATTTCAAGGTGATAAATAAAAGTACTTATAGTTACTGCTACTTTTCAACTTCACTATTTATGATTATTAATTTTTGAATTCTTTTATTATACCGATACCGATGTTGTGATCGGTAAATTTGGAAATAACACACGTGAAAATATCCTTCTAAAATGGTGAAAATCTGTTCATTGATATAAAAAATTACCCACCAATCAATAAAATTGTCGTCTACGTACTTGAGAAAAGAAATAAGAATGAGATCTAATTTTCTTTGTAATTAATACCTGCTCAATCGCATGGTGGATACTGGTTACCTGTTTAAAATTAAATATATACAAGGGGAATCATGAATCGAGTTCCTAAATCAGTTTAAACTAGAAATTATTTAATTTGTCACTGCAACAGCAGATATAAAATTGTTTTTCGTTCCGATTTCCTTATGATAAGAAACCTAAGCGCACCTGGTGATAGAAGAACTTTTCCCTCAAACGTCAAACCTTTCAACATCTTTAACAATATTGTCACGGAACCCTTTTACTTGTGATTGAATCTATATTAAGAGAAGACTTAACTTATGATCTAGAGCCCGCCCTACGACTGTATTGAAGTAGGTACTAAGCAGTATTTTAACTAGTCGTACATTTATGTTAATTATTTTTTCTTTTTAGTTATTTTGATTCACTTAAATAAAAGTAATAAAAGTTTGTTTTTAAACTTTTTTTTCCTTTAATTTTTGTCTAATGAATGTTGTTAGATGGTACGGAAATCTTCGTGCGCGAGTCCGAATGGCACTGCTTAAAAATTGTGCCCGTGCTAAACCGGGTCAGGTCGCTAGATATACTTTACCATGGTAACCACTTCATTGCATAAAACTAAAGTTAATATTTTAATCGATATTTCTGACCCTATTCTGGACTATCGCAAAAGTAGAGGGCTTTAGATGTGTAATTACCATCATGACGCGGGACCACTCTCTGCTCTTGACTTCACAAGAGGCAGTGCGGAAGTCAGGGTGTGGGGAGGGGGTAAATGGACCGACGGTTGCTATGGCGACGGGGGTGGTTACAGCCTACAGCCTCGCAGCAATTGCAACAAGTGGGGTACCGTGATAAATGCCAAATGCAGAATGATTTATCTCTTACTGGGCTTTGCCCGCGACTTCGCTCGCGTGATCGATTAGATCTGGCAGTTGAATTAAAACCGCAGGAATTTACTATATACCCATGGGAAGAACAACTTTAAATTTATGTTTCTGGACTAAGGTCAAGATTTCGGGAATTTACATGTGTAGCTATTGCCAGCAAGTGTACAATTTATATTTATACCACTCAAAAATATTTTAGCGTTACTATAGCTTTATTACGTCGCAATGAGAGTCTGTGGTAGGTAGATATTTTTGAAGATTTAGATAAGTTTATACCTAAGTACTTTTAAACTCGACTATACCTCTACATCTAGGGTTGCCAACTATACTGTTAAAAACAGTATTATACTGTTTTTCACAACATTATACTTTTTACTGTTGAACAAAAATAAAGTATAAAATATACCTACTGTTTTCAGCATCAAAATGCCTAGCACTAAGCACACGCTAAATCAGTGCACCTTTGTCAATCACAGAAGAGGCGTTGTCTATGTAAACATACAAAAAAGTGCTCCTTATTTATTTAATTTTAGTTTGATTGTCACTAAATTAATTTGTTGTGGGAAAACGATTAAAAATTTGTCTTTAAAACAATACAACACTGTTTTGTTCTAAAACACTGTTTTGTTCTAAAATACTGTTTTGTTCTAAAATACTGTTCGTATTTCCAAAATACTGTTTATTTTCTTTCTGAGGCCTAAATATACTTTATTTATTGTAAAAAAAGTTGGCAACCCTATCTACATCCCAATCTTGTGGGAAAATCAAACAATTTTCCGAACACCAGGCTGTATAACCAAAAAAAAAGGAAAGTCTAAAATTATATTAGTGTATAATTTAGACACCTTTTTAATGATCATCTCGCAACGAGCAAATTAGTAGGTTCCTATTACGAGTATTAGAGTCGTGCCAAGTAGCAAAATGCCTGAACTACGTACTCAAAACAGAGGTCCAATTGTCCAACGTTTCTGGCACCCGTGATCATACATACCTAATCAAATAACAGCTTTTGTATGCAATCAATCGAAAGTTAATAATTACTGTAAAAAACCGGCCAAGTGCGAGACGGACTCGCGCACGAAGGGTTCCGTACCATCTATACAACATTCGTTTGACATTAGCAAGAAACAGCAAAAAAATCACGTTTGTTCTATGGGAGCCCCCTTTAATATTCATTTTGTTCTGTTTGTAGTATTTGCTGTTATAGCGGCTACAGTTACACATAATCCGTGTACATTTCACCTGTCTAACTATCACGGTTCATGAGACAGAGCCTAGTGACAGACAGACGGACGGACGGACGGACAGCGAAGTCTTAGTAATAGGATTTCCGTTTTTACCATTTGGGTACGCCGTACGGAACCCTGAAAACAAAAAGGTTAGGGTTTTTTTATGGAATAGGGGGCAAACGAGCAAAACATCGCCTGATGGTAAGCAATTACCTTCGCTACCTTCGCCCACGGACACCTGCTACCTGCGACACCAGTAGAGTCACAAGTGCGTTGCCGACCTTTTAGAGTTAGGGATGTTTGTCTATAAAAAAGAAGAAATAAGTTTTTCTATAGGTAATTTCACATTATTCACATTAGAATGGCATTAGAGTTTTGGTGGTAATTTAGGTACATTAACTTATTATTTAATGGTATACAGTATTTTGGATACGTATCTGAATAGCGAATGGGTCATAATATAGAAAAGGTATTTTTCTTAAGACTGTATTTATTTTAGATTGTTATAAATATAACCTAACCTAACCTAAGAGGTTTCAGAAAATAAACCTTTCGATATTATAACCCATTCGATATTTTGATACATTCGATACTTTAACATTCGATATTCTGATGCGTTCCCAGTATTGTTTTTTTTAATATTACAGTTCATTATGTCTAGGTACAGTACCTACAGTATCATACCAGTTACATACCTTTATGTACCTAAATATACGCACTGCCAAACTGTATTTCATGATAATGACACGACGGTCGTACCGTATATCCGATAAACACGTAATGTTGTAGTATCAAAACACACGTATACCATAAGCGACATAGTTAAGCGGATATTACACAACTTTGCATAATATTTTTCAATACATTTGCTCGAAAAATTCAATACATCATTTACATACATTATAATTTACATAAATGTCAGTTATAAGAAATTGTATAGTAATAATTATAAAAAAATAGAATTCTGAGCATGTCATTATGTGACTGAAAACAATTAAAATAATACTGGTAACTCACGTCTTAAATCGTACTGCACGTGCGCGTGTTGCAGCAGCCGCCGAGTCGCGTTCCTCCGAGGAGGAAGGGCTACGGATTAGCCTGAAACATGTCGAGCTAAACTCGATTTAAGACGTGAGTTATCCGGGTTAATATATGTAATATGAGTGAGTCTCGCCGTAGTTTTATATTCATTTTGCCGCACTGGTGCAATTTTTTTTATTCTCCATTTTAAAAGTTTAGAAGCAGAGTTAAAAATGTCAAAAATAAAAAATATCGACTTACATCTTAGATAACTTTTGTCGTTAAAGTCAACAATCAAGGTATATATATATATATACACATATATCATAATATATATTATTGAACTTCATTTCACATTTTATGTTTCAAGGGATATCGTCGACCAGATGGCTAAGTGGTTAGAGAACCTGACTACGAAGCTTGAGGTCCCGGGTTCGAATCCTGGCCGGGGCAGATATTTGTATGAATAATACGAATGTTTGTTCTCGGTTCTTGGATGTTTAATATGTATTTAAGTATGTATTTATCTATATAAGTATGTTTATCCGTTGCCTAGTGCCCATAGTACAAGCTTTGCTTAGTTTGGGACTAGGTCAATTGGTGTCAAGTGTCCCACGATATTTATTTATTTATTTATTATTATTTATGTAGTTAGGTACCTATAGGTAGATACATACGAGTAACAGCAGTATGGTGATGTTTCTCCGCAGCTGACTGTTCATATACTATCTAGATAAGTTTTAAACGTGGTGGTTATTAGCACATATTAAAAATTAATCAAAATTATCTCCCTCTTCGTAACTTTTTTCAGTGCACAATTAAAGTACCTAAACGTCCCAGTGCTCAGCACGCTAATGCCTGCTGTCATCTCTATTTCTAACTATATTGAGACAGTAATGAGCACTCGTACGTTTACGTATTCCATAGTCGAGTTTAGTCATAATTAAGCTTATCTACAAGAATGTTTGATATAATACTGATTGATATTCAATTGTTGACGTGTCTCAGTTTCATCTTGATCGGTTAAATTAGCAAAAGATTAGATAAATTCCGTGTTAAGAAGGTATTGTATCTGCTCCACAATCTCATAAGTCTAATTCAGTGAAATGGTTTAGTGAATGTAAAGAAAATAGTAAAGTTACTAGTTACAGGGGCAGGCAGTAATAAAGCCCGGTCAGCAAGGCAACTAGCCCAGGGTTTCTTAAACTTTTTGCAGTCACGGACCCCTTTCCCAATTTAAACACTTCCACGGACCCCTGTAATTTTTTTTTTGGAAATTTAATTCATATGTACTTACCTACAGTACAGACTGACCCGAATACACACTCATCTATGTATGGACTGACCTACTGCGGACCCCTGATACACATGCTACGGACCCCTAAGGGATCCCTGGATGGACCCCACTTTAAGAAACCCTGGTCTAGACTATCGCCGATCTGAACCTTCTGGCCGACTTGCGTGTGTTGTGTATGACGATGAATCCAGTAATTTATTGAATCAGGCGTTACTTTGTGAAGGTCCATCAATGAACTGAAACAATTACTTTCTAGCACTGCTTTAGCACTAGCACTAGCTACAGCTTTTTAGCACTGATAGCATCTGATAATCTCTAAGCTAAGCCACGGACCGACGGACAGACATACATGGCGAAACTATAAAGTTCAGTTTTTATTGCAATGAAAACCATTCCATCTACGTCAATAATTATGTTGCACTTTGTCAAATCTCGGATTACATGTAGTTAAAGTTTTATTAATGTTGCGGCTGAACGGATTTTGCAATTTTCATGAAATTTGGCGCACAGATAGGTACGTAGGTAGCTTATAATCTGGATTTACTAGAATACCTATTTTCTATCCCAGTACATTTCACACTTCCCAATGGATGGTAAACGAATTCTTCACAGAAGAAGTCGCGGGTGGTTCTAAGTGCCTATACCCAAGCCTACCATGGCAAACCTATGTAAGTAATCCAGTAATCCTTTATCAAGACGAACGGGTTCCACTTCGCTCCCAGTTCGCACATTACTTACCTTACACGGACAGCTTTTGGTAAAAATAACACAAATAATTGTGGAAAACGTAGATTTATTATTGGAATATACTTTTATTTACACGTTCCAATCTTATAATTACTCTTTTTTTATATTTTCAATTTCCAAAAATGTATTGCGTATAAAATCACAGTGTCTAAAACATGTAGCCCTAAAACAACTCGCAACCGAAACAAAATTTTCAATCGGCGGCGTTTAGAAAAAACAACTGTGCATTGCATACTGCAGGGCTACTACGAAACTGGAAACTCGAAGTTCGTGTCGTGTCGTGCGATCCCTCTCGCTCTCGTATTAAATAGCACAAGTGTCAGAGGGGCCGCACGGCACGAACTTCGAGTTTCGTAGTAGCCCTGCGGGCCCTATACTACGACTACGAAGTGCAAAATTCGAACTTAAGTACTTCGTATCTTGACGTCCCGCTAACGCTAATATTATTTAATACGATTGAGAAGGAGGGTACGATACGAACTCCCGATTTCTTAGTATATATAATGAAATATTTCATCTAGTGTTTGGGTTCGTAACTATCTCCAACTCTTGTAACAATTTTTTTACAATGTTTCATTCTAAGTTTGGCATTCAGCAGTTCAAAACGTAACGCGTCAGGACGTGACGTCATCTTTGAAAAGTTCCTGTATTATCTTTACAGGGTCCATCATTTGATTTGGACTGGTTCAAAAACTGGATGAATATTAAAATATTTTTTTTTTGTGTTTTATGTACACAATACATAAAACACGGAAAATAACTGGTTACCGGATAAGTACAACAAAATAGATATCAAACATATGGGTGGCACTCTTTCCCGGCCCGGATAATACCGATATGGAAATACAGATCCAGTTTTTCGTGTACACGCCCATAGAAGCTCCTGTCAGTTTCTATGGGCGTGTACACAAAAAACAGGCCCGGTATTTACATGTCGGTGTTATACGGGCCGGAAAAGAGTGTCATCCAAACTTATCTCTTTGGGAATCTCTCCAGACACGGTCAGGAGACCAACTCGGCCCTGGACTATATCTAGGAAGTGACTAAAGTAGGCAGTCATTTTTGTACTCATTGATTTTAATAAAATTAATATCTTTCTGCGACAAAAGAGGAGAAAGGTATTTTACAATAAATAAGTGTCAATGTTTTAAAGTGCATGTTTTACATGTTCTCCTGCTCCCCTCCCCTGTGCTCCTTCTTGGCTATACCTAAAGCTGGATCCGCCCATGAATACATATTGACATGTAAGGAATACACTAGTACTAAAGAAAAAACTCAATTACTTACCTATACAAAAAATAGGCAAGTACCTACGTACGAAAGAAGTTTATTAAATTTTAAAATAAAATAAGTTTATAAACTGTCACATTAAAATATACCAAAATCTGACCCTTGTGCAGTTGAGTATATTAATATATATAAAAATAGACTAATGAATAGATACAAAACATCTAGATAGGCATGCAGCCTTATTGCACCCAACGCAGTATGTAGTGACCCGTTTTTTGCAAACCACACATAGTCGCCGTTTTCGGCCTTTCAGCTTCGGGTCCATGTCGTATTCCGCCAGATGATGGTCCCTGACAGAATAGACATTTCGCAGACCTTGCGATAAAGTTACAGGTGGATAAGTGCCGGGGAGATGGTGTTCTAACATAGATTGAACGAGAGACATTCGGAAGGAGCGATGAGAAATAGGCTTGCTATGCTTACATATTACATATGCATTTAAGACGGAAACATTCAGGAGACGGCGGAACAATTTTTTGTACCACACCCTTGTCCGTTTCCTCTCGATGGGAAATGCAGCCAGCATCTGATCCTTCTTGTCCACGCCTCCCATCATGTGATTGTAGTCGTGCACAACAACTGGTTTGATGATCCCCTTGATTTCGGTGGTAGCGTTCCCATGGTACGTAGAGATCATCGCCACTCGGTTGTAATCTCTCCATAACAAGATATCGACATCACCTGAGGTCAAGCCAATGATCTCACCCGGGTGCATTTTCGCCCTGGTCACATCTGCCAGCACTGTTGGTACAAAACGACGATTGGTACGTAGTGTTCCAACGCAGTCGAAACCGAGCGATTTTAACTTTCGGGCTAGAACCGGTGAATTATAGAAATTATCCATCCATAACGTGTGGCCCTTGTTCTCGAGCCCTTGTACAAGCGTCAAAACAAGGTTCGGTATGAATGCTAGTAGCGGATCCGAGTTAGGAACCGCTGTTACTGAACGCTTATGTGCGTGAACCACAAACCGCCACAAGTAGCCAGTTTGTGATTCGCAGATCTCGTAGGTTTTGATGCCTACTGCTGCAGCTTTGTTCGAGATAAATTGATTGATTTCCAACCATCCTTTCCACTGCAACAGAGACTCATCAAGCGCAATGTTCTGTTGCAAGTTATATGATGACTGGAAGACACTGTTCAAATGATTTAGAACGGGCTGGATCTTAAATAATTTGGCCTCGGAATGACTCAGGTTCATATTGTACATATCTTTATTATCACGAAAGTGAAGGCATCTTTGGAGGAGTTGAAATCGCTTTAAACTCATGTACACGCGGAACCCGGGCGTAATAAATATACTCTCATCGCTATTCCAGTAATCCACCACCTGACCCTTAGCTACAACCCCCATCGCTATAATTATAGCCAAGAACACGTACAGTTCATCGACTGACGTGTCCTTCCAGTCGCATATGCGACTGGCGGGACGGAGGTTGTTATTAAGAATCAACTGGGTCGCCAACTGCTGAGCATATTTATTAGTTTCCGAGGCTATGTGCTCCATAAATTTCCGATCCCAAAAGTGAACAAATATTTCATACGGGTCAGTTTTTGGAAGTGTTGGACCAACATCGATGTTGGAGAACCGTTCCCTCCTCAAACCACTTGGAATTGGAGGAATTGGTAATGGACTCCACCTAAAATCAAAAAAATCGTTTGTCTCGAACAGGTTGGTGGATGACGAAGGTAACTTGGCAGGGGAGGTGGAATATGGCAACGAGGACTGTTGCGGTGGCTGAACCGTATCTATAAACTCGTTCTCTGACGTATCCAGTGTAGCCCTGAATACTCTCGGGATGACGGGTAGGGCTACTTCGTCATCATCAACGCCGTCGTCACTTTCGCTCTCGCTACCTGGAAAATAATAAGAATAAGGATAAGAATAAAGAGGAGAAATCTCCACCTGCGTCGTTTTCTGAATGTTACAAACTAACCGTCTTCTAATCGGGTGACACTATTTACCGGCCCAAACTCAAACTGACATGAGTTTTTATGGGCGTCTATGTATACGAAAAATCAGGTCGGTATTATCAGGACCGGTAAATAGTATCACCCCTAGGAACAAATAATAAGTCTTATTATTATTTGACTATATATATAAAGCCTTATTATTTGTTCATAGTATCACCCTTCTAATATAAAGTGAATGAATATCACCTAGGTTAAAAGCCTCGAAAATATCCGTGCCGTTTGTAGAACGCCGAGAGTTGCTTCTGTCACCTGCAGAACTGCCGCCACATTCCGTGAACCTGAAAGAAAACAGTTTGCAAACCTCTTAAATAAAAACTAGTTTTAGTAAACAACATTAGGTACAGCTAGGCACTAAGGAGTCCTACTTACATGGCGGGTGATGGCACGTTTGAGGCATATACATCTTCTTCCTCCATCTGCTGGCTTGTACTTGGACACAGAGTAGAAGTGGGTGAGGAGGCAATAGACTGCTGGAGGTGATGGAAGTGAAAAGGGAATAAGTTATTACGTTTGGGAGAAAAGGAAGGATATACGAGTGTTGATTGGCAACCCTACAAAAAAAAGGCATTTCAGTTATTGTGAACATTTGTTAGTATGCCCCCAAGCTGCGCCAACGGTTTATATCCCTACTAATATTATAAATGCGAAAGTAACTCTGTCTGTCTGTCTGTCTGTTACGCTTTCACGTCGAAACCACTGAACCGATTTTGATGAAATTTGGTATATAGGTAGTTTGAACCCCAAGGATCAACATAGGATACCTTTTATTCCGGTAGAGGGTGCCACCGCGCGATAACCTAGATCCGCGCAGACGAAGTCGCGGGCATAAGCTAGTAACCTATAAACTTTTACTCACAAATGTGATAAAAATGAAAAACATTGCATGTCGCACAGGTGGTACTGGAAGTGGCGTAGCGTGCCTTGGCGCGCCCCGTATAAAAAATTGTTTTCATCTCTCCTGTTCGGAAAGTTTAATTTTCATGGGTAGATAGACGGGTGGAAAATTGCGTTTTCTCCTCTAGGGTGGAAAGTAATTTTTTTTTTAATTTTTCGGCTAGCCACGACATCGAAGATAATTGAGTTACGTCATATTATTAAAATAAAAGCTTTTCAGTAATCTAAATTCAGCTATACATTAAACGACATGTTTATTACGATCTTAATAGGTTCACATTAAAAACATTCTACAATTGGTCTATTTTTTTCGAAATTACAAAATATCAACATTTAAAATTTTTCCTCTATTCTGCTGCCCGCCATAATGCCATGATATGCATTTTTTTTCACGTTTCGGCATGGCCATCTAGATGTAAGTCGTGACCAAGAACATTATATACAACACTGGAGGTTGAACGCCGAACATCCGTAATAAAAGTCAAACTTCTTGGTTCGACGTGCAACCTCCAGTTTTGTATAATTATAAGCTCCTTGGTCATGTCGTGGCCAACTCGATTACAGTCTATTCGGCCGCTGCAAGTGGCCAGTATGCAAAGAGTAAAGTAATGTAGGAAAAGGTTGGAGGTTGGATATAAATAAATTTAATATATTTATATCTTATTAATTTATATCGTAATTATAACTTATATAATTTTGTACATTTATTTATACTAGCCACGACATCGAAGATAATTGATTTACGTCAATGAGTTTTTTTTTTCACGTTTCGGCATGGCCATCTAGATGCATGTCGTGACCAACTCGATTTTTTTTTATAGTCGGGCATGGCAAGTGGCCAGTCGAAAAGGTACCGCTGGAGGTTGGATAGGTTTAAGTAAATTCAATTTATTATTATTCTCGTTTTTTTGTAGTATTTTAGTTTCCTCACAGTCGAAATGAAAAGTAGAGTGTCTAACTCGGGTGAAATAACCCATTTCCCCTCGAACTATTGGCGCTCTCACTTCGTTCGAGCGCCAGAAATATCTCGGTGAAATGGGTCACTTTCCACCCTTGGTTATCAATCTACTATTGGGGGCCCTTATGAAGGATAAAGATTTGTGTGTTGCCAACTTTTGAACGCACAAATTTAAAAAAAATGGGAAGTTTTTATTAATTTTTGCTTACGCACGTCGGTGGGGGGGGGGGGCGTATAATTGATACGGCAGATACGGCGGTAGCTACGCCCCTATACTGGAATTACTAATATCGACACATTAAGCTTCTAATAGACTCTCATTCGTAGTTATTTATTTACCTCCCTTAAGACACAATGTACTATCAATTTTAGACATCTAATAGCACGCAACCATCTAAAGGTGCGCTTAAACAGGCAACCTTTTCAGGAAAAATTGGTCGGCAACACGAATGGATCAATCTGGAGTAATTAATGGATTAAAAAAAAAACTATTCTATTCTATATGCAGCAATTTCAAAAAATGGGGCAATTGTTGCGGCTATATTGCTTCTAATTGTTCCATATATTCCATAATAGCTTATGCCCGCGACTTCGTCTGCGCGGGTCTAGGTTATCGCACGGTGGCGCCCTCTACCGGAATAAAAGGTATCGTATGTTGATCCTTGGGGTTCAAACTACATATACACCAAATTTCATCAAAATCGGTTCAGTGAATTCGACGTGAAAGCGTAACAGACAGAATGACTTTCGCTTTTATAATATTAGTAGGGAAATAGGGATTGCTCAGTGTCGCTGATACGAATTGCCATATACAGTGGGTACAGAAATTCATATCAAATTTTGTTTTCTATCTCCTATGCATTTATTTTATTCTGCGGCTTCTACGTCTCGCTCGCAGCTCGCAGAGACCAGCGCGCGCAGTGGCACCGGCGCGCGGCGGCAGTGTTGCCAGCTTTTTTTTTATTCAACTGGATGGCAAACAAGCAAGTGGGTCTCCTGATGGTAAGAGATCACCACCGCCCATAAACATCTGCAACACCAGGGATATTGCAGATGCGTTGCCAACCTAGAGGCCTAAGATGGGATACCTCAAGTGCCAGTAATTTCACCGGCTGTCTTACTCTCCACGCCGAAACACAACAGTGGATTTTCCACTAAAACTGGTGGATTGGACTCGAGTTTTAGTGGCTGAAAATTCCTCTTAGTGTTTAGTTAAGTAAATTTGCTTAGTGGAATTTAATATGAAGTTAAGTCCATGTAGTTAGCAGGAAAATGCCGCTACAACTGCAATGTTGCTGGCTTGACAGTACATAGTAGAATCTTTTAAGAGTTAATGTTGTGTGTTCCGTTTTGTGTGTACCTATGTCATTGCCATAGACGTAAGTATATATTATCTTATCATGTATTTTACTTGTAATTTATTGTATAGATAGGTATGTAAAGAGGCAGAGAGAGGTTCTGCAAGAAACGGGAGGTTTATAACATTTTTTGTTAACTCAAGAAATCATCTGTACAATATTTATACTTGAGTAGTTGGTACTCATGGGCAGTGGTGTTCATTTTCCATGATGACCTGCTCATTTGACTCCTTCGAACAATAAAAAAAAGGTTTTAATCACCAGTTTGGTTGGATGTAGAGGTGATGATCTTTAATTGCATACAAATGACACTTTTCACAACTAAAGCACTGCACCAAATTTGATGAAATTAGGAATGGAAAAAAGGTTGGGCTTCATAGCGGGAGCTACAAGTAGAATATTTTTAAACAGGATATGAGAATGGATGAGTCCCGGAAACACAGTTATTAAAGTAATAATTATGTAGCAAATTGCTACTAATAGTGTTATTTTGTAATAACATTACATATTAATCTATTTACAAAATCAACAAATATTATGAATTCATCTTGTTACTTCTTTACTTCATCATCATCATCATTATTACTTCGCAAAAAATGTTTAGGATCCCTTCATCTGTGACCTTTAGAGTTCAATGTTATTTGGACTGGACTATAATACGACATCATGATACGAACCATATAGGAACTTAAATAGAATTTCAGACTAGCCACTCCAGCAGGGCTACTACGAAATTCGAAAATCGAAGTTCGTAATAATTCGTATATTACCGTCTCTCCCACTCACGTATTAAAAAATATATAAGCGTCGGCGGGACCATGCGGGACGGTACGATACGAACTTCGATTTTCATAGTAGCCTTACTGAATCGGTAGGTCTATGGTTGACTTGTGGCCGGTCTAATACTTACAGCTTCACGTGAAAACTTCGCATGAAAGTCAAAACACACTCGCTGGATTCGCCACTAACAAAATACTACATGATGTATTTATGTTCTTTATTTTGAGCCTAAAACTACACTACTAAAAGTTTGTTTTGAATTCGAATTTTGACAGAATCATGTCAAAAGTTAGAGAATTATGCCCCTTTGAGAGTCACTATAATGGATTATTTATTACAGCACGATGTTTAACAAGACTGCTGGTCTTTCTTATAAGAAAAAGCAGAAAATGTACCTACTCTATGAAGAAGCATAACAATAACAATAATACCTTAGTTGACTTGACATTTGATCGAGGGGGGACAGGCACTGTTATTGTACGACCCGAAATGTAATATTTAATAAATTATGTCCTAGCCCTAATAACGTGTCTACAATGCTCGAATGAAATAGGCGCAGAGGGGCTACTACGAAACTCAAAATCGAAGTTCATATTGCACCGTCTCTTGACTCGCGTATTAGCATCAGCATATATTTCATAAGCATCAGCGGGACGGCAAGATACGAAGTTCAAGTTTTGTACTTCGTAGTATCATACTTATACTATTTCATGAAAATACGAGAGTGAGAGGGACCGCACCACACGAACTTCGATTTTTCTGTTTCGTAAAGCTGCTGTTGTCCTAAAGTAGAATTCAATGGAATCAAGCAATCTGGTAAACAAATGTGGTGAGTGACATTGTCACTTGACTGACGACTGGCTGACTGACCGATTGACGTTGGCTCTAGTGATGTGAATGCTCTTTAAGATACTTCAATCAGCAGTAAATAATTATTTTGAATTTATTATTTGCATGTTTATAGTTATGATAAAATAGTAGCTAAATAAAAATACAAGTTTATTTATTATAACCGCCTTATTTTTTAACCCCCGACGCAAAAAAAGGGGTGTTATAAGTTTGACCGCTATGTGTGTCTGTGTGTCTGTCTGTGTGTCTGTCTGTGTGTCTGTGTGTCTGTGTGTCTGTCTGTGGCACCGTAGCTCTTAAGCGGGTGGACCGATTTGAATGCGGTTTTTTTTATTTGAAAGCTGGTTTTCTAGCGATGGTTCTTAGACATGTTTCATCAAAATCGGTTCAGCCGTTTCAAGATCATCAGCTCTTTTGTTCGCTGCGGTAGGAATCTTAGACGCATAATGGGTATTTACTTTACTTTCAAGCATATTTGGGACCTAAAACTTGAAACACCCATGTATGCTATGTAACTATGCAAGATTATGCAGTTCTCGGCCTGATGCTGCAGCCAGGATATCCAGAACACTATTAGATACACTCTTGATAAAACCATAGCAGATATATCGTGTTTGGATTCGTTTCGATCAGTATTTGATTCTACATACATTGCAAAAGTGGCAACAGGATGAGCTGATGCTGCAGCCAAGATATCCAGCACATTAGTACACTATAAAAAATAATAGCACATATGTCGTGTTTGAATTCGTTTTGATCAGTAATTGATTCTACATACAATGCAGTGATAGCAACACGACGAGCTGTTTAAAAAACATGAAATAAAAAAAATAAAATTGAAAATTTTAAAAACCCCCGACAAAAAAAGCCGCCAAAAAATGACAACTAAAAAGTAAAAAATAATTATGCACTACCTAGCTGTTGCCCGCGACTTCATCTGCGAACAATTCGTTTATCCCTATCCCGCTGGGACTATTATGCTGGTTGATTGAAGTTAATTTAGTACAAGTACCTAGTAATATTCTTTTTAACCCCCGACGCAAAAAAAGGGGTGTTATAAGTTTGACCGCTATGTGTGTCTGTGTGTCTGTCTGTGTGTCTGTCTGTGTGTCTGTGTGTCTGTGTGTCTGTCTGTGGCACCGTAGCTCTTAAGCGGGTGGACCGATTTGAATGCGGTTTTTTTTATTTGAAAGCTGGTTTTCTAGCGATGGTTCTTAGACATGTTTCATCAAAATCGGTTCAGCCGTTTCAAGATCATCAGCTCTTTTGTTCGCTGCGGTAGGAATCTTAGACGCATAATGGGTATTTACTTTACTTTCAAGCATATTTGGGACCTAAAACTTGAAACACCCATGTATGCTATGTAACTATGCAAGATTATGCAGTTCTCGGCCTGATGCTGCAGCCAGGATATCCAGAACACTATTAGATACACTCTTGATAAAACCATAGCAGATATATCGTGTTTGGATTCGTTTCGATCAGTATTTGATTCTACATACATTGCAAAAGTGGCAACAGGATGAGCTGATGCTGCAGCCAAGATATCCAGCACATTAGTACCTACACTATAAAAAATAATAGCACATATGTCGTGTTTGGATTCGTTTTGATCAGTAATTGATTCTACATATAATGCAGTGATAGCAACACGACGAGCTGTTTAAAAAACATTAAATAAAAAAAAAAATTAAAAATTTTAAAAACCCCCGACAAAAAAAGCCGCCAAAAAACGACAACTAAAAAGTAAAAAATAATTATGCACTACCTAGCTGTTGTCCACGACTTCATCTGCGAACAATTCGTGTATCCCTATCCCGCTGGGACTATGCTGATTTCCCGCAAAATTAGCGTAAGTTAATTTAGTATAAGTACCTAGTAATATTCTTTTTATCTAAGCGTCGTCGATGTCGGGGGACCGCTAAGGTTAATACTTTAAAAAATACAACATATGTACTTTAGTTTCTGTTAACCTTAGCGGTCCCCCGACACCGACGACGCTTAGATAAAAAGAATATTACTAGGTACTTATACTAAATTAACTTACGCTAATTTTGCGGGAAATCAGCATAGTCCCAGCGGGATAGGGATACACGAATTGTTCGCAGATGAAGTCGTGGACAACAGCTAGGTAGTGCATAATTATTTTTTACTTTTTAGTTGTCGTTTTTTGGCGGCTTTTTTTGTCGGGGGTTTTTAAAATTTTTAATTTTTTTTTTTATTTTAAATAAATAGCTTCTGTCCAATGGGGCAAAGAGTCAGAATGGCGGGGTGTGGCAGGCTATTGAGCAAGATATTGTATCTGAGCCATCTGATGGCGTCCTTACGACACCACATGTTCTTCTCGGCCATTCTACGTTGTGTTCGCCAGAAGACTGTCTTCACACAACACATGAACGTGGCGAGCTTGGCGTCATATGGATACCATTAGGCGGCTCAGATACAATATCCCCCCCGGCTACAGTAGCCCCGGGTTATCTTATCTTATCTTAAAGTTAGGGGTTCTTGCGGATACACTTCGACCCGTAGGGATCTTTTGTCTAATTACCCCTCCTTCGCACTTACTCCATTGCATTTATCACCTCTTCCATAAGTTGGATGATTTGATGTAGCGGTAGTGCCTTAAAGTCTCCTGGCTCGGGGTATCCGACGCCAAAGAGTCTCATTCTTAATCTGGCGAGGGCGTCACATTCGCACATAATCTGTTCCATTGTTTATAATACCATTTTATCGTCCAACTAGTGTTTACCCGCGGCTTCGGTCACGTAAATTATTAGGTCCAGCAGCTGAATTGAAATTCCGGGATTAAAAAAAATCCCGATGGAATTCCCGAAAATTAAATCAATCATGGTCAAAGAGCGTAGCCGTGTTTGCATGGAAAAGCGGCTCTTTCACCAAATGTTCACTGTAATTTTTTTAATAAAAGCCCTCATGACAAGTATTATTTCCTGTAAGTTTCAGTTTCCTATCTTTGTTATTTTCTGAGATATGATTTTTTTTAACTTTTCATAAAAATGTTTTTTTTTTCTTCACTGGATAATGCAAGCTACGTAATCTTTTAGTACAGTAATTTATGTATAGAGACTCACATATTAATTAAATAATATTTTATTTTTCCAAAAAAAAACTTGGACAAATGTAGGGAATAAAACTTCAGTATTTTTTTTTCTTGCTTTCTAGAAAAGCGACACCAACAGTTTTTTGTTAGGTAATTGCTTATATAAAGGCTTACAATATTTTTTTTTTTCAAAATAATCCAGTTGGTACTTCATACTAGAAAATGGAAAAATAAAGGATACTATGGTGTCCCCATACAAGATAATTTAGTCGCAAAAGAGATTATACACATTGCAACCTCTTTATTATTAACTGCCAGTACCTATAACGTTACCCAATTTGCAGAGCCAACCGTAATTATCGGTAGGTAAGGTTGGTTCAATCAAATAATTAATTTTGTAGGTACAGCACTAAATTTTCAGAGACTAGACAGACTTCGGTGAGGAAAAAATTATCATGTCAATTTGACAAAATAACGAATTTTCGTCTTCCAAATAATTCTATAAAATAAACATATTTACACAATTATTTAATGATACAATGATTGTTAAAAACATTGGTGGGTTCATTGAGATGCGAATATGATCAGGATTGGCGTTCAAATGTAAGTAGCTACGGAGTAATCGTGAAACATTGCTTTGTTTACACGATTGCTTAATTCCATTGAATTCTACTATATGTGACACTCTTTCCCGGCCTACCGACCCCGTTTTTTGTGTACACGCCCTTAGAAACAGACAAGCTTCTATGGACGTGTACACGAAAAACAGGGTCGGTATTATCCGGGCCGGGAAAGAGTGTCATCGATTTTCTCCTCCAGTTGACAGTTTCTTGGTTTCGTTCTTTCATTCATTCACTCGACTTATTATCACCCCCCTTCCCTCAGTTGAACACCCCTCCAACATCCTATTCCACGACGAAAGTTTTAGGTTCAAAGTCTGGCTCTAAAATTATTAAGTAGCCATTTAGTTTGTTATTTCTTTGATTTAGTAGAGTCCTCAAAAAATGGCCAACCAAAGGTTAATTAGTGCACTTAAGATCCTAAAAAACAGAAACGATGCAAAATTTCTCACAGGTAAGATCACAGTTTGAGTTTTTAAACTTTTCGGGTGCTAATATAATTTCATGACATAGTTTGACAAATCGAGATTTTTATTATAATTACGATTTTCCCAGGCTTCCAGAGCAGGAATTATGCAGCAGCGTCAGCTAGCCATGTGCACACCAAGTGTAAAATAGTCAATGGTGTGTATGTAGTGACATTAGACTCCCCTAATGTTAAGGTCAGTACAAATTGCCTATATACATGTTATATCACATTAAACTAATTACATATTGTTGGTTCCCCTGAGCACCAGTTATTTTTTTTTATATTTAGGTAATTTTGAAAACTTATGAACCAGAATCTAAATAAGAATACCTAGTCAAAATATTATTAAAATCAAATGCCTATTTCTAAGCATTGTCTTACCTAAACATTTTAACATATTTTCTTTAAATATGGCTCCTCTGTTCTGGTCATTTAACAAGTGGAGTAATACTTTAATTTTGATGCCCTCATGGGCATCTGATTACTATCAATTTTTCATACAGCATTTTGCGGTGATGCTCTGGAGGGTTTCAACCATTGTTTCCTGTGTGTTACAAAAATAGACTAATAATATGTCCTCCAACTAAAAATTCAAATCACCACCACCATGTGTTGTGTGTGGTCACAGAATTGCAATTGTTTTTGTAACACACGAGAACTACAGTTGACACAAGCCCCATCCTCTTATGGAATTAATTAAGGAATATTCTCTGTTATTGGTTAATGAATGTCTCTTATTGTAGCATGACTGGTTGAATTTAAGTATGTCTGTTATTTTTAGAACACTTATTGAAGTAATTAATTTCATTTGTTTTCTTAACAACACTTTTTAGGTAAACTCCCTTAACACTGAGGTGATGAATGAAATGACCAACATTTTACAAGAAGTTGAGTCAAATCCATCGATTGAAGCTGCAGTACTGATATCTGGGAAGCCAGGATGCTTCATTGCTGGTGCTGATATCTCCATGATTGAAGCCTGCAAAACGAAGGAAGAAGTAGTAACCTTGTCCAAAAGTGGTAATTTATGTTTATGACTTTATTACAAGCTTTTTACTTTACAAAATTTTAGCCCAATCAGATACTTGGAAGTGGTTGAGTTTTCAGGTCAAGAAATACATGTCCCAGAAATTTACAAAACTCAACCATTTCCTAGTATCTGATTGGGCTGAAATTTAGTAACTTAAATATATCCGGTGACAATACAATAATCTGGTAGCAAAATTCTGGTGGTCTCATGGTCTTGGTGGTAAGGATTATCAAAGTCAAAGTGCCTTTCAATATCTCTGCAGAATGGAATTCCTTCATAGTTAATGACGTCAACTTTGCCTTTGGTATGGAAATGTAGTTTAGGTGACAATGCGAGTTAAGAAAGAGTATAATCAGCAAAAAAGGTTGCTTTGAAAATGGAATTTTTAAACAGAAACTTATTATTCACAATATTTGTAATTGTAATAACTATGAATATTTCATTGACATGGTAACAAATTCTGCCATTGGACATAACTGTACTTGTATATGGATTTATGTAATCATTTTGACGAAAGTCCAATAAATTCAGGAAGCTGACCTACACCAACATGTATGTGCTTAATTCCATAACACATTGTGGCTTAAAGCCAAGATTCACATGAGCATGTTTTGTGTCAGGATTTTGACGTAACAATGCATATAGCTCCTAAATTTATTATTATTTCAGTGAAATAAATCTGGAAGTCATTTAGGCACCATTAGCCAAGTGTGTTAACAAAACAGATATTTATCTATAATATTCCCAGTTAGTAAGGTAATTAATTGACGTTATCTCAGTTACAGAGGTCATACCTATAAAATTCAAAGAAAGTAATTTATGAAAAGTATTCTTTATAATGGTCTCTCCCCCCCAAAAGAATAAAAATAAAAATTAGGTAAAATACACTCTCTGTCTCAATTACATAGGTAATTGTAATTATAACGGTAAAATCGAAAGAACTAATCCCAGATAAGTATAGAGGTTTGCTTTATACTGCTAACAGAGGTAATTCAGTGCTAAAGTGTCGGGATCTTACTATGAGGTCCAGCTATGGATGTTTGTCACTTATCCATGTCCCATTTAACCAAGTTTTACTGTATCTGTAACATTGTAATTATATGACGACGGGATGCTTGTACTTAAAAAAAATACTTTTTATGGTCTAGTGCATGAAGTAAAATCTTCATCTAAGACCAAGATTATCAGGTGTCAACAGCCAAAAAAAATGTTTCTATATACATATATTTTTAATATATATTTTTTTAAACTGTTCATCTAACTAATTCAATCAAAATAAATCAATAAAACTAAAAATATATAATTAACTAGCTGTTGCCCGCGGCTTCGCCCCCGTTGTATTTTTTCTGTATTTTCTTCCATAAAAACCTTCTCCTGACAGTAACGAACACAACAAAAAAAGAATTACCGAAATCGGACCAGTCGTTGCCGAGTTTTGCGCTTACCAACACATTTTACAATTCATTTTTATTTATATAGATTAAATAGCAATCTATGAAAAATAAAAAATACCTAGCAAGTGAACAATAATTTTCACTGTTGCTATTTAATTTCCTCTCAATTTAAGTGAGCAGAGTGTAAAACTCAAGAATTAAACCCATTTCCCCCTTGATGTGTCTACCCATATGAACACCTCGGGTAAAATGGCTTGCTTTATGCTCTTGTTGTACAATTTACTATTGTATTATAATTCTGTTTAGGCCATGAAATATTCCGAAGAATGGAGGCGTCCCGCAAGCCTTTTATTGCGGCTATTCAAGGGAGCTGTCTCGGAGGAGGCCTGGAGACTGCTTTAGCTTGCAAATACCGAATTGCAGTCAAGGACCAAAAGACTGGTTTTGGGCTCCCTGAAGTTATGCTGGGACTTCTGCCTGGCGGTGGTGGCACTCAAAGGTACAAAGAACCACTTGCCATAATATTGTGATAATATACAATGTAGTCTGGCTAAAATCTCTGATCAAAATCAAATCCCCCTTTGAAGACTACACTTTTTTTTTCAGGTTGCCTGCTCTTACTTCCATTCCTACGACTTTGGACCTAGCACTTACAGGCAAAACAGTGAAAGCTGATAAAGCCAAAAAGCTTGGAATCGTCGATTTACTAGTTTCTCCACTTGGACCTGGTAAAAAATATTTTTTCTCATATTTCATGTTTCATAACAACTTGCCAGTTGAAAACTAATTGAAAAACTTTTAATTTCTAGGTTTGGGTTTTCCTGCTGATAATACTATGAAATATTTAGAGACTGTTGCTGTTCAAATCGCGAAAGACATTGCGTCGGGTAAGCTAAAGGTCGACAGGACCAAATCCGGGCTTGTGAACAAAATTACTGCAACGGTCATGGAATGGGATATGGTTAAAAACATGATTTTCAATAAGGCTAAAGAACAAGTTATGAAAGCCTCTCGCGGCCTTTACCCTGCCCCATTGAAGGTAAATAATATGAATTTATTTGAATACATTATTCAACTGTTTTGAACTCTCAGTTAAACGTCATTACCACAGTGTAGTGCGTAGTTAACTACATTTTGAAATCTGATTACAGATCACGATTACATGTAGTTAACTACAAGTAACCTTTTTTTTATTTTTTTTATTCGATTGGATGGCAAACGAGCAAGTGGGTCTCCTGATGGTAAGAGATCACCACCGCACATAGACACCTGCAACACCAGGGGGATTGCAGATGCGTTGCCAACCTAGAGGCCTAAGATTGGATACCTCAAGTGCCAGTAATTTCACCGGCTGTCTTACTCTCCACGCCGAAACACAACAGTGCTTCACGGCAGGATTAGCGAGCATGATTGTGGTAGCAATCCGGGCGAACCTTGCACAAGGTCCTACCACCTGCAAAACCTTAACTACTAGTAGTGTACGTTACAAGTGGTTAAGTAACCTACCTACATTAATCAAGTTACAAAAAAAAGCCGCAAAAGCTTTGATTGAATATTTACACAAGGTTGTAGTTTTTCTTAATATTTTATTTATTTATGGGTTTTTGTTTTTAGATCCTTGAAGTAGTCAGGACCGGTGTTGACAAAGGCCGCGCCGCGGGCTACGAAGCCGAAGCTCAGGGCTTTGGTGAGCTCGCCATGACTCCACAGAGTAAGGGATTGATCGGACTTTTCAGAGGACAAACCGAGTGCAAGAAAAACAGATTTGGCAAGTCCGAAGTAGATGTTAAGACTGTGAGTATGCGCGGTACAATGTGAGCTCATTAGATCTACAACTTCAAACCAATAATGCCCAAACAGCAATTACCAATTTATAAAAATAGCACGTGGTTACCGAAATTAAGATCTTTAAAAGGAAAAAATAGTACCTCATTTCAAGCTTCATCAGCATCAGCTTTTCAGTAAAGGAGATAATTTGGAAGAATCGTGCACATATCTGTAGACAAATGAAATTAATGTGTACTTTAAAAAGGGTATGATTTTATTGATCACCTAATAAATGCGTTTTCGGCAACAAAATAAATAACATTTGTTCCTCAAATAGCAGATCTGTCACCTAAATGGAATCACCAAATAATATTAAAACGGTTACCTAAATATTATAAAAATTACTCAGAAATAATATTGATCTTCAAATAAACGGTTACCTAAATATTATTAAAAAAATACTCGGAAATAATACTGATCATCAAATAATGATATTGGGTTCCAAAATAATAGATATGTCACTGAAACTGAATCACCAAACAATATAGAAATGGCTTCCTAAAAATTATTATAATCACTGGAAAATAATTTTGATCATCAAATAATTAAACTGAAACTTGACGATAATGAATACAATGAATGAAATAATAATAAGAATATCTTGTCACAAATTACACCAATAGACTCAGCCCCGAACTAAGCGAAGTTTGTTCAATGGATGCTAAAAATCGGTTAGACATACATACATTATGTACTTTACATACATACAAACATCCAAGACTCAAGTACCTACTACGAACATTCATATTCATCATACAAGTATTAGCAAAAAATGCTCAGTTTTGGCACTTCGCCGGCCGTTGCCGCGGCACGCTCGCTTCGCTCGCTCGGCTGGCGCACTGAGAGTCGCAGTTCCACCTAACACTCCTCGCTTTGCTCGTCGTCGTACCAAACCAGACCTGCCTTAGTAGAATATGTAGAATCATCGAATTAAGGAACTGATCTATTTATTAGGTGACAGATCTATTATTTTGGTGATCGAGTTTTGATGATCAAACTATAATTTAGGATACAGGTTTACATTAATCTGATGACTCATAAGAGACAGATTTGATTAATTTGATGATCAATATATTTCTTAGGGATATATATAATAGTTAGGGTATCGCAGTTTAATGACAAATCTAAATTTAAGTGACAGAAAATATAGTTCCCCTTAACCACACACTAACGCTTTGTTTTATTCACAGATTGGTGTGTTGGGCGCCGGATTAATGGGTGCCGGTATTGTCCACGTCTCCATTGACAAGGGCTATAAGGTGGTTATGAAAGATGCCACCAATGCTGGCCTCTACCGAGGAGTGGGACAGATCCAAACTGGGCTTAACAACGCCGTTAAAAGGAAGAGGATCTCGGGGTAATTTATTACTAGTTTTTATAACAATTTTACGAGCTTGATGAGACATATTTAAGGGAATTTTCTTTGCAACATGTTTTCCTGATCCTTAAGATCTTAATATCGTGATTATTTGGTAACAGTTTCACTGAAGGAATAAGTTTGAGGTGAGCTCCGTTTCTGATGCAAATTACATCCACTGAATTTAATTCTGAATTAATAATGTATTTTATGCTTAGGGGATTATTTATTTTGTTGTTTAGGGGGGGGGGGGGTCTGAGTGGAGAGCCTTGGGGGAGGCCTATGTCCAGCAGTGGACGTCTTTCGGCTGACATGATGATGATGATGATGATTACTTCATTTATCAGGGATTATCAATTTGAATATTGGCGAACGACTATTAGAAGGCACCTAACTGTGAGGTCCCGATATAATTTTATGTTATTGTCTGTTACAGTATCCAAAAGGATAAGTACATGGCAAACCTGTTGCCAACATTGGATTACGCTAAGTTCAAGAATGCTGACTGTGTCATTGAAGCTGTGTTTGAGAATATTGACATCAAACATAAGGTGATAAAGGAACTGGAAGCCGTTGTCCCTAAACATTGCATCATCGCCACCAATACCAGCGCCATTCCTATCACAAAAATCGCAGCTGGCAGCAGCAGGCCTGAGAAAGTCATAGGTATGATGCTTTTTGGCACATTTATAGTAAAAATAACAAACAAAGCACCACAAGTGCTTACCACAAGAAATCTCTAGAACCAGTCGGATATTAAACCTATTTCAGAAATTAATTTGGAATGATATTATGAACAAACTGACTAACCTATCACTACAAATACAGTCACCGATTCTCAACTATTAATTCCTTCACATTATCGCTTTCTGATTTATGAAGGTCATTTCACAGACTTACGATTAGACCCGTGGTCTGCGTGAAAAGAGAGCTTGTAAAAAAACGAGACTTGCAAAGGGCGCGAAACGTCAGGTTTCGTAGCATCTGTCAAATCTATAAAAGACCACCGTCAAGTGTACCGTGATACTTATTTATTATTATTATTATTAATTGCAGGCATGCATTACTTCTCCCCGGTGGATAAGATGCAGCTGTTAGAGATCATCACGCATCCGGGCACGAGCAAGGACACGTCCGCGGCCGCCGTGGCCGTGGGTCTCCGCCAGGGCAAGGTTGTCATCACCGTGGGCGACGGGCCTGGCTTCTACACCACTCGCATCCTGTCCACCATGCTTAGCGAAGCCATCAGGTGAGTGGCAACAGTTGGATGAAGCCCTTACTTGTCTTAAGTCAAAACAAACTACAGCAACACACAAACATGGTCAAGTGCCGTGTGCTATTTTGTCTTTATTATTTCTTATTTTTCAATGCTGTTTTGTTAAGGTACCCTTACATCCCCTTACTTAATATTATAAATGCGAAAACAAGTCTTTGTTATAAATAGAATTGTAACTTAAAATAAGCTTAAAATAAGTGGGAGCCGTGGTGGCCTAGTGGTTTGACCTATCGCCTCTCAAGCAGAGGGTCGTGGGTTCAAATCCCGGCTCGCACCTCTGAGTTTTTCGAAATTCATGTGCGCAATTTACCACGAGCTTTGCGGTGAAGGAAAACATCGTGAGGAAACCTGCACAAACCTGCGAAGCAATTCAATGGTGCGTGTGAAGTTCCCAATCCGCACTGGGCCCGCGTGGGAACTATGGCCCAAGCCCTCTCATTCCGAGAGGAGGCCTGTGCCCAGCAGTGGGACGTATATAGGCTGAGATGATGAACTTAAAATAAATATTTTTGTTTGCTTGAAATAAAATGGGGATGCCCTTTTTATTCCTTTGAATGTATGTGGCAGCATACAGTAAACAGTTTTACGTAAAATCCCACTTTGCACGCGGCTAGCTGTCTATAGACTGTATTGACTAATGCAGTCGAAATATATTCACCGCTTCTTTCTGTCCATCGCTATAGAATGCAGATAGTAAGGGATGGTTAATGCGATCACCAGCGCCGGCGTGTTATACAATAATACGGCGGTTTCTGTTTTTGCGTAGAATAAAAAAAGTAATTTTTAAACAAGCAAATGTTCACTAATTTTTAACATAAAATTTAAACTTCAGGTTACTCCAAGAGGGAGTAGATCCTAAGGAGCTCGACAAAATGACGACACAATTCGGATTCCCGGTCGGTGCCGCAACATTGGCCGATGAAGTGGGCATCGACGTCGGATCGCACATCGCGGCAGACCTCGCCAAGGTAATTTTAGAACTGTATTACATAAGAATAATCTCTGCTGACTCTGAAAAAGCTTTTTAATTTGCCTTCAAGGCCGCCATCACCAGCCTCAAAGAAAAAAATAATAGTTGTAAAAATCACGTCGATCCGTCACTCCGTTACGGCATGAAAGATGGACAAACATACAAACACACAAACACACTTTCACATTTATAATATTAGTATGGATTTTACGAAGTCCATCAAAAGGCAGTAAACTATAAACATAGCTTAACCCAATTATAGTTTCCTTTAATCATATTTACTAACATTTCTTCTATGCGCCCTATGTCCCTAGTTAGGGATAACAGGAATACATCATGATCATCTATTTCTACTTTTCAGGCGTTCGGTGACCGCATCAGCGGAGGCAACATCAACATTATGCAAGACCTAGTGAAAGCCGGATTCATGGGCCGTAAATCTGGCAAGGGCTTCTATGTTTACGAGAAGGGATCCAAAAACAAGGAAATTAACCAGGATGCGGTTACGTTAGTGAAGAATTATTCGCTGGAGCCGCGTGGGGCCAACACTGTTGAAGACCAGCAATTAAGAATGGTGTCAAGGTAATGCCAACATTTCGCATACAACTCCGTGTTTTGTAGCGGGGTAATTATATTTTTGCCTGCGATATAAAGGTTGTATTGGGCACGAAAATAATATGTAAATTAAAATGTGAAAATTTGGTGTTAATATTGAAAAACATGCGCCAGAGCATCGCCCACCACCTTATCACTATTTGTTGTAATAGATTACTATGCCAGCAGTATTTTACTGTAAGATAGAGTACATTCCGAGAAAGTTCAAACGCAAGCACCTATTCAGCGTACTTCTCTTTCACGAGATAAGAATACAAATTAATTCATAAACTTTCAGATTTGTAAATGAGGCTGTATTGTCTCTGGAAGAAAAGATCCTGCACAGCCCCCTGGAAGGCGACGTGGGCGCCGTGTTCGGTCTCGGGTTCCCGCCATTCACTGGTGGACCGTTCAGGTATGTTGTCTTGTCATACATAGCTAGTCGCTCGCCCGAGACTTATCACAACTTAAAATATTGCCAAATTACCATTTCGACCACATTGCAGCTCGAAAAAAACCCAGCTGTAGAAAATACAAAAGTCCGTTCAACAAAGTCAAACTGCTTGCTTTGTATTATTTAAATTCAATTAAACAAGCTATGAATACATAAATTTAAAGAAATTTTATCATATTATTTAATGTCTCAAATAAACCCTAATTAATAATTATGTTTAAAGGTGGGTGGACCAATTCGGAGCTGACAAATTGGTGAAGAAGATGGAAGAATTCCAAGGACTTTATGGAGCACCATTCAAGCCTGCTCAAACCCTTGTTGATATGGCCAAAGACACAAGCAAGAAATTCCACAAGTAAACCTACTGCCGACTTCTATTTATACATAAATGGGTACATTGTATCAGAGATTTTGTGTTGATGTTCATGACATACAGAATCACGAATGATCGAAGATTATTTGTAATAGCAAGTGTATGATTTAATAGATAAGATAGATAAGTAATATAGTTAACAAGGATGTGAATGAAACCCAGAATTTTTTAACATTTTATCAGGCTATATTGGCACTTATTTATACATTGTAATTCTGCATGGAAGCAATTTTTATCTGTCTGCAGTATTTTTTAGATAGCAGCAAACATGAATCTATATTTCATCGTTGTAAATTAATAAATTATTATTTTATACTTGGTTGTTTTTTCATATTTCTAAGACCATAATTTGATTCTTTCTCTGTATTCTGCTTGGAAATAGAAAGACGCTGATATTTTTAAAATTTCGCTACGATTATTAATTAATTTATTACAAATTTTTTAAGATGTGCTTATTCGAAAAGGGCTTAACTCCAAAACTACGATATAATAGATCCATTACTTTGGTCTAGTCTCTATTAAAAAAAAGATCACGTAAATCATGCGTAAATCTGAAGTAGACGTTGTCAAAATTATGACAGCTCCTATTTCTGATGCAAAAGGCAAAGGAAATATATCTATTCTGTCGTAGTATTGGCAAATGCAGATACATTTTTTAATTATTTTGTATTTTTTTAAATATGGAGAAATAAATTATAATAAATATTTTGCCATGTTCAGGAGGCAAAACTCTTTCGATTCCTGTAGTAATTTACAGGTGTTGAAAAAATGAAATCTTGTCAATTGAATGAGGGTTTTCACAAAGCCGAAATATCGCTAGATGGCGTTAGTATCGTGAGGTCCGTTTGACGTTTGCTCGTGATTGGTTAAATAACTAATGAGCCAATCTCAATCAGACGTCAAACGGACCTCACGATACTAACGCCATCTAGCGATATTTCACCACTGAAAAATCCTCATTTGGTGTTATTGAAAACTGGAATCTTCGCATTTCTAGCTGTTACCCTAGCACCACCTAGCACTCCAAAATAATCGGACGAAACTTCAAACGATTGTGGCAAGTGCCGGCAAATTAAAGTTTTAATGAACGATGGTGACGTTAGAACAAGGGCGCTCTATTTTACTAACGAACTTTTTTTTTATGTTAGATAGGCTAGACAAACGAACTAGTGGGTCACCTGATGTTAAGTGATCACCACTGTCCATAGACACCCGCATCGCTTTAAGCGATGCCAGTGCGTTGTCGGCCCTATCATTGAAGTAAAATTATGCCAGCTTTATTTTTTAGTTCCCGTTTTTTGCCACATTTTTTAAGATTTTGACGCACTGTACTCTGTTTCTATTTGCATTGCTACCATCCAAATTCAAAAGTACCTACATACCGTCTACTCCTACCTAGGTACGGACTCCACTGAACTGAATGAGGCACTTCTTCCGCACTGGGTTACAGGTAGTTAGAAGTTACTCTATGGAACTGGATATATTGGGCACTGCCAGGGCCCCGCGATGGATTGGGGTCCCCTAGTCCTACTCCATTACTAAACGATAACCGATAGCTACTCAACTGTCGCTTGAAAATCAGGCTTACCGAATGCACGCAGTAATAGTTGTACCCAGGGCCTCTAAAAGAAAGACGGCCCTGATTTTCGGTGTGATTTTGAGCCCTATATCCGCTATATCGAACAAAATAATGCGTTTGTCTCGCGCGGCGGATCGCTCAGTGGAGAGTTGGAGACCCGGTTTTATGTTCGTTTTCGGTCCTAGTTTTCCTCAGTACAGCACTACTACTATGAAACTCGAAGTTCGTGTCGTGCTGTCCCTCTCGCTCTCGTATTAAATAGTATAAGTGTCAGAGGGACCGCACGACACGAACTTTCGTAGCAAACGTAGTGGTTATATTCTCTTTGTTTCGTAGTATTGCCCCGCAGTAGTTTTCTGTCTGATTGACATTGTCACTGTCACTGTCACAACAAATTAATGAACGACACGTGTTTATCCTGTGTTTATCTAACAGATTTATTTCAGTGCTTTCAGGATACTATAGAGTCGCTGAAACTTTCCCGTACTAAATTTCATAAAAAGATATAGCGTTCCTGAGTAACGAAGCAAACAATTACTTATTAAATGATTCTCGATAACTTTGATAGCTGTAATCTTAAGTTCTATTACAGTGATCGACGATATTGGTTCAGCGTTACAATAACAAGTACTCGGTCTCAAGGTAAGCTCCCAAATATGGTTATGCTTAGTGTTTCTAAGTTTCAGTTAAACGGATTTTTTTTAATTTACAGGTAGTCCTTGGATTAGATGTGGCATGGCTAGAAAATAATAGATTAGAACTTTCTGTATGTGAGCAAACCCATTTTACGTTGAGTTGGCATGATTTCTGGATGCTTTAAAACTTTAAACAGTTTGATTTGGTTCATTAGTATTATTAAGTGTTGATCTGATTATTGAAAGAACAATGTTGGTAAAGTTAGATTCCATCAAGAACAGAACTCTTAAACGAGTTTTAGAACACTTGTTTTATATCATATTATTGTTTGTTCTGATTCCAGGTTTCTTGTACTTTGAATTATGCATTGTGTTACCTGTTGTTGTAGAAAATAAGAGTACTCAAATTATTCATATGTGTGTTGCATTCTTTTTGCTACTTAATATCATGGGAAATATGGTATATGGTATGTTAACAGATACTAGTATTAAAGGAAAACAGTTGAGTTATGTAAATAATGCTGATTGGACTTTTTGTTCTGTATGTGAATGTTTTAGGCCGCCACGAGCTTGGCATTGTGATATTTGTAATATTTGTATTTTGAAAAGAGATCATCATTGCACATACCTTACTTCATGTGTTGGATATTTTAATTATAGATATTTTATACTCTTTACACTGGATATTTTTATTTCTATGATGTATGCATTCTATTACAATGTTTTGTTCATAGCTAAATTTATTTCATGGAATCACGGTCTAGCTATTCTCAAGTTTATATTTCCGTTAGCAAGCTTTGTAGTGGATTTTGGCAATGAAAGTCTGTATATTTTAATGTTCGTAATTAACATTCTAGTAGGGTTTTTTTCAGGGTTTTTGGTTTACTATCATCTCAATAATGTTTTAAGAGGTCAAACTACACCAGAACGAAAACAAAGAACAAAGGAATACAACAGGGGATTGAAAAGAAATATAGTGGAAGTATTTGGGACTAGATGGTATTTGACATGGTTTTTACCTTTTATCAATAGCCCATTACCAGGCAATGGTATCCAATGGCACATTGAAGATAAGGTCAAATAATAATTACTATTTATCTTGTCACCTTTGACCTTTAAATAATTTGCTATTTGTATGAATAAATTAAGATAACATAATGAAAGTGCCTCTGCAAATCTACTTATGTGTATGTGATGATAATAATATATTATGCACAAACTATACAATACAATGGCGCCCGCGAACAGACGTGTAATGGCTTTTACATAGCTTTTGCACGATTTTTTTTGTATTGTTTAATTACATTATTTTAGCTATAATAGACCATCTGTATTTTTCAATGTCAATGTAAATGTTTTCTTTAGGGAAAAAAGAAGTATGTTACACATAGATCTAGTCTGTTTTAAACAATAACAACCATGTATCTTTGGCACGGAGTACCTTAAAACTTGTGTAAAACTACTGTACACATTTACTCATGTCATTTATTTTATTGCACGTTTTTGGATTGTCTCATGAAATATGCACACAAATCAATTTGCTTATGTAATAGTGTTAGTATTTATTTTTACCCGACTGCAAAGAGAGGTATTATTTTTGCATCTATAACTAGCAGGAATTAAAACTGCAACAGTCTGATAGCAAAACTGGTGACATCAAAAATTCAGAAGAACATCCGTGCAAGCATTTATTAACAAGAATATCAAAACGAATTTCCTATTTGAACAGTATATTGGAGTGATACATTTTTGACCTTTTACCGCTTTAACATGAATAGTAGTGTATAACATTTCTGAAATAAAAAGTATAAATACTTTTTCACAAAAATAATTGGTATTTTTTTTGCATTTACTGGTTAATTTAAAAAGTTAAAATTTAATTCCAGGCATATCATTGTTGGGTTATTCATATTCTTTATTTTCTTCATACACTGTTTCAAACTTTTATTTCGTACTGGTAAATGTCAATGGATAATAAAGGCTGTTTTATTTTTATTTATTTTATTTACTGTTTCAAATTTAATTTATCATATTACAGCTATTACAGTTTTTCCGTTTTTTATTTTTCGTGTAAAGTTGGCTTATTACATGTTTATTCGCGGGGACCGTCAAATAAGATGATGAGTATGACGTAACAAATAAATTAAACATAATTAAGCTCATTGTCTAAATGTTTTATTACAATAGATATATAATTAATTTTACTTATTACATTTTACATTTAATTAATCATTAGTTAGGAGTAAGTCCAGATTGTGAGATTACAAATATCTACAAAATAAATTTATTTACAAAAGATAATGTTTGTCATGAACTATTGTCTGTCAGGAATGTTTGTGTTTGGCAATATTTGTGCGAGGTATCTACTGCGTATTCTGTCTGACTGAACTTGCGCGATATTTTGAGAAGAGACAGCTTCCTCTTCCCAGTCTTGGGGCCTTGAATCGGTCTCCTCCTGGTCAGTGAATTCTTCAGTATCCAACAAGTTCGCAGTTTCGTCAATTGCTCTAGTCCTATAAATCAAATTTAAGTTTTAAGTTTAGATATTTTTACAACCATTACAACAATGGTATAGATCGAGTATGTTTTAATAAACAAGTACTTACGGCTTAATAGAATCTCTAACACTTGGGGAAAGGTTAAGTATACCATTGTTAGCTGAATCAATGATATAAATAAGAACTGCTGCTATCAGTGATACTGAAAAGGGAAAAGAAAAATTAATAACACATGAAATTTACGTCTACTAAACAACAGTAGATTGTGCAGCGAGAGCATAAAATGAGCCATTTTACCCAAGACGTTCATATAGCCATCATGTCATCGTCATGGATAGACAGGTCGAGGGGAAAATGGGTTTAATGCTCGAGTTTTACACTCTGCTTTTCACTTCGATGGCGAGGAAATGAAATAGAAACAGTGGAAACAATTGTTCGTTTACTATGTACTTTTTATTGTTCACGCATTACTGATATAATTATATTTTTTTAGTTTTATTGATCTATTTTGATTTATTTTTAGTTTTATATAAATTAAAAATTATAAAAAATGCGTAAAAACATCTTTTTTTGTGGCTGTTTACACCAGATTGCCTTGGTCTTCGACGAAGATTTTACTTTATGTACTAGAGCGTAAAAAGTCATTTTATAATCAGCATAAACACGAACTTTACGAGCATGAGAAGTGAAAAAGACTTATTTATATTATAACTAGCTTATGCCCGCAACTTCGTCTGCGCGGATCTAGGTTATCGCGCGGTGGCGACTTCTACCGGAATAAAAAGTATTGTTGATCCTTAGCGTTCAAACTACCTATATACCAAATTTCATCAAAATCGGTTCAGTGGTTTCGACGTGAAAGCGTAACAGACAGACAGACAGAGTTAATTTCGCATTTATAATATTTGTAGGGATTAGAAACGTGCCGACTAGTCTGTAAAGCCTTGTCACGTCCCCTCTCCCCCCGTTCGGACCGCGCCTGGTATTATTAGTATTATAACCTACTAAACTATGTAATAAGTTTAAGAATAGGATGTAAAGGTTAAAACTATTTATTGTAGTAACTTATTTGTTATTTGTAGTAATTTATTATAGTAATGTTTATGGATCCTGGGACCGTACCTATTGCCATGCTATTGCCTAACGTTTCTGACGCTCGCGATCGTAATCAAATCATTAAATTTGATTGCGATCGCGAGCGTCAGAAATGTTAGGCAATACGGACTAATGAATTTGTTTTTTTTTTATTCGACTGGATGGAAAACGAGCAAGTGGGTCTCCTGATGGTAAGAGATCACCGCGACCCATAAACATCTGCAACATCAGGGGTATTGCAGATGCGTTGCCAATCTAAAGGCCTAAGATGGGATACCTCAAGTGCCAGTAATTTCACCGGCTGTCTTACTCTCCACGCCGAAACACAACAGTGCAAGCACTGCTGCTTCACGGTAGGATTAGTGAGCAAGATGGTGGTAGCAAACCAGATTGATTTGAAAAACCTTTTACACATTTAATAAGAAGTAAATAAAACCAACAGGTTTCGACACGCTTACAGGCTTCGGTTGCGACCAGCGCGAGAATAAGCTGGTTAATGAAGTGTCGCGGAAATCCCCGAAACGTGATCGGCTTGGCCGACTAGTCTTCTAGGCGAGGCGACGAGGCTTCTTTACAACCAACTAATCGGCTAGTCGGCCAAAGTCATAATCGGCACATCTCTAATATCTAATTATAATATAAATCTTACCAAACAGGCAGCCCAAGAAGAACATTTCCAACATCAAATAGCCATATTTATCAACGATTACTCCTGCTAGGAGTATAACTGTAGCCAGTCCCAAGTTTTGGACAGCCTGGCAGCTGAAACAAGATATGGAAAGTTTGTAATTCATCATTAATAATAAAAAAAACATGTTTGTTTATGTATCAAGTTAACTAACTGAGGTCACGTTGAACGCGTGCGATCGCATTCTCCATTTCTTTCTAGCCACGTCGTATTACATTTGACAGAAAGATATGGTGAAAGTGATTGTGTTTACGAACGCGTTCAACAGTAGCCTTATGCTTACATGCCATATGCTGTTCCCAGTTGATTCTCGGGCACAATCAGCGCCACCAAAGGCCACAGACCAGCAGCTAAGAGTGAATACGAAATCCCCAATAACACCTGAAATAAGTGTAATAATAATAATTGCCAAGTTTCGTACTAATATTTGAAAGGTTAAAAATATGTAATACATATATTTGAGACACTTGGAATAATATTCGCTTAACTTAGGTATGCTAAAAGTATATAAAACTACTTACTACTCCAGTGTATGGATTGAAGAAAGTAAATGCCAACAAACAGTGAGCTCCAATAGTAGTGACATTACTGATGATGACCCACATCACGTTCCTGCCTGTTTTGTCAATAAGGACGCCAAAAAATGGACTCAGCGCTGCTGATAGTAAGTACACCATGGAATTGACCGTATTGGCATCTTGCGGAATGAAATCAAATTTCCGTTCGAAAAACAACCTGAAAAAAGTTCAAGTTATCAATCTAACTAAATGTATTCGCCAAGATAATAAATATTTAGATAACGTCTCAGAATAGCCACTCTCGCTTGATTATAGCAAACTGTATGAAGGGCGTCATCGTCATCAGTCGCGCAACTCGTGCACACTGAATTTGGTGCTATGATGCATACAGTTCTTGTCAAACGTGCGGCTAGGTGGGCGATTAAACAGGACCATATTGCCATTGCGCACTGGAATGTATATCGTGTGGGTGTTTGTCTGGTGTTTTTTAACCCCCGACGCAAAAAGAGGGGTGTTATTGTTTATAAAGTTTTTCTCGGTAACAATAACTAGCTGGCCGCATTTCTAATGAGTTAAGAACCCTTGATTTTTATACTTTTTGGAAACTCTCGATCATCAAACTAATATAACCAAGTCAATTGTTTCTCGTTTATCAATCACATTAATCCCCATAAAATTATGGGCCTTTTGTTTGCATTGCGAATTTCTGGCATTTCTTTCCCAAATAAAATTCCCAGAAATTCACAGTGCCAATAAAGTGGCAAGTAGGAATAGCCCAAAGCTACGATTTTATCGAAATATAATGCAACAAAACATTAAATGTAGTCATCTTTATACTCACTTTCCTAAAGCTATAAATGGGAAAATAGCCAAATAATAGGCCACGCATATCACAGAAACAAGCCAAAATACTGATTTGAAGTGAAGTACGTCTTTTAAATGGAATGGCTCACTGTTCTCTGATTCCTCAAGTCTACCCAGAATTTTCTCCGCTCTGTAATCCATCCATCCGAGAACAAGTCCACATAAGAGTGAGATGAGGCAAGTGAGTGCAGCTGGAAGTAAATAGAAACTGAATTATAATGTTGAGCTTTAATTGTATAAATTTTCATTAATACATTTATATTGGCTGTTACAAGATTTAGTGTCTTAATAACAATGGTTTTTATGAAGTATAAATACCTCTAAAATAAATGCTTGATTAAAATAATTTTGAATTTTTTTTTTTCTGTTAGGTTTCTTCTTTTTTTTTCAAATTTCGACAGTTTCTTTCAAATCCAGAATCTAGGTCTGTTAAATCAAAATTCAGAGTTTTTTTCAAAGATACGTAAATTGCAATCGATTATATCAAATGAAGGTAAATCTAATCAACATTTAATTTTTTTGTAAAGAAAGAATAGTTTTAATGCTGATTTTGCCGAACAGGATCGCTTTCTTTAATATGGTTAGAGTGCTTGAATGGATTTATTTGAGTTTGAAGTTAACTAACTCATGTATTGTGCTTTGAAAATGAACTTGTAAAGATTTCAAAACGTTAAAGTAAGCATTTTGTATGTTTATGATAGTTGGGTCTGTGTGACCTGTGTCCACACTTAGTCATCAAAAATACATTAGGTTAGGCGTCGGCCGAGCCGATCGACGTCGTTTTCGCTTCTATTGAATGGACATAAAGCGTTTTATACAAATGTAGACATGATAGAAAAAAAAACATGCTTACCAATGAACAAAGTTACTCCAAGACGCTCATAGCCCACAAAGTATGTGGCCACCCATTTGTATATGGGTTCCATTACCCAGAAGTTGACAGTGCTGCCAAATCTGGAGAAGGAGAGCTGCAGGCCAAACACCATATTAAGTTCTTTTCCCTTGAACCAAAGCACCACATAGTTGTTTACCACCACCTGAAGTGATTCTCCTCCAATTCTGGAAAAATTACAGGACTATTATGACAATATTATGGAGAGTCAAGGCATTTTTACACTATTGATATTGTATCAGTATTGTGTAAGTTATAAAATAGAAAGGTGTAATAACTAGGTATAAAGACACTATTTACCCAAATATAAATCTGCCAAGTATCATCAGCCAGAATGCATTCACATATGCCCCAAGCGCGAATATCATTGCCCCAATGAAGACAATGGTCATATAAATAATAGTGCCCAATCTCACCCCAAAGTACCTGTAATAATTTTAAATATTAGTATTAAATCAGATTTGGGGGAGGCCTATTTCCAGCAATGATGATTAAATCAGATGCTGTACCTATTGAGTTGTCATGTTATGGCTGCAAAGGGTCTTGTCAGATACATGACCTTAAGGTACTTTCATGAAAGTACATAGAAATATTGATAAAAATCAGCAGAATTTGTAATTTTTAGTTATGCCCGAGAGAAGTTCTGGCCACTGATAAAAAAATAACCCTCTTTCGGCCAGTCTGGTAACAATAAGGAAAAGTTTTGTCTGACTTAGTCGGCCATAGGTTACAACATAGACAGATCTATGTTTTATATTGCAAGGATTTATAAATTAATTCAAGTACATTTGTTTGTTATAGTTCCAACTCATTGATAGCAGAATCAGGTCACAAAACTGCACACAGCGTAAACAAGATGTACTGATCACATGACATAATAGCTATATGAGTCACAAATGTAAAACTTACTACTACATGTTTTGTAATACATATGCGACTGTAGTATTTACTAGTCTCAATATATTGTGAAGTACAATGGCTATTGGTTTCAAACAGGATAGTATGTAAAATGGATGAAAAAGATGGATGGTAATAGCTCTTGGCAAAATAGAAGTAGTACATACCTGTCTACTAAATATCCACCAATAAAACATAATATCACATTAGGCCAAGAGTAAATGGAATATACTAGTGTGAACTGGGATGTATTCAAATGCATGTCATCTTTGAAATTATCAGCCAGAGCTCCAGGTGTGTCATAGCAGAAATAGGAACCTGAAAAATGTATTCAAAGTACAATTTTTATTATTTTTTACCAAATAAAAATATGTTACTGGGTAGAAATCACAATGAATTTTCTTCCTTTGTAATATGTACAGAAGTGCTTAAGTGGCTGAGAAAGGAAAAAGCAGGCTGAAATGTGTGGTCCATGGGAGAAATATGCATCTAGACTCCTGTCCAGTGGTGGTGTAGGAGTTATAGCATGCAGCACAGAATGCTGAGGACCTGGGTTCGATTCCCAGCGCTGGTCTCTTTTTCTGGGTTTTTTCTGTCTACCCATGTTTCAGTTTGTATTTTCGTTGGATTTCACGGGATAACAGTAAAAGTAACAAATTTGTACTTGAAATAAAAAAAACAAGACTCCGAATACCTAAAGTATTAAGAACTAAAATGATTTCTTTGCTCACCCGCGACCTTAAGATAGCTAAGTCTATGCAAATTATGCGTGTTCATGCAGTTCCTCCACCTCCACACTGTAAGAACACACACAAATTACACAAACCCATCTATCACCACCACCACAACACACTGACGCGTTTCGAACTCAACCAGAGCTCATCTTCAGAGTGACACAACCGTACACCATGCTACCAGTTGTTAGACTAACAAACCACCACCACTGTTTTAATTTGCCAAACAAAACAAAAAACTACCCGCAAAATATTAATAAATTTTAACTATGCTACAAAAGTACCTTGATTTTTTAATTTTTATTTATTTTTAGTCAAGGCATGTTTTACTAACTATCGTTGCTAAAATTAGACCCAAGCCGTAGCAAGGGAGATGACACTAAATTTATTTGCTCATTAATAATAGACCCCATACTATTGTACCTAATTATCTCCATACATTCTAACACGTCGAGACGAAACCCCTTATCACAGTAATGCAACACTTCATACGAATCTGAGTCTGATATTGAATGATTTAATTCTAACAGATGCTTGGCAAAATTAGATCTATCAGGATGTTCGTTCCTATATGCCGATACATGCTCTTTAAACCTAGTATTAAAACTGCGCCCGGTCTGACCTATATATACCTTACTGCAGTCATTACAAGTGAGCTTGTATACACCCGATTTAGTTCCTTTATCCACCTTCTCTTTGTGGTTACAAAGTTTAGAGTACAAAGAGTTGTTAGTTTTAAAGGCTACATTAACATTGTTTGATTTTAAAATGTCATAAATTCTATCAGACAAACGACCAACATATGAAATACTGCACCTATATTTGTTTGTAGACTGAGAAGGCAACCCGGCGTGAAGCATGCTATTTACTATCCGTGCCTGCTTCCTCTTAACCAAACCATCTACCATTGATTTTGTATAGCCATTTGACGTTGCTATCTGATAAATAGTATTTAACTCTGAATTATAATTTTCCCTAGTGAGTGGTACAGTTAATAATCTATGTACATAACAATGAAAGGCTGCTAACTTATGCTGCCACGGATGATTAGATGATGCTGGAATCACAGCATCTGTGTATGTGGTTTTTCGATAAATTTTAAATTGTTGTTTATTATTTATTCTTGTAATTGTTAAATCCAGAAAGTTTAGCGAAAAATTTTCTTCTATTTCTTTTTTAAATTTTATTTTTACATGTTTGCTATTGATACTATCCACAAATAAATCAAGTTGCCTCCTACTTCCCCTCCAACACAGAATTAAATCATCAACATACCTATAATAATACACTATATTATTATTACCTATAATAAACTGATTTTCAAAGTAATCCATAAAAATATCTGCCATTAATGGACTCAAAGGTGACCCCATTGCTAAACCATCACCCTGTAAATAATAATGTCCATTAAACCGGAAATAATTTTGCTTCATGCATAATGTTACCAAATTAATTAATTCACAAACCTCCCCCGGATGTAAACGCTTCCTTTCCAAATGGTTCTTAAGAATAACCAGTGTCTCACTATATGGTACATTTGTAAATAAACTTTCTACATCCAAAGAAAGCAATGTTGCGTTGGGCGGTATGCTGATATCTTTAATTTTACTAACTAAATCCGAACTGTTTTTCAAACTGTATAATGGGTTAAAAGAAGATTCAGGAAGGTTCAGGGAGACGGTTTCACAGTTTTACAAAAGGACCCTACAATAACATTTCACAATGAATTAAAGAAGCTTGTTAAAGATTCTAAGTTTACATTTGAAACAGAACAACAGAAAAATTTTGTTATACCTATGAATCCGCAGGCACCAATTCTGTACGGATTGCCTAAAATTCATAAGGATAATGTGCCAGTTCGTCCAGTTGTCTCATACGTTAGTGCTCCAGCATATAAATTGGCAAGGAAATTAAATAGTGTTATTCGTGTAAAATCTTCTTTTAACCCATTATACAGTTTGAAAAACAGTTCGGATTTAGTTAGTAAAATTAAAGATATCAGCATACCGCCCAACGCAACATTGCTTTCTTTGGATGTAGAAAGTTTATTTACAAATGTACCATATAGTGAGACACTGGTTATTCTTAAGAACCATTTGGAAAGGAAGCGTTTACATCCGGGGGAGGTTTGTGAATTAATTAATTTGGTAACATTATGCATGAAGCAAAATTATTTCCGGTTTAATGGACATTATTATTTACAGGGTGATGGTTTAGCAATGGGGTCACCTTTGAGTCCATTAATGGCAGATATTTTTATGGATTACTTTGAAAATCAGTTTATTATAGGTAATAATAATATAGTGTATTATTATAGGTATGTTGATGATTTAATTCTGTGTTGGAGGGGAAGTAGGAGGCAACTTGATTTATTTGTGGATAGTATCAATAGCAAACATGTAAAAATAAAATTTAAAAAAGAAATAGAAGAAAATTTTTCGCTAAACTTTCTGGATTTAACAATTACAAGAATAAATAATAAACAACAATTTAAAATTTATCGAAAAACCACATACACAGATGCTGTGATTCCAGCATCATCTAATCATCCGTGGCAGCATAAGTTAGCAGCCTTTCATTGTTATGTACATAGATTATTAACTGTACCACTCACTAGGGAAAATTATAATTCAGAGTTAAATACTATTTATCAGATAGCAACGTCAAATGGCTATACAAAATCAATGGTAGATGGTTTGGTTAAGAGGAAGCAGGCACGGATAGTAAATAGCATGCTTCACGCCGGGTTGCCTTCTCAGTCTACAAACAAATATAGGTGCAGTATTTCATATGTTGGTCGTTTGTCTGATAGAATTTATGACATTTTAAAATCAAACAATGTTAATGTAGCCTTTAAAACTAACAACTCTTTGTACTCTAAACTTTGTAACCACAAAGAGAAGGTGGATAAAGGAACTAAATCGGGTGTATACAAGCTCACTTGTAATGACTGCAGTAAGGTATATATAGGTCAGACCGGGCGCAGTTTTAATACTAGGTTTAAAGAGCATGTATCGGCGTATAGGAACGAATATCCTGATAGATCTAATTTTGCCAAGCATCTGTTAGAATTAAATCATTCAATATCAGACTCAGATTCGTATGAAGTGTTGCATTACTGTGATAAGGGGTTTCGTCTCGACGTGTTAGAATGTATGGAGATAATTAGGTACAATAGTATGGGGTCTATTATTAATGAGCAAATAAATTTAGTGTCATCTCCCTTGCTACGGCTTGGGTCTAATTTTAGCAACGATAGTTAGTAAAACATGCCTTGACTAAAAATAAATAAAAATTAAAAAATCAAGGTACTTTTGTAGCATAGTTAAAATTTATTAATATTTTGCGGGTAGTTTTTTGTTTTGTTTGGCAAATTAAAACAGTGGTGGTGGTTTGTTAGTCTAACAACTGGTAGCATGGTGTACGGTTGTGTCACTCTGAAGATGAGCTCTGGTTGAGTTCGAAACGCGTCAGTGTGTTGTGGTGGTGGTGATAGATGGGTTTGTGTAATTTGTGTGTGTTCTTACAGTGTGGAGGTGGAGGAACTGCATGAACACGCATAATTTGCATAGACTTAGCTATCTTAAGGTCGCGGGTGAGCAAAGAAATCATTTTAGTTCATTGATATGGACCTCCGCAAAGTAACGCCTGATTCAATAAATTATTTAAAGTATTAAGATAATGTTCAAAGATATTAATAGGGCAAGGGAATGTAAGAGTTATGTATCTTACCAAAACAAAGGAAACACATCAACATCAATGCCATGAACCGGTGTACTCTGTTTGCTGGGTGGCACCATGACGAAGTGGACAAGGTTGTCCTGTTATTTCCACTGGTTTCTGGATTCTCCATTGTACTAAACAAAAACATGATAATATAGAAAAACCGAAATGAAAATTAAAACATTCCAACACGAAATAATTATACTCACAAGAATTATCGACCAGTAGTCACAAAGTAATGTTTAGTTTATCCAATGAGAGTACAAAGCACTGAGTGACTAATAAATTATTTAATGTAAACTCCACACATTGATAAATTTATTAAAGTCACATTATCGACAAACGCTACATAAACACTACGAGGGCGTCTGTTTCACTACACACAAGTACACATGATAATGAGAGGGATGTGGGCGGGATTAATATTTATTGATAATAAAAGGAGCTAATCATAAAGTGAACTGATCGATAAATAATACACGGCCTGCCTGTTGCGATATTTGCACACAAAAGTATCAAACACAATACGCAACAATAAAGCAAGCCAAGTCAGACAGCTTGTCAAATAAATGTCAAAATCAATTCCATGTCGGGTGACAGTCTTTACCGGCCCGGCTAACACTGACATGTAAATACCGATCCTGTTATTCGTGTACTATACACCGACATTGAAATACAGGCCCTGTTTTTTGTGAAAACGCCCATAGAAACTGACAGGAGCTTCTATGGGCATGTACACGAAAAACAGAGTCTGTATTTCCATGTCGGTATTATCCGGACCGGGAAAGAGTGTCACCCTTATAATTTCCTCTAAGACCGGCAAAGAAATAAAGCCCATACAGCCTATGTTTTTTTACTTTTTTAATAATGTGTTAATAATGGTACACATAAGATTCAGCTGGGCTAGTACCAAACACGAAAATCGAAGTGCGTATCGTACCCTCCCGCTGACGCTTATATTATTTAATACGAGAGTGACGACAGTACGATACGAACTTCGAATTTCGAGTCCTATCGCTCTCGTATTAAATAGTATAAGTGTCAGAGGGACCGCACGACTCGAACTTCGAATTTTGTGTTTCGTAGTAGCCCTTCTGCAGTCGTGCAGTCTGCAGTTGATATAAAGCCGATCCCCACGTGCCCTATCTCGTGCACAGCAGGTCTACAACGAAACTCGAAACTCGAAGTTCGTGTCATGCGGTCCCTCCCTCTGAATCTTATACTATTTAATACGAGAACAAGACGACGGTATGATACGAACTTCAAGTTTCGAGTTTCGTAGAAAATATTAGTAAGTAGTTGAAGAGTACTTAAATAGCAGCCTAAGGTATAAAATATACCTACCTAAACTTGGAAGATTTAGTATAAAATACGAAATCCTTAGAAAAATGTTACTTAATTTCTTCGCGATGGCTACGGAACCCTATTTTGGGCGTGTCCGATACGCTCTTGGCCGGTTTTTTAAGGTTCCGTGATCAAAATGGCAAATTACAAATTACAAATCATTTATTCAGTAAATAGGCCGCAATGGGCACTTTTACACGTCGTTTCTAGGGTTCCGTAGCCAAAATGGCAAAAACGGAACCCTTATAGTTTCTCTATGTCTGTCTGTCTGTCTGTCCGTCCGTCCGCGGCTTTGCTCAGGGACTATCAATGCTAGAAAGCTGTAATTTTGCACGAATATATATGTAAGCTATGCCGACCAAATGGTACAATAAAAAATAAAAAATAATTTTTTTTTAGAGTACCTCCGTGGTACCTCCCATAGACCTAAAGTGGGGGTGATTTTATTTTCTCATACAATCTTGTAGTGTGGGGTATCGTTGGATAGGTCTCTTAAAACCATTAGGGGGTTGCTACAACGATTTTTCGATTCAGTGATTAGTTCGCAAAATATTCAACTTTAAAATGCAAATTTTCATTAAAATCGAGCGTCCGTCTCTCTAAAATCTAAACCGGTGGGTGGAACAATTTGAAAAAATTCAGGATGGTAGTAAGCAATTATATCAAACTTACAAGGAAAACTATAACGGTTCAGTTTTCTTGAGAATTATTAGTAGTTTAAGAGTAAATAGCAGCCTAAGGTATAAAATATACCTAAACTTGAAATATTCCGTACAAAATACGAAATTTTGATCATGAAACTACCGTGAGACTCACTCATATTAAATTATATTGACCGGATTACTCACGTATTAAATCGAGTTTAGCTCGACATGTTTCGGGTTATTTCGAAACCCTTCATCACTGGAGCACGCGACTCGGCGGCTGCCGCAACACGCGCACTACGCGCCACCGCTCTGATCATGTCGAGCTAAACTCGATTTAATACGTGAGTAATCCGGTCAATATAATTTAAAATACGAAATCCTTAGAAAAATATTAATTTATCCGTAGTGGCTATTGCGAAGCAATTCAATGGTGCGTGTGAAGTTCTCAATCCACACTGGACCCGCGTGGGAAATATGGCCCAAGCTCTCTTCTGAGAGGAGGCCTGTGCCCAGCAGTGGGACGTATATAGGCTGTGATGATGACTGTCCGGAATGCCTTAAAAACGATCACTTCATTATAAATAAATGTTACTACCATATAGGCCTACGGGATCATCATAAATGACTCTACTATAGCGTATTTATCTGGAATAGTAATTTCCCTCTTCAAAGCTTAATGTGCCACAAACAAAAACTGTAAAATAAAGTGTAAAGTACAGGAAAGTGAAGTGTAAAATAAACAAGAATTGAATTGAATTGTGTAAAATAAAGTAGAGTTTAAAAAGTAAAGATTTAAGTATATTGATTGACGATCATATGGCCTAGTGGTTAGAGAATTAGAGACCCTGACTGAGCTTGAGGTCCCGGTTCGATTCCCGTGTCGGGGCAGATATTTGTATGAAATATACTAATGTTTGTTCTCGGGTCTTGGGTGTTTAATATGTATTTAAGTATGTATCTATCTATATAATTATGCTTATCCGTTGCTTAGTACCCATAACACAAGCTTTGCTAAACTTACTTTGGGACTAGGTCATTGTCCCGTGATATTTATTATTATTGATTGATTGATTGATTGTGTATATTGATTTAAGTATACGGGACACGTTGTTACACAAAAATAAAATTTTCTCTGGTTGTACTAATTTATGTTACCTTTAACCATTTTTGTTGGCTAAAACGGAGTTCCCAAATGGCGTGACTTTAGAGCGGAGCGGCTTCCCCAAGGGACTCGGCCCCTTATCAGCGTGGCTATGCGGAAGTGTAGGTACCTACCAATATACTTACGAAGAACCTCGGTGTCATTAAATGGCCTGTCTTCCAAATTAGTATGGTAAAGAGGGTGGAAACTTGATGTAATTTGCTATCTCAACATCTTTGAATCGTGTCTCGTAGATTGCGACGTGCAATGACTTTGTTCAATATTTGTACCTAGGCTTACAGAACATGATTGTAATGTTGTTGTATATTTCTTCTTTTGCGACTTGTGTTTTCCTCGTATCAAATAGTTTAAACATTTTTAAATGCCGTAAAACGGGGTTACTTTAATATGCAGGGGCTACTTTGGAAAACAGTTTTTACGCCAAGTACTTAGATCATCTTTGGTAGTGAAATAACCACCTTAATAAATTACCTACCTTTTTACTTCATTTGCTTAATCGATCTATGAATATTGTCGTTTTTATAACCATATTAAATCTATCAAAGTATCCCCAAAATTTTCTTGAGTAACCTCTTGTTCTGAGAGGAGGCCTGTGCCCAGCCGTGAGACGTATATAGGCTGGGATGATGTGATAACCCCGGTTTACTATTCTGTAGACAAGGCATGAATGCGACGCAAGTTTGTTTAAAAGATATCAAGTAATTATGTGTAGTAAATGTGTAAAAGGTTTCGTATCTGAAGTGTTGAAACTCATACCTGTTTAGCACAAAAAAGTTAAAAAAAGGAAGCGTGTCACGTCAATGTGTTTGTGTATTTTACAATTTGACCTTTAATAACACTGTGAACTTATATTGTTTATTAGTTAATTTCTTTTTTCGACTTAGCCAAAAAATTCATTACCTGGTAGGTACCTAATTACTATCAATTAATTGAGCGGTCTGTTGGAGCTAGCGGAAATGAAGAAAAACACGGTATAAAAGAAGGTGACTTAGAAATTACTTTAGGTACATGTTAAACGGAAGCAATTTCTTTAGGGGATAAGTTCGTCTTTGCACATTTGTTCGTCCCATAATTTTATAATTTCATGTGCTTTATGTAAATAGTTCACATTATGTACCTACATTACCACCCTAAGGTTCTATATAATAGAGATGACCACTCAAGGAGGTGGTTTGCCTTCACCCAATACTATAAAGAGAACTACCTTGATACCTTCACATAGAACTTAACAATGTTTTTACGAGCAAGCGGGGTATTAGCAAAATTCATCGTTCATAAGTTCCGTGTAAACAAAGTTAAGTCATGAAAATGATGTCTCAAATAATTTATCTTTCAGAGAAGAATAAGTTTTAAGGTGAGCATAAGCGGAGGCTAGGTCCGGCGGCGGTCAGTCGCGGGATCCATGGCAGCCAGGAGTTGCGGACGGACGTAGTGGAGTATTCGCGGCGAGGCAAAGCGAGCACAATGAACGGCGCAGTGCGGGCGGCGGGTGGCGGGCGGCTCGCGGGCGCGGGCGGTGGGTCGGAGGGCGGGCGGGCGCGCGGCGCCCGGAGGCGCAGTCCTCAGCGCGCAGGACGGGAGCGGTGTTCACTCGGCGGCGCGCCGCGGCGCGACATGCCCAGCTGATGTTTATTTATACCACGAGCTCGGTGGAGGGCGCGCGCGGGAGGCCCTCCCCTCCGCGGCAGCACGGGTCCGCGTGATGCAGCCGAGCGAGCCAGCCGACGCCGCGCTCGCCGCTAGCGGAAACCCCCCGCAGCGAACCCTCAACGGCGGTCGCTTCGACTTTGACGACGGCGGCACTTACTGCGGCGACTGGGAGGACGGCAAGGCCCACGGCCATGGTGTGTGCACTGGACCCAAGAGCCAGGGGGCCTACGCCGGCTCCTGGCACTTCGGATTCGAAGTTTCCGGCGTCTACACCTGGCCCAGGTGAGAGAGTGACTTCGCCCGGGCCTCGCACATGCCCGAGCGCGAATCGGCGTCCGAAGCCGCTCCAAAAATAGGCTGCTATTAATAATTGAGTTCGGTGTTTCGCTAGAAAACGCGTGTAACGGCGGTGAAAGTGCTTCATGGCCTAATAGCGGCCAAAATGTTCATATCGATCTATAGCCACTGATAGCGACACGTGATAACACTGGTATCGCATCATGCCGCTCTACAATACTATTAATTGACTGCTGTCACTGCTACAGACATGCTTATTACAGGTTCAATAGGAAGTCATGGTTGCAATCATTGTTTTATCATTTCTAATTGGGAACAATTTAGCATGGTGCTTCTGCGTAGTTTCTCAACATGAAATGATCAACGCCATAAACAACATAATAATAACTATGATGATCTTATTTAATTGTAGGTAGATACCTAATAAATTAGAAAAAGCTTCAAAGTTTAATGAAATGGTTGATCAAATGATCACAAAACGACACAAAAATGCTCTACATCTATTCTGTGCTCTCACGATAACAAGATTCAAGACTCTGGACCCAGTACTTTTCAATTAAACTTAAACACCGTATGTATTTCTGAGAATTAGAACTGATCTTTTGAATTTACTGTATTGAAATTTTTGCCATCGTCTTGTCAATCTATACGATAAGTAGGTATTTGAACTGGTTAGTTTATATTGGATTGTAAGGAAGGCCCGATGTACCGATACATGTCTCTTTCAGAATGTGTCTCAGTGCCAGGCCTTCCGGTTTCTTCATCCAGCTAGCCTGTTCCAATGCAACCCACTTTCTTCAGGTCATTGATCTATCGAAACTTGGGATTATCCGACGTCATTGATATTATTATTACAGATTACGTTTACAACCAATGTCATGCATCTAGCTAAGATGTCATATCGAATACCTATAAAGCAGTAATCTGAGATCGTGCAGTATTACTTACCTAGCTATAAGGATATAGTTTACCACAGATTGATTTACCGAAGGAACCCTGCTCTATGCAGTAGGTAGTGTAAGTCATACGGAGCTGTAGCTATTTGCATACGTACATCTGTTCGCATCTATTTTCTTGGATGGATCAGTCGCACACATGGCGACTGCGGCTGTTACCATTGTGGTACTTGAAACACATTCGCTGTTGTGACTGTTCGTGAGTAAATTCATTTTCTTACTGACTAAGTAGGAATGTCTGAAAAATATTAAAATTTCTTTGTAAGCGCCGTACTTAATGTCGGAGTTACTTCCTGTTTATACACGCTGTTTCTTTATTTGCTTCAACTTCAACAAATTGTTTGATACACCCACACCAGATTGTTTAACATTCTAAAGCTATAACTATAAGACCTCATGTACCTGTGTTGAACAAATAAACGATTTTGATTTTAAAGCCAAGTTTAGACTTTCAAGAAAAATCGTGCAAGTTGCATTACATTGCAGCGCTCGATGACCACAACAAACTCGTTGGCTTTACGGCCTCGCAATGTAATGCCACTTGCACGATTTTTCTTGCAAATGTCAACTCGGTTTATGATACAATATATGACACTAACGTGACACTTGCGCGACACAATAAATTAAATGAAACTTACATTATTTCCTTATTATTATTAAGTAGGTACTTGTCACTATTGTACTGTTTTTGTCAAACTTAAAACTAAAAATTGCTAAAAGTGGCTGCGAAGCGATAATGTTTCGTGTGCTCTACCTTCCCCATTTGGGAATACAGACGTGAAGTTTGTGTGTTGTGTGTGTATTTATTCTTTTACCTTAGAAAACAAATACCTACAAAGTCACATTAAATTTGACTACATTTGATAGCTGATTATTTTTAAACATTTTATCAACTCTATCGTCATTATTAATGTTGATCTGAAGAGAAACTTCTCTTATAGTTAACGGTCTTAAATAAAAAAGGTTTCATGAAACTTATCAAGAATATTTCAGCAGATGGTTAGTTCGTTCGACAGGGTTGTAAAGGATTTTCATCTGAATTTTTGATTTAAGATGAAGCACTTCTTTGGCTCCGTATACTTTGAACATCGACCAATGTATAGAGAATATTGACAATCACGATTAAAAAACCATTTGATAAAAATTCCGGATCCAATCGAAAATACATAGTGTATTAAGGAATAGAATAAATCTTATCATTCTATTTTACCGAAGTACTTCATATTCAGAATACAGACTTTAAAGAACTCATTGTACTGATTTAAATTCAATGCAAAACAAAACTGCAAAACAAATGGTACTTATTTAAAAAAAATTGCTGTTAAACAACCTTTCCGACTAACATATTAGGTACTATATATGATACCAAACAATGTATGTCATTTACTTGTGTCATTGACTTATTAATGGGTGGTGAAACCGCCCTTTAAGTCATAAACTTTGTTTTTATAATTTGACTAGCTGACCCGGTAAACTTTGTACCGCCCCCCTTTTTTATATTTACTCACCTTTTAAACCTTCCCTGGACTTCTACAAATAATTTAAAACAAAATTTAGCCAAATCGGTCCAGCCGTTCTCGAGTTTTAGCGAGACTAACGAACAGCAATTGATTTTTATTATATAGATATTGATTCGTTAGAGTCTAAGTGGAAGATTTTTTTGTTTCTAAGTTTTTAAATAAACAGTTTTTTTTAATGTAGGTAACTTTATGTGGCCATTAAACCCTAACTCTGTACCAAATTTCAGCTCTCTGAGTTTATGGAAAGTACTAGTTCTATTTTGATGATCATGAGTGAGTGTCATAAATGTGAAACTTTGCTTTCGCTTAACTTCGGAACTAAATGACCTACAGACTTGAAATTTTGGATTTTAAGTATGTGATTATAGCTTACTGGATGACGAAAATTTCTGCGTTCTGGTTTTATCCAAAGCTTCTCAAATAGGGGCCCGAAAATGCGGCGAAATGGTTCCAGTAAAGTATAGTACGGCAGTGTTTGCTTCGCGCTCGGCTGGATTTATTAAAACAAAATCAAACCAAAATGATGGACAAGAAGATTAAAACTTCATAGGCGTAGAAGGCACCTAAATTAAAAATCCGCAATTTACCGCATAAAATGACTTATGGCCGTTAGACTAGACCCATTAGACTTCTAAATTTCGAAAAAGTTATCATTAAGTAAGATTCAGAGCATTCAGAGCAAAAGTTCAAGTAAATAATAATACAACAAAAGGTAAAATTATGATGCAGGCTAGACCCACTGCCATTTCTATATTATTAAAGATAAAAATGTCATAAGAAGAATAAAAAGAGAAAAAATATACCTAATTCTATTTATTGTTGTTTTAAGAGCATTTCGAGGGTATTCTGGCAGAACCGGATAGCCCTGTACAACGACTGGTTTTAAGTCATATCCTTGAACCGTAACTTATAGCTTCATAAGTCCTTGATGGTACTTGTTCATTCAAGGAACAAGGACTACGTTTCAGAAGCCCTTAAGTATTTTCAACGCGCAGTCATTAAAAATTGAACAAGCGTCTCAGTAGCTTCTCAAGACTTTAATCCCACTTGATATGTTGAGCATAATAATTGTATTAAGGAATTCAAGGTTTACTCGTGACCTTGGATGTATAACATACGTACCAAAGAATAAAGTATCATGAGGTGTACCTACAGTAGGTATCTGCTGAATAAAAGCATTCTTATATGTGGACGTGCGTGGTGAAACGTCTTGGTAAGAACTAACCACATTAATTGAGAGACTTAACAATCGTTTTTATTACACACCTCGTGGTTGCTTGATGCTGTTAAAATATACAATTATACTTAATCTTACTTCTAACGACACGAATATGCTTTTTGATGACATTATATTTAAAAAGAAATATAAGTAATAAGTATTTTCTATGTTTTTTGTTCTAAGAAACTATGTATAATATCTACCTATGTTATGTTCGTTACGTCACGTTAAGGAAAAAGACGTCTAATATACCTAATAACTATTTAACAAATTCAATATTTTAGGTAAAAACTCGTATATTAACTTCCTATTGGTCGACATCGACCTAATGTTTTACGAATCTGTTCTAGTCCTACTTTGTCACTAAATAAATACTAATATGGGAACTTATTGCTTGAATGATAGGTAGGTAAGTAGGTATATATTTAGACTAGTTTTTGATTAATAGTCGAATAAAACTTAATATTGCATATTTGCTGCATATTAGTACGGAACCCTTCACTGCATGTTGTCTGCCACGCACTTGGCCGGTTTTTGAATGTATTTTCCATTGAGTAAAATTTGTTCATTTGAAATGAGTCTAATTGTCATTTTATATAATAGTTGTCGTATTTGCGAGAATGGGCTCTAATTAAAAGTTACGTACGGCGGGTCGGTAGATATAGGTAGGTACAAAAGCTTAGTCAGTTCGACTACAAATAACACCACGTTGAGTTAGTCATTAGCATCGCAAATACAAACGCACTCATTATAATCGCATTCGTTCTTCACTGATTTGATTTAAAACAGTCTACCTACTTTTAAGTATGACATTTTGGACTTCAGATTACTTCGCGCAAAGTCAGCGACGACAGGTAGTTGTTCTTGAATATCAATCATCTCAGTCTATGTAATTGGCAAAATTTTTATTAGCTGTCAAAATGCGTTTTTCTTCTATATAGTAGCTTTATTTGATTAGCCTACTCAATTGATTAAATATTTATTTATTTTAAAGCTACTGAGAACATTTTTTAAAGCTAACAGAAAATCAATATGGCTTATTAGCATAGCTATTAAATTTATGACGACGGAATGTGTAGGCAAGCACAATTTCTTAATGCTTTTACTGAATGATGACAAAAATGTAAAGCGGCTTAGTCATATTTTTTGGTGCTTAGTATATTTTACGGTACACAACATTAATCTGCTCAGTGAACGCTATAAAGGGTAATATTCTCTTTAAGTCGGACAGGTGCGGCGCGTGGCTGCGGTCGCAGGCTAAGTCGATTGTTACCCTTTTTAGGTCAAGTTGACTTGGCTGAACGTGGACTACATTCGCCCTATTGAGCTCGCGTGATTGTAGAAAAGCAACAAGTCGACCATTCTTAAAATCGATGATATTCTTAAGGTTGTCTCTCTAGTCATGTCAATTTTATCAGCTAAAATTGACAAGATTTCATTTTTTAACACCTGTAATTTACTACAGGAATCGAAAGAGTTTTGCCTCCTGAACATGGGAAAATATTTATTATCATTTATTAGTCCATATTTATAAAAAAAATAGAAGAAATTGAAAACAGTATATTTGTATTTCGCAAAACTACCACAGAATGGATATGTTTTCTTCGCCATTTTCACCAGAAACAGGATCTGTCATAATTTTGACAACGTCTACGTCTGATTTACGTGATCTTTTTAGGGTTCCTAGTTAAATTATAAATATAAAACCTTGGTTAAGAAAATGTTGTTCCTATAAGGACTATATATTTGCGAAAGAAGACCTAGGTACTGAACTTCTCAAAAAAGTTTCATATTCATAATTAGTCACTAACGGTATCGAAGTTAGAAGCTATGGGTACACACGGTACACAGAACAGACGAAGAGATCAAACAAACTTACAACTTCTGACGATATTAATTGTGTCTTTTTACTGTTCGTTGTTCGACCAATGAGTTTGGTCTACCTACTTCAAGCTGAATTCTAAATAGTGTCCCACTAATTAACATGCTTTTTTACCGAAACCGAAAATGTAATTCTGTTACATTTATAGACGAGTAAAAATCGTTGAATAAAATGTCAGTGGAACGTTCTTTCTTGACATAGGTATATCTATTTATGAACAATGAAGGTATAAAAACCGGCCAAGAGCGTGTCGGACACGCCCGAAATAGGGTTCCGTAGCCATTACGAAAAAAATATGTGGTATTTTTCTAAGGATTTCGTATTTTGTACAGAATATTCCAAGTTTACTAACCTAGGTATATTTTATAGCTATTTACTCTTAAACTACAAATAATTCTCAATAAAACTTAACCGTTATAGTTTTCCTTCTAAGTTTGATATATTTACTACCATCCTCAATTTTTTCAAATTTTTCCACTGGCGGTTTAGATTTTAGAGGGGGGATGTTCAATTTAAAAAAAAAAAAAATTGCGCACAAATCACTGAATCGAAAAATCGTTTTAGCAACCCCCTAATGGTTTTAAAAGACCTATCCAATGATAACCCACTCTACAAGATAGGATAAGAAAAAAAATCACCCCCACTTTACGTCTATGGGAGGTACTCAAAAATTTTTTTTTTTATATTTCCTGTACCATTTTGTCGGCATAGTTTATATTCGTGCAAAATTACAGCTTTCTAGCATTGTAGTCCCTGAGCAAAGCCACGGACGGACGGACAGACAGACAGACATGGCGAAACTATAAGGGTTCTGTTTTTGCCATTTTGGCTGTGGAACCCTAAAAACCACTATTTCAATTTTCCTCGGACAAGCACAAACGTCGCTTACTGAGCCAGCGATCTGCAAAGTCGGGCGTGCTTCCATGCTGCTAGAACCGAGCGCACACGAAGCAAGCCCAACGCGATCCGAAATCACAATGCTCTAAGTTTTAGCGCGGCTGAAACGTTCGGAAAAATTTTGGCCGAAACCGAACATTTGGCCAAAACATGCTTGCTGAAACTGAAATTTCGGTCGAACACGAATTCTAAAGTACCTACCCATAAAATGTTGAAAACATTGTTTTTCTTACCTCAATGACTGATTGTTCTTGTTTAAATAAACAAAGACGTATTTGTTTTCACAAACACTTTTATGTATTTCTTTTCAGTGTTACTTTGCCCTCTTGGAAACGTTTGCGAAGGTCGCAATATAAAGAATCCTTGAGGGGTAGTATTTGTCGTTGTTATATAAGGCATATTGCCAAGTAAATGTTAAGACTGATAATATAAGGATGTAGTGAATATTTTTAATTTGAGAGTTCCTTTGAATACTTAGGTGTACGCATACAAGTAGGTGTTTAGCTGTAGATGGCACACATAATGACTAAAACCTAAAACCCAAAAGTTTTACGAAATTATTGCTAAAATATCTAGGGTTGCAAAAAAAAACATCGAAATTGTTGGAGCCGTTTCATAAATAAAAATCAAAATAATAATTAGAATTAATATATATACAAGAATTGTTCGTTTAAAGGGATTAGATAGATAGCTTAGATAATGTATAACAATTTAAGCATTTCTTACGCCAATGTTATTGGTTATTTTGTATTGTGTAAGTTAGTGTTGTGTTATATTGATACATTAGAGTAGCCCACGCAATCAGTTGAATCGTAAATATTTTAGGCGATGCGATGACGATGACACGCTGGCAGACGGCTGTGAACGTCGCGGCTCCAGTTTATTACTGTATTGTATGACTGTATTGTGTGTGGATTCAGAAAAAATACACCAATAGGGGCCAAGTTTAGTCTAGTCGGTATCCAGAATATTATAAATTAGTGGTCAAGACTGAATGCAAAACATCATTTAATATTTATATTTATTAAGGTAGTCGTATTGTAATATTTTGTATTATTTCTGCTTTTTGAAAGAAAGTAAGAAAACATTTATTCGTGACAAGCATTAAGATCAATGGATAAAAAAAACCGGCCAAGAGCGTGTCGGACACGCCCAAAATAGGGTTCCGGAGCCATTACGAAAAAATTAAGTAATATTTTTCTAAGGATTTCGTACTTAATACGGAATCTTCGAAGTATAGGTATATTTTATACCTTACGCTGCTATTTACTCATAAACTACTAATAATTCTCAAGCAAACTTAGCCGCTATAGTTTTCCTAGGAAGTTTAATATACTGACTACCATCTTGAATTTTTTCAAATTTTTCCACCCACCGGTTTAGATTTTAGAGGGGGGGGGACGCCCGATTTTAATGAAAATTTGCACTTTAAAGTTGAATATTTCACAAACAGATGACTGAATCGAAAAATCGTGTTAGCAAACCCCTAATGGTTTCAAAATACCTATCCAACGATACCCCACACTATAGGGTTGGATGAGAAAAAAAAAATCACCCCCACTTTACGTCTATGGGAGACACCCTAAAAAAAATTTTTTTTGAATTTTTAATTGTACTATTTTGTCTGCATAGTTTACTTATATATCCGTGCAAAATTACAGCTTTCTAGCATTGATAGTCTCTGAGCAAAGCCGCGGACGGACAGACAGACAGACAGACAGACAGACAGACGGACAGACAGACAGACATGGCGAAACTATAAGGGTTCCGTTTTTGCCATTTTGGCTCCGGAACCCTAAAAAAGGAAAAAACCAAATATATCACGAAATGGTCCCAAATCAGCAATCTGCCGGTCTTGCGTACGACGCTGGTCTTCCTTTGGGACCATCATATAGTCTTTTTTGATTTAGATTTATTTCTATCTTAATAAATATCGATTATCGTATTTATAGTCTAATTATAAAAAAAACTTTATACTAGTTAAATCTAATGGATAATCTAATGGAGAATACTTATATTAGTTAAATCTAATGGAGAACGTTGTGATTTTAATGTTGTATGTGTTGATTGTAAAAATCGTAGAAAAAGAGTAAAGCTATCTTGTTTTTCTGCATACTTATACAGATACAAGTACATACTGTAAAAGACGCCACAAAGCTACAAATGCGCTACGTCGTAGACGTCGCTCGTAGCAGCCCAAGCGTAGCGTTGACCTTGGATGACATGAAACCTCATGAGTTTCTGTTTTAAAGTTTTATTTAACATGGATGTTGAATGTTTTGTTTGTTTGTATATATCGTAAGGTCAAATCTTGAAGGTAATTCCACCCAGTTATTGACTGATGTGTTTTTGCGACTAGAAAGTTTCCAATCACACAGAATATCGGCAAGGTCATCGTTTAGTTTAGGAATCCGTTCTTCAAATGACAATCATAACCTTAATTGTATAACTCGTACGTAGGCGTGACTATCTGTTTGTTCGTCATGGCAGTCATACACATAAACAATTTGACACTTGAATTAGAAATCGTGTAGAACTTACTTAATACCTTCATTTAATTTAGAATTAGAAACCACAGCTACATATTGCGGCTCGTGAACTGTAATCTCTTCACAATTTGTACTAATTTTATTTGGGTAGTTTAGTTTTAGATTTATTTGAGTACAGTAGGTACAGTTTTATTTCATTTGATTTTGTATTTTTTTTATTATAATTATTATTATTTGGACTGGAATTTGGCATGTAGGTAATGCAATTTCTTATATGAAATAAATAAAATTAATTTAATATTAATTATTATTAATTTTTTTCGAAATAAAATCTCGCTTTTGCTAGATAGTTCATACCGTGGCCATATTTAAGGCAAGCGTCGGCAAACGCACATAGCGAAGTCATAATGTTAGAATAAGCCGAAGTTATCCCCGTCTCACTCTTGCTCGACTGCATTCTGCGCAGTTTGCCAAACGTATGGAACCGGGATTATAATAAAAAATACAGTCACAACTGTACGTATTTTAGCAAAAACGTTCCAAAGCATTGTTATGTTATTTTTTAATTTCACTTTTGATGTTGCTGAAATAAGTTCCAAAATAATAAAAAATATTGTTGAGGTTTCGAACGTTTTTTCTAAAATACGTCCAACTACCACCATCTTGCTCGCTAATCCTGCCGTGAAGCAGCAGTGCTTGCACTGTTGTGTTTCGGCGTGGAGAGTAAGACAGCCGGTGAAATTGCTGGCACTTGAGGGATTCCATCTTAGGCTTCTAGGTTGGCAACGCATCTGCAATACCCCTGGTGTTGCAGATGTTTATGGGCGGTGGTGACCTCTTACCACCAGGAGACCCACTTGCTCGTTTGCCTACCAGTAGAATAAAAAAAAAAAAACTGACAAACATAATCGGCTCAGCGAAAGAACCTAGAAAGAACGAAAAAAAATGTTTATTTGCCATATAAAAAAGCGACAAACGTTCATCTGTATGAGATATTCCGTTCTTTAAGTTTTAGATGACGCTTAGGGAATAAATTAGAAAACAATTCCGTTAATTTTGTACTTAAATTTGTTAGACACACAACTGCAGGTTTCCTCACGATGTTTTCCTTCATCGTAAAGCTCATGGTAAATTTCAAATGTGATTTCGCATATAAATTCCGAAAAACTCAAAGATGCGAGCCCGGGCTCGAACCTACGACGTTATATTTGAGTGACCACAGATCAAACCACTGTGCTAGTACGGGGACTATAATTCACCAATCAGTTATAGTTTAGTATAGTTGCTGCGATTGTAAGTAAATACATAACCCCATTTAAATATCAATAAAACCGATCATGTTCCTTTTATTAACAGTCGAGTGAGTCCGAGGGCGATTAGATCTACATCTGTTGCAGATCGGACGGACTCAATCTGGGCGATAGAATCGATATTTATAACTAGAATATAGTGTATAAATAATAAGAAGATACTTCGTAGACGCGTCTATCGACATAGGAAAATGTACCTCCAGGTATAAATACAGTATTTATTGAAAAGGTCCGATTAAATAGTGCGTAAGTGTATAAATATATAGGCGGGAAGATTGTACACTCGTACTGCTGTTTGTTTCACTTGCATATTAGATAGGAACGTGCTTGAGTGCTTAGGTATATTAAGGGAATTAGATAGAAAAAGACGTGACGAGTATAATGTAATACGGCGGCAGAAAAGTACCTACCTAACCGTATATTCGTAATATCATCAGACAAAAAGTCAACTAATTAAATGAAATCTGTCAATCTTTAGCTTCATCATCATCATCATCTCAGCCTGCAAATGTCCCATTCCAGGGCACAACCCTCCTCTCAGAACAAAAGGGCATGGACTGTAGTTCCACGTGATCCCAATGCGGATTGAAAACTTCACACAGACAATTGAGTTTCTTCACAGGTGTATGCAAGTTTCCTCACGATGTTTTACTTCACTATAAAACTCCGCCGTAGACGTAATGCTATTTATCCGCAAGAAAAACACAATGCAATTTAATTATTGATTTGTCGATTATGAATCGGCCATTATCAATTGTCATGATTGAGCATGGAGGTTACGTTACGAATCAAAGTAGGTGTAAATGACCGTTGCTAACATCATTATAACAAGCAGGCACCTATTCGTTCCACACGAAGCCGTCGTGCCGTCAACCGTCAATTCGCGTCTCGTCGCTCAGAGCTGTTGGCTGCTACATTTCTAATCACAGCTATTACGAGCACGCACTTAAGGCCGTGTTCAAACCTAACTGACTGTCAGCCGCCGACGTTACGCAGCATATTGTATGTCCATACATATTCACTTTTTTGTTCACATCTAACCGACAATACGTTAATACCGTTATCACAGTGAGCCTATACCACTACCATGAGTTTACAGTGACCGTACTCGGTAGCGACGGCGTAAATTATTTGTAGAGGCGCTATGCCTCTAGTGTGGCGTTTTCACAAAACATTCGTTTACTATTCGAAGACGTAAATCGAGCGTTCGATCGTCGATACGTAGCCGCCACATGTCCACGGTGCGGCGTCGTCACCCGTTTTCGTCGCGGACGAAATAGTTTAGGTAGCAAACCTACACTCATAAAAGTTGTAACTTTCCGCTAGAGGCGCTGTCCGTGTTTCCATACAAATTGAGATTTTAACGTTAACGCGAACGCGATCGAGACTTTTTTTGTGAACGGGGAAATACACTAAGCATACAAATAATTTACGCCGTCGCTTTAGAGTGCGGTAACTGTAAACTCATGGTAGTGGTACTGCTCACATTCGGCGGCTTACAGTCAGTTTGGTTTGAACACGGCCTCATATTCGTACTACAAGTACCACACTTTATTTTTGTGTGTAAAAAGAGAGTGCGAACTTTGAATTAGAAAGATTCAAAGTCAATGCGCAAACGGAGCTTGCGCAAGAGATATTAAAATATTAACACGATTCGCAAGATAATACAACGGTATCTCTTTAAATTATGTAAGTGTTTCGCTAAAAATATTTTTAAACAAAATATTTTTTATCAATGCCATTGCACTGTTATTATACCTATACTAATTTTCAACTGCAACCGCCACTGGAAGTGAGCTGAAATTCACTTTTAAGATTTGAAACAGATAAGTACTTAATTAATTACAGCACACTAACATGTAATTGACGAACATTGCAAGTGAAAGAACAAGCTTTTATTTATTACAGACTTCTGCATCGAGTAACGTCAAATAAGTAAAAAGTAAAATTTAACTCTTACCATTTATTTATATTATTATGTACCTAAACTTGACATTGACGAAACACCCAGGTGCCATCAGCCCAATATGTGGTCTACCATCCTAAAGTTGATAATCGTTTGCATGTCATAAAACAATAATGCCAATAGACGTGGCTGTAAACTTGAAAGTTCGACTTTTGCGACATATTATTCATTTAATAGGAACTTGTTTAAAAATTGCTAGACCACTTATTTGGCGGATGGATGTATCTTCTACAGCAAATAATAGTTGACATCCCGTCGTCTATAATCATATATTATCAAAACCGATCATCGTGCTCAACTCTGCATTTCATTAACAATACAAATCTTTATTGACATTACGTATCAATACAATGAAGTGAATTAACAAAAATGAACAATGGAAACAAAGTACCTATCTCTAAGCTCTTAAAACCATTAACAGACCAAACAGAGGCGAGGTGTTGATGCGAATCGTTTCCCAAGCTTTGACCTCTATTCAAGATCCTAGACGGGATACGATCGATAAATACTCGGCCGCCGCTTTACTTAATATTTTCCATTTCACAACGCACCTTTTCATTCCAACGTAGGCTGGCTGTGGGAATACAAGTACGAACATAGGTACCGGTACAGTTTGGCGACCCGCCCTCATTATTGTCCTCAAGGCCGGAGCCTTTTACAACTGAAGTCTGTTGATTTAACTTGTATTATTCAGTTACGCTACCACAGAATGTGTAACAGCGATATAAATAGAGGTTAAGCTCGAACTGTACCGCTGCCCGTGGCGAGAACAGGCCGGTCCATTATCTCGCTGCAACTAATAAAAAACAGTAATGCGCTACCCATTAAGAGGTTGACTGATTAAGCTAAGTTATTTCACTGTAGTTTGTATTAATCACGTAACTAATTCCAAATTGGTCGACTATGACTCTTGTAAGAATTAACTTAATTTTAGGTCTAGGTACTTTCATGATTTTCGTACCTTACTCTAGCAATATATTCATAGGAATTAACATGCCCTGTATACCAAATATACCAATTAAGGAGATGAAAACACCTAATATGTAACTCTATTCATTAACTTTTAGTTTATAGGTTATCAAAAATTCACTTGTAATCTACGGTTAAAATATTTTAGAAGCGTAGATATGGATTTATGAACAGCAACCGTCTGATAAATGTACTCTTAGAGCGTGTGGCTATCTCTGCTCGTAAATAATATCTGGAAATACATTCCTCTAGTTACCTACTCGACTCAGAATGTGTCCACTACACATTGAGTTCTTTTTATAGGCCTATTTCAAATACTACATACATTTACTTTTAGTCGTAAACTATTCATATTATAACTGCATATTGGGTTTAATCTTAAGAAATCTTAAAGTGCTGGTTTAATTAAATACAATACAAAGACTCTTTATTGTACACCAGAAATAGTAAGCGATACAGAAAACAGATACACAGAGAAAAAATATGTAGCTACCTGTATAAATAAATTAATTTAAGTAAATCTATTAATTGAGTACCTACTAGTACTCGTAATATCGTACTGCTAAAATGAAAGTATCAAAGATGTTTTACTCTATTTTTCGATCCATATTTTTTGATTGCTCTTCTCTACCACTCAAAGGTTGACTGACAGAGATCCCTTCAGGGATAAGTCCGCCTTTGTACTTAGCACTTTCCTTTTTGTGTAACATTTTTGTATTTCCTTTTTGTGCAATAAAGAGTATAAACAAACAAAAATTTTCAAAAAGCATGTTATCGTTGAGCCACGTAGAGCCACAGATGGTAGAGCGTCCAAGTGGTATAAATGACAGCTAAGTCTCCAAGTTCTAATTTTCGACTTCAAGATATAAATCAAACTACAATAGTATTGTTTTTCTACAATTCAGATATTCCAGTTATACATTTAAACTATCCAAACCAATGGTACAAATACAAGAATTACCAAGAATTACTTTATCTCGTGCAGGTATTGTTTCGATTTTACTACGTCAAACTTCAACCGATCGTTGAACTTGAACAGCTTTAATAACTTTTGGGAACATGCATGGTTATACAAGGCAAACGTTATCCTTATTCCCCTATAATCGTTTATTTCTGGTTTCCCTGGTTCTAAACAGACAGAAAGAAAAGAAAAGCCAGTATTAATAACTAAACTCAAGCTCAGTGACTCACACAAACACATAAACAGTTATTTTATTTTCAATGCTTATTTCATACAAACACGTGAAATTACAAGATGGAGCGACGACCTGGTTAAGATCGCAGGATCGCGGTGGATACGAAAAGCACAAGACCGGTCTGAGTAGAAAGCCTTGGGGGAGGCATATGTCCAGCAGAGGACGTCTTTCGGTTGACATGATGATGATGATGACATGAAATTATGGTTCTCGACTGACAGAACTTTAGTTCAGTTACTTGAGTTCGGTTTATTTAATGACTCTTGGCTCATTATTACTCATTACAACCGTGTCCGACCAATGCTGTACTCCCATGATTGTACTTTCCACTCGGATCCAGTAGGTACGGATTTTAAACTTCACACACGCTATTGAACTGCTTCGCAGATGTATGAGTATGTATGTTTGTTCCCGATGTTCTCTTTCGCGGAAAAGCTCAAGGTAAATTTCAAGTACCTATTCCCTAGGTGGGTTCACGCCTAAATTCCGAAAAAATAAGAAATTAAGTCCAATTTAATGTATTAAATTTTCACTTATTTATGTTTGTGTTTGTGGATATTTATTGAATTATAACAATTTAATTTAAGATTGTAATGAACAAAATATGTTTTTTGGTTTACATAATGTCATGATTTCTTGCATAATTAAAAAATAAAAAATTAGAAAAAAGTCAAATTGAGCGAGAATTTCTCTTTCATTTAAGTATGCTTCGTTCACTAAGTCGTTGTAGTTTTTGTTTTATTTTTGAGAAAAGCTGCATTCTTCAATTAATGCCATACTGGTATTTTCAGTAATATACTATTTACTAAGTATTACGTGAATGTGTTGTAATTCTTTACTCTGGTTTGAACTAAAATTATTTCAAGGGCAAAATATGAAAATGTTGTAGAGATATATTTTACTTGGTAGGTAGGTTTTACTTTAAATATATTTAATCCTTTATATTTTAACAATCCCTATTTGTTCCACAGTGGAAGTTCATTCGAGGGGCAGTGGCAAAACGGCAAGCGGCATGGGCTGGGCGTGGAGACGCGCGGGCGGTGGTTATACCGCGGCGAGTGGACACAGGGCTACAAGGGGCGTTACGGCGTGCGCCAGAGCACCACGAGCAACGCCAAGTACGAGGGCACCTGGGCCAACGGCCTGCAAGACGGCTACGGCTCCGAGACTTACGCCGATGGCGGTCAGTATTCTTTTTCTATTCATGAATTTACGAAAAATATATGATCCCTTGTCATCCGTGTTACGGCACTTACGTAAATTAATATTACTTTAATTTGATCATCTTCAGACATGTACACTCCACATAAAAAACACTTTATTTCGGACTTTGATTACATTGCATCCATATCAAGTTAATACAACTTACAGCCCAAGTATTAGTAAAAAATAAAAATAAAATAATAGTTTAAAGAACTTAATTGTAATTGTACTGGGCGCAACTTTTTACCTGTCCAACCCAGTGTGCCTAGATTGACAATGAAAACTGTCAATAATGACATTCAGAAGTCTGTGAGAACTAACGCGTTGCTTTGTTTTACAAAATCAACGCTTTATTTAGTCAGAGTGGACAAATCAGGAAAATGACCGCCAATTACCTAGAGTCGCTTTTGAAAAATACAGGTGACGCGTTAATCTGGAGAATTAACGAATTTTAATATGTTTTTGTCATATTTTTTCAATGTATTTTTTAGTTTATCATACATTACCAGGGAGGGCGAAGTGTTAGTTACACAGGTGATAGTTACATAGTTAACTTACACGACTCTATCTATAATTATTTTTAACTGACGAAAAAAACGTAACTTTTTTACAGAGTGTTGACAATTCTTTTTTTAACAAACTAGGTTTCAACGTTAGTTGTAGGTAGGTACGGTTCAATATGACTATTGCCTTTATTTATTTTTTCTGCTGCAGAAACTGTCCTGATATGATAAAACACTTATGTAGACACTTTGGTCTAAGAGAAAAGTCCAGGATGGCTGGGCGAGCAAGGCTAGGAAAATAAATAAAATATCATTTTGGGTTTTTCCTTGCACTGATACCTTACACAACTCTACTAGATGCCTAATATAGCAGCAGTTCTAGTAAAACGCCATTCGAACTACGTTTCATGCATGCCTGAGCAGGGAAGGCGAAATCAGCTAGCGGCTAAATAAAATTTACCTACGTCCTCGTTAAAAAATGCCGACAATAAAAGATGTAGTAAATTGTCGATGAACTAATTTTCTCAGATCTCATCCAGCCAAAACGACCGCGCTGCTTTCAAGACGAGCCTCGGTCGACAGCATCGACCGCGGCATCCTCGTATTGAGAAATATAACTATTCTATTATTTTCGTCGAATATCGTGCCAACTGACACTGTGTCTGCAAACTAATTAGGATTAATTCAGCCTTGAAACATCGAAAAGATAGGAAACCGTGCCTGAGCAACACCATGAGTCGACGTCACACAAATTTTACACAAAAGGTGACTCATAATGGAGATTGGTCATTCATAAATTCACGATAGTGACTACATTTGACATCTTCATCGTATATTAGTCATCATAATGCGTAGCTCATCCGGCCAGAGTGTTGTCCTAGCACGGATTGCTCCATTCATGTCCCGGCACACGCAGCGAGAGCCATTCACGACTTACTATTACACACAACCCTCATCTATTATACTAGCAACCTCAATAAAAGTTTGCAAATGCCCTCTCACAACTTTCAATTCTTTAGCGTGGGTAACACTTTTGTATGCTAAACGTGTAAAGATGATTAAATACCTACTTCTGATTCGTCATTGTAAGAATAAGAATAGCCCCTCGATTCGCAACGCCATGACCTGCCCGCCTGTTTGTTTAATCGATTTTGAACCTTTTTTCACTTACTTTCATTTAATAACCACCCAAGACATTCAGAAATCATTTAACACTGCTGCATCGTTGTTATGGTTTTGCGGCTTTTGGCAATCGAAAATTAGACGATGACCGGCCGCCGAGCTGACGTCATCTCCTTAGTCCCCATTATAGAACTCCCTCAGATGTGCGAGTTTTTCACATTTTCTTACCTCCTTAGTGCCAAAATGTTATGCACAATACGTACACGGATAATTACATCTCAAAACGAGCTCAACTTGTGATGTCACTTGGACGTGCATCATGACATTGAGAGTTATTTGAAAAGTGGTCTTTCCTACTATGCTTAGCGTTCCAGTGTTAACCAATAAGGTAGATGTTACTTTTAGCGGGCATGTGCTATATCGGCAGAAGTAAATATAGGGCATGGCTGTAACAGCTAAAAGCTTTTTTAGTTTAATAAGTGAATGGTTGGAGAGAGATGTGGAGGCGACCGCGTTGCCGCCGCGCCGCCGCCCCGGTCCGTGGCCCTCGTGTTATATATAGCCAGGCACGCCTGCCACGACGCCCGCGCCACACAATGTCGACCACTCATTTAGACCAGCGCGTACAATAAACCACTATGAAAACATTAACCACAGATTAATCACATATCACATTTAAGGAACACAATGGGGTACTGAGGAAAACTGACTACGAGTACGATCGACTAGTAAATAAATTCAGTGTATTGATATTGATACATAACATACTTATCGTGCCACACAAAAAGGTTACTCATTAAAATTTTTATCATTTTTGGCACATAAACTGGAACTTAAGAATGTCTCCTAACAGACACTTGCTGAAAAAAATTATCTTGATTTAGTGGAAAGCACCCAAAAAACATAAGTTAAAAAAAAAATCTTAGCGTTTAAAATCAATTATTTGTACTTGTAGCTTTAATCAGACAGAACATTTCTATTAATGAAAACAAGAAAAAATAATCTAGTCTTTGAACTTGGTTTAAGCTTGCCAGTTCCATACATTTGAATGCCACTAAAATGAGCCTTAACCACCTTTACACTAAATAGAGATTTGTTCTTCCAGCATATAACCATAGAAGAGAAGTCATAAGCTAATATAATGAAATAACTGTTGTACTTTATCAAACACAAATTGCTCAAATACGTAGTTAATTAATTAACAAACCGAATTAGCCTCTGTTAACGATATTCGCTCGGTCAAGGTCATTAACTAATAGCTTTTATCTGTAATCTTCGCAAGAGCCTGTCCCGCGAGTAGTGCTTGTTAGCCGAACGTTATCTACTCGGGTAGATTGCACGCTAATTGATATTATTATACCTGTCAGGCATATAAATAGTTTACTTTAGTGTAGCCAGGGAGCTCTAGTTAGTAAACATGACTTTATTTGATTAGCATGAATTAATTGAATTACTGATTATGACTACATTGTGCACACATTCGCAATTATCTTGATTGTAGCGATTCTGATCGGTTTAAAATTAGATGCGTTGCGCTTGCGGATGCGAATAACCCGGCGGTGAAAGAAGTGCGGAGAACCAATTACCTTATTGTTGAATTGAGACCCATCTCCAATACAGGCTTTTTTCTTTAGTACCTACATATATTATGTCGATAGAAATCTGGATGACACTAAAGGCGGCCCCTAAACGGTCAATTATATTGTGCAATATCGCGAATTGTGCAATATTATTGACCGTTTAGGGTTAATATTGAAGATTGCACAATGATTGACCAAAAGTTTGAGCGAGTTTAATTTTTATTGCACCATATTTTTATATTGCATCGTGTAGGGTCAGTATTGCACAATATTCAATACTATACTGAACACGAAAACATTGTGCAGTTCGTATTATTGTGCAATAAAAAGTATTGTACAATGTTATTGTAGGTCTAGGGGCCGCCTTATACTACCTACTACGTGTAAATATTGCTTTACTAATTATAAAGATAAAAATAAGTTAATCTTATTCTGTTTCTGTATCCAGTACTTCACCGAAAATGACAGTCGGTCTCATTCACTAATTAAACTTGGCCAGTTGGAAGGACCAAAGCAGTCTTATACCTACATAAAAGTCTTAACACTTAAGTAAATAGGTAACCACCTATTTAATATGATAATAGTTAATTAATGCAACATAATTTAAGTATGTGATACTTTACTTTCAGCAAAACAACAGACACAGTTTATTTGGTTATGACATCGTACGGATAAATAAATGTAGGTATTCTTTGTAGACGTCCTATCACTTTAGCTTACTAAAAACTTGAAACTATAAGTAAGTAACTACGTAATGTTAAAAACAATTAGTACCTGGGCGACCGAGATTTGCTCAGGTTAAAAATCAAAAATAAGCGTTTTTCCCAGAGATAAGACCAAGCTAGATCGAGCCGTTTCCGAGATTCGGATTGTATATGTATAAGAATTGCGCGTTAGATAGATAAATAAAACTCGATTTTTAACCACAGCTTCGGTCCAATTGATTTTAAATTTGTGCTACAATATATTTGAAGAATCCTGGTGGATGGTAAAAATGCAGTAAACATCGTTCCGCACAAAAAATCTGTGAATGTTAAAATGTAATGTTCAAAAGCAATTTTATTAGGGAATATGTAGGCTATGATTTATCTAGAAACATTGCATAGTTCCCGCAGGAGAAGCGATAAACAGATTCTATTTACATGAAAATTGCTGATGAAAGCTTTGTTGGTCGTATATAGGGCAGAACGTTGGTATCTTGTTGCAAAACTAAAACTCGGGTATTCACCCTTCCATAACGATTGTATGTACTTAGGTATGGTTAGGAAAGGCTGTACAGTACTGCTTAGGCAATACTGTGGCGGAATTCAACCAAAGTGCTTTCCTATCAATCCATTTAGCATTTCATTATTTCACAACAACTGGGTACGTGTAAGGGTTGGGAAAACCGCCTGCCATTCCATTTGTGAGTGCCAAGGGCAATATGCGACCAACTTATAATAATAATAATAATACTTAAATAATATTTGAATAAATTAATATGAATATCATAGGACAATTCACACCAATTGACCTAGTCCCAAAGTAAGCTTAGCAAAGTTTGTGTTATGGGTACTAAGCAACGGATAAATATAATTATAGAGATACATACTTAAATACATATTAAACACCCAAGACCCGAGAACAAACACTCGTATTTTTCATACAAATATCTGCCCCGACACGGGAATCGAACCCGGTAGGCTGTGGCGGATTAGGCATATAGCAAGAGTAGCAAATGCTACGGGCCCCGCGCATCTAGGGGCCCCGCGCTGACCAATGCTTTCTGATCGTAAAAAACGTCAATTCAGATAGAAGCATGTTTTTTTTCTAAATTAATGTAAATAGAACAAAACCAACACAAAACACCGCCAAAGAAAGAGATGGTATCAATATGATCGACTTAAATATAATATTTTACTTATACTATAAACTTGAAGCAAATCAAGGGCCCCATGATAAAATTTGCTACAGGCCCCGCGCTGGCTTAATCCGGCTCTGCCGGTAGGTACCTCAAGCTTCGTAATCAGGTTCTCTAACCACTAGGCTATCTGGTCGTATAAGTTTGTTATCATTGTAACGCAGTACATGTTGCCTGTCACACAACAAATATCAAACATTTTGGTTTACATTGCTTCTTTTATCAACTTTTAAGTGTAATAAAAATAAAAACTAATTATTTTTAAAAGTCGCTGAACTAATGTTGTCCAGTTTGATGAGTACAGTCAAGGGCAAAAATATGTATACACTTTAATACCTTGTCTATTTTCGTCATAGTTATTTGAACTGCCATATATGAACTGTCACAGTGGTTAAAGTGACGAGGTACTAAAGTGTATACATATTTTTGCCCTTGACTGTACGATTTATGTTTTAATTTATTTACTCGTGTTACAGGCCACACCCGGTACATCCTCGTCATGTTCGAGTTACTGCCGCAGGTCGAACCATGACGAGGATGACATTTTTATTTTTTTAATAATAAAATAATATGTGGTTTTGGGTACTGGCCACCAAGAACGGACTCGTTAAAAAAAATTATATCACAAAAGAGGGTGACAGTCTTTACCGGCCCGGATAACACCGATATGGAAATACGGGCACTGTTTTTCGTGTACACGTCCATAGAAGCTCCGGTCAGTTTCCCGGTCGGTAAAGACTACAAAAACCCACAAAAGAAAAACTAAGGGGCGACACTCTTCACTTATAATACCGACTGAAATGGAAATACCTACCGACCCGATTTCGAAAATACAAATTAAGACATGGGTGCATAGAAAAACCAGAAAAAGAGACCAGCGCTGGGAATCAAACCCAGGTCCCCAGCATTCCGTGCTGCGTGCTATAACCCCTACACCACCGCTGGACAGAAATTTAGACACAAATCTCAGGTTGCTTTTTTCTACTACGCTACTTAAGCAGCAGCACTAGCGACATCTATGTTTCGCTCTCATCGAGAGACGTACCACTCTTTCGGAAGTAACCGCTCACCCAGACAAAAGATATCGCTTCTAAGCAATCAAATTATGATTAGTTCAAATTATGGTTGGTTTCAAAAAGACTCCAAAAAACCAATCATTGTCAAATTGACGTGAGTTTCTACGGGTGTGTACAGTTACCGTCATAAATAAGTGATCACTTTTGTGCCTTGTTTAACGTCATGTTTGAAAAGCCATACGAAATTGTTGTACCGACTGAAAGTGACAAGGTACAAAAGTGATAACTTATTTATGACATTGACTTTACAAGAAAAATCGGGTCGGTGTTTCCATGTCGGTACCTATTATCCGATCTGGGCCGGTAGAGGTTCACACGGTGGAAGCAACGCAGTCTTTGGATTGTTATTGTTTGTTTTGTGATAAATGTTTTTTATTTCCTCGTAGTGGTCGTGAAAATGTTTATTCTCGGCCAAAAGTGCGATAGATGAACTCGTATTATCGAAGGTCTCCCTTTCGGGTTGGCCTTCAAACTAACTCGTTCATCTACTGCTTACTTTCCACTCTCTACAATAATGAAAAATTTGCTAAAAATAATATACACTTATTAAAAAAAAATCCTACCTAAGTACTAACGTAATTTATTGATTGACTCTTTACTTTGAGGAGTTCCATGTCAAAGAACTACAACCTTTTTACTTTACCTCCTCCCCATGCGTATAAGTGTAGTTAGAGGAAGAGAAAAGTAACACGTAGAATCATTAAAAAAGTTAAAAACTCGCTTTGGTAAACCAGTCCGACTGCTCCATCGTCAGACCCCGGATAACTAGCATTCGTGATTAAAGTACACCCTGACTATTCTCAGTTTAGTACTTTGATCTGTTTTGGAGGTTCCAGTGCTTACCTACTGTTTCCTCATCTGGCACCCAAATACCATTCTTGGTCACAAACAAACCTAAGATGATTCTAAAAAGCCCAGATACAGCTTGCCTTGTTTTAGATTTTTAGTGTCTAACTTCCGGCTTCATCATCATTCATCATAGCGTTTAAGTATATATTTTCATCAGAACTACGCATTATTGCCAAATTTCGTGTCAATACCACAACAAGAAGTGGGTCAAAGTCAAGTTCAAATATTCCGTTACATACCTACATACAAAGTTACAGTTGAAAGAAAATGATTTTTGAAAATGAGCTTTCATTCAACTTACTTTCCCTGTTTGTTTTTATATATTACTAACTTTTGCCCGCGGCTCCGCCCGCGTGGTATTCGGTTATCGCACGCTGTTCCCTCGGGAACTGTGCATTTTTCCGGGATAAAAAGTAGCCTATGTCTCTTTCGGGCCCATAAACCACCCATAAACTATATCTCTATGCCAAAAATCACGTCGATCCGTCGCTCCATTACGGCGTGAAAAACGGACAAACATACAAACACACTTTCGCATTTATAATATTAGTACGGATAGGTCTTTCACGTATTTTTTTATTTCTTGTAGCTTTTACTGATATCTTCCCCCACTTTTTCCAGGAACATACCAAGGACAATGGATGCGCGGCATGCGGCACGGCTACGGCGTGCGGACGTCGGCGCCGTTCGGGCTGGCGTCGCACTACCGCGGCGGCGCCCGCGACGCGCGCGGCTCCATGTCTTCGCTGGTGGAGGCGGGCACGCCCGACCCCTCCGAGCGGCGCACGCACCGCATGGACGACGCCCGCGGCGGCTTCGTCCTCAAAGCCAGCTCCGACGAGCCATCAGGACGACGCGGTTCGCTCGTCGAGAAACCAAAGAAAGGCTTACTTTCCGTGAGTGCTATCCTTTTTACGCACGAGTGAGGTCAGGTGAGGTCTGTTAATAGGTACTACAGAACTAATAATAAGAGTAATATAAATGTCTTTCAGTCTAAAAACGCGACCGCGCATATACGCGTTGAAAAGCCCTGGGTATATTTATTTTCCAGCTCTATCTGCAACTAGTAACTACATAAAATAATGGGTTATTGCAGTGTAGTGGTTCGGAAAGCATTACATTATATTTTTGAGTACCGTTATGCACGATGGCATCGTTTATATCTCTCATTATTTGTTCTGTAATACTTAGTACAGTTGTAGTGACCCCGCTTGAAAGTGAACTCCTACATTTGGCACCCTCTCGGGCCAAGCATTTGCCTTATGTGTACAATCAATCAACTTGATTTCATAAAATCCTATCTTATATAATTGCATTTGTGTACAACAATGCTCTTTGACGTAAATATCTGATGACAAATACCAATATTAATTAAATTGATTGACTGTGTGTAACGTCTGTGTATAGAATAGTAACATAGTAATACGTTTGTGGTCCAAAAAGGGATCGAGGATTAGGTTTCTCTAAAGCTGAGTATGTCAAACGAAATACTAATAAACGTCTGACCTATTGTGCATTCAGCGTCACTATGGAACTTCACTAATACTACCTACCTATGCTGTTTAATCTACCCTAAACAACTACATGGCCAAACCACAAAAACACGCGTTTTCCCATAGACCGGGTTAGATGAATTGTTTGCCCTGAAAACCCCTCACATGGTAAACATCACAATTGTTAGATACAAAATAAATGTTCGTTTAATAAAAGGCTATAGATGTATAGATTCAAAACTCAAACTAGATAAATGCGCCAGAATCAAAAGAACATTTTGCCTTCATGCATCGTCACTCGTAAGATATAGTATAGCATGTTTACTTGTAGGTGAGATACAGTTTTACCACAAAACACAGCCCACACCATATCGAGACAAATCACGGTTTGTCAGCACTTAAACAATACTTGTCTTCGAATTTCTTTTTTACTTTACAATTTTTTTTTACTTCACGAAGTCTGTATACAATCCAATTTTATAGTTCACGTAAGTTACGTACGTCGCAGTAGTTATACTAATCATGTTATGATATTATTTTGCCTTTGCCCAAATCATACAAGTTACTGTCATTTGTTTTGTGTACTTACCCAGGTGAACGCAATAAGTGGCAAAAGTACCTACTGCAAATTAGTTAGAATGGTTCCAATACTAACATCAATAAGAATCACGATCTCAAAGATCTATTACTGCATTTAGGGTTATATTTATTCCTTATAATCAGTTTGCTGACGAATTTATTTAAAAAAATTGACATTTACAAACTAGAACAAACAGTGTGTAATTTAACGCCCACCACCTAAAACACTTAGCTGGTCAATAATTATTCATAATCGACAACAGCCATTGAACCCAGTAGGTAAAGTGACATATGCGGATCACTCAATAATTACCCGACAGTTTTATTTTAATAAGTATGTCTGTGTCTCACGGTAGTTTTAATTTAAAGGACACTCATAAAACTTGTAGTTTTAAATGTAGATCGTAGGAATTAACAAGGTTAAATAGTATTGATAATTAGCTGTAGGTGTAGATAATTATTCAAATATGGAAAAAAAAGTATCAGAATAGACGTTGACATTTCGATGCCTCAAAGTTCAAAGTATCATTTCCTACACTTACGGTAAGGCGCCAATGAAAGGTACTAGTACCTATGCGAGGAAAAAGACCAGAATTCCTGTTTGATGGTTTTTTCTCACACTCTCATTACCTTCCTCTTCTCTCTCTTCTCTCGTCTCTTACCTTTCGTCACTGCCCTGTGAAAACCTCGTAAGTAAGAAAAAGTTTCAAAACACTTTTTATACCTAGTACTTCTATTCATGAGAAAATCTTGCAATCGATACACGTCCGCATTAAAAAAAAACACTATGCAAATTTTTATTACTTACGAGGTTTTCACACGGCCGTGACGCTTTAGGCTTTAACACACTGCGAGTCGTGCATTTTAACATTTAAATACAAACAAATTTCATCTCACAAACTTATCGCGCGCCATTTTTACGCTCCGCTACCAACACTCCAGAACGGAAGTAGCTATTTATGTATGAATAATGACAAAGACTTTCGCATTCTAGAGTCTAGATCTTTAGGTCTTAGACTAAGTGCTTCGTGTCGACTTTCTAACATTAGGTACCTAATAGCCGTATGCTCAAGTCCAAGTCTCAAGGTCTTTCTCCGGCAAGGAGTTAATTAAAGGGAGAACAAAATGCTGAAGGATGATCTTGGTCACGTCAACAAGTTTAACATTAGGTCATTACATTATCTCTCATTCTACAACCAATATCATTGCCATCATTTTTTAAAAAGTGTACACATACTAAAACCATACTATCCTAATAGGGCTTAGCCGTTTATAAAGGATGTGTGTGGATGTGTTGCGTGGAATGTGTTTTTCATGAACTAATAGAAAGGCTTCATTTACCTATCCGCGTGCTCTACTAAGCTGTTTTCACTAATGCAAAATTATGCTTTCTAGCACTAACAGCCTCTAAGCTGAGCATGATGGACACCTAAAAGTACTGTGTAGAGTACTGGCCACTAGCAGGTTTTTAGGAGTTCAGGTAGCTTAGATTCCGTTATGACCAGCAAATATCAAACCTCTATGCAATCTAATGCAATAGACCGAGAGATATAAAGTACAATTCAATAGAATCTGACAATTTTCTACACATTTAACACACCCTAACGTGGGCACGCTTGATTATATATGTCCCTGTTGTTGCGATTATCATCTAAAAGGAATCAAAAAAGAATAATAGTCACATTACAAAGCCCTAGGCAGCCCGGTGTTCATATTAGTAGGCTGGAAGTGTCTACAGGATTGTCAGATTCTATTGAATTGGAGTATACCTAAGTTAGAAGTATTAGAACCTACAAATTCGGGCGTCATCTCATCACTTTCCGCAACTTTTTTTGGCGTACTTTGTTTTTTAACTCCTGACGCAAAAAGGGGGGTTAAACTTAAAACATAAGTTTGACCGCTATGTGTGTCTGTCTGTGGCACCGTAGATCTTAAACGAGTGGACGATTTGAACGTGTTTTTTTATTTGAAATTAGGGTTTCTAGCGATGGTTCTTAGATATATTTCATCAAAATCGGTACAGCCGTTTTTGAGATATTGAACTTTGAAGTAACAAAGTCGGGGGTTTTTCAAGTTTTTATTGGTTATTACTTAATTGTTGTTTACCTACAAGAATAAAAAAAAAATCTTATAATTGCTAAAAATTCATGATATCATGACGCACGCATTAGGTATTGTAGAGAGAATTTTCTTGGTGAATTTATTGGTTTAGCTTGTATACTTAGAGCAGTATTTATCACTCGAGGGTAAGACAGTTTGATAAACTGTGTGGTATGCACACTAGATTCGCAATCTATTCCTTACCTACTCTACCTACTTGCGAATATAGGTACTTTGGATAGCTGGAATGACGGGTGAAACAAGCATGGGAATAATTTTCGGAAGCCTCATCTCAAAATACACACTTCTTGGAGATATCGAATTTGTAACATTTTAGTGGTATTGAGGTATATTAATTACTGTACCTACGGAGAAAGAGAGAGAGGTCATTCATACCTGTTTGAGTTTTGAATTAAACGACTTTGACGACCTACGGACAGACCGACAGGCTAATAGTACGAAACTAAACTACAACGGTTAAATTTTTGGCCATAGAACCCATTAGAAGCAGGAAAGTCCAATTTAAGCGTCTAGAGTTTAGAGTTGAGTTATAAAAGTGTTAGGTTAGGTTAGTAGAAGTTCATAATTTGGGTTTTTGTTATTTTCAGTGTATGCATGGAGTGCAATAACTTTATTTTCTTTTAACTGCATACTAAAAATATTTTTACTTTATTTGCAAGCCGGTAGCACAAACCGTTATCTTAGAAGATCTAGATGTAGTCAAAGTAAGTACATACATACAAGTAACTTTATTAAAATTATTTATATTGCTTTTTAATTTCACATTAATAATGCAAATGTTTATTCTGTTATTATACAGATGTTTTCGCAGGCATGTGCAAAAAATATGTAAATTATTCAGTATATTTATACACTCAGCGGCAGCTTAGCGGCACAAAATTTGGCCCACCCTTTATACAAAATTACCGATTCTGCATACATTTGAGGGCCATTTTTTGCCACTCAGTATATTTTGCATCTTTATCTTGATTTATTTGATGTTGGCACGTTAATCGCAATATACCTCCTTACGCCAGCAAAATGCAAGACATGAAGTGACTGCACACGATTTAAATCTCGAATCTATACTCCATTTAATTTAAGGTTTGAATTAACGGTCAAATTGTAATACGTTTCTCAGTATTTCGAACACAAATGAACTTGAAAATACCTACACGTACATTTATTACCGGCATTTATTATGTTTAACTATAGAAATTTACACAATTTTAAATAGTTTCGTTGTTTCATTTAAAAACAAGTGTAATTTTTGCAGGTAAGTTTCAAATGTTAAAATAAATGGAGTAGGTATAGATATTTTTCACATCATCGCACCCTGCACGTTTTTATTGAGACCGCTCTATGTACTCGTAATTAAATAATTTATTAAATCAGGCGTTACTTTCTAGATATGTATCATATCTGTCTTTCTTTCAAAAAGCTACTTTGTCGCACGGAGTCAGCAAAATGCGATTTTCCTCACTGATTTTTCATAGCAAAACCTGCCTGTTTGAGCTGCTGAGGTGTTAATATTTTGTGGGTTTTGTTTGAGAAAAAATGTAGGTGGGTACTTAAGGAGCTATACTGACAAACTAAACGTTTGTTGTTGTTTGTTAGTCTAACATCTGGTAGCATGGTGTACGCTTGTGTTTTGTGTTACTCTGAAGATGAGCTCTGGTCGAGTTCAAAACGCGTCAGTGTAGTGTGGTGGTGGTGGTAGTGATAGATGGGTTTGTGTGATTTGTGTGTTTTTACAGTGTGGAGGTGGAGGAACTGCATGAACACGCATATCTTGCATAAACGTTGCTATCGCGGTCGCGAGTGAGAAAAAAAATTATTTTAGTTCATTTACCTGTATATTTAAAAAAGAACATACCTATCTAAGAACATATCTGCTATCATTATATGTTCTTTTTGAAATATTTTCAACATCTACCTATTTACATAAGTATTTGAATAAAAAACAATTATCTGACGTACGTAAGCGCATCACTAGGTAACAGAAAAATGCGTTTTCTTAAAATCGTTCGAAAAAGTAATAATTCTAGGTAATTAATATCTCCAATTAATAATAATTAAAATCTCCATGTAAGTCACCGAAGGTGCTTGTAGGAAAGACTTTGACCTCATTTTTTGCATCAATTCACCGGTGCAAAGCCAGGGCGAGCCGCTAGTTTTAACAGTAAAGAGAGACGTGTACGATTTTTTTTCGTTATGTGTAATCACGCGCTATGCTTACATCTATTTGACACAACTTAGATGCATGTATATATCGTATAAGCTATCAGTCAAAGATTAAGATGTTTAAAATCTGTGACTGCCATACGATCTGCGCATTACAATAGCGTTGACCCAATTCACCAAGTTGACTGAGATTTTCTTCTACTAAAAATACAGAATTCCAATGAATTCATGTTTACACTGCTGCATTCCGTGCTGATTCAGCCCATCCGCTGTGTCTCATTCATCCCGGTTTATGTTAGGGACACAAATAAATTAAGATGCATCGTTACACATCGTATAACTTTATTTGAATTAGTGTACATAAATATCTGATGATATATTTGAAGAATTTTGAAGTAGGTACAGAGAAATAAGTAAAACGATGAATATTTAAACTCCATTTGAATGAAGAATCTGACAATCTTTTAGACGTTTATGCCAAGACATGAACATTGGATTGTCTAGGTTATTGGCGATGCAATGGGATTACAAATAATCTCATTACCTAAGAAGATCATTCGTCATCCGGTGTGTGCGCGAATTGGCGATAAATGGCTTCAAGATTGTCAGATTCTATAGAAATTTACTTAACATAATATGGCTTATTTATTGTTTTTATTGTGCAATGACAGGGTGACTGGATCAGACTGTAGAAAACACAGCTACGCCCACGGCTTGGCAAATCCTTAAGAAGTAAATTTCATAAACTCCTTAGGAATGTTAGGTTACCTGAAATAGTATTCGATATTTTATATATTGTTTTGCGTTCCGTTGGAAACATGTGCTCTGTGTTTGATTAAGCGTGGAAGAGAGTTTTATGAAACTTTTTTACTTTTTACGAAACCAATTTTAATATCCGTTTTCACTATCCAGGATCAGGGGCGTAGCTACCGCCGTATCTCGGCCACGGGGCCCCCGACGTGCGTAAAAATTGTAAAAATTTTGGAAAAAGTGACAGATAGATAATTATGATGAATAAATATTTCTTGCAAACATATTTTTTTCTTTTGTGAAAATACTTTACCCTTCATGAAGGCCCCCAAACAAATTTGTATACGAGGCCCCGCCAAGGCGCGGTACGCCACTGTCCAGGATCTTTCTATTTAGAGGGTTATAGGTTACAGGCTATAGGCACGTAATACGCAATGGATTTCATAATTTGCCTAATAAGCAAACCTATTATAAATACTCTATTTCTTGGGGTTGTATTATTATATTATATGAAGTTGAGCACAGTGCACAAGGAATCACCTCTCATAATAAACATGTATCATCACGGTAGGTACCTGCCCGGGCACAAATTAAGTACTTATTTAAACATAAAGACAAAAATCTTGAAACGTAACCTACGTATATGGCAACATTCGTTATTATTATAAATACATCGTATTAGGCCACTACCATCTTTTTATGGTGTATTCCCATTATTCCTGCTTTTGGCAAGATTTTATATATAATTTAATTAAGTACTAAAAATTAGTAGTGTTTAATAGGATACATCCTAAAAAAATTGCAGTGACACTAACTAAAAGCACCCATAATTTTAGCACTCGCCTGAAGATTAAATTGGGAGTTTTTGATGGATGCTTTATATCTGCGACAAACGCTAGTGTAGTACCTGCTACATTTTGGACATGTACCTAAATAGGCTTTGACGTTTATTTCTATTGCAGAAGCTACGCAAGCAGAAAAGTGCTGGCGAGCTGGACAAGAGGGGCACGGGCTCGGTCCGCTCGGGCGGCTCCGGCGGCTCGGGCTCCTCGTGGGTGTCCTCCGTGGACAGCTCACACTCGGCCATGACACATGCCTCGCTACACACCGACTCCAATGCTAGCTTTGTTGTTGAGGTAAACAATAATTTTAGTATGATTCTGATTTCTCTATTATTACCTATTTCCCGAACGAAATGCAAAATACCTACTCGTAGCGAATGAAAGATACCATCTAATTTCACCATGTTTAAAGTCTGCAAATGAAAGAGATACATTTTATTTAATACAGGATGAACATTTGGATGCTGGTGTCACAGAAACCTACTTGGGTGAATGGAAGAACGACAAACGCACTGGGTTCGGCGTGAGCGAGCGAAGCGATGGCCTCCGCTACGAAGGCGAGTGGCTGGCCAACAGAAAGTACGGCTACGGCGTGACGACCATGCGTGACGGTACACGGGAAGAGGGCAAATACAAGAATAATGTGCTCATCACCAGCCAGAAACGTCGACATATGTTCCTCATGCGCTCCGCCAAGTTCCGCGAACGCGTGGATTCCGCCGTTACCGCGGCGCAGCGGGCTTCCAAGATAGCGCTGCAAAAGGCTGACATCGCGACATCCAGGTTCGTTAACTTTTTCTACTTAGCCCGTACCTTGTACATCTAAAAAAATGCTATTTTATTGATAATAAATGTTTATATTTCAATATTTTTTTACAGGACAGCCACAGCTCGAGGGAAAGCTGAGCAAGCCGATGAGTCGGCAGACCAAGCAAAAGAAGACTGTGATATAGCACAAATGACTGCAAAGCAGTTCGCCCCAGATTTTAAGCATCCTGGCTTTGACAGAATAGGATTAAGAGACAAATATAGACAAAAACCTTATAATCCACAGGTTGCTACACCTGTATCACAAGAATCTGAAAAAATCTTGGATGGAAAGAGCATTCCAAATCATACCCCTTCGATGCATCCACAGATTCCTCAAGCCAATAAAGCTCCTTATGGAGTACCCCCGAGACGACCCTCAGCCCAGTTTCCTAACAAACCAGCGCAGTCCACAGACCCGCGACTCGCGAATAATACCAATTACAACAACGACGATCGGACGACTAGCCCGTATTACAATTCCAATCAAGATCATTGGTCAAATTCACATTCACAAGGGCCAGATTTCCAGAAACCTTATTCGCAAAATGACCAAATAGGCGGCTATGGTCCTGGTGCGCCCAGTGCACCGGCGGGACCACCCTCTTCATATCGATTTAATAGGCAGGATGCGATCCAACATCAACCGGGCATGGATCCAAGTAGTCAACAGTTTACAAATCAAGGACGTAGAATTTCTTCAGCCACGAGACCAGCTCTAAATCTAAATCAAAGACCTAACCCACAAGAATGGAACTCCTCACAAGGGCAAGGAGGTCTTAGGCGGTCGAGTGTATTGGGTCAGCCAACAAATGAACCACAGGATTCTATGTATGTGGATGGCGGGGCCTCAAGCTACGGGCGGAACGAGATTAGAACTGGAACCGTACATTCAGAGGGGCCACTTGATCGACCAGCTATGGATCAACAACAATATCATCAAAATATGGATCCCCAGGGATACCGGCAACAACTTGATCAGCAAGGATATAGACAACCTACTGACCAATCAATGTATCGCCAGGGAACCGCTGAACAGCAAATTTATCGACAAGGGCCCTCGGTGGACCAGGATATGATCAACGGGCCGCGCGAGACTCGCCAGGGTCCAGGTCGTACATCGATCGATTACTTCGACCATTATAAAAGGCCACCAAGCAGAGATTCTAGTGTGGATCGGTACGGACGGAGATCTCGTCAGCCGTCAGTGGAAGCTACTGTGCCGCCGAGGGACTCGCGAGGTGGTTCAGTGGCGCCGCAACCACCGGCGCCGGCATCGCGGCCAGCTTCTAGAGCGGCTACGCCAGCGGCGGGCAACGGACACTTAGCGACTGGCCGGGGCTCGATATCACACGCTGGTTCTCGAGAAACGCCATTTGAGGAGTCTCTTATGAGAAAGCGAACATTGGGACAAGATATATCACCTTCGCCGTACCAGCCCAAGCGGACTGAAAGCCTGTGCATGCCGCAGGTTCCCGCGGCACCGCCGCCTGTGGCACGGGGGGGCGGCGGTGGCGGCGGCGGCGGAGGTGGCGGACGGAAGGTAAGCAAATACTTATACTCATTTAATTAACTAAAACCAACTTTGCAATAGCAAAACGTGTAGTCGTTGTTGGTAACACATCAACGTTTGTGCCAAACATTTGTATGACTTGAACGAATGTCATTAAATTAAATAGATCAAACTATCACCAACACAACATCACATCCTACAAGACGCGAATATATTCCGTTTTTAGGGTTCCGTTGGCAACAAGTACCCCTTATAGTTTCGCCATGTCTGTCCGTCTATCTGTCCGCGGCTACGCTCAGAGACTATTAGTACTACAAAGCTACTGTACAGATACACTACCACACTAGATAGATACTGTACTGTACTGATATGTACATATCAGTCACGCCGACAAAGGGGCAAAATAAAAATAAAAATTTTGAGATCCCTTCATGGACGTAAAGCGGGAGTGCTTTTTTTTTCGACGAACTATATAATGTGGGGTCTATTGCATAGGTCTTTTAAAACCATTTTGGGGTTTACAAGACGATTTTTCGAATCAGTGATCTGTTTGCGAAATATTAAATCACCCTATTAAATCTAAACTTTTGGGTGGAAAAAACGGACGGACGGAAAAATTTGGTCATCGAAACCATAAAATATGTACAGTCATTTAAAAAGGTATGAGTAATTTTACTGAGGAATTTAAAACCTTATAGGGTACCTCCAGTTGTCCTAGAATCTTTAAATTTGGTATGAAAGTATCTCGATTTTTTAACCAACTTCAAAAAAGGAGGACGTTATCACTTAAATTCGATTGTATTTCTTTGTTTGTTACTTCAGAACTCCGTCATTTATGAACTAAAAATTTAACCAACTACAAAAAACCATGAAAATAATTTTCTACCAGTCTGAAATCGGTGCCTCAGCACGAGCCAGCAGGAGTAATTGAAGCCCAATATATAGTTATAGTATCTAGGTGAGGCAGACGACGATAGGTCCACTCTTCGTAAAACTTAGTCCGTTCACAAAGATGAACTAAAATGGTTGCTATAAACACGACTAAGTCAATGACACAACAGAAACTATCACTATGGCAAAATAATGGCGATGACGTCGTTTTGTGGATTAGAAAAATAGTACAATTGTAAAATTTACACTCAGGATCAGTTTCGTAGCGATGCTACGATGCTACGAAGGCTCTACGAATAAGCTACGAGTGTCGTAGAGCCGATCGAATTATAGTTGTGTAAATAATTTTTAGGCTGCAATTCAATTAAAGGATGGTCGAGGAACGTGTTTGTAATTAACCAATAGAAACGCTTCATTTACCTATCCTCACTCAGCGCAACTCTACAAAGTGGAAACAGCTCGGTGCGCAACACGTCCTCGCACATCTCTGGTGGAAACGCAGCCCTAGTTTGTTAATCAAAAGTGGGTAATCAAAAGGCAATTTTTTATATTTGGAATCTAGACACGTCGATTCAGGCAATTTTTTTTAATATACCTACTGCAAACGAATATCTTCAATCTTAACTTCATCCAATAACAAACATCTTTTTCACTTCTCATGCTCGTAAAGTCCGTGTTTATGCTGTGTCTAGGTGACATAAAATGACTTCTTATGCTCTAGTGCATAAAATAAAATTATCGTCTAATACCAACTAAAGACCAAGGTAATCAGGTGTCAACAGCCACAAACAAAAAAGTTTCTATATATTTTTTAAATAATTGTTAATTTATATAAAACTGAAAATCAATCTAATCAATCATAATAAATCAGTAAAATTAAAATAATGGAATTATTATAATAATGAAAAAAAAAGATACATAGAAAGTCAATCATTGTTTTCACTGATGCCATTTCATTTCCTCGCCATCGAAGTGAAAAGCAGAGTGTAAAACTCGAGCGTTAAACCCATTTTCCCCTCGACGTGTCTATCCACCCTCGCCATACCGGCTCGGGTGGCTATATGAACGCCTCGGGTAAAATGGCTCGTTTTATGCTCTTGTTGTACAATCTACCTACTATTTTATCCGTAGTAAAAGAGGCAAGCGTCTGTCAAATATTTCTTAGTTTAAACTTAATAAATGGTTATCTTATTTTACCATATCTTATTATACTTACATTTTTGGATTTTTGGTAATAAAATAGCATGTTCTGTTTTCAATTTTAAGAATTAGTAAACTCTGTCGTCTATAATTGAAACTTCATTACTTCATCATTCATCAATGGATTTAGGGAAGAAAAAAAACGTAATGTATTTCGTGGAATAGTTTTCGATGAAATGAAAATATATATTTTAGAGTAGGTAACATTTTTTTCCATAGTGTACTGAAAGCTGTAGAGAGTAAAACTGACGTATCATATTCCAAATATGAAAATATACCCATCTAATACCATCCAGTTATGCCGAATTCGCACGAGGGCAGAATAGTGTGGCAGAACAGTAGGCAGCACAGTAGGTACTGCTACAATTTGAACGCACACGCCGAGACAAAACAGTACAGTTCTGTCTCGGCGTGTGCGTTCAAATTGTAGCAGTACTGCGCTGCCTACTGTTCTGCCCCACTATTCTGCCCTCGTGTGAAATCGGCATTAGCGACAATCCCTTGTGGCAGTATAGCCACAAAATATAAAATGGAATGGCTCTACGAAACTCGTAGCCTGTCCGTAGAACCTTCGTAGCACCTCTACGACCACGTTCCCAAAGTGATATTGAACTCTTTCTCAATAGATGGTGTAAAATAGTTTAGTTTTAGTTATATATAATAAAGATGAGTCAGCAAAGTTATCTCAAATAATCTCAACCACTCTCAGCAGAGCTAGAATTGTTTTTGAAATTGAAAACCATATTTAAAGAAATAAAATTGTTTAAAATGAAAAATATGTTTTATTCGGGATAACTAAATGACGCAACTGCTATTATTCTTCTAAAAAGATACACTGTGTTGTATACTTAGCAATTTTTTTTGTGACAATTTTAACTTAGTTTGACTACGGAACTTACATGCACGCATTTCAACTAAAGTTAGAACTTAAACATCGACTAGAGGTACGAGTAATGCTTAGATTGCCGTCGTAAAATTCCACCTATACCCAAAAACACGTACGTCTATAATCATAAATTTACCAGTCTGTTTATCTGCAAACACATCGTAAAACACCATTCTCTGAAATTAGCTGGATTCATAACAAACACTTTAGATGCATTTGTTTACCTTTAGTCATACCAGCATAAGCGCTCTGGAACCAGACTAGAACTAACATTCTATTGTTTTGTTAGCGCTTTTGAATAAAGAGTACGTTCGTTAATGTAAGATTTAGATACATTTTTCATTAATATTAACGAATAGTAAATGAAGGTTGAATTGAAATAAATGCACTTATAGTTCTAATATTTCGTTATTATATTCAGGTACTTCATTTATTTCATAGCATAAATTGTTGGAATAAGTTCCTACTCTATACCGATAGTAAGAACAATTATTTATTTAAAAGTAGTCTCTAGTATTTATTGTTTTCTTATCATGCTAATTAATTATTTTTTTTACATGTTAAGCTTGTTAGTTTGTAGGTTTGTTTGTAGATGGTTCAATGATGCTTAAACAGCTGCACGAGCTTGGATGAGATTTTTGAATATAAATACGATACTTTTTATCTGGAAGAAAGGCGCAGTTTCCGTGGGGTACGTTAATTCTTAATAGAATTGTCAAATTTTATGAGTAAAATAAAATTTGTAAAATGGTAAAATGTCGCTAAAAGAAAAATTATATTCTGTTATCTACAGACTGCGTACGTACAGTCACGAGCGTTAATTTGGGACCCACTTTAGATCGAATATCTGTCATTTTGTATGACAATTCAAAGGATTTTTTTGACGAAATGGGTCCGAAATTAACGCTCGTGACCGTACCTTTAATCAATATTTTAACCTATCTTTTACCAGCATACATACTTTTTTAATAAATATCATATTCTCAATAATTAGGGTTCCAATAATCCATACTAATATTATAAATGCGAAAGTGTGTGTGTTTGTATGTAGGTATGTTTGTCCGTCTTTCACGTCGAAACGGAGCGACGGATCGACGTGTTTTTTGGCATAGAGTGACATAAGCTTCTTTATATCCCGAAAAAATGCACATTTCCCGAGGGAGCAGCTCGCGATAAGCGAATTCTACGCGGCGAAGCCGCGGGAAAAAGCTAGTTAAATTATAATATAGTTAAATAAGCAATTGAAAGCTTATGAGGGGCTGTATATTTTCATTGCTAAATGCTTTTAGTATTGACTAAAGCTCTGATACTGCTAACAAGACGTTTTATTACCGTACTACAGTATGCACTTAAGACATTCCATACGTAAATAGGCAATAAGCAGAATACCTAAACGTTAGCAATGAGATCAATTCTATGAACGTTCAGTTTATTTGGACTAAAGACAAGATAGTAACATAGCTAGATCTGAAGTGTTGAACTGTTTACAATTTATTTAAGTCGGAATTGGGATACGGAGTTAGCTATCGTAATAATCAATGTGTAGACGGGAGCGGCGCGCGCGCGGCGGGAGCGCACTGCGGAGGCGGCGCGCCCGCCGGCTCCGCGACCCGCCAGTCGCCGAGCCCGTTCTATTTCTATATCGAGAGACAGTCGCTCACTGCCGCTTTCCGCGCATCACCTCCTTGCTAATTATACACAAATAAAATGTACTTTAATACGCGTTAAAAATATCGATTAAACCCCGCCGTGGCTGTGACATTCAAATAAAATGTACCGAGACGTATCTTGAACCAGAATCGTGCTCGGTCGATATGGTGAAATGTGACTCTGACTCATAGGATTGGGTCGTATCATTTTGTGAATAAATGTGAACAGTTTGAAGTTTTCGCGATGTGGTACCAAGGAGACGATGAGGAGGATGAGGACCTTATGTGCTCGCCGGCGATCCTGGCGCGACGTGCGTCAGAGAGCTGGATTAATGTACCTCCCGTCGAGGTAATATTTCACTAAGCAAAAAAGTCCGCGGGGAGGTAATAATACTTTAAAAAAAAATCCTGCGCAGTGTGTTTCTAATGTTTATGACATGTTGACTGCAAATGTTGTGGAAGATTAAACATCTTACTTTACATAATCATTCACCATCAACACAATACCGTCGATCACTGAGATCTTTCTATTCGTTTATTAGTCATTCTTACATACCTACAGCGTAATTTTACCACAATGTGCCCACAGTTTATTAATACCCGGAAAAATCAAAACAAATGAGTAATACTACGTTGAACGTTCCAGATGTTAAGCACGCCTCAGACGCTCCAGCGCAAGAAGTCGCTGCCTGACGTCGCGGGCATGCCGCGCGCGCCGGACGCGATGTCGCGCGAGGAGGTGTCCATGCTAGGGTCCGCGCGGCGGGAAGAGGTTCGCCGCATGTATGAGGAGTCGGAGAAACTTCGGGCCAACCCCCTGCTTTACCTGGTCAGTCCGCAAGTCAAGGTGAGTCGTCTACTATGCTAATTATGTAATTGGCGCTAAGCCTCATACGCACTGTGCGGTTAGCTGCGCGGTGTTAGCATGTCGTCCCTCTTCAAAGTATCGCTTGAGAAAGAGACGACGCGCTCAAACCGCACAGTTAGCTGCATAGTGTGTACATAGCCTAATTCGATGCGATTAGTAATTGAACAATGTTGAAAGTTCAAGGAAAGTCAATAAAATATACCTAATATTGGAAAATACAGTTTTGTCTTGTTAGATTTAATAAAGGCGGAAAACATCACACTTTTTCAAAACTTTAGTTCTCTTTTAATTTGATTTCCAGAATTTTTTGATCCAGATCTATAAGTAGGTGATAGGAAAAATCAATTCTGTTTTTTTTTCACTTCACACAGTACATTCAGTGGTTTTCATCTAAACTTTCTCTAATTTCTGATGGCCAGTTGTATAAGGTTAGTAAACTCGAAGTGTGTGGTTCCAGGACTGGTTCTCGCGCCAGCAGCTGGTGCTCCTGGTGCTGTTCATCAACATCTCGCTCGGCATCATGTTCTTCAAGCTGCTGACGTAGCGGCGGCGGCGGCGCCCCAGCGCCCTCCTCCCTCCAAACTTGTACATATTTGTAACTAATTTTCAAAGTTACCAAAAAAATAGCCAAACATTGAATGTTCAAAAGTGTATACATTTATTACCTACCCGAGCCTTCATTTGATATGCGATTTTGAAACATCCGAAACAAATACGTATTTACTTGTAGTCGATAAGGACTTCGGTTTGCTAGTGTATTTTCTTTGACGTTGTGAGTATGCTAAGTTACGTATGGTGACGCGTGGCCTGGTCTCGCTGCCTCCTGCCAGGCGCGAGCGACCAAGCTTGTCCAGCTGTTCATTGGCCCCACGACATGGACATTCATAATTTGTATACTATAAGGAGCACGAGATTACCTCCGTAATCTTTCAACCTGCATATTGTAGGTTTTAGTAGTCTTCTATAGTAATTTTAAGCTTAACAAGAAAGAATGACAATTTTGAAATCAGACTTAAATATACGGTACTTACATCGGAAACTTATATTACAGTTTGAAAAAGTACTCACTTACCAAATACATTTTTAATTTAAATTAAAATGTCTTAACTACCCTATAGAAATTGTTGGTAAGAATAAATTTTAAGTTTTTATTTAAATGTCAAACCTATCGACCGGGGCGTAGATAGCTATTAAGTACCCTGCGACCTAGATAATTTGTTACTTTTGTCAAATATTAAACTCGATTTTACAAATTAACTAGGGAAATGGCAAAATGTGGTGCTTTCATAAAACTATGTGCCCTATTTTGATAATGATGCTAAAATCAATTGTATTATGCCTCAAAAGGTAAACTGAAAAGTTCGCTGTATATTGAGTGATCAGTCCAAAGGGTTGTTGGTTCACGTACAATTAATTGAACCCGAGTGATTCTAAAAGCACAAATTATAGTACTTACTACATGAAAATGTTAATAACTTATGAACTTTTAGATTAAATGGATAAATATGTTATTTTGCTTGTTATAAATACTCTGAAAATAATGTTATGAGCTTTTTTTGTTTTAAAACCTTCCTCTATAGAGATTTAACGTTTATGTTATCTACTTAGATAAATTTTATATACAAAGTAAGCTTTATTACTTTCTATGTATATGACGTCAATTCTCGTAACCAAACTTTTGGATAGATAGATACGTATCACGTATACAATGTATAAATATTGGTCCCCTTATACTGTATGAGGGGATGAGTATGTGTGCGCGTGCGCTTGTGTGCGTGCGCATGAGACTGTTTTGGTAGATACGTTACGTCGCTTCACGTCGCGTAAGACAGTACAACGAACGGTATGAGAGACGGACATTCGTTGTAATTCGTTTCAAGAATAATAAAGTTCGTAAGACAATTTTCACGTTTTCATTATTGTATAAAAATATAAGTTTTATCTCTAAGAATTTAAAATACTTGTATCAATTTTATCTACGTTTCACAAATAAAATATTTTAACAAAACCGCATTACACATTTATTTTCTGAAACTTTTGTTTAACTGGAAGCAGACACGCTGTGCGGCAAAAATACGTGGTTGATTTCCATACGATGTAGGTAAGAACTACATACATAGAGTACTTATACAAATCTAGCTAAATAATAACTAATGTTTTTCCATACGATGTGTAGGTAAGAACTACATACATAGAGTACTTATACAAATCTAGCTAAATAATAACTAATGTTTTTCCACCGTATTTTGTTGGATGAGTTCGTATTTACCTTGCTTTCTCAATTAACTTCAGTAAACTTCAGTATTGGGGAGGAGTTCCTTGCTCAGGACAGGATAGTCTTATAATAATAAAATTCAGTATTTAAGCTACTTGATAAAGCGAGATAAATATGAACTTCTTTCACAAATCACGATGGCAAAACATAATAATATACACTATACATAATGATGGCCAAGAAACCGTACCTACGATCTAATTTGACACCTCGCTTCCATACAAATTCTAAACTTTAACACCATCCAATAGCAACCAGGATTTTCGGCCACTATAGGTATTCATACTCGTAACCTTGCATCGAAAAACACTTGCGATGGTCAGATGTCGCAAGCTTGATCTTCAATACTGTACCTGACTGTGGTGTGAATTTAAACTCAAATTATCAAAGCGGTCAAGGTAATCAAAAAGGTGTCTATGTCTATTTATCCGAGGGTCTATAGGTATTAACTTTTAGTCTCGAAGTGAAAACTCCTTCCATTAATCGTTAACGTCCACCTAGTCATTAATCGTTTATGATTTACGCTCTACAACAATTTCAAAGTTTTCGCGGTAAATCAGACACAGGTATAACAAACTTGCATCGGCGAAATGGTCTATACACAAATAGGAATAAATAAAATGGTGCCACCTTCTGTGCGGAAAAGCATAAAACTAAGACTACATAGACTAAGAACGTAACATTTTCGTCATGAAAATGGTCCAAACACAATCTCATTTTATGCCAAAAACTAAGCAAGTACTGGCTGTTTGAGTTTATCTAAGTCACTCGAAGTAAATTAAAAAAATAATTACTTTTACTCCATAGGGACTAAAGTGCCTACTCACTTTACTCCCGCCTCGTAAGTTTATATTGACCTACTATTAGAGCATGAGAAGTGACAAGTTATTTTAAAGCAATGTAAATATTTTTTCTATGGATAAAAGAAATATTAAATTCGCAGAAATAAAATAATATTCTGAATCATATTCATTTATTCATAAAATTAAAAATGTTACATACCTATGTTACACATAGATCTCGTCTCATTCAGACAATAACGTGTATCATCATAAGGAGTATCTCCAAATTTGTATAAAAATACTTAAAATATATGTTTAAAAATTAGCTTAATAACAGTACTTTGGTATTTGTAAAACTATTTTAAATCCTTTAATTTTAAATCAAGGTAATGAAATAGGTAATCCTAGCGTTGACCTGATTTAATTACCACCGTAAACTCTATTATGTCGAATTTAAATATGCCTATAAGGGAAAAACAAACTATACGTTGATCAATTAGATTAATACTATACGGCTTCTTTCAACACAAGTCGCTTAATAACTTCTAGCGAAAGGACGTCCGCTGTTCTTTTCCGTTAGTGTACCTACGTACTTGTGAAATTTAAAGGTGATGACGAAAAAATCAAAATCAGTTCGTATCAAAACTTCTGAAGATAATATTTCGGTAAATTTAAATTTTCAATTCAAACCTTGAAAGTTATTTGCGAAAATTTACTGAAATTGTGTATGTGTGAAAGCGTAAATTAGAATTTTTAAATTTGGAGAAATCGACAACTTTTTCTTGTAATCTTCAGAACACTGAAGCTAACGATGACGCTATCGATTTGGATGACCTACTGCCGAAAATTGGCGAGTTTGGGCTCTACCAGAAGTTACTACTATGGCTTGTCTGCTTACCCGCATGCTTGCCTTGCGGTTTCTGCGCCTTCAATCAGCTATTCATGACTGACGTACCGGACTATTGGTGTAAAGTGCCAGAATTGCAAAACATGTCGGTGAACAACCGTCGAATATTGTCAATACCGCGAAAGGTAACTCTAGCTAAATACACCAAAGTACGGGTCACTATTTTCTTTTAAATTTATTGTTATTACTATATTTTAGATTGATAATGTCACTTTTGAAAAGTGTACGCGATATGCTGTAAACTGGACGACAATAATAGAATCCGGTAGAAGTTTAGAAGCTAACAGTAGCTGGCCTGTGGAGGCTTGTCTAGACGGCTACGAGTACAACACCTCCGAAGTGGTATCTTCCATTGTCATTGATGTAAGTAATTTCGTCATCTCCAGCCTCGTATATACCTGCATCCTGCATCCCACATGCTTCCATTCAGATGCCTTGAACCACAATGTCACGCGCGTCCAAAGCGGATTGGGACCTTCACACACTCCATTACTACCTCTAAATAATTTCATAATAATTTGTCTGAACGAGATGCTTTTCAATAAATCACTATAAAATGCAAATTTTAATTTCGCACATACTCAAACTCCTAATAACACAGAGCTGCGACCTTGGGTTCGAACCCACGAACTCTGGTTGAGAAGCCAAAGAGAATCGTAAGCTCGTTTAGAATAATCAAACGAAAGCAAAAAGAAAGAGTTTTATATTTTATGTTGTAGATGTGGCAAGATAAAACGAGAAATCGAAAAATGTATTGTATGGCATTTTTTTTATTCGACTAGATGGCAAACGAGCAAGTGGGTCTCCTGATGGTGAGAGATCACCACCGCCCATAGACACCTGCAACACCAGGGAGATTGCAGATGCGTTGCCAACCTTAAGATACCTCAAGTGCCAGTTATTTCACCGGCTGTCTTACTCTCCACGCCGAAACAGAACAGTGCAAGCACTGCTGCTTCACAGCACGGAAGGTGCTTTTAATTGCTTCAAAATGTTGTTTGTAGTTGTTAAGAATCTACCTACTTAATATTTTCAGTTCGATCTCGTTTGTGAGTACGATGTCTATCCAACTCTCGGCTTGGTGGCCCTAAACATTGGTGGTCCCATCGGCGTCTACGGATTTGGTCTACTGAATGACCGCATCGGACGCAAGAAGTCGTTCTTCACTTGTTTGACCACGCTCCTCGTTGGTAGCATCAGTACTGCTTACGCACACCAATACTGGATCTGGGTGTTGGCGCGAGTGGTTGTAGGTCTAACCATTCCGGCAGTGTATCAGATACCTTTCATAATTTGTAAGTACATAGCACTTTTACCAGTTCTAGATAACCACAAAATATCTACGACTTAATGCGTTTATTTGTATTACTTTCAGCACTCGAATTAGCAGGGCCCAATTACAGATCATTTGTAACAGTAATGACTTGTATATTTTACACGCTGGGCCTCATTCTCTTATCTGGGGTAACATATCTTTTACGGGATTGGCGATCACTTGCGCTGGCGACGTCTTTGCCATTCCTATTTTACTACTTTTACTGGTTCGTATTGCCTGAGTCACCCAGATGGTTATTGATGAGAGGAAGATTCGAAGAAGCGAATGATATACTAAAAACAATAGCGAGAATCAACGGAAAACAGATGCCGGAAGAATATACGCAGAAGCTGCAGAAACAAGTGCTGGAGCAAAAAGAAATGGGAAAGAAGGAGGTTAAAGTAGCAAGTGTTTTTGCTTTATGCCGCACACCAAATATGAGACTTAAAACTCTGTTGATTACGTTGAATTGGTGTGCATCGGAGATGGTGTATGTTGGGTTGAGTTACTACGGGCCCTCTATAGGGAGTAATCAGTATATGAGTTTCTTTTTATCTTCTGCTGTGGAAATACCAAGCTATTTGGTTTGCTGGATCCTCATGGACCGCATAGGCCGGCGATGGCCACTTTGCTTGTCAATGGTCATAAGCGGCTTCTTTTGTATAGCCACTGTGTTATTACCGAACGGTAAGTTTTTCTTGCGTTTCCTACGTTTTTACCGACGACCCGGCCCCGCTGAACCGCGGCAAAGCAATTTTAACTGTAATTTGAAATGATAGTTACTGAAGCGCCTACACGTAGTTTTTAAATCTAATCTTCTAAACATTCTAAACCACTTTTGATATTCGTAATTAGGATTCAAATTAAAAAAAATGATTCAATTTTTACACTTAGTTCCTAAAAGAAAATTAAATGAGAGCGCTGTTCTTCAAATTAGTTGGCTATGGGTAGAATTTAGTACTACCCACTCCTAAATATTATTTAAATTACCTCAACTTGCCAGAAGCGTGATACTTAGTACCAAATTATTATTGCATAGGTTAGATATAATTAGATATCCCTGACTAATACTTTTCATTATTTTTCCAGATGCTCAAACGGCAACTTTGATAATGTACTTGATATCGAAATGTTTTATATCTGCATCCTTTTTGATAATTTACCCATACGCCGGGGAACTTTACCCCACGGAGCTGCGCGGTGTCGGTATCGGCACCTCCGCCTACATTGGCGGCCTGGGCCTGATTGTGATACCGTTTATAAACTACTTGGTAAGATAAGTAGACAGTTTTTTTCAAATCACCATCATTATGTCCAAAAGATCGGTATCCCTTTACTTGACCGAACTTCATTTGCACGAATTTCATGTGCTATAATATACAAACGTCATAATTTTGTTTCCTATAAATTCATTATCACTACTCATTTTTACCATATTAATCAAATGGCAGAATCTTTGTTTCCTATAAAGTTACTTTCAATAATTTCATTTTTCATAATCATTGTAATCCATAAGTATCACATGCCATAATATCATTTGGACGTCAAGAGGATATACTGATAAATCCCATACGTCAAACAAGCCTTTGAATCAGGTAAATTTTAAGCACATAGATTAGGTTAGGTTAGAATCGCGACATTTGATTTGTGCGAGCGAGCGAAGCGAGCGAGCTAGACGGTTCGGAGCAGAAGCGACTCGGATAGGTTAGGTTCAGAAGGTTAAGGCGGGAGCGAAGCGCAGCGTAGCTCCCGCCTTAGCCTTCGATGTTAGGTTTTTTTTTATAACAGCCCGGATAATAAAGATAATAGATAGATTAGTAAAAGAAACCAACATCTCAACTACGCGGAATAGGAGCTCCGCGCACGTACGTAGCCACGATAAATTCAGAAAGAAACAATATTTGGTATGGCGTTTGAATATTCTATTAAATGATATTATTGCACTTAATAATATGGAAAACAATACGTATTGCATTCGTATCGTTATGGCATCAAAGTTTCGGGAAAATAAATATATATCAAATAAATTTTCTGGTAAACGAAACATTCGAGCAAATGAAGTTTCGGGCATGTGGAGTTCGGGATAATGAAATTATGGCATATAACTTTCGGTCAAACAATAGACAACCCCAAAAGATCCAACCAAAACCTCAAATCTATATTAGACCCTGACTGTACCTACTGCTGCAGATATATTGTAACGGTATACCTTTACTTGCCCGAATTTCATTTTCCCGAATTTCATGTGCTATAATATACAACCGTCATAATGTTGTTTTCTATAAATTCATTATCACTACTCATTTTTACCATATTAATCAAATGACAGAATCTTTGTTTCCCATAATGTTAAATTCAATAATTTCATTTTTCATAATCATTGTAAGCCATAAGTATCACATGCCATAATATCATTTGGACGTCAAGAGGATATACTGATAAATCCCATACGTCAAACAAGCCTTTGAATCAGGTAAATTTTAATCACATAGATTAGGTTAGGTTAGAATTGCGACATTTGATTTGTGCGAGCGAGCGAAGCGAGCGAGCTAGACGGTTCGGAGCAGAAGCGACTTGGATAGGTTAGGTTCAGAAGGCTAAGGCCTTAGCCTTCGATGTTAGGTTTTTTTTTATAACAGCCCGGATAATAAAGATAATAGATAGATTAGTAATAGAAAAAAGCAATTTTAATCAATCATTATCAAAATAAACACTATTTACTATGGCGTCTGAATATTCTATAAAATAATATTATTGCACTTAATAATATGGAAAACAATACGTATTGCATTCGTATCATTATGGCATCAAAGTTTCGGGAAAATAAAAATATATCAAATAAATTTTCTAGTAAACGAAACATTCGAGCAAATGAAGTTTCGGGCATGTGAAGTTCGGGATAATGAAATTATGTCATGTAACTTTCGGTCAAACAATAGACAACCATATTGTAACACAGGAGTACTAAGTATTATTTATTTTGTGCTCCTGTCTCTATTGTCACAGAATAAATAATAGTATTGTCGAAAGTGTTAGCGTGTAGTCCCGCTACATTCTACTAGATACTGTCTGTACCTAGACATAACATTTACTGCGTTATTTGCGGCTTGGGAACAAAATTATCGTTAGATATGCGCATAATACCTACTTAATGGATAGAGACAGGTAAGGTGACCCGGAGCTATTGTAGCTGTACTGTAGGTATGTTCGCCGTGTTCATGTATGTTGTACTTGTACTATTATCTATTTTGTGGTTATGTGAAGAATCTTCTGGCGAACACAACGTAAAATGGCCGAGAAGAACATGGCATCGTAATGACACCATCAGACGGCTCAGATACAATATTCTCCCAGCTACAATAGGCCCGGGTCACCTCATACAAAGTAAATGAATTTAATTTAACAGAACAGCCCATGTGCTTAGATAGTTAATAACTACTTACCTATATGAAGAGAGATAATTTTGCTCATCTATGGTGACTACAGTTCTATCAGGCGATGCATGTACCTAGGTATGTATGGACTTAAATAACTATGCATCCGAGACGTTACGTGTAGGTAATTCTTCACTATGTTTTTTTTATCAACAAGTGTCCTCCTCCAGGGTTCCAGTAACCTGGTGCTGCCACTGGTCGTGATGGGAGCGCTCTCGGTTTTAGGCGGTTTAACCGCTCTACGTCTTCCAGAAACGCTCAATACTCGTTTACCTCAAACTGCAGAAGAAGGAGAGGCGTTCGGCAAGGACTGGACCTATAATGATTGCCTAGTTTGCGGAGAACATAGGTAACAGCGTTATAGTATATAAATACTAACAAATTATCTTAAACTAACTTTTGTCTATATACCATATTATGTTGCATGTGCAGCAGAATATGCCTGGACATCAAAATGTTTACCTATAACATCCATATTATGTAACCATATTCTATGCAAATAATAAGTATTCTATGTTGATCCTTGGGGCTTAAACTATCTCTATACCAAAATTCATCAAAATCGGTTCAGCGGTTTCGACGTGAAAGCGTAACAGACAGACAGACAGACAGATGTACTTTCGCATTTATAATATTAAGTAGGGATTATTAAAAATTCAGCCGTTTTTGAGATCATGAACTTTGAAGTGACAATGTCGGGGGTTTTCCAACTTCTTGTTGGTTAGGCTATAAAATAATATAAAAGTTGAAATGAACAATTTTCATTTCAGAGCTGTCGTGGATGCCGATTCCTATGAAAACTTGGACCAATTGGAACTCACACAAGCCCCGCTGGTGGAAGACCAGGTCCCAGAGCTGGTGAGCCGCAGACGCAGCTCCATGCGCAAGCTGACGAGGCAATCCAGCATTTTAGAAACGCAGCGAGACGTCGATGGCAATATCAGAATGACGTACTGGTTTTAATTATAAGGTTAATAAACAATGTTATGCGCAAATATTTTAGAAATTATCATTTAATTTTGACAAGCCTGATCTATATTGTCCTGCTTTATCTGGCGTATGCATAGGTACCAATATTATAAATGCGAAGGTGTATATGTGTGTTTTGTGTGTTTGTCCGTCTTTCACGCCGTAACGGAGCGACGGATCAACATGATTTTTGGCATAGAGATAGTTTATGGGCCCGAGAATGACATAGGCTACTTTTTATCCCGGAAAAATTCCTGTGGGAACAGCGCGCAATAACCGAATACAATGCGGGCGGAGCCGCGGGCAAAATCGAAGTTTGTATCATACCGTCCCTCTCACACTCGTATTATGTATATAAAAGGCAAAACTGACTCACTGAGTTATATTATATATCAACGCACAGCCCAAACCATAAATGAACATTTTTTTGGGCACAAACAAACAAACAAACAACCTAAACGCATATATCGTCTCCGTTCCGTCGCGGGTAAAAACAAGTATGCACACTCCTTTAGGAGACTTAACTGCCTACTCCGTCGCGAATGGTTAGGGTTGTCGATGTCTATTTTAGATTAATTAATTATCTACCATATGTACACACCTACCAAAAAAAAACCGAATTGATAACCTCCTCCTTTTTTTGAAGTCGGTTAAAAATAAAGTCCATCCAATCATTAGAAGCGGGTGAAACAATTGTTCCAAACAATTGATAAAAGATTAAAATCTTCTATGGAAGGCGTTTAGTAATGTATTTTTATAAGTGACTCTAGTAAAGCCCGCTCCACACTTAGCCCGCGGATCGCGCGCAATGGCTGCGAAGGGGCGCGAACGCTAAGTGTAGAGCCGTTTCGCATATTCTTCGCGGTTTCGCGCTTTGTTCCCCAATTTTGATCGGTATTTGTCGCGCGTCAAAGAGAGCGCGAAGCGCGAACGCGACGCGGTACGAGACGCGGACGAATGTAGAGTCGTTGTTAAATTCGCGGCAAGTTCGCTCCGCGAAATCGCGCCGTGATCCGCGGACTAAGTGTAGAGCGCCCTTAACACTACGGAATGAACGCCTTCCATCATTTTATTTTTTTCTGACAGATATTATTGATAATATGCGCCTATCATAAACATACGCTTTAACACCTATCTGTGCGAAGGGCTACTCCGAAACACAAAATTCGAAGTTGGTGTCGTGCGATCCCTCTGACACTTATACTATTTAATACGAGAGCGAGAGGGATCGCACGACACGAACTTCGGATTTTGTGTTTCGGAGTAGCCTTCCTGTTGTAGTATTTAAAAAAGAAGATTGACGTGTGGCGACTGTGGCGTGTTGTCATAGGTTGTCATATTCTAGTCAGTGAGACACATATCACTGTGTATATTCCGTAGTTTGAGGACAATTTTATCATAGTTGTATTACTTTTGAAAATGTTTAAATTTAATAGAACAGTGATAACATGTGCTGTGTTAGCCTTCGCTACAGTCGTAGTATTGGGACATTCTCACTCGCATGACCATTCCCATGACGAGCCGCCGTCGTTCAAATATTCAAAAGCAGCAAACGAACAACACAAAACAGAACAAAAAAAGATAACTGAACCCGACTATGATTTGTACGTGAGCGCACTCAGTTCTACAGTATTTATAAGCATAGTACCATTCTTTATTCTTTTCTTCATTCCAATCGACGGATCAGTAGAAAAACAACCATTGTTGAAGATTTTGCTATCATTCGCTTCGGGTGGACTCCTCGGAGATGCTTTTCTGCACCTGATACCGCATGCGTTGGCAGCAAGCGGCGGGGACGGCGGGCACAGCCACAGCCACAGTCACAGCCACTCCGGCGATGGCGAACACGCGCCTCACGACACCACCGTAGGGCTCGGCGTGCTCGGCGGCATCATCGCATTCCTGGTCGTCGAGAAAACCGTGCGCCTGTTCAGCGGAGGACACGGCCATTCACACGCCGGAGACAAGAAAAAAAATGACGACAAAAAGAAAAAGGCAAACAAGGAAAAGAAAGAAGACATCAAAATCGCTGGATACCTCAATCTTGCTGCCGATTTTACTCACAACTTCACTGATGGCCTAGCTATTGGAGCATCATACATTGCTGGCAAGAACATTGGATACATCACCACTATTACAATTTTGCTCCATGAAATACCTCATGAGATTGGGGATTTTGCTATTCTTGTCCAATCTGGATGCTCCCGAAGGAAGGCAATGATACTACAGCTACTGACTGCCTTTGGTGCCATATCTGGGACTGTCATCTCAATTTACCTACAAGGCTATGAGGACAGCGTAGTATCCAAGCTAGTCCTTCCTTTCACTGCTGGTGGATTCATCTACATTGCTACTGTATCAGTCATTCCAGAATTATTAGAGGGGGCTAATAAGTTCTCTCAGTCTATAAAAGAAATCATAGCACTCCTAGCAGGAGTGTACATGATGGTACTTATAGCACAATATGAGTAAAGATAAGACTTAATGTGTAGTTCAGTGTAAATAATCGAAGAATATTTTTATGTTGTACACTGTCATTAAAGTATCGATCATCACAACTTATTGTATTTTAATTCCCTACTTCAAGGCTAAGAATTGCCTGATACATTACTTTCTCTAACATTTTTATCATAACAACAGCTGCCAACTACAATAGTTTAACCAACTTGTTTACATAGCAAAAATGCAGTTTATTTATATTATCCTCTTCTACAATTTTTTATCTTCACAAGTTCACACATTGGCCCAGAAAGTTTAAGACTATTTTTCTCTTTACAAATGTACCAGAACACCGGTATCATTTTTCCATTGTTGCACTCTATAGCCTTTTGTTCACCTAAGCTCATATATTAATTCAATACCATATCAAACACTAGAAATGAGTCTCATTATCAAATATTTTTTCTTTGGCCTGTATCACCAGGGAATATAGAATATTTAGTGTTAATTCTGAATAAACATCCTATGTAAGATTTCTTTACTTAATTTAATAGTACCAGGACCAGTAACTTGGGTACTTCTTATGTATGTTAAAGGAGTAAGCATCGAGATCAATAAAAGAATATTTAATTCTTTGTAACTGTTTCACAACCATGCATAATAAAATAAGTATTAAAACAAAGCAAAGGTGTAAACTACCTACTGATAAGAATAGTTGTCTTTTGTTGTAGCACCATTTAGTGATTCAGAGCAACCTCATGAACAACAAGAGAATATGAAAACGCACATACCTATTTTAAGTATTGTTAGATTCATAAAAAGATTGGTTAGTTAAAGTTATCCAATTTAAGATTAAATTTTTTTAGAATCATCTTTTTAGCTATTTTTTTTTTGTTGGCTGTAATATAGTATTTATTTGCCTTTACTACTTACATGATGGCCATTAAGTACCCATAGATTTTCAACCAAAAAAAATTGGCCCTCAAAAAATCTGACAACTTTTTACAGAGTAGTCGATTTTGATAATTCTTTTTTTATTGGAAAGGGTATACCCTCATCAAGGTGGTCCCATGTAAATTTGAAAAAAAATGCAACTAGAGTAGGAAAACAGGAAATGATTGATTGTACACCACTGATTGTAATTAACTAATGAATGACCCTATTCAATAGGGTAGACCTCAAAGTTGGTCCCATATAAATTTGGAAAAAAAATCCCACCACAAGGGGAGGAAATCATAAAATAAAATTCTTGAAAAGCTGCTGAAAAAGCCAAAAAGCAAAAATAAACCATTTTTATTTTACCTTAATCTAGGTACCAGTTTGAAATTGGTACCTCAGCACTAGCCAGCAGAAGTGACCTATTAGTCGTCTACCTGATGGGCTTCTATAACTCCTTCTGGCTCATGCTGAGGCACCAACTTCAAACTGGTACCTAGATTTAAGGTTAAATAAAATGGTTTATAATTTTTGCTTTATTCGGTGGTATCATTTTTTGTTAAAAAGTTTTTCAAATTGCAGAGAATTAAGTGAAAACTAAATTATAAGATTAAGTTAACAAAAAAAAAATAGAAAGTTGGGGATAACTTCTAACATATTTTGTCAAATAACCATGCCACAGGACTAATAATATAGATGTGCAAGCCCTAGAGCCTTTTGACAAATATTTATAATACCTAGATGATGTGCAAAGGCTCATAATATGAAACCAACAGATCCTAAAAAAACTGATATATGAAATAAAAATACAACATTTGGAGAAAATTACTTTTATTTTAGTTTACTTCTTCTTAGACACACCAACAGTACGTCCTCTCCTGCCGGTAGTCTTGGTGTGCTGACCACGCACACGGAGACCCCAGTAATGACGCATGCCCCTGTGGGCACGGATCTTCTTGAGCCTCTCCAGATCATCACGAAGTTTAGAGTCGAGATTGGAGGAGGTCAGCTGGCTGTACTTTCCGTCAACAATATCTTTCTGCCTGTTCAAGAACCAGTCTGGGATTTTGTACTGCCTTGGGTTAGACATGATGGTGATGATCTTCTCAACCTGGGAAACAAAAATAGGGACATTTGTATAAAAAAGATTAACAATGCATACCAGTAAACATTGTTTTTGTAGATATCCAACAGATGGCTCAGTTCTGACACTATCTAATAAAAAAAAATTTGGCCAAATTTGTTTTGAACAGACTTCAAAAAAGGAGGAGGTTCTGCGTTCCAATGTTTGTATTTTTTTCATACAGAATATAAGTTCAGTCACATTGTTGTTGATCAAAATAGTAAAATTCACAAACTTAGTCAGTGACATTGATATGAAAGATAAGACAAGCATCAAAACTCATTTTTAAACCTTTTGCTAAATAATTGTGTGTATGAAACAAATACGTAATGATGCATGATATAAGTTTTTATTTATTTAGTTAATGATGAATTTAAATTCATCAATGTTTGTAAGTTAGGCCACTAGTGTCTTTTGGAGAAATTATTATTTGACCTGTTGAATGTTTCCTTAAACTCAAAGGAAATAAAAAAGAGCACAGTGTATAATAAGCGCTACGCAAGGTTAGGTTACAATTTTTTTTATGTCCGACGGAAGTTTCGGCTTTATTTGAGTTACAACCCAAATTCAAACAGAAATTCGATTTCAGTAGCAGATACTCGTCGTGGTCAGATACTAAAAGAATTGCACTTTATACACAAACAACTGCAGTGCAGGCTCACCTCCTCTTCTGTGCATTCACCAGCACGTTTGTCCAGGTCGATATCGGCCTTCTTGAGGACGATGTTTGAATACCTACGGCCCACTCCCTTGATGGCCGTCATGGCAAACATAACTTTACGTTTGCCATCGATATTCGTATTCATAATACGAAGAATATGTTGAAACTTATCCGGAATTACGAGCGACTGTAACAATACATAATGTTGAATAAGGGGTGAAATATAATAAAACACATAAACTTAGAGCTCTACTTTAAAACACTGATTAAAAAGATATTCATTTCACTTCACGATTAGAGAATATTTTAAAGATTATATACCATTTCGGCGAAATAATACGGCCAAACGTCCGCTAACCCTCTAAAACAACATGAAAAGAACGTCAGAAACGTCAAAGCCGGACTGTCAAAACTGTCAAAAAATGTTGCCGTTCTTAAAAAATATCTATGGAAGATTGAATAGCTACTGATTGTCCAGCAAATGCAATCGAAAAATACAGGCAAACTTTTTTTCTGCTCGAGCGTTTTTAGATTTTCCGATCCAATATCGGGACGCCGACACCGATATCAGGGCAAATAAAATGTATTAAATAAATAGGTACCTGTCCTGTCTTTCAGATTATCCGATCCGATATTGAATCATATTTCATACATTTCACTTACCCCGATAATTTGAACTTGCTCTAACGAGCACCCGCGTTGATTGAGATCTAGTCATTGTAATAATTTGTCACTGTAAAACGTTAAAAGGCTCATTTTCTTTGGTTGGTAAGTTAATTGATATACAATTATAGCACTTGGGGATTCCCAGCCTGTGGTATGATAACAGGCAATACGTCTTCTGGTCTATGGTAGCTATAAATCATAGACTTATAATACACTACGTTCTCTGTCTACGCTATAAATAAAAATCTCCCACGCCAGGGGGACTACTACGGAAGTCGAAAATCGAAGTCCGTATCGTACCGTCTCTCTCACTCTCGTATTAAATAAAGTTAGCGTCAACGCGATGGCAAGCAGCAGGGCTACTACGAAATTCGGAACTCAAATTTCGTATCATACTGTCCCTCTCGCTCTTGTATTAAATATTATAAGTGTCAGAGGAATCGCACGACACGAACTTCGAGTTTTGATTTTCGTAGTAGCCCTGCGCCTCCGGTGGCTATAATAATAATAATAATAAGGTGCTTTAGGGTAATTCCGTAAACGGGGTTATTCCATTTATTTAAAATTTCTCCTAAACGTGTTGATGTTTAATCACTGGCAACACTTAAATGGATGCCCTATTTACCGCTCCTCGCGCCTCTCCAGATGATGCGAGGCTCTGACATCGGTTTGACGAGCAATATTTTTTTTTCGGGTCGAGGGGATTTTCATGCCAAAAAATTAAATACGAAATAACCCCAACACCGCTATCTCGAAAACCTAGTAAGTTACAAGATTGAACTATTAATATTATGATAAAAAATCGTTTTTTGCATATGACTGTGTCAGTCAGAAAGGCCTAGCATTATTTAAAAAAAAAATCCCAAATTACCCCTTTTGGGGTTATTCCAGTGAAATGATTCCTAAAATAACCCCAACTTACTTTTGTATGGAAATTGTCTGAGGTTGTCAAACTTTCAACTTTTCAAGACTTTTCTTTTTTAGTTTTTTTTTATGTGTGGTGTAAGGGGGCCAATCTACATCTATGGACTACAAGCCAACCTCATCTGCCCGTGGTGAACCCTGCCGACCAACAGACGAGGCTCTAGCACCTGGCTGTTTGGGGCATAGCGCAGCCAACATCGGCATAGCTAAGTACCAGGGCCCCGAATGGTCAGCAGCATCGGTGGTGCAATAGACTGTGCCCTGCGATGCGATCCCCAACCCGCATGCCCAGTGTGGGGTTTATGGGCAAACCCCTACCAGAATGAAGCGCACGGCAAAGAGATGGCCCCCAGTTCCCGGTCGCCACGCTATTCCTTGCCACAGAAGCGTTCATCGGCACGGAATAGGGCCACAGATCGGCAAACGTAGCGTAGGACGTCCTCAGACTCGGTGGTGTGATGATCTTCGCAGGGTGGCTGGCAAGAACTCGATGAGAGTGGCCGTGGATCGTGCTCAGTGGCGTGCCAAGGGAGAGGCCTATGTCCAGCAGTGGACGAACATAGGCTGATGATGATGATGAGTAGCGTTCATAGTAACGGCGGGGGTGCTAAGAATCTCTCAGCGATCCAAGGCTACCTAAGTAAACTGACCCTGGCTATGTAGAACGGACGGACTCTTAGGACTCCTCTGGCACAGTTGGAAGTGGAGCTGGAGAACATAAGCCATATTTTAAAAAAGAAGAAGAAGAAGAAGATTATTTAGTTTTACGCACCTACCTCGACATTACACTTGGATGACGAAGTGGAGGATATGTACGAGGACATATCCAAAGCCTTGCACAACACCACTAACGCTCACTTCTATGTTGTCATGGGGGACTTTAACAGCAAAGTGGGAGTCCAGATCGGCAACAGGTACAGGTACAGGGTGGGCCCGCATGGCCTTGGAAGTAGAAATCACAGGGACAAGCAGTCCACTTCCTAAGAGCAAGAGGGGATTTTTGTAATGAACTCGTTCCAAGAAGAGGCCCCACACGGATGTGGCAAAGCCGAATCACATTAGCTCACACCGCCTCTTGGAAACAGAGCGGAACCGAGGGTCCAAAGTATTCACTCAGTAGCTTGGAAGGAGCCACCTGACAAAGCTTAAAACTCACGATGGTCGAACCGTTATGTCGAAGCCGGAGATTTTTGCGGAGTCGAGGATTTCTATGGCCGACCATACGCTGCACGTGCCCCTTGCCCCCAGCGTGAACGCCACGATTCGAGAGCCACCCTAATCCGTTACTACAGTGAGGAGCGAGACAAGGCGATGTCATATCACCGAAAACAATTTAGGTCAACCGCAAGCGCGTTGGAAGATATCTTTAAGACGCTGGACTGAAAAGGTATGCGCATAAACATAAACGGCGAGTACATCTTACACTTACGATTCGCAGATGACAGTTTTAATGGCGAAATCATTAGAGGAGCTGAAACAAATGTTGGGCACCCTAGCATCAGCCTCACGTCGGATAGGTCTCAGTATGAATGTGTGAATGATGCGAGGTCCGTCAGCGTCAGTGAAACCTTCTTGAAGGTGTTTCGGAGTACACATACCTCTGACAGATTTTGCAGCTAGATAGAAACCACTTTGAGACGGAGGCCAAGCCCAGGATTCAGCTGGGCTGGGCAGCATTCGGAAAATTACGTCAAGTCTCTTCCCGTCATCCATGCCGCAATCTGAAAACGAAAGTTTTCAACCAGTGCGCCTCACCCGTCATTAGATACGGAGATGAAACGTGGACACTCACAGTATGGCTAATCCACCAGTTCAAGGTCACTCAGCGAGCTATGGAACGAGCTATGCTCGGAGTTTCTCTGAAGGATAGAGTCCGCAACGAGGTTATCCGACACAGATCTAAAGTCGACATAGCTCAGAGATTTAGCAAGTTGAAGTTGCAGTGAACTGGTCATATCTGTCGAAGAACCGACAACCACTGGAGTAAACGAGTTCTTGAGTAGAGATCGGCGTCTCGGCAAACGTAGTCAACGTGGAGTGACGGTCTGCGAAAGGCTACTGGTAGAAGCTGGATGCATCTAGCCGAGGACAGGCCTATGACCAGTGCAGTGGAGTGCTATAGGCTGCTGATGATGATGACTTCTTGGTTTATTTTTGCATGCTTGCTTACTTGCATGTTTGCTTGCATATTTGCTTCTTTAAAATGATTATGGTTCACGCGAGCGAAGCATGCTCACTTGCAAGCTTGCTTAGATGTTTGCTTGCATGCTAGCATTATTACTTACATGCTTTCTTGCTTCATTGAAATGTTTATTGTTCACGCGTGCGAAGCCGCGGGTAAAAAGCTAGTTCAAAATATAGAAGTGACATAGCTTTTCTAATTGCTTTATATACTTACTAGCATGTTCCCGCGGCTTCGCCCTTCTCCCCCTATTCTGCTATTCGGGGCAAAGACAAACTCTACAATCCACAAATCAAAGATCATAAAAATCTGTCCAGCTGTTTTTGAGTTATAAATGGTGTAACTAATCTAATATAATGTGTATGTAAATTTAATATTCCTTTGCGGCAAATTTTGAGAACCGCATTGCTTTTGTGGGGTTATTTCGGAATAGTGAGATTGAAAAAATCTGTAATTATGGATATTACTAACGTAATAAAAAAATAAAAATGAGTGGGGTAATTTCAGCCAAAAAAGAAATATGAACCTTGAGTCAAGTTACACTAAAGTCCACTTTTAAATAGCATGCGGAATAACCCCGTCTATGCCGAAATATCCCCTGTGCAAAAAAAATAAGTACTTAGTTTTTGAATACTAATATTTCCATAAATCTATCATATTTTAGAAACTTTTTTATATGGTATATAAGGTCGGTTAATGGAAATGACAGAAATGTACTAAGACTTTAAATATAATGTACCAACTCGGAGTAATTAACGAAATTACAAACGTCATATCAACTCATCAAAAATCCTGCCGGAATTACCCTAAAGCACCTTAAATAATAATAAAATCTTTATTCAATAAGACAAAATTATATGAACGTCTTGGGTAAAATGGCTTGTTTTTTGCTCTTGTTGTACAATCTACTATTTTTTATTGATACCGTCGCCACGTAAAATGGGAATGATTTTTTTTGTCCTTTAAATCTACGAATAAATAATGTCTTAAAATCCATAATGCTAGTTTTCATTGGACAGGTCCTGTATGTATGTATGTAAAATATTTATTGTACAAAAGAAAATAAACAAAACACAATTGACAAACTTTGAGATACTAAACTTAGTATCAGTCTTAGTATAGGTCTTATAAAAATAATATCAATTTGTTAGGATTATTAAAAATTTTTGTTTTAGCGATTCTTTTGCAAAAAAAATTAAGCTTTAGGGTGCTAGTCTTCGTTATGAGCTATATTCATGGTTTAGTTTTAGTGGCTTAGAAAAATCGGACAAAAAGCTAGTTAGTGTATATACATATAAGTTGACTGGCAGAGATCCCTTCAGGGATAAGTCCGCCTTTGTACTTAGCACTGTCTTTTGTGTGTTGTTTTTGTACCTATTTCCTTTTTGTACAATAAAGAGTTTAAACAAACAAACAAACATATATATAATGTATAATGAATTTAAAAGGGAAACCATAACAGCTAATAGGCTTCACAAGTTAACGAGTAGGTAATAGACAATCGAAAATTTATTGACCTTATTTCTACTTTGCTTGATCATGAATAGAAAACTTTATTCAAAATATTTTTCTACAGTTACATGTTGCAAGTTTGAATCTTTTTTTAATCGAGCAACATCCGAAAGTGAGTGTTCGCTCGTCGTGTGCCGGTTTCTTCAGAATTTGTGCTCCCAAATTAATCCTTACCTTGAATTTAAGTTAAAACAGTAATACACGATGCATACCGAGCCGATAACAACACTTATACAAATATTGGAAAAGACAATATCCCCAGGTAAGTGATATTTTTCATCATATTTCTTACGTTTCAATGAGCATGGCGTTTCATCGTAATGTCAACCGACTGTTATCGCCTAATTTTGCCTGGCACACAATGAACCCAACTATTACAGCCATCTGATACCATAATACTGGAATTACGGTCCTTTAATGTCTATATTATTGCAATTTTTCTATTATGCGTAAATATTTATGAAGTCGAGCATGGAAATTTCTAGTTCATAAATTCCTTGTCTTGTAGCAAATAAAACATGTTCTTTGCATTCAACGATCAGGGTTAATGCGTTATACGTGTTACTGGTAAAAATCCTGATGTCATTTCATAAAACTATCTATTAAAAATATAGATTATCAGTTGACTTGATAACCTTACATGATAAGCTTATAGGTGGTTGATTTACTTAGCATCTGGGACGTCATATATAATACAACCAAGGAAGTTCCTACTACTGCTGGAGTAAATCAAGCTATCCACCTTGCTTGAAGGTTCCAAGCCAAAAATAATAATATTTGTTTCAATAAAAAAAATTCCAGACCGAAATGAGTTGGAAGCAGCCGAAAAATACCTTGACCATGCAGCCGTCGCAAACTTCACCACATTCATCAAATTGCTGTCTGATGTGCTGGCACAGGGTGGCAACAGCCAGGTGGCCCGGATGGCTGCAGGTTTGCAGCTCAAGAACCACCTCACGTCCAAAGATGTCTCCCTGAAACTGCAGTACCAACAGCGGTGGCTTGCTCTGCCAGAGGAAACAAGACTTTACATTAAAAAAAATGTAAGAAATTACTACGGCCACATCAGCCTTTCTAAACCTGGTGTCAATACAGATTATAAGCAGATTTTCCTAGATTTTCTTTATTTTTTTTTGTTGGAATTTATTGTTAAATTCAGATGGATTTGACTAACTTATCAACAGAGTATAACTTATCAACAAGAAAGTTTTAATTTTTAATAGAGCTTCCCTTTATGATAAGGAATAAAGCCAGGTTTTTTGTATTTCTTATGTGGTGGAGATCTGTTTAACCTTTCCTTTCAATACACAGGCACAATTTATGCCAACTAAACCCACATTTCATCAATGTCCCTTTGGTTAAAATCATTTTGTACTGATAAATAAGCTAAAAGCTACCTGAATTCAGAACTTAATGCCTACCTACTATGTATTTATTATATAAGATCTAAGGGATAGTGATTTGTGCCTACTCTTGATCACTGTTTCTAATCAGAAGAAAAATTTAAAGAAATAGTTAACTCTTCGTAAAAAAAAATATTTTTTACCGAGTTATATGAAATTAAAGCAAGTGCAGAAATAAGTATCTATTCGAACCACTCAAAAATATTTTACTACAGCCTTATTGCATCAGAATAAGAGTTTGTGACACTTATTTTTGAAACTTTGTATAAGTTCATATTTTTACACTTGACTGTACCTAATTTATTTCACTTGTTACTTAGGGTTGGATTATTGTTGAATTTTTTTTTTTTATTCGACTGCATGACAAACAACCAAGTGGGTCTCCTGATGGTAAGAATTTAAGTATTGATGATTATTTAAAGATAAATGAATGTTTATTATGGCTGATTACCCTGATTATAAAGATACTTTTTGTAATTGTGATGAGAGTAATTTACATTTCAGCACAATAATTGTACAACACAGAATTTGTTGTATTAACATTTGACATTTTAGGAATTGTGTCAAGTAGAAGAAAAATCCTTGGCGTTATAATTGCATAATTTGTAAACAGCAGACATGTCAAGAATCTTAATTTTTTTTCTAGATCTTAACAGCCGTAGGCACAGAAGACACCCGGCCAAGTTCAGCAGCACAGTGCGTAGCGTATGTGGCAGTGGCAGAGCTACCAGCCGGCCAATGGGTCGATCTCATCCCTGTCCTAGTAGAAAATGTTGTCAATGCACAGTCCACTGAACTCAAGAAAGAAGCAACACTTGAAGCTATTGGTAAGTTAATGATAAATAGTAAATATTTACAGGTTGATTCACAAGAGCTGGCATGAATGGATTGAACAAAAGTAATGTCACTTAGACATTTTTTTAGGAGTATGACATATGCATGACATTTTCTCATTTGTGTGAAGTCAGTGAAGTGTATTGAAATAAGGTAACACGCAGATACTTTCATTCACTCATTTAATTCATTTATGCCACTTCTTGTGAATAACCTGTACCTTGCTAGGACAATTAAATAAAGTTAAAGGTTTATTCCTTTTATTCACCCTGAGGTGGATACTCGGAAACGCGTGTTCGTCTATCCACCCTGAGGGTGGATAAACGGAATAAGCCAAGTTATTATAAACTGCAAAAAATTATAATTATAAAATATTGTGTGCTGTCCGTGACTCGTGAATTCATTTATAGCTATCCTGCGGGAAAAACTGCCCTATATGACCTTGCCAGGGTTTCCAACTATCTACGTTAATACCAAATTTTATCAAAATTGATTCAGCAGTTTTAAGTGCTAAGAGGTAACAGACAGATAATTTCGAATTCGAATGTATAAATTAGGAAGGATAAGGTTATACAAGGTGGAAATGTTGTATATCGACGGTTTCCGGGCTATTTGTTTTAAGCGACATAGGAATACGTTGTCGCTTAATACAAATAGCCTTTCACCCGTCGATATGTTTTTCAAGTATTTCTTATAAATATAAATGTATGAGTATGCCTACATTTAGTTGACGGTCAAAGATGTGACGTCACCTTGAATTAAAATTTCTGGTGAATAAACCCAGCTCTTTAAAACTCTACTACCAGGTTTAGAGTTAGTCAACCGATGTAGAAATTTTTCTGGATTTATTTTGTGATAACAGACAGCCGGTGAAATTACCGGCACTTGAGGTATTCCAACTTAGGCCTCTACGTTGGCAACGCATCTGCAATACCCTGGTGTTGCAGATGTTTATGGGTGGTGGTGATCTCTTACCACCAGGAGACCCACTTACTCGTTTGCCTTCCAGTCGAATAAAAAAAAAAAAACTCAATGTAACTTACTCACTTGCTCATTATCCACTCAAAAATTTAGTTCCAAAAAGGGCATCTTATGTAGGCTAAATTACACTCCGTTAAAACATACCTTGCAAATGATTGTTTAGTTAGATAGATTCATAGATTATTTATTTATTTATTACCTTTTGAAAAAACACATTACAAACATATGTCAGGTTTATTTATTTATTTATTTTTTATTTATTTTACATATTATTGAATTAAAAAAATATACATAGTGAGCTACTATTTCATCCTGTTTTCATCACAGTCTTTCACTTTATGCAGGGTGTTATAAAAGTACCCCTAATGCGGAAACAGAAATAAATGTTTTTTTTAACATTAATGTTCCCTTGTAAAGTCATTTGCAAATGTCACATAATGAAAATGATAAATATATACCAAAAACATAAACTTTCAATAAAATAACGTACCTATAATAAAACTCAACCCTATGATAACTACCCTTTTGTTAGACCATGACCATGACAGTTCCTTGTCCTTTGCACATTTAAAATCTGTCTTGTGATGCACCATCATAGGACCGCCTATCAAAATAAGTCTAGCACACGTTAATATTTTTATCCTGTACACCGCACCGCAACTGAAAGCCTCGCAAAGCTGACGTCGCTGCTGACGCGACGCATTATGCCCAGTGCCATATTAGCATGTCGTACTTTGATGCCAATTAAAATAAATCCTATTATCTTGATTGCATTAAATTTTGAGTGGATAAAGACCAAAAACACGATAAAGAAACATACTGAAAAACCAACTAAGCAGGATTGCTTAGAATGAAATACGACACACGCGACGCACGCGTAAGCCTTCGCACTCGACGAATCCCAAACTCTTGCATGATATGCACGTAAATTTCCCTGCTTGTCTGTAATTAAAATAAGGAATCTCAGAAAAAATCGTCATGATTAATCACAGATGTAAACAGTTCGTTTAAATCACGTCAAACATCTTTTCGGTAATTCCTTTCGGTAATCTAGCTACTGGAACATATTTTAATGTTTATGGTATTCCAGGTTACATTTGTCAAGAAATTGATGCTGAAGTGCTCACTGAGCAAAGTAATCCGATACTCACGGCCATCATCCACGGCATGCGATCTACAGAACCTAGCAATCATGTCCGGCTAGCAGCCACTCAAGCTCTGTTGAACTCTCTAGAGTTCACTAAAGCTAATTTTGACAAAGAAAATGAACGTAACTTTATTATGGAGGTAGTCTGTGAAGCTACACAATCAACTGATATGAGAATAAGCGTTGCTGCTCTCCAGTGTCTAGTAAGTTTCTTTTTTTTTTTTTAAGTTCTTCTGTCTGCTCATCAAATTATATTACGAATTTCTTAACTTTAACTGCATATCTGTAATTTTAGGTTAAAATTCTGTCTTTGTACTACCAATACATGGAACCATACATGGGACAGGCACTGTTTCCCATAACTCTAGAAGCTATGAAATCTGATGTTGATGAAATATCTCTACAAGGTATTGAGTTTTGGTCCAATGTCAGCGATGAAGAGATTGATCTTGCTATAGAAGAAGCTGAGGCTGGTGATGCAGGTAAATAATGAAATAACTATGGTACAATGTTGATTCTGTGTATTTTATTTGTTTTGGTCAATACTTACCAATGTTTTTTTTAATAGGCCGCCCACCTGCGCGTACGTCTAGATTTTATGCGAGAGGTGCACTACAATATCTAGCTCCTGTCCTCATGCAGAAACTGACCAAACAAGATGACTCAGATGATGAGTTGGAATGGAACCCTTCAAAGGCGGCGTCCGTTTGCCTCATGCTCTTGTCAAACTGCTGCGAAGATGAGATTGTGCCTCATGTATTGCCTTTCATTAACCTCAACATTAAGAATGAAAACTGGCGATACAGGGAGGCCGCTCTTATGGCTTTTGGCTCTATATTAGGAGGTCTAGAAGCAAATACACTCAAACCATTAGTTGAAAAGGCAATGCCCACTCTTATTGAAGCCATGTATGACTCGAGTGTCGCCGTACGGGATACAGCGGCGTGGACCTTCGGAAGGATATGCGAAATCGTGCCTGAGGCAGCTATTAATGAGACTTACCTGAATCCCCTGCTAGAGAGCCTCGTCAACGGATTGAAGGCCGAGCCCCGGGTCGCGGCCAATGTCTGCTGGGCCTTCACCGGTCTGGCCGAAGCGGCTTATGAAAACGCGGATTCTACAGACTCCAACCAGCCCAAAACTTACTGCATGTCCAGCTATTTCGACTTTATTATTCAACGTCTGCTCGAAACCACGGATCGGCAAGACGCCGCGCAGCACAACTTGCGGTCGGCAGCATACGAGGCTCTAATGGAGATGGTCAAGAATTCTCCATCAGACTGCTATGTTACTGTGCAAAAGACTACGATGGTAATCTTGGAGCGTCTGCAGCAGGTTCTTCAGATGGAGAACCACATTTCGAGCCAGGCGGATCGATCGCAGTTCAACGACCTGCAGAGTCTGCTCTGCGCCACGCTGCAGTCGGTGCTCCGTAAGGTGACGCCGGAGGACGCGCCGCAGATCTCTGACGCGATCATGACGGCGCTGCTGACCATGTTCGCCAGCAACGCGGGCAAGGCGGGCGGCGTGCAGGAGGACGCGCTCATGGCCGTCTCCACGCTTGTCGAAGTGCTCGGTGAAGGGTTCCTCAAGTACATGGATGCCTTCAAGAGATATCTTTATGTCGGTCTTAAGAACCATCAAGAGAATCAAGTGTGCATAGCTGCTGTAGGATTGACCGGTGATATATGTAGAGTACTCAAAAGTAAGGTGAGTGTAAAACGCCTGACTTGCTCCATTCGTATGCTCATTCTTGATTATTTATTTCAAATAAATGCTTAAACATATTGTTATAGGCGATACCCTATTGTGATGAAATCATCCTACTCCTGCTGGAAAACCTTGGTGATCCATCAATCCATCGTTCGGTGAAGCCGCAGATCTTGTCCGTGTTTGGGGATATTGCTTTGAGCATTGGACCGGATTTCGCCAAATACTTCGATGTGGTGATGCAAATGTTGCTGCAGGTAATTTTAATGATCAAAGCTCAGAATTTTCGCGGTATTTTTGATCTGTCATAGTGACTTCTCACTTATGGACTTCCGATATACAATATCAATATATCGGTACCCAACATGTTAAAAAAAAAAAAGTAGAGGTCAACAATTGACGACTTTATTGTTAAAGAGCGATCTCTTCCAATTAAATTTTGAGCAGTCGAAAATGTGAAATTGACATAAACATGGATTATGCAATGATTAATTAATTTCTAATTAGTAATTCAATTTCATATTCAAAGTCTGTTGTAGTTGTAGGGATAATGTGTGTTCTATCAGTGTCTTTCTTTATAAAAGATATTACGATTATTATTATACGATAATATCATTATCGATAACTCTACCTAAATAGAGCCAATAAGCGAGAAGTCACTATGACATCAAAAATACCGGCGAGAACCTGTAATTGGCTTTCTGTATCTATTGCTTTTTATTTTAATCTGTATGTTTAAGCTGTTGGTTCTCCAAAATAAATAAATAAATAAATAAATAAATAAATAAATAAATAAATACCGTGAAAATTCCGGGCTCTGTTAATGATACATTTTTTTTTTTGCTATAATCCTACTACAATTCTTTATTCTTTATTGCTTGAAAATAATGTTACAAAAGGTCTTAATTTAACAGTTAATAGTTCATTATTTCACCAAAGTGGCATGCAATCAATTATTATCGCAATTTAATTACACCTCTATCACAATCACAATGTCATTATGAAATGTCAAGACATCAAAAGTAATAAAATCAATAATGCCAATATAACAAATCAATTGAAAATCCACTAAAATCAGTATTAAAATCAAATAAAAGCAATATATAATATCTTTTCAGTTAGAACATGCCATTTCATTTATAAATTTCAATTATACAGATCATTTCATTTTACAATGTCGTGATAATATGAGGGTGTTTGTCTGTTAGCAGTTTTTATTTGTATTAATTTAATCTTTACATCAAAATTGTTTGAATGAGTCGTGTTTTTATTGTTTCTTTATAATTTTGCAGGCCAGCAATGCTCAAGTGGACCGCAACGACTTCGCCATGGTGGAGTATTTGGGAGAATTGCGCGAAAGCGTGCTTGAAGCTTACACCGGTATTATCCAGGGCCTGAAGGGTGCCGACGGCGAGGTATGTTTACAATAACTCTTTCTGTAATATGCTTGAAAATGTCTGTCTAACTGTAGCAAACATAGTACACGGAGTTCTTCCTTATAGATTGCCACAAATTAATTAAAAAAAAAAATTGACTGTGGTAAGTCAATCTAAATTTGTGACAAATACTCGTCACATTTTTATTTATAAATCAAAGCTTGATAATGCATGTAATCGAACAGAAAAACATTTTTCAAGCTACCTTCACTTCACACATTATAGAGTTAGAATGGTTTGTAATTCAAGATTAGACAGAGAAAAAATACTTACACAAGTAGTGCCATATCTTCTTTACCTTTTAGATTCTAAAATTTTGAAAGACAAAAAAAAAATTAAAAAGAAAAAAATAGAGAATCTTTTTAGCACTGTACTTTTGTTAGAATGGTAGCAATTGAGGGTTCTAGTGAACCTCGAAGACGGCTATTTCGGAAAAGCAGTGTGTGTTTTCTTGTCTTCCACACATACACTTATAGACTTACCCCCTTATTCATAAACGACAATCAAACCTATTTTAGTTAAAATGCCGCTAAAATTCGTTTGTCCTTATCTGTCACTTCGACATTTGTATTTGTTAGAAAGGGACAAAGCATTTGTTAGTTAACATAGGCTTCTTAAGTTTTATGAATAAGGGGGTTAATGATGATTGTGGCACAGGTCCGCGCGGACGTAGGCCTGGTGGAGCCGCACGTGCCCGCGATCGTGAACTTCATGATGGTGGTGGCGATGGAGCCGGAGCGCACGGACGGGCACATGTCGGTGATCGCGGGGCTGGCGGGCGACCTGTGCGCCGTGTTCGGCGCGCGCGTGCTGCCGCTGCTCGAGCAGCGTCCACTGCTGGACCTATTGCAGGCCGCGCGCCGCTCGCGCACGCCGCGCACCAAGACGCTCGCCAACTGGGCCACCAAGGAGATCCGCAAGCTCAAGCAGCTCGCGCCGCCTGCTAGCTGGTAACACTACACCCCTACACTGCCTTACCCCTTGCCTTACCTTTGTCACTGCTTAAGTGACAAAGTTCAGTAAACAAGCTGAGATATGTGATGCATAGGGAAATTCGTGTCTGTGCCGTTGACCAGCAGTGGTGTAGCGGTATAGCACGCGGCACGGAATGCCGAGGACCTGGGTTCGATTCCCAGTGTTGGTCTTATTTTTCTGGTTTTTCTGTGCATCTATGTTTCGGTTTGTATTTTCAATTTAGGTTTCACGGGTGACCGTAAAAGTAAAAATTTGGAATTGAAATATAAAAAATACAAAAATATTCCAAAAAACTAATCATACTACACCCCTCCACCCCTCGCCGGACTCTGTTGTCTATGACCGTGTCCATACGGAGCGTTTTGCGCGCGAGGGCACTCGCACGTATACTCCAATTCAATAGAAACAGACAATCCTGTAGACACTTCCGGCCTACTAATATGAACACCGGGCTGCCTAGGGCTTTGTGATGTGACTATTATTATTTTTTGATTCCTTTTAGATGATAATTGCAACAACAGGAACATATATAATCAAGCGTGCCCACGTTAGGGTGTGTTAAATGTATAGAAAATTGTCAGATTCTATTTTTATGTCATCAACGTTTGGCGTTCCCGAGGTATTAGAGGTACATACACCCCGTCCAGATGCTCTCGCTATGGAAGCGCGCGAGAGCATTCTGGACGCCGTGTATATGTAGCTCTAGTACCTCGGGAGCGCAAAACGTTCCATCTGGACCGGGTCTATGCGATTAGTTCTCGATTCGCCTTCGCCGGATTCTCGTTTCACTGGACACTTGCTTCGTCGGAAGTATTTATATGCAGTTGAATCGACATGTCAAACTATAAACCAGAAAGAACCATAATCATCAATGATTACATTAACAGACAGAACATTACATTTATGTTACCAAAATTGTCTCTGGCGTGAGCAAAAAATCGTACTTCCAACAAGATATGTCACGGTTTAATAGGTTCAACCTATGAACAAATATTATTTATTCGTAGGATTCAATTTACGTAGGATGGCATGTATTCATGTACACCATCTATTAAATTACAGAAAAATCATGTTAATTACTTACATAAATCTGCAATTGTTTGAAAAATGTCATGGACAGACAGATCTCTGGTGGAAACGCTGCTTAACAAGGAACGTTTACTTGTACTATTTTATTATGTTACTGTTTTATTTTTGTTTTAAATGTCAAGTAAAAGTGAATTTTAATCATGTTCATATTTAATGTTTCAATTCTAATCTGAACAAAAGAGGCGACTGTGCTCTCTAAAGTTTTGATGATTTTATGTTTCAATGACAAATTATAATGATTTAAAACAATTTTTTCTTATTTCAGATTTGAAGCATCGCGACATAACAGTGATGTCATGCAGTTTCAGACGACCTACTGCTGGTAAACTCAAATGTATTGTCAGGTTATATAGTGTCATTCATTATTCAGAAGTTGTTAGGTGCATTCGATTCCGGGCTGTTTTTTTAATTCCGCTGCTTACTTCTTGGTTACATACCATACTAACAAGCAGAAATAATGGGTACACTGTATGAAAATGAATACCAAGTGTATGGGTTATTTTTCCTCTTTAGTATATTTTAGGGGTGATTCGCTACTTCTTTTTATTTAATATGTATCTGTTTAATCTCTAATTCTCGTTTTAAGATTTAGTCTAATGAATGTCCTGACTATATGCACTTGGAAAGTTAACACAAGAAGGTAACATCCACCAATTTTGCCTAAAGGCTAAAATAACATGAAATATGCAGATTCTTCTACATTATTATGTAAGTAAAGCACTTAGGAAATAACTAGTGTTAATACTCACGTAACAGTAAAATGGATGGAAAACTACACACCTTGCCTTGCATCAATGATATTGTTTACTGGATATTTCATGCCATATTTGATATTTTCAATTATTTGAGTAAATGTTATTTCTATGGTTTGTTTACCTGTGGGTATTAGTGTTACTATGTACTTTTTCTGTTAGTTAACTCTCCAATAGCTAGTTATTTACGTAATTTGTCATTGTCATAACAATGCATAATTTAGTTTTTGGAAAAAAACATTCAATTCATTCGAAATAGTTATAGGTATGTAGGCTAAAACGAGAATTTTACTTTCCCCAAATGGTATGCCAATAAGATGTATGACGGAATATAAATATTTTCATGTAGTAAATGAGGTCAATAAATGTTTGACGCAACGCCCGCGAACGATGCACTTAGCGCTAAATGATATTTGGAGTTATTTAAGTACGCCTGACTATAATCTTTCCATATTAATCTTAAAGTTGAAGCATTTTTCCTATTTGGTATTTTAAATACAGACAGTGGCTGTGGTATTTTTACTTATGTGAGATAAAGGTGGTAGTGAAGTTAATTTGAAAGCGCGCCAGTATGAAAGCTGACGAATGTTATTATAGGCATGCACATGTGCAAGGGATTATGAATTTTATAAATTTATTCGTTGTGTTTGTAACAGCATGCCAGAAGACTGAACGAATGGGAATGGATTTAGAGATGAATGGATGATTATCACAGATCTTTTCTAAACTTAGGCATGTATCGATCTTAATGGAGAGATGGATTATTGTATAAGGTTCCATCAACATGGTCGAGACGGAAGGACGCCATATTGGCGAGGACTCCTTGTTCATCACTATGCTTTGGGAATGCTAAGATGAACATGAGTTTTTCAAATTTTTTTTTTTTAGGGAAAACATATCTTATTTACAAACGATGTGGTATTTTTAAACACTAATTACACGGTGATGCTAGAGGTACTGTGGCAATTTAAAGTAAATGTGATGAACAAGAAGACGCTGCCTTTCGATCTCGAGCTTGCATTATTTGTACATATGTAATTAATTATTTCCTTTACGACACGAGTGGCAATCTATTGTTGGCCATGCGACTGAAAACTACTGAACCGAACACTTAATATAGCTATTTGGAATAAAATACAATAAATATTAACATGATCATAAAATTTTAAACTCAAAATCAGGATAATAATGAAAATTCTAAAACACTGCTTTAATGTGGAAATGAACTTGTAGACCCTTACGCTTCTACTGGATGGAATTTGTATCGTGAAGTAGTACTAATATTCCCGAAAATTATTTTCGTCAAAGCAGCTCAAATCAGCTCAAGTTATTGTTACTAAAAAGAAAGCTTCTTTTATAATAGTAGGTAATTCTTTGGCAATTGTTCTTTTATTATTTCTAAGGCAAACATTATAGTATACATTTTCTTTGTTTGTTTGTTCAAGTTGCACGAATCCGGGTACTGGTTGCCCAAACCGGACGCTAGGAACTAATTTTAACAAATACTAGTCTATTGTAAAATGATCTGACATAGTTTAGTAACATCTGACTTACTAGCTTTGTTGATCTTGATCTATCATAAAAATAGTTTCATGGTATATTGCCCGTCCGTGAAAAATTTTCCTTGCCGTATGAAAAATTATACTTTAAAAACTAATAAAAACCGTTTTACATATTCGTGACAAAAAAGCGGCATGACAGTTCATGCTTCAGGTATGCACTGTGCTGCGGGAAAGATAGACGAAGAGATAAAATAATAACTTGATGACCGGACTGTATAGCTACCAAGTATCTTATTAAATTCAGTTTACCTCAAGGCGAAACAAGTATTCATAATGAGTGGTGCTAGTTATTAATAAAATACAAAATTTGTTAAAAAAATATTACTGGTGCTTACAATAGTTGGTATGTGCAAATAAGCACTTGCAACTATCTAATTTTCACAATAACTTAGTTACCATTCGTATTTTGTCTTTCATGCGTTTCCTGCTTTTTTTTTCTTTTTTTTACGGCCTTTGGATAAGCAGATAGTAATCAGTTAAGTGTAATTCAAATTTTACTGCAAATTTTTCTCGTTTTCTCAACTATCAACTACCGATGCTCGTTTTCACTTCAGACTGTTGTGATGCAAGACTAGTCTAAATTCTGAAGATAATTCATATAGGTATATGATATTGACCCTAGTACGGTGAACTCTAAACAGATTGTCACTTTTTGAGTACCTACGCGTCGACATCGGCGCATGAATTACTCTGATTCATCCTTTGTACAATTTTCGGTTCTATCAAACGTAACCGCCGTGTGGCAACACATTACGAGACCCAACATGATTTAGTCATACTCAATTTTGACAAAAAAGGCCTGTGAACATTGAGCTGCACTTTTACTGTTTGTTATCGTTTCCATAATATATGAATGACACAAGTGCCTTTTTATCTATCAATTCGTGACGCTCCCCGAAACAAAATATTTAACTACTCTTATCGGTTGTTGATAGACTGTTACCAATGAGAATTATATATTATTTCAAGCAATAATTTTAATGTATCTAACTGTGAAATGTGCAGGACGTAGCCGTCTATTTAATTTAAAAACGTGTACAGTTATTAATATGTATTTTAACATCTACGTGCCTTTTGCACAAAATATGTCAGACAGTCACTTTACTTCGCCTTATTCGCCGAAAATCTTAGTAAAGAAAGACCTTTTTATTTACGTAAAAGATCGAGACTCAATGACTGAAATGCGAATACGAAGTGAAGTACCAGCTTTACTATGCTAGGGCAGAAATGATCACCTTGATATAGATTTGCAGGGCGTCGGCTTGATATAGGTGATGTCGCACCATGACGCACTGGGCACTGCTAGGACTGATATACTAGCTCGCGCTCAGTGCAAGGGGCAGGTGAACTATACTTGTAACTGTTCCTATAGCAGGCCGCCCCTGTCTCGTTTGTTACTCGGAACGAAAGCATCTGTAGATCAGATGATACGTAGCATATACATGGAATGCCGAAGAGTTAGGAGTGCCTGCTAGTCTGTGAGCATCACTGACAGGGATGATGTTTGCGCGAATTATGCAAGATTTTTTTGTGAAGTGTCTTATTGATGATCCTCGCATTTTATTTGTATTGATCGAATGATGCACCATATTTAAAAGAAAACATTTGTGTTTTAATTAAGTATGATAGGAGAATGTGTGAGGACTAGTGCCATGCCATGAAAGGTTCTGATTTAGAATCAAGGCATCGAGTCGATGAATACCACCCACTTTTCCTGAGCGAAAATCGATTAAAATTATTTTGTTACATCATTTTATTTAAATACTTCCTTTTGATTCTGAATTCTATTCTGTAAAACTGTTCTATGGTAATTAAAACATTTAGAAGTTACTACTATTGTTTTATTTTAGTTAAATTTACCACGGTACCTACCTATACACTTCCAAATATATCGTCACTACTATTTAAAAAAACTTGTAATTCCAAGTTGATATTTTTTCTGAATAAACTTTATTTAAGTACAGTCAGCGTCATAAATAACTGATCAGTTTGTATTTTTTTTAATATGGAGAAATAAATTTTGTTAAATATTTTCCCATGTTCTGGAGGCAAAACTTTCGATTCCTGTAGTAATTTACAGTTATTGAAAAATGAAATCTTGTCAATTGTATAACGACTGAAAGCGACAAGGTACAGAAATGATAACTTATTTATGACGTTGACTGTACCTACATTAAAATTCAAGGGTCAATTTTGTTGACCTTTTGTTTTGAGATACGAGATTGGTTTTCTCAAAGTATGTAGTGACGATATAATATGTAACCGCCTTTTTTAGACGTTTTTTTGCCTAAAAAAGCAATTACGAAAATTTAAAAAGTTGCTCTTTGGGGCACTTTATGCCAAATTAACGGTTTGTGTGAAGAACATATACTTACCTATCTGGCTCAGTAGGTCATTTCTAATTTTTTGGTGTTTGTTATAGTCATTGACTTAAGTATACAGGGTGAAATCATGTGAAATATAGGACGTGATACAAAATTAGTGTTTCGTGCTCAGTTAATGCTGGGTAATATAATGCATTAAGTAACTCTTTTGTTGAAATAAGTCCGTTGAAATTTGCAGTTTTCATACATTGTTCATGATTTCTTATTTCAATAATGTAAACCACAATTTTTTTCAGACTTTTTTGAACAAAAGAGTCAATGCATTATATTACCCAGCACGAAATACTAATTTTGTATCACGCACGTCCTAGATTTCAACCTATATTCTACCGTCGTCGGTACAATATTTAAGGTACTTATTCCCTCCCAAGTCACAGAATATATAATTAATAATAGTACTGACACGGAGCGTAACATTATTGCCTTATTGCTAATAATATTCCCTGTTTATATGTAAATCTATGATGACATCTAATATAATTTTGTCAGCAATCATTGCATTATCTCAGGCAAAATACGAGAGTGCAAGTGAGCTAAATGATAAGATGATACAGTTGGATTTGAACTGATATATAAAGTGATACAGTTCAGGTTCAGCGAAGCGATTTGATAAAGTTAGCTCTTTTGTGTATATCACTCGTGAGCTACCCATCGCTACACATACGCACCGCACGGGTGGGTGGGTGACACTCTTTCCCGGTACGGTAAAACACCGACATGGAAATACCGGCCCTGTTATTTGTGTACACGCCCATACAAACTGACAGGAGCTTCTATGAGTGTGTTCATGAAAAACAGGCTCGGTATTATCCAGGCCGGGAAAGAGTGTCACCCCACCGCACGTCACGTTGACTGACTGATTTGATTAAACTGACAGCATCGCGGCAGATTTACTTACGTTAACTTCGTAGTTTTCATTCTTTTTTTAGTTAATTTCGTGCGCGCGGCACGTACGTTCTGCACGCAGTTTTTGGTGAATTTAAAAACTGCCTAACGCCCTACATTATAATTCATCAAAAATATTACTAATTATAATCTAAAATGAAGCCCCCGTATAAAATCGGTAAGTTCTTAAAACCCTTTTATTTTATGCTATACATTAAATATAAGCAATATTTTTAAAAAGTGTCTTATCATTTAACCAATAACTACGGTGTAATTATATTAGTTAAGTATTTGGCTTTCGGTGCAACTAAAATGTTAAACACTATAAAAATAAAACTAAGGTTATGTTACGGCGTGCTTCTGTTTCAAAGCTATTTTTAAGCGGTATTTTTTTTTATTTCTCAAGTTTTTAAATGAAATATAATCAATACCATGTAGATCAAACTTGTAGAAGAGTGTCATCTTTCAAGTCATATTTTAATCCCCATATTTGTGTGTAATCTCTTCTGTAATCGTTGTCTTTATCATAATGTTTACCTAATATGATTAAAATCACTGTCATTAAAAAAATATTGGGCTGAGTGATAACATCTGAAATAATTACTGTGATTAGATACGTGTTTTTAAAGAAAATATCTAGACATAAGCATACAAATGAAACAGATGTAACAAATTTGCAATGCAAAATTGAAAAATGTTATTTATTATAAGATATAAGACAAAATGATTTCATATGTCCATAACTAATGAAGACACATAACACTTGTACAAATATCATGCTCTTCATTATGTAAAGTACTTATTTACTTACTATTTGAAAAATTATTTCACAATAATTATTATTTACTAGCTTTTGCCCGCGGCTCCGCCCGCGTGGTATTCGGTTATCGCGTGCTGTTCCCTCGGTAACAGTGCATTTTTCTAGGATAAAAAGTAGATTATGTCACTCTCGGGCCCATAAACTAATCTCTATGCCAAAAATCACGTTGATCCGTTGCTGCGTGAAAGACGGACAAACATACAAACACACTTTTGCATTTATAATATTAGTATGGACTATGGATGGATTTCAGCTGATGAGAAGCTTGCTGAGCTAGGCCGCAATGAGATCATGCTGGCAGAGAAGGAGATGCCGGGGCTCATGGCGTGCCGACGCAAGTACGCCGCTGCGCAGATCCTGAAGGGAGCCAGGATCGCGGGCAGTCTACACATGACTGTCCAGACCGCTGTACTTATTGAAACCCTGATTGAACTGGGTGCTCAAGTAAGTTGAATTTTATTGAGAGGTAATTGTAGCACTTAGGCGCTGTTTCACCATCCATTGATTAGTGTTAACTGTTGGTTAAATGTGATGCCCTCTCTATTTGTTTTGTTCTTATACACGGAGATGGCATCACATTTAACCGTCAGTTAACACTAATCAATGGATGGTGAAACAGCCCCTTAGTATTCAATTCAACCTTAGGGTTTTTGCAAAAAATTGACAGATTTCATAAAAAAAAACTAAGAGCAAAAGATGTTGGGTGCCCAAGAAGGACCAAAATGTAGATAGCATTGAAAGATTCATGAACATTTTTTAATAAATTTGGTATTCGAAATAACTGTTCAATTTCTACAATTTTCATAGCTTTTTAGCTAGTTGGTATGGTAATAAATTATTTTCAAAAATATTTATTACATAATCCAAATCAGTCCAGCCGTTTCAGCGTGAAAGAGTAACAAACATACTCACTCACTCAAACTTTCGCATTTATGGTATTAGTTAGTAGGATTCTAATTAAAAGCAAAAAGTCATTGAGTAGTGGAAAATAGCCTGATATTACTTACTTAATTCAGTCAAACAAAACCTTTCATAATAACTTAACCCACAACAGCCTATGATTTAGGCGAGGGGGAGCCAACCAGGGCATTTGCCTTGCTAAATTTAATGTTGTAAATAAGTAGGCTTATTTGTTACACATTACACCCCGATTCGAAAATTTCGTATACACTCCACAGCCGAGGGTTGGTAACATGCTGTATATAGCACTGTAGTGTTTCTTAGCAGTTGTACAATTGGAATGTAAAATTCTGGAAAGGGTCAAATTCAAAATTACTTAGTCAATACTGAGTCTGTTTTCAGATTTTTTATCTCAATAGATGTTTCTACAGATTATTATATCTAAACCTTGAATTCATTCTAAAAATGAGATTGGATAGTATCTAATCAAAGTTATTGGTTCCCCTATCTTGTTGATATCAAAACGGATAGATACCTACTAAGTTCAATGACTTATCTTTTCACATCCCAGACTTTTAAAAATGCTATTTAATGATACCTACCCAGTTCAAATAATAACAGTTAGTCATACATAAATCAATCATTATAGCTGTAACTAGGAACTGCCTAGGTACTTTTTGTTTTATTATTTACTAGCTTTTGCCCGCGGCTCCGCTCGCGTGGTATTCGCTTATCACGCGCTGTTCCCTCGGGAACTGTGCATTTTCTGGGATAAAAAGTAGCCTATGTCACTCTCGGGCCCATAAACTATCTCTATGCCAAAAATCACGTCGATCCGTCGCTCCGTTACGGCGTGAAAGACGGACAAACACACAAACACACTTTCGCATTTATAATGTTAAATAAATAATAATCTACTTCCAAAGTAACCTAACCTTGTGTTATGGGTACTAGGCAACAGATAAACATACTTAAATACACATATTAAACACCCAAGGCCCAAGACTCAAGCACAAAACAAACATACAAATCTCTGTCCCAACAGGAGATCGAACCTGGGACTTCAAGCTTCTCGAACTACTGGGCTATCTGATTGTTGAAGTTAGTAAGGATGGATTGAGTTATACATATATAGTACTAGCTTTATGCCCGCGACTTCGTCTGCGCGGATCTAGGTAATCGCGCGGTGGCGCCCTCTACCGGAATAAAAAGTATCCTATGTTGATCCTTGGAGTTCAATCAAACTACCTATTTACCAAATTGCATCCAAATCGGTTCAGTGGTTTCGACATGAAAACAAGACAGACAGGCAGACACTTTCGCATTTATAATATTAGTAGGGATATATATATGTAGGGATATAATATTAGTAGGGATTATATTAGTAGGGATTTGTTATTTACCACTAGGAGCTACAATCTAATTTTGGTCAGATTTAAAAACATGATTTTATGTTATGTACCTATGAAACAGGAACCTTTCTGTGTAATTCAGCTCGCATTTATCCTGTTTTCAATCTACATATAAGAATAGCTCTAGATAGAATCTCATTTTCACAGTAGGTATTTAAAATTTGAATTTTTCATAAGACCTTAACCATGATATGTTATCTTCACCTTGTAACCTCCTTATCTTTGATCTTTAGTCAGGCTAAGTAAATATGTTATATACAAATGTTATGTTATTATTACCCTCACTGCATGAAGTAAGATGTTATTTATTTTACATTAGAATATTTTGTTTTGTCACTATTGCAAACTTAACAAAGCTGATGTAATTTAAGATTTTTTTTATCTTGTATGTTTAAAATCCTAATCTAGTCAATTGATTCTGAACTTAACTTGTGTAAGAATTTCATTTTGGAAACTTGTGTTTTTCTTTTAAGCACATATAATAAGTATTTATATTATATTAAGTAAAGTGACTAAGAATGTCAGTTCAAGGGTTGTAATAAACTCGACTAAACATCTTGCCAGGTAATTCAATCCAATCTCCGCATACATTAATAAATCATTTCATTTCATTCTTTAGATTTTAGTTATCATAAAAATAATATTGCACAATTCTTTGCGAACATAACTGTTTTTTCGATAATTTCTTTTTTCTATATCGCTACACAGACATAATGGTTCGTGGTTGCTTCAGGATCTGGTGTGAACCTTCAGGACGACTTTCTTGGCAAAATAATGGTCATCTCCCCTTGCCCTAAACACTGCAGTGCTGGAGTCTGAAATTTGTACTTGGCAATATATTTGATAACAAGCTTGCTCGCGGCTACGCCCGCGTGGGATTCGGTTATCGCGCGCTGTTCCCTCGGGAACTGTGCATTTTTCCGGGATAAAAAGTAGCCTAAGTCACTCTGACCCATAAACTATCTCTATGCCAAAAATCACGTCGACCCGTCGCTCCGTTTCGACGTGAAAGATGGATAAACATACACACAAACAAACAAACACACACTTTCGCATTTATAATTTATTATTTTATTTATTTATTAAGGATCACGAACAGATTTACACATCATGCAAAAACATAAATATCAAGTAGAAGACATTCCAGGTAGATGTTCATCTAATTATAGGATTTAATGGTAATTAATTTGATGGTTTTCATATTGGGTTATCTGCTGCACAGGTGCAATGGTCCAGCAGCAACATCTACAGCACGCAGGACGAGGCTGCCGCGGCGCTGGTCGCGCGAGGGATCCCTATCTACGCCTGGAAGGGCGAGACCGAAGAGGAGTACACCTGGTGCATAGAACAGACTCTTGTCTTTGCTGATGGAAAGGTGAATTTATAACTTTACATTAGGAATCAGATTCAAAAATATGAGGTTATCAATTGGGTGCATAGACTATACCTTTCTATCAAGGAAACTGAATTATATCAGGGTGGCCCCTTTATACTACTAATGTTATGTTGACATCCCACACGTTTTCCAAAGAAATCATAGCATAATAGATTATGAAAAGGTTGCATCCTGGTACGTGATTTGATTTAATTTCCTTGACTTACCTACATGTATCTAGATTTTACCCGGGGCTTCTCTCATGTAACCTCTCTTAGTAGTATCTGGCAGTTGAATTAAAATTCTGGGATTTCACTAAATACTTATGGATGGGAACCCTCAAAAATTACATTGTACTTATAGTTTTTCTAAAATTGTTTTGATTTTATCCCATTCCTGTGGGAATATCGGAATATAAAGTAGTCTATATGATTCCAGACGTTCAGCTATCTGCATACCAAATTTTATCCAAATCCGTCCAGCCATTTTAGCGTGAGGAGTAACAGACAAACACACACACACACACAAATTTTCGCATTTACAATATTAGTAAGATATTGTCAGAATTGCACACTTTCGTATGTATACGTTAGTTACTAAGCTAGTTTAAACCAGCCAGTAATACTATCAGTTAGTATATTATATACCAGCTGCATGTGTTCCGAAATTCATAAGTCTAACTATGTATGCTTGTAAGTATATTTGTATGTTTCTCTGCGCATATCTCATCCAACTTAGTGAAGATCCACCACAAGTGTGGAACCACACTGGTGTGGTTCCATCAAAATCGGTCCAGTCGTTTTGAAATAAAGAGATAAAGACAAGTGTTTATCAGTTATTAGGAAAACTTGCTTGCCAACATAATTCTAAAACATGTCACACTCGTAAATAACAAAAAACTATTTGAGTAAAAGTGTTCAAAGGGAAAAAAATACCTAAATTAGTTTCGTTAGACAGTTCGAACAAAATTAAAAAGTAGAAAAAAGTCACATGAAAAATTAAACTAACTTCAAAACTGTAATTTATTTACTTAGTTTAATTACCAAAATAGGGAGATTGGAATTGGAAATAAATTTTACATGAGTACTTTATACTTAGGGTTTTTCCAAACCTATCGAAGCGGAATCGGCTTTAGCCGATCAAAAAACTCTTAAGTCCATGCAATAACAGCGAAAAAGACGTCTTCCCGTCGGTAAACGTCGTTTCGCGTCGGCCGAGCCGATAGACGTCTTTTTCGCTCTTATTGCGTGGACATAGTTTTTTGTTCGCCTAAAGCCCCTTAATTTACACAGCACCAACCTCAAAAACATAGTTGGCATATTTACTTTAGATTTGATATCAATCATTTTTTACATTTCAGCCCTTGAACATGATTCTGGATGATGGTGGTGATCTAACAAATTTGGTGCACAAGAAATATCCTCAATATTTAGAGGGTGTCAAAGGATTATCAGAAGAAACTACGACAGGAGTGCACAATCTTTATAAGATGTTCAGGGAGGGAACTCTGAAAGTACCAGCTATTAATGTAAATGACTCTGTGACCAAGAGCAAGTTTGACAACTTATATGGTTGCAGGGAGTCGTTGCTTGATGGAATCAAGAGAGCAACAGACATTATGGTCGCCGGAAAAGTTTGTGTTGTAGCTGGTTATGGAGATGTAGGCAAGGGTTGTGCCCAAGCCTTCAAAGGATTTGGAGGCAGGGTTATTGTTACAGAAATCGACCCAATTAATGCACTCCAAGCTGCAATGGAAGGTTTCCAAGTTACTACTATGGAGGAAGCTGCAGAGGTTGGACAGATATTTGTGACTACTACTGGAAACCTTGATATTATTTGCAAAGAACACTTCTTGAGAATGAAAGATGATGTTATTGTATGCAACATTGGTCACTTTGACTGTGAAGTGGATGTTGCTTGGTTGGAAAACAATGCAAAGAAAGTAAACATTAAGCCACAGGTTGACAGATATGAGCTTGAGAATGGCAATCACATTATTGTGCTTGCTGCAGGTCGTCTTGTTAATTTGGGATGTGCCACTGGTCACTCATCATTTGTTATGTCCAATTCGTTTACCAATCAAGTTCTGGCACAAATTGAACTATGGACAAGCCATAACCAATACGCCATCGGGGTTCATACTCTGCCCAAGAAACTGGATGAAGAAGTAGCGGCTCTCCATCTGGACCACTTGGGAGTGAAGCTCACCAAGCTGACGCCTAAGCAAGCCAAATACATTGGCGTTCCCGTTGAGGGGCCATACAAGCCAGACCACTACAGATACTAACTTTTCTACTATGTTGCTTTGTTCTTGTTTGAAGACAATATCAATATTGTACTTACTTTCAGGAAAGCATTTATATGATGTATAAACAACTTTTCGATGAAGTATCTTTGCGCAACATTAATGTATTGCCAAAAAACTACACACTGATTAACCAGTAAGCAAGTACTTGATGCATTTTTTTGTGATATGCCATAATTATGGTATAGGTGTTTAAGTGAAAGCTACAGTGTTTTATTTCTGTAATAAAATCAATCTTCTAATGATTCTATTAAATGGATTGTTCATGCATAACAACCAACATCTTTTATTGACCTACTTAACATTTGCAAAATTCACAATTGTAGGTTACAATTTTAGTCGGATTCTTGAAGTTGTGCTGAATTTCGTGTCCTCTTTTAGATGGGACTAATGAACGTCTGAATAATTGTCGCCCTGGAAATGTAAGGAATGTAAAAATAATTCATGGACTGTAGACAAATTATTATCTACAGTCCAGGTCGACAATTGTTTAGAGGTGCCCAAACATGGACGATGGGATTGGGAGGGGAGCGGAAGGGCGCACGCGACCTTGCACCCCTCTGGCGTAAAATAAAATACACATTATTTTCAAGGATGGGCTGAAATTCGTTCTACAATCGGTTTAACCAAATTTCGGAAGCTTGAGTCGAACTTCGGCATTCGGCCGAAATTCTGTTTAAATCTCGGAATAGACACTATACACACACTAGAAAAAAAGATGCTTGCGCCATTTCGACTGAAATTAATAGGACACATGTCTGTTATATCAGTAAAATAATTATGTAACAAAGATGAAATAAACTTGGCACCTATGCATTCTTTAATTTGAATTTTTTTTTTTTGTATTTGTTGTTTTAGCGGCCACGCCACAGTAATACATAATCTGTGAAAATTTCAAGTGTCTAACTTTCACGGCTTAAGAGATAGAGCCCTGTGACAGACGGACGGACAGACAGACAGACAGCGGAGTCTCAGTAATAGGGTCCCGTTGGCACCCTTTGGGTACGGAACCCTAAAAAATAGGAGCCCCTTTGACTTCTTTAACTTCTTCACCACCCGAGTCATCCTGTCATGACAGCCAATAGAACGCCTCGCATGCCACAGTCATCTGAACATGACCAACATTCAACTCAAAATTAATCAAGTTGATCTGTCGCTGATTTTTCTGCAGCATAGAGCATGTTACTTTGTTTGTTTTGTGCTTTAGCTTGCTGACCCTCCCCTGGGACAGAACCAAGTGATCATGGAACCACTGGTCTACACAGATAAAATTAAAACCAGTTCACATATTTTTTAGTAAGGTAATTTTATTATGGCTACTTATTTAGTATTAAATATTATGAAGCATAAAATTTAAGTAATTCTTCTACTTTAGGCTTTAAAATACACTTGTCACGCAAATTAATGACCCATCCAGGTTCCAAACCATAGAAGATCTGTCTCGGGTCTTTCCTTACACATAACATGTTAAATTTTGGATCTTTTTCTAATTCTGGCAACTGATACCCATACTTTTGAGCCAACTTAAGCCTTTCCTGTGAAATCTTTTCAGGATCTGCCAGATATCCCCTAAACTCAGCACTTGTATAATATTCAATGGCATCAGGTGGAGGGATCATCCGCCTCGGAATAGCTTGTCCAGATTCAAAGAACTTCTTGGGATTCTTTAAAAGAAAAAGACTGTGGGGATCATAATATGCTGTTGTAATGGTGCCACCATTCTTTTCTATTGCCGCTATAACTTGCTCACTGGCCCACTGAACCTCAATGTTAATTTTTGCAGCAAATATATCAGCTCCCTCATCAGTCAAGTTTATACCGAAGTGTTTTTGATCAGGGAAAATGTTGTACATGCCTGTTCTTATAATACTTGCTATATCAATAGGCTTGGTAATATCCACACGATCCTTGTCTATTAAGCTTTGCAAGGCATGTAAAGAAAGGGGAGGATACTGCCTTCTGAAGCTGAAAATGATAAGCAATGTGATTAACTATACAGTGGTGGACATATTATAATTAGAAACAATAGTACAATTTAAAATTCTTAATTCAAGCAATATTTTAAAAGCAATTTTTGTGTGTCATCAAAAAATATTTAATACCTGTAGTACTTATACAACTCTAGTTTCAAAATTAAATAACATTATTTAACATACAATTATACCAGTATGTGATACTTACTGATGTCCCTTATAGTAATGTTCCTGAGGAATTCTTAGGTAGAAAGGATTGTTTCCTGTCTCATATCCCAATCTCATGTAATTCTGCCTCTGGCCTGAGCCCTTGTTACCAGCACCATGTTTGTCACCACCATGCTGCCCACGTCCTCTTTTTTGCTATAAAATAAAACATTATTAATATCATTACGGAATGGTATGGTGCTAAAAGCTGCCCTGTCAACATACAGCCAAACAAAAGCTGTCTATAAAGCTGAAATTTAGAGTAAAGAACCCTTTAATAACGAAAAGTCGTATTAGGAACAGATTTTTAGAAATTCACAAGGGATACGGAAGTTTACATGGCTGGGTTAACGTTGTTTCTTTCACTAAGTAGAAACCGCGAGCATAGAAACAATAGTATTTAAAACAAGGTTTTATACATAAAAATTACATATTCCATTGTTTTTACTGTTGATATTAAATTGCTACTTACTGGTTTTCGCGAGCCTGGATTATCACGTATATTTGCAAGTGATATCCTAGGTAAAGATCTTATCATTGACAGCGATTTCTCGGTTATTTGGCGAGACCCCATGTTATTTTAGGTCATAAAGTAGCCAATTCCTGAAACTATGAAATTTGATACCGACCGACTGGTGCCAAAAGATTATTATTTTCTTGATTGAATTTATGAGTGAAGTTAGGTTAGGTTAATTAAGTATACGATACGTATATAGTATATTATCAGTGTTGCCAGACGGGTTTTACGTTCCGTTACGCACAGCTCTTAAAAATAGTACGCAAATTCCAGTTTGAGTACGCAGTACAAAAGGGTATAGCCCTGTAAGGATGGCGAAACTGCCTTTGACGAGAAAGTGCTTTTCCTTTGGCTCGGATAAATGTCTTTACATACGTTGTAATATGACCAAATCTTAGCCCCGAAATGGCCGTGGTTTTTGAGATTTAAAAAAAAGGAAAAATGTTTTTATTTTTTATTTACCAAACTAGTGGCCCGATTTTCATGAAATTTTTATATATTATGTAGAAAATTAAGAGCGTTTTTTTTCTAAAAAAAAATTCAATTAATTTTATATTTAAGTTAAAAAAACATTTTTTTAATATTCATATTTTTTTTTTTTTTACTTGCGAGGTGGCGCACCTACCAATATCAGATATATTATGAGCCATTTAATACTCTAATACATATATTTTTTTCAAAAACATTCATTTGGATCATCAGGTTAAAACAAGCGAATTTGTAACATCTCATACATAGCTTTCCCTTTACTACGTACCTACGTTTAGGTTTCAGTAGCAGTCAGCACATTACGAAGTAACTGATAGAATTCAAGGTTCCAGAAAATTCGAATAACCTCCATAATCTCTTCTTTAGTGGCTCCAAGAAGCTGGAGTCACAGCGGCCACACCCCGGTAAACCACGACAGTGGGCTAAACCCAAAGAGGGGGACTACATCTGCGAAAACCAGCAGAGTAGTTAACGGAAGATTCTCTGTAAGATAATAAGTCTATATTGATAACCTTTTTTTTTTGGCGATATAGCAGGGCAATGCGAGAAACCTTAAGGACGTCTGTCAGAATCCATATAGTGACCTGCAGCCTTCTCGCTGCATCTCAACCTCTGCTGATCGTACCGGTTTGCCGGTCCATTGGGCTACAGAGGTGGGGACGAGTGAAGTGGACTTGCACCAGCGCAACCGCTTGTTCACTATAAATAAACTCACGCGCAGATGACCCTAGCTATTCTTTTTGGATCCGAGCTAGAAAGTCCTGCGGCGATGGGGTGCTGGTGGTGGGGTTAAGGTATCGATGTACCGAGGCCTTAGTTGGCACCCTGCACGTAGGCGGCTAGGAGAGAGTGGTCGCTCTTGGAATCGACCGAGGTGGGACTCTGAGTTCAGGAGCACGACTGGCGACAAAGCAGCCCTATTAAGGATCGCTCTGCCTTCCTCTGCACGGAGGAGGGGCCTAGAAAAGGTGTCCCAAAAATAGTCCGCTTCATCCATTACCTAAGTGCCTAACCGCGGGCACTTGGGCATCAATAAAAGCGGTCGAAATACACGGAAGGAAAATAAGGGAATAGGGTAGATACTACGTAAAAGAAACGAAATCAGTAAATATAATAATTTGGTTTGTTATAATTACAAAAATACCCTTAGCTCAAACGAAATATCAAGTCTAAACATACGAATGTATGCTGCTGCATACGTTTTATTCAAGTACTTACATTTTCCGCTAGGGAAAGACGATATTCATTGTCCAAATAATGCGTGCAATATTTACGAAACAGTTCGCAAATTAATTTATCACACTGAAAACTTACTGTCTTTGGAGATTTTAGGAATATTTTCCTTATAAACTCGTATTTATTCATTGATATTTATTAATCCATCAAATTCTGGCAGACTCTGTTTCAATATTTTAACGCTTCGTGAAAAATACTTGATTTCCCGCCACATTTCTTTTTAATTAACTTTTTTTAAATTATTAAGCCAAACTGCATACAGCCACGGTTATAATCGATAGCGTAGACTAAATTCACATTCGAAATTCGAATTTTCTGGAACCTTGAATTCTATCTGTTACTTCGTAATGCTGACTGCTACTGAAACCTATACTTAGGTACGTAGTAAAGGGAAAGCTATGTATGAGATGTTACAAATTCGCTTGTTTTTACCTGATGATCCGAATGAATGTTTTTGAAAAAAATATATGTATTAGAGTATTAAATGGGTCATAATATATCTGATATTGGTAGGTGTCGCCACCTCGCAAGTAAAAAAAAAAATTATGAATATTAAAAAAATATTTTTTTTAAGTACTTAAATATAAAATTAATTGTTTTTTTTTTAAGAAGAAAAACGCTCTTAATTTTCTACATAATATATAAAAATTTCATGAAAATCAGGCCACTAGTTTGGTAAATAAAAAATAAAAACGATTTTCCTATTTTTTATTATCTCAAAAACCACGGTAATTTCGGGGCTAAAATTTGGTCAAATTACAACGTATGTAATAGTACATTACTGCAGAGGCCATGAAGTAAGGGATTGATGGACGAGTTCGCGGTAGACGGCCGAGTCGTAGACGAGGCCGGATAAAACGAGTCCAGCAATCCCTGTTCTGGGCCGAGGCTTGTATAGTGCTTTTCTCAAACAATGTGAGGAAATATTTCATTCAACCACCCGACCGACCAACCGACCGACCGACCAACCGACCAACCGAATAACCGACTGACCGACCGACCAACCTAACGACCGACCGACTAACCGACCAACCGACCGACCAATCCACCGACCGACCGTCAATCCGACCGACCGACCGACCGACCAACCGACCGACCGACCGACCGACCGACCAATCCACCGAACAACTGACCGACCGTCAAACTGACCGACCAATCGTCCAATCGACCGACCAACCGACCAACCGACTGACCGACCGACCAATCCACCGACCGACCAACTGACCGACCGACCGACCAATCCACCGACCAACCGGCCTACCGTCAATCTGACCGACCGACCGACCGACCGACTAACCGACCGACCGACCGACCAACCGACCGACCGACCAATCCACCGACCAACCGACCAACCGTCAATCTGACCGACCGACTAACCGACCAACCGACCAACCGACCGACCGACCAATTCACCGACCAACCGGCCGACCGTCAATCCGACCGACCGATCGATCGACCAACCGACCGACCGACCAACCGACCAACCGACCGAACGACCGACCAACCGACCGACCGATCAACCGACCGACCGACCAACCGACCGACCGACCGACCGACCAGCTAACCGACCGACCGACCGACCAACCAACCAACCAACCAACCAACCATCCATCCATTCATGCATCCATTCATCCATCCATCCATTCATCTATCTATTATCATTAGCAAATGCTTACAGAGTAGTGGTGGTTGGCTGTCTGTAATTTTTTTTCCTTGTCAGTTTAATGTTAGTAAGCAAATTTAAAAAGTTAGAGCAGCGGACAATAATGGATTTTCATACATACTTCATGGACTAGGCCATGAAGTTATGTAGGGAGGCGGCAGGGAGCCATAAATGAGAAACTTCATGGATCCATTTCGTGACATTAACGCATACATTTCCGAGCATGTTTGAGAAAAGACAATTATCCGAGCCAAAGGAAAACCACTTTCTCGTCAAAGGCAGTTTTGCCATCCTTACAGGGCTATACCCTTTATTGACAAACTGTGCTTTATGCAGTAGTTATAATCATACAGTACAGTCAAATTAAATCAAACTGTAATTTATCAATTATATGTTCGATTTTGCCTTGACTATTATGGTGAATTTGTAAACTAGCTTGGCCATTGTCTGTCAGATTTGTCAGTGTCACTTGCTTGTCAGTGCGACAGCCACAGATAATCTATAGAAGTATTAGTAGATAACATTTTTTGGGAGCGTTCCAAAATAAAATCGGAAAACCCAAAAAATATATTTCTGTCATGTGGAGTAACAGCTAGGCTGTCAGGTTCTAAAATATAAAAATAGTACGCAAATCGACCGATGAGTACGCGAGTACGCAAGGCCATAAAATAGTACGCATTGCGTACTATTGCGTACCCATCTGGCAACGCTGTATATTATTATATCTGTGGTATATGTACAAAGAGGTAGGGGATAAGGAGATACAATCACAGAATATATAATAGTACCCGTACTACCTGGGTGACACTCTTTCCCGGCCCGGATAACACCGACATGTAAATACTGGTCCTGTTTTTTGTCTACACGCCCATAGAAACTGAAGAGCTACTCCGAAACACGAAATTCGAAGTTCGTATCGTACCGCCCCTCTCACTCTCGTATTAAATAACACAAGCGTAGGCGGGATGGTACGATACGAACTTCGATTTTCGAATTTCGTGGTAGCCTTGCTGGCAGGAGCTTCTATGGGCGTGTACACAAAAAACAGGGCCGGTGTTTAGATGTCGGTGTTATCCAGGCCGGGAAAGAGTGTCACCCATCCAGTTCGTAGTCTAGTGATTTGTCAATTTTGTCAAACGTCAAATCTAAATTTTATCGCTTGCGTTACGTTAATTGATAAAATAAAGTCCTATTTAAAGTATCCGAATAATGGAGTCCCTGTACAACAATCCAGTTAGAAAGAGAATAAATAAAATATTCGATAGTCATATATTAACCGATAACAGTGAAGCTCTTAATACTATTTCTGGATTATGTTCGTCTAATTCCTCCAACACCCGACGAATGCTTGTAAATGAAATTGAAAAGAGGGATATGTTAGTAAATAAAACTATATCAATTGAATACAACAAAGTGAAAGAAAAACTACAGGTATTGTTAGATTCTCTTACTTCTTTAGACTCGGCAGTCAAAGACATGTCTAACAAGTTGCATGACTCTAAAACGAAAACCCACCATCTGATAGCACAAACTACCAAATTAAAGGATGAAAAAAAGAAGGCCGAGAAGAAATTAGTCTGGGTGGATGCATTTGTCAAAAATTTTCATATTTCTACAGAGCAAAATGAATATATTTACAATGTTTCTGTGAAAACCCCACTTACTGCCGATTTTTTTGGTACATTGACTCAGATTGAAAAACTAAATGATAACTGCAAAACATTAGTAAAATGTTGGTATCAGACATCAGCATTTGATATAATGGAAATAATAGGTATCCAGCAAGAGGTAGCCATTGAGAAGCTCTATCACTGGACGACGGGCGCCTGCCGCAGCACTGATGCCCCAAACAATGCCTTGGTGCCGAGAGCTTTGGCCAAGCTTCAGTACAGACAAGTCCTTTTTTCTAACATAATTGATGAGTACTGTACAGCTCGAAAAGCTACTATTGTACAACTATTTATAGATGCTCTCACTAAGGGAGCAGACAGTGGTTCCAAGCCTATAGAGTTCTATGCTAATGATCCTAAAAGATACATAGGAGACATATTAACATGGGTTTACCAGATTTTACCCATAGAGAAAGAAAATTTAGCAATCTTGTTGAGACTTTGTGATCTACCAGACAAAAATGAACAAATAATTGAGGCATTGACAAGCATTACCGAGGCAATCTGTCCTTTGTTAAAAGTCAGAGCTGAGCTTATATTAAAACCAGACAAGGACCCATTAGTGCTTTGGTCTATCTCTAATTTGATAAACTACTATAAAGAGGTAATTCAGGCTGTAGTACCTAAGGGGCACTTGATTGACACTTTTACAGAACTGCTCCGAAAGAGTGAAGAAGTATTTGTTATGACTTTAGATAGCAAGATTCAAAAAGAATTAAGCCATGGGGTAAAGGCTCCACCTTCAGACCTAAATCCATCTATTGTTGTAACAAATTTAGTGAGTTTCTTGAGGGATTTGCTTGCTATAATGAATGCTACAAATAACATTAACAATCTGGATAAAAGAATTATAATCACTCATCTACTTGACCCTCTATTGCATGCTATCAATGAAACTGCCTGCCATCTGAGCTCGACTGACATGTCTGTTTACACATTGAACTGCATATACCATATACAATGCACTTTATCACTGCATACAATCATGGATGAATATAATGAAAGGCTGCAAGCTCAGTCTGAAGCTCAAATAGATACACTGACATCAGAACAGGCAAGTTACCTTGTAGCAAATTTAAACCTGGGACCTATATACACTATCTTACAAGAAAAGACAAGTGGTCCCTTATCTGCTATTCCAGGCATGGACACCACAACATTAAAAATGTTTCTGAATAAGTTTGATATGTTCATAGTATCTCCCGATGTGTACATGTTACAACAATTAAATTTACTTTTAAGTCACAACCACAAGGTGTGTGTTAAGAAGCGATCATTTGAAGTAATACTGGCTATTTATGGCCAACTATATGAAGCTGTTAATAGTCCAGCTAATGGCTATGTGAACCCTGAAGATATTGTCAAAAGGACACCAGATGAAGTCGGCAAACTTCTTATGTAATATATTTTTATAAATGATATAAAAAGTAGAGCTACCTATTTACACCATTTCTGTTATGTCAGTACCAAAACATATTGGTTACTCAAGACTAGTCTCACTTCAATCCATGGATATTTAGTTGTTCCTCATCGTCACCCATTGATTATGATTACATACATACAACTTATAGTCATTTAAGTAACTATATTTATTACTGTTCAGATTATGTTAACAATACTTAATGAATAAATGTGTTAATCAGACTTGTGGCTTTATTTTATAAAAAACCTTTTTATAATACAGTCCTATAGTCAGTCAGTCAGTTTTAGTCATATAGCAAACGAAACGAAAAGATAGAGTAGTATCTTTTTTTCTACTGATTAAAATAAAGAATGCTATTAAATAAACAATTAATATTTTAAATAATTATAGCTCAAGTCCTGTCCAAAGGGATTATATACTGGATAGAATGCCGTTCGGGCAGCCACGACCCACAAGTTCAGAGAATATTATAAATGTAAGTGTGTGTTTGTCGGTCTTTCACGTCGAAACGGAGCGATGGATCGACATGATTTTTGGCATAGAGCATCTTTTGATTGCACAAGAAGTAATCCAAGACCCGAACTGAAATTAATGAAAATCACATAAAATAAATATTGTTGGCTATGTTGTGACGATGGCTGTATGAATTTTATTCTTTTGTTTTCTAATAATAAAAAACAAACAATGGCTTGACAGACACATCACGATCACGACGCTACAGGGCTACTACGAAACTCGAAGTTCGTGTCGTGCGGTCCCTCTGACACATGTTATTTAATAAAAGAGCGAAAGAGACGGTACAACAGGAACTTCGAGTTTCATAGTAGCCCTGCTGTCAGTCACGTCACGTCACGTCACAATCACAACCCATGAAAAGCGCGGGAAACGTTGGGGAGACAATAATGTACAGCGGTGAACGTACGCTCAATAATGTACGACGTGTTAATCCGAAGCATTATTGCTTCCAATTATCACGTCGTACAATATCATGTCGCGCGTTATCAGGGCGTACAAAATATTGCGCGCGCTGTAATGTGCGTAGTAATAATGTACGACGTGATAATCGGAATCAAATCGATTCGAATGACCATAGACATTTCTTTTTTCTGTTATCGTTGTGAAATGTGCTAGTGTGGTAATTTTATCGATAAATGCTGGCTGAAAGGCTGAAAGATGCTTAATGATGTTTAGGAATGGTGAATAAATAAAGTAAAATTATGCAAAAAAATTAACGTGATAGTGCAAATAAATAATTCAAGTAAAAAAGCGTATTTTGTTTATTACCCCTAAACGTGCGGCCACATACTGTCGCTCGTCGCTCGTTTACAGCGATGAATCAGAAGGGCTACTCCGAAACACAACGTTCGAAGTTCGTGTCGTGCGGTCACTCTCACACTTATACTATTTAATACGAGAGCGAGAGGGATCGCACGACACGAACTTCGAACGTTGTGTTTCGGAGTAGCTCTTCTGATTTTCTCCAATAAGATACCAAATAAATGGTAACAAAAGAAAATGAATGAAGTGACTAAAAAGCGCTCAGTAGCGCTGTAAACCGTAATTTAGCTATATGAAACTTCATTGCATTTAACTTTTTTTTATTAAATTACTAGCTGTTGCCCGCCGGCTTCGCCCCCGTTGTGTTTTTTCTGTATTTTCTTCCATAAAAACCTTTTCCAGACAGTAACGAACACAACAAAAAAAGAATTAGCGAAATCGGACCAGTCGTTCCTGAGTTTTGCGCTTACCAACACATTTTACGATTCATTTTTATTTATAAAAAAAAGAAGAAGAAGAAGATTATTTCCACTGAAATGGCATTATGAGTCGTGTGGTGTACATTATTGACTTAGAATTGTTAAATTGAAATAAAAGAATTACTATTATTATTATTATTATTATCTTTATTTTCTTAGGATTATGTTTTTTATAATAGCTATAAAAAGTAAAATACAGAAAAGTACATACAAAATAAAAATATTATAAAAATCTAACCTAGTTTGCCGCTGGTAACGCGGCAGGGCCCAAGCTACCAGTAGTCAGGGCCGCAGAGTGAGGAACTTCCGGACGATGCGTGCAAGTCCCCAGAAGTACCGCCTTCTGTATCTGGCCCTTGATCCAGCCATCTAGCGAGAGCCTCTTGAGATGTTGGTCGAGACTCTTCGCTATTAGACCGTTTGCCAAAACGACTATCAGGACAATGATTGTCGATTCAACATCCCACATGCGCCAACCTCGTGAGCCAAGCCAAGGTACTTGGCGAGTTTGTCCTTATGCCGATAAGGTTTAGGAGGTTCTCGTCATGTGGGATGGTGAGGTCGACGAGCACTACCTGGCGGTTTGTTCAATCTCTCAGCACGATATGAGGCTTATTGGCTACAATAGTCCTGTCCGTGATGACAGATCGATCCCATAGATTGTGGCGCAACCATTTTCGAGAACTGGCACATGGACATACCTATAATACGGCACCTCAGAGTCTACAAGGCCGTATCGAAGAGCAAGTTGCTGGTGAATAATCCGGGCTACTAAGTTATGTCTGTGCAAATACTCACCGTTAGCAAGATGAGAACAACCGGAGATAATATGCCTGAGTGACTCCCCAGGACGGCGGCATGCCCGACAAATGTCGACAGTACCGTCCTTCAGGCTATACCCCCGGTAGTTGTTCGTCATGATAACTTCGTCAGCAATTGCACACCCAAAACCCTCGGTTTCCCCAAACAGGTCCCCGAAACGTAACCAGGTCACCGACTATCTGAGTCCACCTTAGTATACCAAAGGAATATGTAAGCAGGGGCATCACCCAGGCATCACTGTCTCATAGATGAGCCTTAAAAGGCTTTTAAGGCTTTTAAAGCTATATCAACTTTATACAGCTCGAAGACCCTCTCAAGCTATGAATGAGGCACCGAATCATAGGCCTTCTTGTAGTCAATCCAGGCAGCTGGCATGGCCCCCTTGTTTCGCCTGACTTGTTGGCAAATGGTCATGTCAATGAGGAGAAGCTCTTTAATACCACGGGACCCAACCCTGCATCCATTCTGAGCGGGGGCCAAAACGTTATTCGCAACAATGTGCGAGTTGATTTTTGTTGTCAGAATGGATGTAAGGAGTTTGTACAAGGTGGGCAAGCATGTTATGGATCGATAGTTCTTGGCTTCCGTGGTACTACCGGACTTATAGAGCAGGGAGGTAACACCAGCTGTGAGGAAAGCTGGTAGGGAACCGAGCTCAAGGGCTTGTTGGAATTGTGTTGCTGAACGTTCGTGGGAACATCGGAACCATTTTATCCAGAAATTTGAAGTGCTGTTTGTCATAAAACATTATTAAAAGCGATTGCGCTAATGGCAAGTTAGCGTGATTGAAAATAAAACTAACCATGAACAAAATAATTTTGTCAAATTTCACTCCCGCCTAAACTAAATTCGCTGCATTCATATTTCATACCGTACCGTGTTGAATGTGGCAGATTTGTGTAGAAATGGAAGTCTTTAACCTGATGATGATGATTTATAAGTAGTCGTAGCAAAAGTATAGTATTCAACGTTGCAACTTGGTCTTATAGCGATATTTCACATCGCTACCCAACGCCAACTCACGTTTTACGACCTCATTTGTACAACAGTTGCATAAATTGCTATTATAAGAAGTACTAGTATATAAAGTGTCGTAATCATAATCACTAAAGATGTATTTTATATGGTTTGTATGTGATAAATAATTTAATAGTATGCAAGAGGCGATATGGTCTTCGATCTTAGCCTGTCCGTACGAACAAATAAGAAAAAAAAAAAAAATAACCGCCATATCAAACCCGCCAAAGTCGTCAGTCAAACCGCCACTTCGATTTCAACGCTCGGCAGTCATGAACGACTTAAGGGATCTGGCCAATTTTCGGGGAAACTCGCGGTGGGTGCAGCGTGGGCCGTTCAGTTTTGTTGCGGCACGCAAGCTGGTGACGGGCACCGTTTTTCGGTGCGGAACCGATCGCTGTCCCGCCCGTTTCACGATGAAGGGAGAAGTTGTTCCTGGACCAGTGATCGGGGTGCACGACCACGAACCCGAACACTGGATACCAGAAAGGTTCGTGAGTATTACTGTTCCGTATTACCGAAAGTGTTAAACCGTTAGTCAAGTCGAGCTGTGTACAATATATACTCCATTTATTTTAACATTTGAAACTTAACGGTAAAATTTGCACACGTTTTCAAATGAAACAACGAAACTATTTAAAATTGTGTTAACTTCTAAAGTAAAAACAATAAATGTACCTGTAGGCATTTTTAATCCAGTTTTGTTCGAAATGTCGGCGGCCGATCGTAAAATCCGCCATTTCATGAAATTCCTAGGCATATCGTGAAATGGCGCCATTTCATGAATTCATCACCGTTTGACGATTTGCCTAGTGACGTTTAGGCAGGTCATGAAATTCCTAGGCATATCATGAAACGCCGCCATTTCATAATTTGGCTAGTTCAGGCAGATCATGAAATTCCTAGGCATATCATGAAACGCCGCCTTATCGTTTCCGTAGTGGTCACAATTCATACTAACCACTCCTCGCTTCGCTCGTCGTACCTATTTTTTTTCTTATTTTCAGCATATCACGACATGCCCGGTATAAAGCTAGGAATATCGTCGAATGCGTTGCTCTAATCGATCTGCCGTATTGTTTCTCAGGCACATCGTGATATGCCTGGACAATTTTTAGGCATATTATGAAACGGCGCCATTTCATGATGTGCCTAGGAATGTCGTGATCTGGCGCATTTTACGATCGGCCGCCGACAGAAATACCGAGAAACGTGTGTTACAATTTGACCGTTAATTCAAACCTTAAATTAAATGGAGTATAGTAGCCTATGAACAATAATCATTATTCGTAATAGCAGACAGTTAAGTAGGTACCTGTACACCATAATTCAATCACATGATGAACGTGGCATACCTACTTGTTAAGGTAACAACCGTAACAACAAATTTTCTATATATTTATGAAATTGGCATTAGTGCCAGGGCTAAAGCTCGATAATATAATAGCGGTATTTATTGTTTGTATTATAAGTTTAACTTATAATACAAACAATGTTAATAACACAATTTTAAATAGTTTCGTTGTTTCATTTAAAAACGTGTGCAAATTTTACCGTTAAGTTTCAAATGTATGTTAATAAATGGAGTAGGTATACATCGATTTGTCATCCAGTGGCGGACTAAGCCCGTCAGAGGCCCGGGGCGGCAAAGCTGAATGAGGAAACAAGCTTTAAAAAAAATGCAGTTTAAAAAAATGTAGGTACTAAGCACATTTTTAGTCTTGTAGGATTTGATCAGGGGAACGCGCGGAGGCATTTGGGGGCCCCCCAAGACCGGAGGCCCGGGGCGGGCCGCCCTTTCCGCCCCCCTGTTAGTCCGCCACTGTTGTCATCCCCGAAAAGCCTTATATACCAAATTTCGTCGAAATCGTTGGAGCCGTTTTCGAGATCACCGAAATATATATTTATATATGTATATATATAATATATACAAGAATTGCTCGTTTAAAGGTACATACTAGGTAGGTAGATACATGTGCGATTTTTATATATACCTATACAGGTGGTAGGACCTTGTGCAAGGTCCGCCCGGATTGCTACCACCATCTTGCTCGCTAATCCTGCCGTGAAGCAGCAGTGCTTGCACTGTTGTGTTTCGTCGTGGAGGGAAAGTACGACAGCCGGTGAAATTACTGGCACTTGAGTTATCTAGGCCTAATATCTTAGCCCGCTAGGTTGGCAACACATCTGCAATCCCCCTGGTGTTGCTTTTTGGCCTCGGAGGTTAAAAGAAAATACCACGAATTAGCTATTTAGAATTTACTAATAGGGTATTTATCAAATTTTCAGGAATGAAATGTACAGCAGAATAAAGGAGCGCTGCTTGTCTGAAGTAACAGGACTGCAGACCATTTATGAGGAGGAAGCTTTTAGGTACCTATACCTACTCTTTTTTTACCAATTTTCCCATGCTTTCATGACTGCTTTCACTCATAGGTGCATATAAATAAATAAATTTAAAAAGATTCTTAAAAATATGTAGTAGAAACTCTTCCATAGGACATAGTTGTAACAATAATTACTTATTACTTATAAACAATTATGTAATAATATTATAATGTAAGTTAATCGGAATGTAATCGGAATAGATAATTCAATTCGCAACTAACTATCTCGGTATTAAATTATATTGTAACGGATAACTCACGTCTTAAATGGAGTTTAGCTCGACATGTTTCGAGCTATTTCGAAACCCTTCTTCTATGGAGCACGCGACTCGGCGGGTGCCGTAACACTCGCACTACGCGCCACCGCTCTGCTCGCGCGACTGTCCGACGAAACTAACACAGGCGCACAACTACCCACATTTTTATCGTCATTTTTATTGTCACTGTCAAATGTAGGGTAGCACCCAACACTAACAACATCGCTCCGTAAAGGCACGTTCACACCAACCGATGACGCAGCGCGAGTATTTAAGACTGTTTTCCAACTTACCGACCAACCACAATCCCGGTTAAAATTCGGATGACGACTAATCTCAATCGCTTCACGCACTTTCCGCGGAACGAAAAACTTCTCTCTCTCAAGTACCATGTCCGAGTCCATTGAGTACTCGGCCACCGCGGATCCCCTGTCGTCCTGTTTCCTCATACTGCGTATGTGCTCCGATAACCTAGTAGAAACGTTAGTAACAGTCTCACCAATATAACTTTTGCCACACGAACATGGAATCATGCAATGTATACCCCGGGACCACTAAGGGGCTCGTAATATCGTCTTATATGTTTTATTTCAGATTCGCGAATGCTGCGCCCCACTTGCTATGCAGGAACATCCTCCCTTCCATGCGCAAGTGGAGGCGCAGTACTCAGCCTGCCGTACCGTCGACATTGTTGGCGTACGGCAGTGCTATCCAGGAGCACCCACAATACGGGGGAATTCATATCGGGACGATCAGCGCCGGCGGGGCCACGGCGGTAGTGCTGGCGATGCGTGGATTTGAGGAGTGCCTGCAGGCCAGTACAACCGTAATAGCGGACGGTACTTTTAGCACCGTACCAGCTGGCCTGCAAGCCTACCAAATCCTCACGATACACGCTATCGCCCAAGGCGAACATTATCACCCCGTCATCGCCCTGATGGAAAACCGCCGGGCGATTCTCTATGAGGCGGTGCTGCGGCGAGTCTGGCAAATGGCAAACAACCCGAGGCCGGCAGCCGTAGTCACGGATTACGAGCCGGCGCTGCAGGGGGCCCTGGAGGCCGTGGTAGGAGTACCTGCTCAAGGGTGTTTCTTCCATTTTATGCAGGTACGCAAGTATTTGATTATATATTGGTTGTTTGATGGGATTTTGTCCCTATCCCGTGGGAATATCAGGATAAAAAGTAGCTTATATGTTATTCCAGATGTCCAGCTATCTACGTACCAAATTTCTTTATTGTACATAAGTCATGTGAAAATAACAGTTAAAAAAACAAACCAATGAACAATCCAATCGTATTCTTGTATAAGTTTACTTATTACGTAACTTACTTATTTTCTCTACTAGGTATCTGTAAACTAAAAATGCTGCCTTAGATACTAAGTTTCTCATGTAAGTGACAAATTGTTTTTAATGAGAAATAAACATTCTATAAACCGGAATTTCATCCAAATCCCTCCAGCTGTTTTAGCGTGACGGAGTAACAAACATACACCCACTTTTACTAACTTTATAAAGCGCTCGTCACACGGCGACAGCCAAGCCAAAGAGGATGAGAATTTAAAATTATTATTTATTTAAAATACTTGCACCTAGTGCTTACATTTTGGTGATGTTTTTATTAACTTGTAATGTAACTAGTTATGTTTGTTCGGGTGATATTAATCATCATCATCATCCCAGCCTATATACGTCCCACTGCTGGGCACAGGCCTCCTCTCAGAATGAGAGGGCTTGGGCCATAGTTCCCACGCGAGCCCAGTGCGGATTGTGAACTTCACACGCACCATTGAATTGCTTCTCAGGTTTATGCAGGTTTCCTCACGATGTTTTCCTTCACCGCACAGCTCGTGGTAAATATCAAATGTAATTCCGCACATGAATTTCGAAAAACTCAGAGGTGCGAGCCGGGGTTTGAACCCACGCCCCTCTACTTGAGAGGCGATAGGTCAAACCACTAGGCCACCACGGCTTATAGGTGATATGAATATTTCAACTTAAATTTGAAGTGGATATCTTTAACCGATTGAGCTGAAATTTTGCATGCATACATGCATAAATTCGATGAAAATGCAATATTATTATGACGTAGAGCTCATCTGATGATGAAGTTAGATGTTGGCGATAGGAACTCTGTAATAAAACGGCACGACCGAATCGATTTTGGTCTCATTTTATTCGTCTTGACGTCTACCTACTTTGGTAACCAGGGACAAAAAGTACCTACCGCCAGCAAAAAAGTTACAAGCTTAGATTTTTTTAGAAAAAAATATTACTGAAATATTTGTTCTAAAACATTGTACGGAGGTGCGGAACCCTTCATGTGCGAGTCGCTCGCACTCGCACTTGACCGATTTTTTATAATTTCTGAAAAACTTTCTGTTGAGAAACATCGTTTTATTTTTCCTGTATTCTTTATATAGACCTCTATCATCCGTCATACTTCCATACTAATATTATAAATGCGAAAGTGTGTTTGTTTGTATGTTTGCCATTTATAATGCATTAGAGAATGCAAGTACAGTCAACAAAAAGTACAGTCAGCAAAAAAGCTTGTATTAATAATTATTTTTTAACAATAACTTATTACGTCTTAATACGTAGAGACAAATATGAAGTTATCTGATCGTCAGGCACTGGTAAAGCGGGCCCGACATGAACGCCTCACTGTAGCACGCAACTCTGCGGGAGCGCGCTTGGTGAAGCTTTACGGCGCGCTGGCGCTGTTGCCGCCGGATCGCGCAGAAGCCGCCCTCGCAGAGTTGCCGAGGGCAGCCCAAGCTATGGGATTGCCCGTCCATGCGGCCTTCCATCAGTACTTCCGGTCGTTTTGGATGAACCGGGTAAGTGTATTTACGAAACAAACAGTAATAAATCAGTTTACCTTTTGTCTGGGTCTTTCCACACCTCCCTCAGTACTCGGTTATTATTCTTAGTTCTACTCTTCTAAAATTTAAATGATGCGATGTTCCTCACCGACGAGTGACTCCTAAAATTACCTACCTATCTACCTCTAGTGGTACAGTCGAACAAATTGAATCATGACCTAGGGTGGAACTTTTGTGCTACTAATGTCATTTTGTCTAGGAAATCGGAATCTATTTCAAATTACAGGGTACCATTTTTAACCGACTTCCAAAAAAGGAGGAGGTTTAATTCTATGTTACAATGTTTGTATTTTTTTTTATGTATGTTCACCGATTACTCAGTCAATTGGGGACCGATTTTCAAAATTCTTTTTTATTCGAAAGGGTATTCTTCTGAAGTGGTCCTATTGTCACCAAGTCAAGATCTGATTATGGGATCCTAGAGAAATCGAGGGCAAACCTCTAATTTTATGGGCACACCTATGGCGATTTTTGCATTTTTAGCATTCAAAACCAAAGCTGAGTAGGTAATGCTCGCTTGTCTATAAACGATCATGATTAACATACCTAGATAAGCGAGTAAGAAGAAGCTTTAAGTTAATGATTCTTTCCAACTGATCTGATGCTGAATCTAGAAGGTAGGCAACGGAACTCTGTTATAAAACAACGTAACTTAGTCGTGTTTGGACTTAATGGAATCGTTTTGAGATGTACTTTGGCTACGAATCACTAAAAAGTGAGAATTATATTTTTTTTGACAAAAAAGTAAAACCGACTCCAAAAAAATAAAAAATAACAAAGAAATGGAACCGACTACAAAACCCTTGAAAATCCACCAAGAGTGATTGAAACCCATTGTATGTAGGTGAAATAGACGCCTATTCCTCCACTCCTGCTGGGTCGTGCTGAGGCATCGACTTCGAGTTAGTAGGTACAGTCAGCTGCAGAGAAAGGGTACCCCTCTGTAATGGCGGTAAGTATGGATACCGCCGTTACAGGGGGTACCTTTTCTCTGCAGCTGACTGTACCTAGAAAAATATTTTGAAGGGTTTTGTAGTCGGTTCCATTTTTTTGTTATTTTTTAGAGTAGGTTTTACTTTTTTCGTTAAAAAAAATATGTTATATTTATGTGTAGGTATGTGTATAATTATACCTACTAGCTTATGCTCGCGACTTCGTCTGCGCGGATGTAGGTTATCGCGCGGTGGCTCCCTCTACCAGAATAAAAAGTATCCTATGTTGATCCTTGGGGTTTAAACTCTCTATGCCAAATTTCATCAAAATCGGTTCAGTGGTTTTCGACGTGAAAGCGTAACAGACAGACAGACAGAGTTACTTTCACATTATTAATATTAGAAAGGATATATAGTTTACATATATATTCGTGCAAAATTACAGCTTATTAGCATTGATAGTTTCTGAACAAAGCCGCAGACGGACGGACAGACAGACAGACGGACGGACAGACAGACAGACAGACATGGCGAAACTGTAAGGGTTCCGTATTTGCTATTTTGACTACGGAACCCTAAGCAAGCAAAAAAATATTTAGGAAAATCTGCGAATGGAAAAATCATGTAAGGAATAAATATATGTCTGGTGTAAATTAACAAAATGCGAATGGAAATTTTGCTATTAAGAAATGACGATTTTGGGCAAATTACCTAACCCCCCGAATCGATTGGTGGTGTGTTGTCTACAACCCAAAGTGACGCCTGATTCAATCAAATACCTATAGATAGTTTTGACTTATTGATGCTTTATTGTATATAATTTTCAGATCCGGCCGGAAAATTTTTCCGTATGTGGAAGGCCACATCGGACATCCAACACCGCCGAGAGCTTTCATGCCGCGCTGAAAAAGGCGCTTGGCGCGTCGCCTAATATTTGGCGCTTTACACGTATAAAAACCTACTCTATAGTTTAAGTATTCAATAAGTAGTGCTAGTGCAAGTAATGTAACAAAAACATCATAATTTGAAGTATTTAGTAACTATTAGTTAGTTTTTCATCATCATATCATATTAGCTATTAGTTGAGTTACTAAGTACAGTCAGCATCAGCAGGGCTACTACGAAACTCGAAGTTCATGTTTTGCGGTCCCTCTGATACTTATACAATTTAATACGAGAGCGAGAGGAACCGCACGACACACGAACTTCGAGTTTAGTAGTAGCTCTGCTGCATCATAAATATTTTTAATGTTAATGATACTTTTGGATGTGAAGATATATAAATATACTGACTGCCACAAATATATGATGCTGACTGAACCTACATGTTTGTGCAGAATAGAGCGAGTAAAGGTGTAACCTAAGCATTTTGCACAAAATAATTTCGAACGAAGTTATTAGTTCATTATTACTTGATTATTTTATTATCAGTTAATCAAAGAAAGTTCCTGATTCCTGATAATTTTAAACATTGTCATAGAATAGATAATAGTCCAGTAATAGTAAAATAGTGTAGTATTGCTTGTATTGTAATGTAGTGTTATTTTGATTTTCATTTGGTATTTGAGTGTTTTTTTAACTGGGACAGTGTGGACAAATCCAAATCCGCAAGAAATATGTAGTATATGGTCTTGGAAAACATTAGGTGTTTTTAGTGAAAACAAATTTGGCGAAATCAAAATTTTGGTTAAGTGAGAGTTCATATATAGGTAGGTACAGTCGATCCATGAAAATGTTGAGCACTTTAGTACTTTGTCAAATTAAAACAGATGAAAGCAGGGTGGTCCTTTTTGGAAATATGGTGTTTTGGGCCTAGTTTCTTATGAGAACAATTAAAAATTAGAATTACAAAAAAATTTTATAACAAAAAATAGAACCGACTACAAAAAACCATAAAAATAATTTTCTACCAGCCTGAAGTCGGTGCCTCAGCACGAGCCAGCAGGAGTGATTGAAGCCATTTACTCATATAGTTGTAGGTGAGGTAGACGATTATAGGTCTACTCCTGCTGGCTCGTGCTGAGGCACCGACTTCAGGCTGGAAGAAAATTATTTTCATGGTTTTTTGTAGTCGGTTCTATTTTTTAAGTAGGGATCACGTTTGACCTAAGCTTCGTTAGACTATAACAAAAAAAAAAACCTAATGTTTTATAAGACACTATATTCCTCTATTTTCTCCTTTTGATTCGATTTCTATATAATGTTAAATGTCTCAGTAAAAAAAAATGTAGATTATTTTCAGATATGGAGCAATTATAAAATTCCGTTTAATTTTGTGTAGACACTTCAAGAGCAAGGTGAGTCGTCGTGTAATTGAAAATATCGCCTTCATCGCATGTTAAATAAACATTTCCATCCATCTTGTCTGCCTGCTTGTTTCACCTATTTTTGTACGTGCAGCTAATTTGTTACATAGAAACAATTTCACTCGATGATAACAATTACATAATATCTTACTATCAAGTAACCGTATGGTATGTGTAATTATGTAATGAGTATGTTATTACAATTTATCCTCAAGTCCTTAAATTAAGACTTAACTTGTCCCCGCACATGATAGGATTCCGTAGCATATCTTAAGTACCTACCTAAAGACTAGTGTTGTTGTTGAAAAAAGAAACTAACATTATCACTGTTAGACCTTCGAACTCGTACATTTTGTATGTATTCAGGGACCATAATAAGCTGGTTATTGAAAATAGCACTCTCAGAATCTTTTAATTTAATATATCTTTTTCAAACCTCTCTATCCTAATGGCATCGCGATATGCGGTACATATTTATTTTCTACGCTTAATTCCTTGAGACGCATAGTGCCAGAAACGCAAATTACCTTACATTACAGATTCAGGCCAGACGTGCAAATAATAAACTTCATTCGATTTTATTTCTTTTCAGAGGTGATCCAATATAAATTTAATGTGTGTGCGGTGAGGCGCACAGCGAAAATGAATGGAAACCTGGCTCCACAAAGGCGCGCTCGTCCAGGCTCCATGGTGCGGCAGAATATAGTGGAGGGCAACCTGACCGCCCTGGAGCGGGGCACCATCTCCCTCAGGGAGTTTCTGGTGGCCACCAGTCAGGCCATCGTCGCCGTGGGGCCGGGCTTGCCGACGCCAGCGGCCGACGTCCCTGAAATCGGCATGGAGGTGGAGGTCGGCGAAGCGGTGGAGCTTCCAGAGGTGCTGCTGGGGCTGCTGTAAAAAGTGATCTGGGACATCAAGTATACTCCAATTCAATAGAATCTAACAATCCTGTAGACACTTCCAGCCTACTAATATAAACACCGGGCTGCCTAAGGCTTTGTGATGTGACTATTATTCTGTTTTGATTCCTTTTAGATGATAATTGCAACAACAGGGACATATATAATCAAGCGTGACCACGTTAGGGTGTGTTAAATGTGTAGAAAATTGTCGGATTCTATTGAATTGTACTGTACGTCCGCGCGACGGTTTAAGACGGCTCGGGAAAAGTGGAAGGGGCATGCGCAGTAGTCATTTCTTCGGTCTGCTTTGCGGGGGCACAGGGGTGAAGGGCAGGTGGGCGTCGACGCCGACACGTTATTGGTTAGTCAGTCGCAAGTCAGTCACTCTCCGCCGGCCGCGCTTAGTGCATGCGTTTCGTGTTCCATTACGTACTGTCGCGCACAAATTGTTTAAATTTATTTTCATTTCGTCGTAGTGAAAAAAATGCCGAAAAATAAAGTTTTAACTAGGCAAGCCAGAAAATTGGTTTACGACGCGAACTGTTCTTCTCCAATCTTTTATCTCCATTTTGTCTACCGGATTTAAAAAAAATACTTAATTTTGTATTTTTTTTTAAACATTGTCTATAAAACACTTATTTCGTATCTCTATTGACGTGAAAGATGCAACATATACGAAATCTACATATTTTAATATAATTTTAATTTATTCGATGTAAAAAGTTCAATTAATAATATTCCGTTATTTCCTATTACATTATCTTCTTAAAATTACACTTACCTAAAATTAACTTGTTTTTTTTTTTCTGATATATTATTTTGTTAAAAGATTTTGTGAGCGATTGTACCCATGCGCCATTTACCCCCACCAGATTCCCTAAGCCGTCTTAAACCGTCGGACATAAGCACAGAACAGAAATTTTTTTCAAAAGGTTCCTGTTCTTATAAATAAAGAGTTACGTTTTTTTGCAATGAGATTGTCATTCCTATTCTTTTATGGCCCTGTCCCATGTCACCGCTAGGAAGTATGAATGTGATATAATTCTTTTAATTAGGTCCAACTCGAGCAAGTTATTTTTAGTTAGTAAATTATGTTTAGTAATTATTTGGATTGTATATTAAAAGCATAAAGTTATCACAAAACATTTTTTTTTACTCCAGCACTTTTAGTTGTCAAGAGTTACAAACTCTCATATTATTTACTAGCTTATGCCCGCGACTTCGTCTTCGCGGAACTAGTTTATCGCGCGGTGGCGCCCTCTACCGGAATTAAAGGTATCCGGGACGTAAATAGGCTGGTGATGATGCTGAAAAATTAAGTTGTAGAATACTATAGTCGTTCCAACCGTTTATTTAACTTTGACAGATCACGCACTTGAAGTTTTACAATAATTTTCGGTACAATGTACTACAGAGAATACCGTACTTCATGGACGGGCACCGCCCACTTAGTGATGTGCCATTCGTACTGAATGACCAGACTATAAAAACCGTTTTGAAGCAAATCGATTTTATAAAACATGCATTTGACGACCAGATGGCCTAGTGGTTAGAGTCCCTGACTACGAAGCTTGAGGTCCCGGGTTCGATTCCCGTGTCGGGCAGATATTCGTATGAAAAATACGAATGCTTGTTCTCGGGTCTTGGGTGTTTGCTTAGTACCCATAACACAAGCTTTGCTAAGCTTACTTTGGGACTAGGTCAATTGGTGTGAATTTATCCCGTGATATTTATTTATTATTTATTTGTCATATACCTAGGACAGACGGTCCAGTTAGGTAGGTCAAACTTCGAGAAAGAGATCTCACTCGTCGAATTCGACTCGGCTGGGCAGTGTTCGGGAAGCTTCGCAGTGTCTTTTCGCGATCGCGGTGGATGCGAAAAGCACAAGATAGGTCCGAGTGGAGAGCCTTGGGGGAGGCCTATGTCCAGCAGTGGACGTCTTTCGGCTGACATCATGAACATTTGTCAGAATACATGCCATCCTACGTAAGTTCAACCTATTAAACAGTGAAATATCTTGTTGGAAGTACGATTTTTTGGTAAGGCTGGAGACAATTTTGGTAACGCTGGAGACCATTTTGGTAACGCTGGAGACAATTTTGGTAACGCAGGAGACGGCCAGTGTCTGTAAAATAGTTAATTGGCCCCTGTATGTATGTATGTCTATTCCTATGTCCTCTCGTAACTACTCAACGGCTGAACCGATTTTAATAAATGATACGTCATTTGGATTCGTCGTCATTCGTTTACGACGCGAGTGACAGTAGGTACACGAAGTTCTTGAACAATCGAAATGGCGGATTTTTGGCGCCAACTTGTAATTTTTAATCAAATCTATCGAGTAGGGTATCAAATGAAAGGTAATAACTAGCCCATTCTAAATATATATGGATTATAATAGTTTTAATCTACCATTTTCACAGAACTATTAAAAAAGTGTGGAAAAAACAAATTTAAAAAATAAAACACCCGACTGCCTTAAAAATACTAAAAAGAACAAAACAAGTCTGGTGTAGTGGGCTAGAACTCTGTTTAGTAGCTAACTTAAAGTTCAACAGTTAGTCGGGACTATCGGGTTATCCAGTTATAGGTAATTAACTTACTACTCTAGTTTTAAACACTTAACTAGACTTCATTTAGGTCTTAATGATAACATAATACCTGCATTTTGCCTTGCTACCTAGTTTGTCAACAAGTGAGTTAACAAGATAATACACGACCATGAGACGAGAATGTTTTGTTTGATTTAACCAGTCCTGTTTGCGGTGCGGCCAGTTCTTTCTAGGGCACCCAAGGTACTTTCGACCGCACCCTCAAGCCAGCCGATCGCACGACCCTACTGCATGCATGCATCTTAAAAATGTATGGTAATTAAACAAGCGTAGTTTTTTTCGCCGTTTTATTTTATCATCTCAGTCCCATAAAATATTTACTGTAATGATATTTTCATTCGCCTGCACTGCCTCGCTGTGCTCATCGTTCTCCTCGCCAGACTCCGCATCTGTAAATTCAGACAAAAGTTATTAATTAGGATGTCTTTAGAATTTTATGTACAATTTAAACTTGGTATTGAATTGTGATATGATATTATTAGATTTACATTCCAAAAGAGGCTATATGTATTTTTTTTTTGCCGAGTGTACTTTTTGTTGACTGTAGGTACTTGCATTGTTATCTAAACTACATATCTGTACCAAATTTCAAGTCGGTACTATTCACTATTGAGGAGTTCATACAGTTCACATTTATAATATTAGTAGGATTTACCCTCTAAAAGTGGCTGCGTGCCTGTGTTTAAAATTAATTTGAGAATTGAAGTCACCGCGGGCGCCGCAAGTTGGTGAACTTACATAATAATGTGCACCAATTTTCAATTCAACAGGATAAGGATTTTGTGTTATTTATTTCTAGTACTAACCTTTTGAAGTCAATGGTTGCATCACTGCCATCACAGGAAGTTCTTCAGGAGTAACGTTAGTAATATAGTATTGACATTTACAATTTCCATCAATGGCATTCTTCTAACTGAAAAGCCTGAAATGAGGTTTTAGTCATTAATTTTATCAAAACTATACTAGAAAAATGAAGTCAAAAATTCCTTTGAGATAGTGATTGTGCAAGAATGATTATTTGAATTTTCATTCTCTTTGGCTATTGGTGGCTTATTGGTGCTAGTTTTTTTTTTTTTTTAAATGTTTATCAGCGGGGTGCTTAAATTGAAAATACAAACTGAAATAGATGCACAGAAAAACCAGAAAAATAAGACCAACACTGGGAATCGAACCCAAGTCCTCGGCATTCCGTACCGCGTGTTATACCGCTACACCACTGCTGGTCAACGGTACAGACACGAATTTCTCTATGCATCACATATCTGTTTGTTTTTTTTTTTGTGTCTTATATAGCCACTTAAGCAGTGACCTAGCGAAAGATTCTGACGACCGGATGGCTAAGTGGTTAGAGAACCTGACTACGAAGCTTGAGGTCCCGGGTTCGAATCCCAGCCGGGGCAGATATTTGTATGAATAATACGAATGTTTGTTCTCGGGTCTTGGATGTTTAATATGTATTTAAGTATTTATTTATCTATATAAGTATGTTTATCCGTTGCCTAGTACCCATAGTACAGTCAGCGTCATATAGTACGTAGCAGTCAAGATCACCAAATACTTGGAAGCATACAAAATAGTCATTACCAGTGACTCAGTCAAAGCGGTCAAATTGTTGGAGACATCCATCGTGTGCAAATATACCGGAGCACGCACGTCGCCAAATACTTTGTAACATTCAAGCCGACATTAGTACCGTAGCAGCCAAAGTATCCAAAAGTATGGAACACCACAGAAAAAATTACTTTATTACGTACCGTGTAAGATCCAATTATCCAATTAGCTAGTCCTCTTTAATAGGATGTGAAAGGTGTTCCATTTTCAGTCTCTTGGTGCATAATGCACATGTCATTACCTTTTTAATGAAATAAAAACGCTTTTATAATTTAATAATACTGGCCAATTCAAGCCATATTTAAAAGGAAATCCGTTAATCCGGAATGCAGACAATGTAAATAAAATTGTGAAAAAAGCCGTCAGTGTCTAAACGAAAGAGACGGAACGGTCACTGACAAGTTGGTACTCTTTTTGGTGATTGTCAAAAACAAAAAGTCGAATCTTATGACATGTTAATTTATTTCGCACTCAACTCGAGATTAAACCTTAAACCTTCTAAATAAAGCTCAGTTTTCTAGTGTGTCCCATACTTTTGGTTATTATGGCTGCTACACTACCAGTGGTGATGTGCGTGCTCTAGTATATTTGTGCACGATGGATGTCTCCAACAATTTTACCGCTTTGACTGAGTCATTGGTAATGACTATTTTGGATGTATACAAGTATTTGGTTATGTTGAGTGCTACGTACTATATGACGCTGACTGTACAAGCTTTGCTTAGTTTGGGACTAGGTTAATTGGTGTCAAGTGTCCCGTGATATTTATTTATTTATTTATTTATTCTAAAAAAAAAATCGCACCCTTCGTGCAAGAAACGCGTAAGTCCCATTAGGTTTGTATGTGTTTTACGCGTTTCTTGCACGAAGGGTGCGAAATCTTAGCAGGGTGCTTCTAAAATTCAGCTGATGTGATATAGATGTGGCTGTTTATTATTATTATTACTATTTAAATTATCAGGCAGGCAGTTGGAAGCAACTACTTAATATAATATATACTGTTTGCTTGGCTTTTGTAAATAAAATTAAAATGTGCTGTAAAGACCATTGCAAACTGTAATTAGTTTGTTGTACGCTTCATGAGCCACCATGGAACCGTTTCACAGTAAAATCGTAATGATTTTTCTTTTGAAAAGGTTCCATGGTGGCTCATGAATTAAAGTCCTTGACTGGACTAAGTCTGGTGACAATACATTTATCTGGTAGTGAAATTCTGGAGGTCCTGCCTGTCCAGGATTTTAGAAATGGCCTCAGATAAAAAAAAATGGTCTCAGGGAGGGACTACGGCCCAAGCCACTTTTTCGCTTTGATTTTGTATGGGACCTTATATCTCGTACATAATTGTTGATCGAAGCGCGGAATAAATAAATGACAAATTTATATGGAGTAATTTTAATCGTGGATATTTAGTAAACGTCAATCCATACTAATATTATAAATGCGAAAGTGTGTTTGTATGTTTGTGTGTTTGTCTGTCTTACACGCCGGATCGACGTGATTTTTGGCATAGAGATAGTTTGTGGGCCCGAGTGACATAGGCTACTTTTTATACCGGAAAAAAACAGTTCCCGAGGGAACAGCGCGCGATAGTCGAATACCTCGCGGGCGGAGCCGCGGGCAAAAGCTAGTGTGTAAATAAAATGTAATTTTTTACCTGCAGCAGTTCCACGGGCTATGCGGCGCCTCATGTGGTGACTCGTGCTATCTGCGCCGGCGCTGCACGTCCGACAGCATCTAATGGCAGCACCAATTTTGAAATACTTAACAGCGAATTTAGCCTTTGATCAGAGGCTAGTTATATTTATATAGTTTAGGTTAGGACAATTTGAAGTGCCTACTAACAAACTTTATTTTTCTTAAGACTTTATTTTTCAATACTATGGTCCACTATTATTACAATGTACTATAATTTAAAACCTACTCAGAGGCCTCAACCTTGCCTTGTTTATAACCAAACCAGTGTTTGAAATAAATGAAAAATATTATTATTAATATTGTATTTCTGTTTCTTTTCTTTTGTACAATAGTCTTACATACATAAAACTAACCTAACCACAAAAATTTAATTTTTACTACAAACTTTTTTGCTGAATGTACTTGCGTTGTCACGCAAACTACATTTGCATACCAAATTTCAAGTCGATGCTATTAACAATTGAAGAGTTCCGTCCTGCGGAGACGATCCTGGCTGGACTACCAGGATGTCACTACTAGATTGTCACGCGATTTACATAAGTATTCCAAATTTTAAATCAATCTGACTACTGAAAGTTGGTCTTTAACTTGCAAGATTTGACTACAGGCAGACAGACAGACAGTGGGACAGGTGAAACTAAAATAAAAGCTTGTAAAAAATAAAGAGTTTAAGTTCATCTGGTCAAACTGTGCCTACCAGGGTGCATAATAATAATAATAATTATTATTATATAAATTATCAGACAGGCAGTTGCAAGCAACTGATAGGTGCCTGTATCTAGCTGTTCCTTGGTTAAGTATTCCAATTTTTGTAAGTTCTAGCATAAGTCTTATGTAATAAATGAATACTGAATAGGTACTGAATACACATACATTAATGGTTTCACTGTTACTGGTGGTGGGGTGAATAGGTTACCATGACGTGAGTCACTTGTTTAATCTAAGTAAAGTTATGTGTAACCGCAAGTAGCAGCAGCGGACGACGTGTCGTTGAGGCACTTCTGGTTTCTATACATTTGTATGGAAATAAATACGTATAATTTGCATAGACTTAGCTATCTTAAGGTCGCGGGTGAGCAAAGAAATTCTTTTAGTTCATGGGTGTATTTGGATCAAATTTGGAATAGAGATAGCTTACAGACCCTAGATTGAAAAATAGGCTAGCCATCTTTTTCTTTTATCCCAGTAAATTTCATGGTTCTGGTAGGATAGAGACAATCCAAGTTGCATAAAACAGCTAGTATTACATAGTTAATAATATAATATCTTCAACAGTATGATTCTACTTTGTCTATTATATCCTCATGATGTTTTATGTGGTTGGTGTTCCATAATGTAATGAGTTTCTGTATGGTATGTAAGTACTTTGTGGTGACTTCGTTTCTAATTTAATAGCAGTAAGTAGGATGACTAAACACTGTCTATTTATCTATGTTTATTATATATAGCACATGGCAAATTCAGTCAAATACCATATTATATGCACTATTTAAACTAGTTAATAGCTGTGTGTTGAGCAGGAATCGCCCAATGCCCAATGTTAAATCTATCTTTCTAATACCTTTATCAAGCAATTCTATACATATATATAATCTATTTCTGGGATCTTGGAAACGGCTCCAATGATTATCGATGAAATTCGGTGTTGTAGGGGTTTTCGGGGATGACAAATCGATCTAGCTTGGACTTGTCTCTGGAAAAACGCTTATTATCGAGTTTTAGCTTGGCCCGAGCAAAGCTCGGTCGCCCAGTTACTTAGTAGTAATAAAACATAGATTTTAAATTATATCCTTATCATTTCCAGCTATGGCCAACTTTGGGCGCATCACACTCCATCTGCGCGAGCGCTGTCGCCATTAGCTGCTCCAAACCAGGCAGGGACTTTGGTGCAGATGGAATGAGATTTAAGGTGTGTTTCCGCAGCCTAACGCATGCGGCCGCAGCAGTCGACGTATCGTTGCGACACTACCGTCTGCTGCTGCGGCCTGTAGTCGTGATGTGGGACGTCAGCGACACGACATTACTGATCGAGCGGTCGAGCAGCAGACGACGTGTCGCTGCGTACGGAACGTATTTATTTCCATACAAATGTATAGAAACCAGAAGTGCCTCAACGACACGTCGTCCGCTGCTGCTACTTGCGGTTACACATAACTTTACTTAGATTAAACAAGTGACTCACGTCATGGTAACCTATTCACCCCACCACCAGTAACAGTGAAACCATTAATGTATGTGTATTCAGTACCTATTCAGTATTCATTTATTACATAAGACTTATGCTAGAACTTACAAAAATTGGAATACTTAACCAAGGAACAGCTAGATACAGGCACCTATCAGTTGCTTGCAACTGCCTGTCTGATAATTTATATAATAATAATTATTATTATTATTATGCACCCTGGTAGGCACAGTTTGACCAGATGAACTTAAACTCTTTATTTTTTACAAGCTTTTATTTTAGTTTCACCTGTCCCACTGTCTGTCTGTCTGCCTGTAGTCAAATCTTGCAAGTTAAAGACCAACTTTCAGTAGTCAGATTGATTTAAAATTTGGAATACTTATGTAAATCGCGTGACAATCTAGTAGTGACATCCTGGTAGTCCAGCCAGGATCGTCTCCGCAGGACGGAACTCTTCAATTGTTAATAGCATCGACTTGAAATTTGGTATGCAAATGTAGTTTGCGTGACAACGCAAGTACATTCAGCAAAAAAGTTTGTAGTAAAAATTAAATTTTTGTGGTTAGGTTAGTTTTATGTATGTAAGACTATTGTACAAAAGAAAAGAAACAGAAATACAATATTAATAATAATATTTTTCATTTATTTCAAACACTGGTTTGGTTATAAACAAGGCAAGGTTGAGGCCTCTGAGTAGGTTTTAAATTATAGTACATTGTAATAATAGTGGACCATAGTATTGAAAAATAAAGTCTTAAGAAAAATAAAGTTTGTTAGTAGGCACTTCAAATTGTCCTAACCTAAACTATATAAATATAACTAGCCTCTGATCAAAGGCTAAATTCGCTGTTAAGTATTTCAAAATTGGTGCTGCCATTAGATGCTGTCGGACGTGCAGCGCCGGCGCAGATAGCACGAGTCACCACATGAGGCGCCGCATAGCCCGTGGAACTGCTGCAGGTAAAAAATTACATTTTATTTACACACTAGCTTTTGCCCGCGGCTCCGCCCGCGAGGTATTCGACTATCGCGCGCTGTTCCCTCGGGAACTGTTTTTTTCCGGTATAAAAAGTAGCCTATGTCACTCGGGCCCACAAACTATCTCTATGCCAAAAATCACGTCGATCCGGCGTGTAAGACAGACAAACACACAAACATACAAACACACTTTCGCATTTATAATATTAGTATGGATTGACGTTTACTAAATATCCACGATTAAAATTACTCCATATAAATTTGTCATTTATTTATTCCGCGCTTCGATCAACAATTATGTACGAGATATAAGGTCCCATACAAAATCAAAGCGAAAAAGTGGCTTGGGCCGTAGTCCCTCCCTGAGACCATTTTTTTTTATCTGAGGCCATTTCTAAAATCCTGGACAGGCAGGACCTCCAGAATTTCACTACCAGATAAATGTATTGTCACCAGACTTAGTCCAGTCAAGGACTTTAATTCATGAGCCACCATGGAACCTTTTCAAAAGAAAAATCATTACGATTTTACTGTGAAACGGTTCCATGGTGGCTCATGAAGCGTACAACAAACTAATTACAGTTTGCAATGGTCTTTACAGCACATTTTAATTTTATTTACAAAAGCCAAGCAAACAGTATATATTATATTAAGTAGTTGCTTCCAACTGCCTGCCTGATAATTTAAATAGTAATAATAATAATAAACAGCCACATCTATATCACATCAGCTGAATTTTAGAAGCACCCTGCTAAGATTTCGCACCCTTCGTGCAAGAAACGCGTAAAACACATACAAACCTAATGGGACTTACGCGTTTCTTGCACGAAGGGTGCGATTTTTTTTTTAGAATAAATAAATAAATAAATAAATATCACGGGACACTTGACACCAATTAACCTAGTCCCAAACTAAGCAAAGCTTGTACAGTCAGCGTCATATAGTACGTAGCACTCAACATAACCAAATACTTGTATACATCCAAAATAGTCATTACCAATGACTCAGTCAAAGCGGTAAAATTGTTGGAGACATCCATCGTGCACAAATATACTAGAGCACGCACATCACCACTGGTAGTGTAGCAGCCATAATAACCAAAAGTATGGGACACACTAGAAAACTGAGCTTTATTTAGAAGGTTTAAGGTTTAATCTCGAGTTGAGTGCGAAATAAATTAACATGTCATAAGATTCGACTTTTTGTTTTTGACAATCACCAAAAAGAGTACCAACTTGTCAGTGACCGTTCCGTCTCTTTCGTTTAGACACTGACGGCTTTTTTCACAATTTTATTTACATTGTCTGCATTCCGGATTAACGGATTTCCTTTTAAATATGGCTTGAATTGGCCAGTATTATTAAATTATAAAAGCGTTTTTATTTCATTAAAAAGGTAATGACATGTGCATTATGCACCAAGAGACTGAAAATGGAACACCTTTCACATCCTATTAAAGAGGACTAGCTAATTGGATAATTGGATCTTACACGGTACGTAATAAAGTAATTTTTTCTGTGGTGTTCCATACTTTTGGATACTTTGGCTGCTACGGTACTAATGTCGGCTTGAATGTTACAAAGTATTTGGCGACGTGCGTGCTCCGGTATATTTGCACACGATGGATGTCTCCAACAATTTGACCGCTTTGACTGAGTCACTGGTAATGACTATTTTGTATGCTTCCAAGTATTTGGTGATCTTGACTGCTACGTACTATATGACGCTGACTGTACTATGGGTACTAGGCAACGGATAAACATACTTATATAGATAAATAAATACTTAAATACATATTAAACATCCAAGACCCGAGAACAAACATTCGTATTATTCATACAAATATCTGCCCCGGCTGGGATTCGAACCCGGGACCTCAAGCTTCGTAGTCAGGTTCTCTAACCACTTAGCCATCCGGTCGTCAGAATCTTTCGCTAGGTCACTGCTTAAGTGGCTATATAAGACACAAAAAAAAAAACAAACAGATATGTGATGCATAGAGAAATTCGTGTCTGTACCGTTGACCAGCAGTGGTGTAGCGGTATAACACGCGGTACGGAATGCCGAGGACTTGGGTTCGATTCCCAGTGTTGGTCTTATTTTTCTGGTTTTTCTGTGCATCTATTTCAGTTTGTATTTTCAATTTAAGCACCCCGCTGATAAACATTTAAAAAAAAAAAAAAACTAGCACCAATAAGCCACCAATAGCCAAAGAGAATGAAAATTCAAATAATCATTCTTGCACAATCACTATCTCAAAGGAATTTTTGACTTCATTTTTCTAGTATAGTTTTGATAAAATTAATGACTAAAACCTCATTTCAGGCTTTTCAGTTAGAAGAATGCCATTGATGGAAATTGTAAATGTCAATACTATATTACTAACGTTACTCCTGAAGAACTTCCTGTGATGGCAGTGATGCAACCATTGACTTCAAAAGGTTAGTACTAGAAATAAATAACACAAAATCCTTATCCTGTTGAATTGAAAATTGGTGCACATTATTATGTAAGTTCACCAACTTGCGGCGCCCGCGGTGACTTCAATTCTCAAATTAATTTTAAACACAGGCACGCAGCCACTTTTAGAGGGTAAATCCTACTAATATTATAAATGTGAACTGTATGAACTCCTCAATAGTGAATAGTACCGACTTGAAATTTGGTACAGATATGTAGTTTAGATAACAATGCAAGTACCTACAGTCAACAAAAAGTACACTCGGCAAAAAAAAAATACATATAGCCTCTTTTGGAATGTAAATCTAATAATATCATATCACAATTCAATACCAAGTTTAAATTGTACATAAAATTCTAAAGACATCCTAATTAATAACTTTTGTCTGAATTTACAGATGCGGAGTCTGGCGAGGAGAACGATGAGCACAGCGAGGCAGTGCAGGCGAATGAAAATATCATTACAGTAAATATTTTATGGGACTGAGATGATAAAATAAAACGGCGAAAAAAACTACGCTTGTTTAATTACCATACATTTTTAAGATGCATGCATGCAGTAGGGTCGTGCGATCGGCTGGCTTGAGGGTGCGGTCGAAAGTACCTTGGGTGCCCTAGAAAGAACTGGCCGCACCGCAAACAGGACTGGTTAAATCAAACAAAACATTCTCGTCTCATGGTCGTGTATTATCTTGTTAACTCACTTGTTGACAAACTAGGTAGCAAGGCAAAATGCAGGTATTATGTTATCATTAAGACCTAAATGAAGTCTAGTTAAGTGTTTAAAACTAGAGTAGTAAGTTAATTACCTATAACTGGATAACCCGATAGTCCCGACTAACTGTTGAACTTTAAGTTAGCTACTAAACAGAGTTCTAGCCCACTACACCAGACTTGTTTTGTTCTTTTTAGTATTTTTAAGGCAGTCGGGTGTTTTATTTTTTAAATTTGTTTTTTCCACACTTTTTTAATAGTTCTGTGAAAATGGTAGATTAAAACTATTATAATCCATATATATTTAGAATGGGCTAGTTATTACCTTTCATTTGATACCCTACTCGATAGATTTGATTAAAAATTACAAGTTGGCGCCAAAAATCCGCCATTTCGATTGTTCAAGAACTTCGTGTACCTACTGTCACTCGCGTCGTAAACGAATGACGACGAATCCAAATGACGTATCATTTATTAAAATCGGTTCAGCCGTTGAGTAGTTACGAGAGGACATAGGAATAGACATACATACATACAGGGGCCAATTAACTATTTTACAGACACTGGCCGTCTCCTGCGTTACCAAAATTGTCTCCAGCGTTACCAAAATGGTCTCCAGCGTTACCAAAATTGTCTCCAGCCTTACCAAAAAATCGTACTTCCAACAAGATATTTCACTGTTTAATAGGTTGAACTTACGTAGGATGGCATGTATTCTGACAAATGTTCATGATGTCAGCCGAAAGACGTCCACTGCTGGACATAGGCCTCCCCCAAGGCTCTCCACTCGGACCTATCTTGTGCTTTTCGCATCCACCGCGATCGCGAAAAGACACTGCGAAGCTTCCCGAACACTGCCCAGCCGAGTCGAATTCGACGAGTGAGATCTCTTTCTCGAAGTTTGACCTACCTAACTGGACCGTCTGTCCTAGGTATATGACAAATAAATAATAAATAAATATCACGGGATAAATTCACACCAATTGACCTAGTCCCAAAGTAAGCTTAGCAAAGCTTGTGTTATGGGTACTAAGCAAACACCCAAGACCCGAGAACAAGCATTCGTATTTTTCATACGAATATCTGCCCGACACGGGAATCGAACCCGGGACCTCAAGCTTCGTAGTCAGGGACTCTAACCACTAGGCCATCTGGTCGTCAAATGCATGTTTTATAAAATCGATTTGCTTCAAAACGGTTTTTATAGTCTGGTCATTCAGTACGAATGGCACATCACTAAGTGGGCGGTGCCCGTCCATGAAGTACGGTATTCTCTGTAGTACATTGTACCGAAAATTATTGTAAAACTTCAAGTGCGTGATCTGTCAAAGTTAAATAAACGGTTGGAACGACTATAGTATTCTACAACTTAATTTTTCAGCATCATCACCAGCCTATTTACGTCCCGGATACCTTTAATTCCGGTAGAGGGCGCCACCGCGCGATAAACTAGTTCCGCGAAGACGAAGTCGCGGGCATAAGCTAGTAAATAATATGAGAGTTTGTAACTCTTGACAACTAAAAGTGCTGGAGTAAAAAAAAATGTTTTGTGATAACTTTATGCTTTTAATATACAATCCAAATAATTACTAAACATAATTTACTAACTAAAAATAACTTGCTCGAGTTGGACCTAATTAAAAGAATTATATCACATTCATACTTCCTAGCGGTGACATGGGACAGGGCCATAAAAGAATAGGAATGACAATCTCATTGCAAAAAAACGTAACTCTTTATTTATAAGAACAGGAACCTTTTGAAAAAAATTTCTGTTCTGTGCTTATGTCCGACGGTTTAAGACGGCTTAGGGAATCTGGTGGGGGTAAATGGCGCATGGGTACAATCGCTCACAAAATCTTTTAACAAAATAATATATCAGAAAAAAAAAAACAAGTTAATTTTAGGTAAGTGTAATTTTAAGAAGATAATGTAATAGGAAATAACGGAATATTATTAATTGAACTTTTTACATCGAATAAATTAAAATTATATTAAAATATGTAGATTTCGTATATGTTGCATCTTTCACGTCAATAGAGATACGAAATAAGTGTTTTATAGACAATGTTTAAAAAAAAATACAAAATTAAGTATTTTTTTTAAATCCGGTAGACAAAATGGAGATAAAAGATTGGAGAAGAACAGTTCGCGTCGTAAACCAATTTTCTGGCTTGCCTAGTTAAAACTTTATTTTTCGGCATTTTTTTCACTACGACGAAATGAAAATAAATTTAAACAATTTGTGCGCGACAGTACGTAATGGAACACGAAACGCATGCACTAAGCGCGGCCGGCGGAGAGTGACTGACTTGCGACTGACTAACCAATAACGTGTCGGCGTCGACGCCCACCTGCCCTTCACCCCTGTGCCCCCGCAAAGCAGACCGAAGAAATGACTACTGCGCATGCCCCTTCCACTTTTCCCGAGCCGTCTTAAACCGTCGCGCGGACGTACAGTACAATTCAATAGAATCCGACAATTTTCTACACATTTAACACACCCTAACGTGGTCACGCTTGATTATATATGTCCCTGTTGTTGCAATTATCATCTAAAAGGAATCAAAACAGAATAATAGTCACATCACAAAGCCTTAGGCAGCCCGGTGTTTATATTAGTAGGCTGGAAGTGTCTACAGGATTGTTAGATTCTATTGAATTGGAGTATACTTGATGTCCCAGATCACTTTTTACAGCAGCCCCAGCAGCACCTCTGGAAGCTCCACCGCTTCGCCGACCTCCACCTCCATGCCGATTTCAGGGACGTCGGCCGCTGGCGTCGGCAAGCCCGGCCCCACGGCGACGATGGCCTGACTGGTGGCCACCAGAAACTCCCTGAGGGAGATGGTGCCCCGCTCCAGGGCGGTCAGGTTGCCCTCCACTATATTCTGCCGCACCATGGAGCCTGGACGAGCGCGCCTTTGTGGAGCCAGGTTTCCATTCATTTTCGCTGTGCGCCTCACCGCACACACATTAAATTTATATTGGATCACCTCTGAAAAGAAATAAAATCGAATGAAGTTTATTATTTGCACGTCTGGCCTGAATCTGTAATGTAAGGTAATTTGCGTTTCTGGCACTATGCGTCTCAAGGAATTAAGCGTAGAAAATAAATATGTACCGCATATCGCGATGCCATTAGGATAGAGAGGTTTGAAAAAGATATATTAAATTAAAAGATTCTGAGAGTGCTATTTTCAATAACCAGCTTATTATGGTCCCTGAATACATACAAAATGTACGAGTTCGAAGGTCTAACAGTGATAATGTTAGTTTCTTTTTTCAACAACAACACTAGTCTTTAGGTAGGTACTTAAGATATGCTACGGAATCCTATCATGTGCGGGGACAAGTTAAGTCTTAATTTAAGGACTTGAGGATAAATTGTAATAACATACTCATTACATAATTACACATACCATACGGTTACTTGATAGTAAGATATTATGTAATTGTTATCATCGAGTGAAATTGTTTCTATGTAACAAATTAGCTGCACGTACAAAAATAGGTGAAACAAGCAGGCAGACAAGATGGATGGAAATGTTTATTTAACATGCGATGAAGGCGATATTTTCAATTACACGACGACTCACCTTGCTCTTGAAGTGTCTACACAAAATTAAACGGAATTTTATAATTGCTCCATATCTGAAAATAATCTACATTTTTTTTTACTGAGACATTTAACATTATATAGAAATCGAATCAAAAGGAGAAAATAGAGGAATATAGTGTCTTATAAAACATTAGGTTTTTTTTTTTGTTATAGTCTAACGAAGCTTAGGTCAAACGTGATCCCTACTTAAAAAATAGAACCGACTACAAAAAACCATGAAAATAATTTTCTTCCAGCCTGAAGTCGGTGCCTCAGCACGAGCCAGCAGGAGTAGACCTATAATCGTCTACCTCACCTACAACTATATGAGTAAATGGCTTCAATCACTCCTGCTGGCTCGTGCTGAGGCACCGACTTCAGGCTGGTAGAAAATTATTTTTATGGTTTTTTGTAGTCGGTTCTATTTTTTGTTATAAAATTTTTTTGTAATTCTAATTTTTAATTGTTCTCATAAGAAACTAGGCCCAAAACACCATATTTCCAAAAAGGACCACCCTGCTTTCATCTGTTTTAATTTGACAAAGTACTAAAGTGCTCAACATTTTCATGGATCGACTGTACCTACCTATATATGAACTCTCACTTAACCAAAATTTTGATTTCGCCAAATTTGTTTTCACTAAAAACACCTAATGTTTTCCAAGACCATATACTACATATTTCTTGCGGATTTGGATTTGTCCACACTGTCCCAGTTAAAAAAACACTCAAATACCAAATGAAAATCAAAATAACACTACATTACAATACAAGCAATACTACACTATTTTACTATTACTGGACTATTATCTATTCTATGACAATGTTTAAAATTATCAGGAATCAGGAACTTTCTTTGATTAACTGATAATAAAATAATCAAGTAATAATGAACTAATAACTTCGTTCGAAATTATTTTGTGCAAAATGCTTAGGTTACACCTTTACTCGCTCTATTCTGCACAAACATGTAGGTTCAGTCAGCATCATATATTTGTGGCAGTCAGTATATTTATATATCTTCACATCCAAAAGTATCATTAACATTAAAAATATTTATGATGCAGCAGAGCTACTACTAAACTCGAAGTTCGTGTGTCGTGCGGTTCCTCTCGCTCTCGTATTAAATTGTATAAGTATCAGAGGGACCGCAAAACATGAACTTCGAGTTTCGTAGTAGCCCTGCTGATGCTGACTGTACTTAGTAACTCAACTAATAGCTAATATGATATGATGATGAAAAACTAACTAATAGTTACTAAATACTTCAAATTATGATGTTTTTGTTACATTACTTGCACTAGCACTACTTATTGAATACTTAAACTATAGAGTAGGTTTTTATACGTGTAAAGCGCCAAATATTAGGCGACGCGCCAAGCGCCTTTTTCAGCGCGGCATGAAAGCTCTCGGCGGTGTTGGATGTCCGATGTGGCCTTCCACATACGGAAAAATTTTCCGGCCGGATCTGAAAATTATATACAATAAAGCATCAATAAGTCAAAACTATCTATAGGTATTTGATTGAATCAGGCGTCACTTTGGGTTGTAGACAACACACCACCAATCGATTCGGGGGGTTAGGTAATTTGCCCAAAATCGTCATTTCTTAATAGCAAAATTTCCATTCGCATTTTGTTAATTTACACCAGACATATATTTATTCCTTACATGATTTTTCCATTCGCAGATTTTCCTAAATATTTTTTTGCTTGCTTAGGGTTCCGTAGTCAAAATAGCAAATACGGAACCCTTACAGTTTCGCCATGTCTGTCTGTCTGTCTGTCCGTCCGTCTGTCTGTCTGTCCGTCCGTCTGCGGCTTTGTTCAGAAACTATCAATGCTAATAAGCTGTAATTTTGCACGAATATATATGTAAACTATATATCCTTTCTAATATTAATAATGTGAAAGTAACTCTGTCTGTCTGTCTGTTACGCTTTCACGTCGAAAACCACTGAACCGATTTTGATGAAATTTGGCATAGAGAGTTTAAACCCCAAGGATCAACATAGGATACTTTTTATTCTGGTAGAGGGAGCCACCGCGCGATAACCTACATCCGCGCAGACGAAGTCGCGAGCATAAGCTAGTAGGTATAATTATACACATACCTACACATAAATATAACATATTTTTTTTAACGAAAAAAGTAAAACCTACTCTAAAAAATAACAAAAAAATGGAACCGACTACAAAACCCTTCAAAATATTTTTCTAGGTACAGTCAGCTGCAGAGAAAAGGTACCCCCTGTAACGGCGGTATCCATACTTACCGCCATTACAGAGGGGTACCCTTTCTCTGCAGCTGACTGTACCTACTAACTCGAAGTCGATGCCTCAGCACGACCCAGCAGGAGTGGAGGAATAGGCGTCTATTTCACCTACATACAATGGGTTTCAATCACTCTTGGTGGATTTTCAAGGGTTTTGTAGTCGGTTCCATTTCTTTGTTATTTTTTATTTTTTTGGAGTCGGTTTTACTTTTTTGTCAAAAAAAATATAATTCTCACTTTTTAGTGATTCGTAGCCAAAGTACATCTCAAAACGATTCCATTAAGTCCAAACACGACTAAGTTACGTTGTTTTATAACAGAGTTCCGTTGCCTACCTTCTAGATTCAGCATCAGATCAGTTGGAAAGAATCATTAACTTAAAGCTTCTTCTTACTCGCTTATCTAGGTATGTTAATCATGATCGTTTATAGACAAGCGAGCATTACCTACTCAGCTTTGGTTTTGAATGCTAAAAATGCAAAAATCGCCATAGGTGTGCCCATAAAATTAGAGGTTTGCCCTCGATTTCTCTAGGATCCCATAATCAGATCTTGACTTGGTGACAATAGGACCACTTCAGAAGAATACCCTTTCGAATAAAAAAGAATTTTGAAAATCGGTCCCCAATTGACTGAGTAATCGGTGAACATACATAAAAAAAAATACAAACATTGTAACATAGAATTAAACCTCCTCCTTTTTTGGAAGTCGGTTAAAAATGGTACCCTGTAATTTGAAATAGATTCCGATTTCCTAGACAAAATGACATTAGTAGCACAAAAGTTCCACCCTAGGTCATGATTCAATTTGTTCGACTGTACCACTAGAGGTAGATAGGTAGGTAATTTTAGGAGTCACTCGTCGGTGAGGAACATCGCATCATTTAAATTTTAGAAGAGTAGAACTAAGAATAATAACCGAGTACTGAGGGAGGTGTGGAAAGACCCAGACAAAAGGTAAACTGATTTATTACTGTTTGTTTCGTAAATACACTTACCCGGTTCATCCAAAACGACCGGAAGTACTGATGGAAGGCCGCATGGACGGGCAATCCCATAGCTTGGGCTGCCCTCGGCAACTCTGCGAGGGCGGCTTCTGCGCGATCCGGCGGCAACAGCGCCAGCGCGCCGTAAAGCTTCACCAAGCGCGCTCCCGCAGAGTTGCGTGCTACAGTGAGGCGTTCATGTCGGGCCCGCTTTACCAGTGCCTGACGATCAGATAACTTCATATTTGTCTCTACGTATTAAGACGTAATAAGTTATTGTTAAAAAATAATTATTAATACAAGCTTTTTTGCTGACTGTACTTTTTGTTGACTGTACTTGCATTCTCTAATGCATTATAAATGGCAAACATACAAACAAACACACTTTCGCATTTATAATATTAGTATGGAAGTATGACGGATGATAGAGGTCTATATAAAGAATACAGGAAAAATAAAACGATGTTTCTCAACAGAAAGTTTTTCAGAAATTATAAAAAATCGGTCAAGTGCGAGTGCGAGCGACTCGCACATGAAGGGTTCCGCACCTCCGTACAATGTTTTAGAACAAATATTTCAGTAATATTTTTTTCTAAAAAAATCTAAGCTTGTAACTTTTTTGCTGGCGGTAGGTACTTTTTGTCCCTGGTTACCAAAGTAGGTAGACGTCAAGACGAATAAAATGAGACCAAAATCGATTCGGTCGTGCCGTTTTATTACAGAGTTCCTATCGCCAACATCTAACTTCATCATCAGATGAGCTCTACGTCATAATAATATTGCATTTTCATCGAATTTATGCATGTATGCATGCAAAATTTCAGCTCAATCGGTTAAAGATATCCACTTCAAATTTAAGTTGAAATATTCATATCACCTATAAGCCGTGGTGGCCTAGTGGTTTGACCTATCGCCTCTCAAGTAGAGGGGCGTGGGTTCAAACCCCGGCTCGCACCTCTGAGTTTTTCGAAATTCATGTGCGGAATTACATTTGATATTTACCACGAGCTGTGCGGTGAAGGAAAACATCGTGAGGAAACCTGCATAAACCTGAGAAGCAATTCAATGGTGCGTGTGAAGTTCACAATCCGCACTGGGCTCGCGTGGGAACTATGGCCCAAGCCCTCTCATTCTGAGAGGAGGCCTGTGCCCAGCAGTGGGACGTATATAGGCTGGGATGATGATGATGATTAATATCACCCGAACAAACATAACTAGTTACATTACAAGTTAATAAAAACATCACCAAAATGTAAGCACTAGGTGCAAGTATTTTAAATAAATAATAATTTTAAATTCTCATCCTCTTTGGCTTGGCTGTCGCCGTGTGACGAGCGCTTTATAAAGTTAGTAAAAGTGGGTGTATGTTTGTTACTCCGTCACGCTAAAACAGCTGGAGGGATTTGGATGAAATTCCGGTTTATAGAATGTTTATTTCTCATTAAAAACAATTTGTCACTTACATGAGAAACTTAGTATCTAAGGCAGCATTTTTAGTTTACAGATACCTAGTAGAGAAAATAAGTAAGTTACGTAATAAGTAAACTTATACAAGAATACGATTGGATTGTTCATTGGTTTGTTTTTTTAACTGTTATTTTCACATGACTTATGTACAATAAAGAAATTTGGTACGTAGATAGCTGGACATCTGGAATAACATATAAGCTACTTTTTATCCTGATATTCCCACGGGATAGGGACAAAATCCCATCAAACAACCAATATATAATCAAATACTTGCGTACCTGCATAAAATGGAAGAAACACCCTTGAGCAGGTACTCCTACCACGGCCTCCAGGGCCCCCTGCAGCGCCGGCTCGTAATCCGTGACTACGGCTGCCGGCCTCGGGTTGTTTGCCATTTGCCAGACTCGCCGCAGCACCGCCTCATAGAGAATCGCCCGGCGGTTTTCCATCAGGGCGATGACGGGGTGATAATGTTCGCCTTGGGCGATAGCGTGTATCGTGAGGATTTGGTAGGCTTGCAGGCCAGCTGGTACGGTGCTAAAAGTACCGTCCGCTATTACGGTTGTACTGGCCTGCAGGCACTCCTCAAATCCACGCATCGCCAGCACTACCGCCGTGGCCCCGCCGGCGCTGATCGTCCCGATATGAATTCCCCCGTATTGTGGGTGCTCCTGGATAGCACTGCCGTACGCCAACAATGTCGACGGTACGGCAGGCTGAGTACTGCGCCTCCACTTGCGCATGGAAGGGAGGATGTTCCTGCATAGCAAGTGGGGCGCAGCATTCGCGAATCTGAAATAAAACATATAAGACGATATTACGAGCCCCTTAGTGGTCCCGGGGTATACATTGCATGATTCCATGTTCGTGTGGCAAAAGTTATATTGGTGAGACTGTTACTAACGTTTCTACTAGGTTATCGGAGCACATACGCAGTATGAGGAAACAGGACGACAGGGGATCCGCGGTGGCCGAGTACTCAATGGACTCGGACATGGTACTTGAGAGAGAGAAGTTTTTCGTTCCGCGGAAAGTGCGTGAAGCGATTGAGATTAGTCGTCATCCGAATTTTAACCGGGATTGTGGTTGGTCGGTAAGTTGGAAAACAGTCTTAAATACTCGCGCTGCGTCATCGGTTGGTGTGAACGTGCCTTTACGGAGCGATGTTGTTAGTGTTGGGTGCTACCCTACATTTGACAGTGACAATAAAAATGACGATAAAAATGTGGGTAGTTGTGCGCCTGTGTTAGTTTCGTCGGACAGTCGCGCGAGCAGAGCGGTGGCGCGTAGTGCGAGTGTTACGGCACCCGCCGAGTCGCGTGCTCCATAGAAGAAGGGTTTCGAAATAGCTCGAAACATGTCGAGCTAAACTCCATTTAAGACGTGAGTTATCCGTTACAATATAATTTAATACCGAGATAGTTAGTTGCGAATTGAATTATCTATTCCGATTACATTCCGATTAACTTACATTATAATATTATTACATAATTGTTTATAAGTAATAAGTAATTATTGTTACAACTATGTCCTATGGAAGAGTTTCTACTACATATTTTTAAGAATCTTTTTAAATTTATTTATTTATATGCACCTATGAGTGAAAGCAGTCATGAAAGCATGGGAAAATTGGTAAAAAAAGAGTAGGTATAGGTACCTAAAAGCTTCCTCCTCATAAATGGTCTGCAGTCCTGTTACTTCAGACAAGCAGCGCTCCTTTATTCTGCTGTACATTTCATTCCTGAAAATTTGATAAATACCCTATTAGTAAATTCTAAATAGCTAATTCGTGGTATTTTCTTTTAACCTCCGAGGCCAAAAAGCAACACCAGGGGGATTGCAGATGTGTTGCCAACCTAGCGGGCTAAGATATTAGGCCTAGATAACTCAAGTGCCAGTAATTTCACCGGCTGTCGTACTTTCCCTCCACGACGAAACACAACAGTGCAAGCACTGCTGCTTCACGGCAGGATTAGCGAGCAAGATGGTGGTAGCAATCCGGGCGGACCTTGCACAAGGTCCTACCACCTGTATAGGTATATATAAAAATCGCACATGTATCTACCTACCTAGTATGTACCTTTAAACGAGCAATTCTTGTATATATTATATATATACATATATAAATATATATTTCGGTGATCTCGAAAACGGCTCCAACGATTTCGACGAAATTTGGTATATAAGGCTTTTCGGGGATGACAACAGTGGCGGACTAACAGGGGGGCGGAAAGGGCGGCCCGCCCCGGGCCTCCGGTCTTGGGGGGCCCCCAAATGCCTCCGCGCGTTCCCCTGATCAAATCCTACAAGACTAAAAATGTGCTTAGTACCTACATTTTTTTAAACTGCATTTTTTTTAAAGCTTGTTTCCTCATTCAGCTTTGCCGCCCCGGGCCTCTGACGGGCTTAGTCCGCCACTGGATGACAAATCGATGTATACCTACTCCATTTATTAACATACATTTGAAACTTAACGGTAAAATTTGCACACGTTTTTAAATGAAACAACGAAACTATTTAAAATTGTGTTATTAACATTGTTTGTATTATAAGTTAAACTTATAATACAAACAATAAATACCGCTATTATATTATCGAGCTTTAGCCCTGGCACTAATGCCAATTTCATAAATATATAGAAAATTTGTTGTTACGGTTGTTACCTTAACAAGTAGGTATGCCACGTTCATCATGTGATTGAATTATGGTGTACAGGTACCTACTTAACTGTCTGCTATTACGAATAATGATTATTGTTCATAGGCTACTATACTCCATTTAATTTAAGGTTTGAATTAACGGTCAAATTGTAACACACGTTTCTCGGTATTTCTGTCGGCGGCCGATCGTAAAATGCGCCAGATCACGACATTCCTAGGCACATCATGAAATGGCGCCGTTTCATAATATGCCTAAAAATTGTCCAGGCATATCACGATGTGCCTGAGAAACAATACGGCAGATCGATTAGAGCAACGCATTCGACGATATTCCTAGCTTTATACCGGGCATGTCGTGATATGCTGAAAATAAGAAAAAAAATAGGTACGACGAGCGAAGCGAGGAGTGGTTAGTATGAATTGTGACCACTACGGAAACGATAAGGCGGCGTTTCATGATATGCCTAGGAATTTCATGATCTGCCTGAACTAGCCAAATTATGAAATGGCGGCGTTTCATGATATGCCTAGGAATTTCATGACCTGCCTAAACGTCACTAGGCAAATCGTCAAACGGTGATGAATTCATGAAATGGCGCCATTTCACGATATGCCTAGGAATTTCATGAAATGGCGGATTTTACGATCGGCCGCCGACATTTCGAACAAAACTGGATTAAAAATGCCTACAGGTACATTTATTGTTTTTACTTTAGAAGTTAACACAATTTTAAATAGTTTCGTTGTTTCATTTGAAAACGTGTGCAAATTTTACCGTTAAGTTTCAAATGTTAAAATAAATGGAGTATATATTGTACACAGCTCGACTTGACTAACGGTTTAACACTTTCGGTAATACGGAACAGTAATACTCACGAACCTTTCTGGTATCCAGTGTTCGGGTTCGTGGTCGTGCACCCCGATCACTGGTCCAGGAACAACTTCTCCCTTCATCGTGAAACGGGCGGGACAGCGATCGGTTCCGCACCGAAAAACGGTGCCCGTCACCAGCTTGCGTGCCGCAACAAAACTGAACGGCCCACGCTGCACCCACCGCGAGTTTCCCCGAAAATTGGCCAGATCCCTTAAGTCGTTCATGACTGCCGAGCGTTGAAATCGAAGTGGCGGTTTGACTGACGACTTTGGCGGGTTTGATATGGCGGTTATTTTTTTTTTTTTTCTTATTTGTTCGTACGGACAGGCTAAGATCGAAGACCATATCGCCTCTTGCATACTATTAAATTATTTATCACATACAAACCATATAAAATACATCTTTAGTGATTATGATTACGACACTTTATATACTAGTACTTCTTATAATAGCAATTTATGCAACTGTTGTACAAATGAGGTCGTAAAACGTGAGTTGGCGTTGGGTAGCGATGTGAAATATCGCTATAAGACCAAGTTGCAACGTTGAATACTATACTTTTGCTACGACTACTTATAAATCATCATCATCAGGTTAAAGACTTCCATTTCTACACAAATCTGCCACATTCAACACGGTACGGTATGAAATATGAATGCAGCGAATTTAGTTTAGGCGGGAGTGAAATTTGACAAAATTATTTTGTTCATGGTTAGTTTTATTTTCAATCACGCTAACTTGCCATTAGCGCAATCGCTTTTAATAATGTTTTATGACAAACAGCACTTCAAATTTCTGGATAAAATGGTTCCGATGTTCCCACGAACGTTCAGCAACACAATTCCAACAAGCCCTTGAGCTCGGTTCCCTACCAGCTTTCCTCACAGCTGGTGTTACCTCCCTGCTCTATAAGTCCGGTAGTACCACGGAAGCCAAGAACTATCGATCCATAACATGCTTGCCCACCTTGTACAAACTCCTTACATCCATTCTGACAACAAAAATCAACTCGCACATTGTTGCGAATAACGTTTTGGCCCCCGCTCAGAATGGATGCAGGGTTGGGTCCCGTGGTATTAAAGAGCTTCTCCTCATTGACATGACCATTTGCCAACAAGTCAGGCGAAACAAGGGGGCCATGCCAGCTGCCTGGATTGACTACAAGAAGGCCTATGATTCGGTGCCTCATTCATAGCTTGAGAGGGTCTTCGAGCTGTATAAAGTTGATATAGCTTTAAAAGCCTTAAAAGCCTTTTAAGGCTCATCTATGAGACAGTGATGCCTGGGTGATGCCCCTGCTTACATATTCCTTTGGTATACTAAGGTGGACTCAGATAGTCGGTGACCTGGTTACGTTTCGGGGACCTGTTTGGGGAAACCGAGGGTTTTGGGTGTGCAATTGCTGACGAAGTTATCATGACGAACAACTACCGGGGGTATAGCCTGAAGGACGGTACTGTCGACATTTGTCGGGCATGCCGCCGTCCTGGGGAGTCACTCAGGCATATTATCTCCGGTTGTTCTCATCTTGCTAACGGTGAGTATTTGCACAGACATAACTTAGTAGCCCGGATTATTCACCAGCAACTTGCTCTTCGATACGGCCTTGTAGACTCTGAGGTGCCGTATTATAGGTATGTCCATGTGCCAGTTCTCGAAAATGGTTGCGCCACAATCTATGGGATCGATCTGTCATCACGGACAGGACTATTGTAGCCAATAAGCCTCATATCGTGCTGAGAGATTGAACAAACCGCCAGGTAGTGCTCGTCGACCTCACCATCCCACATGACGAGAACCTCCTAAACCTTATCGGCATAAGGACAAACTCGCCAAGTACCTTGGCTTGGCTCACGAGGTTGGCGCATGTGGGATGTTGAATCGACAATCATTGTCCTGATAGTCGTTTTGGCAAACGGTCTAATAGCGAAGAGTCTCGACCAACATCTCAAGAGGCTCTCGCTAGATGGCTGGATCAAGGGCCAGATACAGAAGGCGGTACTTCTGGGGACTTGCACGCATCGTCCGGAAGTTCCTCACTCTGCGGCCCTGACTACTGGTAGCTTGGGCCCTGCCGCGTTACCAGCGGCAAACTAGGTTAGATTTTTATAATATTTTTATTTTGTATGTACTTTTCTGTATTTTACTTTTTATAGCTATTATAAAAAACATAATCCTAAGAAAATAAAGATAATAATAATAATAATAATAGTAATTCTTTTATTTCAATTTAACAATTCTAAGTCAATAATGTACACCACACGACTCATAATGCCATTTCAGTGGAAATAATCTTCTTCTTCTTCTTTTTTTTATAAATAAAAATGAATCGTAAAATGTGTTGGTAAGCGCAAAACTCAGGAACGACTGGTCCGATTTCGCTAATTCTTTTTTTGTTGTGTTCGTTACTGTCTGGAAAAGGTTTTTATGGAAGAAAATACAGAAAAAACACAACGGGGGCGAAGCCGGCGGGCAACAGCTAGTAATTTAATAAAAAAAAGTTAAATGCAATGAAGTTTCATATAGCTAAATTACGGTTTACAGCGCTACTGAGCGCTTTTTAGTCACTTCATTCATTTTCTTTTGTTACCATTTATTTGGTATCTTATTGGAGAAAATCAGAAGAGCTACTCCGAAACACAACGTTCGAAGTTCGTGTCGTGCGATCCCTCTCGCTCTCGTATTAAATAGTATAAGTGTGAGAGTGACCGCACGACACGAACTTCGAACGTTGTGTTTCGGAGTAGCCCTTCTGATTCATCGCTGTAAACGAGCGACGAGCGACAGTATGTGGCCGCACGTTTAGGGGTAATAAACAAAATACGCTTTTTTACTTGAATTATTTATTTGCACTATCACGTTAATTTTTTTGCATAATTTTACTTTATTTATTCACCATTCCTAAACATCATTAAGCATCTTTCAGCCTTTCAGCCAGCATTTATCGATAAAATTACCACACTAGCACATTTCACAACGATAACAGAAAAAAGAAATGTCTATGGTCATTCGAATCGATTTGATTCCGATTATCACGTCGTACATTATTACTACGCACATTACAGCGCGCGCAATATTTTGTACGCCCTGATAACGCGCGACATGATATTGTACGACGTGATAATTGGAAGCAATAATGCTTCGGATTAACACGTCGTACATTATTGAGCGTACGTTCACCGCTGTACATTATTGTCTCCCTCGGAAACATGGCTTCGCCCGGAATTGACATTTCGAATTCCAGGTTATGTCATTCTCCGACAAGACAGACCTGACGGCTATGGCGGTGTTGCCATAGTCATCAGAAATAATCTCCCCTATAGGGAATTTCCACTTCCCTCATTCAGCGATGACTTTTCAGTCATCGCTGCTATTGTAAATAAAATTTGTATAGTGTCTATTTATTTCTCTCGTCCTAATGTAAATATTTTTTCTCATCTTAACCAACTATTCTCCATCCTCCCAAAACCATTCTTAGTCTTAGGCGATTTTAATTGCCAACATCAATCTTGGGGAAGTACTTCCTCTAACTACTACGGAGAACAATTGTTGGATATTATAGATTCTCATTGTATTTGTATTCTAAATACTGGATCACCAACTCGTTTGACTGGTCCAAACGAAAATGCAAGTGCCCCTGATCTATCCTTATGTTCGCCCGATTTAGCATCGACTTTGGACTGGCATCCTCTTGCATCTTCGTATGGTAGTGACCACTTCCCACTTATAATTACTTTTCCCACACATAAACCTACCAAAACCATTCGCTCTCCTTGTTTTAAATACAGGTTACTGAACGCTGATTGGGAATTATTTAACGAAAGAGTAGAACAGAAAACCAGTTGCTACTCACAAGTAGGCAACCAGATTTCTGCCGAAATTTTAAGTAATGTTCTTATCGAGGCTGCGGATGAAACCTTTTGTACTAAAGCTAAGAACCGGTCTTTAATTCCTTCACCTCCCTGGTGGGATTATGAATGTACAGCTGCAATCAAGGCAAGAAAACAAGCTGAAAAAAAATACTGTGAGGAGATATCAGACGAAAATTTTGAGTTGTATTTGGAATCTGCCCGTAGTGCTAAAAAATTATTTAAGAAAAAGAAATATGATGGTTGGCAATCATTTTGTGCATCCATTAGCCCAGATGTCAGCCCGTCGGAGGTCTGGCGAAATATTCGTAGATTTAGATCTGCCTTTAATAATTCCCCCTCTTCCAGATTACCGTTAACACTAGCTGACCAGTTCATGGACAATCTTGCCCCCCCTTCTGTACCTGAACAGGATTTCACTCCAATACCTATTCCTGGTTATATAGCCAATGACCTGTCCGGATTAAACTCTCCTTTTTCTCTGATTGAACTTAAAGGAGTACTTAATAATTTAAAAGACTCTACTCCAGGAGAAGATGGTATTCCATATTCTTTTTTGAAAAACCTCTCGGACCGTGTACTGCTGCTGTACCTAGATATCATAAATACCATTATGATTTCTGGGTACATTCCTAAGTCTTGGATTACTCAATCTGTTATCCCTATTTTGAAACAGAATAAACCGGCAGATGATCCCTCTTCTTACAGACCTATAGTTCTTTCTTCAGTTTTAATGAAAATAACAGAACATTTAGTGAAAAACCGTCTTGAATGGTTTCTAGAGAGTAAAAACCTATTAGCATCCTCTCAGTTTGGTTTTCGGAAAAGTAGAAGCACAATGGATAGCTTGGCAATATTTACAACAGACATAAGACTTGCTTTCTCGAACAATGAATCTGTAGTAGCCACCTTCTTAGATATAAGCTCAGCTTATGACAACGTCCTTATATCGGTCCTCAGGGAAAAAATGCGTTTTTTAAATGTGCCACCTATTTTGCTAAACTTTATAGTTAATATGCTAAGTGAAAGATATTTAAATTTGTTCATTGATGATGTCAAACTATCTCGAACAGTATGGAGAGGATTACCACAGGGTTCCGTACTGAGTCCATTGCTCTACAACATCTATACCTATGATCTAGAAACTTCATTGAAGGCATCAGCTAACGTGCTGCAATACGCAGACGACCTTCTTATATACAAATCAGGTAAATCAATTGAAAACAATTGCCAAGTTCTAACTTCAACTCTTTCCCTTTTAAAATCATGGTTAAACAGGAATGGTTTAGACTTGTCTGTTCCCAAGAGTAAAGTTGTACTGTTTACCAGAATGCGTATTCCTCCCCCAGTCCATGTAAAGTTCAATAATATCTTGATTCAACCAACGAACGATGTTAAATTCTTAGGAGTAATACTAGATTCCAAACTTACTGGCGTACCTCACTGTGAATATGTTACAGCGAGATGTGAACGAAACTTAAATATTCTTAGATGCCTATCAGGCATCTGGTGGGGAGCTCATTCATACTCACTAAAATTGATCTACAATGCAATAATTAGAAGTGTTATGGACTATGGTACTTTCTTGTTGGAACCTGGTAATGTTGCTGCTTTCAAAAAATTGGATAGTATTCAAGCAAAAGCAATGAGAATAATCCTAGGAGCCATGAAATCAAGTCCAATCAACTGTATGAGAGCTGAATGCGCAGAACCTCCATTAAACTTAAGACGACAATTTCTGTCGGACAAATTCCTCTTTCGCTGTGTTCAATTTAATAACCATATCTTAACACCAAAACTAACTTGCCTGGCTTCTATAATCCCCAACAGTAGCTACTGGAAAAATAAACGTTCACCATGTTTAGTTCAAAGTTATAATAGATTCACCTCTCTTAAGGCCCCTACTCATCAAACGAACTCTAATCCATTATTCAAATACAGTTACGATTCCCTTACCATCTCTCCTGATATCCATTCTAGCATGGGTCTTGTCAAGACTGAGAAGAACCAAAAGTTATCATTTAACTACATTGCTGATACCAAATGGCCACAATGGCATCGGATATTTACAGATGCATCTAAACATTCCAAAGATGGCTGCGTAGGTGTAGGCGTGCTGCACTCTAATTACAATATCGTTCAGAAAACCAAACTCCCTCCTGAATCCTCTGTGTTTACTGGCGAATGTCTCGGCCTAGCGAAAGCCATAGAATACATCATCCTAATGAAACTTCGTAAAACTGTTATTTTTACAGATTCTTTGAGTTCCTTGCAAGCTCTGGCCCGGTTCCCATTCGGTTCACATTATCAATTTCCGATCATTTCTGAAGTTAGATATCTGTTACTGAAATGTTTAAATGAAAACTATTCCGTGTCATTTGCGTGGGTTCCATCTCACTGTGGGATATCTGGAAATGAGAGAGTAGACAAAATAGCCAATGAGGCAGTGGAGAGTGGAGATGTGAATATTTTTAAAAACTACGCGCATGACTTGGTAGCTCTTCCTGAGATTTACCTTAGGGAATCCTGGGATGAATCTTGGGCTCAAGACGGTTCTAAGGGTCGTCATTATCGTGCTATCCAACCTTCTATACCCATAAAGCCCTGGTTTTGGAAACTGAGATTCGGTAAAAAAGTTACAACAATACTGACTCGCATGCGACTGGGTCATGTTTGCACCCCAGCTCACCTTGCTAAGCTCAATATTATTGACAGCCCCACATGCGAATGTGGATATGAGGAAGCTGATTTAAACCATATCATCTTTGTTTGTTCTCGGCGCGATCGATCTGCTCTTGTCAAAGGTCTGATTTCTCTTCAAATCCCTTTCCCTTCATCCATATCCTGCTTACTTTCAACAGCTGACCTCGATGTATATCAACTTTTAGCAGATTTTATCCTATGTAATGATATTAAAATTTAAGCAATATAACTTATATGTATATGTATACATTTTTCCTTCTGTAATATCTTATTCCTTTATTACCTGATTTTTTATCCAATATTCCAAATTCCGTTCCTACCGATCATTTTTAAAACTTTTACCCGTTTCCCCGTTTTTACCCCGGGCCACAGTGCACAAACCGTGCGGGCCATAAAAAAAAAAAAAAAAAAAAAAAAAAAAAAAAAATCACAACCCATCGCATGGTTACTGTGCGATGTTTTTTTTCAAATTAGAATTAGAAAGTTTCAAGGTATTACTTAGACCTAAACTTTTCTTTACTTATAAAAGAATGGCTAAAAGTTCATTTGAATACGTGAAAAATTTTGAACTAGATGACACACTGCTCCCAAATTCCTGGATCGTAGTGAGATTAGACGGCAAGTGTTTTCATAAGTTTTCAGACGATCATAAATTTACGAAACCAAACGATATTAGAGCACTGAGATTAATGAATTATGTAGCATTTAGTGTTATGAAAGATTTCAATGAAATATTAATGGGGTTTGGCCAAAGCGATGAGTATTCTTTTGTTTTCAAAAAACAAACCACTTTATATAAACGACGGGCAGCGAAACTTCTGACTGTAATTAACAGCAAGTTTTCATCTTCATATGTTTATTACTGGAACAAATTCTTTGCCGACGAAAAATTACAGTACCCACCAACATTTGATGGGCGGATAGTACTTTATCCATCAGACCAGAATTTGATTGATTACATGAAGTGGAGACAAGCAGACGTACATATTAATAATTTATATAACACCACATTCTGGACTTTAGTGCTACAGGGCAATCTCACTCCAAATCAGGTCAGTATACAGATTATGTAAGTATAATAAAAAAAATGTAATTTACTAAGCAAAAGTGGTGTTTTTCTTTTTGTGGTATTGTATCTCATGCCCTCAAAAATAAAAACTTACTTATATTAATGTTAATGCTCCATTAACATTTTACCTGAAAAGTTAACTTCACTATTTTTTAAACACTGATTTATGATAATCAATCAAGTGCTGTTTCAAATACATAGAGTAAAGATGATGAATATAATGACATGCTACAAAAGAATTTGGGCATGTGACTGACCATAGAATGCATCATTGCTAATTTTATTTTTGTCCATGCAACCAAAAACTAGCAGGTACTCTACAGGTGGTAGGACCTTGTGCTAGGTGCGCCCGGATTGCTACCACCATCTTGCTTGCTAATCCTGCCGTGAAGCAGCAGTGCTTGCACTGTTGTTTCGGCGTGGAGAGTAAGACAGCCGGCGAAATTACTGGCACTTGAGGTATCCCATCTTAGGCTTCTAGGTTGGCGACGCATCTGTAGTACTCCTGGTTTTCAGATGTTTATGGGCGGTGTTGATCTTTTACCATCAGGAGACCCACTTCCTTGTTTGCCATCCAGTTGAATAAAAAAAAAACTTGAGAATCTTTGATTGCATAATATGAATTTTTGCCATCCCTAACATAAGGTGTAATTGGACTAGAATGGACCTTAATGAAACTGTACTTATTAATAGTTTGAAACTTGTTTCAGGCTGAGAAGAAATTGAGTGGCACTGTGTCAGCTGATAAAAACGAAATTTTGTTTAAGAACTTCAATATCAACTATAATAATGAGCCAGAAATATCCAAAAGAGGGACTATATTGTTACGGAAAACTGTAAATAGTGAGAGCTTAAACAAAAATATCACTGCTATTGTTGATGTTCATGATGACATGCTAAAGGATAATTTTTGGAAAGTTCACTCCAGCTTATTCTTAGACAGACCAAAAGATATTTTAGTGTATGATGGACCTGTCACAGACATTATCAATGAGCAAATATTAAAAAAAGCTGCTAAAACAGCATAAACAGCTCCATTGTTTTATTTATTTAAAACTTCCATTTATTTTCACTTTTCAACTGACTTCAAATAAAAAATACTAAAAAGAAGAAAACAAGTCTAGTGGGCTAGAACTCTGTTAAGTAGCTAACTTATAGTTCAACAGTCAGGATCCATAATAGGTAGGTACTAAAAATTTCTTCAGCCATTCTCATTTTATTGTGCACCTGGCTAATTACCGTACCGCTTTTTCCCGCCCTAGTGACACGGTAATTAGACTTGAGGGCACAGATAAATGTATTTAAACACCAGCTATCCTTTTTCTTGATGTCCACTCAGTCATATCAAAAATGCATTTCAAAAATATGTACCACAGACTCTTGGTCCGTTTTAATAAGGTTGTGGTTAATATATTTTTGAGTGGTTCAAATAGTTACATTGATACATATTATTGCATTTCACTGTACCACAGAGACTGTACATAGTGAGTCACTGCATTTTGTGCCTGATGTGATGGTAGATAGGTGAAATAATTACACATCTTAACATTAATACGCTTTAATATCAATCTAATACATTTTTTATTACTTTTAAAAAGGTAGGCGTCTGCACTACATTACAGAATAATATATTATTTAATAACAGTCACTTAAAATGTATTTAGTGACCTAATACGATAACAATAAAACTATGTTGCAATGTGTTTATAAATACCTAGCATGTGACCTAAATCTATTGTCGCAATTTACAGGTTACAGTAATATTACTATACTGCTTTTAAATTGTTTAATTTTTAAAGAAAGACAGGTAATGTGCAGAAAAAAAAACAAATTACAATCACAGCAAACCTATTTTATGTCTTGTTTGGAAAATAATGACACTAAATTAAATAATTTCCTGTTTTTTGAAATCAATATTCACATTATATGTACATTATGCGGATAGTTATCGATTTCATTTATAATGTAAAGCAAGTGCTTATAAATTAATGTTTAGAAAATGGGAATGTAGTTGTCGATCTTTGCCCTGTGCTTCTGGGCGACGCACTCACTGATCCAGACAATGTTCCGGCACTCCTGCTCCTTAAGCTTGAGGTACGAGTAGAACACGCCGAAGTGGAACTGCTGGAGGAAGGCGTGCACGTTCAGGCTCACCTGCCATATGGAAAAATACTTATTGAATACACATCAGACAGCATATAATCATATAAGTAGTGGAGAAGGAAAAAGTCGATGATTCAACCTCTTCTCCAGCCAATCTATGAATTATAGTAAGAGAAATATAATTTCAAGAAAGTAGAAGAGAAATCAAAGTTTTAATTAAAATTTTTTGATATACATAAAATATACTGCATGTGGTCATACAAAACTTAGAGCAATTATGTATAGTTCTGATGAATATGATAATTCAATAGTGTGGTACTATCAAGCTGATATAATGAATGATGGAATCAGAAGCTGTGCACTGGAACTCCAGGACAAAACAACATAACATAGCCATGTTTACGCTTGTTGTAATTTGACCAGAAAGGATCTGATGACGGTGCAGTTAGGCAGTAAAGTGTTTCTTTATTTTTTAAATTACTTGTAATTTAAACAGTAGGTAATGAAATATATATCATTATTATACAAAATACGCACCTCATGTTCGAAGAACTTGTCTTCCAGAGTTTTGTCCCCGACATTGTTGCCTGCTCCTTCAAACAGCGCCTGGTATTCCGCATAGTACTCAGCCACAGCTTTTACTTGCTCGTAGTCGTCAGCGCGCGCCAGGGCAGCCAAGCCGTCGGGATTCAGTTTCCCACAGCGAGGGTACAACTTAGCACGGTCATCCTTGGAAAGCTCCGTGCCAAAGGAGTTGATGGTAATGATGATGGCACGGCGATCAGCCTCGAACTAGAATTAGGTGGAAAGGGAATTTTAAATTTCAGTATTTTAATTTATTGCATTAGTGTAAATTGGCATCAGTAAATTTGTAGATAATTCAGAGAGTACTAGACATTCTTAGAATTAAAGTGTGTGTGTATATTTATACAAGCAATACATAAGTGTTATTAAAATCCAACTACTTACTGCCAAGATCTCACACATAACATCAGCAGTAGTACCACCAATCTGTTTGCAAAAATCATAAAAGGCTTCCAAATATGCCTTGTACAGGGTGTTACGGATGATTTCAATGTTCATCTCATCCAAATCTTGCTCACTTATGCAGTCCACAAAGAATGGAGCCAGTGGAGTGTCCACTAGGACAGCATTATAAAGCTCAGCAGGAGTAGCTGCCACGTGGATGGCTTCCATTTGCTCGAAGGAGCCCAGAGGGTGGCATTTAGGAATCAGTTCAGAAATTGGCCTTTGGTGCAGAGTGCCAGTGATCAAGAGAATGATGTTATCAATCATGTAGCTGTACGTAATGAAGTCTAAGAATGTGGAGAGAGGTTCCACAGAGTGATTCCTCAAATGCTGGAACTCAATGACGAGTTTTTCACGCAGCTTGTCATCTATGGTGGAAACCGCCAAGGGGCTGGGTTCATTAGCCAGGAAGGTTCCATAGTCAGTACCCTGCAGGTGAAGTTTTAAATCTGCAAAAGAAGATCTATGTTAGTCAGTGAATTGCAATCGATTTGAAACTTCTACTTCAAAGTAACAAATACAGTGCCCAAATTGTCTACTTCTTTGTGAAACAGGTTAGGATGTAGATAGAAAGACATGTTTAATGTGATGTGAGCATCTGCGTATTTTTGATAAAATGGCCTCAGGATCAAGGTCTTATGCAAGCCAAGGTTAGACACAAACCAGCAATTAGATGCCCAAGGTTCTCTGACGTATATTGTGAGAATATTTATGTCTTTTGACCTGCTATATTACAAGTATGGCTTATAGTGTGCATATTAGATTAGACCACAGAGTTACATACATAAACAAATACATATAAACTTAAATACAAACATATAACATCCGTAGTCTGGGTATAGTAGATGGCAAGGAAGTAGAACCTAAAATCATATTTCCCTCTCGATTGTTTAAGACAAAAGAGAGTAAGAGAGTTATTTGAATTTCCAACTTTTGTGCCATTTACTATTCAGACATTTACTTGTATAATTTATACATTTGCAGGTGTCTACCTGGATGCAAACTTGGAATTTCTAGTTTCAGAGACCATGATCATGGTCTCATTCTATTTGGGTCAAATGTATATTTTTTTGATTGGTTATCATTTAACTATACTGAGCGGCAAAAAACCTGGCCCTTAAATGTATTATGCAGTAGTAGGTCATTTTGTATTTAGAGTAGGCCAAATTTTGTGCCACTGAGTATATTGTATAGTTATACAAGTTTTAATTTTAGTGTCACCAAAACTCTCTTTCTCTGCTCACATGACATGATCTCTGTAATGATAGCATTGATAGAATGCTGGTCGAAATGTGTAGAACAGTCAAAACCGTTTATAATGACATTGAAGGGACAGCAATATTTAGTTGTTAAACAAGCTTAGTTGTTATAACCAGTGTTATTTTGGTATATAAGGTCAAGTTGGGACTTTTTTTCTTGGTTGTTACATCCAATATGTCGTTAAAACTGGTATCACTACAACTGTCGGTTTTAACTGTATTTTCGGTCTTTAAGTAGAATAAAGGAGATGCACAGAGAGGCAGCAAAAGCTTCTTTGGGTACACATAGCAAATAATGATAGTATACAATATATGATATGATATGGTAGTATATAGAATTATATAGTATTTTTCAAGTACCTACATTGCATTACATTTCAGATATTGTTAGTTGATTATAGGCATTATATTACCAGGAGCACTGAAGCTGAAGGGTTGACAAGTTTACAAACAATTACGAGCTAGGTGTGCCATCTATTAGTCACCTATAATTTTTATTTTTCTCGTTTGTTGTGTTGAAAATTGCAACAGTTGAGTTCTAATATATAGATAATAATGAGTAATTAAGCGGACGTACCTTCCAAAGTTTCGCACTGCACCAAGTTCAGGTAGTCAGCTTGCTTGAGAATGCCACATTTAAATCCACGACACAATCCCTCCAAATATCCCGCATCGATATTGAAATAGCTCCCCTTCATTTTTGATGGTATAAATGAAAAGTTAAGCTTTTTACTACGGCTTACAACTCCTTCCACCCAAAGATAGAAGAAGGAAACAGTCAGTCGATCATTGATCATATGATTCAGTCATAGACAAAAAGACGCTTTAAACTGTTTGAGACATGAGTACATGAGACATTAGATCTGTAATATTATTAGCTACACGACAGCACTTTCGTAAGATTTTGCAGGCAAATAACTGTTTATCCTTTTTCATCGTTTATTTTTATTTCTATTTATTTTAGTTAAGATTGTGTTAGTAATAAAATTTATAATTATAAGTTTTAATTTTCGAAAACCTACGAAATAAAATTTTTATCGTCCGTGTTGGCAACATTCCAATGCGAAACTTCAAAATCTTGAAATTGTTTTTGGAAAAACACCAAGAACACAATTAAGAATTACTAATTACTTTTTGTAAATAGTTTATTTACTGTTCTTTTAAAATGTTGCTTGCTACCAGTATACTTAATAGAATTTCTAATCGAGGTCAGAAGAGTTAGCTATTGTAATCAATGTTTAAAGAAATCTATAAAATTTTACACCTACATTTATTTTATTTTTTCCGGAACTATTTTCCAGGTCGTTGGGTAAACCTTTTATACACCAGGCAGCACTCTCACAGTGCTAGTGCTGATACGATTACTGAAGCTCAAGAGCCGAAGAAGGAAGAATCCAAGCGGCTGGCAGAATTTAGGAAGAAGCTAAGAGAAACTACAGACATTGATGACCTTGGTGAACAAATTGAAATGGAGAAAAACGCCAAAGATGATCCTTTGCCATCTTGGCCTAACAACACTAATCCACACACAGGAGAGGTTGGAGGGCCACGAGGACCAGAACCAACCAGATATGGAGACTGGGAAAGGAAAGGCAGAGTATCTGATTTTTGATTGAACTTAAACATAGCAGTATCAAATTAAAATATTTATTGGCTATTAGCAGATTTACCAACAGTTTTTGGCATTTTTTTGTTAGTGGAGTCTTCAAGTTCTTTAGATTTGTAGTAGTGAGGAGCTACCTCTAATAGCCACTTGCTTTCAATTTCTGTTACTTGTCGCATAAATTCTTTTGATGTGAACACAAGCTCATGATAAATGACCCAACGAGGCAGTTCTTCAAATAGAGCACTGTTAGGATGAATCATTACTGTCTGCAAATAAAAGGTTTATTTATTTATTTAGTAGTATTATAATAAACATGTAGATTATTAGTTAGTTCTTATTTATATTCATTGGTTTTGAAGTGATCTCCCAGGTTAGTATTGAATTTTTAAGTTGTTATACTATGAGGATGTATTTTTTTTAACCAATAGAAGGATTAATTTATATTGTAACAGTTCCAAATTCTGGTGCATATTGGGATGAACTTATATGTAACTAATAATCCCCCTTGCAAAAAAAACGGGCACCTATGGTTTTTCAGATTTTTAGACATTGAAGCTTAGAAAGTAAGCTTTCATGCACATAAAATACAAAAACCATAGGTGCCCGTTTTTTTTGCAAGGGGGTTTATATTATTTTAATACACCAATTTGTTAAAGACTGAGGAAGTGTACAATAATACACAAATAATATTACTGTGTCTTAATCAAATATTTGTTATAATTATCATTCTTTGTGTGGTTTTAATTGTGAATATTGTTAAGTATGGTCTACATTAGTGCTACAATCCATTGTGAGTGGCCTCCACATTAGCCAGTGTCTCATCTATGGTTTGCTGTGCTTACTGAAGACCAAGTTGAAATTGTGAATCATTATATTTTTGTATGTAGAAAAAGAACTAGAAATTATTAAATTATTGCACTTACTTGATTATGTTTTACTGTTTTGTAGTTTCCACCTTTTGAAAACTTTGCAATATGGTAAAAGTATCCAGCAGTTATAGCTTTCCTTATATTAGCATCTTCAGATATGCTGGAAACCATTTCAATCTCTACACGGTCCATGAGACCTGCTAGCTGTTCTCTCACATCTCGAGCTCTCTTCATTGATCTGTATTGGATAAAATTCTCATAGCACCACTGTACTGAGAAGTCTGACTCTACCCATTGATTGTATACATTCATTAATGTCAAGTGATCTCCTGAAGGATGGAAAAAGTTCTTTCTGGCAGTGTCAGCATGAATTATCTTGTCTTTAGGTCTGTAGAAAACTGAACTGTTGACAGACAACATTGCAGCTATTGTGACAACTTCTTCTGAACATTTGTATCTAAAAGCAAAAGGTATAATTTATTATTATGAAAACACTAAATTTCATAAGTAATAGACAGTGAAAGTGTGTGACAACGATAAACTTACTTTTCACTTGCTAGTAACATTTTTGCAAGCATTGGATCTGTGGGAAATTCTGCCATTCGTCTGCCAGCTTTTGTCAATTCCCCATGATGATTAAGGGCCCCAAGAGCATATAGTTGCTCTAAAGCTAATACAAGTGTTTCATGCGGGGGAGGGTCGAGAAAATCAAAGTGGATAAGGTCATTGATCCCTAGAGCCTTCAAGGTGAGAACAGCATTTCCCAAGTTAATCCTTTGAATTTCAGGGACAGTGTTGTCTTCCAGTTCATACTTGTAGGCCCAGGCAGTGTAGAGCCTGAAGCATTTCCCTGGTGCAACTCTGCCAGCTCTGCCTGCTCTCTGGTTGGCAGATGCCTTAGAGATTGGGACTACTATAAGACTTTCCATACCAGTCTTAGAGTTGAAATTGTTCTGTTTGGCAAAGCCAGGGTCTATAACATAAATGATATTGTCAATTGTCAGTGATGTCTCTGCAATATTAGTGGCTAAAACCACTTTGCGAGCCCCTTCTGGAGTTTGCTCAAAGATCTTGGCCTGCATGTCACTGGGCAGATTAGCATAAACAGGTAAAATAATAAGTTCTCGTATTTTCTTCCCTAGGCGTTTTGTTCTCTCTTGTAGCATTTCCACGCAAGTTTCAATTTCTTCTTGTCCTGTGAGGAAAACTAGAATGTCTCCAAGAGGTTGAGTAGCATGAATCTGCAAAACTGATACCACACATGCATCAATATAATCAGCCTCTGGTGCTTTGGTGTAGTAAATATCAACAGGAAACCTTCTTCCTGGAATTCTGAATATAGGTGCCTCATCAAAAAAGTTTGAAAATTTTTCTGCATCCAATGTTGCACTTGATATGAGTAACTTTAAATCTGGTCTGAATCTTGTTATGTCCTTCACAAGTCCAAATAAAATGTCTGTATGTAATGTACGCTCATGAGCTTCATCAATAATCATCACACTATATGAAGCCAGATCTGGCTCAGATAGAAATTCCCTGTGTAGTGTACCATCTGTCATGTATTTTATGACAGTTCTATCTGATGTGCAGTCTTCGAAACGTATGCTATATCCAACCTCATTTCCAAGTTTGACATTCATTTCCTGAGCTACTCTGGCAGCTACAGACATGGCAGCCACTCGACGAGGCTGTGTGCACCCAATCTTTTTACCATCATCAGTAAAACCAGCTTCATGCAAATACTGTGGTATTTGTGTTGTTTTACCTGATCCAGTTTCACCTTCTACAATTAAAATCTGGTAATTTCTGATAGCCTCTATTAAGGCTTCCTTAAAGGGGTACACAGGGAGAGATATTTTTGTTTCTTCAATTGTCATGCGCATCTTTTGATACTCTGATTTTTCTTTTTCTTCTTTCTTTTCTTTGGTGCCTTCAAGTTGTAGAGCTTGTATGAAGTCAATTTGTTCATCCAAGAGCAGTTCATATTCATTTTGTGCCTTCGCATCTTTGGCACCAAACTTGAAGAATGCAGACTTAATTTGTTCTTGCTCCCACTTCCGTTGTTCAGAGTGAGGAAGCTTTTCATTGTCATCAACTTCAATATATTCTCCTAGAAGAATAAATAATAAAACACATATATTTACATTTAAGAAAATGGATGTAAAGTATTTTGACATTGTTTATTGTACATGGTGTTTCATAAATATAATAATATAAAACCCTTACCTTTTTCTCCTTTACCCAAGTCTCGTGGCATGTGGTATCTTTGAACATTCTCCAGTTCTCTAGCTTTTTCATGTTCCTTGGCAAGTTGCAAAATAGTTTTTTTGTGTTCTCTCTCCTTTTTCTCTCTTTCTGTTAATCTGAAAGTACAATCAGTAAAGTATCTGCATATTGTAAGTGTAGGCTTGTAAACCAAAAGTAGTTATTACAAAATCTAAACCAAATATTCAACAATAAAGAAAAACCTATATTTTTTTTTATTCAATTGATTGGCAAACAAGCAAGTGGGTCTCCTGATGGTAAGAGATCGCCACTGCCCATAAACATTTGCAACAACACCTGGTATTGCAGATGCATTACCAACCTAGAGGCCTAAGATGGGATACCTCAAGTGCCAGTAATTTCACCAGCTGTCTTACTCTCCATGCTGAAACACAACAGTGCAAGCACTGCTGCTTCACGGCAGGATTAGCGAGCAAGATGGTGGTAGCAATCCGGGTGGAGCTTGCACAAGGTCCTACCACCTGCATATCATAATCATAAATAATACTTCTCAGGACTTAATCACAATTTCGATTTATTGTTAACCACATTGTAGCGGCCATGGTCATCTATCAACTACAAGTCACTAGTCAGCTAAAAGTAGCTTGGTTATATCTTCAGGTGACAACCAGAAATCACTAATTACCACAAAGTCAAGAGGGATTATAAAAATTATGCATAGCATCATAAAGTTAATATTCCACTGTTTCTTTTGGTTGTCTCCTGATGATATTTTATGCAAGTAGGTACAATCAGTCCTTGATTTTGAAGCCAAAGACACCCTGTATATTTCAATTGTAAGTTCAATCAAGTATAACTATATACTCACATGTTTTCATCGAAGAGGTATTCATCGTCGGCGATGTCAGCTTCGAGTTCGACAACTTTGTCGTCTTTCCTCTTCTCTAGATACTTGCGTCGCGACTGCACTCGCAATTTCGGGAGCAATTTGTCTCTGTCCTCGGCTTCGAGCTTAAGGCGTTTAGCAGCTTCTTCATAAGACCTCTTACTGGAACTTTCAGCTACCTTCTTGACTCTCTCTTCATCACGTTTCTTAAGTCGAGTAGCAAACTCATCTCGCTCTTTCAGATCTTTTTTTCGCGTCTCCTCAGCGCTGTCGCTGCCAGAGGATGAATATCGACGCTTACCAGAACTCATTTTTTGTTACAATATTCAGTAATAATTGGAAATAAGTTCAATTTAAACGAAGTATCTTATATTGTTATCATGTGTTCGAGAATCGGTTGTAAACGTCGAACAAAACATACAAAGTTCCCAGTTGTATCAATCCACAATGGGGCTATCGAATTAAGATAATTTATACGTTACGGTGAGGTATATTTTATAACAATAGAACAAACAGGAACATCCAAATCTTAAAATTCTCTCGGTACTGTAAATCGTTTAACTCGTAACCTACGACTTGTTTTGTATATTGACATGACACAATTTGGCATTTGACTTGACAGTTGACTTGACACATGAATGACGTAAAATTTGACTTGAATGGTTTTTAAACAGTGCGTTCGGGGAGTCACTGTCTGTTAGTGTCAGTACTACCAACTATAATAGTACGTTAGTACTAATATATTCTGTGGTACTACGAAACTACATAGAAACTCGAAGTTCGTGTTGTACCGTCCCTCTCGCTCTCGTATAGTATAAGCATAGTAAAAGTGATCACTTTTACGAACTTCGAGTTTCGTAGTAGCTCTGGCAGCTCTGCTGAAGCAAGCACTGAAAGCATGAACAGTGCGGAATGGCGCGGATGGTGACTCCTCGAACACACCCGTAAATATCAAATTACTTTTGAGAAAGACAAAAGGGTATAGGCCTTAGGCGGCCCCTAGACCTACAATAACATTGTACAATACTTTTTATTGCACAATAAGATTGAAAGGCGCTCTGAATCCAAACGAGCAATTGTATTGCACAATAATACGAACTGCACAATGTTTTCGTGTTCAGTATAGTATTGAATATTGTGCAATACTGACCCTACACGATGCAATATAAAAATATGGTGCAATAAAAATTACACTCGCTCAAACTTTTGGTCAATCATTGTGCAATCTTCAATATTAACCCTAAACGGTCAATAATATTGCACAATTCGCGATATTGCACAATATAATTGACCGTTTAGGGGCCGCCTTACAGAAGGGCTACTCCGAAACACAACGTTCGAAGTTCGACTCGTGCGGTCCCTCTCACACTTATACTATTTTATACGAGAGCGAGAGGGATCGCACGACACGAACTTCGAACGTTGTGTTTCGGAGTAGCCCTTCAGTTCTGTGTACGGTAATAAATATAAAAAGACTACGCAAGGATGAACTAAAAACTATGAATTAGAATAAGATACAAAACTCATTTAATATAAAATAATTGGCTGTACCAAAAACCAGAAAATAATAAAATGACTCAATCATCAACAAGCGAGAAGTTAAAATAAAATCATGAGATGCATGCATAATATGGTGCACAGCACAAGCTGTGCACAAGCAAACCCTGCCAAAAAATGTACAGTCAAGTTCCTTGAGAACTTTGTGAGCAAAAATTTGATCAAAAATATCTGAACACGGTTCGACGCCGTTAACAAATAGAGTCGTATTCAGATATTTTTGATCAAATTTTTGCTTACAAGTTTACGAATCCGACTCTAACAGCAATAACGACTAATTTAACATGTTTTTTAACTATCATTTCCATTTTCATTAGGTTTTGTAGTGAATCCTTCGTTAAAAGTTTTATTGTATAATGGCCGCGCCAGTTAGCGTCGCTCACTCATACTATTATCTTGCAATATTAGTCACGCAGGCGTGCGCCCGCGCATGTTTTAACGGAAGGCTATATTACGTACTCTGTGCGGAAGGCCTAACAAACTGGAATACTATCAGGGGTTGGACACTCCGCAGTTTAGGTACGTTCAACCGGCGACCTCACCGTGGGGTTCGCGGCAAAGGGTTGCCGCTTATTGTATTTTTCACCTATGATGAGTTCTGTGACATTTGAAAATTTTCCGAATTACGCATACTATGTTCGCAAAATGTTTTTTAAAAATAATTTCAGTTTTGAAACAAAATAATCAAAAAAATCTAAAACTGTTCTTTTTAAGAATATATAGCAATATCAGTGTCTGTTAAATAGCCTCCATCGAATACGATAGAAAAATATTTATTTTTTAAATGACGCAATGTTATCGGATTTTTTATTGTCTTGGAATAAATAAATAAATAAATCAGCAATTGCAGCGGTTCATTATTCGATAACAATGACCTAAGATATTTTAAATTTTTAAACAAAACTTGCAAGATTTTGTAAATGTGGCTATTTGGGAAGCGGCCGCAACCATCTTGTGCCTCTTGTGGCCAGTACTTGTCAGTATCATTGTCAGTAGGTACGAGTGCGTCTGCCGTGTACACGAGGCGAGTTTCCATTGCATTTTCTTTGCATTGTATTTGTCATTGTTCATTTCTATTATTATTGTTGTTGTTGACTTTTGTTACTGTTTCTCGCTAAGTTTGTTGTTATTTTTTGGCAAAATGCTGAAACGGTCCAAAACAGGCTGTTTTGAACTCCTAGAGTCGGGAGTTTGAACTTAATTCGTTTGAGGGATTACTTCGAGCGAGAACGACAAAACGGTGGCCCGGTGGACGGAAAACTGGAAGAATATATATATATATATGTCGGAGCGTCGGAACACTGGCCACACCGGTGACTGTTGGAAAAGATGTTTATTTTAATTTAAGATCGAACTGTCAATAGTCAACTATGATGATTGTTTAATCACGTTCATTTCTTTAATTATTATTGCTTTATCGAAACGTCAAGTGATGACAAGTCATGTCAGGTATCACTTGGGGGTGGTCTGTGTTTAGTTCATACTGAATCTGCGGGTAGATCGATATACGTCAGAATGACATTTAATGTCGGTTATAGAACGGGGACGACAGTCTTGATCGAGGAGTCGCACGGAGCACAAGTGTCTAACGTAATCCATTTGCATCGACTAAGTGCTTTGAGTT